>JACTTY020000016.1:1354928-2709857 GCA_014595695.2 Epargyreus clarus clarus | reverse complement strand
TTTCAGCTCAATCGGATAACGGGAAGTAGTGGGTGCAAATTTAACATACCCACATACATACATATACTGCAATATAAATAAAATAATGATTATCATGAAAATAACATTATTTTGACATTATCTAGATTTAACTTGTAAATTTCAGGCATTTGAAGATGAGGCTCGTCGCATCCGCGCCGACACGGCCTCGCTGCTGCACCGCGCGCGCTCCGTGGTCCCTCGCGCCAAGAGCCTCGCTCCTCTCGAAACTATCTACTCGTGAGTAATTACACATTATACCTACTATCTCCTTTCCTACCTACTAGCTCTTTTCCTAATACTCTGATGATGCTTACCAACAAAGAAATTTAATTTTAACTTACGATACTTTTATTTTTGCAATTTGTTGCCAACGATGGTGGCTTGCAGATAATGCTTACTCACCATCGTAACATTTACTCGTAGTATAAAGTCTCTTTCGTTCTACAGTGTTACTATTTAGCCTGAGTTAAAATTTTACTAAAACTACTCATTAATGTCCGTTATTAATTATCTATCTAACCAATGATAGCCAAGGATAGAGGCAGAAATTGTCAAGTTTTAAGTTTTTGATACACAAACATTTGATAAATCGATTATTTATAACGGTCGTAGTTATTCTAATTTTCCCCATTGGTACATTCTGATTCGAGTATAAATCAAAAATTGTTTTGGATTTTTCATTATTTGTAGACTTGTTTATTCAGTCTAGTATCCTACTAAAGTACATTGGTAATTTGATGTAAGAAAATATAAATACGGTTCGGGTCTTTTCGGATAATTTCTGATCTTGCTTTACCAAAAGTACGTACTTGATGTGAGTAAGATATCAAAAGTCTTTCAAATTTAATGGCAACTCTCCAACATTACGAACAGTTTTCAATTTCGTTCTTAAAGCATCTGAAGTACTCACATATTAATTTTGATGTTCTATCTGCATGAATTGCCAGTATCATACACATCTGTTACAAAACTGATACTGGTCTGCTGATCAGGTCTTGTTGCTCTGAAAGTATCGTTCAATGCTCATTAGACCTTGCTAGCCACTTGTTAATGACGGGTCAAGTTTTTCTTGGCATCATCTGATGTAACCGTGCAAAAATAGCTCATTGATGTGTCTATCAGACCGCCCTGGCACTGACATTGACGGCATCGTGCATCCGTCGATTATTTGGCATCAAGTGCGACATGGGGCAGGATAGATTGTAAACAAAACAGAAATGACCGGATATAGTAGTTGAAGGTTTGACTTTCACGGCTTCTCTGAAATTTGGCGGAGATATTTCCAGCGTGGGTGTCGATTACCCAGCCAAAAGTACTCGTGTGTTCCGTGACGTTGCGCTGACCAACCGTTTAATTATAGACTGGTTAAATGCCAGCCAATGTTTGCAGTGTAGTTCGTATAAATGTTTTTTATGGTTTATTTTCATTGAAAATATCCTCGCGATGTTTATTTGGAGCACGTAGGAGTATGCACATGCAATGCTGCTGTAATTGCTGTACCGTCCGGTCACAATGACGCTTATTCATCACGAATTTGCAAACATAAACAAGGTTACTGAAAAGTGACCTTGTTTATGACTGCTTCATACATTCTTTATACATAAGTTAAAGTATTGTACTTGTTGCATGTGCTAGACCAATAAATGATAGGTATAGGCATCCTATAGTAGTTCGTTTATTGCTATACCCAAGTTAGTATAGATAGCTAATTATAGCAGAACTATTTCAATTTTTCGCTTATCCTGTATTATGGTAATCTAATCTAAATTCTATGCAACTCTTTGCATGTTCTTTTAAATATGCACATTTTTTAAATCTCCTAGTATTTTTCCTACGTGTAAACCAATATTTAATTTTAAGTGGACTGTTTTTCACTATGGTGGAAGTGGACTTGCAAATTTCTTTCATGCACAATCTTTTGCACTATGAAAATTGCGTTTTATTCACCTTTCCAGTTACTCTTACGGAGAGCCGATACCGTACCGCTACAGCAGTGACGCGTACGTCGCTAAGCTGCTTCTGCCTCTGCGCAGCGTGGCCGACAACATCCACAGCCTTTCCTTCTACTCTGAACCTGTCAAGAAGTTAACAGGTATCTCTGACTGATGCGTAACAGGACAATATGATAACTATAATAACAATAATGTGGCGTCAGACCCTTCCTTTACTTGGAGCCTGACTAACAGCTAGATCCAGTGTGACCCTCGTGTTAACCTTGGGGTGTTTCGCCAGGACGCGGTCGCCTCGCGTGCGTGCACTTCTCCGGTAACAAGGCCTTCTCCAATCGCAGGCCTCTCTACAAGGAACTTAGCATCAGAGACGACGTGAACCTCCTATCGTTTTACGCGAAGAACCGGCTCGCGGCCGCCGGGCTGGCCGTCGAGAAGGCCGCAGGTATCGAGAAATAGTCGCAACGCTAGCGCTCGCTTCCCCTCCGCATAATGTATTAAATGACGACAGTTAAACGCCGCGCCAGTGACGAACCTCGTCGCTTCTAACCGTTAGGTTACCACATTCTCTCTGTATAAATCACCCTCTAAAATATTTTTTCGAAAAATCTGATCATACTTATGTTTGCTTTCTTATTTGAGTCGTTCCATATTCCACAGAGCTAGTAACCTTGAAAATCACTTGCGATCCGCTGAACCTCAGCTGGATAAACTTATTGCGAACATATAATATGAAAAAAAATACCTAGTTCCTTAACCTAATGGAGGATGTTGAATAAAGTCAGCACAAACCTAAGAGAGATGAATATTAATAATAATTTACCTAAGTCATCCTAAGATCTCTCAGTTTCACTGAGACCAAAATTTGTCCGACTCCATTAAAATTCTATTCAACTTCGGAATATTTCATATTCGTATAATAAAATAACGATATGCAATCTAACAATCTAGCGATAACACATTTTCTTCCCGGCTTTTCCGCTGCAACACAGTGGCGAGGTTGGCTCACCGGACGGCAAGTTATAAAACGTGCTTCCACTCCGACGTAGTCGGCGTATAAACGAGCAGCTTAAAAATGGAGTATAAATTCCGTGTCTAACCCTGGGTGTGGTGTCTCTTGCAGCGGGCGACGCGCCGGAACAGCCGACGGCGGCGCAGTGCGCGTAGCTCCGCCGGCCGGCGCGGGCGCCCGGCTCCGACCGGCGCCCGCGCCGCGCCCGTCTCTCTGATCTCGGTATAACACTCTCCGACTAACCGAAATCATATCATTAAAAATATATTTTTGAAAGTTTTACTCGAATCAAACACTATTTTATTATTATATTTACAACGAACGAATGATATACACAATTTCTAGTCAATGTCGTGATAGCGCGGTGAGCTCGCCGCGGATTGTCGGTGATCGAGACGTCTCGTTTTCACTTAACAGAACTGATTTTGTTTAACAATAAAAATATTTTTATCACACTTTTCGTTGTTTTAATTAGACTGCATGGTAGATTCCCGTCACGCTTATAAGATCCAAGCTTTTTAACGCTTCGCCTTCTCGACTAAAAACAAACAATCGTAATGTAGTTACCTTGGTGAAAGTACTTAAAATATTGACATCTAATATATTTGTAATAAAATATTGTACCTAATTTTAAGTTTAGAAATGTATTTACGTGTAAAAGATTAAATTAATTACGATAGATAATTAGCTTAGTTAAACTATTAAATATAACAATATTTTGATTTAGCTAGTATATATTTAGAAAATAAGCAGATATTTAATTAATTAAGGGTAGTCAAAAATACATAATAGTTACAAATAGTTTTGGGGATATATCAGGAATAAAGGTTCCATGTATACACTATTTACAAACGCAATAAAGGACAGCATGAAATCATATTTCATTGAAGTCGTGCAATATTGCTCTTTCACGTGCACACAGCCCAGACACGCAGCTTCCACACGCCTAACTGCAAGAACAAGACAACGCAGCAAAATGTTCATTTAGCTTCACTGAGCTTAGGACTGGGGTCATAGTCAATAACATTCATAAACGAGCACGACTTCACGAGGATGCTGCTGTATTCTAACTATTACCCATCAATGACCATTGGTACCCATCATCGAAATGTCTAGCTCGCATCATAGATCTGAGCAAACTAAACATCAGCTAACATTTCACCAATGATCATTGGTACTACGCGACCGTTTCATTGGCCGCGGTGCAGTGAAACTACTGCCGTGGAGACCCAGCCGCAAGTTCCAGGCGCCTCAGATAATGGAAGACCCAGCGTTGGAGCTCAAGGCCGCGAAGGCTGAACGTGCGGCAAGATTCCGTGCTACTACCGCTGAGCCAGTGCTGGCTCCAGCTACGGACTTGGCTGAAATCAAGAAGAAGAGGCAAGCGGAAGCTCGTGCTGCAGAAGAGAAGTGAGTTTTGTTGCGTCAATAAGTAAACTGAGAGTAGAGTCATAGAGTCTGTTATTTACATACTTTGTGTTATTTTTTATTATAAGAAGAATCGTTAGATAAGAAAAATAAACAATCAAAATTATGTAATGTATGTACATTTCATAAATGTGTAAAAATCATTGACTTGATATAATTGATAGCATTATGTAATATTACAGGGCCCTCAAGGAGGAGGCTAAACGTGAAGCAGAACGCAAGGCTCAGGTAGGTACGGAATTTTACAAAAGCCGTTTCTTTATAAAATCTTGTTGCATAAAGTAATCATGATTTCTCTCGTAGGCTGAACGTGAAGCCGCAGAAAAGAGGAGAGCCGAAGAAGAAGCACGCAAAGCAGAAGAAGCCAAGCGTAAGGCTGAAGAAGAAGCAAGAAGAGCTGAGGAAGAGGCAAGACTAGCCGAGGAAGAAGCAAGGCTTGCTGAGGAAGCTCGCAAAGCTGAGCAAGCCAGGCTAGACGAAGAGGCAAGATTGGCAGAAGAAGCAAGACTCGCAGAAGAGGCCCGATTGGCCGAAGAGGCGAGATTAGCTGAAGAGGCGAGATTAGCTGAAGAAGCAAGATTAGCTGAAGAAGCAAGATTAGCTGAGGAAGCTAAACAGGCTGAAGAAGCGAGAATAGCCGAGGAAGCAAGGCTAGCTGAAGAGGCTCGCTTGGAAGAAGAAAGGCTTGCAGAACAGATAAGACAAGAGGAACTCGCTAAATTGGAAGAATTAGAGAGACAAGCCCAAGAAGAGAGGGAAGCTGAACTAGCACGACAGGTAAAAAAAATAATATTTTCTTATAAATCGTAAAAATAGTAAATAAATGTATTCACCAGTTTAAAAGTCACCTACCATGTAGATATAGGATATTTTAGGCTTAAAACATAATCTGACTTGACAACTCCTTGTGATACGACGATTTCATGTTTGATTTTTGTGTTGCCACGAAAACATTTATTGTTAACATCACATTGACACACAGATGATATTCACAGGCTGCAGAATTGGCAGAAATCGCTAGACAAGAATCAGAATTGGCCGCTGCTCGTCTTGAAGAGCTTTCACACAGCGGTTCTGCTGCAGACAACGTAGCTGATGGAGAATCTAGGCAAGTTTGATACAATGTGATTGCACAAGGTACTTTCAGAAGACAGAACTAATACTATTCCATTTTACTTATAACTATTACGTCATATCTATCTCAATCGTAAATATCATGTTATTAGATTATGTTCATTCGTCTACTGCAGAAGTCCATTGCTGAATGCCGGACATAGATATTCCGGAATAAAATGTCGTGACGGCACATGGGTTGAAATTATAAATTCATGTGACAATTTTAATTGCAGCGAAGTACCAGCAGAAGAAGCAGAACCCATTGTGGAGGAACCAGAAAGCCCTCAAGTGGATGCCGCTGATCCCGATGACGCTGCGGAAGTCAGCGATGACGAGCAAGCGGAACCAGACGTCACGGACGAGGAATAAAACAATAAAAATCAATAAAATGCTGAACATATTTTTATATTAATGCATTTTCTTTTCATGTTTTAATAGGTGTTTCGGGTTTAACTATTCATTTTTCGCGTATTTTAATATGTGAATGATGCAATGGAATTTTGGTGGTTTTTGTTGTTTTTATTTTTCTGTCTCCCTAGTACTTTCATTTGCGTAATAAAATTACGTAACAACGAGAGAATGGGTATAATTAATACTTTACTAAAATTGGATATGACAGCGCTACCACCGTTAACATTGTTAATTTTTTATTAATTAATATTAAGTTTTCGATAATGTTATATTTTGTTAAATTTAACAATAAAAAGACAAATTAACAAACGTTGTCACTTATTTATAAATGAGCCTCAACAAATCGAATTTTATTATTTTTTTAACCTCCTTATTCCATCCTTCTAGAATTTAGGGAACCATTTAATGATTTTGTTATTTTATATCTCTTCGAGAGATGGCGCCACAGCTAGTATTCTGAATCACACTATCAAAGTTTTTTTAATACGCTTTTATTAGCTTCAGACGTATGTATGTTGGTATGTTAGTATGTAACGGAATCTTTGAACATGATTTTAACCCCCTTCAAAACGTCGGATTAACATGAAATTTGGCATACTTATTAAGGACCGATGACAATTCAATATTTTAAACATTCTGACCCGTTATCCTTACTAGGATAATCAGGATCAGCGATTTTTGTTTTCCTGAGACCCGGAAGGTCTGCGTTAAGACCAATAAAGGAATCTACCAGGCGCGTCGATCACCTAACCTAACCTGACCTGACCTGACCTGACCTGACCTCAACTTCGACGCGTCCGTTGTTAATAGCATCATGAAGCGGTGTCTCATCATCCTTATTCATTCAGCACTTCAACATCTGCACCTTCCTTTAACAAGATTTCCACTATTTCATTGTTCCCATTTCTTGCTGCCAAATGTAAAGGCATATATGATTTCAGCTCATCGTCATAGTCACAACTTATATTATTAACTCGAGCTGTAAAATTAATTAAACTACTAACAGTTTTAAAATCTCTGCAGGCAGCAGCAACACAAAGAGAAGAAATTCTAGAATTATTTTTGATATTAACATCATCATGGTGTAATATTAAATCGAATATTGGACGACGTCCTTTTGAAATGGCTAGATGTAAAGCAGTTTACCGTTTTTCTCTTGAGTATTGCCATCAGCGCCTGTTTTTAAAAGATGCTCTATCATCCTTTTTCCGTGATTACTATTATCCAAGATAGAGGACCTGGGATATGGTATAAATTATGAAAGAAAGCAGTTAGCATTGGCAATTCGGATGTCATTCAACAACTCCTCTGGGATTTTCACGTTAATAATAAAAATAAACACCAATGTAAAACACCACTTCATACAGCTGTGTTAAACAATGACCCAATATTCATTTTTGCACTGCTAAGCAAAGGTGCTGATGCTGATTCGAAAGATAAACTTGATAATACGCTACGTAATAATCGTTAAAATAATCGCTAAAATAATCACTAAAAAATGAAAAATAAATAATAGTTAAAAAAACTAAAAAATACGCTTTTATAAAAAATTCGACCAGAAAATGAAAAATAAATAATAGTTTAAAAAAACTAAAAAAATACACTTTTTGTAGAAAATCCAACTAAAAAATAGAAAATAATTTTTTTAAAATTTGAATTAAGAATAGTGTAAATAAGATAAAAATATTTTTTATTGTAAAAAAGCGTGGGGTGTTTTTTAAGATATTATCAAAATGATAATCCTTCTACTCAATATCTATCAATAAAATATTTATAACTATTGTCACCATGCACCCCACGCTTTTTTTACAATAAAAAATATTTTTATCTTATTTACACTATTCTTAATTCAAATTTAAAAAAAATATTTTCTATTTTTTAGTTGGATTTTCTATAAAAAGTGTATTTTTTTAGTTTTTTTAAACTATTATTTATTAAAAATATACACATAGGTCAAGTCGAATGTACAAACAATATACAAACTTTGAGCTAATATTAATGAGGCAAGACCAGATATGATCACTTCACTTAGCAGGGAATATTCTTTTGCAAAAGTGGATAAATGGAGATCAGTAGAGCTATTCTTGACTGGGTTGTGGACTCTCTCTTGTATCAAATACTAAACAGGTTAGTAAAATGTAAAAAATATCACAGACATACAAGATTACATACATACATACATACAGCAGTACTTACAACAGAATCTCCATTTTTAAGTCGGATAAAAATATTTATAATGTATAATTATAACAGTTATATATTCCTATCCTGAAGTAATCAATAAAATCCACATTCAGTAAAAATATTATATATTTATTAATAACTATATAAATTAGATGTTATAAATCCATTTTAACCATATCTTCAGCAGTTTTGGCTACATCTTCCTTGGTTACTTTCTTCTCGGGTCTTTTCTCTGGAGGCTTTACTGGTTGTTTTGATGGGGTGCTAGTTTTAAGATCCTTTTTTATTTCTTTAAGCTGCTTGTCTATGTCTGCTACTTTTTGTTTAATCTACAATAAGGAAACATTATGTGTTATTATAGATTTCATAGATATTTCCAAGTAGTATTGACTAAATAAAACTTCAGATTTATAAAATCTACCAATAAAATAATAATTTTCCCTATGTTGTGGGTGTAATACAAACATGCACATCATGAATAGAAATTTAGGTTTTTACATTCGGTTGTGCGATTGACATTGAAATTTAACCTGGCACGATCTGCAATGAAGCTCAATGCCACATCTAAAGAATCCCAGGACATAGAAAGAGATCCTAGGACTTAACCATAGATATATTAAGTACTTATATTATTATTAATTCCAATTTCTCCTAGACGGTTTCACTGGTGCATTGAGTAAGCAGTGAAATATCGTTAGAACTTACATTTTTCAGTCCTAGATTAACTGCCTTAGCTTTAGTTTTCTTCAAACTTTTAGCTCCAGCCACCTTGAAAACGTTCGCCTTAGCACCTTTTTTCTTCTTGTCTTTCCCCATCATCCAATTGGTTAATTCTAACTTTTTAACAGTTATAAATAGATTACTGGGTGGTTATTGACTACGCAATCACGAATATCTTATAACATAACAATTCACAACATAACCTTAAATAACATATTATTAAATTTTGAAAGCTGTCAATTTTTCAAACCGTAGAGCAAATCATTACAACTATTGTGCTTAGCATGATAGGGCTCAAAATTGTATGTACGGCGTAGCGTAGAAACGGGCAATGTCACTGTCATGTCATCGTTATCAAATATCAAAATATTTTATTACAGGACCATTGCTTTAACAGTATTCTGCCTTAATATTCATAATAGATTGTGTACAAATGAAGATGAAATACTAAAACAATTTTGGATTACATGATAAACATTATTTTTATTACATAATCGATATGAAGAAATACGATTAAAATTTGTAAGTCAAAATTATTGCCAACACTATGAGTCGGAACCGTGATTGATATGGGAACACCGGACAATCATCCCCAATAAACTGCCCCAACGGCAACCCTTTGCTTATATATAAATAAAAGAGAAAGAGGCTTATCTTATCGCAAAGATATAACAGTTTGTACTTTGTCTATTTAGTACATAAAATACATATAGTGCTGATCTTCTATGTAATAAAAATACCTATTTTCATATAACTGTCGAAAGAATAGTTTTAATTTTTGTTTACTAACATTGGCGTTAAGATTTAGATACTTGATAACAAATCAAGTACAACCGTTTAATTGTGGGAGACGTAGATAAACGCCGTCAAAATTACTTACTACTCGAAATACAACGGGAATTGTTCCGGCATGGGTAAGGTGAGCGATAAATGTATCGTATTAAACTTATTTTGCATACTGGTTAAACCTGATAAGATTATACTTGTCGTAAATACTCCATTCGATAATCATTCGTTGCCGCAGTGGTTCTAGTTCATAACAGTGTTATTTAGTGCTTCGATTTCTTGGCTATTCCATAATCAACAAACTATATCTTTTTAAAAATGGGTGACATTATTGAGGAAAAGGTAATTTACCTTAAGGTTTTTAAATTATTGTCTATTTAATCACTGTGAATACTTTTCTGAATAGATATTCAATAAATGAAGTTATAAAAGTTCATGTATTCAAAGAAAATTTATGTTATGAGTTAAGGTTTTATTAGATTCAAAAACAATAAGATTAAGGCTTGGCTCCATAAAATATTTATTACACTGCTTTAAATAATAAATAGTGCCTACCACTAAAATGTTTAAGCAATCTATTGAACATCTAGAAAAAAGATTTATATTCTAAAACTTTTATTTTGTATATGGCCAAAAACAAAATTTTTTTTTTATCAATGTCACTTAAACATGATATTCTTTCTTCTTTACAGCCAGTTTTATATTCTTACTGGCGAAGCTCATGCTCCTGGAGGGTGCGCATTGCCCTGAATCTCAAGGAGATTCCATACGACATCAAGGCTGTCAGCCTAATTAAAGGAGGAGGGGAACAACACTGCAATGAGTACCGAGATGTTAATCCCATGGAGCAAGTCCCTTCACTTTGTATTGGTAATTTATTACATATTTTAAATTTAAGTTCATTAAAAAATATAATATTGTTTTTATATTAAAGTTTAGTTTTAATATAGTGTGGCTGCCCATATTGAAGTATTAAAAATAAAAGGTGAACAATATATGATAAAGAGCTAATAATTTTTAGTAGAATATCAACCTCCAAAATTCATGCAATTTTTATAATTTACATATTTATAAACATTATATTTTATATTTTGTAGGAGAAAAATATTATACTTTAATCTCTTACAACTAATTTATTAATATTTCCAGATGGCCATACATTTGTTGAATCTCTGAGCATCATGCATTACTTAGAAGAAACTAGACCACAAAGACCACTTATGCCCCAAGACTGCTTCAAAAGGGCTAAGGTTCGCGAGATTTGTGAGGTAAGGTGTGTTACTTAATGCTAATACATAAGAATAGTCAACAGTCAGTAAGGGTACTACTGTACTCTGAATAATGTCAATTACTGGGAGGTCTATTAATGGAATAATAGCAGTACTTAACACTTGTTATTAGGCAGAAATAGGCAGTGTTACCGCAATATTCTAACTACTATGGTATATTACACCTTCAATTATACCAATTTTAATTGTAATTTTAAAGCATTTGATTTTGATTGTATTATTTAAGTTTAAAGTTATTTTTAAGCTATAATTTTGTTCATAACATGTTTTATATTTTTGTAATGTTCTAGATATTAATTAAATACTATGCATAGGTTTTGATTAGTCTTGTAACAGATAAATGCCATAGGTGTACAATATTCTAATTAGAACTAAAAATAGCCACTAGTACTTGTTTTCGTTCAAAACAAGTTTGGCCTTATGTTGCTTATCTGGTTAGACCAGACTGGAGCTTGTTTGTGAAATGATATATTTTTTATCTTATAACAAGCTTACTACAAAGAAATGTTATTGAAAATAATGTGATATAAGTTTTGTTGTAGATTAACAGATTAATTTATTAACTAAACTTTATTTTATTTATCCACTAATGTCACCTAAAAAATTGGCATTAAATTCAACAGTGTTGTGCACAGCACACAAATATATAATATTAATATATGTGTGTAACAACACTGGTATCAACCTATATTGAATACTAAAATATTACCTGTATCTTTTATGTTTGCAAACCTATTTAGGTTGCTATTTAGGTTAAATTGGCATTTGCCAATTTAGACACACTACAAACACACACAAAGTAAACATTTGTTTGGTTCTCAATTTATTTCACACTTTATATAAAACTTTATTTTTTTCTCTCTAATTACAACGAAACTGTGATCAAATTCCAGGTCATATCATCAGGCATCCAACCTCTCCAGAACTTGATTGTTCTGATCTATGTGGGAGAGGAAAAAAAGAAAGAATGGGCGCAGCATTGGATCATGAGGGGATTCCGTGCTGTGGAAAAGCTTCTGTCTGGATGTGCAGGGAAGTACTGCGTGGGTGATGAGATCACGCTGGCTGACTGCTGTTTGATTCCCCAAGTTTTTAATGCTAGAAGGTAACAATGCATTACTTAATTATTATTTTCAATCCAAATAGTACCACCTCTTGGATACGGGTATTATGTAAGGATATATGTCTTACAAGTCTAACCAACAGCAGCTATCAAGAGCTGCTGTGTTTTTGTGTGAAGGGTGTGATGAGTAAAAGAGACAATTTAAGCAGCATTTAAACTAGGTCTTCAAAGGTAGCAATGCATCCTGTAGCTTTAATCCTATATTTACCCAGTCATTACAAATTGCAGGAGGATTTCATGCTAGTTTCATTAAATCAATTTTAATAAGAAAAGCTTTGCAGGTTTTTTCCATTTGTTCCATTTACGGATTTCTGTTGTGGGTTGTACTCGTTATACTTCAGGTTGTCAGGTCAAGATTGCATGTGTTAGCTAAATAAAAACATCTAAACAAAAATAACTTTTCAAATGTACTTTATTCGTCTTACAGATTCCACGTGGACCTACGCCCATTCCCGATAATCTTACGTATCGACCGCGAGCTGGAAAACCACCCTGCGTTCCGCGCTGCACACCCTTCCTCACAGCCCGATTGCCCTCAAGAGGTCGCCAAGTAAACCCACAATTGTCCTGTAGGATGAACACGGATTAGTAAAAGATATATGTATAAACAGACATGGGAACCTATGAAAGACCAAGTGAAAAGTTAAGCCATTTGCTGTTATATAAGTCCTGATTGCCATACTATTCGCACATTAATCTTAAGTTTTTGCTTTTTCTACTAAGGAAGTCTTAATAAAAAGTGCTAAATTCTATTTCAAAAACTATGGTGTATGGTGGATGTATTCGTGATTATTGTATTCGTGGCAAAAAATTGTTTATTACACTTAATATTGTTACTATTGGGTGTAAGAGTACTTCCTACACCTATATTTAGAAGTTATTTTGAAGATATCGGTTTGTGATCATATAGCAGGCAAGAGTTGGAAACTAGGAGTATTCTAACTTGTGTTATGAAATATTTTAGGACCTACATTATTAATTTTTTGATGATTTGTTTTTACTCTAGTTGTAGAATTTGGAGCCTTTTATTATCTGTTGTTATTTTTGTATGATTTGATTTTAAATTGTTTTGTTTTGATAACATGTATATAATTATATATTATTATTTTTTTTATTTTTAATATGTTGAAATTTCGTTAATCCTTTTTAAAAGTTAGGTAGTCTAAAAATGTTGTTTAGACCCAAAAAAATGAGACTATACACTGTACTCAGTTCTTTAGGTGTGAAATATTATGTTTATTGTTATTTTTTATACTTACATGTTATGTTTAATAACAAATTGGTTATAAAATTTTATGATTAAATAGTGGTGGAAACTTGGAGCTCAAAATATGTGGATTATGTGTAAGCTTGGTTATGTTTTGTGTCAATATGCTTCAATATGGCTTCTGCATTTAGATGGAATTGCTGTACCTTGGGAAATAGCTTAAGCCACTGGATTCAAAAGACTTAAGACTAGTTGGACTATGTTAATGAATGCATATATATGCAGCAATAATTACAAATACCTAGTTCATAAATTGCAGACTGTATAACAAAGTGTTTTACATACATTTTATTTGGTTTCGCATCTGTTTTTAGACTGTAATTTAGAGGAATGTAACTCAGGCACAAATTATACAAGAATTTTACTATATAATAAAAATATTTTTTAATAAATAAATGCATTTGGTAGTTTAATATTTGTATTATTTCTTTTCTTCAGTGCTATTTCATGTACACTGTGTTTAAATTCTCATGTTAGAGAGTAATGTAATAAAATTTACAAAATGTAATGTTTCATGTTTAGAAAATAAAGAGTTTTGTAATTCATATGTTTGTTTTAGTAGTATCCCATCTAGGACATTAGTGTGTTAAGTTTTAATTAATAAAGATAGTATTTGAACATCATTCTCCATCTGCAAAAATTTATAATTATTTATACATGACGTTTTTAAGAAATATTTTCTGTATGAAATGTATGTGTATTTTAATATGTTAAACGTCTCGCACTTATGAAGTCCTGCTATGAACGCCTTTAATATTGTAGAACTTAATTATAATTAAAATTCAAGTCATCTCTTGAGCCTCGTATTATCCGCTATAAAAATAATATAAAACAAATTAGCCCGCGGGAAACGTACAATTGGACTTTAATTAACTATTTAATATAAATATATACCGCAGCTTCCTTGTTATTGTAATTAATTAATTTAAATTTGCTTACATATATAAAATTATTTTCCGATCAGAAATTTATTTTTGAACGTTTCTCCATGAACAATAACAACGCGAACTGTCAATTTAACAGGTTATAGCTTATGGTGTTGCTATAACATAAATTTTCCTCTGATATTAGATTTTTGAAGTACAAGTAAAATGTTATTGATTAATTTATAACTTAAACAAAATTTGTTTTATCACGTAATATGTTTCTGTTAATATACTCCAAATCTTTGGGAAAAATCTTTCCAATCTTTGAAAATTCCAAATCCAAATCAAATCAATTGAAATCTTTGAAAATTCTATAATAATTAAACATTTAACTAACTTTCAAACTATGTTGATGTAAGAAAACAAAAATTTAAACATTGAAATTGAAATATTTGTTTTTTATTTTTATTTTTATTAATAAAGTTGATATGCGTAATTTAAATAAAAAGCAACTTAAATAAAAGAAGACTATATAAAACTCAGGATTGATAGAAACAAAAAACGAGTAATAAAATTTATTAATTGGTTCAATAAAATAGACAAACGATGTGGGCAATTGTAACTTTGGGCATTGCAACATTGGTTTGCTATCTGTCAAATGTATCGAACGCCTCTCTGCCGCGGCCGATATTTCCATCGCGATGTGAAGCTGTACTGAGCTGAGTATTGTTGTATTCGCCTCGGGTCGGTATCGTTTTCGTGTTACGGCACAATAAAAATGAATCCAGTGTTATGTTTAGTGATGAAATAACAATGCGAGTTGAAACTGTCCCTAGTGCAGTGCAGTGAAGTTGTGACCAGTGTGTTTGGTGCTGATTTAAAATGACCGAGAAAAATAAATCCGAAAAGATGACTAATGCCTCGAAACCTGTTCCCATGAAACTTTTTGCCGCCTGGGAAGTGGACAGGACGCCTTCCAACTGCATCCCAAGGTGAGATTAGTGGCTTCTACGTGTTTGTGGGATGTCGCAGCACAATGTTTAAGTTAGGAATTTGTCGTGATATGCGTGTATACGCGTGGTGAGTTCGATGCTGTCGGTTGAATATTCACTGGTTTTCTACATATTTATCGTTTCGTGAGAAATGTTTTCGTGCTATCGTCGCTCGTTGCAGTTCACATGCGCTTCCTATCAGAATTGTACTGATTGCCGGCTTCATTAAAACTATCGCCGACTTAATTAAGAATCGGTATAATCTACATTCCTATTATTGTATAGGGGTATTATTGTTATCAACCTTATAGTTTGTAGTTTCAACAAAACATTTTTATGTAGAGTTTATTTTAAGTTATCATTAATGTTGATAGCAATAGAGGATGTTTATGACCTGCTTTCAATACAACAAAATTATCATTTTATCATCAATGCTAATATTTATTTATAATTATAATCCATTTAGATAATTGTTCATACTCAAGGTGATGATTATTTAGTGAGCTTGCTTTGTAATAATGATGTTTCAGTTTATCATTTAATCAATATTGTTAAAACTGAATTTTATCAACAAATAGTTGCTAGTTTCTATAGATTTTTGTAATCTGTTACTGCATAATTATGGCTCATGTACATTAGTCAATTAGTACATATGAACTTTGTAAGCTATATGTGAAATATATATCGATACCTTAATTCACAAATCCGCCAACTCTACTTTTTGTCAAAATGTTTTTTTATTTATTTAGATAGTAAATGGTGTTGAATGATATCAAAATAAATAAAAAGAAACATTTGGACAAAGAGTGGAGTTGGCTGATGAGCGAATTAAGGTATAGATATGTGAAAAGGACATAATATCTGTTCATATTTTAATAAGTGTAATAAAAAAAAATGTATATGTACATTTCAATATGTTAGTAATAATTACATGTTTTGATACTGTGGGTATTAACTAAAAAGGTTATCAAAATTTACTAATTTTATGTCCATTAAACTTGACACCAATAAGTTGATAAAATCCATCCATTTATGTATTACATATTAGTATATTACAAATGGAATATGGTGAAAGAATAAATTAGAGAATGACACAATCAATAACAGACAACCTTTCCCTCCTAGGTGAGACAATAGATTTTTCTATTGGATAAATGGAATTGCTGTTTAAATATAAACATTTGGATCCTGTACACCACCCTTGGATGACATATATCTCTTCCACAAGTACTGCTCAAATTTGTTAGGTTCATTTGTTCTTAGGTTTCATGGCTGCAATAACTTATTTTAACTAGACTATAAATGAAGCATTTGTTTATAATAAGTTAAACTTGTCCATAAAACTTGAATTCCAAAGTAGAGATCCAATGAGCCGCCTTGGGCATTGTGTCATGTCTGTATGTTAGTAATGTAAGTATTTCCCGTCATGGACGTAATATAATTTATCCTCATTTGAATAATATAGAAAATTGCACTTCATAACACCACATTGTGGTCTGACTTAGTGGAATCTAGCCAGATTTTCACTGACTTGTGAGTACATGATTCTTTGCTCAGTGTCAATAAGAATTCAGTATTAGTCCATCCAGTATAAAGTTGGTTAGAAGTACAATAAAAGTTTCAAGTTGCGTTTTTATATAGTTAAATTCATTGAAAGGTTAGAATATCTGGAATTTAGACCTTTTAAGGGTTGGCCCAGAAGAAAAAGAGTTCATTGGTGTATTTGTACCCTTGAATTTTGGAAAATCCTCTATCAAATCATGCCAAAAGACCTGAGGTTTGTAACCTTATCATCATAATGGACAGTTTAATATATTTTTGTTTTACCATGGTCTACAAATCAGCAAATAATTTGGCCGCGACAATTTGAAAAAGATGTTCCTATAATCTGTATCTGCAAGTCTGCGCGAAAAAAATATTTTTGCGGTTGGTGACGATTGCGCCGACATCCACATTAGGATGAAATTATTACGAGTAAATATTTAATAAATTAAATTTACTGTATCATTTAAATTTTCGCGAATCATTTCTAAACATCGCGGAAAATTTGTAAACGTCACAGGATCTCTGGCGTCACAGGATCTCGCTGCGGATCACAAACGGCCCGCGGGCCATTGGTTTAGAATGTCTACTTAAGACTATACAATACCTCAAGTTAGAAATTATAAATTTGACTATGGATTACCACTTCGCTGCCTAACACGTCTAAAGCGCGGGATCGTTTATTAAAAAAATTCCATAACACCAAACAACAGTCCGCTCGTTATTGCTTCTCGCTTGCGTGCACATTTTTTTTAGTTTTTACATTAGATGCCCAGAAATATTCAAAACAAGTAGCCTATATCCTCGAAAAGCGTCCTAGATAAAAGGGAAAGACCGATTTGCGTATGGTCTTATATAATTCGAATCATCTGTTAGTATAGGAACAGATTTTTACGGGTCTTATTGTTAGAAATCACACTCAGGCAATTTGCTCAAAGTGCTTAAAAATAAAACGCTAAGTAAACTAATCTATTAGCCTTTAGAAGTCTATTGTAGAGGCCTACAATTAGTTATAGACCGCCGTTTAGTTCCGAATCAAAAAATCAAGAATAAAACGGTCTATTAGCTCGACAGCAGATGAATCTTCATAAATCGATCTCCGTAACAACCAACTTCGTGTCGTGCCCCGCGTGGGTGCATCAATTGCAATTATGTGGTCTACGCACTATACATTTATCATGATGTTTGCGCAGAATTCCCCTTTGTTTCCGACAACCTTAAAAACAGAGTGTCATGGTCAGCACTTCACGAAAATTTTCCAACAAAGGGTTTTAAGCTACTTGTATTTGATATTAAGAAATAATTCATTGTTGTATCGGTTATATCGTTTTACATTATTTTGTACTTGCACAATACTTAATTTAATGATCCATAAATTACATAAAATTACATATTAAATAGTAGTATATTAGTAATAAACTTTTGTAAGAGGTAAGAAACATTGTATACCTCACGATTTTTCGATATAATTTAAGAATCGATTGCTCCTGCGCAGTACTGGTTTTTAATTTTATTTATTTTAATTGCATCATTTATTCTCTAGTTTACAATTGAAATTTAGAGTTGTTTCCTTTTTTTTTGTTAAACCTCATTTCATAGGGTTTCGAAATACCTCATAAGGGATTTTTTTCGATTATTGCGGTTGGTTTCTATGCATGCCGCTTTATCAATCGTAGCCAACTTGTAGGTATCCCATACACGGATAGGTGAGCTAGGTGCCGGATTGACACACAATGCTAGCGATAAACTCTTTGCGTCATCCGAGCGCTCTGCAATTGTTGTTTATTAGTAACCTGCGTACGTACACTGTTGGCGTATGTAACAGAATAACACAAAAGGTATTTTTTATATAAATACTATCGATCCATTATCAGTTGGTTCTCCTCTTCGAATATTTCCAAGCCAGTCTCAAAGTTCTCAAATTATACTTATCCGCACCGCACGTGGACTCTGGCTAAATACTCCGCACTCTTGAGAGGCGGCTTATACCTTCCCAGCAATGGGACAGTAATTTTGACGAGTAAGGCCAATCCAAGTGGAGCTTGGATAAGATGTGAGCATAAAATCAGGTAGGCCTCATACCCATTGACTACATATAAGAATGTCGATAATAACCAAAACTCCATCCAAATTGGATACAAATATACATACATACATTACGATCGGAAGCAGAACCTTCTTTTTTGAAGTCGATTAAAACAATAGAGACAGAATTGTTTACGGAAGAAATGAGTGTAATAAATCCATTACAAATAAATACATGTTATTTGCTGCCCTCATTATCCTGTTAACTTTACACAGTGGCACGAGTCAATTAAAGGTTATTAACCGACAATTAATATTAGAATACCAGATAGCGGACTAATAATAAGTAAATAACAATTGGCATTTGGTTAATCCGAATAAAACTATTGGAACAACAGTCATTACAATTCTTGTTTGTTTTAAATATATTTTTTGATACAACTTGTATTGATGACGTCACGCTTGACAGTTATCTAATTATTAATTTGTATGCTAATTATTCTGAACTCGAAATGATAAGAGTTAAAAATACCGTTTCTGTATACCTTTAATCTGTGTTGCTTTTATGAGTCATAAAACTCTGCAGTAAATACATACAACTTCATTTAAAAACATTGATCATGT
This sequence comes from Epargyreus clarus clarus, assembly GCA_014595695.2. NCBI lineage: Eukaryota > Metazoa > Arthropoda > Insecta > Lepidoptera > Hesperiidae > Epargyreus > Epargyreus clarus. Next base: position 2,690,502 of record JACTTY020000016.1, on the reverse strand, counting down.
GAACTAGAAGCGCAATTAGTGGGATTAGTGTAATCCGGCTGTTTTGAGATGGGTAGGCCACAACAAGCACAACCGATTTCGTTAATAGGATTAAGTTTAAGTGGCAATATTCTGCGCTTATCCGTATAAACGATTATTGTAGTAGATGTCTCCCAAAAATTCGTACTCCCGTTATATGGTTTTAGCATTCCTGGAGATTAGAAGTTCAAATTGTAAATCCCACATAACCCGGCGTCGCTCCCCGTCGGGTACCTTTTGAAGGTTTCCCCCTCGTGAACAAAAAAAAAGTAGGTACGCATAAAAAAGGTAATTTAGCGTTAATTAACTGCGGCAACAGCAGTAACTTCTAGGCGAAGGAAACATAGTAAAGAAACCTATGTAATTTATATATTATCTATAAAATAAACTTCCTGTAACCATTTAACAGGTAAATTAAGGTTAAGAGATAAGCATCCAGAAGTACCTCTGTTTTTAATAATCCGTCCTTAAATAACATTGAAGTAGGTTTTTAATTAGCGGTAATTAATCTAACGAGGCTGTTTAATCCTAAAGAGCTTGTGGCAGTAAAATATTTTAATATTGGTATAAAATACCGTCTAAAATGTTACGGTTGCGGAGCTAGCAAATGATGAGGCGAATGTAAGTTATCTCTGGAATTTCCCAAGGGTTGGTTCTATGCAGCGCTGCAGTGCTGATGTGCAATTTGTATCGTGTCCGACAGACAGAGAGGAAATGGTTCAGTATTATTTTAGATGATAGGAGTTCGATTGAAAAATCTTTGACTAACTGCAAATTGCGTGGATCTATCAGAACCAGTACTTGTTAAAATGACTTGCAAATTCACTTATTTTGTAGACCGGAGGATTAACTTGTAGGAAGCATCCTATAAGTGAATTGTATGATGAGTTAATGCAATCACGAAAGCCGATTAGGAGAAGTAAAATGCAAATATTACATGGATTTCATAAAACGGACTTTACTGGAAGTGACACCAAATTTTTATCCGACGTACTTGCGAAAATGAAAAACCGTGTACGTGGGCGGTGCCGCGCCAAAGCCTGTCAACAGCATAACCGTCTCATTCAATCATTGTTTATAAAACATGTATTTTCATTTTAATTCAGCATTAAGAGTGAAGGCATATTAATTGGATGTCTGTGAAATGTTGGTCTGAATTTTGGTATATAAACTTTCAATCCGTTTTTAACGTATTCCTGGTTGAATTCTAATGTATTATGCAGACATTTCCCAGCTGTATAAAAATATGTGACTTCCTAAAATACCCCCTGAAATTTTAAAATACCGTTACTGGTAGAAATTTAATGTTTCTTTTTAGAAATACTCGCTTGAAACTTTTGTCATTAAAGCATGAAACCTGTGCCTAACAAAGGTATCAAGGTTTTAAAATTAGAGAGTTTTATATTTAAAATATTGTCACTTGAAACATATCTTAGTTGTTTTTTTAATACGAATTCGACACAATGTATAGAATATTACAACAGCAAAGCCTGGTATATTTTTTGCTTGATGCTTTAGACATGAGTAGAAACGAACACATTTCGTAAAATAATACGTGAACGAAAATTGGATCCTGAGCCTGTTGTTGTGAGCCCTATTTTATGAAACCTCTCTGTTCTGATCTCGACGGTACTTTTATTGGAAAATATATTGAAGTCTCGATAAACAACAAAAGGTCAAAAAAGTTGCCCAGAGCGAAATACGGATTTTATAATACTTGTACATACGCAATACAAAGTATATGGAGGTTTGAGGAATCTTAAACTTGCCGTCAAGGGTTTCTACATTCTTCACTAATACATACATTTATTTAGTAATCTATGTAGGTAATGGACCTTAGGCAAGACTTCTATTTGAGGTTGGCTATCTGTCCATTGGCGACAGTGACCACTTAACACGAAGTAAAATGTATCAGCTGTACGCTTCCTTCATAAAACATAACGCGTGGTCCGACGCACATGCCCTGTTTTTTACATTAGCTAACGTTACACACCTGCGGCGATACACATTTAGGTCAGGTGTTTGTCGGGTTATCGCGTTAATGTTTAAAGCTGGCCGGCCGATCACTCCGATGTAAGACGAGGTGGAAGGAATGTTAATGGTTGTTATCAGCGCTGACAGCTTAGTTGCACCCAGGAGCGTGTTATGTGACCCTTTTCTGTCCTTGGTCTTGCTTAAATTGAAGTGTGTCAAACGAGCATGATAAATATCAAAGATGTTACTTCACTACGCTACAAATTAACCATTTACGATGAAGGAGGATATTGTGAGGAGACTTAAAGTTCTTCATACGATTTTTCAAAGGGCATTTGGCTGACGTCTCGAACATCAATCTTAATCTTCTCATTCTGATATGGTTTTGATCTAAAACTTCTGAGGCTACTATTGAGGTCCAAGTCCTCGGGTGAAATAGTATGACACTAGGTAATGGGTAGTCGATGAGAATACGAGATTAAATTGAAATATCTCATGAAGTAACTTCGCCTTGCTCTTTAATTACGGGAACATCATTAATACTATTACTATAAAATAGACAAAAGATAGTTCTACATAATCTTAAGTAGAATAGTCTATTAAATACCCTTTCTGTAAGCAGAGTATTTAATTCCCTTTATATTCGCCTCAAGCAAAGACTCAACTAATTATTATGTGTTTGTTTGTTAAACGTTTGAGTGCGTTAAATAATTGCTCGTAATTAATCCAAGGCCGTTATGAGTTCTGATGGCGGTCGGACTGTATGAAAGAATTCGGTGTTAATTGGTTTTATTTTATTAAGCTTGTTGGCTCAATTAAGTTGAAAATATAAGTCCTTTAGGTATAAAAGTATATGAGTTAGATAACTATTAATTCGCATTGGAGAAGAAGGGTATAGTATGCTACAGGACTTTCCCAATTGTGGGAAAACATGTAGCATACTATACCAGTAAAAAATAAAGTTATAATTTTTATTGTTTGTTTTTATGGTTCCGTACTCAAAGGGTAAAAAGGAATCCTATTACTGTAGCTACGCTGTCTGTCCGTCTGTCACACGGTTCTATCTCCTGAACCATAACAGACGCTAGGCGAATTATTTATAGATTATTTATATGAAGATATACAAAGCCGTCTATTAACATTGATGCATATCATTCGTGTAGAATGCTGTTATGATATGACACGTCTCGTGACATGTCGGGACATCTCGTGACTGCGTCTTATTTAAAGGGCTTATATTAAAAGGGCTTCCTGTTAAATTTTCAGTTTGTTTAAGATTTAACATACTGATTTCAAAGTAAGGTAATGTGATAATATGACAGAGTAGGACACAGTTGACTCATTATAAAAATGTATTTATAATTATTTATAATTATTATGTGAATTATTTGAAAATTATTACATCAGGAGGCACGGCATATATTATTTCTATGTGTGTACACATATAATTAAATGAGATTACTGTAATTCTGATATAACGTCATAACGGTCACAAGTGTAGAATTCTGTTGGTAACGGAAACGAATGGTTTGGATATAATTTAAATACATTTGTTTTGTTATCTACAAAACTTGTATTGCTAGGAATGCGGATGTTCTCAAACAATGATCGTTTGTGAAACACTCATAAGATAAGTGGACAGACGGATAGCGAGGGGTCTTGGTAGGGGATACGGAGGGGTCGAAGAACAATTACTGGAAGACCAGTCCGGGCGCTGGCTGGCCGTTGACGACCGGCAGCGCCGTGGGTGTCGCTCAGGATGCGCTTGATTAACTATAAATTGTCACTGTTTGACAATGTGTTTATCGCAAGGTCGCTTAAGGAATTATTCAATTGAATTTATGCTCCGCTGTCTATGCGACGCTCTCGGAAGATGCTAGATTTTGGGTTCAACGTTATTGTTACGTGAGACTTGTTGGCAAAAATACGTCAGTCATTTGGAGACATTGCACGTTAGACGCATGCTATGTATGTACTACAACAAATATTCGCCCACAATGTGTATCGACGTTTTTTTTTTCAATAATATATGAGTTGCAGACGAGCATGCAGTCCACTTGATGGTAACTGGCTCCTGCTGCCCATGAACATCTGTAATAAACCCCAGATAGGATTAGATATTCCTACCTAAGTTTGGCCACAGATGCGCCGCTACCCCTGAGGACTAAGCTGGAACGCCTCGGAAAAGTATGTCCCTTAGCACACCCTTCAAACCAGAACACAGCAGCACTTAACACTGCTGTTATGAGGCAGAAATAGGTGTGGCGGTGGTGCCGCCGGAGTCGAACCACAAAAGGGTCTACCAACTTTATATATATTTCTATTATTTATTTATATGGTATATATCATAGATGTGCAGATGCCAACCCTGCCTATCAAAGTTTTGCATAGAAAAATATGATTTCGTCTGACACGACACGTCCAATGCCTCTAGATAAATGGGACCACGCAATTCATTCATTATAGGAAAACAGACGTCTATTTAATTTTGCACGACACCAACATTTTAAAATGTTTGTCTTTCATTTACTTACTGTCTAATTCATGTAAAAATTTACATAAAATGACATGTTGATTTTCTGCTAAGATATCTAGAGTTTCTATGTAAAAAATGGAAATGGAATGTGTTGTAAAAAGAAAAATCATAGAAGAAAGCTATTTCATATTCTTATGTTCAAGATAATAATTATATTGCCCTTGACATCTGTAACCTTTAACTTGAGCAAAAGGCATGATATTCAATAATTTAGGTCACAGAAAAATAAAGAAACATTGGAACCATGCCAAGGAAATCTGTTTCAAATTAGAGAGTAGGGATGTAATTCTTCGATGATATCCGCATCTGCCTTTGCTACATTTTTGGGAAAAAGATTCAACCGATCTCAATAGTGGTGGTTTTTAGGTTGGTGCTCATTGATACGTATTTCATATCAGTTTTTTTTTGAAAGGTTGGTCTCCGTTTGTATTGAGATATCTCCTGTATTGAGACACGATATGATTATTCATTGATATCACAATTTTGACCAGTTATGTATATAGGAGCAGTGTTGCTTGAGTTTAATTGGAGCAAATCTGCAGTCCTTCAGGAGTTTCACGACTCAACACCGTGGATTGTATTTAAGCAACTACTTTGCTATAATAAATAAAAAACAATAAAAGTGGCACATAAAGGGTAATCAATGCTTGGTAATTAATAAAGTTTCAAGTTTCCTCGGAAGGTTGGCCTTCACGAAAAGTTGTTGTTTTAATCAAATTTGCATATCGTAGAGCGATAAAAGAAAAATAGTTTTAGGGACATAATATGTACTTTATACATGCCTTAACTTATTTTTTTTTATAACGCACATAAAATAAGACTAGAATAATTGCTAACAACATGGATTAGTAAAGATTCACACTCCTAACAAGAAAATGTAACCAGTTTTGTCAATTGTAATTGTCACTGTCATGTATTTTCTTGTTTGAAAAATATTAAGAAAAAAATGGTTTTTAGATCATTTACGAATGAAACGATATTTCTCCGCACTTTTTCTTCGATTTCGTGTCGTCATTGTTCCGACTGAATTACGCCATGACAGCCATTAAATGGCTTACAGAATTGTCAGGCGTTTAAGCCATTTAATGGCTTCCTTCAATTACAAGGCGGTGAGATATCTATACTTATCTATCCATGGACCGTAGCGATATGTAAGAAATAGTTGTTGATGATATTCCTTTGAATGTCAAGATTGAATCTGATGTTGTGTAGTATCTTTTGTTTTCGTCGTAAGTTCAACAGAATTTATATTAACCTACGAACACTTCCGTGCATTTAGATTAAATCCCTTCCAAAACACGTTTTTAACAATGTCTATTTTCGAAGAGCTCTTCCGCATTTTGTGTCGTATTGTTTTCGTCAAGGAAGTAAGCCGATGAAACGCTGTGGCGATTTGTAAATAAAAACACACGGCTGAGTCACGCGTTGCGAGCCGGTTATGCAAATACGTAACGTTGCATTAAGCGGTCCAATTAAGTAACGTTAAATTAAGGATTAATTATAAACTGTCGGCCCCAAACACCACCACTCCACTCTCTCTCTCTCGATCTGGATGCATGTCACAGAAGTGAAGAGTATAGCGATAGGAAACTGGACTTGTGTGAAGTTTATCACCTATTGCGATCATCGATACGCATAACCATGCGTATTGCTAACGACAAAATCCTTATTTCGTAAAAGAGAGTCATGTACAATTTTTGTACTTGTTAAAATAATGTCAAAAATAAAGTTCTGTAAGAGAGTCCTGCAACTTTAGATGTGTCTGTGCATGCAACGCATACTTTGAGTGGATTATGTAGCGTGCAATCTGCCATGTGTTTTCATGTGTGGACCGCTAATTGACTATGCCTCACTTGACTGTGTCTTAAACGAGGAGCGGTTTAATGAATATGTTTATATAGCAACTGATAATTGGCAAAAATTGGCAATTGGCCATTGCACCTGGCCTGAATATTATGTAAATGATCTAAGGCATTTAAAACATCATCTTTATGTTTTGAGGAAAGATTAATGGAAGATTTGTTTTCTTATACATTACTCTGTTTTCTCTTAATACATTTCTGTAAGATTACGGTAACAATATTAAGCTTTGTTAGCTATACAATTTTCCATATTATATTTCAAATAATTTAGGGCTGTAATCTTAAATAATTATTTCCGAATGTTATTTTTAGTTAGACCAAACCTGTGCCCACGTGGCAATGAGGCAATGAGGCTTGCAGTAAAATCATTCCGAACTTTCAATTTTGTTTTTTTTTTTTTTTATTTCCGCGTAAGTTTATACTTTGTGAAGCCAAATTCAGAAATATCGTATTTAACAGATGCGTCGGTTCGAGCTCGATAGTGACCGCAAGGTCGGCTTTGTCTGGGATTACACATTGCTCAGCGGCGAGCTGATTCACGGCTGATAAAAAATAAAAACAACAAACTCTTTTAGAACGTTTTGTTTTAGTCGTTAAGCCGAAGGGTATTTGATTTGTTGTCCACGGCTTCGTTTATTGCTGTGGTTTTAAGTACATTTTACGTGTCTCATATGATTTATCTACATTTTTATGTGACTTTTTGTCATTGTACGGTCGAAGTAGTAGATATTTTTTAATACGTTGGAGGCGACTAAAATATACATTCCTGCGAAGTTGTACGTATGACGAACATTTAACTAGCATTTAATAAACTTACATATTATTTCAGAGATATTACCATGTCTTGTGAATAGCAAACATCATGAGGATATTTCGCAGAAATTCGCATTCTTAGTGGTAAGTTAAAACAAAAATAAATACCGATTTTGTGGTCGCAGCATTTTCTATAATGCACAAATACAATGAAGCAAACCATATAGAAACATCCCTGAGATGACACAGTTTGTTGTTACTCGCCCCTGAGTCATTGCGGTCGATGACCATAACAATAGTCATGATATTACTTCTTGTAGTTTTTGTGCCACAAGTAGGTTGATGGTTTCTGTGGTTCTGCGATTTTTTGCGGAATCTCAGTTTAGTTTATAATATTTTGTTTTATATATTTTTTATGATATAAGAGTAGCAGACGAGCATGCACTCCACCTGATGGTAAGTAGCTGCCTTCCATCTGTAATCAACCCCTGATAGTATTAGATATTCCTATCTTTTTTTTTTTTTTTTATAATATAAGAATAGCAGACGAGCATGCAGTCCACCTGATGTGACTACTGCCGCCCATGGACATCTGTAATCAACCCCAGATAGGATTAGATATTCCTACCTGAGGTCGGCCACAGATGCGCCGCTACCCCTGAGGACTAAGCTGGAACGCCTCGGAAAAGTCTGTCTCCCTTACCACACCCTTCAAACCGGAACACAGCAGCGCCTAACACTGCTGTTATTAGGTAGAAATAGGTGTGGCGGTGGTGCCGCCGGAGTTGAACCACAAAGGGTTCTACCACCTATCTGAGGTTGGCCACTGATGTGCCGCTACCCCTGAGGACTAAGCTGGAATGCCTAGGAAATTTATATCTCCCTTACCACACCTTTCAAACCAGAACAGAGCAGCGCTTAACACTGCTGTTGTTATTCAGAAATAGGTGTAGCGGTGGTGCCGTCTGAGTCGAACCACAAGGGGTTCTATCACCTTCCAATATAAGTATGTGCAATATGTAAAATAAAATTGAATACAGGATTAGGTATCCACAGATGTTAATATTTCTGTCGCTCACAAGGCCAAGGACAGAATTAATCAAGTTCATTTTAATATGCAACGGACTGGTACCATTAATGTTATGTTAATATTGATGTACTGGGTCGACATCTATTATTAATTATTTATTTATACACTAAAACTTGACTTTACATCTATCTCCTCTTAATCAATATCTAAGTAATTAAAATATTATATTGTTGCCAAAACCATTAACACTGGCCTGTAGAAATATGGTTAATGGTTAATACTATAAATTAAACAATTAAAGAATAATTTAATATTTTAAACAAAAATAATAGACTACGAAAAGTATTCTATTATCATTGATTATACAGATGTCTCCCCCGAAATTTCTTCATGAGCAGTCTCTTCCAATATATTGAAATAGGACGGCAAAAAACAGAATGTTCACTGAAATGTAGGTACAATATTTTTGCAATGTTTGAAAGAAATACTATTTCGCTACAACAAGAGGAGGCAACTCTACCTTTTATCATATTTTTTTGCTCATGATAATGTATTTCAACGATAAAATTATAGTTTTAAATTATAACAAGTTGCCGCATACCTACAAAATTCCACGACGAATAAGCAACAATTTCTACAAGACAAGGAAACAAACCACATGTCAATGTCGCTTACATTATTTATTAAGTAAACGGGAGACATACAAGATTGCACAATACATGTAATGTTTCCGCGTAAGATACTCGTATTACATTACACAATGACGTTTTCTTGCTTACGCGTTGTAAGCAAGGCTACGGTTATGTTCACACGTGAAAATTTTGTTTAAGGTGTTATTAGTTGCAATAAGTTTTGGATTTGAATAGATGAGGCACCAATGGTGGCTCCCACTGAAGGAGGTAGAACCCTTTGTGGTTCGACTCCGGCGGCACCACCGCCACACCTATTTCTACTTAATAACAGCAATGTTAGGCGCTGCTGTGTTCCAGTTTAAAGGGTGTGGTAATGGAGACAGTCTTTTCCGAGGCGTTCCAACTTAGTCCTCAGGGGTAGCGGCGCATTTGTGGCCGACCTCAGGTAGGAATATCTAATCCTATCTGGGGTTGATTACAGATGTCCATGGGCGGCAGTAGCCACTTACCATCACGTGGACTGTATGCTCCTGCCCAGCAATAGGACAGTTCTGATTTGAGAATGATGCCATATGTGGGACAAGAAATACATAAATAATAATAAATTGTAAAATGACAAATTGTGTAACGGAATTGATATAACTTATCTCTTAACTGTTAATTGTTTATGTTTCCCGAAATTAGTCGCTGCACGTGACATTGGAATAAAACAATAACCACTTAACTGTATGGACCTACTCTCACACACGCATACAAGAACTCATAAGAACAGTAAGAAATAAGAAAAATAACAGTAGATTTTACAGTTATATGCTGAGTGTATAACTAAAGCAAAGAAAAAATAAACCTTATATATTTTTATTTTGTATGATAGCTATAATAGTAGATATTTAATATTATGCGAATTAGTAACACTATCTAACATAAAAACCTTGTTTTATTTAAGTAATTAATTTGTTGTTTATAAAATTCTGTTTTATGTTTATATTAATGTTATATTTAAAATTTGTTGATGTTTCGTAGTCAATTATTGTAAATAACGCCGAGAACAGCTGGGCAACGGCCTCGATAAAGCATAAATGGTTTCTTAGATAATCCTGATCTGGATTTAGCTTTTTTTATATCGTGACGAGTTTTTGTCTGCGGCTTCGCGTGAACGAAGAACACGAACGTTGGATACAGGAGCAACACTTAATAGACCCTTTATAGGAATGCTATAATAGTCATAGAGTTTTTTGCATTGAACTAACATAGCGTTCACCTGATAGTATGTGGTCACTGCCGCCTATGAATATCTGTCTCTGTTATCTGTACCCTTAGTACGAGTTTTAACGTTTGCCCGAAAACGTTTAATGTTTATGAATTCCCGCATACAGCACTCCCGTGGACCATATCGGAATTAAAATTACGCATCTTCGGAACAAAAACGCTATAAAAATTGAATTGAAATATAAGAATGTATTCATTTTATTTATATTTGTAAAATTAAATGTTGTTTCAGTCTTTAAAACTCATAATGCAAAATTTTAGTTCCGACACGGTCCACGTGGGCGCTGAATGAGCGAATTCGTAAACGTTGAACGTTTTCGAGCAAACGTAAAAACTCATACTAAGTGTACTGTTTGGTAATCTTCAGTGAAAGATTGGAATGGGAATACTTTTTGAGATAGGTCATAGATTCTGAACTTTTCCAGAGGACTAAGTCTTGTGTTACTAACGGTATCTTTGCCTTGCCTTATTAAAACAGCTGTACTTAACACTGCTTTTATAATATACGTGTAAGATATAAGACATGAGATATGAAAGTTGTGCCACGATAGTCTAATAAAAAATTAAGCATTTACGTTTACTTAAAATTTACATTTAGTTAAGTTACGAAGTTAATATTTGAACAGTATAATTTTTCTAATACGTTCTTATTAATTTTTCTTTCTAAGTTTAATGTTTAATATAATTATGTTTTTATTATTTTCAGGTACGAACCAAAACTCCGATAGCGTGGGCTGATGGCAATGGCAAGTGTCACGTGCAGTAAAAAGAGCAAATCCAACAGAAAAAAGATGTCTAAAAATTCCCACGTCAGTCGACGGCTCATTAGCGTCTAATTCTGAACGTCACCTCGCCATTATCGCATTCATCATGCACTAATTAGTCAGTTATAAACTGTTTCTATAAAGAATGTAGTGGAAAATGGTAGCTTTTGTGTATGTTTTTTACTCTCACGTTATAGACATTAGCGAGATAGATATAGGAGAGACATAAGAGATAGAGATGGAGCGAGAGGGAAATAGAAACTATGGTATTATTGAATAGGATGTTTAATGGAACAAGTTACAATTATTTTTTCACCTCCACGTTACTCTGTGATATCTATACGAAAAAGTTTTTTTTTGCGGTTTAAACCAATACGTTTTAATATTAGAAGGGTTAAAAATTGAGGTTCCATTCATCTAAAGCCCTCCACTTAAATTATATCTATTATAAGAGTAAATTAGAAAAGTAAGATTTTAAGGCATTTACCATTAAGACTCATGGAATTTACGCCCGTTTGCTACCTCTGTATTATAAAAAAATCTATATTTCATTTAAAAGAAAAATATTCAGTCCCCATTTTTCCTTGTAGAGATAAACTCTATTGAAATAACATTATGTTAAACACAGTAAATTGCAGTGAGTCAAAAACATGTTATCGTAATAGGTACTAAGTATTCGTATGTGTAGTGGAGAGGTTATCTGTTGTTTATTATTCAGTTGCCGATCTCTATCAGGACGTAAGATATTTCCGAATGAAAGCCGCTTAATTAGCCACGAAAATTCAATGCACCTGTATAATCTGCTATCATATCCACCTTATGTTGGTTGAAATAGGGATTGGAGTTGTACAGCGCATTCCTATATGATCATATCATGAATAAATGGTGAATTTGAAGCATTCTCAATGTAGTATTCGCTTAGTATAGGGTTAATATTAGAAAATCTGTTGTTTAATAAGTGCATCGGATTATTGTTAGTTTGTTAGCAGGCTAAAACTGATAAGTTGAATGCAGGCAGGGCTGCCGTTTCGCCGATTTAAGTATTTGCCCCAGTTTTGATAACGTCAAACGCATAGGCCAATGGGATTTGACCCACTTTAGGCTGGAGATTTGACAATCGTATCAGATATGCTCTAGATTTATCTACAATTTAAGTTTAACGGCAAAATTTCTTGTAGTAAAGATATTCAAAACGTGCAATTTAATCGCGTCCCTGCAGGCTTGTGTAGATCTACTGAGTTAAGCAACATAAGCTCCGGTCGGCTGTTGGATGGGTGGCTAGTAGCTAAATCTAACGAGCGACCGTGCTTTAGAGCGTATGTTGGCAGTCCATCTAAGTTTTATGTTGTGGTCCAGTTGTGGAGAAATATCCTTAGTAAAAGAACTTTGAAATATTTTTAAAGCAATATTGGCGCAGAAATAAGACCTGTTAGATATTTATATACCTCGAAAATTAAATCCGCGGCGAAATATCAAATTCGTATTGTTTACAAGTTCCCGGGGCGCCACACTTCCGATTGTAGAGGAGGTGAACTTTTGTGTGTGAGGAATTAATGACATTACATGTTTGACTGTATGTACGTTTTTTTGTAAAGGGGATAGCGTCTCGAATGTCGAGTATCATTATATTCACAAATTCAGTTGTTCTAACTTCAGTAATAACCATTCAAAACAGAGATTGCTGTTTAGGATTCGAATTCGTGTATTTTACAGAATGTCTCTACCTTTCGCCGTTTAGTGCCACTGTAACAGCGATATGTTATTACAGCCCTAAGATGTAACAATGGATGGTGCGATAAACCCAGCTCATTACAGACACGTACCATCCACCGCATCTGGTCAGCTTTATCGTAAACAGCTCAATTTATGGATGCATTAGGAGCTTGTTCGAGATTGTAAGGTTAGTTTCAAGTGATAGCCTCTAGTTAGACTCTTGTTGGTGTTTATAGACAGAAAGATATGTTGTATGTATTTTATCAATGTATGTGCCGCTGATATGAATCCTCTGTGGTTCGATTCCGGACGCATGACCTCGATCTCTTTGTCTGCTTAATATCAGTTAAATTAAGTCAGTGTTAAGCGCTACTGTGTTGTTTGAAGGCTGTGGTAAGGGAGACATACTTATTCGGGGTTCCAATTTAGTCCGCAGGGGTTAGCAACGAATCCGTTGACACATGCCTATCAGCGGCAGCGACCACTTTTCGACTGTTTACTTGGTTACCAGTTTTTTAATGAAAAAATCACTGAGATTCCGTGGGTGCCATTGACATAAAGACGAACACACAAACACTCGAAAAGAAACGTGAATTCAACAGTTTATTGATTGCGTAGCCGGAACCCTGGAATCCTGTGTATCAGACCGGTATGGTGACTATCACACCACAAGAGCATCAGGCATTGAAACATTTCCACCATACTTATTATAACCAACAACTCTTTGACTTGAACAAAGAAAAAGAGCAGCGTACCTGTCTTTTGCTTCAGTATCATTTATCGACATAGTCATACCAAATGTCCAAATTCAATATTCATGTTTACGATTTTTCGGTTGCTCTAGCGCTTGTCAGATTTAGGTTGTTTTTCTTATTTGAAAGTCGTATCGTGACTTGAATAATTAGAACCGTAATGTTAGGCTGTGACGTAGCATGTTCAACAAAATTGTATTTTTGCTTGAACTTCAAATTGTAATGCTTAGCAGACATTACAAAAACTTTATTATATTGCTTGATCATTATGTTCATTACTCTTAAATTGGTTAAATAGATTTTAGATCGTTTATACCGTTTCTTGTTCGTAGTGGGAACGCCTTAAGAAAAGTGTTAGCTTGTTGACATGTTGAAAATTATTTTAAACAATTGTCTATCTACGATTTCAAAATATAGCAGATTCGCTTATTATGTTTGCACTGTTGATTTTGATAAAATATTGACAAAAATACATGAACTACATGCAACGGACATAGACTACTCGTTACCCGAAAGTTATAAAAAGCCTTATACGAACCCACCCACGCCCTGATGGTCCTTTTGAATACCATTTGATTTGATTTGAAATACTAACACAAGGCTCAATTGGACAGATGGATTCCTATTGGAACATAATCTGCATAAACACCGCTCGGGTCGGGCTCGCCGGTTGCTCTCAGGAATTTCAAATAGGACTTTCTGAGAAATTGTACCTATGTAGTACTGAACGTGGACAATACGTATTTGCTGTGACAGTGGTCTTAAGGAATTGTTTATAGATAGCTTTAAACAGGCACTCGGCTCGTAATTGCAGTAGGTACATTCTATACAATTTGTTTAATTGTGATTAAGGCAAGTTTTGCACAAGTTGTTTCGTTGCTTTTGAAAGAAAAAAAAGAAAGAAAGAAGAAAGAAAATAGTTTATTCGGAAAAAATATACAATAAACACAAATAGAAAATTGCATACAAAAAAAAATATTATAATTTTTTTCTGACCGAAAAGGTCTCCACTCAGCTTAAATGTTTCAGGTAAGCTTAGTCACCTGAAACGCTGGTATTCTGTGGAGTTGATGGTATGTGAGATTTATGTATTGTTTATAAGGGATTTCTAGTGTTTGTTGACATTGATTTTGTACTTAGCTTTACAAATAAATGACAAATATTTTTACTATAAAATACTGGAACCAATTCACATAAATAGTGTGGTGCTAGGACGGTCGTCGGCTCCGTTCAAGAATTTTAAATTGGACAGCTTTCCAAGAAATTGTGCTATACTTCCATGTATGTACAATACTAGCTGCGGTCGATACGAGATCTAATATATTGTTTTACAATCAACAAAGCGCTTTTACCGAATAATAAAACTTTTAAAGGCTTTCCAAAATTTACAGATCATTACACAACGTGTACCTATTAATTGTGAGTTAACCGATCAATGTTACATCAATTACCGAACATTATCTGTCGTAAATGCCTTGTCATGGACTTTCGCGGACGAAAGATTTTTTGTTTCGTGAAAGTGAAAGTGGATTTTCGAATTTAAATACCAAACTGACATTTATGAGCTGAAGAATAATGTGCAAATAAATGTAAATCGTATTTCAATGCGATATTTCAGTTGATTACACAAAAAAGAGAACCTTGTATTAATGTACTTGTATGGAAGGCTTTGCTCGAGACTCGAGACTTCGTCTGCATGGAGTTTACTTCTTCGTCAGGGGTAAATAGTCACACGTACGTAACAATCGAATATTTTTTTATATAAAATCTGTAGAAATGATAAAAAATCATCAATCATCTATAGAATGATTGCAATATCAACAATACATGTACCCACGCGCATCTGAAATAGGTACCCGTACATTTGTACTTAACGAAATTTTTGAGCAGTTATCATCTAACTACTACGCGAGACAAAGCCATATTAAGAATTAATCAAAAATCTCTTATTTTAAACTGGTTCTAAATCACTTGGCCGACACATGACGTTGAAGCTTATTACCGTAGATGGTGATCAAAAGTAATTGGATGCGATTGGTTACGGCCAGTGGTTCTCAAACTATTTCCAATTTAAATTAATGGTGTATAATATTGACCTAAAATGCATGCATTTTCAACATTATTTATTTGATGTTATCAATGTATGCTGCGTATCCGAAATAAGATGAAAGATTATTCGACAAACGTCAACGTAAGCCGCCAATTTAGATTCCTTCAGATTATCAACACGATAATTGAGGTTAATTAATAATTCGACTACAACGCTACCTGTCGTGTCTTAGCGTAGGCATAAAAAGTCATCTCGATAAAACTAATATTGTGTGAATATGCCGTCAATCCGTGGAGCCCTACAGAAATTTCACTATCACAAACAGACGTACAAACTTTATTGATATGTGTTCTGATGTGAACCTTTCCTTCGTCATAATATAGCGCGGTGATTGCGAAGCGTTGATATTTTTATTGTTATTAAGTACAATTTTCAGCACCGCTGGCGTACAGTATCGTGTGCAAACTAGATCAGTGAAATTAACCGTCGTTTCGCCTCATCTCGGTACCGTTACCGCTGACGCTGACGGATCGGTCCAGTTTTTGTGGCTGGTCGACGACCCCTAACTGCCTAACTACCAGAGTTAAATAGATACTACATGTTTACAAGTAGATACACACGTTACTAGGTACCCTATATCTAGGCTTCTGAAGGAAGATGTAGTCTTTCGCATGTATCCTCATGTTATCCTTCTTTTTGTGGTGCTTCTCCAACTAGTGAAGATCGGCTATCAGCTTTTCAAATCCCTCAAGGTTCTTTCAGCTGCGCTTGCTATTCCGGTCCGCTCCTGAATGTTTCGCAGCCAAGATTTTTCTTCTCCATGTATCCTTTAGTTTCTCCAATTCGTAGTAATAGTCTTCATGTTTATTATAGGATTCAGTATTTAAAATGCTATTTTGTAAAATATTTTTCTCATATTAAATTAACCAATTAACTAATACCAGGATAAACCCACATAAATATGACGCTAGGTTTGAGAACATGCGTACATTTCTTACTATTTTATGCATTTGTATTCGGTCGTATAGTGTTTCATAAATTTTCAAGCATTCATAAATTAAACAATTTTATATGGATATCTAAATAGATATCTATGTCTTTCGGAGGATCTCTGATTGAACCAAAAAGAAAATATAAATAAGCCATTAACCTTCTTAAATCCTAATAGGAAGAGTGAAGTAGGTATCCAGGTCACTGCAAATAGAACCTGTATCCAGAATTAGAACATAAAATAAAAATGATTGCAGCGAATTAATATAAGAAAAAATTAAAAAGTTCGTTTAAACGTTTCGTTTTACTACGGGTATATATAGAAAAGTTTAAGACCTCCGGTCGACGGCCTACTAGCATCCATCGACCTATTGTACCCCTATTTTGACCTAGAAGAAGTTCAACACGGGTTAAAGATCTTCAAGGGTATCGATGTCAACGTTTCGGCTTTCCAGTTGTTTTGTGCCGTGTTCAAGTCAACGACATTGTTGTGCTGAGGTCTATTTCAGCTATTGTCTATTTTGACTAAACAATGGAGCTATTTATCTTACAGACTGTTAGTTACTAAAGGCATTTCGTGACATCCGATTAAGGGCTCGAATACAAAACTGCGATGCGACGCGATGCGAATTCGCAACGCAGAAAATTGCGAAGCGAATTGCTGCGATGCGATATCGTGCGGCGTAGCGTCTCTCAGGGTGACCAACAACAACAACCACTGTGCGATGCGAATCAATTCGCAAGTTCTTGCGTCGAGGGAGCTCGCAGATTTTTGCGATGCGACGTCGCATCGCAGTTTTGTGTACGAACCCTAAGATGCCAAGATTATACGCGGTGTTACAAGTTATTGTGCTAAGAACTTCTGCTCGGCATTTCTATGCGGTGCACGATTCTCCAATTTAATACATTATCAACAACCCATTACTGTCCTACTGCTGGGCACGGGTCTCCTCTCAGAATGAGAAGGATTAGGCCATAGTCCACCGCGCTGGTCGAGTGCATTTGTAGACTTCACATCCTATTGAGATATTTTTTTAAATCGCTCAGGTATGCAGGTTTCCTCACGATGTTTTTCTTCACCGTTTAGCAAGTGATAATTAATTTCTAATACGCTCATAACTTTGAAAATTCGTGCGTGGGAGGTGCGTGCCTGGGACTTGAACCTCGGACCCCTCGATCGAGAGGCCGAGTTTCTTAACCACTAGGCTATCACTGCTTCGCTTGCCAGTTTATACGCGAGAATCATAATCATTTTGAGGGATAATAAGTATTCTTTGACTTTGCCTGTTAAATCCACTTCTTACTCATGTTAAACTTCCGTCAAAATCAACTGTGTAAAAATTTTGCAAAAAGAGGACTCCTTCAATACTAGTGAATCATTAGCACCTTCTTACAAACATACTCTTTAAATATATTTCCCTCTGCAGTCAAGTAAGAATTCGTAAATTAAATTTATTGTATTGCTTTTATAGTACACTATACAAATTTATTGCTCCAACTGTAATTTCAATATTAAGAGAGTTCAGCTCGTTCAACTCTGAGTCATCAGTTCAATACAAGGCAATAAAATATATATTGTTCTTTAAATGTCCCTTGAAATGGTCGTAAATGAGTGTGCATTGGAGTGCATCGACTACGTGTTACGAATGCATGATTGTATTTCAGTGTGGAGCCGGTGAGTCGGTTTCCGTAAGACTCGCGCTATCGAGTTTGAGTCTTATATGTCTGCAACGAAAGATCGTATTGTTTGTTACCTTAAAAATGGTGTAGTTTAGCAGTGCTATATCCGCTATGATACGATGTCACCTTGATGCAGGGCCGGATTTAGGGGTGGGCAAGCGGGGCTGCTGCCTGCTAGCTTACACAAGTGAGGGCAACCCACAATAGATAAAAATATACAAATTTCGATGGGTCAACTTATAAGCAACTTAATTTTGTTCCAAAAGTAAATTGAAACAATTTTATTTATTTGCAGTAAATTTTTGAAAGACCTTGTTCCTTTTAATTATGAAAATAATTCGGGGCCTCTACTTCTACGTCGCCCCAGGGATTCCACTTCTTCGTCACCCCAGGCCCTCCACTTTTTTATTACCCCAGGGCCCCCTATCTCTAAATCCGGCCCTGCCTTGATGAATCAGACAATCGCTTGTTCGACTCATCCACGTAAGATTCACGGAGTCGATTGAGTCATTAGTTCCTCTGATTGTTTATCGGTAGGTTTCTAATAAATATTGTTCACAATTTAAATTAGCAAATCTTGTGATTGTTAGGAAGTAAATCGAATATTGTTTTTAGTAGAGTTAAACTTTTTGAAATTTACGTCATAATTGGACCAGTTTGTCTTTGGATCGTATGTGCATTGTTAGTTCATGAAATATCTTATTCTCAATATTTGTTGATATTGTCTAAAATTAGTCTTGTTTAACTTATTCGTTAGTTATTTATATTTGCAACGAAAACACTTCCCACAATTTCGTAATATAGTCCGTAGTTTTACTACGTTCGTAATGGAATGTTTGTGTTTGAACAAATAGTCAAATATATTCTTTACACATTAGTACTAATGCGTTGTTTTAATGTTTCGTTTGGACATTTATTGATTTATGCCGCGCTAATTAAAATTTAATACGATGTTTATGGGTTATGACTAATATGAGTAACGATTACCGCGTAGGTTAGGTTAGGTTCGTCGTATACAGGCCGTGGTGCGCAGCTTGTGTGATTATGCTTATTGGTCCGCTTGCCTCTATATTCATAGTGTGCAATCAAATATTTTATGTGATTTTTTAATTAATTTATGCTCGTTTGCAATAACTAAACGTATTTTTTATTTCATGCGAAAATATACTGATAAAACTTTAGGGACGACGCAATCTATTTTTTCCCACTAAATTTAAAACTAAATTAATTAAAACCGAACGTCCATGTATGCACAAAAGATAAAGATAGGTACCTGACTGGTATTGTGGTAAATCTCTAGAATTTTATCTTCAAATGTTATTCATATAAAACTATTAAAATATTGCTTACAATCATGGGTTTATAGACTTTATAGTGAATTAAAGTAATTTAATGTATTTACGCAAAGTTCTGTAATAACTCATTGTCCTCAGCTTAAGGGTTTAAAAGATTTAAGTTGAGCAGTTCCAGAGCTCAATTATTAATGAAGGTAGCTTTGGGGATTTCAGTTTGATTTAGGTATCGTTTAGCTTTTACCTGAAGTACAAAATATTGCGTAAAAATACGTTAGTGCCAAAGTTATTTGCCAAGTAATTTAATATTTTACCAACCATTAGTTCAATTTAAATTTTAATACTTAACTGCAGATACTAAAAAATATAGAAATACAGTAGTAAAAACTAAGTATTTCCCCATGACTAATGAAATTTAATATTCCTAATTAAATTATGCAAATTATTTAATTATTTGCTATGTTAGAGATAATTAGATTTTATAGCATTATTATTTATCCTATTATAAAGGCAAAACCGCAAAGATTTAATTATAAATTAATTTTGTGAAATATAATATATTTTCATTTTATATCTGGTGGGGTGTTCTTTCCCTATAAGTTAAAAAAAATCGGTTAAGTGTGAGTCGGACGGAAGTCTAACAATTTTGTATGGATATTCAACGATATTAACCTCACATTGCCACCGATGTCAACATGTGTCCCAACACTGTTATTATTCGAGGTAATTA
The DNA here is from genome assembly GCA_014595695.2 of Epargyreus clarus clarus. Taxonomy (NCBI): domain Eukaryota; kingdom Metazoa; phylum Arthropoda; class Insecta; order Lepidoptera; family Hesperiidae; genus Epargyreus; species Epargyreus clarus. The sequence goes on along the minus strand of JACTTY020000016.1, from coordinate 2,670,457 downwards.
CATGTTGGACATCCCGAACTGTGTTGAAATGTTTTGTAAAACGAACAATAGCCTCCATTACTCTAAAGTACACATAGTTTATATATCGTGCAAGCCATTCCGAGCCCAAATGCGGTGAATATATGTTACTTAACAGTTTAAATTGTCCCATTGTGCATGTTACTTACTTTGAGTACGTTATTTCCTCAATGTCGTGATGTGTAAATTTGAAATTCCTCTTGAGGTTTTGTCAGTGTAATTTGGTGAAGGTTGATGATTTCCCTAAGTGTGTGATAATGCTGTATCCCTCCTTTATGTTTGTTGTAACTGCCGTAACACCCTTTGACTTTTAGTATATCAGTTGTGTTTTCCTGTTTCTTGGTAATTTTAGCGAGAACTCAGACCGGTTAATTGTTCTTTTGCTCTGACTGTATCTTTTGTATCGTTTTTCGGGAATTTATGGAATTTTTTGAAATAATCTTGTTTAAAAGTGAAATAGGCTCGGTAGATAAACATAGATATATAGATATCTACAATGTTATCCTATACAAATACTATATTTTCAGCCTTAAGTGATACCACTTTACCAATGAAGAGTTTTGAAATATAGTACTATGAAATTGCGTAGAAAAGTTAGCTAGTTGAACAATTCTCAATCCTACCATTCCCGCGCTATCGTGATTGACCTTTCGACTTTGGTGGCCACTCGTAAATTAGTTCAAAACCTTGTTATCACGCTTACATAAGCATCGGATCTCTTTGAGTACGCCAAATATTTACTTTTAACATTAGCGCGGCTTAGTGCGCCCTTGTCACGCTCCACTGTGTGCTCGTTCAATTTGTTAGGATTTTGTACTACGTTTTAAAGTTGACGGTTCAACTTATGATTTGAAAAATTTCAAAATAGAGTACCGAGTATGTTGTGTGAAGAAATTTTTTTACGGGTATAATTTATAAGTGACATTGCGCAAAAATTTTAAAATATATATTATGTTCAGCCAAGTTATTTAGTATTTTATTAACTTTATAAGGTACTCCAAGATTTAAACAAGAAATAGGTTTCCTTTAAAGCCTCCTAAATGGAAGTCAAGTAAAGTTAACCTATAGCTACAGTTTCCTTTATTTTATGTATCTACAATTGCACAACCTATCAACTTCTACTTAGAAAATATTCAAAATTCCTATCTTAAAGTCTTAAAACCACCTATCTAAGTTATTTAAATTAAATTTCTTTTTTCTAGATCTGTCTGCCAGTCAGCGTTAGAGTTTAATAAAGTAAATCTATGCTAGAGTAGAAAATTCTGTCTAACAATTACCTCGCTACAGAATTACAGTATTTCATCACTTTTTAGTGTTACTTGTATAATATAGAAGTACTTTAACCGTTTTTATGTTTATTACTGTAGAAATGAGTACGGAATTGCTTTTCAACTTAAGTCTGATTGAAAATTATTCCGTAAACACAGTGTAACTGTAGGTGTATTAAATAAGTACTTTTACTATTGCATTAGAAAAGTGAAATCTTGCAATGATCATTATGTCTGAAGCTCGTGCGCTTGACCCGAGTTTCTAAGTGATGACATTTGCAAAATCATTAACAATTATGAATTGAGCTTTCATTATGTATGTACATAGTGAGATTTAAATCTTAATGAATTGGACGGTGATGGACAGTTTGTTCTGTCGTGCTAGCCCATTAGTAGCCTTTACATACCTTTGACATCCTTTTTTAGTTTTTAAGCGGTTCGTGCCTAGAATTTGAACCTTGCATCCAAATCGAATTGTTTTCGCCGGTAGGCTATAACTGCTTGCATTGCTTCCACTTTCATCCTTACATTGACGTAAGCCAACTAAAACGGTATTCGGACATGACGTCATCGATCTCTCGCATGCAGGATCTACTTTCCCCTGTCTCCTTTGATGGACGGCGCCAGCTACGGACTCGCTTTCTACCAGATCCGCGCTGAAAATAATAATTTATAAAATCATGTACCTACATTGTGATGTAAGAGTGTTTGCACAATTCGCATGTTTACATTGTAAGTTTGTAGTTTTTTGCGAACTCAAGATAATCTGTAAGCATTTATTCAACAAGTTTTGTTAAGTTGACGGAACATACATTTTAATGTGGAATATTTTCTTATAATATGCTTTTACATAACTGTTACTTAATAATTCAATTTGTTACCACCAATAATACTGTGACTTATTCGTAATTGGATACCTGGTCTATTTACAGTACAACTATGATAAATACAAATACAGTAAATTTAATATGAAACACAAATATTTGCGAATATTCGAACAACTAAACCACAAACACGATCGCGTTTAGCTCTCAGGGGACGAGGGAAATTGGTAAAGCGTTCTCGATGAGTTCGTATTGAGTACAAAGTTCTGAAGTTTCGTTTACTCTTAGTTTATCCGATATCTAATCTTTGTGTACATCGACTATATCCAATTCAAATATTGGTTCCATTTCACGTAATTATAGGTTCTACCTATATTTGTCATATTTGGTACTTTATGGGATCCAATCTTCAAATATTAGAATATTTTGTCACGGATTGTTGCAAAGCAGCTTTATGCAACTTAGGTTATTGATGACTATAGTAATTAACCCTAAGATATATACCATTCTTGATATTTCTATGATATTGTACCAGTTTCAATATTTGTTTCGTATACCTAAATGCTTCAATTACATTTATTCATCACTATATTAACCAATCCATTTCACTTGGCCGTTTAGGAAACTATTCGGCAATTTCCACGAGGCTTTCACTCAAATCTGCGGCAATATAGATTAACGAGATAAGCTGGTTTATTTGATGTGCGTATTTTATGTACGGCCATCGAGCGTCGCGATCAAGTGGGCGTTCGATCGTAAATTGTTCAGTTTATGAGATACATCATGCTGAACTGATTCGAGGACACCAGATACTCGTAAAGCGTTGATGAATCTTAATTTGTGACATGACACTATGCAATTTATCCGACCTGCAATGACGCCCCGGACAAATTGTATGCGGTTTATCCGGCCTGCAATGACAAACTGGACAAATTTTGTGCTATTTATCAAACTTGCTATGTGCTCTGCATAACGCAGTGTTCTCTATATATCTCGACACGCAGTTTTTGCCTTCAATTCTCGGCCTGGCAGACATTTGAATGGATACATCATTAAATCTGCGTGCCTCTCTATAAAATTAGCTAATCATTTAATTTTACGTAGTCTTTCGTAGCATCACGTTCCTTAGCGTGATGAGCGAAAGCGAGCAGCGGCTAGTGGAATTATCTCAGAAATTCATTAGCTATGTCCACACCACGATCCTTGTAAACTTATTAAGCTCCACGCCGCTTATCGTAGGGCATAAAGCTGCTTTAACGGTCACGTTGTGTGCAATTAAAACTTCGTAGTGCCTCGTTAAGGTGCTTAAGGCATTACCATACACGTTTAGTGGGAAGCAGGGCTGTGCCTGCAAACGAGCTTTGGAACTTTATGTTTCATCTTGTTAGAGCTGCGCTTATGTGTGTAACGTTGAGCTTATTATGGAGCTTATGTTTATCGTATATGTTGTGGTTAATTAATGTTGTAAAAGTATAAGTTGTAAGTATAGTTGAATCTTTCTTTATTTTTGCGAAACGTTGAATTATGTGGCTTTCGTATCTTCTAACTGACCCTGCGATGTAGTAAGGTAGCAATGGTAACGGATATAAAAATAATAATGATATGCTAATGCTAATAATGGCCGTGATATCCTAGTGGTTAAGAAACTCGTCCTCTCGATCGTGGGGCCCGAGGTTCAAATCCCAAGCACGCACCTCTGATTTTTCTGAATTATGTGCGTATTAGAAATTAATTATAACTTGCTAAAACGGTGAAGGAAAACATCGTGAGAGATTTATAAAAAAAATGGCCTAATCCTACTCATTCTGAGAAGAGACCCGTGCCCAGCAGTGGGACAGTAATGGGTTGATGATGATGATGCTAATAATGCGTTTGTTTAGGTAACTTTCACATTTGGGATACATGCAGATACATATTTGGGATACATGCAGATATTTTCAAAAGTAAATAAATTATTACGAAAGACACTTAATAACTAACGGCAACCTTGTTTAATTAAATAAGTTTTGGATTTAAAAACATAGTAACATAATTTTCATTTAGCAATTTTCTCCCTGCATGCCTATAATACCTATTTTAACCGCTTCAAAGCAGAACATTATAGGCACAGGGTAAACTTATTATATTCTTTATCATCGTATGTTTATAAAGCTCGCCAGTATAAACACGGCGGAGTGCTCCAGTTGCGCTAGGCGATTTTAATATAAACATCTCACCTGTGTCTGCTTGTAACGCTGCGTGGGCTATATCAAGCAAGGAGGTGATTATTTGCATGGTACTAACCCGGATTCATAATATAATGTATAGATTTATAAACCTTTGTTAGTTTTGGTTGATAATATCCTGATGGAAAGCAGTCACCGTCGCCTATGGACATTTGCAACACCAGAGGAGTTGCCAATGCATCGCCAGCTTTGAAGGAGAGTTCTTTTTACACCCCCTCGGAAAAGTCTGTCTCCCTTACCACACCCCTTACCTTACCATTAGGTGGAAATAGGTGTGGCGGTGGTGCCGCCGGAGTCGAACCACAAAGGGTTCTACCACCTTCAGAATTCTTATGACTAATACTATTTGGGGCTAGTTACAATTGTCAATGGTTGGCAGTGACCACGATTAGCCTGCATGCTAATTCGCCATTCCGATTGCATTAAAAAAATAGAATAACGTTACTAATAATATATAAAAATAGAATACGTTAATAATCGTTTAAAATTTATTTTACCGTTTAATAATAAGTGTCGCCACTTTATCCCTAAAGTAAACGTAACCCGAGCACTTAAGTTATAAAGCAAAGTAAACACTGTAAGATACAAATGAAAGGCTAAGGGCCATCGTCTCACCCTCTAGCTGTTTGGTCGCCCGGAGGGTCAGTTATGGGACAAACAAACCGGGAATGTTGCAAATATTACTCGACCTCTTGACCGGACAGGAGGAGAGAGGCGTTGATGGTCACATTATAGAGTAATTTTGAGTGATAGAGGAGAAAGGGGGAAGAGACTATTATGTAAGAACTATGACTATTATATAAGAAGTGCGTATGAGAGAATTTTCAATTAACTAGAGCCAAAAGTCATTTGAAGATGTAGGGCCGAGGACAGGACTTCGTGTTGTCAATTATTCCTCCAAAGGCTGTCAATTATATGTTTTTTGTAGCTTTTTACGTTTTTACTATAAAAAGAAAATATTATTAAGATATAAAAATCAAAAGAACCAAAAATATAACGCGAGTGGATAAAGAAAAGATTGATAAATTTAAGACAAAAGTAGAGAGGCGAAATTTTTATTCAAGTTTTATTTAAAAATATTCTACTTTTATTACTACATAAAAATAATGCGATAAATTTAAGATGACACGATAGATCGAATGTAATTAACGCCGTTTACATAACAGTGTTACGAGTCTGTACTTGAAGGATACGTCGCATAAATCTAAGGTTGTTTGGTCACCCAAGGGATCTATTATGACACTTATGTCAAACATCTCGGGCTTGTATAATGTGTGTTGAAGGGAATTTGATAAAGTGAGATTACTTAGTACATTTTGTACATAAATTGTTTGGAATATTATTTTATTAATTTCTTTGACAGCTATTATTCAATAATTATTTGTTTATGATCTCTAGAATGAACATTAAGTAACAATGACGAATATTAAGACGTTTCATTTAATTATTTATAATTATACCTACACGTAATTCAATTTCTTGTAGTTTCACCACAAGTAACGTAAGGATTCAACCTTTAAATCATATGATTAGCTCTTAGTAACAATATAAATAGATTTCCAGTACCAGCATATAAGCAATAGAACTATCTATCGATAGCTTATCAAGCGGTGTACTAACGCGGTCAGTATGTAGGTCTCTGACATTACACAATGAAGTACATACGTTATCTGTGTAGCGATTGATAATTGGACAAAAGTAAGTCGAGTGGCATCTGAGTCATCGAACTTCAAATGTATTCATACCAATTAAATATTAATAAGGGTCTTAGTTTTAAGTAAAGAGAGTTTACGCGGGCGCCACGTTGGAATTGTAATTTAAGCTATTATAATCTTTAAAGTCTTACGGACTTATTCATAAATGCTAAGTGACCGTAACTTATATACTTCGTTTTGTTCCTTTTCACTATATTAATTTGTTTGTTAAGAGGAATAAAGGTTCATCTACACGTCCAGACACGGGCTTGGTGTATGATATTTTTTTATTACGGGTAGACGTGTGACTTTTTAAACAATATATTCGCGACTGTTACGATTGATATAAATGCGATACATTAGTGCACATTGTATAGAAAAGTATAATTTAATCTGCGACAGCCACTCTGACACGCTCGATCAATGCTGATATGTTTGGTAGATTTAAACGGGGCTGAAGACATTGGCGTCTATAAGAAGTTAGTACTCAAATAAAATATATCCCATTAGTTGTTTTTGCTGAGGTATATATAAAATGCATTAGTTTCGTGTTCATTTCCTTACTTTCTCTTCGCCATAAAACTTACAGTGCACAAGTTTAATGTACTTCCGTACTTTGTTTCCGAGCCTTAGCATTCGGCGCAGCGCCGGGCCAACATCCTGCGTTTCTCCCGATAAAGTCGAGCAGTCGGCACGACACTTTCTCCGTCGCGCTCGGCCGCCGTCCAATCGACCGGCGACCGAATTGTGACGAGACGGGCCATTTGGAACGTGTCATAAAAGATTCTCGTTAAGCTATTCAACAAAGAGGATATAATAATGGATAATAATCTTTTCCGTTTTGCTTGATAAAGTCGAGCAGTCTGTACGAACTCATCGTCGCGCTCGGCCGCCGTCCAATCGACCGGCGACCGAACTGTGACGAGACGGGTTATTTGGAACCTATCTTAAAGGATTCTCGTTAAGATTTTAATGTGCATAGACATTATTATAGATAAAGTATTAGATATATATGCGATAATGGGAGATGGAATTGATTGCGCCTGAATAACAAGTCAACATTGACATGTTATTTAAATGAAACGTTAACTTGGCAAAACATTGAATATATTCAATATTAATTTAGTAATGGCCATGACAGTAATATTTGTATAAGAAATATAAAATTGGCATAGCATCGATTATCAGATTTGCATACTTTAGCTTGGCGCCTAGTCTGACTGACATCCTGGATTTCTCCTGAAGATAACGTCAAGCGACAAATGTCACTTTCTCCGTTGCAGCCGGCCGCTACTTAATCGGCCGGCGACGAAGCGAACTATAACAAAACGGACCATTTGTAATATATCTTAAAGAATTATTCTGAAGTTATTTATATGTGTGGACAAAATAATGCTATAGAAATAAAACAAATACTTTTTACACTCACAGCCCACACTAGGATTCCCTCTATCGTGGCTGCTGTGGACACATATAGAGACAAATACACAAACACCCAGAAACAGAAACCTAAATTCATCGAACCCATGACCCTCTGCGCGTCAGACCTGTATGGCGACCGCTGCGCCACACGGGTCGTCGTAATAGAAGCAATGACAATATTAACAATATTATTCGACTTGTCGTACAACAAGTTACCGCTTTCAGGTTACGTCTTTAATTTCTTCTAGCGACGATAGTTGTGGTATAAAGGGCTGAAAATAACACTACGCATAGAGTAAATATCGTTTATTATATCACATATTAACAATAATATAATAATAATTCAGTACCGTTCCTCCTGACATTTACCGTACTCCCGATAGAGGCAAGCAACAAGACACTTTCTCCTTTCGCGGTCGACCGCCGTCTAATCGACCGGCGAGGAACCGAACTGTGACTAAACGGACCATTTGTAACGTATCTCGGATTCCCTTGGTGCATGTTCAAGTTAGAAAGTTCTGTCGTGGAATTGAGCCACGACAATGATCGAATGATTGAATGCAACTCTATATATGGAGAGGTACTTAGTCTTGTAGTAAAAGACGGTGACATTTATATTACTTTAATGTAATGTAATGTATGAATATTTTAATCTGGTAAACGTATATTTTTATACTTTGCTGTATACCTAATAAATAATAAAAAATATATTTTGTAACCACTATCATTAGAAAGTTCATGATCTATATCAATATATCCTTATGTAGCGGAATTATGTCATAGATATTTTACTTTCTTCATTTACACCTTATACGTAATAGTCAATAGAAACAGTACAGAAGCTTATAGAAAGCTTATCAATCTGAGATGATTCCCTGTCATTACCGATTTCGCGCAATACAAACTTTTCACTTGCATTCCCTTTCTGCGTTTTACGAGATTAGCAACATTCCTTAGGAAAAATAAATTTCACTTGCCTTAATAGTATAGTAACAATCTGTAATGGTGTTTATATTTAGAATACAGTTTGCTCATCGGAGCATGCGACAGTCCACGGTCGATTTGCCACTCATTCCCTATCATTTCTGATTTCGCACGTCGCACAGACACTTTTCACTTCATCTCCCGCCTACTCGTCTTGATCAACTCGGTAGATGACAGCTTTCCCCTTTAATATCTTGTTCAGCAGGTAACAAATAGACTGTGATTTGCCTAATTGAAGATCTTGTTTAGAAATTTAAGATAGTACTTAAATTCTCTATATAAAGTTATTTTAAGGTAATGATTTTTTGTTCACTTTTTCCATACTGTACCTGATAATCTCAGCTGATAATTGTAACTAAGCTGATTTTGCCTTTCATGCAAATATAGAGTCAAAGATATTTCGTCAATAAAATGTCTTCTGAAAACAATTTTTCTCGTCCATTTTTTATGTCAGCGTCTATCTGATTTAAAAGGTTATGGATGAAAGATATTCCTATAAGGGACTCCTCATTACCAAAAGTCTATCGAAACGTGACCGCTTCTTAGGCATGATCACCTATTTTGAACACAGTTACATGTGATACATCTATATCAATTGCACGCTTATTATGTTAAGCCCGACTAATTTTCTCTGTCGTAATCTCTATGGACTGCACGATTCTTCCCGTTCATTGCTCCAGTTGGCGACACGCGACTATGACAATGGGTCAGATATGAGTATCTCGGATCGCTAACCGTTATTGTGCAGTCGTTCATACCACTTACTGCGGTTTCTACTTTACGGTTACTTTGTTGTATTGCAATGTATTGTTGAATGTTTGTAATTGTTTAGATTGAACTTTAAAATTTTGATAGAAACAAGTATTAAATAGTGATTTTTTGTAAGAGCCTATAAAATTTATATTTTTAATTTTATCGCAAGATAATTCGCATCGCATTTCATATTTCATATTTTATGATAAAATATTTATTTTTGATAAATAATATTTAAGTAACGTAACTAATAGACGAAAACAACATTTGAAAACCTAATTACATATAAAATTGAGTGTAAATATTTATTCTGTTTTGTTTACTGTATCGAACTATCGGTTACATTGTTGAATGTTTCATATTGTATTCCCTTTAAAGAGTAAATTACTAGGTCTTCAAGTACAACAGACAAAGCTGCCCATTACTTTAATAGTAGTGCCTAAGCGTGGGAAAACGCGATCTGCAATGTTACGCGAAGCCGGTTCCCGGTAATGCATGTGGATGTAGTTAAATCGCGTAATTGAACTAATAAATATAATGTATAACGTAAACGTTATAAATTATATTTTATTTAGCTAGTTATTGGCCTGGGAATCTGCTGATAGTAGCTTGTGTGGTTGCTAGGTGGGAAAAGTTATACGGACGCTCTTGTGCTAGGCAATTTCTTTGTAGTTTCTAAGATATAGATACCAAAGCCGCCTTCAGTTCATTTAGTTACAAGTGAAATTCGCCGCACTTGGAGATTTGTCTTCGTTGATTTCTCTCTTCAATGGGAATACGTGTCATATTTAGTATTATTGCTTTGATATCGCTTAAGACGAAGTAAGTACATAACTTCACTTACCTCATCCGTAAACATAGTTTTAATTTTTTTTAATGTATTTCTTAATCCTCAAATCTCCTCTAACATCGTTTCGTACTTGTTTATATTGATCCATTTAATGCCCATCCTGTGCAGTCCCCAGCGTAGATCGGTCGACAACGAGTAGCCATTATGGGCGTGGGAACACGAGAGGAGTGCAACGAAGCCGGTTTCGCGGTAATGCATGTGGACGAACATTACAACGTGTTAGAATGTCATTAGTTTTGCTGATTGATGATTTCGCTCGATTAGATTTGCCTGCAGATAGCTGCGTGTGGGAAACGATTTCACATTCACAGTTTTATGTCTGTTTCTAACGACTTGTGCTTAGATGTTATATACCGGATGTGGATTTTAAGTGGAAATATTATTTACTTCGCAATAGATTTTGAAGGTCGGGTTAGTAACACTAGATTACGTTAGATTATTATTTTAATAAAATGTATCGTCAATAGTTTATCTCTATAGGTAAGAGGAGCTAAGTCTTTTTTTCATCAATAAAATTAGATTGAATTAATATTGAGAAAGTAAGAAAGCACTTTGCACTTAAAGTAAAAATTGACCGAAAACTCAAAGTTAATTTATAGATAACTCTTTTAGAACGACATTAGTTCCAAAGCCGACAGTAAAACCAAAAGTCGAAAATACGAAGTCACTACCATAACTAGTAAGATAAATAAGCCAGATAAAGCAATAGCAAGAGCCGAGCTAAAGCAAAGCACGGAATTTGCATATTTTATAGCAACGTGCGCCGGAAGGTATAATGTGGGGATTAATGGAGTTTATTCAATTAGCCAGTCGCGGCCCGCACGTGAACACATATGTTACGTCACATTACAGGTAACGTAAATATTATGTAGCCGTTCAAGTTTATACTAAACTGTAGTGATGTTGCTAAAGAGCAAAAGTTCAAATGTCTGTACTACTTTTTGACGAAGATTTAGTATTTTAGTCTGTTTATTGGTCTTTAGAAGTACTCGTGTTGGTTGTATTAGCGCAGGATGCCTTACTCATTATCTGGATCAATCCTTTAGTGGCCCCTGAGACTTTCCCCACCAACAAGTCTCATGTTACTTCAGTGTTTCGAAGAAAAAAATCTTTGTTTACATTAGTGAAATATTGAAGCAATCATTAAATGTCGGAAATTTTAGAGCAAGTTCCCCTACATATGACGATGTGACGAGAGATCCGTGCCAAGCATTGCCACATGGCAGATATCTTAAGAGCTCGCAGTAATAGAATTAATTGACCTTAAATATAATGCCTCATGAACCCGGAAGATATGTGGCATGAAAATATGCGAGCAAATCTTTATGATGATGTCTAGTTAAGATATAACTAGGTATTCAGGCAATCGCGGTCGTTAATCTTAACGTCATCAGGAAATCGAACCTACTTACACGGAGACGTAACATTTGGGTTAGTGATAAGAAAGGTCGCGCTGCCTTTGACTGATAAGAGAATTTCGAGGGAACGGAATACATTTTCATTAGTAATAGTCGTTAAAACTTAAACGGGTATGCCATTTACCTGTAAACTGATCCATATTGGAACGGATCGGTAATGGTTCCTGATCGTGACTTATTTAGTCGGCTGAGCCTTTTTCGAAGTTTCGAATGGAAGTTTCCATTTTTTCAAAAGTGTGACTGTAACGAGTTATTATTTTCCGTGCCGGGGTTTTATGGCTGGACAGTGAGAAAAAAGTGTAGATAAACCAAAACCAGCTCGCAGAATGTCAACGCCTGGGTATTGTCAAAACATCGACGAATAATCGCTAATTATAACGTTCGTCTGTTGAATAAAGGCCTCCAAGTTCTCGGAAAGACCTCACTGTCCATCTCCTCAAGTTAATCACTATGGCTTGCAATATTAACGGGAAAGGCGAGCAGGTGCTATTCGATCCGCCACAATGTTTAATCTTCTAAATATGTATCATGTAATTGAATCGAAGTAGGTAGCAAATTAAACACGAAACGCCTTGTTTTCGCGTATAACACTCCACATTAGTTTAAGTGCTTTATGAGGTATTCGAGTTCGGATTAATTAATATTCATTATATTTGATGTGTCATAATGATTTTTGCAGCCTTCTTAGAGGTCTCTTTTCATATTATTTGTATGTGTCATGTCGTGTGATGACTTGAATATTCCTGGATGTCATTAATACTTAATTATGTATATCATACTTTGTTTAAATATAAATAATATAATATTAAATTAACTTTTGACCTAAAACTACACATTATAATGGCTGAACTTGTAATGTCTTGTGGCAGTCTTTATTAGTCAACCAGGTGATGGTGATACATTAAGTTTATGGTGTTATCCATCATGATAATTAAGTTTAAAATATTGTAATAAAGGTTAAATAATTCAAAGCAATAAGATTAGAAGCATATTTATAGAATCTCGTATAAATATAGTTTCTTATGACAGTATTAACTAAGGCCAAGTTTACGGCCAAGCTTTCTTTGAAGGACATTTTTTGTTTAGTTTGGTTATTAATTTTAATGATCACATAATACCGAATGATTCCTTTTGGTTTTTATAAGATCTATAGTCTTTTCGCCTGCTACCATATCCACTCATAGGCACGGTCTCTTTCCATACGTTTGGTAGGTCGTGTACCATATTATTATTAAACACAACCATTTTAATGTTGATTACTTACGTATGTTTTGAAATTATTTTTTTTATCAACAAAACTTTCGTAATATTGTAATTAGTAACGATATACATAAACATTGCCTCTTAACTTTCTGACTAACATGGAGCCTGATAACTCATTATTTGTGTAATTACACGACCGCTGCCCACGATAAGGTGACATAACTCACTTTACATTATTATTGAACTTGTAATAAATATATTAACTTTATCTTTGTCAATACGAATAAATAAAGTAGAAGCGTCGATTATTTGTAAATAACTGCCACTTTGTCAGCTCATATGTTTATTTACATGTTAATTGTGAGCAAGTTAATAGAAATGTTTTTGTATTTATTTCTGTTTGTCTATACGAATTGTGTTATCTTGGAAAGTTCTATATACTTGATTTATGTAGTAACACTGATTAATATATAAAAAAACCTTCGACTACTAGGCACGGGTATGTCTTCACAATCAGATGAACCCTGGTCGTCGAGTACATCTCTATTTATCCGATATGTCAATTACACACTTGGATAGAAGAGACATATTATGACGCTCAACATATTCAACGCTGTATAAATATACAGCGTTCTATCAGAATGCAATAAATAGGTAACCAATATTTATTGGTTAGAACTCTTCGACTAACTTATTTTAATTGCTCATGTCTACGGTTTGCATTTAACACTTAACAGTTAATTGCATGTTCATAAGCTAAATCCTCTTTAACTAGGAGAATGATTATAAGAAGGAACTTAATACGCACTGGCATTATTTTGTAATGGATAGCTTCAAAACATGTTGTGTACACTGGCAGGTGTCGAGTTTCATGTCGTTTTAATTCAGCTTTGATGTGAAACAATTAGCGGCACGTGATTTGGAATTATGTTCCAGCGATTAATGTCACGCACGTGTTTATTATACTGTGACACTGTGCAGTTGCCATCGTCTATACTAGTGTAAGAGTGTATTTTTACGAGTTTAGTATTTTTGTATGTGCACTTTAAACCACTAGACAGTGATAGCCTTTTTTTCGTCGAGAAACTCTACGTGGGTTTCTCTCAACTGCGGGGCCAGCGGAGACGACATCCTATCCTATCCAACCTGGCTAAAACCCCACGGTGTTCCTCTGGACGCCTTTGGTCGGGACCATGGGTACGCTAGTAGCAGTCGTCCGCGTTCCTGACGGAGACAGTAATAGTCTAGTAGTTGAAACTCAGCTAAAGTGGACTATAACGTCAACCCCTTTCACTCTGAACGGAGACCCGTATCCAGCAGTGGGACAATAATGGGTTAAGTGAGACGGGTCATTTTACTACGAGTAGAAGTCTAGTTAATATAATAATGACACTAAACACAGCACCTTAGTACAGAACAATGAGAGTGAGAATGCGATTATATACAAAGTATTGGCTGCCATGAGTGTACTATTTGTATCAGGTAAAGGCATACCAATTTAGATAATAACATGTCTTAGTATAAGGGCTCTTTCAATTTAAACGTTTTGTGTCGGACCGTTGCAGTGCCGAAGCGGTGCGTTTGTCGTACGGTGCACGGACGGACGTTTGTTTTCATACAAATCACACGGTGCGGCAACAGTGCGGCGTCGGTACCGCGAACGCCCGACGACAGGACGGCAACGTCGCAAACTCCTAGTGTTCATTTCCCTATTGAATAGTGCGGTGATATTGTATGTCTGAATATAGTTTCTTGCCGCTGTATTTTACTTTTAACTAATTCAAATAATTCGTCTAAGCATTCTATAGACATTCTTAAATAATTAAAAAAATTGCTTGGATCTTGTTTTAACTTAGGGTAAAGATTATGAAAATCACCAAAATTACACGTTAATTACACGTTAACACCAAAATTTACGAAAACATCGGTGATGCTCTTTTACGGGGGCGTCGTTTTTGTTTCCGTTTGATATTTTTCAACAAGAGCACTAACAGTAATGTTTCTTCGTCAGAGTCCATGGCTTAACTGCGGTCGAATAAATTTATAACATCACTAGCATACAAACGCACGTTTGGTGTCGGACGGCTAACGTACTGCAGCGGCACGGAGCGGGTTATAACCAGCGGCACGTTAAACGTGCGGCAGCGGTCCGACACGAAACGTCTAAATTGAAAGAGCCCTAACGTTTAAACCAGAACTTAAGCAAAAATTTGTAAAGTAGGGGTGCCACAGTTAGATATATCAAGAATATTTTTTGTACATTAAAATGTTCATATATGAACATAAATTATAAACTGTATACTCCACATAGTTCACTTGTATAAACAACGGACACATTGTGTGTTATCTCTGTGCCTGATATAATAATATGCAATTATATACAAACACGTGGTCTGTTTATCTATTATAATGGTATGCGATACGGTGCATTATTTAGATGTACATCGTGAAAATAATACTTGAAATACAGCAATTTGGAATAATGTAGAGTTTATAGTGAAGTTTTAATTATGTAGTGGAGTTGTTTTACTTGTATAAAAATAGTACAATTTTCCTGTTTATTTTTGTTATACGGTGATCTTTGCTATCATTTTTGAATAAAAACAATCATGATGACTCAAAATGTACATAAAACCTTTTCTGGATGGATTTAAAGATGTTGGATGGAAGTTGGACGTGTGGGACTGTGGTGTTTCTTTCTTCGCTTCTTCTTCTTTGCGAAACACCTTCCGAATCAGTGGTAGTTTGCTGATGTTCAAAAAAAGTTGTATATGGATTTGAATTATATAGTTTCAAATAAAATTATAAGTAGATATAATATAAATTTACACCTAAGAGGAGAATCTGTGTCGAGAAATATTCGAGACCGCCTAGGTTTAATCATAGTAGAGCTGTCGAAATTTACCGTTCACACCACCATTTATCTCTACCAAGAAAATGTTACACTGTACAATACCAGAATAGATCGGGTTTAAGTTACATGGTTAACACTAACAGCTTACACTAACCGTGGCGTAACAATGTAAACATTAAGGATGTTAGGGGTATGATATTTCGGATCTCGATACGGATCTATTAAAAAATATATCGGTATCCGATACAGATACGAATATGGAATTGTTTCGTATTATCCGATAGTTTCGTATAATTTCGATTACGTATACGAGATTTTTGTAAGAAAATACAAATTAGTATTTTTTTGAGCCAATTTAGACCTGTATCATTTGACAAATTATTTAATAATAATTTACAATGTTTGGTACAATGCAATGATGATGTAATGATTTTATTTTATTTGTAAAGTAACTGAACAGCGTCGATTTGCTCGGAAGAAAACTTTTCATAGCGTGTCCTTTAGACTCAGCCCTTATCCGAAATTATTCGAAACTTTTACATCGGATACGGTCACGGTTTCGGATATATATTTTTTAATTCGTATATCCGATAGTTTCGGAGCTCCATAACATCCCTGGTAAACATAATAGTCGTCCAAGTGTATGCGCGCGCGCAGGCTAGTCTCGATATGGTTGCATTGGTTCAATGGCCCGGACGTTTTAGTATTCCTGTCTTTATGTTTAGCGTAAACAATACCCGGTGCTTTCTTATCGGGTGTCTCTGTGTATTTGTATTTATAAACGTTTATTGTTTATATTGATTGGCTGTGTTACCGATTGGATCGGGTTCAATTGTTGCTGCGTATTTTTTTCATATAATTAGTTCACATTATGCATTAAAGGACACTGTCATTAATAATATGCATTTATATCAAGCAATTCTGTGGATTTGGCAAATTATAATCATAATTCTATAAAAATGGTTAATCAAGCCTTGGTATGTAGTAATGGCAAATATTAATATATCCTTTTGTTTGTTTCAGGTATGTGCGGCTTACTTAAACCTCCTTAACTTTCCGCTATTTAATGGAAGAAACTTCCGCAAAATGGGTTTATTAGTTATCAAGAGTATAAATGGATAAACTTCAAGATTACCGGTACTCATAAAAGAAACATTTACGTAACGTAAAAGTACTTATAAAACTTTCTTAATACTTCAAAAACTCTTATTTCTTACTAGTAAAACCGACGCTAAATGAAGACATTACCTAAATACCGTTTATATTAAAATTTAACCAATTCGGTATAATGGGCGATATTAAGGTCTGTGTACTTGTTTGCTATTCAGAATAATTTGCATTATACCCGAGGAGCGTTATGCGATTGTCGTCGACTCGTGTTTGTTGGTAGATACTCGTACATAGTTTAATGTTAATTGTATTTGGCGCTGTAACGTAACGGTGGTTTCATATTTGCGACCAAGTTTGCTCGTTGGATTTGCTGTTGAATTTTAATTAACGAACGAGCTATGAAGTAGCGAGCGAGCATGCAATCCACCTGATGTAAGTAGTTTCGCCGCTTATGGACACCTAGGCAAAAAGCTGTCAGTGAATCCCGGGCTTTCAGTCAGGGGATCCGAGTTATAAAACCTAAGCACCTTTCATTTTTAAATTGAAGGTGGTAGAACCCTTTGTGGTTCGACTCCGGCGGCACCACCGCCACACCTATTTCTGCCTCATAACAGCAGCGTTAAGCGCTGCTGTGTTCTGGTTTGAAAGGCGTGGTAAGGGACACATACTTTTTTAGGCGTTGCAGCTTAGTCCTCAACCGACCTCAGGTAGGAATATCTAATACCATTTGGGGTTGATTAAGAGGATTACGATGCCTTGTTATCTATAAAGACTAAGTTGGAACGGTTTATGTTAGTGCCTTAATACGCTCTTTAAGTCAGGCTACAAAAGCTCCTAAAACTAGTGTTTCAAGACAGAAATAGATGTGGCATTTGTGCTTCCGCATTCGTACCGCGAAGCGTTCTACCTTTAACCACTTACGTTCATTAAGTTAAATGCTATGTTGCTGAGAATGTGTTGTTATACATTTTGATGGGGTTAAGTGCTGCACTTAACACTAAGCACATGGCCGTTCGAATGTAATTAATGAATTAAAAGCTTTCAATATTGCACAAGTGGGTGTTAAATAACGCTGAGAGTTCTCACATGAGATTGTATTCCGATACGGTAGTACAATAAATAACAAATTGTAGGCAAGCGGAGTAGAGATTAAACTTCATCGTTTAGACGTTCGTGTGATCAGAAATCGAACCTTTATGAATCTTTATATGGAAAATCAGATTCGGTATGTTTTGTGTCTTGAGAACTTGAAAATAGTCACTGATTGAAAGTGTTTTCACATCGTAAACACATTGGTGTATAAGAAACATTTTAAAAAGTAATTTATATTTTTATCCGAAGTGTCGATGGAAGCGGAAAATTATTAACAACGCAAAATTATTATTTACTTTACTGATATTTTGTCAGTACATTTTTATTATGCTTATATTTACTTCCCTAATAAATAACCAACCGAGCTACAGGGAAGCGCGATAGGGTCAGCGATTATTACTATAAGCTATATATAAGTAAGTGATGAAATTGGAGTTAATTTTATTCTTACAGGCACTAATAAGCTGCTCGTATTTCTTAAATAAAAAACAACTCCGCAGACGGCGGCTGTGCAAACAAGGTCCGCTTCCAACGCTTATCGTATCTAGGGTTGTCACACGTTAGTTTTTTTCATATGTGTACGGAATATTTTCTGTTATTATTATTGCCTACTTCAGATAAATTTTAACTGGCTTTTTCAAAAAAATATTACTTGAGAAAATTATTGAAAGTTAAATCTGTTTTGCTCCTCATTTTTAATATAACGAGAGATCGAATGTTCTTTTGACTCTGTGTATTGTTTTAATTCGAAACGTAGGCTTTCGTTTGACGAAAAAATAAAGTACTAAATTTTTAAAGAGTGTGGTGAGGTTTATAATAAGCACGATGAGTTATCATGAACTTGGAACACTTCGAAATCATGGTCGATTAAATTTTGTTTTTAGTACTATTCTTTTTTTTGCTTTTCACACCCCTAAAGTTGTAGAGCTTAGCAAAGTAGTGACGTAGCAACAAGTGACGGAATTCACTTTCGCCTACACAGGTTCGCCGACCCGCTGTGTGCCCTATCAAAACAAACCTAATTGCCTGTAATCCTACACTCCGCCTAACCCTTATACCGTGGTCGTAAAGCTTATTTTGGCCTAAGATGACCCAATATGGTGTAGTCTTCGCCTGATCTGTTCAGTAACTTTACAATCAGATTATACAATAAACTGGTTTTTAGATCATGATAGATTAGCAGTTGGTCAATTACCTAATTAACTGACCACTTAGCATCGCGTCGGCTAGTTTAGTATCGTCCTAGATTTTATTTTTGCAATTTGGTAAATACGATGATGTTTTTCACTTAGTCTTCTTATTTCTTATTCCTTAGAAGGAACGCTACAGTAAAGAAAGTGGTCATTTTGGGAAGTGGTCATTTTAGGAAGTCGGCCTTATGGGATGTGGACGTTTTGGAAAGTCGACCTTTTGAGAAGTGGTCGTTTTGGAAACTAGTCCTTATGAGTCTAAAGGATCGCTTTTATGTAGAACTTCAGATTTTGAAATAGTTTGCGTGGAGAGCCAGATCGTTTTTTGCTTTCATAGCTGCAACCCATTTTATGTTCTACTACTGTGTATAGTACCTACCTAAGGTTTATGTAAAATTAGAATATAGAGAAAAGTAAAGGTCAGGTGTTTCGTCAAATGCCTTCGGCAAGGTCCAGCTGTAGTTAATGATAATTTTTGTATTAACTTTTAGACTAATGAGTCGGAGTCGAACTAAATGAGTTGATTTACTTGTGGTCTTCAAGGGCTCTTATATTTATTTGGCACGTTCTGTCAGTTAGCGCGCAGCCAAACCTTCAGTTTGTTTTGCGACCTCGTAATAGTGTCTTCCAACACTTCCGGCTAAGAAATTCGATACAAGATCAGCCATTTTCGCATGTCCATTTTTATTACGAATGAGTCTAAATTCTAAGTACTGTAAGTATGATATAACGTAATAGATTGTGAAGTGAATTATAAATATAATTACTAATAAAGAAAACCAAAAGGATTCAGTAAGAGTCAGTGGAGATAAAGTTTTTAAGTATGTCCAAACTTGTCTTTATATATCAGTTTATCGTTAAGTTTTATCTTGTTATGTATTCTTAACATTTATACATCGATACACATTCTATTTAATTTACCAATACCTACCCATTTCCATTGACCCATTTTTCTTCACACATGTTTATATGTCATGACACATGTTTATATGTCAGTTTATCGTTACTTTTTATCTTGTTATGTATTCTTAACATTTATACATCAATACACATTCTATTTAATTTACCAGTACCCATTTCCATTGACCCATTTTTCTTCACACATCCTAAAATCAGCGAAAAGCGAGTAGCGAATGGCCGATACATAATAATGAATGCCAATATACGAGCACTGAAACTAATGTAAGGTTTATAAAGCTAACGGTTATACTCGCATTCAATAGTCGTTACCGCTCGGGGAACTGAACTGTGATTCATTCTAGTTTATTCTTAGCTATTCCTACTACGAATATGTTGATGGGTTTGTAAACCGATTCAGAAAACGTCACAATGTTGCTAAACACGCTTGATTTGATTACAAGCTTGAGATGAAAATATTTTTGCTGTAACTGCTTTTCTTGAAATATCAAGGCAAGATTTCGTTTTAGGAATTTGCGATTTTCACAAAACAGTGCAAATTAATAACTGTTCCTAATAGGGTTTCTGTACATTCATCAATGATCTCTGGTGAAAAATTGTTATGATTGGATGAAACAATTGCTAAAATATTGTTAGACAAGTTTCTATATCTTAGTTTCTATAGCTTAGTATCCTTCATTCTAAACTTAGAACGAAAGTACCAATTCCGTACGTACTCTGTAACAAACCCCAGGGACCAGGGTAGCTGCAGAAAGGTCAAAATTTCTAATTGTTGTTTCATTAGCAACTGGTTCCAATACATTTGCGTCTTCAACGAATATTATAGTAATTTTTACATACGTATCGATAACATTGGATCTGTTTAGAACGTTCTTTAACCTAAAGCTGAAGAAGGACGATATGATACTGATAGTAGTACACCGCTCGTAAGATTGAGAAGACAATTTGTCCGATCTTCGGGCTTTCGCGTCAATTTCGCGCGTTAGTAGCTAGTATTACTCGCAATTGAAGAGACACCGTGACGCATTACATCGGACCCTCGTACGCTGATGGATACTTCCGTGCCCCCTGCCGTGCCACCGTGCCGGTGACCACGTCCGCTCTGGGTGTCGACTGTCGACTGACCGCGGAATCAATAAAGATTTTAACTCTAATGACCGGACGGGCTGTTATTGTCCATGTTTTGATTGAGTAGCAGTGGTTCAGTCCACCTGATGCGAATAGGATACTAACATCCAGATTGGACCAATGTTGATTCGGATTGAATGTTTCTGTTGTTCTACTACAACGGTCTTCAAAATGTGGCGTTGGTAGCATAGTATAATCACGATGTCCTCTATTAGGGCTCTAAATTTTTCCCATATTATCATTTGAAGATTATTAGAGTTAAGAAGTAGTAACTATAAGAAAAAGTCCAGCCGTCATAAATAACCTACTAAATGGATCACCGAAGGATTATTAAAGGACTTAAAAAAAGCAAAAAGAGTTAAGTCTTTTACCCAGATGTACCTATAGGCATATATGTAAAACTAATAAGGACAACTTTAATTAACGACTAGTTCTCCAACGGCCCGCTCCGGGTGTCTGCGGAATCAATAAAGCTTTTAGCGCTAATGGCCAGACTATCTTCTGGGTTTGGCGATAAGTGAAACTGGATTGCGTCCACCGCTGTTAATCTACTACGTCATCGCGTCACGTGGAAACTTATCCTCGTTTAGTCTTATTTTTGGTGCTTCGTCTAATGAAAAGTGACAGGGCATATTTGATGTGACATAACGTGTTATGATTATTAGGTTAGGATAATGTGTGAAAGTAGGGCTTTCTTCACTCATTCCTCCATACAAGGATTCTTGTGTCGTGGATTACAGGAACAAACAAGAAAGCATATCTACCTATAGTAACATCAAAAGTAGAACAGAACATTTAATTCTACACTAATAAATCTGCTTCACCGGGAATGGAACCAGTAACTCTACATGTCATATTATTTCAATCGCTTAGCCCCGCGTTAATTTGTATAATAAATCCTTCGAATAATTTTCTACATCCTTTAACTATCTTTACATATAACACGAAGTCATTACTTAAACTCGACAGCCTGGAACCCCATCTATCAACCGCTTTTGGAAATTAAGGAGAGCAATTTCCATTAAATCGTGCTAAGCGAGCGATCATCTGACACCGCGTCTACCGAATTTAATCATCCTGAGTGTGTTTTGACGGCGATATTTACACGATAAACAGAGAAACTTGGTACGGGGCTGGTAAAAATGAAAGTGCAAACTTGGATAGTGACAGTTGAGTTTTTGATCGTACGTTTATAATACCTTTTTCGAACTTTTAGATTTCGCAAATTAGTTTTCATCTTCGAACGTTTAAACTCTTTGAAATGATCCTAACTAATATTATAAATATGAATGTGACTTCGTTTGTTTATTTATTTGTTTGCCTTTCACGCCTTAAGTACATAATCGATTGTTATGAAATTTTGTATGTTTTTGTTTGTCAGGTGTTCAAAAAAAGGACATAGCGTATCTTTTATCACGAAAAAAGTACCGTTTCTTAGGGATAGATAAAACTTCTGACAGCTACTGAAAGCCAGTTTGTACATACTTCTTCGAAATTTTCCATACATTTCGAAATTCGGCGTTCATCATCAAACATTTAAATTCTTATAAATAAATTATATAGTGTAGCGGGGGTCGGAGGGGTGTGGTGCGGTGCGAAGAGATACGCCGTGGTGATGTGACGATAATACTTTATTTTATTTCTACAATTAACTTGATACAGTAGGTAATTTTGAGGCTTTTACCAACCATCGCCTAACTTTTTTTCTTTTGTAATTCAAAAGCTATAAAAGGCGTGGCCCCATACCGTGTACCGAATCAATCAATATGACACTGCACTCTTAATTTAAGGTCAAATGTCAACGCTCTGGCCGGTGCGTGATTTGTTCAATTTTACACACGAATCACATGTAAATTTATGTAAGTTTTATGTTCTTTTATTGATGGTAAAGGGCAAAACAATTGATCCATGCGTATTTTTATGTTTATGTAATTTTTTATGTTTTATTTTATTACATAGTAGTAATAGTAATTGTAGCTTTTGATTGTGAAATTTTTTTAAATACTCGTTAAGAGGTGTATCATAGGTCCGTGACACTAAACTGTAATTTTATCTTCCCTTTAAAGTATGTCTCTTGCTGAAAAAAAAACTCACCGAATTACAGAATTATTGATATGCTTAGACTTGAATACGGGTATTCTAGGAAGAAATTGAATTAACGTCCTGTTGCGTAAATTTAGGTGTTTTTGCAACGGTGTCGTTTGCCATGCCGGTTGCATCATCTATCATAAAACATCATACTTATGCATAATCTGCTTTGCACGTTACTATCGCATTTAATTAATACGGTAACCAGACACGTCTCGCGGCCGCCCTTGAGGTGTCGATCGCCCGTCACTGGTAGCCGACCGACCAGACCAAAACCGATTGTGTTTTGCTCTGAAATGCTTTACTTATGCGAATATTCATATTGTATTTTTATACTACGATTTGTATTAGGAGGTATCAAATCTATAGGTAAGTGAAATTATTTTCACGACTACATTGACATGGTATAACATAAAAGTGACGATTCTATTTTAATCGTACTTTTATCAAAGAAATCGCACAGCCGTTCGTTGTAGTGTGGAGCTAAGGCACCCTATTGTAATTGTAACACACATCAAAAATATAATACCTATGTACTGTTTGTCGTCAACCCATTAATGTCCCACTGCTGGGCACGGATCTGCTTCCAGAGTGAGGGTACGCTATAGTCCACCGCGTTTGCAGAATCCGAATTGGTAGAGTTTGAGTACTTTTTTTGTAGCACTCTCAGAAGTGTAGCTTTTCTTACGATGTGTGTCTACAAAACGGAAGCTCATAAATGAATAAGACTAACAAATCACTATTCAAAGTTCAGGCTGCAAGTTCAAGGATCAGGCGATGACGGATGTGCGATGTGACCGTGCCGGCAGAAACTGGCGCGAGCGGTAAACGACCGCGGGGTTAACGGTTACCAAGTGGCATTGATTCTTTTTGACAATTAACACGTCTTGGAAGAGTAGGTATTACCCACTTTCAAGTTCACAGCATGACTGCTATCGTTTTTGTGCTAAAACTTTCTAATTATTTTTGCTTTGGCAAAGAGCAAAGTTTCAATTCGTAAATTTTGCAATTTCGTCATGCTGATGCTGAGTGGTAATTTCTACTTACTATCTCCAAATGGAACGAAAGGTTTTCTAAACGCCGAAGCAGAGTATAAGTAAATCTAAGTAAGTAATTATTTAGTAGTAAATGACAGATACAGTTTTTCAGTAAATTGTTCCTCACATAAGTACGAACAAGGTAAGGTAAATAAAACTTCTAATAAATAAAAGCTTGTAAAATAGAAAGATTTCATATTAACGAGTCTATTCGCCCAATTTCTGTTCAAATACACAAATTTATCTACCAATTTACTTCGCTTAAATCCCTTTTCGCGTAATAAACTTTCGTCAAAAGGTCGTCATTGAAGCTTTCGTCGATTTTACCTCGGCAATAAATCGGCAAGCAATCAGGCGTATCTTCAATAAAGATATTTCACAGGAGCGCTAACTTTCGCCCGACCTACGTAACTCCAACGTTCTAATAGGGATGGCGATTCTTTCCGAAAAGATCGATTCTTGATTCGATTCGAATTGAAGTGTGATGGTTTCATAAAAAAATCGAGGCCTAAAGATTCTCGATCTCTCAAAGCTAGAAAAAAAAGGTCGCCAGAATGTTTGCCCCTGAAATCACTAAAATACGTATCCGTCAGCAAAAAATGTGTACAACTACTACTTCGAAAAAAGACTATTCGAAAATCGAATTTCGACTTTTTAGGATGAAATATCGATTCACTGAATCTATCTATTACTGGAGATCGATTAATGATATTGATTTTTTTGGACGAAAAGATCGATTAATCGATCTCAGGTTGCCATCCCTACGTTCGACCTCTACAGAAGATAAAATATTACTTTTACAACTAATTAATTAATTGTACTTGAAACTGTTAGCACTCCTACTCGTAACATAATTATGTTTTCGCTGTATCGGTAATGAGTTTGTCGAAATGTTTAATGGATTCTGTGTTATTTTTCTGGGAAAAATAACTTTTTTGGAATTCCACTTATTCTGCTATCGACACACTAATATTTTCTATGTCGTGGGTGTTATGGACTCATAAAGGCAAACAGTACCAGACTCGGAATGGAGGGTCCGACAGACATGTAAATGTGTCATTTATATATGCCACTCAGTTATGATTTGGACGCAGTACCCTGTGAATGTTAGGGCTATAATCGTTCCACGACGGTAGTATCTACGAGTTTTATATACCGAATGTTAATGTAGAACATATTTTGGAAGAATTTTCAAGTACAAGAATAGGCAACTTTTTTTATAATGGTTACACGAACACATCTGTAAATATATGAAATACTATACACGGGTGTAAGCGGTGGGAGCAGGGAATGGAAACTTGTTAAGGACGAAACCATTATTAAGTTTTTCAATATCGCGTAAAAGCCTACTTCAATCAAGGCCGGTTCCTCTGTTTTAATTAGATTTCTGTATTAATTGAATTTGCCAAACTTTGGAGACGTTAATATTACTATGTGTATGTACAGAGCTTAATAATTTCGCTGAACATTAATCTCAAATGCCTATTACAGAGCGGAATTGGGGTTGTTTTGAAGTATACTCAGAGATTTAATTACCGTTTAAATTACCGAAAATATAAAGTAGAATACGGTGTTATTATTTTAAAAAGTCCGTAGTTCTGTTGTTTCACTTTTATATAATACTGAAGTAGCAAACGAGCATGCGGTCCATCTGGTGGTAAGTGACTACTGCCGTCCATAGACATCTGCAATCAATCCCATATAAGATTAGATATTCCTACTTGAGGTCGGCCACAGATGCGTTGCCACACCTGAGGACTAAGCTGGAACGCCTCGGAAAAGTAGCGCTTAACACTGCTGTTATTAGGCAGACCACAAAGGGTTCTTTTTTATATAATTTTGAAGTGGTAAACGAGTATGAAGTCCAGCTCATGTTAAAGGCTATGGTTTCAAAGTTATGTGCTCATTGGATTTACTATAATATGCTTTAACAGTAAAATAGTCGTAAAACATCGCAAGGAAACCTACATAAGAGATTTGTAGAAAAAATTCTGAAATGTGTTTGACCACATTAACTTGGCCCACTGGCCACCACACTTGGTGGAGGTATAAAGCCTTTTCTTTCTGGGGGAGACAATAAAAATATTTTGTACCCACGCCTAGCTGATAAAGCATGATGATATCCTACTCAATACACACGGACATCTTCATAACAACGCAGCGACGTCTGTTGGGGCATACATAGAATACATTAAAGTAACTGCGTAGTACCACGTATGTATACAACAGTTTGATTGTGGTGTCAATGTGTCGCTATGATTGATTGATGTATAGAACAATAAGTATTGATGTTTGATGGCCGTGCGTTAATTTGATTTATGAGTAATGGTTTGTGTGTTCGTAGCTGGTGGAATTGATGGACATTTCATCCATTGCATTCTCCTTTATTGTCTTAGTGTATTATGAGACACTGATAAAAATTGACACTTCATTTTATATATATTTCGAACAAACATATTTGGATACCGTAAAATATCTTTCGATAAATGCGATGTTTTTAAACATTAAACCTACAATTTTACTTCTTCTAAAAATCTGTAATTTTTCTCTGGTGTATAAAAAGCAAATCATAACAATCCGCAACCTATATATGCAAACTTTTTCCGAATAATAAAAGAGCTGAATTTTAACAGAGTTCTTATTATTTCTTAAATGGTGTTGTTTACTTCATAATACAACACCATTTAAGAAATAATAAGAACGGTCGTTGTTCAATATATGGATTTACAAACCATTTGTTGATTCATCGGAGCTGATCGATTAAACATTGTTTTCGTTCTTGGATAAGATCGATTTATTTTAATAAAGCAAAATTTTAAATGAACGTTAACGTCCATTTAAAATTCTAGTCTACGTCTACGTCCCTATTACTTTAACTAGAGAGTTAGGAACAATTCGAAAACGGTCCAAAAGTAGCCTCGAAGATAATAGAATTAGTTAAACTAATAGAAATGGCAAGTGATGAGTCAACGTGCGTTTGTGGTCTTAAAATAACCCAATTGCACCGCGACGCCACGGTGAGTCAACGAGGCATTCCATGCGTAGAGCTTGTCGTGCGGGAAGGAAGTGCGGATAGGAATACCTAATGCCGCGTTCGCACGTTTGCCGAGCGGTCACAAATTCTTGCATAGCTTTTGATCGAGCGTTTATAGATGTTTAGAGTATGCGCCAAACGCCAAACGTGCCGATGCGGCACCACGATTTCGTTTATGGTATAGAGAACGATGAATGTAAGTTAAAATAAAGTTTGTTCGACAGCAGTACCACCGCAACGCGTAATTCTATCTTGTAATAGCACTGTAGGGCTGCTGTGCTCTGGTTTGACATTGAAAATTTAATGCCCGTTACGTAAGACAATAAAATAATAAGCAATTCTAGCCAACCAAAGTTAGACGCTGGAATAAAGATTTGGATTTTTGGGAGGCAAAAATTGATGAAGGCAAAGGTAATATACTTGGTTAATACCACAAGGGTAGCAATGTGCAACGTATTTGTGAATACCCTGAAGTAAAACTGCAATTGTTAGGGTTCATTCCAGTTGTCTATAGGTGATGATGTCGAATGACCATTAGGTAGACTACACGTCTGTATGAAACCAAATTAGACCGTCTGGAAACTCCGTGAAGAAAAAAATCGTCTTAATATTTTGGTGTTGTATTAAAAATTAGAATACATATATAGAAATACAAATTAGCCTTAACATTTTGGTATCGTATTAAAATTGGTAGTTCTAAAACACAGGCAGACATTTTAATTGTACATTGATTGGTTCAGTCTGTAAAGTTTTCGTTTTGTTAATCAAATACCTACAGAAAGTAACTCGAACCTCAATAGGTATCTTAGACCCGAAGCCATTATTTTCTCCGATTCAACGATATTTTCTAGTGGCACTCCAATTAACTTGAGGTCGAACAAATTCACAGCCGTGGAAAATACCGACCGGTTTTCAATAATTTTCTTTTCTCTAAATTGCATTATTTACTGATTTAAATTGCGAATCTCGATAAGGAATATTTTGTGCCAAACAATTAAGGAGAAATACATTTTATTTTGATTTAACTAGATTGAAAAATTATGCTGTCCGATTGATGGACCACTGTCGTTAATGGACATGTGTAATCAATCCCGAATAGGTTTAGAGTTATACAAGACGTCGATTATAGATGCGTTGCTGCTACCCCTGAGAACTTGGTTGGTGGTTGGTAGTGTTGGAACACCTCATACTTCTCTCCCACACCACACCCACATTTCCGTAGTAAATAATCAGTAGGTACTTATTGCAGTCACATGATTATATATTTTTCTTAATCAGTACTTAACGTTAATCGTATCCGTTAAATAAGAATCCGTTAATCTGAGAATAAGTTATCTTTTCTGGAAATATCCACGAACGCATTATACGACGAAGTGATAACAATAATATCGTCAGGTTGATAGCATAATATACACTCAAAATATTTATGAACTCATATGCAAGCGTGGGAATAGGTTTATTAACGTATTATATAATTTATATACATTATTGTGTAACTGATAAATAGGTAATCACATAAGAAAACCATTCAAAATATTTGTATTCTTAGTAATCAATGATAGTATTGATAACAGGCGATAAGATAAGGCCGTTTCTCTAGATCTCAATTCAATCGATAACATTTTACCAAACAACCGAGAAAACAATGTTATCAAGGAACTCACGATAACCGTTCAGCTTAACGGAATCGGTTTTGTAGTAATTTTGCGAGATAACGGTAATAATGTATTGTTCGTTTCTTGTGAGCAATGAATAATGTGTACTCATGCATATGTAGTATCGCTGTAGGTATTTTTAGAGTTGGTTCCACCTGAGCATGGGGGATGAGTCGCATCGTTGCACCGAGGCGTCGGCGTCGTACGTGGTATGTTAACGTACAAGCTTATCCTTTTTCAGGCGGGAATATCGAACGGGATACAGTCCACTTTATATCGTGATATACTAGTAGTTGTTGTTGAAACTCTGATTCTCGATCGGGAAGCTGAAGTTTATACCCCTGGCACCACCTCTGATTTTTCAGTTGTGTGCGTATTAATCATTAATTATTGCAATAACGGCAAAATAAAACTTTGTGAGGAACCTTCAGAGTAGTTTAAAAAGTTTTTAAAGCAAATATTCTTCTTCTAATTCGTACTTGGCCTGCGAGGTGAACTATAGGAACTATAGACTAAACTTCTCTTACTTAATAGGTTTTATCATTTTGCTCCAATGCAACTTTATACAAACTGTCGGCGTGTTACAGCAGTCTGTCTGTAGCCATTTTTAAATGAAGCTCATCTGGCCTCACCCTAACAACGTACAAGTTGTATAGTAAACGCTCATATCCGTGCCATTCATCAAATGAAAGCGAGGCAAAAACAAAAACTCCGTAGTTATATAAATAACGGCGGGACGAGATTTATTTTCTCGTTAGTGCGTTCGTTTGCGAGATACCTAACGTGAAAATTATTCCTGCAATGATACTTGTAGCGTGTACCGTGTGGCGGAATGTAGCTAGTTGGTTGGTACTTTAATTAATAACTGCATCGTAGGTACATAAATTGTTTGGATTATGGTGCATATATAATTTTTTTTTTAATATAGGAATAACAGACGAGCATGCATTCCATCTGATGGTAAGTAGCCACTGCCGCCCATGGATATTTTTAATCAACCCCAGATAGAATTAGATATTCCTTCCTCGGAATAGTATGTCTCCCTTACCACACCATTCAAATTAGAACGCAACAGCGCTTAACATTGCTGTTAATAGGTAGAAATAAATGCGGCGGTGGTGCCGCCGGAGTCGAAGCACGAAGGGTTCTACTACCTTAAAGCATATCTACAGATATCGTACGTATTAGATACGGTCTGTGACAGAATAAAATAATATCGTTATATACAATGTGTATGAACGTCTCTATATCTTCCGTAACACGACCGTGCTGACATGGGTCGTGCCTGTCAAAATATTGTATAGAAAAAAATGAAATCTGTCCGAATGAAATCTGATACGACACATTCACTGACTTTTTTTAAGTATTAGAGCAGCAAATGAACATGCAGTCCACCTGATGTTCAGTGGCTTCTGGCGTCCATTGGCATCTGTAATCAATCTCAGACAAGATTATAGATTTACAGTCGACCACAGATGCACCGATATCCCTGAGGACTAAGCTGGAATGCCTGGAGAAAATATGTCTACCTTATCACACCCTTCAAACCACAACACAGCAGCACTTAAGACTGCTGTTATTAAGCAGCAATAGGTGTAGCGGTGGTGCGGCCGGAGTCGAATCACTGAGAGTTCTACCACTTTTAGACTGTATATCTGTAGGAAGATGTAAATAGGGTCTTATGTGTGTCGATATAAACTGATTTGTAAGCTTCATTCAGACTAAATCTAATTTGCAAACTGGATCTCTTTGTTTGCTTTACCCAAAAACTTGTTGTAACAGGAATAATTAAAATAACGAGCAAGTTATGCTACTTCCATATTGACTTTGTGCAAAACGACTAACATCTAAACTGCTTGAAAGATCAAAAAATTAAAATGATGACATTGGACTTTATTATAAAAGTTTCATTTTATTTTATTCCGTTTTATTTGCTTATAAATAGCCCATACACATTTCCGGATACACGTTTATGCTATTAAGCGCATAATATAAACCTATATACATTTTCATTGCTCAATAAAAAGCAATTTTACGTTATAAGTAACAGACAATAGTCATATGACAAACTTATAAATAAAATGTTATGCGCCATTTCATAGTAATTTCTGAATAAGCTCAAAACTTCGCATGAGCTCATAGTGTTGCTCATTCTGTTATTTACCTTTATCTTCGTTCTTTCGTATATTGAATTTAATATTTATATCCTCACTTGTTTCGCCGCGACTTTCTATGTCGTATTTCTAAGTGTTTTAAACGTTTTATGCTTTAAGATACGATTCCAACGATATAAACGCTACGTTTACTGTTTTAGTGTAATATTTTCTACGTTTATAACTTCACACTGGGAATTCCGGTGTCTTAAGTATTATGGACACATGATTACACTAATACCTAGAGAAGAAATTTAATTTTATTTCATGGTGATCTGAAATATAATTGAGAATTACAATGTAGTATCCTTCTTCCCACTCGTCGGCATCGCGATTGTTTAGCCTTTTAAAAACAAAAAAGTTTTAAGACCACTGACACTGCGTATGACAGTGACACTATATTGACAGCTACCTCACTTCTTTTTCGCGCTTCCAAGGCATCGTGATATTATTTTTTCAAAGTTTTGTTAAACGCGTATAGTGAAGCAAAACTAGTGATAAAATGGAAACTAGGAATGAAGAATCACGTCCGCGTAGTTGTGGTCGCAGTAGCAAGAATTTACGAAGCAATTCCTCGGATTGGATCACCGGTTCATAGGTTATGTACAAATCACTTACCAGGTATGTAAGAAAATAATGTATTCATTTTTTACAGTTATGTGTGCACAACTATAAAAATGCCTAAATAACTAACATATGCTTAGAAAGAAACTATATTGTTTGAAAAACTTTCTCGTATCTACAACTTCAAAACTATTCACGCACGCCAATCTCGCTCTTGCACGTTACAGACACCAAACGGTGCTCATATTCGCCATTAACCGTAAGATGCTTGCATTTTTATGCATATAATTTAGCAATTAATGGTCCAGATATAAAATGCACCCGAGCCACGAGTACCACCCACCCGAGTACGAGATACTCGTGGCGTCGCTTTGTCGACACTAAATGGTTCCCATGTTCACCATTGAGCACGAGATGCTGGCCCTAACATTTATATGTGACAAATGTTCGAATATTCAAAGAGTCACAACCGTCGAAAGCATCAGAACCGTCGAGTACGAGATACTCCAAGTGTTACTTTGTTGACACTAAACGTTTCACTAATTCGCCATTGAGTACGAGATACTCGCGCTAACATTTCTATGTGGCAAGTGGTCGAACATACAAAGCATCAGAACCGTCGAGTACGAGACACTCCAAGTGTTACTTTGTTGACACTAAACGTTTCACTCATTCGCCATTGAGTACGAGATACCTGCGCTAACATTTATATGTGGCAAATGGCTTGAATGCTTCCATCACTAGCTATTGCACTAACAATACACAGTATAAAGCATGAATGATTTATAAGCACCAAACTAGAGCTGCTACAACACAAGGTTATGCCAACCCTGTTATACCAACTCTGACAAAATAATTTTCAGAACCAGCTATAATTTCAGGAATCATTGATGGAGTTATTGCAAATAGCAAAACATATTTGTAACTATATGACAAAACAGTGTCCTAACAGAAATGGAAAACATTATGTCAACATACTGGGACAACGAGTGAATACAATAATATCATCAGAGTTCTCTAAAATTGGGAGGTATGTGTGAAGCAACTGGATGAATGACATATTCCAATGAGAACTGAGGAAATCAACCTGGTACATTTTGATGCTCTTCTCAGAATAACACTTTAACTAGTGCTACCTATAAAGGTCATAATAGGTCATTTATGCTCCACCACAATACACACGATAAAAATATATGTAATACATGGTGGAGAACAGAAAATAGGAACCATCACATTGCTGGTGCGCTAACCCAAAACAAATATAACCCCGTGCATAATAGAATCTTATCAGGATTCACTGCACAGCATGATGCTCATGAGCTCATGTAACGGAATCATACTGAAGACATTGAAACTCACTTAGCTGCATTACAAATGATAGAAGACTAGCTATCTTATCAGAAAACAATGTCTAAAATAGACATTTGTGACATAAATGTTTTATGCAGCACCCCGTTGCCAATTTGAAATTGGTTGAGATTGGTTGTTCCACACAAATTAATTGTGTTATATGATATTAAAATTTAATATATGGCGTCAAGATAAAAATCTTACAACATTGATGACAAAATTATTTTTGTATACTAGATAATCCAATGCTCGATCTCAAATGGTAATAGATGTGCTCTTCACATTATCACATACACACTGGTGTATATACATGACAACTGTTTCATGTTAACCTGATATAGAACAGAAGGCATGTTCTCTCAAAAGAACCACCTCAGGAGGACAATGATTAAGCAAACAAGACTCCGGCTTATTGATACTGACACATATCTGTCCAATATATTTTTAGTCACATGAAGAAAGAATACTATAAGTATCCCATATATTGGATCCAGCGTCTGAAGTCCTAGCTTTGATA
Source organism: Epargyreus clarus clarus (assembly GCA_014595695.2). Classification (NCBI taxonomy): domain Eukaryota; kingdom Metazoa; phylum Arthropoda; class Insecta; order Lepidoptera; family Hesperiidae; genus Epargyreus; species Epargyreus clarus. Next base: position 2,637,108 of record JACTTY020000016.1, on the reverse strand, counting down.
GTAGCATTCTGTGTTAATACCTCAACACAATTGAGCAGAGTTCATTAATTTGTTATGGATATTCTATAGTTCCTACTCAATTTCAGCTGTTTTATAAGCAAATAACAGGTACCTGGCTCAAAGTAAACAATATTACATGGGTTATATTGTAGTACCTCTTACTCACATATATACAAATTATGTATAATAAAAGTTAATCAGTTACCAGCTATATAAAGCTGTTTGATTTGATATCTTTTGGGCTAGGTATATATGAATATCCTAATATCCAGATTAGGTGTATTTCAAGATATTGCGGATTTCAGGAAATACTCGTATTATTAAGGAATAACTTTAAGGGGATTTGTATCAAGGAGTACAATCAGAACTATAATGCACCACTTAACTACTGGTACAGAGTACCTACTTAAAGTCATTGAGCTTACATAATATATATAACTCTATTATATATAGATGTAACTTGAATTGAAGTTTTTAAATTATCTATTTAATACACTGGTTGTCTGGAGTTGTCTTTGGACACAAATACCTTTATGATTTATTCTAAGGCCAGGTACTATAACAATACCTGCAATACTATAACAATACAAATGTGCTAAATAATAAATGTCCATACTTGTAAATAATTCAAAAACCTTGTTTAGTATTACTTATTTATGTGGCATATGTGACATAAATGCAAATATGTGAATGTCAAGAGTGAACTTTATGTACAAATGTGAGAATTTATAAAAAAATAACATTTTGGATTTCGTTACACTTATCTTTCAGTGACTCAATAGGAATAAATACAGTAATAATTAAAGGTTTGGAAGTTCAGTCCACAAACATACGGTTAATTATTAAATATCTGCACATATTTTTCACTTTTACTGTACATAACTGCTTAAAACATGAGGTTGATCATCATGAAAAAATTGAATAAAGATTGGTAGTACCTATGTAATGTTTTACAACAGAAGCCTGGTACTCCCAACATTACAAAATGCAATCAAATAATAATATATTATTTATATTGTTGCTTAAACATTTCCTTTAGCAACACCGGGTTTATATAGAAACATGCATCATACATTTATACACCAGTCATCAGATCAACAAATAACACAGCAGCCCATTAACCCTGGAATAAAGACAAGCATAATATGAGAATTGCTATTGCACTTAAGTCTTCATAATGTCTATGTTAGTTACACTAAAACTGAAATTGTTATCATTTCATAATGAAATTTAATAATGTCCACCAAATGGTAATATGTGACACATTAATGATATAAAAGTAATAACAATATTATTATATCATGTGAATGGCCAGCCATTAATATGATATCTTCTTTGGGTCTTTTATGCCTAGTGTGTATACCTAGATGCTCTTATAAAACATAAAACAAAGAAAGAAAGCTGCATGTCCAATCAATTCTCAAATGTAAATCTAGCATCTATATATACATAAATGATCTGAAATATAATTACCCACCCTCCCAAAATCAAAACCCATACTGCAACAATAAGAACAAAAGAGTCTCCTAGATATAGACAGCATGCATATTATCAAGGAGACTAAGTTGGAAATGATAGACTCTAAATTAAGTGAGGTAGCTGTCAATATAGTGTCACTGTCATACGCAGTGTCAGTGGTCTTAAAACTTTTTTGTTTTTAAAAGGCTAAACAATCGCGATGCCGACGAGTGGGAAGAAGGATACTACATTGTAATTCTCAATTATATTTCAGATCACCATTCATAAAATTATAATCAGACTTCGCTTACAGCTCTAATTTTCAATTTGTCGTAACACGTATTTACTCGGTCAAAGAACTACAACTACAATGTACAGTGTTAATCATACATTACTTACAGCCTACGTGTTTCGGCGAGACAGTACTCTATGCTTCGCTACTTTGCAGATTCGACTTTCTTGATTTCTCCTTGGGTTGTCTGAACGATTGCTACATTTTAGCACAAATAAAATACCTTTATTATTCTGTGATTTTAGTGTCTGCTAGAATTTGTGGCAGTAAAATAGCAGAAATATGTAAACCTGCGAAATGTGTCGAATTATACGTTTTGTCAGAAAATCCCGAAATTCAAATACCTACTATTCGTTAGAATTTAGTTTCACCGCAATTTTATGAGAATTCAGCTACAATTTTGCAATACGCCCTACTTGGCGCACGTTTGCGCTGTTCGGTGGAATGGAACGTGATCTCGGTGGCAGCGGATTACAAGAACGGATGATAAATGCCAGAGTGGCCTGGAGATTTGCAACTAGGATCGAATTGGACCATATGATAGTCACTTGGACATGCAGAGAACCGTGATATGTATATTAACCGATTTCAGATGTATTGGGCAATACAGAATTGTAGGTTTCAATAAATTTTACTTATAAGTAAATAATACAAAATAATAAGTGTATACGGAGAGGTGAGTCAGGATGAGTATAGCAGCAATATAGATGAGTAATACATAGCATATCCAGTGATGTCAATTGATTTTTGAATAAACAAATTACTTATGAAGTAAGGTTTGTGCTCTTCATAAAATCGGATAGTGCGTATAGATGACATACAGCAGTAATGCATTAAAATGATACAAAATCTGTCGTTTGCATGAAAATGACCTATTTCAAATTAATGGACTGTAACTGAAATAATAGTACTATTATTTCTGGTAAATTGCCACTGCAACTAGCAACTGCCAACTTTTACCTAAGGATCTGCAAGGCATTTGTAATCGATTATGTAAGCTCGCATTTAAAGAAGGTTTCAGATTTCCATGAACTCGTGTAGCTTAACGTGGAAAGCTCTCATACCAGCACCGTGACTCTTAAATGTGAGAGAGCCTTTACATCTAATGGATATCGGTGTTGGCTCGTAACATAAATACATTAGCTCTTGCCAGATGTTGAAAAATAACGTCTACTTGGCTTTGACGGCGCTCTTGAAGAATGTGACATCCCATTAGTTACGAAAGCGAACGATATTTCGGTGGGCCTTCGACTTCCAATAAGTTTCCTTGGGCGAACAATGTTTTGAAAGTGGGTATATGAAGAATGACTGATTGGTATTACTCACGTATTTAATGCTGTTCTGTTATTTGACTTTTGTTTTTCTTTATGTTAAAGGAATAAATATGTAACGCAATCGACTTTTTTATAATATAGGAGCCCACCTGATGGGAAGTGGCTACTGCCGCACATGGACATCTGTAATCAACCCCAGATAGGATTAGATATTCCTATCTGTGGTCGGCCACTGATGCGCCGCTAAGTCTACGAGGTCTTAGCTGGAACGCCTCGGGAAAGTATGTCTTCCTTACCACACCCTTCAAACCAGAACACAGCAGCGTTTAACACTGCTGTTATGAGGCAGAAACATGTGTGGCGGTGGTGAGTCGAACCACAAAAGGTTCTACCACCTTTTTCCCATAGTTCGTAGTTTTCCCAAGTTACATGGATTCATGTTAATCTGTACGTTGTAGAACATTGTTAAATCTAGAGCACAGTATTACACTATTTGTGTAGAAGTCAGAAATTGATGCAGTGCCGCAGCCGCAGTGGAACTATAACTAACTCGACAAAACGACCGAATTGTTGGTATGATTGTACTTCGAGCTCTTTAATTAGTTTATGAGGTCCCCAAGGAGGTCGAGACGGAGACAGAATATAGAGCAGACTACACTAAACTTGGAAACTTTAGACCTAAAAGATCCTTAATTATACGATCCCTGCCGTTACGGGGTCGGTCCACGGAAAATATATCGATTCAATGCTTTGAAATTGATCCTTCTCCACTGTACATGTATATATAGGTTTAAAGAGCCTTTATATTAAAATGTAGTTATTGCGTTCGATATCGAAAAGTTGTTGTATATTTTAATTCTACGAAGAAACGGAGTAGTGGAAGATCCAGGTCGATGCTTTAGGCAATAAGCAATATTCTGAATAGAAATATATTTTTGTTGTAGCTAAAGGTAATAATGCTAATAGATATAGGTAGTAAAAGTATAGGTAATGTTGAGATTAGATACGGTAACAATAACAGTATTCACTATTGTCTCGAAAAGTTCACGGTTATAACAACTCGTCATTGTCAGGAAACTGACATTCGACATTGTCAGCATGTTCTACGCCGCATAGACGCAAAAAATACCCCAAATATGAGACAATACATTAGGTATAGTCCGCGCCAAACTGCTAGTCCGCTCTGTATATAGAAATGAGTCGCGTCGCCATAGTCGCATAGTCATAGCAATTGTATCCATAGCAGTACGGTGCGGATTATATACCTATACCTTTAGGTTTAGGTTCTGACTTGCGTATTTTATATGCTTGGATGTGTGTTTACTACGTTTATCAAACGACTTTAGATTGCTAACGATTTTTTACTTTTTCAAATTTTTGCAAAATGCTTTGCTTATTCATTTACAGTTCGCAGTAAGTTTACATTTAAATACACTTTATACAGGTAGTCGATTCATTTTATAAATATTGATGATATCTGCGGTAGGATATACTAAATTTATTCTAAAAAAATAATCAAAAAGCCGAATGATTCACAAACTGAGCAATGGTCGCGATGATATGACCCATATTCAATTTTAAGCTCATTAAAATTCTCCGCGTCGTCTACGACGCCGGCCGAGTGCACTTGACCACATAATCACTCTCGTGCATTCATAACGTTTGTTAGTAGCACAACGAATGTTTGTTTGTAATAAAACGAAAGCGAAAACAACGCATTCACGTGCCAAGACCGTGAAATGGAACCAGCGGGCTGTTATCACAAAGATTGGCGTTCTTGTTAGGAATCTAGTAATAGGCAAATTGAGTTGCGTTCGTTTTAAATTGAATTATTGTAGACTATTTTTATACAGATTGCAGAAAATAGATCGATAGATCAATAAAAGCAGGTGATTTCGACGAATCTGAGACGGCCGCATTAGAGCATTTAGAACGGCCACTTAAACAAAACTCGTTCACTATTACTAAGTTCATAAAGACTTACAATGTTCAAATACACGTGCTTAGCTTCTTTTTCTCAAGTTATTTCTTACCCTCCGACACTAATTGAGAGACACGCGACCTCCAGTGTCTACTGTATGAACATTTTCCAGAACCTCGTTTCCATTATTCAACAGGCTTTGATCTACACTGAATTTATTACGTCCTACGCGGATAGTGCAAATGTCTTTGAAATCTTTTATTTAATACACTCCATGGTAGAAAATGCCGCAAGAAATGAATTGCTATTTTGTGGTAAGGACAATGCAGTTGTTTTTGAGGTCAAGTTTATTATACTCGTTCATTATCACTCTTTCCCTCCGGATGTACGCAACGTTGGCAACAATTAACTTGTTATTAGCGTAAATGATATGAATTACCTTCGTCATAATCAGTTTAATTAGTTCTTGGCGTTTAACTGCCGCTTTGCCAGTTTTGTTTCAAATGGGTCGCTTAGGCTTTGCTTTTCGTTTGCATCGTGCTTTTGTTGATCTTCAGCTCCTGTTGTTTTAGCCTCTTTCTCGAGTTGTCGTTTTTGTTTCACTGTGTATTCTTCCTTAACGACTACATCAAATGTTAATTGCTTTGTATCATCGCTGACATGTGTACATATTGTTTTATAAGTTACAAATTGTAACAATTCGTTTTAGAGTTCTGTATAAAAGTAAGTTATATTTAACTTCTTTTACAAATGAAATGACATGTAAAACTGCAAACTTGGTATCCTTTAATACTATTCTAGTAGTCTTATTATAATATCTGTAAAAGTTTTTACCGTCAACATTTCTTTCGTTGAACAAGTTATAACGATTCTCAAAGTTGTTGGAAAAATCTGCTTAAGTTTTCATAGCTTACTGTGAATATTGTAGCGCTCCGAGTCGACTGTTGTTGAAATGCTACAATTTGTGGAATATGTTACGAATATTCGAAATCTAAGGTACAAACTGAATATACAAATCTGGATTTTATTTATTCTGCGGAAGCGTTGTATCGTTTCGCTGAATTTATTTTATATCATTGAAAAGTGTTAAACTCTAATAGAGTTACATAAAATTGTTATCGTTAACTATTTTTATTTTTAATATTCTATCTGTTTTCGTGTTAGTAGTTACTGTATCATTTCCCGTGGAAAACAAATATTTTCATGCACTACGACAAATGTTTTTAAGAATAAAACTTTAAAAACACTCTTTCTATCTCTAGATTTATTTTAAGTTAAGCAACACTAACAATTTTATAATGACGTTCATATAAACTTATTACTGTTTAATGAATAGGTATGGATGACGTAAACAACATTCATTACCACATAAAAATAACGGTAAGTAGACTTACGTAAGTACCTGCTAATATTTTAGGGACGTACGGGGTTATTTTTGGTTGTCTTTAGTGTTGTAACACGCGATGCTATTCCTAGACTAGATTACGGGTTATAATTAGTAACACGACATTTACTCGTAAATCTAAAAATACGTCTGATTAGCATAAAAATAGCTGCTCTATTTCACACTTCATATATTTTAAGTGAGTTAACCACCTATTAAGGCGTATCGAAAGGCATGGTATTTTGATTTGGTGTTCTGGTGGTATGATAAGCTATGAAAATCAAATGTAAATCTGCTGAAGTTTGTGTTCACCCTTATTTAGGTCGTATTAGGTGCGAATGGCACATAAGCGAATACGAATTGACAAGTAATGAAGAATGTGTGAACTCAACTTTCAACAGAGACTGAATAATGATTTCCTCAGACTCCACGCCGTTTAGTTCCGACTGCACGTTGATTTGCTAGCACAAGCTGCATAATGAGGCTAATAATTCAAGTGAAATATCTTTTTCATATTTCTATGCAAATTTCTCTTACGTCACTTCTTTTCATACATACATAAACCACACTGCAGATGTGCGTGTCTTTAGAACGTTACATTCTTTGTACTAGCTTTCTTCAAGTTCAAGCATAACTGCAGATATTACGTGTGTGTGTATTTTTATGTACGGAAAATAAAATCAGACATGCAATCTATCTTTAGTTATGTGATGGCTGCAGTCCATAAAGTCCTCTCTCCAACTCCAAATTAAGAGAGTTGTTTTCCTAACTTAATATCTATAAGTCTCTTCACATTAGAGTCAGGAGCCAATATTGCTCGTGTTACAGTGATTCCATCTGATCCAATTATTTTAAAAACAATTGTCGTCTACAATGAAAAAATAATTGTAAATCATTTCTCCATTTAATCGTAAACTTAACCCTCACACTGTGCACGTGCGTGTCGTTAGAGTAATGTGTTTCACCCTTGTACCCTTCAAGTTCAAGAATAAATTTGAATATCAACATGGTTTTTATTATTCCAATACAATATTTTATTATTGTTCGCAAACGTTTTAAACTTGAACACTTTTTGCCCGCAATCTTCAACCTGACTTTGCAGATTGGCGTGCCGTCAAAACATTACGTTCTTTGACCTTGTATCCATGAAGTTCATCATGAAGTCTATCGTCTCTATATCCGTCTGGGTCTGCTAATCAGAAGGGAGTAGCGCGACTTGTATACAGACCTGTGTCTTTATGTCTTACATTATTTGTCTTACTGTCTTCTTTCTAAATGTGATCGCTCCAAGTGCTTGTTTCCCAGTAATTAGGTTTTTACTGTATAATAACCTAGTCCTAAAATCCTATTATTATGCCTTCAATCGCTGATGTCAATCAATTATTGCCTTTATTGCAACATATATATTTTATATTTTAGATTTATGTCCTTCTTTAAAGGGCGTGGTTCCATTGTAGTCCTCCGACATATGAGCCTTTTTTTCGGTTTCAGACTTAGACTTACGAAATCATAGTAATAACTTGAGTCTACTACAATATCGTCATCATCATTATCATCATTATCATCAAATTGAATCTGACGGTATTTCTTAATTTGACCTTTTCTTTTGCTAATCAGCAGTAAATTGTGTAAAATGTTGAATAAAAGTTTTTCTGTTGTAGCATAACTTCAACTTTTGTTATAATTTCTTGCATAATTTCAAGGTCCATTTTGGTGCGGAATAAATTCAGCTTAATGCGAAGCGGCTCTCATTCGACTTTTAAATTGCCAGGCGTAACGCTTCGAATCCCTAAATCACGCCAATGGATCAGCAACTTTTTTAATTTACCAAATGACTGCAACATTCACGACTGCGATGTTTCAAGCCGATGTTTGTTTGCCAGTCTATTATAACTCTTCGCGGCTGGCAAATACAAAAGCGATTTTCTAAATTAAAAGCTTTAATATATTATCCACGATTAATGTAACTTGCTTCTTACTTCCTTACCAGTTTTTGAAATTGTGTTCTGTAGTAGTTTGCAAGAATACTTTGGCAAGTAGTTTAGTTATCTTATCCGTACTTCCAGTTTATCAGTAAGAGCTCGACATTTTGTCCCTATCGAAAAAGTTTCTTTGTAAATACGAACTAATCCGATAAGACCGAACTTTATAAGAGTCTCATCAGAATCCGTCGAATTTAGCGATACTAGTGCCGAGTATCGATAAACATAAATAAGATACAAAAGTTGAGTGTTTGTCATTTGTTCTTACAATATACTTTGATAACTACTTTTAGTCATAATCTCATAATCTTTAGTAAGTATTTTATAAATATAGTACTAAAAGCTAATATCATAGTTGTTAGCCGTTTGCCAAAAATAAAAAAAATACCTCTTAAGGTAATTTCTTTAACCTTACTTAATATTGCAACTGAAAAATTATGCTATGCAATTACATATTTAGGACTTCTTTCTTTGTGGTTTATTGAATCACTTTTGTGACATATTTTTATATATCTTGAAGGTGGTAGAACCCTTTGTGGTTCGACTCCGGCGGCACCACCGCCACACCTATTTCTGCCTTATAACAGCAGTGTTAGGCGGTGCTGTGTTCCGTTTTGAAGGGTGTGGTAAGGGAGACAGACTTTGCCGAGGCGTTCCAGTCTAGTCCTCAGGGGTAGCGGCGCATCTGTGGCCAACCTCAGGTAGGAATATCTAATTCTATCTGGGGTTGATTACAGATGTCCATGGGCGGCACTAGCCACTTACCATTAGGTGGACTGCATGCTCGTCTGCTACTCCTGTTATAAAAAAAATAATACTGTTAGCATAAGTCTTCAGATTAAGAATGATTAGTATTTCACTTAAACCTTTTCTTTATCCTTAGATTAACTCTGACAAATTATTTATTCATCTAAGTAGGTCTGCCCGTGTGTTTATCTTGCTGAAAAGTTTTTCAACGTTCATTGACTTTATCTATAAGAGCTAAACATTACGTCTGTAACAAAAGTAACTCTCAAGTAAATAGATAACACAGTCTGGAGTGTCTCCTCAGACCTTTATTCCATGATAATCGATGCTCCAAGGGATAAAAGATACGAAACAAGGGAGAGTACGAATGTGTTTATTTTAATTAAATGATTTTTAATTTCAAGGTTATCTTTTTTTCGGTAAGGTTTTTTTTGCGGCTTAACGAAACTTGTATCTTTGATTTGCGCTAATGTATTCGGATTTTTAGACTTACTATATGTAAACATTATTTAAAAAATGTAAGAATTTGTTTTGTTGACTTTATTTTAAGAATTTGGAGATGGCACTTGTATAATATACGTATCTATGCGTCGCTCCATTCGAAGACTAAGTTTAAATCGTTTGCTCATAACTTCTGTAATGCGCATCGATTTTATCTTTAAGAGGCGAACATTTCTAAAGATTAAGTTTCTCTACAAGTTCAAAGTATATAGACAAGACCGTCGTTGAGTTTCATCTAACCTTAATCTGTCAAAGTTAACGACACACCGAGAGGCAATACCAAATAACCGAAGACATTAATCTTGATATTAGTCGACTTCGCGCTCGACTTGCTTTGAAAAGGTTCCACTTATCACGCCCTCGTGTGATAGATGGAACCTTACGCGTCAAGGTCATCGCCGACCTTCGTTTCATATGACAGCCTTATCTAGGATAGTGCCACTTATTCGAATGATCTGTGAAAGGTTGAGTGGTTTTTAAAAAAGGATGAAGGGATTTTAAATCTGTTCGGACTAGCTAAGCAGTCGGACTGTTCGCTCAAAGGTTTTTGGAGTAAAATATTTGGACATATTTTTTAAAGAGATTTTACTCGGAGGCTTTTGCTTAATACTCGTCAGTTCATGATATCAAGTGTAATATTAAATATATGTAGCTAATATGGCTCCTAGTAAAGTACACGAAATGCCAGATGTATAGACAAAGCTTTCTGAAATATATTTTATTTGATTTTAATGGATTTGTATTATCCAAAGAACATTGTAGCTAGCAGTTGCTCATTATAATCCCTCCAATGTATTGATAAGAAAGAAATTTTACGCGAAAAATGTTTAACCGTTATTCGATGTTGGTTGAAGAGGGCCATTAATTCATATTATGTAAACCAATCTCTCTAATATTTATAAACTTTCTTTGTAGACTTCGGTGTTTCAGTTTCAGAAGCGCTATTGAATTTCAATCAATATCTAATTTGCTTTCCATTAGAATAATATTGGTTTTGTGATTCTTTGCAGATTAATATTTTGGCAGAGATTGTGTTTATCTACGGAGCGTGTTCTATCTAGATCATTTGCTAATGGCTTTTTTTAAACTTTGGCAAAACTATGCTTTACAATTGACATAATGTTTTTGGTCGATCGTGATCATATTCCTTCATTATTCCATAATTTGAAGTACATTTTATTTGTCATGTTGTAAAATAGAGCACCTAAAGATAGGTAGGGTTGTACATTAAACAAGCTTTCATTCTCCATTTGGCCACCTCATTTGGGAGTAAAAAAATCATCAATATTTTCTAGCTGAGTACCTACTAAGATACCTACTCGTACTTCATGTTGTGTAAGGAACTGTACAAAAATTCATTTATGTGTGTTCTCTAATACAAGCTGTGCTTCGTCTGTCAGTCACTGTTAGTTTTATTAAGTTGAGAGGCAAATAACAGCTATGTTACTGTATCCCACGCAGATGAAGTCACGAAGAATAAAGACCTGCGAAAATCTTAAAGATAATTCCTCTTATTTTAAACTGCGCACAGATTCATATTGCGTTCTCAGCATTCCCAATTAACTGAATTAATTTCTAGAATAAACCTAACTCGTGCTAAGCGTCCCTAAGATACCTTAAAGGTAAAGGCTCTATTAGATTCAATTAGGTCCACCTCTCAGTCGGGTCACGCGTGTACCGACCTTGGGAAGGTATAGCATAAATATTGATGGGCGATGCCCTTAAACGAATCCCTTTGTCTCTGGCCAACACGCAATTTGCTTTGTTGTTAATAATTAATTGCAAGTGTGTTGTACATAATGAACGAGTAACATAATAAATACCTTTATGGTCTAAATATGTTGTTTATCTTTATGTACGCCTGATTACGCTTCTTTCGCCTGTAATGATATATTGTGTGTGTTTATGCTTTTGTATGCGTGCTTGGGCAGTCAAGAGTTCAATGAGTTATCATCATCGTCATCATCATCGTCAACCAATTAACGTCCCACTGATGGGCACGAGTCTCCTCTCATAATGAGAAGGATTAGGCCATAGTCCACCGCGCTGGACAAGTGCGTATTGGTAGACTTCACATACCTTTGAGATTTTTTTATATATGATATGCAGGTTTCCTCACGATGTTATGAGTTATGGTAGTGGTTAAATTTCATACGCGTTTCAGCACTAAATCGTTGTGCTCGGTTGTTATCTTATCAATTATCATTGATTCGGAGTCCATCTTTTTCCGAGGGCTCTACGGGTGATATATAAATATCTGACACGAGTTAGCCATTATTTTGTATCTTTATCCACGAATTTACAACGGAACAGTGCGGTAGAGTATGCACCACGGTATGATATGGTAGAATAAGCAAATGGCGATCCTATGACTCTCTAATCAATCCGATAAAGAGAATTATACTATTCACGTATTGAAATAAGTAATTGAAACCTCAGCTGAAATTATTATTAAAAAGCTATGTAAAAAGATTGTGTCTTAGTTGGACTTATGGTGCGTATGAGTATTATCATCTTTCCCAACGATATCGCATTAATATTGATGCGTTGCCCTTAAAAGAATCCCTTTGTGTTGCGAGCACTGACACGCAGTTGGCTTTGTTTATCAATATTTAAGCGCTAACATATCGCCCGCGGTTTGCTCGCGTTTTAAACCACATGCATCAACAATATCAATTCATTTTTCAATGAAAAAAAAAATAATTCGATGTAGCAAAGCAGAATACAGAAAACCTGAGAGAAAGTAGCTGCCGGCCATACACATCTGTAATGAACTCCAAATGCGATTGAAGCTCCAAATGCCCTTGAAAACTAAGTTAACTTAAAAACTAACTTACAGTAGGGGGTAAGAATTTTCGTATTACCCTTCAAGTCAATACATAGCAGCACTTAACATTGCTGTTGTAAGGCAGAAATACCTGTGAAGATTTCCTGTAACTAAAGAGCTAACTAAACAAAAGATGACGCCACATGTTTCTGAAACGCTGTGGATGTTTTCTGAACACCGTAGACAAGCTCCGAAATGAGACTGTCGAAGCAGGGCCGTTCCCTAGACATGATCACCTAACCCAGAGGGAAATCTCTCTTTGTCAACGTGATAAACCCAGACAAGAATACGTACGACAAGAAACCTTCGCCAAATATCTATGGGTGGTGCTGCAAACCACAAAGTTGCTGGCAAAAGCTAGTGTGTAATACTTGGTCCTCATTACCGATGCGCATTCCATAGCGCAACGCTTTGGGGGCGTCACATTCGTCGATGACATCAATAAATTGTTGCAACCTAAAGCTTATTCACTTTTATATTGTCCAATGCGGGTAATACAAATTAATATTGATTTCATAAATAAGTATAAGTGTCAGACTTGGCCTTTCATACTGGCGTTCTAAGTAGTATATACTGTTTGTAGTCCATGAACCACTCTGAGAAAATACGCTCGTTCCTCCCTATATACGTGCTTTTGATTGCTATGTGAAAATAATGATCGTTAACTTATATATTTTGAAAATATCTGCAATTTATTAGTATTTTTATGTTTTGTGAGACCGAAATAGGTAGTTACGGAAATCTGGTAATATTTGATCTAAATTTGTCTTTGTTTAATACCAGTACCCTTAGTATGAGCTTTTTCGTTTTTTTTTACAAAAATACTGTTTTCGTTTTTGTTCGTTGTGTACTGTAAAATAATTTGTGTGAAATAATATGTGAAAATAATGATCGTTAACTAATATATTTTGAAAATATCTGCAATTTATTAGTATTTTCATGTTTTGTGAGACCGAAATAGGTAGTTACGGAAATCTGGTAATATTTGATCTAAATTTGTCTTTGTTTAATACCAGTACCCTTAGTATGAGCTTTTTCGTTTTTTTACAAAAATACTGTTTTCGTTTTTGTTTACGTATTTCCCATATATTTACAATCAATTCAGAAACAGTCCGCTAGGGGTGCTGATTGGAAATGTATGGGCAAATACGTAAACAAATACAAAAGCAGTCATTTTTACAGTAAAGAACCGATCGAACCGGATAGGTGCTCCAAGTATGAGCTTATGTTTGTCACGTGATACACATTACAGCCATTTTAGTCACAAACAAAGGTTTAATGTTTTATGGACTGAAATGCCGATAATCTATCGCAATGCAATAAGTGTACTTTACAAACAAATTACTCTTGACACACGTGATCATTGTTGCTGATATCGTGTGACCGATTTTTTTTTATATTATAGGAGTAGCAGACGAGCATGCAGTCCACCTGATGGTAAGTGGCTACAGCCGCCCGTGGACAACTGTAATCAATCCCAGATAGGATTAGATATTCCTACCTGAGGTCAGCCATAGATGTGCTGCTACCTCTGAGGACTAAGCTGGAACGTCCCGGAAAAGTCTGTCTCCCTTACCACACCCTTCAAACCGGAACACAGCAGCGCTTAACACTGCTGTTATAAGGTAGAAATAGGTGTGGCGGTGGTGCCGCCGGAGTCGAACCACAAAGGGTTCTACCACCTTCAAAATTGTTTCAGACTACGGTCAAGGATGGAATTGCTTACTTCTATGTTGTTTTCTTTGTTGTTAAAATCGTTTACGCCAAAGAGTTAAAAAAAAACAAGTGTGTGTGTGTCAGCTACGACGCACGATTGGAGTTTACTCTTTAAAATAATACAAAATAATATAAATAATAATAATAATAATAATTGTGTTCAATTTATACAAATCCAATTTTAGGATGATTGATTTCTTTCACTTTGAATTATAATATCATTCTTAAATACTGTAATTATCGTAATACGCAGGCGCGCAACACACACGTACAAACATACGCACACATTCAACTCTCAGACTGGAGGTAGTGAACTATACAGTGAGACTACGAAGTATCGCGCAAAGAGGAGACCCCGAGAATGAGATACGCTGTGTAATGTATTCCATCTCATTCTTTTACACGTTCAATCCTACAGATATATGTTTGTCTCTTTCTACGTTACGCCTCAACTTTTCGTGTTACACTTGATTTTACTCCTCCAAAATCCAAATCGTTTCTTAAGGAGTAAACTCCAAAAACCCAATGGTTTGTGAAATCCACATTCCCTTGCATTTATTATATATCATAAATCCCTCATTTGGACCGGGTGCCTTACGGACAGTAATGGGTCGACGCATTTACAACAATAACATAAAATAATTTAAGTATTCGTAATATCTGTGGTATTTTAATTAAAAGTACCACACATATTTGAAATAATTAAACATTATTTTAAATTAAAATATCACGAATAATACAAGTATTACGAATGCTATTATAATACACAACAAACAAACTAAGGAATATTCTTCTCGTATTTCGATAATAATTTTACACATTGTATAATTATATTTAACAAGTAGTTTTGCATATAGTCATCGTCATATTCATAAATAATTTAGCAAAATTTACAGATATTATTCGCCAGAGAAAATATTGTACCTAAGCCAAATAAATGTGCAAGAAAATAAATAAAAAACAGTTACTATACTTATTACGATTATAGAATTACATCAAGATCATATAACTGGGCATATACATTTGCATTACAAAACATCCGTTCTCGGTAATTACATTATTCAATTTGCATGTTAATTATAATAAAAACGTATTGTATGTGTGTTCGTGATAGGTCAGTGCTTGTCTTTGAAAACGTTGAAATTGATTATTTATCGTCGAAATTTTTATTGTTTACTTTAGAATTTAAGATTAACTTTTTTATATTTGTCTTTTTTGATGAAAGTAATTATAACGTAAAGTCGTGTAGTACAAATGAAGTTGGTTAAATACCTATACTATTATGCGCATTGCAAACTAAGTATGGTTGTGTGTGTAGGAAAGCATAGTCCTTACTATACTCTCCTTTAATCGAATATTTCTTAATCAAGTCCATGTTATGTGAAAATGTTGCCTCCAAAATGTGAATCTGTCTTACGAATACGTCAAAACAGATCACACCAGCTTTGTGTTTAAAAAGATGTGGTGATAGTGCCGTCACAATCTAATCGAAGAATTCCGTAACGTGTTGCAAAAAAGAATTTTATTTTCGAATTCTTAAGATATCCGAGAGAAAAAAGCAGATACTAGGTATTTGTGGTATATTAGCGGTACTCGTAGGTGTAAAAAAAATGTGAGCCGTCACGGGACGCCTGGCAGATGTGAAACATCGACATTATTTTGTAAAAGTAATATGCAGAAAAGAACGTTGTGATAGGAACTATATATGTCATAATGATAAAATAAAATATTACGATTTTTTTCCAAATAACGATGACTATTTATTGAATAAACATTTTTTTTCATTAAATACAAAAAAATACGAATTTATTTCAAATCGTGACTACTTAATTTTGTGCATGGCGACGCGTCGCCACACCGTACACACTACTGCATATAGACTGTATATATATACCATCGCCACGACATGCGTCGCCACGCCAGAAATCGGTTTTACGTGCGGCTATAGATGTTTCACATCAAAACAGTGATAGCCTAATGGTTTAGAAACTCGGCCTTTCGAACGAGAGCTCCGAGGTTCAAATCCTAGGCATGCACCTCTGATTTTTCAAAGTTATGTGCGTATTAGAAATTAAGTGTCACTTGTTTAAAACGGTGAAGGAAAACATCGTGATTTCCTCACGATGTTTTCCTTCGCCGTATTAAGCCGTACATACCTTCGCCGTACATACCTGAGGGATTTATATAAAAAAAATCTCAAAGATATGTGTTGTCTACCAATACGCACTTGGCCAGCGCGGTGGACTATGACCTAATCCTTCCCATTCTGAGAGGAGACCCGTGCCCAGCAGTGGGACAATTATGGGTTGATGACGACGTAGGTGTAAATTTAAAGGAGTATACTTTTGGCAATGATGTAGCTAGTTAACCTCCAACCTGTACGAAGATAGGCAATTAACCTTTTGTTTGCAGAATCACATCTGATGTTTAAAGGTGTTTAACCTTTTAAGTAGCACTCAGTAGTAAGTAGTTATAGAGATTTTACAGATTCCATTTGAATAATCCGACGATGTATCTAAGGTTCTTACTACATGAGGATTTTGATGTTGTTTAGTTGTGTACTGTTCGTTATTGCTAAATTTATAGTAGTAGGTACCTAGCTGCCCATTTATGAGGTATTTATGAAATCCTTAGTGTCTCAGACATGTATCACGTCTGTGGTTGAACTTATGATATGATTAATGTGTAACAATCAGCTATTTATTTCAACCATGTAATATCCTACAACTGCGCGAGGGTCCTACATTGCAATTACGAATCATCCTGCAATCGACGACGACAACGACTCCAGACTACGTAGTGGCGGCGGTGGATAGTGGATACTACAATGATTTGATATTTATATAACGCATCAACTAAGAGATCTACAAGGCATAAGATAAACGACAGATTAAATACAGTATTTGCTAAAATATAACTTATACCTGTGACCGCATTTGATAAGTGGTCTCCGAAGCGTGGAAATGGTCATACCAATTAGGCACTCGTGCATGGTGTTTCTTAAACGTACCTTGAAGTCTGAAGGAGTTTCGTAAACGTGAAAATGGAAAACGTGATTCAAGTTAACTTTCCCTCCAGTTGTGCATTGGTTTGTATGTTTAACAACAATTTAATATAAAGCATTTCGGCCACGTTCTTAATATTTTTAAATCTCCAATTTACTTACTTTACTATTGATGCTTCAGAAGAAGAAAGGCAATTGATCTTTTACATGAAACTAAATTTAGTTTGTGTTTCAATGTACCTTTCTATTTCATTTAATAATATTTTGTGAGTAATAGATCCGTCTGTTTAGAGTCCATATATAATAATATACTGAACGGTCGTTCACCACCCGTGTAGTGCAGGGCAGAGATAAACAGAGATAGTAATGTAAACATACTTGTACATTTCCGCTTAAGGATTTTAATAGAACAAGTTTAGTTTGTAGTTCAAAGGTATTGAGTGTATTACCGGAAGATGTTTTGTAAACTGAAAATCTTTGAAAGGATTCTTCTATGTCACTTCTAACGGATAAATGTTCTAAATGTTTGATAAATACAGATACAGAATGTTACTCGCATTTTCTTATTTAAAATATATCTTATAAACATTTTAAATACTCTATCTACACCATGTCTTTTACCTCCATTGCTGAACATTGATCTCTTCTCTACAATTGGGGTAGGCTTTAATATACAGAGCAGAGGGTAGGGCGTGTTCATTGCCAACCTATCCAGTGATGATATTGGCAACTTACAGTATAACGAGGTTAGAATACGCTTCGCTAACACATTTGACAAAAAATTCAAAAAATTGTCAAAAGGTTGTCATTTATATGGATACAATGACATGGGCATAGTAGAATCGCTAGCGTTCCATTCTATCGGGTAAACTTGGCTATGACTTTTCTACTTTGCTATTTTGACCACGTGATCATCGATAATTTCATACATTTTAGCGTTTGTACAGTGCAAGCGATTGTATAATGTCAACTTGGCTAGCCACCCTGATGACAAATCGGTGGTGACAAGTGACAATCGTTCCGAATGACAATAACGTACTATCATTGGTAAGTCACCGATACTCAGTACAACGGCTCTTGTAATCGTATCCGCGATAACCTAAATACTGTACCATTGCTCTCCGCGGCCGCTGGTGTACGTTACAATCGTAACTTTATACATCGGTCTGTCACTGTGCTGTACTTGATTTATTGCGAGATGAAATCAGATGGCATTCATTTGTCGGGGTATTGATTTAAGCTCTGGTGGATACAGCGCTATTAACGATACGATTTTTCTAATATTTTGTTTTTTATATAACATAAAAGGAGCAGAAGAGCTTGCAGTCCACCTGATGGTAAATGGCTGCTCCCGCCCATGGACATCTGTAATCGTGTGTTCAATCATCAATCACCATCTGTATTTCAGGTATAAAAGATGTATATGAAGAATTTCTTTGGCGGTTCGTAATTCGTAATTTCTGTAAAACAATACAAAATGTGTATTAGGTATTTTGTATAATACTTTTATATCTTGCTAGTTCTTTTACCCGCTGCCTCAGTCGCAGATAAAAGCTTTCATGTATAATACGGGGACGGTAATTGGTTTTGGGTTAAAAGGTGCCTTGTGACCTTTTCTCAACCTCTGGCAATGTGTACATACGTTGACAGAGGTTTCATGACAATCAGTTATGTAGTGTGAAAGTTTAATAAACAAACTCGCATTTGCATTAATTGTAATATTAAGGATAAACATCTGAAAATAACAAACATTTTTGTAGTATTTATTTACTTCTCGAGAAACTGAACAATAGTTAAAATTTTCAACGAATTCCGAATTCTGAATATCGTACTCGTATTAATGGTGTGTATTGTTTTCATATCGGTATTAAGTTCAGATAAGTTCAGAACTCTTAATTAATACCCGAAATGTTGTTTATTGTGGATATTGATGACGCATTGTTTTCAGTTGTTCAGGAAGTTGTGCTCCAAAATAGTATAATTAATGATATCGATTATTTTATAGCCAATATTTAATTAATTGAATTTGGGTATAAAATAATACGTTTGGAATAAATCGTGGTACTACACATACTTATTTGTATTATACGATTAACTAATTACAAATTTAGTATAATTAATTCGTTCAATTTAAGTGTTTAAGCACTCGCCAGGCAAATACAAATTGATAAATTTCACACACATTATTTTTAAAGAACCCTCAGACTCTTGGACTCTTCACTGTTTTTCTTTAGAAGTGATAAATAAATTCGTACGCATATAATTTTCGAAAATCAGATGTGCTGATCAAACCTCGAAACCTCGATTGAAAAATGGAAAACCAATTTTCAATCACTAGTAAGTCACTGTTACACAATTAACGCCTACGTATCTACGTATGCTCTTACTAAGATTCGAGACATAAACACAAACATATGAACACAAAGTCCACAAAATATATCTTCAAAATTCAACAAATTGTGTAGTGTAGTCTTTTAGAACCGTTCTTTATTTATTTATTTATTGATTTAGATACACCATCGACTTATCACTAGACATTCCTTAATATTAATATTACAATATGTTTGGTTCAGTGTGATTCGCCATTACAGGTATATACAACACTCATCGTATTATAGCTTAACAACGAAGTGTAGGTTAGGTTATAATATAACATAGAATAATAAAAAACAAATTAAAAGAGAAAATATCAAATTAGTAATTTCACATCTAAGTTGGAATTAAAAAAAGAAAAAGAAAAAAAAACGAACAACTATTGTAACTATTGTAAATGCATGCAACAATGATTTATAAATTGATTTATATTGTCAGTGTGGAAAATGTCCACATCGCTGTTAAAACTGATGTTATTGTAAGTTTGCATAAATCTGTTTAAAGGGGCATGCGAGCCTAAATTCGTTCTACAGTCGCTTAAAGAAAAATATAAATTTCTTGAATATTACATTGATTAGAAGTAAATTTAGATTTGACCGAGTCATAATGAATCGATGGCCCAGTTTCCAATGCATAGGGCAAGCGTGATAGAACGCGACCAAAGATAGGTACTTAATACCTGTATAGAATAAATAATTCATTAATCAATGACGTTGATTAACTGTCATAGTCATGTAACGTGCAGGTTCCCCTAGAGTGTTATTAACTGTTACTTTTAAATGAAAATAATGGATTCATGGAATAGATTGATCGAGTTGGACGAATAATTTAACTGGTTTTACGTGTTGGTGGAATATTTTGTCATCATTTTTCAATTGCTGTAATTTGAATGTCGCACCGTTGGGAACAGCTTTCATCCCTTAGTTGGGGAAGTACAGAACATGTTCCAACAAGCTTATATTCCAGTTGAATTTAAAACCGGTTCGGACTGGCCGGTTTAAATTATAACAAATGATTTTTCTCTTATTTTATTCTGAAGTTGATAAAATAAATATCAATCTTTATTTTATAAATTTAATTTTACTTATTTTTATTTAATTTTAATTTAATTAGATAGAAGATTTATAATGTTAATGTTTCTTTGTATGTATTTTTTTATAATAAAGTAAACGTAATGTTCGTCTTTGTCAAGTTGATAAATAAAAAATAAAAAACATATTAATTTTTTTAAACATCGTGCACCTAAATCAAAGCAGGAACCAAACTTACTATAGCTATAAAATTTATTTATACGTGTTAATAAATTAAACGGAATGCCACTCATGCCGTCTGTTGCACTGCGATCGCACTCTGATTTGTAAATCTATTAAACACTTTTATGTATTCACACAATTGGATTTGCACCATTTGGTCACTGCAGCGTTTAAAGCTGACAGAATCACGCAATACCATTTTAAATTGTTATATTTATGTACTTTATAAAGAAACTGTAAAGAAATTAATAAAAATATAATACACGTAATTTTGAAGTTAAACAAAACTTTAATGCATATATTTTCAATGTGCTCATATTTTCGAATTATTTCTTTTAGTTAAACTAGAGTAAAACGAGCGTTTAGTAAAACGAGAGAAACACTGATTAATTAAATTTTGTTCGTCTCTACGAAATAATCAAAGTTGTTGGTGGATCGATTTTCGTGAGATTTTCACAGAAAACAAAATAATTATATACACACGCCTGTTAATAAAAAACGATCTAATCGGGTTTCGCCTACTGCAGATCGAAAATTTGACAAGTTCTGCCTTGCTTACTAAGTTCTAATAAACTTAGTAAGCAAAACATTGGTTAGACTGATAATTTATTAATAAATGACGATAATAATCCACTCATATCTAAATCACACACATCATATCTACCTCATATCTATCACACATACACACTCATATCTAAATCACACACATTTGAACATTAAATTATATGAACATTTAAGGCAGAAACACAGTTATAACGAGTCTCTTTGATATTCAGCGTATGAGCTTAAGCAAGTTAATTGTCTCCTGTGTGTTCCGTTGGCTTCATTTGCAGAACTCTATGTGAGTTGACATTTAACTTGCGGTTTGCGGTTTCCAACCAGATATAGAATATTGTGTAGACGTTTAGTTACATGTTTCAAGATTCTATTGTCTGAACTTTGAACGCAATCTTGTCCTGTTATGAATCAGAACTTAAATATTGTTATTTAATTGTGAAATAAATATGCAGCGCATCTAAAAGTAAGTGTTTTTATAATAAAGGAGTAGCAGACGAGCATGCAGTCCACCTGATGGTAAGTATTAAGTAGCTATTGCCGCCCATGGACATCTGTAATCAACCCCAGATAGGATTAGATATTCCTACCTGAGGTCGGCCACAGATGCGCCGCTACCCCTGAGGACTATATATTGTATGTATAAGTATATAGGTATATGATGATGAATAAATCTTTGAAATCTTTGATCATAAGCATGGTCGGTTTACATAATGGTTACACTCAGTGTATATCTGAATTCTTAATGCGAAATTGATCCTATTTGCTTTCTGCATAAATCAATGAATACGTGAAATCATTCGTGAAAACTTCAAACGTCCATGAATACATAGCAAATATGCACGAATAGTGAGCGCGAATATCGCGTATATTTGCACCGGCTGTATCAATAGAGCGATAACAGTAACAGGCTCGGCGATATCCGACTCCGGTGAAAGCGGACGCCGGGCCGTAAGCCGCAAACTGTCGACAGATGTTATATGGTCAGCTATACAGTATATTTTGTATACCTATACAATAACGCAAACTTTCGGGTTTTACTAATGTACTACTGTAGGTACTTTTTTATGTATAAATGTGTATTTTATGTATAAATATTTCTGTAGTTGAGGTTTTGTTAAGGGAAATAGGAAGCAGGACAACACGTTAAGGTCCTCCTATAGACAAATATATGCACGGATTAAGTGTATTACGAGTAGTACTTTAAAAGGATACGTTATTATACAAATTATGCTAATACTTATTGGTATACTTCGCTTCTTTTATGCTCTAGTTCCGTAGGCCATAACGTCATACAACACGACGTGTTCTAAAATTTTATCTCAATTCTCGAATCTTCGACTAAGAAATTTTCAATTATAAATAAACTACTTCGTCCTATGAATCTCATGTTGAGTTCAAAGAAGTCACTTAAATTTTATTTATTACTAGCTGACATTGCGTTGCCATATAAATTAATAAAAATTAAGGGTGAACAACTCTTATCATTTAGGGGAATCATTCAGACCTACTGAATATGCATATAAAATTTGGTGAAAATCGGTAAAGCCGTTTCGGAGGAGTACGGTAACTAACATTGTGACCCGAGAATTTTATATATACGATAGATTTGATGTCTCCGTTCGTCCGAAACGCCCTTGTCTGGTCATATTTCAATCCCGAGCCAATGTGAGTGATCGATTGGGGGTGAATCTGAAGGGTGGGTTCACTAGAAGTTATTGGATTTGTACCTACCCGGAAACATTTATTTTGATTTGATGTGACACATTTGTGATTGCTCAATAATTGTATTGAGTCAGTGTAAATATATACTTATCAAAATACATAAATGACGTGTTTTTCTAAATCATTGTTCTATGCAGTTAGCTTTAAATGCAGATATGATGCTTATAAATTGAGATTTTATTATCATAACTCCAGCTTTTGTTATTATAAAGAATGTTAGCTTTTAGATACAAAAGCTTTAAAGTTGGTTCAGTAATTGTTATTTGAAGACCCAAATAAACAAACAAACAGAAGAACTACGGTTTTCTAATATATACGTTTGTATAACCATGGCACATTAATGCAAATTAGAACTGCGATATATTGTGCATTCGGCGCCGGCAACGCTAACAAGGTTATATCAATATTATCAATTAATGATAATCTGTTACATAATCAATGATTGTCATTAATTGCGATCAAACAGTGTCGAGCGATCATATTGGCCATAAATTACATAAATGGGTTTGAAAACCATTTGTGATCCAATATGTATTTACATTTTACAATGTAAATTTTAATATTTTTTATGAAACTTGAAAGCATACTTTAAAAACTTCAGATGTGATATAATAGCAATAAAGTTGTCCTTACTACTTGAATCTAAAAGGAATGTTGCGGTAAGAAATTCTGATAACGTAGTTGACATGTAGTGGTTTACATATTACCTAAAAACAATCGGATAATTTTCGGTTATTTTTATTCGGCAACCGTCGAGAATTGAGCTCACCTGTTACGATTGGAATCCGATGTTTCAGAGTTCAGCCACAAGTGCATTGCCACCCCTAAACTAACATGTTTAAATATATCGTTTAAGTTTTACCTTATACACGGTTTAAACCAGAGTAGTCACGCTATAAGAATTCTATAACTTTAAACTTCAGACAGGACTCTTGCTGCCCATAAAAGAGTCGTAATAGCCAGTATAAAACAAGATAAAGGAAATCGCCACAACACACGTAGGCCTAGACAATAGTGTTTCAATAATTCCAAGTGTCGTCTACTTCCTCCACCGAAAGACCTATCTTAACAATTAATGAGATTATTTAAATTACCATTAAGGATATCGTCTGACCTTAGTACGACCGAGGCGATGCTATCGACGTATCAAGGATACGTGGCCCACGCACTGAATCCCAATACCGGTAGCTACGACGCATCTCAGTGTGTCACGTGGAAACCGTATAACGAGTTTGGATGTAAACATATGACACGTGGACCAACCATAATTTTAATACAAACATTATATTTCTTTTTAATTTCAAATTATACAAAATATTTTATAATTTATCTGCGAAGAGGATTTAAATCAGCTATGGTTTAAATTGTTTTAGTTTTCAATTTTGTCAATTAAAATAATAATTAGGTTTGAAGGTAAAATTAATGTTAATTATATTTTTTCTTCATAATTGTTTTGAAGGCAAACAATAGGGAATATTTTTCGTAGTTTTAAAGATTAATTAAAATAACAAAACAGTTAATAATTTTAATTTACAAGGATAATCACAATCATATTTTACTCGCCTGGCATAATCATGTTTCTCTGTTAATAATTTGTCTAAAAATATGTATGTCTATTAAGAAAGTTTTCGCAATTTAGTATCTGTAAATTGCGACAGTTTAGTAGTTTAGTCCATAGGAAAATCACAGCATGAGAACGGAGAAATTCCTAGCATTTGCGATGTCTACCAAACCATATCTGATGCAGCCTTGACATTAACAATAATAAGCCTCGTGCACGAATAGAAAACCGTAATGGGTACGATGTATGCAAATTTAATGCTAAACGACTTAACATTGTGTGCGGCGAGCAGTTTGCGGCAATTTGACATTGATGAATAGGAAATTGGCTGCGGTTGACGCGGAATTGAATCTGATAGAACCTAATGGGAATTGTTAACTAGGTTCTCACATAACTTAGTGCTGCGCATGCGTCTGAGCGGTTGGGTATCTGATTGCTTTGATTAACTGCCGTAGGAACTGTTGCTCTTAAGTATGTATGTACAGATGTACTTAAATTGTGTTTTCTTCTAAAGATTTAGAAGTAAACACAATTTAAGTATTTGTTTGTGATTTTAAAATTATTGTTCGTTAAATATTTTCCCATTTAAACGTAACAAAGATTTTTAACCTCTTTTCTAACTTTTTGTCTGGATATGTATGCCAACTTTAAATTACTTTACTGGGAGTAAGACGGGCTATTTTGTTATCCTAAAAATAAAAGGTTACAAGTGTCGTATTTAGGCACCCAACGCTAAGTTATGGTACTTACTTTCTGAGATTATTTTAGGTGCTACCCTAATTAAGCGCAAGCTGACGTAAAGTTGTGTTTTATTTTGTGTAAGTTTTAAATTTTTCTTAATTAAGATTTCTTAGTAAGCTCGTACAGCTATGGGCGGTCCCTATCTACTCGTAGGGTTCACGACGACTTCTGGCACGTGGACAAACGGGCATTTTTCTCGTTGATGAAACACATATAAATAAACGCTTTAATAAAATAAACGCTTTCTACACTCACAGTCCCACACTAGGATTCCCTGTGTCGTGGGTGCCATGGACACACACATAGATAAATACACAAACACCCAGACCCAGAAACAGAAATCTAAATTCATCATTTAGACATCCGTCTGGCTGGGGATCGAACCCGGGACCCTTTGCGCGTCAGACCGGTATGGTGGCCGCTCCGCCACGTGGGTCGTCTAATAAAGCAATTGTGTGGACATTAAAATGATTAGAAACAAGTAAATGATCAAACCTAAAAGCTGATTTCATTCGAATTGTCTAAAGACGTATAACTGTATGTAATCTTTAGGTACCCTAGCAATGATCAGTCACGTTTAATTACCGAGGGTTTGAACGTTAGTGTATTTGTGTGCGGCTTCCCGTGACACCCTAATCCGAAACCCCACGCAGTTTCCAAGATTAATGCAGGTCGTTATTAGACACGACTGATGAATGGCTCACTTTACCGGGAATCCCTCAAACGAGTTGAGCACCGAGTGGAAATTATCGAATTTGGGAATATAGCGAGATAGAATATAAGTCTTTTTAGTAAATTAGTTTGTCAATTCAGCGAGGTAATGCTGCCAGTATCTTGGGTACACTTCCTCGGGGCAGCGATTTGGCTCATTTATTTTATTTATAAATTTTTCGTGTTAGTCTTAGTATTTAAACTTTAAATATTGTTTAATTGTTTTTTTAATTGTATTCAAAATAACATTTCTACACTTGGTAATCTACTTTTGAAATTCAGTCTTTTTATGAAATTGATACTTTGACAGGCAAACGCAGTTTATGTAAACGTCTATTTGGCGCTGTCGCATTATTAATAGCATTCGTGTTCTTATAAGGTTAGGAACAAATATGTAAATTGTTCTCTTAAAGTTAGATACCTCGTTACTATCTTTTTTACCACACCCTAAAAACTAGGGCAGCAACGCTTACCACTGATTTTATGCGGCGTTATGCCTCAGAAATCGAATTGTGGGTTCTATCAATTTTAAAATAATAATGCAGGATCATCTTTTCTTTTTTTAAGGGATTATGAGAAGATCTTTTGTTTAAATATTAAGTTAATCGAAAATAAACTAAAAAGGTAAAGTGTTCGTAAAAATAAAGTACCTAAAATAATGATTGTTAAAATAAAATATGTCGCGAAGAAGATACTATTTACATTTCATTTAGTAGGATTTGTGTTCTTTTAAGGTCAATCATTCTATTCTAGAACCATCCAAGTTGTTTGACTTGCTTTGTTTTTGTTATGATTGCCAACACAATATGCCCAGAGGAAGTTAATTTCTTTGTTTACCGAATCATTTGTCTGTTTTCCGCCGGAGGCATCGCGCCACTCAATTTATCGTCGACGGGGGAACAAATCTGTCACATTGCGATAAAGGAGACAATTGTAAATGAAATATTAATAACCATGTACATGAAAAGGGATGAGGAGTAATTTTGTTTTTTCCCTTTTCAGGTAAGCAATTGTTCGGCATGTCTGACGTTGAGTACAGATGACAGGCACCGTTTGGCAGTGGAAATATTCGAATGACAAAGGTAGGGAATAGGAAGTCTTACGGACAAGACAACAAGATACCCTATTAGTGTCCAGTTGTTG
The DNA here is from genome assembly GCA_014595695.2 of Epargyreus clarus clarus. NCBI lineage: Eukaryota > Metazoa > Arthropoda > Insecta > Lepidoptera > Hesperiidae > Epargyreus > Epargyreus clarus. Next base: position 2,609,940 of record JACTTY020000016.1, on the reverse strand, counting down.
AAATGTATCCTTATCATACCTATAACTAATTAAATTATATAGGATAGCATTTAATTTGTCATTTCATTGGAAAGAGCTTTTAGCAGTTTGACCTTTACAGAATTATTATAGAAAGAATCAAATGTCTACGAATAGGACATTGATTTACAATATATTGAAAGCCCTTTAGGAATGTAATAAAGTATAGGATTACTTGATCCAGTTATGGAACGTTAGGATTACTTTCTCTTACACAAGATCATTATGCACATATGAATGTATGCTAATGTATACAAAACATATGTTTGTATGATTCGGTTAGTCGGGTTTGATGAATTCATGTTCGACACGCATGTAACGTTACTTGTAAACGGTATTATGACAGTATTATTTAATTATCATATTTTTATATGGCAAAGAAAAAAATAGTAGGGAAACTTAGTCGCTTGAGCGTTCTAAAATTTAAGTTCTAACCATTTAAAGTCTAGCCATTATCTTTTGACCAAGGTGCAATAAAAGTTTGCAAATATTGAAATTCGGTCATCCATTCTGTAATGTCGCTCTTGCAGTGTTGGTGTACATTTACTCACTCATATGCTACGTTTCATATGGATATCGTAGGAGCAGACTGGGATATTCAATCTTATTAAAAGTCAGCGCTATCTTTCTAGCATATACTATTCCCTATTTCTAACGCCCGAATCAACTTTTAAGGGCCAGTGGTAGATTTATCTACTGACTCAACCTTTCGAAATTTCATCATGTATAAATAAACACATAATCAGTTGTATCTTACGTCCATACAAACACAGATCTGGTTCTCCACCCGGTACTGACGTCACATCTGAATCTATTCCCATCCGGTCGGCTAATGTTCCAACAATTTATACAATTCGCTGAGATGTTAAAGATATTTGCGGGCGGTGGAAATAGTTTCGTTGGATCATTGAGCTTTATTAGACGAACTTCCGTGATTTATGTAGTTTATCTGATTGTAGAACTGCCTGTTGAATTGCCACGGGAAGTTGCGGTATCTATTCCTGTCGATAGTTGTAAAGTTAGTTGTTGTTGTAGGTGTCGAGGAATAACAACTTTATGTACGATTGATGTAATGTTACCATTACCAGCAGTGTTATATAGCCTAATGATATACATTTTTGCTTCTTATACTGAACTTCAAATGATTGGCTACACGTCTCTAATTTCTCGAAATTAAGTGCACATTAAAATTTAATTAAAATGTATCATAACTTAGTTTATTAGCGCGAAAAAACATTTTACGGTATCTTACAAACTTCTTCTAAATAATGCTTTAGGGTTTAATAAGTATACTAATGTACACTCGGCGAGCGTGTTGTGTGTATAATCTAAATCCTTCACATTGCGAGAGGAGATACCTGCTCAGTAGTAGCTGTGTTAACGAAGATGGTACTGTATTCAAGGTGATGATGAAATAGTCTTAATCATTTTGGTGTTTACTTTCATACGTTACATTATCTTGCTTAACAAGACGCCTAAGAATTTGATGCAGCTCTTATTATAGTGTTAACTCGAATATAAATATAATTTATTAGTACTAGTGCACCTAAATTGGCAAGAATCATAATAGGTAGTTTACAGAAGAGAAGAGTGTAGACAAAACAAATTGTTGTTGACTGATTAGAAGCAGGTTGGGCGCCAAGCGAAATATTATTTATATCGGAGCATGTTAATGTGTTACTATCATGCAATTATGTATACGAAAAGTATGTAGCAGTGAAAGCCCAGCAGTTTGAACTTCGGTATTGTTCATGCACCTCACCTCACCCACCTCATGTACCTGCACCTCATGCACCATTGCTTGTTCTAAGTTATTTGCGTATAAGAAACTAATTATCACTGACTTAACTAAGTTTTCCTAGTCGTAGTAGTAAAGAAGACTAAGAGCCTAAGAGATCTATAAAAAGTTGACAATTTGTTTGAACTCTACTGTGTGGTAGCATGTTAAATTTTTGGTTATCACCCTAACCCTTTACACCCGAAGATTTTTTTTCGCAATTTCCGATTCAAAACGTTTATTACGGCTTTTTATATAGCTTAAGGGATCCACAAAAAATACGAAAAAAAATCCAGACTTTATACGTAATCCAGAAATCGACCCGCACGATCGTGAGTCTCCGGTGGGAACTGTCACACTCACGATCGTGAAAATTGCAAAAAAAAATAGTTTTTTATCAAAAAATATTAGAAAATTAAAACAATTTGGAGATATTTAACATCACTGTCTTTATTTTCATTAGTCTTTATAAAAAATCTGTCTTGGCAATGAAACCTAAACTACGTAATTCTATGAAAATCAACATTCTTCTTTCTTCCGTCGTTGCCTCCGTCTTAAATCCAGGTCTCCAAGGCGTAGGTATTCTTGGCTAGGGAATACATCCAATGATAATGCAGATGGAGAAAACTTTAGCCATATCTATTGCAATTAAATTAAGTTTTCGACCGGTTCTTCTTAGATAATATAAATTTGTGCATCTGGTTACATATCAAGAGCCTCATAATTAAAATATTAAGAAAAATATTTCTTTGGAAACTTTACTGGAGATGTTGGTAGGGATGTGTAGACCTTTTCAAGACAGAAAACGTATTCTTTTCCAAGCTATTTTTCGATGTGTTGGATGTGAAGATGCTCGGCGGCGAGAAATTTGTAGGGATGATTTTAAAGTAGATGGTTGAGGTTCAGGCTCAAGTTCAGATCCAATTCTAGGTCAGTTTCTATTTGAAGGTCTGCATGTGCTTCTGGATCTGTTTCAAGGCACAATTCTTCAAATTGAAACTCTTCTAATCTATTTGGTTGAAGCTCTTCACTTTCATGAAGATCTTTAATGTCCGATACATTTCTTCTCACCCCGCACTGGCAAAATCTGATCGTCATTTAAATGTACCCCTAAAATTGAAACAAACAAAATTGATATTGACGAAACTTACACATAACTGGTAATAGCAATAAAAGCATTTTCATCAAACGTTATTCTGCACCAACAACCGTAGGCACACGATCGTAACAGTTGAAATTTGCAACCTAATTGTATCTTAATTGCAAGTTAATCGAATAAACTACTAAATTCCACGTATTTAGTGTTCTTTTAGCTTTCAAATTAGCTATAATTAATAATAGATACTAAACATTTAATACCAAAAATAATTATATACCTGTGACAGTGCGCGGGTCGAAAAAATCTCCCATCTTTGGACGAGTCCCTAGCACAACTGACCGCCTGCACCTCGCTCACTTAGCCGGTAGCACGTGCGATACTCTCCTCACGATCGATCGGCATCGGTTGCGTTTCGAAAAATAAGAAGCTATCACGTGGGAATTTTTTTAAAGTGAAACTCACGCTCATATCATCTCGGGTGTAAAGGGCTAATCGTTTTCATTACTACAAGAGATTTTGCCAGGCAGTGTGACAGTATCGGAATGTCGGCGAAAATGTGAATGTATATAAATTTTATAATTTTTCATGAATTTATTTATTTGGTGCATCACAAAAAAAATACTGAATTGACCATGAGAATTCCCTCCGAACTTTTAGGAGTAATCAAGATAAAAGGAGTATATAAATAAACTATCAAGTTGTAAATATAAATGAGCCATTATGTACGATAGTAAAAATCACGTCACGGAACACTTACCGAGCAAAGTGGGCAAGTGTACTAAAACATTGTCGTCATGTAATGGATAGGTACATAGTGTGTCGGGAACAGCTGTGATGCCGGAACAATTTGACCGAAAATATCGTTTAGGCGGCTCGCATACGGACAACTTTCGAATACTACACTTAATTCTACATTTTCATATTAGTTGTTGTATGTTGTATTCGTTTGAAGACGGAGTTAAAGAACTGTTTCTTTACTGTGATCGTCTATATTTCTGTATTTTAACATTAGTATGAAGCTATATAGTTTGGTTTGCTAAGCTTTAAATAGTGGCAAAGCGGAATCACTATAGCAACAACGCGTCTACTATCAATCTATTAATATCCAGTTTCAAGGATTTACATTCTAATGAAATTGGTAGCAGGTTTCGATTTTTAGCTTTAAGTGTGACGTCAGCGCACTATCTTGTATGTATCGTCTATCGTATTTATCTCTGTGATATTGAATATACTGCAATGGCAAACAAAGTCGAACAATACGGCAGAACTTTGAAGGTGGTAAAACCCTTTGTGGTTCGAGTCCAGCGGCACCACCGCCACGCCTATTTCTGCCTAATAACAGCAATGTTAGGCGCTGCTGTGTTCCGTTTTGAAGGGTGCGGTAAGGGAGACATACTTTTCCGAGGCGTTCCAGTTTAGTCCTCAGGGGTAGCGGCGCATCTGTGGCCGATCTCCGGTAGGAATATCTAATCCTATCTGGGGTTGATTACAGATGTCCATGGGCGGCAGTATCCACTTACCATTAGGTGGACTGCATGCTCGTCTGCTACTCCTATATTATAAAAAAAAATACGGCAACCTTAGTACGAGGTGTAAAACAATCACTATTTTGAATTTCGGAACTGACCCCTATTAGCACACAACAAACAACAATTCTGTCAACAACAAACTACCTGTCGCTAGTCTATCGTATGCTTTACAAACAACTTTAGTACCTACTTTGTAATAAGCGCCCGATATTATTTGGCAGCGGCGTATGACAATACAAACAGACGGGCATGCCAAAATCTTATCTAACCGTGCTTAGCAATAATGTTTTGGAGACGTTCCAAACACTCGTGTGATATCTTTTTTGAGCAGATTCCATAGATTTGATGCAGGACAGTTGTAGATGTGACCCGCGATAACACGCCTCTCCTTACTAAACTCTTTTCCTCTATTTTTCCGGTAAAGTGCAATATTTGGAATCAATAAGTGTCCATTAATAAGTAAGTAGTGTATCTGATTTTTTTATGCTTAAGGACGAACAAAAATGTAATCGTGCATTGTAATAAAAAAAGTATTTTTAATGGTTAGTAAAAACCTATTACTAAAACTACCGCACTAAAAGCAACTTAGTTAATTTTGATTGACATGGTATGACACGCAGTGGGATTTGAGGAATTACACACACATCGGAATAAATAGGTCAGATTCTAATAAAAAAATAAATAGAAATATATTTATAACATTGCAACTTAGGGTGGTTTAATACCCAGCGGCTTTTTGCAGAGTAGATAATTGCGGCAACTATTCGCTGTGTGTCAATGTGCCTAATATCAGATAAACTGCCACAACTTGCTCATCAATAAAAAAAATCATATTCTATTCGTATCTGCATACATTATTTATTTCAAAATGGTCATATTTATATCTGCTCACAATAAAGTACTTTATTACAGTTAAGGAATTTGGCAACACTGCAGATACAGTGCGTAAAGCGTGTGTCGTGTAAAGCATTTCTACTGAAACTCTGCTCTATGGTGGTTCTGTATTCGGCTGTGTGTCTCGTGTACCCGAACGTGATTAAAACATCGTCACGCGATTCTGTTCACGTTTTCCGCAGACGGGCTAACGCTTGTAGGCTTTGACGGAACCGCCAAACGAAGTTCACACAAACGATGTTGTGGTAACGAGAACTTGTTTAGGCTTGACAAGTTTGTTATCCTCTTTCATTGCTACTCAAAGATGCTTTTGGAAATAGCTCTAAAGTTGAAATAGCTATAGTAGTTTTGTGACTCGTGCTGCTGTGATCTTAGCGCTAGATTTATTCCTTAATTAATATTACTCATATATCTAAATAAATGTTCTAAGTAGCCATGATGTGAGCTGTCAATAATATTAACACACTTGCGTGTATCCCAACAAATTCACGGAATTTTAATGCAATTCTGCGAGATCTTTAAAAAGTTCTCGGTGGTATGCGAAGTTTCCCAATCTACTACGAATGTTATTAAATTTTTACTTACCAAAATTTAACATTGTCTGTCTGTCTGTCTGTCTGAAGAAGTTGTCAAATGCCGACCTTTGGTATGAAAAAACATCGGATAGATTAATTATCATATTAATAAGTGGCATAAGCCAGCATTGCGAAGGTAATGGAAAAGAACAGTGCCCAGCATCGAGACTGAAATGTATCGATGGCGATCTAAATAAGTCTTTCGAAACATATCATTCAATATTATTCATTCATTCATTAGTTACGTTCTAAAAGAATTATTACGAGAAATGGTTTCATGGTCAGTTTATATTTTCCGGTACATCACCTAATGTGCTATTTAGGCAGTAAATTAGTGTTGAATTATAATTGATGTTACGAGTGGTTATTTGTATTCGTATATTGCATAAAGTAATAAATATAAATATAAATGTTACTGGTATTATCGGTAGGAATTTTTATTGATGGCCACGCAAATATTTTTTTAATAATAACCTACATGTGTCTAATAATAACCTACCTGTTACTTGTTTCTTCAATACGTGAAAGGGAGGCATTTTTGCGTGCAATATTATTTAATCTTTATATATATGTTTCTTATGTGCGTGTGTTTGTCACTGAACTCCTCCTAAACGACTGGACTGATTTTGATGAAATTTGTTGTGTGTGTTCAAGGGGACTTGAGAATGGTTTAGATTCACAATTTAGTCCGTGAAAAAAGGTTCTTGTATATAAAATTCTCGTGCCACAATGTTAGTTACTGTACTCTTCCGAAACGGCCTTACCGATTTTCACCAAATTTTATATGTATATCCAGTAGGTTTGAGATTCGGTTACTATTTATTTTCCTCAGGTATTCCTACCTATAGATATCAGATATTCCTATCTAATCCTTTGTGAGGTTGATTAGAGATAACCATGGGCGGCATTAGCTACTTACCATCAGGTGGACTTCATTCTCGTCTGCTACTCCTATATTACATATTAAACAAATATTCTTCATAACATTTCGGATATTAAAATGGCACAGTTGGGTGTTTAATTAAAATCAATTATTTTATCAATTATCATAAACGCCCCCAGCGTATGGGAAATGAACTAACAATTAAATAAAAAACGAGAGACTAACTTCCAAATAGAATTTTTATTCAGAATTTTCCAAAACTGAAATCAAAAATAGACTAAACCTAACTTAGCCGTACGCACAACATTGTATCGTTCACACACTGCACCATTCTTGACATCTACTCCGTGAAAAAATAATATTTTCGTGTCGGGTTTTCGTATCGTGATTAATTACGATTGTTTCGAGTTGCTTTTGATGGACGAGACTGGAATTTGGGACAGAGCGGTGTAGCTTCGTTGGTCAGTGTATTTTGAATTGGTGTTTCTTTGTTTACATCGATTTTTATTTGATTGATAGATTTGATAGGTAGAAAACCTATCAAGTCGGTCTTAAATGGTTACTGTCGTTTATGGACTATAGTAACAAATTGATCAAGAATCCTACTTGCTCGTTAAGTGCCTGCTTAATCGTTAACAGATACGTTGTTATCTTTGAATATTAAATAGGATTTTGAGACGAGACTTCATACATACTAGAAAATATGTAAGACTTTCTTTCGTCTCTGGGTCTGGGTGTTTTGTACTCGTATTCATGCGTCCATGCCATCCACGGTAGAGAAAATCATAAGGTATTAGACAAACATAGACCGTAGAAAACATTATTTTATTTTATGTTACAATGCAAAAGGTGATATCTCTGCAAGCAAAATTTCGACAAATTCTAACGCCTTCAAATATCTGTGTGTATAAAGTATGAATCATATTGCAAATGTATGACACATAAGCGCTGTTGATACTCCGACACTTGCATTATTAAACCAATTAATTTCACGTAACATCGGTTAGTGACAGGCCCCTCGGCCTCGGCCCCCGGCCTACGTCCTAGACCGTGACCCTACATCTTCACGCAATCTAAGAATACACTAGTTACGTCGCCGGGCGTTGCCCACACTAGTGGTATATTTAGCTGCGTGTGCCACAACTCTATTGTTTGAAGTTTCGATACAGAAAGTGAATGATTTTTATTCAGTTTATTTATTCAAAATACATTGTCCAATTTATCCTTCAGAAATATTTATACTTCTGATATTGACTGTAATCGTGTTTGAAAATATATTTGACGACGGAAGAAATCTTCGTAGTTCGACTTTACCAGCCAAACCTTTACGCGTATTTTTCTGCTTTATTCTAGTTTGAAGGGTATGTAGGGTAAAGACATGATGTCTTTCGGCTTTGTCTTTAGAACATTTTTTGCGCATTTTCAATCAATCATTAGTGGGATTATTTGAAATCGGCTATAGACGTCCATGGGCGGCAGTTACCACTTAAAATCTGTTATGTTGCAAACTTGTCGTGTAATGAAAGCAGCAACGTGCTTTCATTATACAAAGGAAACAAATATGTTAAAGAAAAGAACCAATTCAAGGGAACATGACATTTAATTCGTATCACAAGTACCCGTAGGTATAAAAAATATGTAGTTTGCTGGTTCGATTTGTCATACTCACGAAAACCTGTAGTTAATCGTTTTTCCGACCTATGTCACGGCGCACACAGCGGTTATAAATGACAACGTGTTTGCCGGATGAGTGATAGTACAAAACATTCTATAAAAACCTTGGAATTAATATAAATAGTACCTATTCACATAGGTATCTCTTGTGAGTTGCCACCTACTGACATTGTCTCAAGTTGTGGTAGGTAGCGTTGCCTTAGATTGTGATCTTTTACTGTGGTAGTATCACTAACTTTCTACATCTATAAATAAATAAATATATTTATTATTATGTAGTAGGTCTTTTCTCGATTGAATGATAATAATGGCAGGACTATTAAATTTGAAAAAAATATCAGAATTGTTATTGACAGACTTTGGACATTATTCATATAATGCATAGACAAACACATTAGGTACCTGCATGTAATCACGCATGCCTTAAAACAACATACGTATTTATATTCGCACAAAATCCACACATCACCCCTACAAGCAAAACTTGTAATTAAATAAAACAGGCCTCGTAAATCCCAACCGCTCGCATTATAATATTCACGCCTATATGTACATAAACGTTTTATCTTTGAAAGCTTTAACCAACATTTTACCCGAATACCTGGAAAGTGCTATTAATTTTCCTTTCACCTGCCGATAACTCTGTTGTGTGCGAGCTGAATATTCTCGTAATTAAACAACGGTGGGTGCCACACGTGCCGTGCCTTTGTTGTTGTTGTACAAAGCTTTGATTCTGTACAGTTTGAGGCACGAGGCTGTAAAATGTACTATTATAATACATGGTTAATAAGGATTAGTTTGTGCGCTTGTAGTAGCTTACATTTTGTGGTGTCGTAAGCGGTTAAGTAATTTAGAATAAGGATAATATGTAGTATAGAAGCAAATGAGCAAACAATTAATCAGATGGTAAGTGGCCATACATTATTTATTATTATCATCATCGTAATAAAATAACATATGATAAATGATAATCAGATAAGTTACAGAAGTGCGTAAGGTGTCATTGGTGACTACGGACAACTAAATTCTAATTAAACATATGAGAAATAATTATAAGTGACACCACAAACTCTTGGCACATTAATTTAGCTGCGAATACAGTCACACATAAAGTGAAACCAAGATTTCTTAAACCACTTTTCATTAAAGAAAATCTTCAGAGCCGCGTTAGAAAAAGGCGTGCCACACTTGATTCTAGGAATGTAGGTATGCGACGTTAGGCTCACAAGGGGCAGTGCGAAGCGCAGCCGTGTGACGCATAGGGTTGCCAACATTTCACACGAATATTTTTGAAAATAAGCTAAAAATATAGAACAAGGAAAAAAGTAACATTTTACAACAAGTATTAAACCTGAATTATTAAAAAAATTGCTTATGTCACTCATATAATTAAGAGAACTACAACGACTCCTCATATCAAATCATATGACCCATTTGGTCTGCAGGGCATTGCAAAAAATAAAACAATTACTTATGTATTTCGTGTTTCTTTTCTTGTAAAATGGATATTTTCTTGACTTCTTGCATCATGTAGAAATATTATGCTTTATTACATCCAGAATTGAAATAAACATGATACTTAAAACATATCCATTTAATTAAATAAATAATAATATTTTCAGTAATTTATAGTGCATATATACAAATTAAAAAAAAAATATATAAAACAATTCCATAAATCATAGGGTGGCTGGCAACCCTATGACGGGCTTAATTGCTCCGTGCGCGACGCTAATGGACCAAGTTCTTTTTGGAAAAGGGTCAAGTGCGTCGAGCTAGGCTATTCGCTATGAAAACCAACTGCGCCTTTTAACACGCTACGCGTTTTCCATACACCGCCGGTTGCTTGAAACGCTGTAATTAAACCGCTAATGAGGTTTATGGAGAGGTGAAATTTGAATGTCTATTGAAATGGTGTTACAAGTAGCGAACGTATTCAGTAAAAAAATAATTGGATTGCTTCCTTATCTTATATCTGACGAATGGGTTACCTGACTCCTCCTTAGCATAGGCGCGTATAAAATATCCGCGAAATAATAGGACCCTTTGGGAAATTTTTGACAAATATTATTTATTCTCTTCGACCTTTTTTTTCTATATTCTGATAGAATCAGCAGTTACAATAAATTGTTCTAAGAATTTTCAGAGGTTCATTACCATACGAGGTTGGCGCCTTTCAAAACAGTTTTATGCTTTTGTCGTCCAAGATTCCCGTCATCTTCTGTAGGTCACGGGCATTGTGTACTTTTTGACATGAGTATGGTCAGTATATGCATAGTGGAATCCTCAAAACTAAAAACTTATTTAACGCTAACTAAAGGACGTTACCATGTAACATATCATACACATGTTATTCGTAATGAATTTTCGGGCGTCGGTAACACGGGACGTGGGACCAGCTTAGCGGCACGTGTTGCCGAATGACGTGCGTTGGGTGGAATAATAAGGGTTATATGAAGCCGCCACAAAACCTTACATAGGGTCAGTTGTGTAAAATTGCCTATCAGGTATCTACGCCCTCTATTGGTGTCACCTGGAGCCTGACAGATTTGTATGTTTTTTTTTTATAATAGAGGAGTAACAGACGAACATGCAGTCTACATGTAGTTAGTCGCTACTACCCCCCATGGATATCTGTATTAAATCCCAAATAAGATTATATTCCTTCACGACGTCGTCCACAGATGCACCGTTACCCCTGAGAACTGAGTTGGATCGCCTCGGAAAAGTATGTCTTCCTTACCACACCCATCAAACCAGAACACAGCACACTGTTGTTATTAGGCAGAAGTACGAGTAGGTGTCGCGGTGGTGCCGCCGCTCCTGACACACTTGTCATTTTTAAATAAGTAAACTTGTAACAGAAATAATAAAAAAAAAAATAGTACAACGATGCATATTTTTGAGCTTAATGTGTAAATGCACTGAATACAGGATCATTACAACACAAATCTGCCGTATCGTAATTACATCGCGTTTATGTTCAACAATTTTTAAAACTGCACCAAGAAAAACTGTAATAATGGCATTTTAAACATAAAACAGTAACTTCTTTGTTGCAAGAAAAGACTACGTCGAAACTACAAGGGTACTAAGGGTGTAATTGCATATTTAAGTGTGGGTGGAGGACCAAGTTTGCAACTCAGCTCGGTTATAACGTTGCACTGTATATATACGAGGAACGTTGTATACAAGCGGCAATTTCGCAGTTCTAATTGGTTGCTGCGCTCTGCTTTTCCGTTTTTCGGGCTGTACGGTCAGCAAATATGTCTTTTATTTTTATTTGTTTTTCTTTTTCTATGTCGTGTGTCGTGAAATTTGGTATGAGAGTGTGGTTTAAATAGCTCTAATTGACTCTAAAACTGCCGCGTCCGTAATGACGTGTTAATATTTTTTTATATTTTAATGCTACACGTCCGAGGGATCCCAGGGGACCTCTTATCAAAGTTATGTGCGTATTGGAAATTAATGAGGTATCATTCGCTTTAAAGGGGAAGGAAAATATCGTAAGGCAATCTTAAGAGTTCCTTAAAAGATTTTAACGTTTGTAGAGTCTACCAATTTGCAAATTAACAATTCTCTATTCTTATATGAAAGTTGACAAATATGGAAAAATCGACAAAAACCATGTAGGCTTTATAAAATATAATTTCAAACATTTAAATTTTTCATATTGCGTTGTTTCAAATAAAGGGCAATTGAACAAGGTTACTAGCATTTTTTTGCTAACGGTATATTCGGACGGACAGTCCAATGAGGACTGTTGTCGATTTTTGAATGGAGTCGGTAACGGATTGCTGAGTTCAGCGAGCGTCGGATTAACAAATATGCACCCTATTGCTTTTCAAAAGCTCCCACGAAAAAACTGGTTGAAAATAAATCTCGCTCGAAGTGGAACAAAAGGAGTGCGAACAAAAAGCAGATTACGTCGTTGTCGTGTATGAATGATATTTGACGTGCTATAGATATTTCAGTTTATTACACATTTCTATGTCACGTTTTTGTTATTTGTAACTTAGCAAAGCATCCTATTTAATTGTCTTGATAAGATCAGTTAGTGATTTCGGGAGCTAATAAATTCTAGGAAATACTTATATCTCTGTAATTTGTGATTAACTTTTATGAGTATTTTCGATAAATATGATAATATTCAATAGTGTATTAATAATAAATCAATGTGCTTGCTTTGTAATCTTCTGTATAGACAAGTTTTCTGAAATTTTTCCCAAAATAATTCAGTCAGAATTGTTTCTGAGCGTGGTCTAGCTGGTTAATAATGTATTTCCATTTATGGTTGGCTATAGCTACCCAAAGCATTATACGATGGTCTCTTAATGACAGGTGGGCTGCACGCAATTTCATCCACCAGAAAAATGACGTGTGAAACAGATGTTTAAGGTAAATTAACAAAATTCCCTACGTCGCGAGGCTCGACGGGCGCGTAATTAAATTCGGGGCGCGGAAATTGTTTTCGAGCGAATTGAGTTACGCGCGTCGGTTTTCACGGTTTCCCCGGAATTTACACGAAGCCTAACATTTTCCCGTGTACCGATCCCGGATGTATGGGCCACCCGGAGGCACTTCGACCTAATTTCGGATTTGCGGCTAACGATCAAGTTGGAAGTAAATTATTTGAGCTCGTTTTACCCGTATATTGAGTTGATCTCGACCTATATACCATATCTTATTTACTTGATCTCTAAGGGTCGGTCGGGTTTAAAATAAAAGGGTATCTTAAAGTTGATCACGTTTTGGTCAACAGCGATCATTTAGATAATCTAAATCGGAATATTTAAGTATCGCAATTTGTTGTCACAATCCCTAAAAAACATGTAGATTATGTAAAAAATGTACATTTTTTCCAAGCCTATATATATGGATTTGATTAGCTTTACTTAACTCACTGAAACTTTAATAATGTTACAATACAATAAGATAATACAATAAAAACCTTTTACTAAATCTCATACCTTTTATCCAAATTGCAGACTGTCAAAATATATACGTCGCTTGAAGTAAGCCAGCTAAACTTAGGCTTATCTTTATTCTATTTGGATGGGCCTGTATCTGTTAGTCTAAGTAATGGTTAGGACGCACGGCGGGTGCTCGCCGCAGATTGGAAACACCCACCGCAGTCGGTAACGATCTGACTTGTATAGACGTTTGAGGGCAGTGTGGGTAGCGGTGAGGTGCTTAGTAGTGTTATGTAGGGGAAAATCGGATTCACTATGAAGCTGATTTCAGAGTAATTAACATAATTATGAATAGATTTACTTCTGTAAATTAAGAGGTTATCTTAATTTGTAGACATTTGAGGGCAGTGTGGGTAGCGGTGAGGTGCTTAGTAGTGTTATGTAGGGTAAAATCGGATTCACTATGAAGCTGATTTGAAAGTAATTAACATAATTATGAATAGATTTACTTCTGTAAATTAAGAGGTTATCTCAGTTTAGCCAAGTCTTTCACTGTCTTTAAGATGATATGAATAAAATACATTGTATGGTTGCATAGCCAAATTTAAAATAAGTTCAAGTTAAAAGTGAGTTTTCTCTAAAGGCTTGAGTTTTCTGTTCCACTTTTCTGAGTGAATCACTATCTCCGCCGACTTTTCTTATGCTTTTTTTGTAAGTGCAGGACTTATCGTCGATAAGAAAATGTTACCATACTTTCAGTTAAAAGATAACATGGTCTAAAGCAGGTTGGTGTAGATATGTGTCGTCAAACAAGTTGGTATTTAAATGTAACTACCGATCAAGTTATGAGCGACTTTCCTGCGATGACTTGAGTATATATGCTGTTCCACTTTCTAGATTGAGTCAGATTCTGACTGGGCATATAACATGGGCGTAGATACATCTTTTGTTAAGGTCTATTAGTGGCGGTCAGCATCGACAAAAACCAAAAAATGTCCTCTAGTTTGAAGAAATTTTCTTTTGTAACATAGGCTAATGTTAAGGTCCCCTCTTAAAGACTCCCTTAAGGTCAAGACGCCAAGCCCATTAGATACTCCCATGATTCAAAGTGATACCGTGGCGTCTATTAAGAAGTCTGTTGCATTTGAAGTTTTCTGTCAGGAAACGTGGTCGAACAATAAATGATGAATAATATAATATGTCGATGAATGATAAATTACACTGACAGTCGATTTATGATGAATTCATTTTCAGACAAAAAATAAATACAGGATTCTTTACCTTGTGAGGAAAGTTTAATTCGCTCAGCAGTTTTGTAAGGATTCGCCCGATGCAGAGATGAATGACTTTCCTATAAAGGCTTGAGTCCCCTGTTCCACTTTCCACGTCGGGTGAGTCACGGCGTCTGGTGCTTTTGCCCGTAACCGTGACCCCGCAGTATACGTCGGCGATAAATTGAGATGCGGTGACTTTACATTCTATTACTTACCATTTTCTATTAAATACTTCTTGGTTTGGCTTTCGTATCAGTATATTTATTTAATTTTCATTTTCTGGTGTGAAGGATATAGCAGAGGAAGTCGCTTACAAGAGGCATTTCTAATTTGTCGTAAATGTTGGTTTTCAAGGCATTTTCTTTGAATAAAAAATATAGAGAAAATATAATTAACTTTTCAGGTTTCGTTGAACCTCGACTTTTTTCAAATGTCATATTACGGAATGAGATCAATTTACGAAGCCTGTCAAGACAACCTTCTTGTCATACAATTATCTGTGATCTCTATAAGTCATAGTGGCCACCTGCGATTGCACCGGTGCGTCGACCCACTTTCCTCAGTGAGTCACCCCGATGCCGGCGCGTCTGCCAAACTGTCTGCGTTTGTTGCCGTAGCCGTGACCCCGGAGGAAATGATCGACATTGATACGGCGAATGGTGGAAGCTGAATGAATCTCGGCTTGTTTGTCATTGTTTGTTCTGTCAGTTTGTCAAGTCATATTATATACGGACCAGATAAGTAGGTTTCTCTTTCCTTTTAAACTCCTACATCAGGCAAGGTATACTGCTCTGTACTCTAAATGATGTGAGTTTTCGTTACCAACTGTTACGTACTAATAGCTCCATGGTAAGGTTGGCGTTAGGACATTTCAAGTAAACTTTCTAAACCATTGGAATATATCAGTGCTACACTATTGCTACAACCAAAAAAAAATATGTAGGTAGAAATTGACACATTTCAAATTTCAGTACACAAAATTGGTTAGAATTGAACGGGCGTAACAGTCATAATTTTTCAACAATTAGATAACCATTTGACGGATGCGTTGCGTTGGCTTCATTCACAGTGACGCGGTGAGTCACTGTGACCGGCGTCCGTGGAGCGTCCTATGACCTCACAGAGATGACCGATCGGTAACCTGGCGCTTGTATTTCCGATTGGGTTAATATAGGCAAAATCATTTTATTTTTCATTTTGGGAGACAAAAATGAATTAAGTTAAAAGTTGTAATTTCGGAACAATTAGATAACCGTTTAACGGATGCGTTGCGTTGGCTTCATTCACAGTGACACGGTGAGTCACTGTGACCGACGTCCGTGGAGCGTCCTATGACCTCACAGTGAGGACCGATCGGTAACCTGGCGCTTCTACTTCCGTTTTGGTTAATTAGTGTCTAGTAGTGGCTGTATTGTTTCGGTAAAATCATTTACGAATGTGGGTTTACCCGTTTTAAGGTCCACCGCCGCGTCTGTTTGTCATAGAATGTCTAATGCCGTTATTATCTCTTATCTGAAAATAATGTATTTACTTCAAAAGGACTCCAAATATTTTTTTGTCGCATTTAGAAGTATGAGTAATCTCATGTATATGTTAATAATCTTTTTTTTTGTTTTCAGGTAAACCTGACTACGTAAAATTTATCGATGCTTCACACATATGGAGTAAGTAAATGTAGACAATAGCGACACAATTTCTATTTTGAAAAATAGCTTCATACTAAAACTTAAATACCAAGGTACTCAAATAAATTAAAAAAATGCGTCGTACAAAGTTGCCAGTTGCGAAACGTTTTCAAAAAGTCCAAGATACAAGAAAAAAATATATTTTATCTTATGGAGACGACGAGTTGTTACGGATCGATAACAATGTCGTTTGTTGTATAATAAGAGGAATTATAACCGGTAACGTGTGAAGTCAAGTAATCTTCGTTATTACGGCATCGATTGTTGATGGCGGAGAGAACAGCTGTTCTTTGCTCTACGTAATTATTTGTTACCATTACATTAAGGTTCCGTTGATTTAACTTAGTTTAAGATACTAGTATCGCGAATGAGCATGTAGACATGTAGAATGTAAGTGGTCACTGCTGGCCATGAATCTGTTTTTATCAAATGATCATGAAGTTCACCTGATGTTTAATGACTATTGGCGCTCATGAACATTCAGAAACACCATGTAGGATGTTCAATATATAGAACCTGAGGTCGGTCCTGTGCCCGCCCTCAGGTAGACTGGAGTCTTTGTCTGTATAGTCTTCAGGAGTTATTCCTAAGGACGAAGACTGTCGCCTCATCCATAAGTCTACCGACATTAACATTCTTCCACCGAAATGCTAAAACTGCTTCACATTAGAAACATCTCTTGCGATGGTATATCCCTTAATAAAACAACTAGGGTTCGTATCGGTATCATACAATTGAGTATAAACGTACATAAACAAGAGCCAATTAACATTTGTGTCTTCTACGAAATTCTGCTCTTTAAAAATCTTTAGAAAGTACCTTCTTAGAAATAGAAAAACTGTTTCCTTGCGAGCAGAAACTCGGGAAATAAAATAAAACGGAATCAGTCTGAACAAATTACGTCATCGAATGCCATTCGCACGGTAACAAGAGTAATTGCACTCAGTAATTACTGAACGAACAAGATGTCATTGTTCTTCTTAACGGTAATAAACGGCGCATTCTTGTTGCATACCTCTTTTCGTAATAATTATTTTCGTAAAAGGTACTGATTATGCCTAGGTACTTTTCAATATTTGTGAAGACTAATATTTGTTGCTTTTAATTTCATATTTCAGTTATAATTACTACAACTTTAGTACTATTTGAAAATTTTGCACCATTAATGGTGGTAGTCGTCAAAACTTATTCAAACATAATTACTATTTATTGTAAACTTTTAATTATTATAACGTAAACACGGCTATTACATCTGAGACGCTCGATTTATTGTAAGCAGCAGACTATAATACAGACATCTGATAAGTAACTTGATGTAAATTAATGGAGCTGTATTTTATCGATACTCCGCGTTTTGGGGCGTTGCTGAAACTCATAAAAAGTTACGATCATATTGTTGGAGCCGGCTCCTTTATGTATGAACTAGCAGAACCCGCGGCTTCGCCCGCGTAAAAATATATGATATGACATACAAATAACTGTAATCGTAAATTAATATTTTGTTACAGTAGCATTAATATTTAATTAATAAAAGCTTTTTTTTTCGTCACTGTGTACCTAAATTGGTCAAGCTTTCTTCAGAAACATACACTAAAACTCTAATTAGTGGACTGTAATGAAACTTTCTTTAAAATATAAGTTTCATGTAGGATAAAATAATTATTATTTACACTATTCCATAGGAACCGTCTATATGGGTCCTTACATACAGTAGTTCTTTCCATGGGCTCTAACTGGGCGGTTAGAGCTCCCATTCTTGCCGCCCGCAACTCCAGAAGTCCCCCTTTAGTCTCGTACGATAGGCAGGGTATACTGTAGCCCAGTTCTAGCCCAAAATTTTAATCCAAGGTCTATGTGTCTACCACATCACCATCACTAATCCACGCATAACCACAACCATACCCTACGGCAGGACAAAATGTATACCTAATCAGTATACCAAATACGCGCGTTACTAATAATTGGCCAAGTGCAAGTCAAATCCGCACCTGGAGGGTTCCGTACAACCAAAAAGATTCTTTTTTTTAATTTCTAGTATTTAATATTGCAGCAGCAATTAAATATTACACATATTGTAAATTTAAACTGTCTACCTCTAACGTTTCAAAAGTTAGTTGGAAAAATATCGAAAAGCAGTTTGTTGTATGGGGACCCCTTTTTGTTTTCACCTTTTTTATTTTTAGTATTTGTTGTTATAGCGGCCACCGTTATACATCCTCTGTAAGAATTTCAAATGTCTATCTATTACGGTTCCAGAGATCGAGCCCTGTGACACACGGACAGAAGGACAGACAGCGAAGTCTTAGTAATAGGGTTCCGTTTTTTATCCTTTAAGTACGGAACCCTAAAAAACCGCTGTTCTGCACTTCAGCACGCGCAATACACTCCCATGTTATTAAAATATATGTTACGACGGCCCGTGGAATTTTGCCCTACACTAAACTTCTCTGCACTCTGTTCTTTTTCCAGACACGCCAAAGAAAGTAACTTCAATAACGGTTTAAAAAAAAATCTTTACTTATAGTACCCTAATGGGGTTGATTGTTGAGTTGCTAAAAATGCTGAAACAGAAAAAAACAGTGACTCAGATGCTTCATTAAGTCCAATGATAATTTTTCATAGTGGTTGCTTTCAAATTAACGGATTATAAAATAAAGTTACAACCCCTATTTAACGACCTTAAGGGTTGATTTTCCAAAAACTGTGAAATAGGTGTCCTATTATTTTCAATCAGATGGCTTTCTGATTTAACATTTAATAATTATAACAATTTTCATAGACTTTGCTTAAAAAGCTGCGGACTTCTAAACGAAGTTTCCACCCCTATTTTACCTTCTTAAGGGTAGATTTTCCATAAACGGTGTTAAAGAAGCTCTATTATTTCAAACCAGAATGCTAAATGCTAATTTTACAATCCTTGTTTCCAAATTAACGAATTTTAAAATAAAGTTCTATTTCATATTAATCGAACTTAAGGGTTGATTTTCCAAAAACGGTAAAATATTTGTTCTATTATTTTCAATCAGAAAGCTGAATACCAATTTTCATAGACTTTATTTCAAAATCTGCAGACCTCTCAACAAACTTTCAACCCCTATTTACCCCCTTAAGGGTAGATTTTTCATAAATGGTGTTAAAAAAGTTCTATTATTTCCAACAGGAAAGCCAAATGCAAATTTTTATAGTCCTTGCTTCCGAATTAACGGAGTTTGAAATAAAATTCCAACCCCCATTTAACGACCTTAAGGGATGATTTCCCAAAAACAATGAAATAGGTGATCAATTCTTTTCTATAGAAAACCCAAATACCGATTTTTATACAGTTTACATCAAAACTGGGAGACTGTCATACAAACTTATAACCCTTATTTAACCCAAATAAGAGTTGATTTTCCAAAAACGATAGAATTAAAGTTCCACTATATCTAACCAGTGAGGCAATGGCTAACTTTCATAGTGCTGGCTTTCAAATTGTCAAATTTTAAAATACGCTGTCAACCCTTATTTAACCAACTTAAGGGTTGATTTTCTAAAAAAAGGTGAAATAGGTGTTTAATTATTTTTTATCGAAAACCCAAATACCAATTTTCATACAGTTTACATCAAAATTGGGGGAATTTCATACAAACTTACAACCCTTATTTAACCCACATAAGGGTTGATTTTCCAAAAACGGTAGAATTAAAGTTCCACTATATCTAATCAGTAAGGCAATGACTAACTTTCGTAGTGCTGGCTTTCAAATTGGCAAATTTTAAAATAAGCTGTCAACCCTTATTTTACCAACTTAAGGGTTGATTTTCCAAAAATGGTGAAATAGGTGTTTCATTATTTTTTATCGAATACCCAAATACCGATTTTCATACAGTTTACATCAAAACTGGGGGACTTTAATACAAACTTACGACCCTTATTTAACGCAAATAAGGGTTGATTTTCCAAAAACGGTAGAATAAAAGTTCCACTATATCTATCCAGTAAGGCAATGACTTACTTTCGTAGTGCTGGCTTTCAAATTGGCAAATTTTAAAATAAGCTGTCAACCCTTATTTTACTAAGTTAAGGGTTGATTTTCCAAAAATGGTGAAATAGGTATTTAATTATTTTTAATCGATAACCCAAATACCGATTTTCATAGAGTTTACATCAAAACTGGGGAAATTACATACAAACTTACAACCCTTATTTAACCCACATAGGGGTTGATTTTCAAAAAACGGTAGAACTAAAGTTCTATTATATCTAACCAGTAAAGCAATGGCTAACTTTCATAGTGCTGGCTTTCAAAATGGCAAAATTTAAAATAAGCTGTCAACCCCTATTTAACCACCTTTAGGGTTGATTTTGAAAAAACCCTTAGATTAGATTTTTATTACTTTAAATCAGAAAGCTAAATACCAATTTTCATCCAGTTTGCTCTAAAACTGACGGACTTTCATACTAACTTTCAACCCCCATTTAACCCCCTTAATGATGGAATATCAAAAAATTCCGTTCTTAGTGCGCATCTACATCATAAAATGAAGCTATATTCCAAATTGCATGATTGTAGCTTTAGTAGTTTCGGCAAAACCTTGATTAATACGTTTTGAACGTGAGTATCTTTTCGCTTTTATATATATAGATTTAGGTGATCAAAGTGCTTTACGAAACTTGACTCGATTGGATATATTTTGGGCTAAAATCTTTTGAAACTACAGGTATAAATCATTGTGTAAGGTAAGAGTTCTTGTATTAAAGCCTGGCTAAAGATTGCTTTTGAAATTGATAGCGAGCAGCAAACTATTAGTTTGTACTTAATGTAAGATTATTTGTTCATTTCTTCCCATGAATCCCTGAACTCTACTACTGGCGATTACAATAGACTCCGAATTCAAGAAAAGTCTTATCTGAATACAGTTCCAGATCCGTTATTATCCCTGAGTATCTTATCTAGGCATCTGGTAGTGTGGTAGTAGGCTTATCCAGTGGTATATATCCAGTGGTCTGTATTTCAATTATGTACAACTCTAACCAAAGACTAACCTTTAGTTGAAACCTATAGTTGAAACCTTAAGAGAATCCTCATCATCATCAACAACCCATTACTGTCGCACTGCTGGGCACGGGTCTCCTCTCATTCAAGAGAATCCTACTATTAATTAATAGTCCCCTTCGATGTTTCAGCAATTATCGTACAAATTCATCGTACAACCCATACTCCCAGGTCGTTAAACCTACGAGCCGGCTCGAAGCGTTATGGCATTAAATTCAAATAGCGTCCGTTGTTACGGACGTGATCAATATTTCCGTCAACCCCATTCCATTGATCCACTTGTGAGTTTACTCGCGTGTACGTGTGTGCATATCATACGCGCCCATTCATACTATACGCGTATATTTGAGTATGTGAGTTCTCTGGATTAGAACGGCGAATTTCGTTGTGAGACTCTTCGTTCCAATAATGGAACGGTTCTTTGACCAAAACCCTTCGTTTCAGAGTGAGAAGGGTTTAGGTCATAGACCACGAGGCTGCCAAGTTAACCGTTTCAGGTGTGAATCGGTAAACTTCATAGGGCTCTGATAACTTTTATAAAGAACTATTCAGCTATATATATTTTCTCTGTTTAAAACATTTATGAGAATTAATAAAGATGTAATTTGTAACTTTGGGAAATCAGCGATAGGGTAAAATGAATGGGATTAATCAGAGGTTTAAGACTTGGGATTTAAAGTTTGAACTCCCGAAGTGTGCCCCTGATGTTTACTTAGGTGGAGATTGAGCCCAAAACTATTGAAGAACGCTTAATATATGCGAAATTCGCTGAGCAAAGTTTCAGTTACTCTAGAACAGTCTGCAACGTCTGGGAGACGTGACGCAGCATGTTACACAGGCGAATCAATATTCCCGCAGCCCTGTTCCATTGATCAACTTGTAAGCGTTCAGTCGTGTGTATGCACATCGTACATACATTATGCTTTCGTATGCTTGCCGTCGGAGCGAGTGTAACGCCGTGGGATAGGTTCATGCTTAGGTAATAACTACTGGCTTACAATAGTAATTGTGTTTGGATATTCTTGTTAAAGTTTCAGTTAGACTGATGTGGTGATCCAACTGGATCCTTGGGAAGCAAGGTAGCAAGGAATCTATGATAGACTTTACAAAAAAGTGACGTGATTTTCTGTTTAAAGGTAGCTTTACCATGCGGCGTATTCCTATTGGTTCCTCAAGATAGCAACAAATCTGTCATAGGCTTCGCTCAGAAAATCTTTTGAAATAAGGGTTACAATATTTAACAGTAAACTATAGGTACATTATTATAGTTACTTATTCGTTTCAATAATCCGATAGTGACCGGATTAAATAGCAAATCGGAACCATTTGAACGGAAATTGCTTCGGTACTTGTACGTGACTGGGGTTTTTTAATACAACTTGGTATTTTGTTATTACAATTTTCTACAATTGTAGCCGCATTCTGGAGTTCGTAATCACTCCATACTTGAAGGTCTTGTCTTTCAGAGTAATTGTACTAATTATTCTCAACCAATAGATTTAATTATGTTTTATGTATGCGTAAATTTCGTTGAAAATTATCCGTTTCATGAATTTGATTTGAATTACTAAATTTCCTCACACGTGTAAAGGAAGCACGCTCCAAGTTAGCAATTTAGAACCATGTGTCGGGGTTTAATTAATGTTCCCATTTAATCCGCCTTTGTTCAGACCCTTCAGTCAAATATTGCTAGACCGTTCGTCATCATTGTCTTTGTCTCAATTGAAATGGCGATTCAATAATGACGTCCCAACGTACAAACTGGAGCAATCGTGAGGATTTGCACGTGATCGGGTTTAATACATCCGGCACAAGGGGCTTTGATTCGTATGTTCCGTGACTTTGATGTGTGTAAGGATATACCTATGTTCTATAGCAGTAAGCGTAGGTATACCTTTGCAGGAGCGTTCTGTATTGAAATACGATCTGACTCGGATTCGGATCGAAGTCATTCATCGCTATTCTGTATTTATGTGCGTATTAGAAATTAATTATCATATGCTTTAAGGTAATTGAGGTAAAACGTCGCAAGTAAGATTACATGCCTGAAAGTGCCTGAAAGTTCATCCAAGTTTGGTCAGAGGTATGAGAAGATTACCAATCCACACTTGGGGAACGAGGTACCTAGTCTATGACCTCAAGACATCAAGCCTTCTAATTCTGAGAGGAAACAGCTTATGCTCAACAGTGGGAAAGTAATGATAATTTTCCCTGATTCTACATGTAAATTATGAAGATATATGTTCCGTCGACTGAAATTTTGTGAATTCTTATTATAGTTAGTGAGTTCTGATACAATACGTTACTTTACGTTAAATTGAGCAGTAAAGAAATCATTTAAAATAAACCAAATAAGTATTTTTAAAACTTGAAGTATAAGTTCAAGATCAAATATTTAAATTTTGAATGTGTCCTAATTAACATTCACGCGATCGTCTGGAGAACTTTTCGGGCAATTTCGTTTTAAATAAGAAAAAGCTTATAGATTTATGCAAAAGAGAACTTCTTAAATGGGCTTCATTGTCACCAGAATTATATTATAAACTCACTTAATTACATTTCTCAATACCTTAAATAATAATGAATAGACTAAATGTAACTGGATTGTATAGGCTTCGTCCAAAAGCTCTTTATTTATGCAAATAAAGTAACTCCCATCTTCGAAGGTATCTAAAATATGGTAGCAATTATTGTGCGAATGGGGATTTCTCAAATAAAATAGAATAAAAAAAAACATTGTTTGCCTGACACCGATTGTTAGTACCTATTTTTGGAGCAATTTCAATTGTCTTAAATAAAAGTACAAAACTATAAGATTTTTTCCAAAAATATTACTCCACATACTCTACATCTACAAAAACTCCTTAAGGCAATACCAACTTATAATTATCGATTAAAACTTGTCTAGGTACTATGGTTCTAACGAGCACAAACTCGAACTTTGAAGGGGCAACTCGAAGAGGTTAGGGGCTTCGAACGTGATTGGGTTTAACGTACCACACATCTTATAAGGGTTTCTCCGGAATCATATCAGAATAAAATTTGCCAAATAACTGTTTGATGTTCAAATGTCACTGAATCCCTGGAATACCCACATAAAGGTGTTATCCGTCGATCTAGACAGGTATATTTTAGTGGTAGATTTCGCTAATTGGAATATCGTAATATGACACGAGTACTCACGCTACGCGGTTTCTATTTTACCGACATTTAAACCCAGTTTCATGTGATTTTTTGCACATCCGTCTGTCTGTCTGTCTTGTTTGTTTTAACTTATGTCCGAAACGAGTGAACCTACTTTGACAGGGTTGTTAGCAGTTATCAATTAAAGATCAGCCGCGCCAAAATACATAAAATCTCCATAGTATTTAAACTTTAAACGTGAAAGCACGGACTACAGCTCGATCTAAAACGAAGCTCGTTCACAACAACATGAAAGAAACATCTACTGTTATTATAAATAATTGGCGATATTTCGCTTAAGTTACTCGGTGTAACTTCCAATCTTGTCACAAGCCCACGTACAGTGCAAACTGGGCCAGTCCCCGGGGCTGGACGTGACCGGGCTTAAACGACATCCGGCGATGGTGCCGAAAACTAAACTGGATCAATTTACAATTAGATTCATTTCAGCTACATTATATGTTTTTATGTAAGGTGGATTGGCGGGGGTTAAGATAATTCTGAATCAGGTAGAGACTTGACACTTTAACTTAGCTAAGACTTAGATAACACTGCAATCTGCAATATTATAATACTATTAGGATGGTAGACACCTATAGTAATAATAAGAATAAGAAATTCTTAAATAATTTTGAGGTTCTTGGATTTGCCTTCACAAAAAATATAAACATACATTATATTTGATGGATAGATATATAGATAGATTGTTTATTTCAAGAACTTAAGCAACAAAAACAAATTTTAACACATAATAAACAATGAAATCCAAAAATACACATATGGAAACAAACTTAATTATGAACTTATTGACTAAATTTTCTTAAGAAATAAAATTATACAAACTATAACTTTTACCCGCTTTTAAACTGATTACAATTCCCTAGTACCTACATTATAACTATTCTAGCTACAATTTAAGTAATCTATAACTCTCCCAGATTTATAGTACTTTAAAACACCTTGACATTTGGGAACAACTAAAACTGCGAGTTTCAAGGATTTGTACGCGACAGTGTAAAAGTTTGAGAAACGTAGTGGCACTTAAAGTTAAAACAATGAAAAAGGTCTGCTTTCCAACATCGCTTACAAACGCAAAGTTTGGACGGCTCGTTCTCCTCTTTCCAAAAGTTCCCTAAAGGGCACTCTATATCCTTTTGTCCCTCACTTCAGATAATACCTGTTTATACTTGTATTGTTATTCTATAAAGCTGAGTTTACCTTATCGATCGTTACATCTAATTATCTGATGGTTTAATGGTTAACGGATTTGCTTTTATCAACGGCGAAACATTTGTTCTTGTCCTACAACAACTCCCATTATAGTACAGCGTAGTAAACTTCCATTTATGGGAATAGACCCATACATAAACAATTGTAGTATACCTATATAATGATTACTTAAGAAAACTATGTATGTAAATAATAATGTAAGTAATACATGTATAAAAGGGGTTTTTGTTAAATAAATAAAAAATAGAAAGCAATAATGTTAATAAAAATCATTATTCTATATTGAAATGATATTTATTAAGTATTTTGAAAATGGATCAGTCAATGCCGGTACCAAACCTGGACCACTCGCATGCGCTTCACCTTCCTCTGCAACTGCAGCATTCCGTACAGCAGCGCCTCCGCTGTCGGTGGACACCCAGGCACGTATATGTCGACCTGACGACATGGGTTCAACATCTTAAATTCAGAATTATTTTTTCTGTATTAAGTAGCAGAAACCATATAAAACGGTATGTTATTGGATAATATTAGACGATAAATTTACATAGTACATAATACGTATTTCGAAAGAGGGAGAGAAGGTTTTTTAATAAAAAAATTAACAAAGACCAAAAATTCCTCCGTAGCAGTATAAGTCAAATAATTCGCCGATCTGCATTTTTTCAAAAAACTGAGGTAAATAAAATGAGTATTCGCGTAAACATTGCAAAATCTCAATTTATTTTCGCTACCAAACAAAAAGCAAATCTGCGAAGCTTTAGTTTTCGCACAACAAACTGCTCGACGTTAACCAAAAACACTAGGCGAAAATAAAAAGAAATAGCCCTCCGGAAAATGAAATCCAATTAAGAGTGGAAGGAAATTGCCCGTACAATTTCACTAACGATTAAATTGAAAATGTTTTCTTCGCTGTGTTCCGAATTATTTCAATATCAAAGGCTGGGGTAATCAAAATTCTATCAAGTGCGAGGCTTTAGTCGTTTATTTTGACATCTTGACATAATAATGAATACGTCTGAATGTCTGTTGTTGTTGTTTCTTTGTTATTAATCTGCTACTAGACAGAATTATTCACCAATGCCAAGTTGTACTGAGCAGCTTATCGTTAAATCAACTAATTTGAATATATTTGTTTATACACCACCGTGCCGTGCCAACTATTGGACAACTTCTGATCTGTTGACAGTTGCGCGCCCCGTCTTTATACCATGATTCAAGTAATTAATAAAATTAATATCATGTGAATTTTAAAACGAAATATGTATATATAAAATGAAGCTTTCTCCCACATATTGTTTATAAATTAATAATAGACGTTAGGCAATTTACAACACCACACCAGTCACTCTCGTGGACGGTTTAAAACGAGACGTTTTTGTACGTCCATGTTGAATATACCAATGTTACTACGAGTATGCGTGTGCGCAAATATGTAGTAGCGAGTATTTAGCGAATACGTGAGAAGGGAGTTAATGGTATGTTATTAGTTATCCTCCACACTATTCCCCAGAAATACATAGACATGTAAATACTAGCTAATTTCACTTCAGAGAAAAATGATCCAACATTTAATTTGCATACTCAAACGGTCTGTGTATCTTTCGACGTTTGTTTGGTACCTACAGTATTTTTCTTTGGTTGCTTATAAAAAAAGAATCAACAAGAACTTCAGTCGAGATTACATTCAGAGTGAAACTCGGTCATGCGAGTGAGCGCAGATAATAGCAAGACAAAGTGCTATGAAAATGAAAAGCTAAAAGGGGGAGGCGGGTTGTACTTGCAATCTCCAGAATTGGGCCGCTGGTGGTGGAATGTGTGCCAGTAATCAGACGAAATCTGGGTCTTTGTTTGCCGTACCAGGTGGGTAGGGTTTTTATGTAATAAAAACAGCTGGGTTGTTACTGCCGCTCAAATTTAACGTATTGATATGAAAAATTTAAGTATGATAGGGCTAGTGGTAATACCTTGCCCTACAATCTGTCTTACTACGCATTTGAAAGATCTAGTGGAGAAGGGTATCTCAAATTATAATAAAGGTTTTTTCATACAATTATCGTATCCTCATTAAGTGCGATTTTAAAAGCAATGGTAATGAGTTTTGTTTCTGCTTGTTCTTACCAGCAATTGCTTTAAGTTAACTAAATTCCCTTAAAACTCCGTTCGTTGTATTCATAAAGTAATTCACAATAGTAAAGAATGAGTGGTTTTTGTTCCAATAACACTCCTCTAAGGAATAAAAGCACGTGTTAAGTCACGGTCTATTAGGTACGTCCCTTAGGTAACAGAAATCTTAGCACCGCCGAGATCAACTTACAGGTAATGACGTGAAACATTTCGCGTATAAAGTTTCTTCAAAATGATTGAATTACTTTTGTTCTAGAACTGAACTAAACTGACTTTATCTCAATAGCTGCTATTATTTATATCCATATTATATATCCATGTTTCAAAATTTGTACTCTCGAAAGGTCTAAATTTCTAGTATTATTAAATTACCTACCTTTGGTAGGCAAAACACATAGATTGATTAAAAATAACGGCCGTAAAACTCTAACTGTCAGACTACCAGACAATGTAAAAGCTTTAACTTCGGAGCACCTTGGATAGGAAAAGACCTTTGAAAATTAATTTTCCTTAGGGAGCTGTAACGGGGATGTAAAATTAAAAATAAAGCTAGAAACAGTGTGCTCTGACGTTAGAATATAAATAATATGTTAGGAAGCCAAACATTTAAGTTGAAAATGTTAAATACTATGCAGAGACTGTCATGTAAAATCGTATCTTAACCGTTTAAAACATACGCTATATAACAAAATAATTGCATGAAAATATCAAATAAAAAGTGGCACGCCAATAAACCCGTCACCACCGCTTTGTATTTTGTAAAGTTTTTCATCAAACATAAACACAGAAACAATAAAAATACAAAAACAATGTTGTAAAAAGTGGAATACATGACAAGTCGATTTGTGCTTTGATATCGGATTGCATGTTTCGCGGGAAATCAGCGCAATCTCATTGTTTTGTGCCACGATGACAACGATGATTATATTTGCTGGAGTTACGAAAATTGCTCAGTGACTAACAATTTTGCTAGCGTCCAATATAGTTCTAAAAGATTACTATCCTCAAATTCTTAACAAAATTTGTCGAAACACGTTGTGAATTCGTTTATTTCCTATTGATTCAGTGAAGTGGAAAAACTCCAGGCTTCCCCCAGCTGTGGGGACAAACCAGTGTAACATGAGATGTGTGTATGGAGTTGCAGCCAAGATTGTAAGTAGACGTCAAGAAACTGACTCTTGAATAAAAATATTTACCGGAACAATTCTATCACAACCTCGAACAGTAGAGTAAGTGTAGTGGTAATATCCACCACCGTTGGCGCAGCTGCCCATGGACACCACCCATCTGGGCTCCGGCATCAGGTCGTACGTCTTGCGTAGGACGGGTGCCATCTTGTTGGTAACGGTTCCAGCCACGATGATCACGTCGGTCTGCCGCGGTGTTCCACGAAAGACCATCCCGAAACGATCCATATCGTATCTGTAACATGTTAAGCATGTTGAAGGTTGTGGATCTTTTTTAAGTCCATTTGAAAATCACTATCGCCATACTTATTTCTGGCTAATAATAGCAGTTTTAAGCGCTGATGTGTTCTGATTTGAAAGATCTGATAAGGAAGATATGCTTTTCCAAGTTGTTCCAACTTAGTCCTCAGGTCTGTCGTCTGTAACTGACCTTAGATAGAAATGTCATCCAATCTGGAGTTGATTGAAGATCAGGTGGATTGCATGTTTGCTTGCTACGTGTAGTAAAAGTTTGACGGATGTTGTTGCATAGAAGGTTTGGATTAAAATTGTGTTTTAGATATATTTGTGGTGATGGCGTTTTGCTTACGACATGTTAAACATTATACAACAACGTTCACGATCGATGTTAACATGGGTAACCTTTAGTAGTGAATTATCGTAAGTAATCGTGCTTTGAACTACAAGTTGAGCAGTCAGTATTGGTTATAATCATTTGGTAACAACTATTTAAAACTTTTTGGAAGAGTCTTTTTTTTAACATTTTTCAACACTATTTAGGTACTATTATGTACTGCTTATGTAGGTATTTTTATCTATCCGTTTGATAATATTTCAAAAGTCTTATTTTATCTTAAAACGTGCATCACATAAACTTTAAGCACAGAACAATCTCGTTCATAGCATTCAACGAACGATCTGTTATCAACAGACTTATAACTCCATTAGGTAGTAATCCGGTGGAAACACCCGATCTCTAACCCCATTGCACAAGAAATTTCAAATGTCGCCGTGTAACCTTTGCCGCTCGCAAAGTGCCAATCATTCCTTCACGATTGGCTCCGAACAAAGCGTATCCGTTCTTAATTTTGAATGGAGCTGACGTGTTCTGTCTAGATTGCTGGCTTTGCGTGTAATGCTAGCTAGAGCTTTCGCTTTTTATTTAGGGTTTATTAACTTTTGGTTTTTGTTATAAGATAGATCCAGTGCTGTGTCTGAAAAATGTTAATGCAGATACAATAGTTGGTATTTTTATTGTCTTCCGATTGACTCTGCGTTGTATTACATGATCATCTGATATCACGTTATCAATATAGACAACTCATTGAGATAACTTTAGAGAAATCATCAAGACCAATTTTGTTGACGAAACCAACCTGGGCGCGGCATAGTGCATCATCTCAAGGGCACAGCACGCGAGTCCAAACGTAAGAGGCCAGAGGGAGTTTTTCCGTCCCCAGTTGAGGATATCATCAGCTCGCGCTACAACCCATTCTCCTCGTGTCTGCGAATAGAAATATTGTTAAAAAATCAATATCCTCTACGGCCATATCTATTTCTATGAAGTAGTTCACGTGCTACGGCTTTCTACTATAATATTGTAAAAATAGTTTTCGAACGTATGGAACGCGTGGAAGAGCCCTATGCTTAACGTGTTGGACCTTCGGTAAATCTCGCAAGTTCTGTAGAAAAACTCAAATAAAATCCGAAAGTAAGCAACGACGAAACGAAGCAAGTAACAACAAATAATAACAATAATTCATTCCAGTTGATTATAAATTCCTTCTTCCTAGATTAATCAGATGCGTCGCAATTTTTATATTATTCGTGTTTACAGCAATCTTCGCTGCCATTCTTTATCTAAATGAAATTCCCGAGAGTTGGTGCTAAATCAAGTTAGCGAGGTAGGTGTGGTGGTAATACTCGATCCGAGACGCAGATAGCGTCGGTCTCCGGTATCTAATAACGTCGCAAATTACATTCCGAATAAATTTGCATCCCCTAGCGAAAAAAACTCAGCCCGGCCTCTATTTGAGCGTCTATAAGTATTAAAATTTATTGCCACCACGTCGCGTTTATGAAAGTTTGATGAAGGTGGATAGGATGATTGAATTACGTATTTGTTTAAGCCGAGATAGGATACAGGTTGTGAATAAGTTAAAAGTATTCAACTGTTGATAGATTTTTTTGTGGAACGATAGTACAACTGTATATTTTTCCTCCAATAGCAATGATGTTTGCTCTGCATCATTAAGTGTAGTACATGAGGATGATGAATTAATTAAATTGTTCCAGTTTATTCCATAACAGTAGCAACGCATTAGTAGTGGCTTTAGGATTCCTGATATAATTTTACTTGGTCGTAGATAACAAGCGCCGGTGTTGTGATCTTCTCATTTTGCTAGGAAGCGGCATCATTATTGGGCGACCAGAAATATATTTTTGAATGAACGTAACAATTCTCGCTTAAAATATAAAACGTAAGGCATCAAATCGATACCATAATAAGAAGTACCTCGATTTAAATCGATTATCAATTAAGCTTATTAATATAACAAATATATATTCTTCAAATATAAATGTGTAACGCTATATATAGATTAAATTTTAACCAAACACATAAATCTAAATAAATATCGAGAAGGCAATTTCAGCAAACATACTGGAAAATGTGGAAAATTTTCATTAGCTCAAATATTTCAAAGGTAATAATCGAGTGACATATAATAAAAGGCAAAGGTCGTGGAGGCGGCGGACCCATTCACAATTATAAAGGCAAATCGTCCCTAACACCCCCATCAAAACCGCAATGAGACGAATAATTCGAATTTTCCAACAAATTGTGCTTTCTGAGATAAATTCTGTCGTGTGCAGCGGTTCGGATAATGGGTCTTTTGTTTTTAATCCTTAATGGCATGGTAGCTGAGTTATAATTAGAGATATAAAGTTTCCTTTTTTTAGATAAATCAAAAAAGGTGGCCAACGGAAAGTGCTTTTAAACCCAAAACCGAAATTGAATCTTCCGTTTCTGTCCCAGGCTGTTTTTAACCAAACCCAAGTTGGCCAAAATGTCTGGAAGTAAATTATTGATATTTATATCGCAATCATAGTTAAGAAAACGATTCTATAAAATTGTTCTAAAGTGCCTAGTAGCTGGATGATTTTTCTTTTGTTAGCAAAGTTAATTTTACTTTATACATTGTAGACAGATTAAACTCCACAATTCATCTCCTCTATTGTTACCTGTCCAGTAACACAGGAGCTGAAAGGCGAAGAAGATAATAGATTGCGACACCTGTGAAATAAAGCAGAAAAGATATTTTGCGTACAGTTTACAGAATAACGTAACGTAATTGTTAAAGTTTGCTGTACTTATCTATAATTAAGATCATGTATAACATATTTTAAGGTTTAGTATTTAATCATAGTCAAACATGTAATCTTGTTGATAAGTCTTAATAAATAAATAAATAAATAACGATTTAAAAAAGGAAGTCCGCAGTCTGTCACAGGCAAAGGCTGAATACTCAAAATTCTATTTTAAATTATACAATTTTAAGTGTGAATTGTGTGACAGAACAAGAACAACAATGTCTTAAAATATGATGAAGTATTTTTTTTTTAATTAATAAAAAGAAAATTCGTAGAAGATGCAATTTTTTGCAAATTTTTCATATTTTAATAAAGATGAAGTAACGACTTCAATAATATGATTTGATAGCGATATCATTTTAATTGAAGAAAAAAAAGAGCGGGCCGGTTTAATTTATACAAAAACACTCTAAAACCAATTTTCTACCCCATTTTCTGGAAAATCTTGTGAATTTTTTTGTTCCGAAATGCGTTTATTCTTGAGTACGTTTAAGTACATTTTCAGGATGAATAATGTCTACACGTACAGCGCTTAATTTTCCTTTATACTTTTCGGTCTTTAAAATACTTTTTGCTGAGCTTATTTTTACCGTTTATACCTTCATTAGACAATCTTGCAAGTTATAAAAGAAAATGATTTCACTCTAGAGGTAGTGGAATGGATGGGTTTCGTAGCTTTTTACTAAGCTTACATAATTATAAATTGTAACGAGTAGAAAAATATCCTAAGGCAATGTACATTTACAAATACGGGCAGTCTGAATTAATTATAGACTCTCTAATTTTCAGTTGATCAGTGCAAAGGATGCTTATCCTATTATCCAATAAATAATATCATTATATGCAATAAATTGTCTAAAATGATAGACAAATTATGCATGTAAAAGAAGACATCTACTTCATTTACCAACATCCTACCTACATTTACTACATCTACTTCATATACATTTACCATTTGTGATTCGTATTTCGGCGATAGAATTCGAAAAGCCGATGCCGATGCCAGAAGTCCCCCTTGGGCTGCCTAAAGAAACACATTTTGTATTTGTATTTAAGCACGATATTGACTTCCGACACTCCAATTCCAAGTTTTCCTCTTATCCCTTGTCTCATTATCGTTGGAAGCCATCACCGAGCGATTAACCAAACTTGTCTGTTCATCCCCAAGGATTGACCTTGAGGGGTGCAACCCTAATCTCGTACCCCGTCTTGTTCGTACGGCTTTTGCCGAAATGTTGGAATTCCGCCCAATTCTCACGTAATTGGATTCGAATAGGGTTGACGGCGGAAGTCTTGTTTATTTGTGATTTTACCCTATTTTTCGCCCTCTAATACACCTACTCTCGTGATGATCGGAGGGTGAGGGTTAGGGTTAGGTTATATAATTGTATATAGCGCGTGGGTTACGTTTGATTTTTGTTTTTCTATAATTTCGTTTCGTTGATTGCGTTATGTATGTTTCTTATCCGTTATGTATCCAGCCCATCAATTTAATATTTATAAGAAATGTTTCTTTCATTTGTGTTTGTTTCATTTACAAATGTTTCTGATAGTAAATGGCCATTATAGTCCAAGGATATAGTAATTAATCTCAGATAAGATTAAAAATTCTAATTGTGATCGGCCACATATGCATTAATATCAATTCCTGAGGATTACGTTGGAAAAACGTTACGTCTCTACTATATGGTTCAAACCACAGCACACCACTTAACACTAAAACTACCTACAAACTTATTCTAAATAAAAATTTGTAGTTTGAAAATAAAATTCTAAAATCTAAACTCTAGGTCTATCGAGGGGACGCCGTATTGTCTAACGGATGGACGATTTTCCAATCTCCGGTCTAGTTTTCTTTGAGACACATTATAGATGAAATGAAGACATTATTTTCTTGCGGCAAAATGTTATATTTTCTTTTTTCTTTAGAATCATCTCCGCAACAATCAACTTTGCTATTCAAGTAAATAGCAAAATAAATAAGCTTTTCTCAATCTTATTAGATAGGTAATTGGTTATTACCTAACACAAGTATATAAAGTCGGCGTCAATGTAGTCTTAGTTTTTTTAGAAACTCCGATATCTTATTTAATTATAACTAGGCCGTGCTGGTGTGTACTAATAACAAGGAATAATATAATTATGGTTCTTTAAATTCCATCCCTCTAATTCATCTCCCACACGCTTTGAGAATCAAATAGCATTTTTAAGTATGATTGTACGGCATACTTTAACGGGAAGTTATAAAAAATAATAGATATCTATTTTGTGGTGGCACCCTTACTTTCAGAAGTGCCACTCGCACTTTTGAAAACTCGTATTTTTTAAGACACTTATGTATTCCTAAAAAGGCAACATTTGTCATATTCATTAAGATCTGAAAGGAATCTCTGTCTCCACTCCACTAGAAAAACCGATGTTCCGACAGTTCCGATGTAACAACGGTATCAAAACTATTCTTGCGAGCCAGAATGGCTTATCCTTAGAAAACTTATTTCCAATCAGACATAGATCTCGAACGGTAATTCCCGTTTTCGTCCGGTTCGCCGCGCGTCCGGATTGAGTCCGGAATCCAGGATTACACGGGCCCGCAGATAGCATATAGTACGAGAGCTTAGTACGTAACTGGTTTAGTAAGTAATGTGCTTGAACGTAATGGAGCCGGGGTTTACGTACTTCGACGTAAAATCAGACTGGAAATTTGGTAAAAGGTTGCCCCCAAATTGTATTAACTAGTCGGGGTTTTTGGGGACAAAAAGGAAAACAGTGTTTAAGAATAAATATGTTTACGGCGGTGTGGTGGGTCTTATGTAGGATTTTTGGAGAATTATTTCATTTTTGTACCATCAACAAGTCAGCAACGTAGTGAATCTCCAAGTGCGGATTATAAGACCTCACACACTTTTGAGAACTTCTTGTTACATAATTCCTAACCCCACGGCACCGGGTACCTTTTGAAGGTTTCCCCCTTCGTTAACAAAAAAAAATCGTGATTCCCCTAGTTACTCATTGCTTCACTGTTAAAGAAAGTGCTATTTTTTTGGGAAATCAAACATTCAAACCTTTAACTTTGATTGGCGGCATTCGAAATCACTAGGTATTAATACTGTATGCGAACTTATTCTCAAGGAAACTATTCGCTATATATATTTAACGAGGCAAAAAATATGAATTATGCTCATACTAAACCATTCCCTTTATGTATCTCGTGGATAAAAGCCTCATGTTTGCAACATTTTATTGAAATGACACGAGCAAATTGGAATAAAAATGCGAGATGTGGAATAAAATGTGTCTCGGCTTAGTATTATTGGTTTAGTTGTAGCCGCTCGTGTGGATATGTGGCACGTGTATGAAATGTGTTATCCTATGACCGCTTCAGTGATCAATGTTAGTATTGATGGTAGATTTATTCTATTATTAAATAATATGATTGGCTGTACCTAAGTCCTATGATATTCCTCTTGTGTCTTAAAGCAAATGTTTAATAATTTTTAACTAGTAGCTGAAGAGTGAAGTACTGAAGCTTAGTTTTATTAGTCTTGAATTATCATTATACCATACAACTCTTAAGAAAAATCATAATTAAGATCTGAATATCGATATTTGAAAAATGTTTTAAGAGCATTTTTACTGTACATCATCTTTCATTTCCACAGCGCCTAAAAATCATTCCTTAGTGCCTATTATCATTTGATTCAATTAGATACAATTTAATAATAAAAACGTTTATTCGATGTATAATATTTATATCATAGTAATTACCTGGCCAGGGGTATGGAACGGGGAATAGGGTCGTTTTTTTCCCAACTTCATATGCCTCGTTGCCGTGTAGAGGGACTGTTGGTTTCCTTCTCACTTCGCTGCAAACATTGGCCTTGTCGCATCGCATCCTTACTACATGGTTAGAGAGAGTAGCTATTCTGGGCGGGAGATGTTTGGCGATGGTCAAAGAATCGAACCGAGTTCTGTAAGATATAAATATAGTTGGTAGTCCCATGAGTAACGCAGTGACATTATACATCTGTTTGTTTTGTATAGAGATTTGTATAAGTTTGTAGTAATCACTAAACCCAATAAAAGTAGTATTACATTGTAATACTTTCACCCAGTACTCTTATGCTGCTATGTGTCTTGGGGAAAGGCTGATGTAGTAAAGCAGAAGCAGTTACACGAGATGTTACTTACTTGTCAAAGGTAAAAACGCAACAGTAACTGACCTTAAGTAGAACTTGAATACTATACTATATTCCAAATATCTATTCGATGTTGGTGTATGAAATTTAAGTAGGCATAAGTAACAAGGGTTTCTTTATAACATAATACTACAGAAATGTATTCGTTTATTAAGTACTCAATTGTGATTGAGCATGAAAATAATATTACCTGAACATAGACTCTTTGGACAGAATTCCGATAATTCGTAACATTGTTTGTTCCAAGGTGACCGTCTGTATTCGGAGTCTTTATTAAAAAGCCGAATTTATCAAAATAAATGTTTTAGTCGCCCTTTCTACTAAATTCGTGCGTTTGACACTTGTCAAGTGATTAATGGATGTTAGCTCGGAATGTGAATTGTAATATGTCATTTTCATTCAATAAGTTTTCGGGGAAAAGTTATTAGTCGTTCAGAAAATCATTGAAATAATTATTTGTTTCTTCAAAAATATTATTGACATAAAGGTGTGTGCGTGAAGCACTCTGTTTCGTGGTGGTGAACACCGAACCTGTACCCTCATGTTAAAAACCAATAAATCTTATCAATTCAATACATTATTAATATTTTATGTCATTGAGTAGTGTATATACACTAAACATGTAATATTGTATTATTATATTGACAATGAAAATATAGACTTTAGGGCCGTAAAGACTACAATATAATTTGCTTACTTTATGAGAAAATAGCGCAAAGAATGTTACTGAAACAAACTACATAAGAACAATCTTGTAAACACGGTGATCACGCAAAGCGCCAATAACGCTTCCTTTCATCATTTACAAGAAAATCCATTGTTTTGTCGTTTTAACGTGCAATAATTGTACGGTTTTATTGGTCGCATATCATGCGAAGATGACGGTTTTAATCTGTTTGAGACACGAACGTAAATATTAGTTGAGCGGGATAGTTATGCTAATTCCGATGTTGAATCATTAGCTACAAGTCAAAGTTAGTCTGATTTGTAGCAAATGAACGACGTAAGACGATCTACGCGCATGGTTACGATCTACGCAGTCAACGATTTTGAGCGCGGTCAAGGCTTATGACTGACTAGCTGAGTCAGAAATATCGGAATGGGTGACTGCTCACGACAAAAATCATATCATTTCGTGCTTCGGAAGACACGTTAGATCGCCGGCTCCTGATGCAATTCTACATGAGTACATCCAGGTCGCCTCAATTTGTGGGAAGATATTTGTCCTCATTCGTGTCACTCAGAACAGGTGTAACAACTAGAAATGTGTTGGTGTACCACCTTTGAATTTATTAAAAATAGTAAATTTTTATAGCAAATAGAATACTCTAAGAATTTATTGTAATAAAACCTTTTTCTTACAAAGTAGAGACTCTACTAGTGTATCTTCTGTCGCTGAATATTGATCGTTTGGAAACCCGGCCAGAATACAGATGGTTTGTTTACGAAACTCGCTTATTTTCAACGGGAAGGAAACTAAACGGTAATGGTACAATCAAACTGATGATTTTTAAAGTTTGTTTTGATACGGATGTTTTGTAGTTTGAACAGTTGTACGAGTATTTTTCGGTGTATTTTTGTATTTAAGAACTATCTTCGGGAAGTTTACTTTATATCTAGAAAATCATCTTCTGTGTGGAATGTTCTTTGTCCGAAGTTCTGGGCATCCTAATCCGGTGCTTTTATGAATATGGATGTTAATATTGGCGATGAATGTAATGTAGTTTAATTTTTTCTGTGTTTATATTTAAGCTGATTTTTTATCAATAAGAGACGATATTTAGTCTGCTGTAATGTACCTATACGTCCTGGTCTTTTTGAAAGGGTATCAATCCTCATCTTAACGGATTGGGTAGTTATGAAGTAAGCAAGAGAAGAATGTCCATTTTAAACGCCGACCGTAAAACAACCATCTGAAATTGCAATAATGAACAATCTAGTGTTAAGGTGGTAGAACCCTTTGTGCTTCGACTCCGGCGGCACCACCGCCACACCTATTTCTGCCTAATAACATCAGTGTTAAGCGCTGCTGTGTTCCGTTTTGAAGGGTGTGGTAAGGGAGACATACTTTTTCGAGGCATTCCAGCTTAGTCCTCAGGGGTAGAAGCGCATCTGTGGCCGACTTCAGGTAGGTATATCTAATCATATCTGGGGTTGATTACAGATGTCCATGGGCGGCAGTAGCCACTTACCATCAGGTGGACTGCATGCTCGTCTGCTACTCCTACAAAATAAAAAAAAAAAAAAAAAATCTACCGTAACGGAATTTTAGTACTAATCGTCCATTAATTAATTACCAAGGATTGAACATTAATTAGGTAAGTACTCCTTTTGTGGGATGAGGCTCATCCCTAGTGCGGGATCTAAAAAGGATTAGGGAAAGAATGGAAATATATTTGCGAACATAAATAGTGCACATCAAATTGAGGACATTCTCTATGTTATATAAAGTCAGTAAAAAGACCGTATCATCATAACTCAAAAAGATACTATCTCAGTAATCATCATTAGGTACACACGTCTCGCAGACCGCACACGTCATAGGAAAAGCCTGTAATTGCATGGTAACTATCAATATAAAGTGTAATACAGCCTTCGTTGCAACCGTGCACTATAATTTGGGATCCCCCTTTATGCATTCTATTCACGCTCTGGTAAACGTACGTTTTAATGGTGTATCTGTGTGTAACTTTTTGTAGAAAATGTAAATAGTGACGCATGTTAGGATCCTTTACGATAATGTGAACTTTCGTCGAATTTAACGGCATCATATAAAACGCACAACCAAACATATATACGCGCGCGGACACACACAGACACACACACACTAACACAGACCCCCACTTACACATACACACACATAAAACACACTGATATAATTAATGATACTGTAAGTTCCTAATTTTATATTTATCTACTACATCATTAACATGCATAGTTTAATATATTTCTTTTCTTTCTTTTTTAAGTATTCATATTACGATGGAAGAGACTAGTCCCCACGATACAGGGAATCCTAGTGTGGGGTCTAGAGTTCTATAATCTGTAACATACATGCATATGCACTACAAAATAAAAAAATAAAACAAAAAAAAATTAAGTTTGTCAGTGCTGACTGTCTTATCCATTACATTCCCGGTAAATACTTTAGTCATCACTGAACGTTTATTCTCTAATGGAGGAAAATATTTGATGTTTTTGATTTTCTCCAACTGCCTACGCAATTAAACTGTTTGACTGACTGATTAATTTCAATGGATAGATTTGGTTACTATATTTGTTAATATTTATTCGGATAGGTATTACAGTGGAAGGTGTAAGCTATTTATTTTGGTTGCTTTAATTATAGAGACGTACAAAAGTTACTTTTAAATTGCATCGCCTTTAATTCAGCAAAGTATGATTTCAATGCTTAATGATATTCTCTGCCCATGAACTCTGTTCACGAAAGTTCCCAAATCTGTCGAATAATAAAAACCTATAGAGAAGACCTAAGACTGCAGAATTCACAACGACTATCATAAAACTCGAACCAACAATGAAGTTTATTCTTTTTACTATTTTCTTTTTATTTGGAAGCTTTAGAAATACGCGAACATTATTTCTATTTCGTTGGAAATCTCGAACATCTGCGCTCAGTTCAATTTACATACGGACTTGATAATAATACATATAGTGTGCCGTTTTCCCAGTAAAATGATTGTAAAGAAATGTGCTGAGAATATGGAAAATGATATAAAAGAATATTACATACGGGTGTATAATTATCTTTGACGCAGAAGTGGAATTCAAGCGTGTTCACGATTATAAAAGCATACAACAAGTATAGTAAGCTCGGCTAGGTTGATAGAAAATTTTAATAATTTGTCTAAATAACATCCATTTTCATACCCGTGTGTTTAAAAAATGTAAGCCTTTTTTGTATTAATCAAAATATTTCCGAAAAAATATAACTGCACTTTAGCCCACTGCTGGCCAATGTATTCCTGATTTAATGTAAAGTATTCAAGCCACGGTCTACCAAGCAGGATAAGGATGGATTGGCAGATTCTTAAAGCTCAATTATAATAAAAAGCATAGAAAAATACTTAAATAAACGAGATATACGAAAGCGTTCAAATAACGACGATAAAACGTAATATAGAGGAGCTTCTAAATTGAATTCATCTTTAATATAACGTTCACCTTTATCGCAAAGAAACGTGACAAAAAAAGATAATACGCTAGCAAGATGCTCCGAGATGGCGTAATGTCGTCGGGGATTGCGGCCTCCTAGCGCTTGCTTTATTGTATAAAATGTAATTAAACGTAGGGATTTTGCAGAGATGCTCTCGAGGGATTTTTTTCCATCGATATTTTCTTAATGTGATACTTTGTTGGACTAGTCTGATGCTTCAATTTTGATTAATATTTTTAGCTATTGTGCCTCAAGCTTCAGTATATTATCGATGTACGATTTAAATTATTCTATAAATCAAATAAAATTACTTCAAATAGCGACTCGTGTAGAGCTTTGTGTAGGATTCCCGGGTCTCTGGATTTTTGTATGAAAGATCTTAAGTCTCTCGATTTTAATTGCTTTCTCTTTTTGATGTACACAAATTGTAATTGAGTAAGGTCATCTCTTTATATGCATGTACGAACTAAATTCTATTTTGTTGTTCCTATGACTGATTCTATCAGTTTATCGACACTACTGCTAACAGTTTCCGCAGTGATTCTGACGAGAGCGAACTTCTGGCTTAAAACGTTTCGGTGAATGACAAATATTTGTGTAGGCACTAGACGAAATGTTTAGTCAGAGTTTGTAACTGTACCGTTGATAACGAATCCAATCAGTAATTGTATTTCAACAATTGGGCATGTAGATTCAATCTACTTTAGTGCGACTTTACATCAGTACATTAATCATAATATAAATGAATAACTTTATATTGAAAAATGCAATCAACTGAAGAAGGATAAAGCAGAACTGCCGCTATATTTATTTCCGTCTCTAACACAATTTACTTCCAGACAGTAGGGTGTGGTACACTTGCTTTTATATTAATTCGCAGAAGCACATCACCACACCTTATATAAGGATGCCTTCCCACACCCTTCGAATCAGAACACAATAACGATACATTGTAGCAAAAATAGTTGGAGTAATGGGGTTAGCTTCCAGAAAATGCTTACTGCGAAAACAAAGAACAAAGGAATATGTACTTGTACATACATGTAATCAATAGTACACGTAATCCAAAGAGGATTGGACCCTGGTACTGGTACGTGAAGTGTGATCATCCCTGATCCAATTTACTATATCCAAGGAAATCCTATGGTGTCTCTGAGTAGGTGAAAGTAGAAAAGGGCGCTAAAAGCTTAAGCGATTAATTGATTAAGCGAATAGGAATTAACTCAGTTACGTAAATAAATAGTGTAACTACGCAACTGTAATATATAATTAAAAAAACAATAATTAAAATTGTCTTGGTAGTATTTTACTAACCTATTATATATAACATAACGTTTCTCTGTCCGTTTGTGACTCGAGATCCACGTGTCCGATAAACATGATTTTTAAAGGGTAAAAACGGAGCCCTACTACTAAGCCTCCGTTGTCTGTAGGTCTGTCAAAGGGCTCTTGAACCGTGATAGATACACCCTTGGTTTTTTTAAACGGTAGCTGGCTAGAATTTTGTATACTACTTATACTTATTTCACGCGTCGCGGCGAAAATAAGTATAAGTAGTAGTATAACGTCAAAAGGACTAGATACATATAAATAAGATTAAGATGGGAAAGGCAATCTAGCCCAATTCATGAGGCAAGCGCTTAATA
Source organism: Epargyreus clarus clarus (assembly GCA_014595695.2). Lineage (NCBI taxonomy): Eukaryota > Metazoa > Arthropoda > Insecta > Lepidoptera > Hesperiidae > Epargyreus > Epargyreus clarus. The sequence goes on along the minus strand of JACTTY020000016.1, from coordinate 2,567,466 downwards.
CTGATAAGCTACTAGCTAAGTTTATTACGTCTCGGTGAAGGAAACCGCTGTAATTGAATCTGTGATATGAGAATGCTGATAGAAATTGCGTTATAATTGTGTTTGGCTACATCGTGTTTATTACACGTTGGATAATGATACACTCCTAATGAGAAGTAGATTATACCTATCTGTGACTCATTTTGCCTTACTATTGCAAATCAGTAAGATTAGTTGACTTTCAGATTCTATTGCCCAAGCACTTATTTATATCACAGATATCCAAAATGTTAGATTGATAGTTTCCATAATACTGGGTGTAGCCATTCCGTTGTTTCTATGAATTTGGTATAAAAGGAAAATCTATTTTTGCAAATATGTTTATAACCGGCTTAAATAAGTATTAATGGTTATTTTCGGGTTATGTAGATTGTTTTGCAGCCAACGTTTTCCGTTTTGTGATAATAATATGTAATTTAATAAAGTAATGATTATTTTAAAATAAAAAATATGATAACGGAGTTCTCGTTATAGTTTTACCGGAACACCAACAAAATGGTTTTCAGGGTTTTTAAAGGGAAACGGATAACCATGTATTTTGTATACTTGTATATTGAACAATTCATATTGCAAAGCTGTATGCTATAAGCAAATGAGTTCACGAGCGTATCATTTTCAGCGTTATCGTTTTTGATAAAGGCTAGACCAGACAGTGGCCCCCTTACCCGACGGCGACGCCGGTTCCGGTCGGCTTTCTCCGCTCCCCCGGCACGCACTCATTAAAACTATGCCATGCCACACAGTAATTAATGTAGACATGATGCTAGATTTTTCGTAAAAGTTGTTTGACGTAAATAAATATAAATTTTATAGTTGGTTATTATGGTTTGATTTTTTTATAATATAATTGGCTACTGCCGCCCAGGGACATCTGTAATCAACCCCAGATAGGATTAGATATTCCTACCCGAGCCGGCCACAGAAGTGCCGCTACCCATGGGACTAAGCTAGAACGCTAGAAAAGTATGTCTCACTTACCACCAGAACCCTTCAAACCAGAACACAGCAGCGCTTAACACTGCTGTTATGAGGCAGAAATACCTTCAAACTACTGTAATATTACATAGGAAATATTTAGTGATACTTTCGACATTGTAGGTTAGTTTTTATATTTATTGCTGGAAACTGCGTTATTAATTCGCCAACACCTGTACTTAATCAACTGAATTAATTTTATCGTTATTTTATCAATTTATTTATGTTGAAATATATTATCTTAAAATACCTACAAAAGCGAACTTCATGTCTAATAGAATTCTGTATCTACCAGTTAGTTTCATCTATGATTAATAAAAAAACGAAACCATTGATCACGCTTTCTTCAACCAACTTTCGTAGTATTGACAGAAAAAGGTAATCTTTGTTTACGAAAAAGGTTTTTTATTGAATAAATAAATATTACTTGTATTGAAAACTATTAGATAACAGTTAGCAGATTTCTTGTTGAAACATCTGTTAGGGTAAATTACTAATAAAGTTCGCCAAATGACCCGTCTTCTAGCTATTCGTCATCCATCCACACACACGTGATTAAACGTTTATATTAATTGTGTTTGTGTGTGATTGTCCACGTATAGAGCGCGTCGCGTGCGTTGACTACGAACTAACTATTGTCGTAGATCATGTTTGTTTGTAATTGTTTATCGTGTACGTCACGCTTGTGTGTTAAGCTGTTAGGAAGATCAAATGCTCGAATATCAACGCTTAGCTATAGGTATCCAGTATATTATGTTTTTATGTTGGAGCGATTTTTTTTTACCAGACAACAAGGTAGGGTTATTATTATTATTATATCACATTGCTGGATATTATTGTCTATAACTGGGGTAGGCCCTACGTCATAGCGCTTCGGGAATACCGCGAATATGTATTGGCAAATAGACCGTAACCGATCCGATATATAATATCGATATAAGCGATCCGACATATAATAATTCCTATTATCGATAAAAATTGGGACAGGCATACAGTGGCCTCCGTAGCACAGAATGATTTGTAGTTATTCCTTGTTTTGTGTACCGTCTTTGTTCTTAAAATTGTCTGTCTTATACATCAAATTTGCATTAATATTTTCAGACATTTAGCGTATATATGGTTTTTTAATCACCGGATTTCCTCTCTACGTTATATTTAACTCTAGATAAGCGAGGGTTGTGTAGACTACACACATGATTCACCGTTATGGAGCGTGATTACGGGTAATACCCTCAACCATACCTAGAAATGAGGGATTAAAGGCTGAAAATAGTATTAGAGTTCCCTCTTAGAGTTTAGAATTAGGGAAAAAGACTTATTTGTTGACTAATGTTAGTGAACGTGTTGGTGAAATGTTAAGTCTAATAATGTATATAGTACGTTTTTGTATTATGACATATAACCTATCCGCACTGTAGTATCTTTATTAATTATAGCTTTCCCGTACCTAAGAATGGCGGTTATTATGACAGCTAGTAATATACTCTAATACATCCGCCTTTTTAAGGTTCCGTACCCAAAGGGTAAAAACGGAAGGCTATGACAAAGCCCCCGCTACCTGTCCGTTGGTCAACTAACTATATGCGTAGTAGAGTAATACGGACTCGAGGACATGGCTGATGTGCATTATACAAAAAATAGGTACTTATAAAACACTTTTTTGGCCACTATTATTCTACATAGGTGGCAAAGCTTTTATGGAATAAATAGCTGACCCGGCAAACGTTACGTTACCATATAAATAAAAATATGTTAAGGGTGAACAACCCTTATCTTAGGGGTATGAAAAATAGATAGTAGCCGATTCTCAGACCTACTGAATATGCATATAAAATTTAGTGAAAATCGGTAAAGCTGTTTCGGAGGAGTACGGTAACTAACACTGTGACACGAGAATTTTATATATAAGATATGTTGTATGATCGAAGCGTGTATAGTAGTTCACATAATTTTCTATATTATCGGACTCTCAGTACACATAATCCCAATTAACAATTACAGATAATTGCGTGCAAATTACATAATTATAGGCCGCACGCCATTTCACACGCCATTATAGCTGTAGAGTAATTGTTTAATTACTTGTCGCTATTGATCCCGACGTTATTAATTAAGAGCCACTAATTAATGTGCAGGATATAGATAATAGATTATATCTAATTATCTGATGTCAATAACATAATAAGCAATTGTCAAGATTATTTATAACTGCTTTAATTTTAGTTTGGCTAACACCTAATAATTTTTGAATAATGATAATGGTACTTATTGCAATCAGTATATAACATCTTAGATAGGTAGGTCTTCAGATATAGTATTATACACATTACCTATAGGTACAGTATGCAATAAGTTTTTTTTCTAATACATCTCTTCGAATATCCATCCAGTTAGTCATTTTTCGAACACTAAAAAATGTAATCTCAATATAGCGGTAACATACATTCGAAGTTTTTCTTTATTATGACTTATGTGTAAAATTTCTAGAGAGAAAAAGAACTTGCAACACTAATATCTTGTGAAAGATCTAGTTCTATTAATAAACATGGAATGTACATAACGCTTCGTCTATGCTATGCATGCCTCCTACAATCTCGTTACCTCTCTCATTATGCGGCGCGCACAAAAAAGTGCGAATCCGCGAAAGATGTAAAAAGGATTACATAATTGTTCCGGTACGATGAACTCTTCAGGTCGTCGCCACATTTTCGCCAAAAGAAAAACGAATTTGTCGTGTCGCGACAAAAACGCAAGCGAATAAAGCTTCGTATAAAGCTCTGACGTCAGACAAATTAATTTTCGAGGAAGTACATTCACACACAAAGGTATTGGTTGTCACACACAATGCTTATGCAAAAAATGCCATTGCGTTTCCGTGTCGACTATATTTAGCGAGTGCAATTTAAAGTTCTCCTGTAATACAGAGTTGAGGAATCTCGGACAAATTATCTGCATTACTTCTGTTTATATATTTTTTCTCGGTGGAGTAGTGTTCAGGAAATCAGTTTACCCTCTATATCACTTCTACAATCTACTATATACTTGCAACTTTCCTATAGTATTATCTTGCGCAATGTAATAGAAGTGAAGACACTCACAGAACTCAATATATCGTGGATCATGGATACCTAAAGACAATTGCACGAAAATCTAGATTTGAAACAGAGATCTAAATTCTGAATTAATTGCTAACAAGTCTTCATGACCTGGACCTTTCACACAGTTGCCGATGCGCCACACGACCACACATCACACATCATGACACGTCATTATCACTCATCCCGCAGAACAATAATTAAACTGACACTGCAATGATTAGTATATATCCAGCAATAAATGGCCAACCAATTAGTCTGATGGGCAATTTGATTACGCTGTGGTAACTGGCCGCGATTTGGAGAAACCGCAATAGATTCGCAATTAAATATTTTATTAGTAACTAGTGCCAATTACAATTGCAGTTTGGCTTATAAATTATTTATTTATTGATTAAGCTTATCTGGTTCGGGCAAGATTTGTTAGAATTATTTGCTGTTTTATTTAATTACAACGTTATGTGTAGTGTTTGAACTGCGTTTATTTTAAGTCTCATGTAGAATAGAATACTAAGTCGAGGATTTTAAGTTTTTACCCTAGATTGTTCGGTCAATATTAATACAACTCAACTATCTATTACAGCACATCATGAAGGTATTGGATATTATAATAGACATGTAATTGCTTCGTTGCTGTCTCTTTGTATTTTTTATCTTTTGCATTTTTCAATACGTTTTTTGCCTTTCATGCCTGCACCTATATTAATGTATATTTATATGCATTATTATAATTAGACGTAATAATAGTTTATGAAATAAAATTTACCTTTTCCTCTAAATTTGTAACGTTGCTCATGATAAAACCTTGTGTTATATAAATTAGAGTCATAAGAGCTATAATTGCAACCAATTAAGGCAGATTATAGCGAAATCTTATGAAGCAATAAATCAAAATGATAATTGGACATAAAATAATTTGCAATTATTTTTGTAATTAAGTATCTACATAAATTGATTACACGCTAGTAGTTGGAAATTGGGCCTCTTGATCAGAGGATTCGGTTTTTGAATCCAAGTCTCGTATCGTATTTGAAAATATTTGTAAGTTATGTGCGTAAACCTATTATACCTATTATAAATTAATTATCATATGTTTTAACAGGGACGGAAAATAAAGTGGAGAAAGCTTTTGTAAAAAAATCTTAGACACACTTCTGCCTTTAAAACATGTATCGGTTACCATACCTAGATCTCAAGGACATAGTCCAGGAGTATAGAGTATAGACCACCATACTGCTCCATTACAGATAAGTGCTGAAATATAATGTCACAAAGATAACTTTTATTCTAATATCCATATAATTGTTGCAGGTTATGCACACTGCGAATAACGCACCTGCGCGTGTGCGGCGCGCTCGGCGAGGCGGGCGGCGGCGCGGCGGGCGGCGCGGGCGCGGGCGCGGTGACGCTCGCCGCTCGCATGCACAGCAGCAAGCGCACGCTCCGCTCGAACGACATAGCGGTGCCGCCGCTTGACGTGGAGCTGGACCTCTGCTTCTCGCTGCAGTATCCGCACTTCGTGAAGCGCGATGGGAACAGGTGAGTTATGGATAGTGTAGAGATTTAGAAGGTGGTAGAAGCCGGTGGTTCGATTGCGGAGGCACCACCGCTGATTCTATTTCTGCCTTATAACAACAGTGTTAAGCGCTGTTGTATTAGGGCGAAGAATGTGGTAAAGCAGAAGACAGACAGACATGAGGTGTTCCAACTTATTACTCAGGGGTAGCAGCGCAACTGAGCGACCTTATGTAGGACTGCAATCCTGTCTGGGGTTCATTATAGATGTCCATAGCAGCAATTACCCCATACATGGACAGATGAACTGAACGCTCGTTTACGGAACGCTACTTCTATAATATAAAGTATAAATAAAGTACAACGTGCTCGAAGGTATGTTATCATCATAACGTCGTGGTTTTATTTATGGTGTCGCGTAAAAAGCTTTAAGCTTGAAGATATTACAAAGGGGCACATTCATTTTATTCATTCATGTAAATAGATATGACATAATAACTATATTGTGATGGATGGGTTCAATGCTTCTGTTCTTACTGTTTTATGTGCAGTTAAAAAAAGATGGATTTTCGCAATAAAAATCGCCCTAAAACAACGATATATTTACGGAGTCCATTACGTTACGTACATATGTGCGCACTCACACTTTTACGACTCGTAACCAATAGAATGATCTGGTTCAAATGTTAACGGCGTAATGATATTTTAAGGTCGAGGCCGAGTAATGGCTTAGGTATAGGAGTACGTTTTATAGAGTACAATGCCTTTTTCAGTACCCACCGAACGTGTATATAGTATTTTTGTATCTCTTTTTTAATATTTTCTTATTTAGAGTGTGTAAATGTGGTAGAATGGTGTTGTTCCAAGCGGAATCCACTAAACCTTTGCCTTTCGGGAGTCGATTAAAAAGAAATACTAGTATAAATTAATACACATTTTTTGCATTATTATTATATTTTTACCATTTTGGTACTCAATTACAAAAATCAAATGGCTGGAATTACTCACATGCCACATAAACGACAAAAATAAAGAACCGTGTTGAATTATATAGGTAATGAAAATGAACTAATTACCACCCTACTTAGGGTTGCGACTAAACAAGATAACTAAATAAGAAAATTATTGAAAATATAATTGTTACAACTTGAAATAAAAATAATCTAGAAAAATATAATTGAAGTATATTACAGACATCTGGATGACAGTGGTTGACGTATTTTAGTAAGTTACGCTACGATATTTATAGCTTTACCCTAGAATTCCCAGACGACTAGACATAGAACTTTTTATCAGCGGGGCTAGAAATCCAACTCTGAACGCTATTAACAGCAGTTTGTATGGTTAAGGATTTTTTTATTTATGAGACTTATCTAAAGCTGATAAGTAGTCAGATTAGATAGATGCTTTTATTTGTGCGGCCAGCAATCGAACTTGTAGATTTTTAAGCGGCTAACTGGATTATCACTGTGTTAGACTACACTGCAAATGATAGGCTGCCGAACTGAAACTGTAAATATGTAAAGCAACTTTCTTTTTTCCTGTCACTAATTTCTTTCGCGCGACATCCCTATCACAGGCATGTATTTAAAAAAAAACTACAATAAATTATTCTTAACGGCATTAAAACGTACATTTACCTGTGCGGGCGTCGTAAAGTTGTTGTTCACTCTAATTTACTACCAATAAAGCGTTTAGCCTCTTGCGATAGGTTTTATGGGCCTAGCTTTTAAGAAAAGTTTTTTAAAGCTCGGTGGGGAGCTAATTCGAAAAGGCCAGATTCGTAAAAGCTTGCCTTGTGTTGCTATGTACTTGAATAAAGGCATCGATGTGACCGATGAAGTGATAGCAGTCCAGTGATACGTAGATGTAACTGAAGTAAATAAAATTGGCAAAGTGCGAGTCGAACTCCCATATGGAGGGTTCCGTAAGACCTTTCATAATTTTTGTATTTGTTGTTATGGCGGCCATAGTCTATCTTCGTCATAGACTATAGTCATTACACTCTCTGTACAAAATTCAAGTGTAGACAGTAGAGTAGAGTCGTAGTAATAGGGTGGCGATGATATCTTAAGGGATAATGTCAAAGAAATTAATGTATAGAAAAAACTTGAATGTTTTCTTTGCTAATGTTAATAACAGATAAAGTTATGTATTCTACGCGAAATATGAGAACTAACATAAATTCATTTTGGATCTAATTCTTTTAAATTCCTCTCATATAAATTCGAATGAAGTAGACTTAATAAATTGAAAATTCAGCTCCACAGCTCAGAATTTAGTCATGTAGAACATTTCTAGCGAATCTAGCGAACGTATAGAATTGAAGTGGGTACCGCAGTGGTTCTGCGGCTAATATCGTTGGATTTAGCCGGCTTTGGCTAAGCCGCAAGGAAGGCTTCTCGTAAATGAAAAACGGATCTAGATTCTAGACAGACGATGACTGGAATTAAGTTGTGTTTTATTTTTATTACCTTGAACAGCGGTTTTTATGTTTTAGATGAATCCTGATTAGGCAATTGGGTAAAGGGTTTAGGATGATAATCTATTTTTTGATTAGCAGTGTTGTGGGCGCCTGTGTTTTGGTTCAATAGGTATGATAAGGCTGACGTTTATATTATACAAGACGTACTATCTTAGTAATTCGAGGGGAGATAGACGTCTGTGACAGATTTCAGGAAGGACTTCAGTCTTGGTATAGATTACGAGTCCTATACCAATCTAATTTTGCCTTTAAATGATTATCTGTATGCGCATATGGGTACGTTGTTGTCATCTGGTAGAAATATCGATATATCCATTACGTAAGTGTTGTTACGAATTTTTATTGTTTTCAAATAAGTATATTTTTTATTTTCAGGTTGCAGATCATGCTGCAGAGGCGCAAGAAGTACAAGAATCGTACCATTCTCGGATACAAAACCCTTGCCGAGGGTGTAATTAGGATGGATCAGGTTAGATTTTTTTAATTCCATTGTGTTTGGCAATTTTCAATTAGATTATCTAATTCTCATAACCAAAGCCTCATCCAAATTGGATGTGTATTTTTTGAGAAAATCGCGGACATGTATACTATACACATACATACATAGCTCCTTTTTTGAAGTCGGTTAATTACTTTGTATCTATATAGCGCGGCTCATTCGCTGTTCTATTTTTCTCAATTTTTTATAAGTACGGATTACAAAATAGGTATAAATAAGTATGAAGTTATGAGAACCGATTTTTTTTTAATTTTAGTTCAAAACCATAGTCAAATACAACCCAGTTACTAATTCCTAAAAGTTTACAGACTAGGTAATATAATCTTTCATTTTGCTTCATTCTCATCAATCATCTTTTTATAAAAAGAAAGTAGCTCTCAATGTTCATACTCTGTTCACGTTACACGTAGTTTTCTATATATTTAAGTAGTAAGAGCTACAACGAGCTCTGAGAATAAAGCTTTTGTCTTATATCTACCGCTCTCAGACGCTGACGAGACGATTATGCATACAGATTATCTGCGCTTTTGTGCTATCTTCTACGTTTAGGTATGTTTAAAGTGTGGTTCCGATAAACCCTTTTGTTGTACTATATTTTAACTTTATACAGAAAAGCTAAAATTTTTATTATGTTGGATATTAGAAAATGTCTTTTGTGGTTTCGACTTTGTAAGCACTACCACTACCAAAATACTTGAATTAAATTCGTAAGCTTAATATGTGAATAGTACACTTATTTAATTATTATAAAGTTTGTCTGTAGATGTAAATGGGTTGATTTACTTCTAAAGACATAAAGCGTATCAGACGTGTGTTGTAGCAGACAAAATATCCTCCTATTTGCATTAATTGACCGTAACACAGCCGCACAAACACGAGCCGAGAATATTGTAAAGAAAAGTATGATTTTGTCTGCCACAGCCTATATCTACAACGTTCAAAATCTGTAAAAACAAATCGGACCGTAAATCTTAGTTAAGCGGACTTAAATAATCGTATTATTTTCCGTCGGAGCTAAAAATATATAATTCTTGAATTGTGAAGCAAAGTGATCTCAAATGCATACAGATTATTCGCTCCCTCGCAATATCCCGCATGCCTCCATTATTACTTGCTCAGCGGAACTTTTAATATGAAATGCATGAGAAACTTGTTCGTTATTAAGTCTAACAAAAGGCTGTGTATTACGTTAAGATAAAACTACTTTGAAACAATGTCTTAATAAATACTGTGTGGTTACATTGTTTCTATCTCATAATAGTGATATTAAATGCAACTGTGTTATGGTATAACGGGTATGTAATGAGGTATTTGAAACGAGGTGTTCAACTGTTATAATGTACCAATAGTATAATGTGTATGTGTGTGTATATTATCAATCTATGGGCGGTCTGGATGTAAGACAGCTTTAAAAGACCAGAATATCATTTGGTATAGATTTCTTCAAGCAGTGATAGCCTAGTGGTTAAGAAACGCGGCCTCTCGATCGAGGGGTCCGAGGTTCAAATCGCACGCACGTCTGATTTTCAAATTAATGTGCGTATTAGAAATTAATTATCACTTGCTTAAACGGCGGAGGGAAACATCGTGAGGAAACCTGCATACCTGAGAGATTTATAAAAAAAAAAAATCTTAAGGGTATGTGAAGTCTACCAATACGCACTTGGCCAGCGCGGTGGACTATGGCCTAATCCTTCTCATTCTGAGAGGAAACCCGTGCCCAGCAGTGGGACAGTAATGGGTTGATGATGATAGATTTCTTCAGCGGCGTAGCGTGCTGCTCGGGACGGGAGTTCAATTCGCCATGTCAATAAGAAATTAATCGGCGAATAAAATCGTGTGTCAAAGACACCGTATAGTCTCTAAAATACATCTGTAATTTTTGCCTTCCCCTAGATAAGTCGTCGATGGGCAATTGAATTTTAAAGCTCTTCCTATGCAAAATACACGTATTATTTCATCCTATGCAATATTCATGTATTATTATAGTATTATATAATACGAAATTATATTATAACCACCACATAGTCTCTAACAAGTAATTAATTAAAAAATCAAAAAACCCGACTGCACTATAAAAGCTTAAGTAGAATTTCCAAAAACGGAGAAATAGGCGTTTTATTATTTTAATCCAGAAAGCCAAATACAAAGTTTCATAGTAGGTATCTGCTTCAAAAACAAAATATGTTCTAACAATATTATCCAATTTTGTCCTCGTAGCGCTCATTTACGCTATATAAAGAACCTATGATTAAAATTCCAGCACTCTTAAGTTCAGCGGTTTCCCTTTGCGTTGATCTTTATCACAGCAACACTTCTCATTTAGTCAGACAGTTATCTCGATGAGTTATACATATGTGTATATTATATAACGTATGTGTAATCTCTTTTAAGTTCCTTTATTTTGATATCCTACTCGATAGGTTTAGTTAACTTTTTTTAAAACGTGTTACTATTTCGCAAAAACAATCCACCATTTACGCTCCATAAAATATATAACTTCAGTAATTCAAAGTTCCAGTCATTATTTTACCTCGTATTAAGTAGAATTTCATTATTTTTATCCAACAAGCTAAATACAAAATTTCATAGTGTTTGCTTCAAAATTGACGATTGTTTAAATGAACTTTTAACCCTTATTTTACCTTCTACGGGGTTAATTTTTCGGATGGGTATAAACAGGCGTGTCCTTGTTCTTATCCAGAAAGCCAAATACAAAATTTTGTAGCAGTTGCATCAAAATTAAAGGATTTCAAAAAAACCGTTTTCCCCTATTTTACCCTCTTAGGGGTAGAATTTCTAAAAGGCCTTTCTTAGTACTTATTTACGCTATATAGTGAACCTTTGTGCAAAATTTCAGAACTCTAAGTTGAGCGGTTTTAGCTGTAGTTTGATTTCTAAAAACTGAAAAAGTCATTTGATTAGTCTGTCAGTCAGTCATCTTTGTATTTTATATATATACAAATATGTTTTTATAATCTACGTTTAATTTACTTTCATTTGATACCCCACTCGATAGGTTTCGTTAACTTTTTTTTTTAAATGTGTCACTATTTCGCGCCCAAAATTCGCCCTTTTGATTTTTTTTTCTAAGACCTATCTAAGGACACTCGGGTCATTGAGACAAATTTAATGACACCTTAACTGTTGAAATTTATCCAGCCGTTTGTAAGATCGGATCAAATAAAGAAAGACAAACATACAAGATACGCGCGAAAAACATAACCCTTCCTTGGCAGTCGGGTAAAAAGTGTCTTTACAATTCGTTGCAGCCTGAAAATTTAGTGACAAAGATTTTCATATGAAGAATAAACGTTATCTAATACGAATAAAAACTTAGCCGTCCGTCCGTCCCAATCCGTGCCCCTACATGCTATACCACTAGTCTTCTTTATTATTGGCATAATTATTCTATCTACGTATGTTTTCTATAGGGGAAAAACGGGTTTGATCGGAAAACTTCGTATTGCTTATCTAAAATTGCGATATTATTTATAAGCGGTTAGTTTAATAAAGTCCTCGCATATTTTACAAAAACGACAAAGGCGTGACTTCAAATTCCATCCGATGAATAATTCATTGTAATACGCATAGTCTGAATATTTAATTACATGATTCACATCTCAACCCACATCATGTGTATGTGAACTGTAATTAGTACGTCCATTTACATTCACATTACGACAAATATGTAAATTGTGTAATTGTCAACTGGGTTTTTTGTGTCATAAAGAAATGGTTTGTGTATCTTCATTTCAAATGTACCTACGGGCGTTTGAGATGAAACCATGAAAGTATTCTATAGTCCTTGGTGTTTGTAGATTCTATGCTATTTTTGAGGACTAAGGTGAAATACTTTTTAATATTGACTTACTATTGCTAATACTAAAACAGTACTACTATGAAGAGTGTAATTATATATTTTTATGGACAAAAAACTAAGTTTCATAAAAAAATAAGCGGTGATATAAGTAATTCGGCAGCTTAGTTAAACTCTGTAAAATATAGTATATTTTGACTACGCAGTCAATTGACTGTTTGAAAAATTAAATTCGTCAGTAAAGTTTCATCGTTATAGTTAAAAATCTTACTTTAGACGTCTCTGGTAAACCCAAAACATCTAAGCCTATGGGCGCAGAGTATGCTTACATAATAATTACCTACAGTAACCGTTTACCGCTGTTATAAGGTAGAAGTATTGGTACCAGGTACCACCGCCGTAGGTAAACCACGTGTACCATATGATTTCCTGAGCGTGTAACAATGATACGCTTGTCCGATGTCACAGATACAGTGTGCGTGTAAATTGTAATCTATACATCCGAACAGATCGCGTTACATCTCGGTTACAGTGCGAATTGTGCTGTATCGATTACACGGTGCGGTCTTGTGTGGTTGTGACTTACATTTTAAGGGAATTATTGATATGAAATGAAATGAAATATATTTATTTTGTATAGGCCAACGGCGGCACTTACAAATTGTCAGTTACAATATTTTCTTAAACTACTACCGGATCGGAACGCGACCTCTACTGAGAAGATCCGGTAAGAAACTCAGTGGGTTTGTCTTTTTTAAACGTAATATATAAAATTGAGCTCAATAATTCTAGATTTAATTTCGACTAGCTTGTGAATTATGTGGCAAGAATCTAAGCACGCATATCTATTATACAATAACTATACACCAACACATACACTAACAAAGTAACATAATATTAGGTTAGAATGGCTTAGAAAAGAAAGAAGAAAAGATAACTTAAGTTCTCGTTAGTATGTCGTAGTAGGCGTTCCAGCTTAATAGTCGACCTCAGGAATATCTAATCCTATTTGGGGTTGATTACAGATGTCCATGGGCGGCAGTAGCCACTTACCATCAGATGGACTGCATACTCGTCTGCTACTCCTATATTATAAAAAAAACTTATAGTCATGCCAAACATAGCTTAACTATGCACCATTGCTAAAATATGGGTTTGAAGTAAATATTTTGTGCACAGGTCCTGCAACGGTCGATGGACATGGAGCTGGAGCTGACGAGCGTGGGCGGCAAGATGGGCGCCGCTGCGGGCCAGCCGGTGGCCAAGCTGACCATCACGGGGCTCGCCTCCACACCTGTCGACCACGACACCAAGAACAACAACACGCTGCTCATCACGGGTAAGTGTCTTTCTTAATGGTTCCAGAACAATACGGATGTCTAAATGATAAAGAGGTAGAACCATCGTGATCTGGTGGACTACTGCTATGGCAAAATACAGGAACGCTAAGCGTTTTAGGGTTCTAGTTTGAAGGGTGTAACGGAGTAAAAGGCTTTGGTAAGGTAATAAGACACATTTACGACGCTTTCTAACTTAGTCCTCAAGCGGCACATTTGAGTCCGTTCTTAGGTATATAATTAGGTTTAATATTATTTGAGATTCATGATTTCCGATCAATATAGGCGACTATGGCCAGTTAGTACAAATTTCAATTTCATAAAAAAAGGATTTTAAAAGTGAAGTCCATAGTTAGAGTTAAACTGAGCGCTTCAAATTTGATTTCGTTTTGGCTTGTCCACACCCTCCAAACTATGCTGAAGCTATAAGGCTGAAATAGATATGGCAGTGGTGCCACCAAAATGTGACTCCAAAATTCTCCTACCTATTTTTTTTCATCTAATATTTTTAACTACCTTACTATACCTTATCGCTTGAACTATTCCAGAGCGAGGCTATTCAGACGAGGAGGAGGAGGGCGAGTTCAGCTCAGTGGAGGAAGCCGACGAGATGACGTACGGCGCCAGGCGGCGCACGAGGCAGATGGCCTACAACAAGGCAGATCTCTCTTACACTAAGGTTAGTCTGGTACCTTCTGGAGTATGATTTGGGGTTTATTAGGAAAAATAAAATAATGCTTTTGTGCTTACGAATTATGTACTAATAGTTCGGGGATCGAATTGTTACATTTGTAGGTCATTTTTTTTTTACTGAATGAATGAACGAACGGTTTTCATATAGCCATCTGGGAATCATATCTTCATTCTATGAAATATCTTAGCCCTATTTCTATTTTCTTATCCTTTTCTTCTCTTACTACTTCGTAATCTTTCGTAATTTTATCATAAGTTTTAATGTTAATCTTTGCTTAAGTTTTTGAACTTTATAACACTTTTTGTCTCTTTATCGTATTGTAGGTACATATGAAATGACTTCTTGTAGATTTCGTGATGCATGCGTTAATGATACGTAGGATTAAACTCGTGGATATATTATATATTACTTTATTTAGAATGATATGACCAATAAGTACTCGTTCTATTATTTCAATGTTACTTGGAACCTTATATTTTTACGTACACCTGAAAATAAGTAATATTTAATATTTAATTTATTAAAATCGTTACTTAATTTATCAAAATAAATGCCTTCGACGAAAGCAAATTTAATTATACCTAATTATTGTTTTGACGACGGTGTCGGAAGGGTGTGACATCGTGTCCCCTAGTTGAGAAATCCCGTAATGACAAATTTCGGTTGGCAATTTCCCTACAATTGGACCCATCTCTTGTCAAAATTAATTACTCCAAATTTGTTCGAAGAAGCGTAATTTAATTTTTCCTTTTCGAGTATGTGGATTTAATATTTTTGTATTATTTCAGACGTTTCATTTAGTTATCTATATTCTTGAATTTCACTTTCTATTTCTGTAATTCATTACTCTTTGGGGAGAGCAAAATAATAAATGCTTATTATATTTTAGTGGTTTTAGGTTACTTTTAATTAAATCCTGTAATGTTTTTATAAGAAGGAAGTTTTTATTAGCAAATTGCATAATCAGCTTACTATTAGAAAACATCAGATTTATCATTCCCATGACCACATATTAAAGAAGTGTATGCTTATGCGAGCATTATAGTCACGGATCTTGAGCTCTTGTCTATTATTATATAGGAAACAAAATCTAATGTAATGTCATGGATATACCGTAAGTGGCTATTTACCACCCTTGTTTATTGTTTTCCTCTAGAAAGCAATTTACAAATCTTACAAGCTAAATTTCCACTTTGTAAACGTAGATACATGCCAAAAAAGACTTTTTAGGTCCATTCAAAGAAAATCTTTAAAACATTTTTTTGAAAATTATCTTATAGCTTATTACCTTTAAGCCTTAAAATCAAATTAATTAATTTTATTATCCTGTTATTTATGTTACTTTTCTCACAATCTATGCGCGTTGAGCTCAAAATCTGCGACGATAACATACGGGTCCATATACCTATCCTGAGCAAAGCTTAAGACCTCATAGACATCATACCACACATGCTTTAATATTATGTTATTTACAGGTCGTGATTAACTCATATAAGTACTTTTAATATATGAAGCCTGGTAAACTTCATGACCCCTTTGAACATTCGAGCGTATGTCGAAGAAGCGATGAACATTACCTCTGTCGTATCGTGTCGCGTTCTCCCCTTTACCAATTGATGTATCAAATATCTTGAGCAAAGTCATACGATAACCTTCAAGGGGCCATGAAGTTTGACGTCATCATACCAACCAACGCCATAGTAGAAGTAGAAGACCAAATCAGAAGTTCACAAAGTGTAGGTCGCTTCCGCTTAACATGCGAACGTTGCTTGCACGCAGCTGTCGCGCTCGCGCAACTTGAGCTTCATGGAGCGCGAGAGAGAGAGACAGAGCTATATGAACTCGAAGGCGAACGACAGGGACAGCGACAGCGAGCTGGAGCACGCCGCTGCCAAAAGGAAAGGCAGCCGCGGCAAGCTGGCGGTGAGCCGGCACGCGATTGTGTACCTCGTGTTCTTCACAGCAAACATGATATTGATTTGTAGAACAGTAATAAAATAGTCAAATAAACAAATGACAAATTCATCAAATAATAAGCAAGTACTTTTAATTGAAAGTTTTACAAACTTGCTAGTAACTCCCTCTTGTCTCTACAGGCACACAGTAGAGATGGCGGGAAAGAGAAACCAAGTGACATAGTAAACTTTTGTACCAAATATTTTCATTCTGACCGCGACAAACATCTATGATGCCTTACGTGCGCTAATATATGTTTCGAAGACAATACATGACCATAAGTTACAAAGACAATGTCTTGGAAATGTGCGTCATCAGGATTTTAACAATGAAAATAATATACAGTTGGAAATTTATTTAAAATAATTTATTAACGATAATATCAATATCTTGTTTGCTGTGGTGGACTAGCTGTTGTGAGAATAGAGACGTGTCTTGTTTGAATCCTTAACTGCATGTTGATACTGTATTCTGTATAATTGTATGTGCCCATAAAATCATAGTTGTTGTGTCAACCAATAAAATAATAAGTTAAAAAAAAGATGACGAGAATATTAACCTGTCTTTGTCTAACTGCATATAAATATTTTCACATTAATATTTTTCTAATGTAGTAAAGATACCTACTTCACCGCCTTGAAATTGAATGAAGCCACAAAAAGGCTGATTTGTCAGTTATTTTTTTGAATTCTTGACAAATAAAAACATTTTTAGAGAGTATTTACGAATAAATAACTAATACTGCGTAATTCACATAATATATAAATAAGTATTTCAAATATTTTAGGGACATTTTAACACGGAGACGCGGCAAAACTTTTTTACGCAACTATTTCAATTCTCAAAACTGGTTACTTTTTCTTGTTAGGAGTGAGTAATCTTTACTAATCTATGAGTGTATATATACTTTTATAATTAGGTTATACAAGTTGACTAAAGACAATACGAACATTCGCAAACATTAATTAATGTATGTATTTTCTAAAATATTACGTGTCCCTATTCTCAAACAGCGTGATAATGGTTACTCTACTGCTTGCTTGCATTAGCTATGTAAATATAGTTTTCTGAACTGTAGTTGTCTGTTAGTTCAATTCTTGTAGTTCTAGTATGATGGCTATCTAAAATGTATATTTTGTTGTTTGTCTAGTGAACTAATATGTATCTATGTTTATGTTGTGTACCAAATAGTTAAGTGTAATGAATTGGCTATCGCCGCCGGCAATCGTTAACAATTCCTACCTGACGACCCGTCACGTAATAATTCGGTGGCCTGGGTACTATTTCCGAACATAAATCGAAATATTTTTTTCTCTTTAGTGGTTAACGTTAAAGAGCATTTTTTTATGTATTAAAAACCCCTTTTAAAAATGGTCTGGGATTCGTGCACATTTAGTTACGGACAATATAATTAATTTTCAGTATATAGTATTACTATAGTTGTTCATAATAGTAATAGTTGTTCAGAAACCCTTTTGTTTGAGAATGTAGGAAAATATTTTTTATTTGCAATATATACCGTAGAAAATATATGGGAAATTAGGCATTTTCCACACGATAGCAGATAATGATGTCAGGTCGTGTTTTCACTTTCGTATCTTGTTGTAGTAGCGTATCTGGACAAGATTAGATTAAATATGTAAATATGTAGTAGCCACTAATTTCAAGTAGGAAATTATGTGAAAAGACCAAAGTATAACAAGGTATTACAGAATTATAATACGCACATACAATAGAATTAGAACATTAGTACTCGTATCTAACAGTGCGTATACTAAATAGTATAGTAGGTACTCATAGAATTTATATAAAGAACTAAAATGTTTAATATAAACTAAAATGTTTAATAGGATTTTCGACAGTCTGTTGAATCTGAACATTTACGAATAAATATTTATTATTTAGTCATAAAAACAACTAAAACAAAACAAGATTACATATTCGACCACTTACGTACGGTACTTATATAAAATCTATTATATGTTTTGCCTAGTAAAGATCGATGTTTGAAAAATTCTGCCTATTAAAAATTGCCCAATTTCGATATTTGGTACGAAAAAATTGGATAGATTCTGCATTAATAACAGACATCTAACTATACATCGATGGATTGAACAAAAAGTGTATAATACACCGTACTATTACAATATACATTAATTCGGTACTTTCCAAAATTACTATGTGTCCTTACGACTGCCACACCAATTTTGCATTACCTACGTAGCCAACGTTACGTGTCGAGTCAGTCGCTCCCAAATGCCGATGGAGGTATCGATAAAAATTATATGTGTGTGTTGAGTGAATGTGATTTTTATTGTCGTTGATTACTTTTATTTATATACTCATAAAAGTGTGTGAATGTTTCAATTTAACGTCGAATTTTATGTATTTTTCATCGAAATGTTCGTGTTTGAAAATGTGATGTGAATATGTTGTGTATGAAGTTTACGTAACAATTTTTGGTGTTGTACTAAAAGTGGATAATATGCATGGTTGTGTAGTATGTTTCTTTAACATTTGTTTGTCTGTTTTCAACGATTTTGACACTAACTAATATAATTCATTAATCGATTAACTGTCAACTAAATGTCGATACTTGTCCAAAAAAAATGATACTAAAAACATAAATATATCAAAGTAATCGATAGTGGATACTATACAATAATAATGTATGTACTCGTAAGATCAGCTGAGAATTATCTTGAAATTACTTACAGTATTTTTATCAAGTGCTTATTCTTATCTATTATCTTCATACTTGTATTATTTGTATAAATTATCCCAATAAATATTCATCTGTATTTGATATACGATAGTGATTTGTTAATCATACCTAATAAGTATTTGTATATATTTGAAGTGTGATTTAATGTTATTTTTTGGCTTAGTACACATTTAAGTGCACATATGTATTTATTTAAGACTCGTCCATCTTTCACTAACTAAAAGAAGATTACCTAATTAGTTATAGCTGTTTGTATATATGTATATATCTAGCAACATTAGGATCTTGTACATCTGTATAATATTTCGACTTAGATCAAACGGCATAAACGGCTAATAACATAAATGAACGTTCATCCCTATTATATATCGACTTGATCAAACGACATAACCGACATAATAGCATAAATGATCGTGTGTTGACATTGTTTGCAGCAACGCAACCTGAAGCAGAAGTTCGCGGCGCTGCTGCGGCGGTTCCGCGTGCCCGAGGAGGAGCTCGCCGAGCGCGGCGCCGCGCGCGACACGCACCACGCACAACGGGACATCGATGAACTATTCCAGGTAAGTTAAAATTAAAATAACAATTATAGTTTAAAAATTAAAATCCACGCTAAAATCGCTCAAGGAAAATCGTTAATACTGATTTTTGACGATCCAGATGAGGAGAATGGGATACAATTATTTAAATCGTGTATTGTCATTGGTTCTTGATAATTGTCCAAATTTTAAATTAATCGGACCGTTCTAAGTGGGTAAAAAACGAGTTCAAAAAAAAAGTAATAAAAGCGTGTTAAAAATTTGAAATCAAGCTTGTCCTGTGTTGAATTTAGTTTAAACTTGAAGCGAAATCATTGACTTACGGACTGTACCTTTAGGATGAGTTTTTAGTCGAAGAATCGATCAATCAAATCTAGTTCGCTTTTAGTTCCTAAATGACCAACAGAGGCGGTGCATGTAAATATTTTTTATGGGTGAACCAAGCTATCGAACTATCGATTATATTGACCGATTCCTCGATGTGGGATACGAATGTTAGTTTTTACCAAAATCAATCCTGTAGTAGTGAAAAAGCATGTACCCTGTTCGTCATTCATCACTGCTGGCCATCTGTAATCAACCTCTAAATAGGAATGGAGCTCTATGTAAAATCATCACATATTAGTTGCTACACCTGAAAGCGTTGGAAAACATCGAATTTTTTATTTTTTTTATGTAGTATTAATTTTAATAAAATAAAATCTTATTCTTACATTACAGGAGCTAGAGTCGCTCTCATGCGGCGAGGGGGAGGACTCCGGTCCCGACCAGATGGACACAATCAGCATCGGCTCCACGCCCAAGCCCTCGCTGAGGCCCTTCTTCAGCAGCTCTCGCAGCCTCGCCAACCAGGACCATCATCGGCATTCCAATGGTATGAAGAACATTAAAGTAGGAGGACGTAGGAAACTCTAAACTTAGGTTAGGCTTGCTTAGAGTGAGGTTAGGTTGGAGTTAGGTTAGGTTAGAAATATAAATCTAGAATAAAATACTTTTTTAATCGACTAAGGTTGTTTTTATTTAGTTTTACTGGTTATAATTGTTTAATTTCAAATAAAAATAAGTATTTTACAAGCTTCGTAAGATTTAATGGTCTTTATTGGTATGTTAAGAAAATTGATATGTCAAATATAAAGAAAAACAGATTTCTAAGAACTTAGATAATATATTAAAATAGTAAATAAATGACGTATTCAAATTAGTGTAGTATTAAAAAGGAGAGCATATTATAGTATTAGACAATGTATTTAATCGAGTAGCAGTCGAATAGTTAATATGAAAATAGTAATAAAGATGAACTCGATACACTTGAGTGACAGTGCATTGTGTGATGGCTTGAGTTTTGTTTTGCTGAGCAATTGGGTAAGCAAGAATATCAATAGAAGCAGTGACATTACGACCTACAAATTGTAAAGTATACTTTTGATACTTTGAATAATTGTGTTAGGAATTAAGATTGAATACCATTAGAATTGGACTAAAAAATTTTAAGGGTTTACCGGATGTATTAAAATGTAGTATATATATATGGGTATGTTTTATGGGGTTGATTAAAGACCAATATTGTCTTATTTGGCGAATCAGATAATCTTGCTTACTTCTTTGTAATGTGTAATGTTAATGACGATAACAATATGCATAGTGAAGTTATATGATGAGTACACACATCATGATAATGTTGCATAATATGTATTTTTATGTTTTGTTTTGTTAACGCTATGTGCATAGTGTAGTGCATGTGTGAGTGGGGTGGAGACGTGCCAACATACAATACACTATATTTTAAAAAATACGTATTTAATTACAAGCGTGAAAGAATGTGCGGTTATATAAAATTTAATAAAAATGAGTTATAAATTTAATACTATTAATTTTATAATTCATTAAATATTATTTTACCACAATAAGAAATGTCTAATTAAATTATTATTAAGTTGGTCATAATTAATTTATTCCATTTGCACAGTGATTAACCGCATATTCTTAAACCATTATCAAAGAAAATGGCAAAATTTGGCACATTCATACTCCTACAGTAACACAAATGTGCTATTCTACACTCATCACACTCGCATCTTACTACCACAAAATAATATTCACTAAAATTTCACTCACTCACACATTAACACTTCATTACACTTTATACCTCCCACCATAGATAAGTATAGATATCTCACCGCCTTGTAATTGAAGGAAGCCATTAAATGGCTTAAACGGCTGACAATTCTGTCAGCCATTTAATGGCTGTCGGGGTGTAATTTACGCGGAACAATGCCAATATATGCAGTTAAGTGGTGCAAAAACTCGGAATCGAAAAAAAAGTGCGGAGAAATATCGTTTCTTTCGTAAATGATCTAAAGATTACTTTTTTAAATATTTTTCAAACACGAAAATAAATGACAGTGACAATTTCAATCTGTGCATCCCACATATAAACTCACACGACTTACGCATGGTCATACTTACACGCACACGCGTGCGCGGCATCACTGTGTGCGCGTGACGTCACGCTCCACCCCGCCGCGCGTAAGCAACGTGCCGTACGCATGCGCAGTGACGCGGCACGCGAGCCTGGCGTCCGCGGGCGAGGTCGCCGCGCGCCGCGCCGCCGCCGCCACCGCACGCACAGGTAACGTAGCGAGCGCAGGGGACACGACGTGGCGGTTGTGAACAGCTCTCGTAGGGGACGTCATAACATCTAGGACTCGCATTTAGTTGTTTTACTAGTGTGAAACGTTATCGCCCTTATGGTGGGTAGGAGTTTGTCGGGTCTCGCGGAACTCATTTCTTTACTAGTTTTTGCACTGTGGTCGAAATTCAGTTTCAATTATAACAAAAAAATAAAATACCATTATTATAAAATTTAAAAACCTGACTGATTAAATATACATCCTATTAGTTACTCCCATAATCAAAACTAATCCAGTGACACCACATATCTAAAATCGTTTTAAGCCATATGGTTACTTTGGTAAGTGCAAAGTTATCTTTTAAAACGTTCATAAATTCATTAAAAAATAAACATGAATCTAATAAGTACACCCATTTAATTGTTTTTTGCTGTTGACTATCGCCACGATCCTAGTCCGCTGTAAAATGAGAGATTATGGACAATATTATGCAGAAGGTTCAATACACCCTTTATATTGATTATAATATCTGCATTCATTGCATTTAATACCAATGTAACACATAATCTACATAGTCATAATCTAATAAGAAACCTACATTGATATAATGTTTGCCTTAAGTTTACCTTTTGCATTATACCATCCTATCCAATACATTACACACTATTAGCAAGCTTTTTGTCTGTCTGTATTTTTGTTTTGTTTCCACTTTCTATTTCTCGCTTCTGTGCCCTCGAACACGCTATTATTTTTTACCTGCGGTACTTCTTCTATTCTATTTCATGTTTATTTTATTTTTGTCATTGAAATCCCTTCTCCAATCAGATTTTTACACTGATAAACAACAAACATATTGAAATAAATAATTTAATTAATTTTGAATAAATTATTACCGCTTTCCAAAGGTCATAGCGTGTCAAGAGATTAAATACGCATGTGAAGTAATTTGTATTCGTGTTTGACAGTTTTGTTGAAATGATTGTTTTCCTGATTTTCCAATTCTTCCTAAATTTATTGTCTCAAGTTTTTGGTTTGTTAACATAACAACATGCAAATAATTAATATGTAATTTATACTTAATAGTTAGTTTTTAATTGTGGAGTTTACAATTAAAAATTAACTGTTAAGTAGTGTAAGTGTTAGTATACAAAACTCTATAATGAAAAACAGTTTAATATGAAAAACATTACTTTCCGCAGTCCGCATCTTATCCACAGACATGAACCTTCTGCTGTCACGTTTGGCCAATGTGACACTATAATTGGACAAATTGAGCTCGTAATTAGCCAATATAGCGTTGTCATTGGTCAATGTGAGCTCGCGATTGGCCAATATGACGTCGTCATTGGTCAATATGAGCTCGCGATTGGTCAATGTGACATCGTAATTGGCCAAAGTGAGCTCGTCGTAATTATACGAGCGATGTGACCCGCAGAATCGGAGGCGGTGCGCAGCTCGGCGGGCGACGAGCGCGGCAGCGAGGGGAATAGTGACGGTGACGCCACGCTCGACGCGCCGGTCTCGGGCGCTTCTGTGTCCAGTTCCCCGCCTAATGAGATCAAGGTATACAATTGCCTAATTTCAGATACGGATGCTATAAGACTACTACTACTTAATGTACTGTACTGGTGATAAATAAGGTAAATAGAATGAAAATGGATTTTTAAAATTTTCTTTCTGGTTAGATTGTGATGTTGAAGGTATATAGATATTGTTCTCAAAGAATGAAACGTTAGTGCTTTGGAAGTAGTATGAAAATTAAGCAAGGTACCTGATTTTTTAAATTAAACGGCCAGACATTTTATTGAGAAATTCAGAAAAATGCACAGTTACATTATTGTTTCATACATTTAATTATTATTTTCGCCGCTCTTAAAGGAACTCTGACGCATATTCCACGACGCAACTCCAATAACTCCGCGCTGCTCCACGGATCATAATGAAATTCCCATTATAACAACAGGAAGACAAGCGCTCTCGTCTCTTCCGGAGCGCGACGAGCGGCGGCAACTTGACGCCGGCGGCGGCGGCGCGCAAGAAGAACTCGCTCGTGATATGCGCAGAGCGGCCCGTCTCCGCGCACGACCTGCCCGCGCAGAGCCCCACCACGCTCGAGGTGTGTTACCGTACTTTTAATTTTCCCTTTATTTGTTATGTTTGGTAAGTTAAGCTCATATAGTGGAAACTTACCAAGCTTTAATGTACGTGCTATCGCATAGAGTACAATTTAACACTGAATTATTATTTATTACAATTAAGTAAAAATGTTATATAAACGTTATGAAGTATTTTCTGTTATAAATTCAATGTTAATAGTTTTACTTTATGATAAATTTAATGTGATATAAAATATTTATCAACAATAAATACATTATAAAAATGTTATTAATTAGGTTCTTACATGCCTTACGTGGTAGCTGACATCAGATAAGCGTTCAAATGCTACTTAATTCGAAACAGCCTCATTTATATTTTCCTTTTAGTTATGCTGCCATTTTGGATAACATGTGATGTTCTCCAAATTTTAAAGATGTTTAAGTTATTCGTGCGACGTTCTTATGAGTTAAAAAATATGATCCGCGACGAGCCCCCAACTTACTAATAAAGAGCGCCCCCCCGCAGCCGCGTCGCACGGTCGCGGAGCAGGTGTCGGCGGTGCTGGGCGAGGAGGGCGCGCCGGAGTGCGTGGGCGTGGCGGCGGGCGGCGCGGCGCGCGCGCTGCACGCGCTGGGCGTGCCCGCGCTGCTCGCGCACGCGCCGCACCAGCCGCCGCTGCGCGCGCTGCTGCAGACGCTGCTCGCGCGCGCCGCCAAACAGTCAGTGTACTATACAAATTATATGACACAATCATACAAGGTGAATTTTTCAAATAAGCCTTCAGGACCAAATCCGAAACAATAAGGAGTTACGAGGCCGATTATGATATTTTTTTTAGGAGTCTGTCTCCGATGGATTAAGACGAGAACCTTTTAAGTATCGGACTGTAAACCGTAGGAAACACAATACGTAAACACGAATTTTTCCACAAAGTTATTATTATCATGGCCGCTAAAGCAATGAGTACTTAAAGTATAAGTTTCATTTGAAAAGATTTGCGTACATTTTTCCATGCGCCTGCATGACTAACTTTATAATTACATCATTATATGATCTGAAACTCCAAATAAACGATAAAATCTTCTTACCGAAAATTACGGGATATCATATAAAATATGCATTTGTTATGTCTGTCATGTACAGGGGCAGTCGTCGTACATTCCGCGTGTGCGTGTGCGGCGGCGAGGCGGCGGCGGCGAGCGCGCTGCGGGCGTACGTGGAGCTGGCCGCGCGCCGCCCGCACGACGCGCCGCCGCTGCGCTTCTACATCGTACCCACTGGTTGGACTTGCTTTTTTACAGCTTTACTTCATTTAGGTGGCGAGCTTAACGCTCTAGCAGGACGTGAAAATTATTAGTCAGAAGGCACGGTTATGGGTACCGATGCATATTTTTAGATAGTCCGTCTTCGCTCGTTGGAGTGAAAGTTGCGGACCTAACTATTTTCGGACGCCTGACTTTAACTATCCATTTTTAAATAGACCGTCTAAATAACACCTTCTATGATCAATGACGAAAGAACATCAGGTTAAGTGAGATACTCTGCCATGGTGTCTTGAAGAGACACAACCACAAGGAAAAGCGAGACAGAATAAATTCATTTCTTTTCAATTTTCAATTTCAATATTATGTTATATAAATGTCATCCCTAAGGGTTCGTACAGAAAAACTGCGATGCGACGTGATGCGAATTAGCAACGCAGAAAATTGCGACACGAATTGCTGCGATGCGATATCGTGCGGCATAGCGTCTCCCAGGGTGACCATTCTTTCGACACGAACGTATTTTGAAAATTAGGTCGTGACATGGATCGTAAAAGGAAGTGTGCACTTTTGTTATTGCTTAAGAGATACAGGAAAGAGTAACAAAGAAAATTTTGGGTTCATCCATTTATCGTATATAATTTATTTTATATTTAGTTTCCCAAAGAACAGAGCGCTCCTCAATCAGTAATATAAAAAAGTCAACGACGTACTTTGTAATTTTTTTACACTAAAGTATACGTCTTCCCACGCGACAAATACAGGTCTGTACGTCTTCCCCACACGCTGTCTCAGAACGAACTAAAAATGGCGTCAACAAGTGTGACGAAACATCGCAGGAATGTGCGATGCGAATTAATTCGCAAGTTCTTGCGATGCGTCGAGGGAGCTCGCAGATTTTTACGATGCGACGTCGCATCGCAGTTTTGTGCACGAGCACTAAAACAAAATTGACCTACTTTAGTGTTAAAACATCTCATTAAACCCAATTATAATAAAATGTGTGTATTAACTCCCAAATCCACTATTTATATATTAAATATTCGCAACTCCCACCAGGTCCGTGCACGATCTCCCGGTACCTGTCCGCGGCGGACGCGGCATACGCGGGGCTGTTCGCGAGCGAGTCGTGGGCGGCGCTGTGCGAGCGCGCGAACGATATGCCCATGAACGATATCGCTGAGATGTCGTCGAGGATCGCCAGGTTGGTGGACGTACTTTCATATTAAAATTGGTGAAACCTTTGATGGTTTTTTTAATAGGAGCATTACTGATTTAGATATTAACAGCTTACTATCTAGTTTAGGGATAAGAAGGATGTGATAAAGCCGACGTGTTCAATTCGTGTTGATCTCATCGGGATAACAAGTCGTTTGTGGCTATTCTAAGGACCCTAAGGTAATAGTGAGTTCTGTTGGAGATCCTGAAGTTTTCACGTAGCGCCGAACAAAGCCACCGAGGAAATTTTTGTAGACGAAAATCCCACATAATCCATTGTCGCACTGGGTTCCTTTTGAAGTTTGAGTGTAAAGGGGTATTAGTAATTCTATTCGGGATCATAACATATATGTGAACTGTGTGCTATGTGATACGAAGTTCGAAAAGCTTGGCACAGCAGTTTGACAAAAACTAACAAAAATAAACTAAGAAAAAGAAAGAAAGCAATTATGTTATTTTGTTAGTAGGTTACAGTCGTCTTATTTTTGTTTGTAAGGTATTTGAACAGTATCGGACCGGTGCACAACGTGCCGATCGGCGAAGCGATGGTTGCATACCGAGAGAAGTCCGGCGATGAGGACTCCAGTCAGACGTTTGTTCCCTTTATCGCTGTAAGTACATCTATACTAATTATGTGTATTTTGTCTATATTAATAAGTTCAGAGTGTATTTAACTACGCTGCCTTTAAGTAGAATGGCCAAAAGAAGTACTGGTTAGCGGCTATCCGGTTAGTGTCGGATGCTTTTAAATCATCAATATATAATTATTAAGGTTATTTTTATACCTCTATATTGAGTAAATGATTCAAAACGTATATTATAAACTTACCTACTTAATCTAACTGCCGTATGTTCACAATGTGTGGCGTCAGATAACGTATGTATTCCCCTTTCCGACGTACGCGTGCGTGTCATAGGGTGTGCGTGACGTATGCGATATGTGGCGTCACATAATATGAGCTCCCTTCGTCGATGTTATTAACGCACTTATATGTATGTACACGTGTGACGTCACATGATATGTTCTTCTTCTCCCGTATCTCCTAGTATACGTGCCTTCCGCGACGTGTGACGTCTCATAACGCGTCCCTCCTCTCCCCTGTACGTGCAAGTATACGTGCTGCCCGCGACGTGTGACGTCACATGATATGTTTCCTACTCTCGTATACGCGCATACATACTTGCCGTCCGCGACGCCTGACGTCACATAACGCGCGTGTGTGGTTGTGTACAGGAGGTGCGCGTGGGGTGCGGCGAGGGCGGGCCGTCGTCGCTGGAGCTGGACGAGGGCGGGTCGCCGCCGGCGCGGCCGTCGCCGCCCGCGACGCCGGCGCCCGCGCCGCCGGACCTGCCGCCGCCGCTGCAGGAGCCGCTCGAGCTGCAGCTCGACTACTGGCTGGTTTGTGTAATTTCACACTATAAAAATATCTGTACAACTATAGATTCGTAGTCGACCGGCGCGATGGACTATGACCAAGACCCTTTTCATTTGAACTATTTTTCATTACGCTGTACAAGTACAATTATTAGCTTAGATATACGCATACTATATTTATTTTTATCACACGAAGAAATAACGAAAAACACTTAACATATTTTTATCTTGCAGACTTAAGAAAAAGAAATTTTGAGACCATTTTTTACTTCAAAAACATTTTTTTGCGATAATTTATTTTATCACGATAATACTAAAAAGAAGATACTGAACCACGACTTTTCTGAAAAATTCTTGTATTTCAGTATTTGTGCGACTATTTAGAATGAAAATTCCTATTACTTATTTTTGTCAATTGAAAAATCTTGAACAGAATGACTTCAGAGGATATATTCATTGCGAGAGATTAAAATATATTATATATTCGTGATTGCCCAATTTGATGTTGTGTGTGTACAGGTGCCGGGGCGGTCGGCGGAGGGCGCGGACGGCAAGGTGACGGTGAAGGCGTCGTTCCGCGCGCTGCTGGTCACGCGCCACAACCACCACCTCGCCATCACCTACCTCACCAAGGAGAAGAAACAAAAGAGTCAGTATACCTTATCTTTGTCTGTCTGTTCACTTTGTTTTTTTTTGGAGTTTACTCCTTAAGAAAGGATTTGAGTTATAAGGCCCGGTACGGAAATTTTATGAGGAGTAAAATCAAGTGTAACACGAAAAGTTGAGGCGTAACGGTAACCAAAATATGAATCAAGAGTGCTTTTATTAATTTAAAATACAGTAAGTTCAAATCCCATATGAAAGTAATTATTACAATAAAAATAATTAGCAATATATAAAACATTAAAACGTCATTAACTAATTTGTTTACATTTTTGCATAAATTAAGTTATAGGTTTGATCATTTATAAACACTGTGAAAAATATGAACATTGGCGCCATAATATGATTAACAATCTTTTATGAACGTTTTTAAAGAAGAGTAACATATAAAATCAGTAAGCAATTGAATAAGATATAATATTAGCAAAATAAGTTTTTAACATAAAGAGGCTTTTGTAAGTTACTGATATATTAATTTAACTTATAAAAATGTATGCATTATTGATCAGCACCATCTATCAACGATAAACGGGAAAAATCAAAACAGTATTATTTAATATTTATTACAGAATTATTGCTAATGAATTATGTTCAAAATAAGTTATATAAAATTAGCAATACGTTTTAAATGAATTCTAGAATTATAAAACATTCAGAAACAATCCAAATTACATATAATAACATGTTTATTGAGTCTCATATAAATTTCATCCGTAAATTGCAACAAGGATATTTTATAGATGGCAAAGAAATTATAATTATTAAGTTTTAAGTTATAAAAATTTTAATATAATATAAATATAAATAATTATATTATATTAAAATTTACTTTAATATAAACAATTATATTAAGTTACCATTATAATATTTGGAACCAAAATACATAGATTGATAAACTTGCAAACTTACAATTTATAAAACTTGCCACTAGATGGCGCTATTTTATATTATTTTGTAACATACTTTATGTAATACGCATTATTGAAGTAATATAAATAATCCGAATAATTACAGATATATGTTTGTTTCTCTTATCATTTTAGCAGATGCGTTCCTTTACCTACCCTTTTTTCTATTCGATATATATCATAATTATCATTCGTAAGGAGTAAACTCCAATCGTGCGTCGTAGCTGACACACACACACTTTTTTTTCTTTTATTCTCTAAGCTCCTATCTCTTTGTACTTCCCTTTGCACCTACTCGTATATCTTGCTTTTGTCTCAGTCTCTTTATTCCTTCATCGTGTATGGTACATTCACTC
Organism: Epargyreus clarus clarus; assembly: GCA_014595695.2. Lineage (NCBI taxonomy): Eukaryota > Metazoa > Arthropoda > Insecta > Lepidoptera > Hesperiidae > Epargyreus > Epargyreus clarus. The sequence continues at coordinate 2,537,278 of JACTTY020000016.1, read as the reverse complement.
TTATAGAGGAGAGTACAAAAGAAGAAGGTACAGAAAACGTTAAAATTTTAAAATTTACGAATATTAATGCTTAAAACGTTTATCTGTAAGAAGAAAAGGGAAACAGAAAACGTACAAAATATATCTATATATAAATGTATAGGTGGACTGCATGCTCGTCTGCTACTCCTATATTATAAAAAAAAGAAAGTGTTTTTGTATATTTTTATTTATGTATTTCTGCATGTGTGTGCAGTAATGCGTCTGGGCAAGAAGAAGGAGCGCAGCGGCGAGGCGGAGCCGGGGCGCGCGCAGAGCGTGGAGGGCGTGGCGCGCCTCATCTGCTCCGCAAAGGGCTCGCACAACGCACCACTCAAGGGTACGTGTGCTAGGGCGCTTCTCGTATGAAATTCATTAATAATGGATTCTATAAGAAATGAAACTTGGAAAATAGATCTAAATTAATCATTAAGATTTTAGATAATGACTTATGATTATTTTGGCTTCATTCGGGCTGTTATTTTTCAAAATAAATATTTTCACATATTCAACGCGGAGCTGAAAGTACTGCTAAAAACGAATGAAAAAAGATATTTTAAAAAACCTTATTTCCTATTCGAGGATTCAATAAAATATTTGTAATTGTAATCGTAATCTTTGAGCATTATTGTACATTTTTTATATATTTTATTCGAGAGGTTTAATATTATTACTGTCCGAAATATGTTAATGGGATATAAATTTTACTGGCAACAAAATGTATTTATGTTTTTTTACATAACGTGTAATTTCCCAAACAGTATACATCGACGGCACGGAATGGAACGGCGTGAAGTTCTTCCAGCTGTCGACCCAGTGGCAGACACACGTGAAGACCTTCCCCGTGGCCACGTGCGGCGCGCCGCTCGCGCCCGCGGAGACCTAGGGCTCCGCCCCCGCTCGCCCGCTTCGCTTGGCCCGTTGGCCCCAACGCCACCTAACGGCGATGCGATACGTCGAAATGCCCGCAAAACGAGGCTCTAATCCGATAGTGTCAGTGTTTATTCGTTTGACGTTGTTCTCGAGTCGAATGTATGTAGTGTTTACTTAAACCCATATTTATTGTAATGTATGTTTGTACGCTATCGAGCTGCCATGATTATTATTAGAGCGTAGTGAGATCTTCGTTATGTGTCTTGAATATTCGTTCGTTTTAGTGATTCCGAGCGGTTGTCGTGTAGTACAAAGTGTATTCGTATGCAATATTATTATCTCCGTATACGGTTTGTTAGTTTTACATTTTATATAACGTTTGGTCGCGAATGAGGCGTGGAATATGAATGGTGGTTTAGTATGATGTTGTAGCCTGTCTTTGCTCTTAATACTGTTAGTTAATAAGGCAACGAATGTATGTCCTTTTTCGATTATTAGAAGCATGTACGCTACTAGCGCCACGTTGTAATGTTTATTGTAACTTTCATACATCGACTATATGAAAGAGCTAAGTAAATGTACGATAAAATTTTAAATATGCCAACCATGTGTAATATTTTTTACATAATATATTTGTGTGTTACTGAGTTTATAATTTCATTGACAAATTTGATATTTAAAAATAATGGAAATTAACTAATCAATGAAATAATATCGGAGTGGAATTAAAAACAAACATTCACTATATAAAGAAGAAAACTATAAATGTATCAAAAATATTTTGTGACTATTACTGTGACGTGAAACGATTTATATAAATACGGGATACCATACTTGTCTATGAAATTAAAAACAGTAGTTCGTCATTGTTGTTGGTGAAAATAAAAATGAATATATTCCTTGCCATTGTACTTTCTAACTATTTTCGGGCTTTCAACCATCCTTGCATTGGCAAAAATTGTAATAATGAGGAGGGTGCTTCAAAATTGTATAGATGCCGCCTCCGTCGTATGTGCCAAAGGAATATGAGGTCTGAGTCTGATAACTGTCATTTTACACGACGTCAATACTGTGGCATTGGTGGCGCTACTATCGACATTGGAATACCCTCTCCATTATTGACTATTACCCACTATTTAGAATACAATCGCCATCAACTTCACACTCATCTCATGAAGACCTATGTATAAACAACGTGTATTCAAGCCGCATAATAAAGGCTCAATATTCAACGTTAACTATTCATCATAGTCATTTCATAGTAGTTAGTATTTAATGTTAACGTATTATAGATATTTCGTGTACTCATTATATATCGAGAAATAATGGTTCGTGACATTTCCAGTATGTATGTAGGTAGTTTAGGTTATGTATCGGTGTAGAGTAATAAACCGAATTTTATGGAGTATTGTCGGCACATATCAGCGTAGGATCGTGCGAAATCACTCGCGAGATGGAACGCGATAAGACGAATGTTCGCCAATGTGTGGCGAGTGTTTGTGTTATCTCGTCTTCTCACATGCTAACCCGGCTGGGTGCGGAAAGCGCGATTATTTTTTATTTAATCTGTGATTCGTGAATGCAGTTTTTTTATCGTAAGGCGAACACAACGCAACGTCGGGACATTTTTGTATTTTTTATATGTGCAGCGTGAGTCAGTTTAGTATACAAATGGTTTGTCTCCGTAGATTTTTACTAGATAGCTTTGGTACAGTCTTGTAATCTAATATACCTTTATGTCTATTCATCTCAGTGTTCTTAACGAATGTTCGACGTAATTCTGCTAAAATGCTTCTATGAAACTACTTCACTCGAGTAGTTGCTTGTAGTGTTGTTCTGTTTTCAGAGCCCGCTCGCTCTGAAAATAAACTGAAAGTGAACTATTTTGGAAGCAAAGGTCGCCAACTTCACCGTGTGATATCTTGACATGATCGAATAAACCAAAATTAATTTGGTAAAATACCAGCTTGTATATATCCACATGGATCTATATTTAGACGGTATTCGCCAACTCGGTTACGTTCATAGTATGGTACGGTGAGCTGGTAAAGTATTTTAGGCCTAATACGCAACGTGTTAGCTATTAAATCTTTGAACGTATCTCTAATCTTTAAAATGTCTTCGTCGCTATAATAACTATCAGTGTATTTTTTTTTGGTTTGTCAAATGATTTGTAAACGAAACTGTTTATCAAAATCTACTCAATTTTTTTTACTTCTCTGTTGCGCCTTTATAGAAGGGGAGGGAGGGGAGTAAGGGGGATCCAAACGCGTAAACGCACCAGTTTTGATAAATTTTGATCAATAATGGACTTTAATAAACCTGGCAGTATATTACATTAATATTCAATATCAATATTAAAATTTATGAAAAAAGAAAAAATATTTCCTTCCAATTATAATGCTATGTATTATTATTATATAATATGCCATACAAGAAAAATATTTGATCGTTAGTTCATTTGTGTTACATATTATTTCAAAATTGATGCCTATTGAAGTTTATTTCTAAAAAGTAGAGTATTCTAAAAAGTTTTGGGGTCGTTATGTACACAAAATACTATGAAAAAGATATTCATTATTATTAATAAAGTATGTATAGTTAAATTTAAACTGAATTGAATTCGATAAAAAAAAATGGAATTTCATTCCGAGCCAATATGAAACGACAATTTTTATTATTATTTTAGCTGCAAATAGAATCGTCCAAATTCAACGATATCACTTTTCTAATGTATGTATATAGTAAGTAGGTGTTTACTTACTATCTTATTGATCAGACAACAATATAAACCATTTGAATCAATTGAGCTGAACCGTATTTGAAATTGCAAAGTGCCAAATTTGGTAAATTGTGTAAAGTTAACCGACACATATAAAAGAATTTTACAAATTTTAATCAATTTAAGAGAAAACGATATTATAAATAAATGAACTTGAGTTTAAATTTCTTTAATCGTGGAGATGTGCCCATCTCAATTGAAATAAAATATTGTTAATCATTATTTTTTTCGACAATAGAAAGAAAAGAAAAATCTCTTAATGTTGTAAAGTGAAGTAGAATATTGAATCAATAATCGAAATTACTAAAGTATAAAATATATGTAGTAACAAAAATTCTTTAAAATTCAATGTTTTATGTATTGCAGTATTTGTACATCTATCTATATTGTTTAGTTGAAGTTATAAACTTTGTAATGTGGAATATCTTTCTTTATAATTTGATAGTTTTTATATATTCTTGGCTGTGCTTTAAGTTCTTTTAAGTTTGTCATTTTGAATAACATATTTAATTGTAAGAGCGATCTACTTGTAAATATATACGACATAAACTTACAAGTTGCCGTTTAACAAGACTGCAATCGCTTTGTCATATTCGAAATGTTATTATCTTCGCCGTAGATAAAATATTGCCGTAGACTCTACGGCAATATTCATGATCGTCGCGGCAACGGCAATATTATGATAATTCGGGTGTCGGATTTATTCCACCTGTTAGGTAACTCTTATAAATAAGTGGAACCGCGTAAACCGCGGTGGCGGTTGTGTTTGTCAAGTGAAAAGCCTGTTAATTATTTTTTTACATCGCAAACAATCTTCCATGTTTTTATTATTAAAATGATAATCATAGTTATGATCGGCAATACCAATACATATTGAATTATGATAATGTTATTAATGTTATTCTATATAACTAATATTACTAATGTAATTTCTCAGAATGTATATGACTTGAAATAATGTATAATGGGATTCAATTAAATAATTTCCTTTTTCTTACTATTCCTTTGAGGACATGTATAATCCAAATATTAAAAGTACTCCATGTACCGTTTTAGTTATAAATTTATATGCGTATAATTAAGTCCAACAAGAATATCATAATCAACGTTTAAATTATTATAATATGTAATCGATAAAAATATTATCCTCAAGATGTATTATTTGAGGTATGTCAGTCAAGTAATACAATAAGTCCTTAATAATTATTAACTATAATTAAATAATGGATGTTGTGTATGTATGCATAAAGGTGCCATTGTGTTGTTAAACCTGTTGTAATCACTGTTCAGACATTAATTTGGGATGATATTATGGCAGAATTCCATTATATTATAAATATACTGACGGCCAATAATGAAACAAGTTACATACGAATGCAATATGAATATGAGTAGTCATATTGTGGCAATATAACATGAGCCAACAGTAGAATTTCTAGAGACAACGACAGAATTTCCAAGAAGGGCTACATGCAAATGCAATATGAACATGAGTAAACATATTACGAAATATATATCTGAGTAATATTTCCATGTCTAAATAATATTTATTTTAGAATTGGTCGGAAACAATTCGTTTTATATAGCCGTTTGTCGTATTACAAAGATCCCACACATTTGGAAAACTGTTCTCCTCTACTTTGTCTGCTTTCTGTGGTTATAACGGCTTAATGATATATCATATATAATGACTAGTATGGCAATGAAGAAGCTCAAGATTTTCATTATCTTTAGAGGCCTAGCCGACTGGTACGCATTGTGCACGATTAAACGATGTTTTAGCGTTTTGTCGGATTTCCAATTTGAGTCAATTTTAAGCCACATTGTGGCTGGTAACATGAAAATGTATGTTTTGTTATGTAGATCTTGATTGTCTATGAAAATTTTGCACTACGTTAAAATATATTTGTTTTCATTTTGTCTAAATTAATTATTTTAAAAGACAAAAGTGTAAAATTTACCAAACTATAACGTGCAAAATCTTTAAGATATCTTCATTAACTTCCTATTTCTATGTAATTGCATATTAATTTAATTTTTCTGTCCAAACGCTAATTCATCGCTTTGTCAATATCATTTATTATTTCAATCTTCATATTAATAATAGTGATATGTAATTCGATTTTTATTATTAATTTTGTATTAATGTTTTAATGCAATGTGATCTCATAACTGCTGACTGACTTGGCAATTTTTATTAATTTTCCTAATTTTCGGTAGTGTCATAATGCCAATGCTGAGCGAGTTTCGCTATGTTAAAAATATACTATAAGTCTGTATTCAATGCAATTTGCTCTTTCTTAAGAAACAATAAGTTTTTCATCACAAATTATGGGCCATTCCGTTGTTACGTTGTTATTTTGGTTGTTCTAAAAACTCTCAACAAGTTAATCATTATCCTCTGAGGATAACACGAAATGTAGTCCTGTTAGCTCAATGCTAATAAAAACTATCGGCACGGGATTTTCTATTTGAATATTCAAGATAACAAATTAACAGTGCAGTCCATTGAAACGAAGGATTGTATTGGTCAACGGCCAATATGGACTCTTGTAGTAATAAAAAAAGATCTTAATTTAATGCATTAGTACAAAGGTATATTACATTTATGTTTCTGTTTTGTCTAATTTATAAATCAATTTCTTTATCAAATGTTTAATGCAGAGAAGGTGCAATAATTGGAATAGTTGTGTATTCGTTCTATATCTTGTGGAATAGACTCGGGTCTAATAAATTTTGATTTCCCTGTAATTGTTAAGTGAAGTGATGAGATTTTTTATTTTATCATAATTTGCAAGTATGATTTGTATTTATTGTACAAATAAAATTTTGCATCAAAGTAAATGCTTTTATTTTTTTACCATTTCAAGATTATATTTAAATACACTACATATGAACACCATAACAGATTTTGTGAACTTGCAAGTAGACTATTTAGGATAAAATACACATTTAAAGCCCTTTCAGACGTAGCCTTTTACATTATTTATATCTATTCCCCATAGAAAAAATCTGAAAATCTTTGTACAATAGCTTTCATATAGTTATATTTTTGTAAATATTTTAACAGGTGAAATATAAATTAATTATGACTAGAAGTAATTAACAATACAATAGTATTTTATAAATCACTGGATAGAAAAGAGTAGAGAACACTTTGGACATTCAATAGTTACACAAACTAACAACATTGAATAAAATTGACTATAAATACAACATAGGATAAATCCACATTGCCTTGTGTAAATTCGCAAAATGTATATAAAGATATATATATTTAGTTACACTTAACACTTAGAAACCCTTAAATAACAAAAACTGGTCTCGCAGTCCATTCTCTCCCCCAATCCCGTCTTCCGGGATAACATACAGAAGACCATCTTCCTTTTTCTTGGGTGAAAACTCCCACAGATTTCTATTACTCCTATCTAAGTCTTCTAGAAGCCAAGACGATAGAAATCTTGATTTTCCATGTCTGCAAAGGACATAAACATTATTTTTCTTTGAAGCATAATCTTCTCCGGGATCGTCAACGATGATGACACCAGACACCAAAGCCCAGTGTGCAGTGTGGCCATGTTTCTCACAGGGGTAATGATTGCAGTCTGCATCATATCTGGTTCAATTGCTAAGGTTATATTCCATTAGATAAAAATAGTTCGGCAATATCTCAAATAAGACTGAAAAGCAGAGTTAGTGGATTGAAATATCTAGACATTACATTTCTATATATGAATGGTTTTATCTAGACACATGTGTCAGCTAAGTTCTCAAAACAGGTCTCTTCAATGCTGATATTATTTTTCACCAATTTAGGTTCGAACAGGTTACATCGCTAGATGTAACCTACTAGGTGGACTGCGATGCTCATAATATTAATGACAATAATGTTTTAATAAGTATTGTCATATATGGTGTTTTATTAATTACAACCAAATAATCTCATATTTTACTCATACACACCATTTTCTTAATTGGTTTACCAAAAAGTTCCAGCAAAATAGGCGTGCTGCAGTCTATAGTCCGAGAAAACCTTATACAAACAACCAATGCTCTAACATTTCAGTTTAATGCAGATTAACTTGAATACAATCTTACTTTTTATGTCAATCCATTATATTAAATTTTTTATAATTTTTTAATGATATTAAACTGTAATAAAATATAAAAATTTATTGGATCGTACAAAAGAATGAAAATAAAATATTTTTTATCCACAATTATTTAAGGATACGGCACCAACAACACGGCTCCATCTAAAAGTTCCTGTATGATTTCCATCTTGTACAGGCCTCCTCTCTTAAGTGTACATGTGACATTCTCTAATTCAACCAAGTTAATTGCCTTTTCCGCCAATTTTAACATGTTTTTACAACTTAGCATTTCCCCGTTATGGCTATATCCCTCCAACTTACTAATATTCAATAATTTATCTGGAGACACCTCTCCTCTAAGGAACATGGATAGAGCCACCAGTCCACATGTTGGACCTACTTGTAATATGGACTCGAAATTTGTATAATTAAACCGAAAAGGAGGTTCATACAAACATATCTCCCTCGCCGTGCAAGCGCCCCACAGAGCGAGCTCGTGGGATGCCCACTCGCACACATCTTTAGTGAAAATACTGTTAAGATCGTTGTACGTATCCTGGACAGTGTTGATGCTGGCTAGCTGCTGAGGAGGAGGGGGCGGCGGCGGCGGCGGCGGAGGTAACGTGCACATTTTGAAAGATCAGTACGCTTTATTGTTCTTCATGTCCTGTAGTCAAGTCCTGCTGATGTTGTTGAAATGTTATTTTTAGTTTCATTTGCGTAATCAGTTTTGCTAAAGTTTTGAGCAAACACCAATTTTGAGCGAAGTTTCAGTAAAGTTTAGCTATAGGATTTTATTTTTATACTTGCAACTTCAAAAAGGATTAAAACAGTATAATCTTATAATATATATTCTGACTTGTTGTGGGAGGAATCTGGAAAGATTGCAGTCGAAGTAGACAGTAGACACCTGACATTTGACAAACAGCTGTTTGGATCTATTGAATGAAGTCCCTAGATAAAAAAAATCTAGCTCTGTTTGTAAAGAGTGAATGTAAATTATATGACCAATATGTATAATATCGAAGCAGATGTAAAGTTATTATATAAGTTAAAATAAGTAAAAAGATCTCAATTATTATATTTTTATTTTTTTGTCTAGGTGGCGCTTAAATACCCTCTTTATTATCTGTTATATAAGGGCGTGTCAATTGGTTCGTCTTAATTCAACTATTTCATTCAGTATTCAATCTGTTCGTTCAATTCTTTCTAAGAATTTCAGTCATTCACGGACAGATGGTGGTTAACTGGTTACTCGAAGTGAATAAGGAAAATATATTTGTGCCATCTAAGATCATTACATGTTGGGTTAGGTGAGAGTTTAGGCACGTGGATTCGAAATAGGTTTAGACAGTAATCAATCATGGCAGAGCCGCGGAAAAATCATCTCTCCATAGATGGTGGGCAAGTGAAAGACGACGATCATGTCGCTTCCTACAAGCCCATACCAGACTCCGATACAGGTAAATCTTTAATTAAATTGTCCTGTTAAAAATACATTGCAACAATGTGTCGTACATTTAAAGTCAGTATCCAAGCTTTGTAGCCAGATTATTTAACTTTCTTTGTCATATTCTAAAGTAACCTTCATTGATAAAAGGCAAAAGCTCACATTCCGTCACGCTACGTCATAACTTAGCGCCTCATTGTTGATTTTAGCGACTCTTATCATTTGACATTTATCATTTAAAACAAAAGTCAATTTACACAAAAAGTAGGCACATAAAAATCACATGATACTGATAATAATTTGAGGTCATACACTTCTGTACATTTACATTCAATAATAATCTTTTATTACGGTTCGATACTCGCACGTAACGTAAAAAGTTGTATGTAAATCTTTTTGGAGATTCATAGTATTCATACAATCCAACTATGTTTCATTCAAAACTTGCTAATAATCCTATTTTTTCAACGTACTATGATTTTGAATAACTTTGTAAGGGACAAACGGTTCTTCCAATTCGGTCGGGTTATAAAGCGCTTTCATTGGACGATCGCAGCGGAGTAGTCAGCGCCATTTTGTGATAGTTTCGCTGACTGATGTAATGTTCGCTTCGTTTACATCAGAACATTTTTTAAAATTGTTAATGAATAAATAATTTTATAAGTTTGTGACCTGTATATTCAAGGGCAAGGCAACTAAACAATAACGCAAAAGCAATCGGTTAATTATGTCAATGAGTGATATGTTTCTCTTATGTTGGGACCTGAGAACACTTATCTTCCTATCATGCATTTGATTTGTTCCGGAAATTGTTAAACCAATTTATATTGTATTGCGCGGTCTCTGCGATATCCCTATTATATAGATTGGTCAATTGTGATCTGTGTACTCACAGCGGTGGATGTAGGGGACATGTGGCTGAAGACTAAGAGAATCATGACTGGAGGTTTTATTTTCAGCTCATGATATTGAGTATTTTGAGGCAGACAGTGAATATATCCAGTTGAATCAGACGGAAGTTATGGAGGCAATAGATGATTCCGATGATCATTGGGATCGGGAGAGCACAGGCTTGATGTTGAATTTGTATTTACAAAACATCGACAAGTTTAGGAATCCTAAGATAAAGAAGAAGAATGTGTGGCTGGACATAGCCACTGCGGTAGGGAAGGGAGCAGAGAGCTGTGACAAAAAGTTCAGGAATCTGAAAATGACTTATGTCCGCTTACTAAAAAAGAAGAATAAGGATGGACCTGCAACATTCAAGTGGCCATACTTTGATGTTTTTGAGGAGATATATAATGTTGATGGGGGATACCAGCCAGAAATACAACAAAAAATACAAGACAGCACAAATGATAGCATAGCAAAAGCATTACTACTAAGTGCTTCAACTAAATTTGAAGAGGTTCCGGAGAATGGTGAAACATCACAAACACAGAGCGAGGAAGTAAAGAGACGGTTATCACGGAAACGTAATGCAGAGTTTAGAAAAGCAACAATAGAAATGCGGGATAGACAACGGGTGGTAGAAGGAAAGTTAGATAGACTAATTAGTATAGTAGAAGAATCGAACAGCATCCAAAGAGAACGAAATAGACTGTTCCAACAGTTTCTCGATAAGTTAAATCATAGTCATTGAAAGTTAATTTTAATTTGTGTGATAGATATTAAAATTTTATTGTCAATTTGGTACTAGTTTTAAGTATTTATAACTTTATTAAATACAAATAATACATGTTTAAAGTTATTTTTATATCCTATAGGTGTAAGGTATAAATATGAACTTGTGTGATCTGAAATTGTAAAAAAATCTGTGTTATGTAAAGAAAAACTATATAGTTTTATAACATTATAGTTTTTATAAATTAAGTGTCTATTGTTGCATTATAAAAAAATAATATTTTTAAGAAATTCAACAAATGAGTACATAAAAGTTGTGTAATAATAAAATTAGAAGCTTTTCAATCTATCTCGTATATTGTAGGTACAAAATATCAGTTTGTCTTTGATTTCGTAACAACTACTTATTTCTAAGCTGATAGGAGTCTTTATTAAAATTATTACAAGGAAAACCCCGCGTGGCAATTTACTCCGCACATAGTACCTAGTTTTCCTCTATGAACTATATGAAACACCAAAATGTGGTGGTTAATACTACTCGGAAAACAATACACTTATTTTAAGCCACGTCTACGGCGCTATTTTTACACGCTTTATATTAGTTTCACTTGTATGTTTGTCAGTGAGTAATTCCGTTTTTCAGTAGAAAGATATCAACATACATCCTTATCTTACCCTGCATGTATGAAAGAATGAAATAGAATACTTTTCTACTTTTTAGTTGATTTTATCATAAAAGCGTGGTTTTTAGTTTTTTGAAATATATTTATTACATTTTATTGTGGTTATGAAACAGCGCACCTTATAACGCATTTGATATCAAAACACCATTATAATAATATTATATTCAATGTGCCAAATGAAAAATTCGAAACTACTTAATAAAAGCGACAAAAGCCAACGGTGTTCGAGTACGAATTACATACACCTTACGTCTATGTAGTAATTGGCCACTGCCACCTACGGACGTCTGATCACCCTGATAGAATAAGGTTTTCTAAAGCCCGCCATAAATACGTTGCTACCCCTGAGGACTAAGTGGGAACACCTCATATGTCTATCTCTGTTACCAAATCCTTCAAATAAGAAAACAGCAGCGTTTGACACCAAGTTCTGTTATAAGGCAGAAATAAGTACAGTAAAGTATTCGTTCATAAATTGAACTAGCACAAAAAAGTAATAACTAACAAAATATAATTTTGGTACTTCTTCATTACAAATGTTTTATTGTGTAAAAACATCGAAAAAAAATTTTTTTTCTTACGTTCGCTGTAACCATAATTTCTATTAGTCGAACTACTTACGAAAATGAGAAAATTAAACATGAGTCAGCACACACACACGTACACACAATACATGAGACAATACAGTGATAAATGATCCAATGCTGATGGTACAGAATTCATATTTGTACACCTACGCACACATTTCGTATTATACTGGTAGTCTGGTATCTCCTTGTATTATAATTTTGCAATTAATTTTACTGATTAATGTTTATTGTTTCGCTCTATTTGTGGGGAATACGATACACGATATCATATAACAAAGTATTATATTTTACGTTTATTAGAACTAAATGAATGAATGAACTACTAAATGATCAAGGAATTATGCATGAAGTATTTAGTATGGACATGGAACTTCCTGCTCACTTTACTATGAGATCTAAATGGGGGCTTCCTTCTCATGGTTTCACTAGATCAGTGTTCCTCAAGAGGAAGTCGAGAATCGCGACTTGCGATGCTACTGAGAGGGGGGTTGCTAGTTATCAGGAAGTCTCAGTAAAAAAAGCAATATAAAGATTCTTTATTTTTAATTCAATCTAATCTAATTATTACAACGAGTAAAAAATTATATTTGGATTTGTTAAAGGTAACATAACAAAAGTTAGTAACACCCTCTACTCTTAGGGTATGGGGTCACGAAATATTTTCAAGTACAAGTGGGTCATTTCATGAACAAGATTAAAAAACACCTGGATAGTGTACCCGTTAATAAATACGCCTCATAAGTACCTACATCCTTTAAACCAGACAGTAACTTAATACCACTGTTATGAGGTAGAAATAGATGGGTCTATGTTGCCGCCATAGTAGAATCACGTATGATAAAGGTGAAGTTTTGTCAGCTAAATAAAGTTTGTCATACGTAATACTTACAAATAAATCACTTGCTATGTATTATTTTTGAATTTTGGGTGGCGTTTACTCAAGTGCGCGAAGTAAGTATGCATAATTATGTTACGTATACAGTGTACACCCTTGGAGTAATGTTGTGTATTATAGTAGTCTTAGCTTAGCTTAATAACTAGAGTATTAAGTACTGCTGTAATCTGGGGTTGAGTGGTGCGATAGAATAAAGACGCTTATCGAGATGTGAACTTAGGCCGTGGGAGTCTGAACGCATTTGTGGCCTAACTCTGCTAAAAATTTAATTCTATCTAGGATTGAGTAAAAATGTCCATGAGTAGTGACCATGACCACTAATTAATAGGATCACTGCACGCACGTCGATTGCTTTACCTAAACACCATTTATTGAAAGGTACACATGTCACATATGCAAAATATAAATACGCACAAAGGGGCTATTACTGTATAGTATTATCTATCTAGATATGTCCTAGGTTACCAAAACTATCAGCAGTGACTTGTAAGACGTGGTTGGTTTTCTCCATGTAATCTCGCCAAAAGCGTCAATAAAGAGCTGCTTTTTCATTCCCTAGCTGGCTCTTATCTATATTGTGTTTTTCTCTAAGTCTAATGTATTAGATTGACGGGCTTCTTAGCAGGGGTTGTGAATGGCGGCTACATACATAATACTACAACTTTTGTAATATTAACCCTTTTAATAACATACATAAGTGAAACGATTTATCCATTTTTATCAATTTTAATTAGGATATTTCTTTTTTATTAACTGAAAAATATTTACAATTATAATTAAACTTACAGAAAATTAAAAGAAATAAATTAATCTATAAATATAAAGTATTTGGATATTATTTATTTGTTTGAACATTTACACAGTACACACAAAACAAAAAAATATAGGAGAGCATGTAGACATTGTAGGATATTATGACTTATTTATTTTTAAACATCTATTGAACTGTTTAAAACATTGTATTTATGTTAACACTACATTACTAACAAATAAATAAACATCATGATAGTAATTAAGATTGAAGACAAATAATGATGTACCTCTACCAATCTACATAGAGCAGCATGATTGAGAATACAGGACCTTTACCAGTTATAGGGACCTAGGGAGACCAGTAGATGACAGGTATAACATGGAGTTATAAATTTCAGTTGTTATTTTATTACATAAAATCTTATTCTGTTTCTTATAATTTTACTTTGTTATACTACTTTTAATGGACAGCTGCGACTATGTAAGACGTGATAGTATCAATTTGATCTTTGTAAACTTTTTAAGAAACTACCATTTGAACGTGTAAATCCCTCTTTCGTGCGTCTCCGGCGGCACCACCGCCACACCTATTTCTGGCTAATAACAATAGTGAAACGCTGCTATGTTTTGGTTTGAAAGGTGAGGTAAGACATATATATTCGAGGCATTCCAGCATTGGCCTCAGGGGTAGCGGCGCATTTGTAGGCGACCTCAACATGGGCGGCATTAGTTACTCTATGAAATATAATGTGGTATATTATGAAAAAAAAATCATTTAACGTTTTTGAGCAGTATACATTATTATGTACATCGAAAAAACCTTCGAAAGTAATTTTCATTTCATTTCATACAAACTATTTCGAAAATACTTTCGTGTCACAACCCTAAGTTGTGATCGTTCCTAATGGAAAGTATTGGAAATCCATCAGTCTTATGTGACGCCAGTGATGGTACGCTGCCATTCAATTGCCGGCAGTCATACTGTGCGTTTCTGTGACCGATTACCATCATACGAGGGGCAAAGTAAGTTTAATAATTTTATTTGGTCCTTTATATAAATAGATTGGACTATTTTCAAATTTGTGATTTTTCATATTATTTGTGTGTGTGACTGGTATAGTTAGTCATTTTTGTTTTATTTTTCGGGGGATCTTAGTGTATTTTTTAGGGTTCCGTGTTGTGTTTTATGTACGTAATGTTGAGTGTTGTATGTATGTTGTGCGTTGCAGTGTGCTCTATTTCGCATTTTAAATTGGTTTCTTTTATAATTGTAAGCAATTAAAAATCAGTATTAATAATATTCAATCAATTAATCCGGTCTCCCAAGATTCCTTAAGTTGCGTCAAATGAGTTGTTATTGTCGTGCAAGGGAATGTGAAGTATTTTTTTATTTATAAATCTGGTTATTATTTTTTTAAACTATTGTCTGTGGATATGTATGCGTGTGGCTTTAACAAGTTTAATTGAATTAATAATCAAATCACTATTTAGATTTGTACTTGATCATTTACTAAGTTATTAAATTTCCTTATACTTGGTTGTCTTTGTATTACTATAAAAATCTGCCCGTTACTCTGGAGATCAGCGATCTTAAAAGATCTAGATTAATTATCATACAAAAGTTCGTATTATAATAACCCTTTCTTTAAATTACTTCAAACTTGTAGAAATCTATTTTCATAGTAGTTTGTCCTTTAAAAGTAGGTCCACAGAGTAAATAAAATAAAAAGAGAGAACTTTTAAAAATCATATCTATTTTTCATAGTAGTTTGTCCCTTAAACAAGTAGTAGGTTCACAAAGTAAGATTATAAAAAAAAACTGAAACAGAATTAGTCTTTTTCTCACAAAATAACAACCAAGAATATTGTTTTTATTTTGCGAAATGCTTTTTTTCGGAAGCGTTATCTAATTTTCTTTGTCGACCACGTGTTAAAAAAATGAAAAGTCAATTACTAAGAGCGTTTATCAGAAAATAGCGTAATATGTAGTTCACTATATTTCAATTTACGTGATGACTGTTGCTATTAGTGTGTAGACCTACTTGGGTAAACAGTTCCTATAGTTTTAATTTTCATACGTTGTCGTGTGTCAATGATTATTGATGTGCTAATTTTGTGTTCTATTTTCGATAGTGTGTACCGTGTTGACACATTTATTTATTTGTTTTTTTTTAAGGTAACGTTAAAACAATTCATACGAATTTAGTTGTGGCTATGGCATTGGGTGTATGGAAATTCGGTATTAATTCTTAAGAAACGCAAAATAACTATTGTGCAAATATTAAAGGTAATCTTTTGTTAAGTGCAATGTTTTATACTATCGCAAAACTACACGCTTTTAATAAATTAACTTTATAAGGTGAAGGAAATTTGGATCCATTATTCAATTTAGTTCACTCATCCAATTAAAGTAAATTGTTCCCTTATCTTTAATTGATTCTCATTTAACGTCGTTGGTAAAACGTGTTTGGCCACGAAGACGACTTCTTAAATTCAAATCTTACATTTTTAACTCTGTATATAACTAATTAATAATGACTAACATTAATTGCCTAGAATTAGGACATTTCTAACCTCTATGTAGATATATTTCTGGCAGATACGACCTCGATAAATGTACCGATAACCAAAAAAATAACGACAAATAATAAGTGAGAATGAAATAGGTTAATTACCTCAATTAACAACTCTCTTTGTCGTTATACAATTTTAAAGTTGGTATTTATGAATTAATAACGTCTGTATTATTATGATTAATAAATATTATGTACCTAATTCCAAGAAAATACTACCCATATAATGTAATTTTAATTGAATTTGTTTTGGGATTAGAGGTTATTGTATAATAGTTACAATAAAAAATACTATAACGAAGTACGGCAATATCACGAGATAATTTCTTTAATTTATTTTTTTATTTAACAGTGAATGTAGGCGTAATTTAGTGAATGTCGTAGGCGTAGATTTACGTAAGATCGATATAACAGATATATTACAAGAAAGTGTCTTGCAATAATAGTCTATTTGCTCAATCAGAAGATAAGCGGGTTTTAATCACGGAGTGTAAGCCGCGAACGAAAAACTAATTAAAAAGAACACCTTTCTCGGAACGGCGGAGTGCGCATCGAAACTGGGATCTTACATTGCAAAAGAAAGCAAAATAAAGCAAGCATTTCGTGTTCCTGTAAGACGAATGATGTATTGCATCATGTTATTATCCGTTTGTAAGAAGTTTCTGCTGGATGATACGGGGTGGATCAACTTTACAGACTGATGGAAAATTATATATTATTATGATTTTTGTTTATCTTCAGTATGTATAAATATTTCAATTTTCATTTTTGTACATCTTAGTGACTGGCGTTTTAGATTCACTAATAAATCCTCTTTCAAATGTTAAAAACGAAAATTATGGCGTATTTTTAGCACGCTTTTGTTTTAACTGGAATTTCGCCACTAGAGACATTCTTTAGGCATGACGTTAACGCGTTAATATGTGTAATTGGCAAAACAATTTACATAACTTTTAAGGCAACATAAAAATGGCATGAAACATAAAAAAATGAAATATTGACTACTTTACATAGGTCTGCTTGAACCTTTTTTCTTGGCGATAAGCACTATCTTTACACTAAATTCAGATCTTAAAGTTGCCCTGCCATTGTCTGTGTGTGCAATGTGTACAAGTAAATAAAATAAAATGATACATATCAACATTAAATAAAATTGATCATCTTGTATCTACCCGTGGGGCGTCTTTGGAATGTGATGTACCGCTGGGATACTTCATTTATCGTCGAACTGTTTTTATGAAATGTGATGAATTGAAATGAAATATTGCGTCAGTTCTAATATTGTAAGCATCATCTTGAACTATAAATATAATTATTTCACTAATTTCACTCAGTTTGATTAACTTATTGAATAAACACATTGGTCGATGTACCTAAGATTAAAGAAATGATGCAGTTTATTTCTCTCGAGATACGTGAGAAAACATTCAAATGTACTAGGAATATTAAAAATACAATTTAACAAATTTCGAATACGTAATTTTATACAAAGCGGTTAACCCAACATAAATAATAATATTCGCTAATCTCTAGGCACATTATATGAGATCTTAATCAGACGTTCTCCATACTAGACATTGTCAAATTTCGACCTTTTGTCTACGCTAATATTATAAAGAGGAAAACTTGGTTTGTTTGTTTGGTTGTAATGAATAGGCTCAAAACCTACTGGACCGATTTTAAAAATTCTTTCACCATTCGAAAGCTACATTATCTACAAGTAACATAGGCTATATTTTATATGAAATATATTTGATAAATAGATTACAAGGTTTGCCGGGTCAGCTAGTAGATAATAAATAGATCGGTTATTTGCCGATTTCCCAAAGTAAAAACCATATTTAATAACACCGAACTCCCATTTCCTGGAACGTCGCTACATCAGTAACCAGTTAGGGTCATGTTTTTGTTAATCGTACACATATTTAACTGCTATATAACAGGAACTTAACTCGTAACTCAAGTTCACTGTCCCACCAGTTGGAGGGCGGTCGTGGCTTGAGTCAAAAGTGGGAACCGTCATTTCGGAAATTATGAAGCTTTAGTTAGTGTTGGAGTGTTTTCACATATTGCATATATTAGTTGTTTGTTTATTGGTAATCGCCAGATTTAAGGTTTATAAATATTAAGGTAGGAATTTTATTTGTGGGGTTTTTAAACTGTTACGAGTATAGTGGAACTGTGGACCTTACACCGCGGTTCAATACGAATTGGGGACTCACTAATATGGGGAAAAAGTATTTATTGGGCACTAAACTTTACTACTGGGCTCTAAGAATAATATTTGATAATGTTAAACAGTTGTTTCACATTATCAAATTGTATTTTAACTTCAGTTTTCTAGTAAGAAAACTCAATAATCTTTTACTTTTATTAACCAAAAATATAATGTAATTTGTCATCTGTAGTATAGCCCTGTGTATTAATTAAACGTATTTTAAATGTTATTTAAAAGATGATATTTTAAATTCAATATTTTATTGATCGTCATAAATAATTCATATTTAATATGAAAGGTAATTATTATTATTATTTTATAATGAGAAAACTAATTACCTTATTTAATATAGGCTGGTCCAAGCTGATCGTTTAAGATCAAATTTTTTAAGAATTATTTTAACTATAATTGAGTATTTATCAATTGATTTTTTATAATTTATTTGTGTATTAATCGCTTGCTTTTGAACTTATTCTCAAATCCTTAAATGACTACACAGTCCCGGAGTTCCGGACGTCCAAGTCGAGCCTCAGCAAGTCCAAGGAGAAGGTGTCAGCGGACGGTGCGGAGGAGAAGCTGCTGTCGAAGGAGGACGAGGCGAAGATCATCACGCGCGTCGACATGGCCGACGCGAAGTACGTGGTGGGCGACCACCGCAACGGCGACGCTAAGATCGAACTCGACGCTAATAAACGGGTGAGTTTTTTTTTATAATATAAGAGAAGCAGACGAGCATGCAGTCCACCTGATGGTAAGTGGCTACTGCCGCCCATGGGCATCTGTAATTAACCCCAGATAGGATTAGATATTCCTACCTGAGGTCGGCCACAGATGCGCCGCTACCCCTGAGGACTAAGCTGGAACGCCTCGGAAGTCTGTCTTCCTTATCACACGCTTCAAACCGGAACACAGCAGCGCCTAACACTGCTGTTATTAGGTAGAAATAGGTGTGGCGGTGGTGCCGCCGGAGTCGAACCACAAAGGGTTCTACCACCTTCAAGTGTACATTTTATAAAGTTCCGGTAAAGTTACGTTAGGAAGTAAAAGAGGAAAGTATCAGCGGATGGTACTTAGGGTGAAGGCTGTTCTCGAGGATGAAGT
This sequence comes from Epargyreus clarus clarus, assembly GCA_014595695.2. Classification (NCBI taxonomy): domain Eukaryota; kingdom Metazoa; phylum Arthropoda; class Insecta; order Lepidoptera; family Hesperiidae; genus Epargyreus; species Epargyreus clarus. The sequence goes on along the minus strand of JACTTY020000016.1, from coordinate 2,517,625 downwards.
GGATATCATGTAAGCATGTGGTCGGCGGTGTAAATAATGTGTGTAATTCTTTGTATACAAAAACATGGCTATACATACAAGGACAAAGGTGGACTTAATGCTGAAAGAATAATCTGCCACTCGGATTTTAAGACTGTTTAAGTATTCTAAATTTAGTGGTTAAACTGATCACACGTGATAGCTTATCAAATATCAATAGTTTCTATGAGTAACAAACACGCATGAATTAGCCACTGTTGCAACAAATAGAATTTTAACTCTGCTTGTTCGTCACAGGCGCATTGCTATCTCTGAAGATTACCGTGGGACGTCCATAGATTAGTAAAGATTGCTTACTCCTAACCGGAAAATGTAACCAGTTTTGACAATTGAAATTGTCACTGTCATCTATTTTCGTGTTTGAAAAATATTAAAAAAAAAATAGTTTTTAGAGCATTTACGAATGACTCCGCACTTTTTCTTAGATTTTGAGCTGTTTTGCTCCACTTAAATGCACATGTGGGCATTGTTCCGCGTAAATTACACCATGACAGTCGGAGACGTAATGGGAAAACAGTCTGCCATTTTACGTATGTGTTAGCAATTTGTGGCTTCCTTCAATTGCATGGCGGTGAGATATCTGTACTAATCTATGGGGACGTCTATTAAATGTGGAATAATGATAAAAAATGACATGTAAATATCTCCACAGCAATTCACCGGGCTGACCAAGGAAGAGTTGATGAAGTACGCGGACGATCCGTTCTGGGTGCGCCTGCGCTGGTTCATGTTCATACTGTTCTGGGCGCTGTGGCTGTGCATGCTGGCCGGCGCGATCGTGATCATCGTGCAAGCGCCGAAGTGCGTCACACCGCCGCCGCGCACTTGGTTAGTGTTCTTCTTTTTTTATATATAATATAGGAGTAGTGGTCGAGCATGCAGTTCACCTGATGGTAAATGGCTACAGCCGCTCATGAAAATCTCTAATTTTATTTTTATTTTTTCCATTTAACTCAGACATAGTCCATATTTTGTTAGTATTTACATTGTACTTAATAACCTATGTTAGTGGAATTTATCATAATTCTAAAGAAACAAAAAATAATAATTAATAACAAAGAGAACAATACAACTAAAATTATCAATCAACGTTATCAACCCCAGATAGGATTAGGTATTCCTATCTGAGATCGCCCACATGCGCCGCTACTCCGGAGAACTAAGCTGGAACGCCTCGTAAAAGTATGTCTCCACACTCTTCAAATCAGAACACAGCAACGCTTAACACTGCTGAGTGTAATTTGTAATAAGATAAGTGCAAAAAAAAGTTCCCCAATCTGACCTGTGGACCTGCTGACCTGTGTGTTTTTTTTTTTTTTTATAATATGAGAGTAGCAGACGAGCATGCAGTCCACCTGATGGTAAGTGGCTACTGCCGCCCATGGACATCTGTAATCAACCCCAGATAGGATTAGATATTCCTACCTGAGGTCGGCCACAGATGCGCCGCTACCCCTGAGGACTAAGGTGGAACGCCTCGGAAAAGTCTATCTCCCTTACCTCACCCTTCAAACCAGAACACAGCAGCGCCTAACACTACTGTTATAAGGTAGAAATAGGTGTGGCGGTGGTGCCGCCGGAGTCGAACCACAAAGGGTTCTACCACCTTCAAACCACGTTCGTGTGTGTGTGAGGGTGTAAACCATAGTCCCCCCGACTATGGCTTACACCCTCATGGTGGGTGGAAACCCGATACCAAGCAGTGGGAAGAAACTATGTCAATTAATTGATAATAATTAATGTTTATAAAACGCTATACTTTTTAATTATCTGTGACTTCAACACGCCCTTTCATTTATTCCCCTTTCCATTTTCTATTTCCCTTTTCGTTCTCATTGACTCTTCTGCACTCTCGCATCTCCCTTTCTCTCCAATACAGGGACTAATCTTGCTATTTTCTCTATCCTACATCTATATTTTTCTGTTTCTATCTTTACCTTGCTCTTTATTTTTTTATACGTCATATAAATCAAGCAAGAAAGCGGATGAACTACCCGAGGAGTCGAGTCGTATTATCTATCTCCCCTTATCTCTTCCAATATCTTAATCATGAATAGATCTTTAAACATACAAGTTAAGCATTTACAAATATTAACTCCAGTCGTTTTTTTTTGTTGAAAGGATGAACATTATAGATATCTATTGTTATTAAATTATCACCTGAGCTAGTGACATGACAGTGTACTGTTAGTGAAATAGTAATAAGTGAACATTATAGAGCACAAGAACAATGTGTCTACCCCCTTATGTGATAAAACAAAGAAGTGCAGTATCAGAGGACACCACCTTCATTATATGATTATATTGCAGTTTAAGTTAGCGTAGAATTACTCGATAGTCTTAAATTAGGCTAGATTGTAATTAATAATTATGAAGTACCTTATTACTCACTTGGTTCTTTATACAAACAAAAAAGAAAAAGAAATATCACCGCCTATTTTAATAGGTACGAAAAGGGACCCCTGGTGGACGGGGGGTCGTTGGAGGACTACACCGAAATTGAAGTGGACCTACCGCAGTTGCAGAGGGCGAAGGTGGCCGGCATCATCGCGTTCACCACCAGGGAGGCATACGCGGTGCTCGACGACCCCACATGGATCGACAGGTTCAAGAAGTTTGTGGACAAAGCCAAGGAGTATGGTTTGAAGTGAGTGGCTCTTAAAAATATATCAATTTTAAAGAGTGATTGGGAATAGTGTCTGAATAAAATCTGGATTAGACGATACATGCAGCTGAACATAATAATCTCCTGCTTTTTTGAAATTGGTAATAAGTGTTTTTGTTGCACCTAGAGAAAATTCAAGACGGAGCGTCTTATTAAAACAAAAGAAACGAATCTTTGGTGGTCCCTTAAACAACAAATGTTGGCGTTATAAATAAGAGTAGGAAAAGTTTAGCGGTTTTTTTATTCTTGTAGATTGCCTACCATTATTGCTATTTGATTTGTCACCGGGACAAATTACAGTTAAAATGAGAAGTTTTTCAAATTATTCTATATCTAAAACCGAAAAGGGCTAAACACAACTTGTTATTGATAATTTTGAAATTGATTACTATCGTTGTGACGTGACGTGGGCATCAAAATGGCGGCGTGCGTCTAGTGAATTCTTGTGAATAAAAAAGATTCTCAATCTCGTTTGATTTTTGATCGTTTGATTTTTTAAGTGTCATCGTGGACCTAACGGCGAACTACGTGTACAAGACCCACAAGTGGTTCCAGCTGAGCGAGAACTCAACTGACGCTAACTCTGAGTACCACGACTACTTCATCTGGAGGCCTGGTACAGGGTTTGAGGCCTCGGCCGGCAGTGATCCAGGCTCCAGCGGCGACAAACCACAACCTAAGAAACCTAATAACTGGGTACGTATGGAATGAGAATTCTTTTAAAGATCTAAAATTGTCGATTTGAAGACAAGTGGTTTATGGTGGTAAAAGTATAAAAGAGATGCATTTGGTCTACATGATGCTGTAAATTGACAGCGAGTTCATAGCATTCGTTGGAACATTCTTTTTATTTTCAATGTTTATCTGTAAAATATAATCACGCTTGTATGCATGGTCCGAAACTTATAACTAATTAAATTTTATGCTCACTAGGTGCACACTAACATAAAATCGATAAACATACAAACATTTTTCATTCAGGTGTCAACTCTGGACGAGCCAGCGTGGACGTATAGCCCGACGCGTGGTGAATTCTACCTGCACCAGTTCGGAGCGGACCGACCCGACCTGAACATGTCCAATCCCAATGTGGTGAAGCGTTTCGACGCCGTGCTCGACAAGTGGATGAAGGCGGGCGCGTACGGTGTCAGGTGTGTTGTGTTATTATCGTCTGTTTGGGTCGAATGAAGTGGATCTTAGATGTGCTGTCAATTTTGAGTTCTAATTTGATTTTTTTTACGTAGACGTAGTTACTAATTAGGCACGATTACGATTCTTACGGCGCCAAAATTTGAATGCGGATCCTTATAGATCTCGACGAGACAAGACGAAAAGTAAGAATAATTTTTTTTGATATCTCGCTTAGTTTTCGAGATATCGATATTTAAAAATCGAAAAATAAAAAAAAAAATATTCTTTTAATGATGTATTTCGATAGATTTTTGGAAAAGAAAACGAAAACAAAGAATAATTTTTTTCGATATCTTGCTTAGTTGTCAAGATATTAATAAATACATTATTAAAAATGTTGGAATTTTATTGAAAACATTTTTTGAAGATATATTTTATCCTTTATTATGATTATCACTATTATTATGATAATAATAATAATAAAAAAAAACCTAACCTAACCTAACCTAACCTAACCTAAACCTAACCTAACCTAACCTAACCTAACCTAACCTAACCTAACCTAACCAAACCTAACCAATACCAACTCAAATTTCAATCACCTCTAACTTCGTTGTCCCTTGCACGATTTCTTATTATTTATACCATAAATTATTTTATACCATCGTACTCGTCTCAACGATACCATTTCGCACATACCACTTCCGTTTCTCTCCGTTTTCTAAATTTTTAAATATAATTTTCTCCATTTTTCAAAAATCAATTTTTGGTTTTTCTCATTTTCCTCCGCCGTTTCTTAACGAAAACTCTTCATTTTTCTTCTACCGTATTCTGCACGTCCTCCCCTATCCGGAGATACCAGTCGCACCCGTTTCCTCCGCGCCGTTCCTCGGCAATTTCACTTTTAAAACGCAAAAAATCGAAATTTTCGAATAATTTTTGAGTATCGATATCTCGAAAACTAAGCGAGATATCAAAAAAATTTATTCTTACTTTTCGTCTTGTCTCATCGAAATCTATACGGATCCGCATTCAAATCTTGGCGCCGTAAGAACCGTAATCCCCCCACTAATTAACGTTTTCTAATTTATTGATCGACTGTGATTCTTTGCTTTTAATAGTTATTGCGAACTGGTTAATTACTTGGTTTATTTAAAATTTATGTAACTGTCAATTTAACTGACTTTTCTACTCTTCTGTAAAATTTATATTTAACACTTCTCATACTTCAATTTGTCAATTATCCTATCTTTACGTAACGTGTTTACGTTTATGGGCAGGCTACGTCACGGCCGCGAGCTGCTCGTGGACCCGAAGATGGAGAACGAGCTCGAGAATCCGGACGTGAAGGGCGCCGTGCACACCCAGTACGCGTACTGGCGGCACAACCACACCAGCGACCGCGCGGAGCTGCACGACCTGTTCGCGCACTGGGCGCACCGCGTCGACAACGCCAGCAGCGCGCCGGGCGCCGGTGAGTGCGGGGGTCACAACCACACCGGCGACCTGTTATGTCGTCATGTATTACTATTTAAAGATTTAACCTATATTACGTATTACGATGTTGTCACTATGGAGTTAATAAGTTATGACTATTTAGAGTTGTTCGTTTGGTGTGCTTTTTAAACTATCCAGGTACGCAGTCTGATTTTGAAGACGCGTCACGTTTCAACAATTCTGTGCATTATTTTCTTGTAAATAAGACTATTTTCTATTATTTAAAAATTTTATCAAACAAATTTGTCAGTTTTCCTACCTCCATTTTCAAATTACGTACTGTAGGTAAACCAATCAAACAAAACCAATAAGTTGGTGGGTAGGCAAATATTGATGACCATAACTGTCATGTTTACGTGACAATTTTTACTGAGACGCAATGTTTTGCGTTTTCCTATTTCGACTATAGAAAAAAATACTATAATATGTGTTCGTTACCCTCTGTATTTCTTGTATCTGAAATATTTTTCTTTCAATAACTATGGTTGTCTGGAAGAGATCGCTTTTACGTGATAAGACCGCCTGTTGTACTTTTCATTATATGTATGTTAATATTTGTCATTTATTAGTCGGTGTACAATAAAGCATTTTTGTATTGTATTGTATTGTATTCGTTTGTCCAGGTGAAACGGTGTTCATGTTGGCGGAGGAGCCGGGCCGCGCGGCGTTCGCGTCGCCGTCGCTGCGGCCGCCCGCCGCCGCCGCTATCGCCGTGCGCGACGCCGCCGCCGCCGCCGCGGACCTCGCGCGCCGGCTCACCCGCTGGCCCGCGATACAGGTACACATAATGTTAAAGGCATATATCGCCGTCCTTCCCGGGGCCGCTGGCTGGGCGGTTCGAGCTCCCTCTCTTGCCACCCGCAACCCCGGAAGCCTCCTTTTAGTCGCCTCCTACGACAGGCAGGGGATACCGTAGCCCTATTCTGGTCCCGAAACTACAGGGACAGGGCATACACTCCTAATATGCTATTAACATACATAAGCATAGATTACACACTCCTAAAAAGAAAATGTAACCAGTTTTGACAATTGAAATTGTCATTCTCATCTATTTCCGTGTTTGAAAAATATTAAAATAATGTAGTTTTTAGAGCATTTACGAATGGGACTATATTTCGCCGGACTTTTTCTTCGATTTCGTGTTTTTGCACCAATTAGCTGCGCATGTCGGCATTGTTCCGCGTAAATTACACCATGACAGTCAAATTGTACAATGTAACAAAATGGTAAGAATACCTCTTCAACTTATGTACCTAACTAAAAATGATAAAATTTATTTTTGAAAGTTTTTTATCTGACTATTTTTGTGTTCACTCACACCAATGCAAAGCTCATCTTACACCTCGCGGACTATACCTCTCTATAGTACTCTACTAAGATTCTCTACTCGACGAATGTTATAAATCTGTTATATAAATAGTCGCAATATATGATGCCAACCGAATTAGATTAATGGAACATAATAACTGTAGATGATGTAATATTTTATTATTTATTTTTAATATTAAGGTTTTATACTGTTACATGACAAAATGGCACAAAATTTAGTATTTTTTGCCTGTAAAAGGAAATATTGGATATAGGACTAGCTGCATATTGCGTTCGTTGAATAAACTATTACGTTCGTTACATTCGTTGAATAAAATTATTTTCTAATAATTAAATGTGAAATAAATAGCAAATACCTCTTAGGTTTATTTACCTATATCCCAACAAAAACGATATAATATTGACTGAAACCGCAACGTATTTAAACTTATTTAACCTTTTTATAATAATGATAATGCATGTATTCACAGCTGACGTCTGACGATGATGTTAATCTGGAGCTGGCGTCATTCTCCCTGTTGCTGCCGGCCGCGCCCGTGCTCGACATCGATCAATTCCGCAATAGGAGCAACGCTGAGGTGAGGCATTGTTTATAATATTAGTACACCTAAATTTAACGTGGTAGAACTTTTCGTGGTTCTCTCGCGGCGATTTTGTTTTTAACAGTCTATCACACCTATTTCTGCCTAATAAAAGCAGTGTTAGGCGCTGCTGTGTTCCGTTTTGAAGGGTGTGGTAAGGGAGACATACTTTTCCGAGTCCTCAGGGGTAGCGGCACATCTGTGGCCGACCTATCACGCATTTGAAGCTCGTTACACGTGCCTATGGCACTTCTCTAACTTCTTCTAATTTTTCTAAACAAACTCGCGAGCTTTCAACCGCTTAAACTTTTGTTGTTGGCGCACTGATAGATACAGATCCCGTGTGACGTAAACCGATAAAATTTGTTACTAGCAGAATCCTCCAAAGAGTATAAAGAATATATACTCATAAGTATGCAAGCATTCTATCCTTAGGCTTATTGTGCTTATCTTGTTTATTTCTAGTTGGATACGTTCGCGCAGCTAGTTGACCTGCGCAACGACCCGAGCGTGCAGCACGGCGAGTACGCGGTGCAGGCCGTGCCCGCGGCCAACTCCACCGACCAAATGCTCGCTTGTGCCAGGTACGATATGGATCGAGTTACTGTCCCTGTAGTTCCGGGAATAGAATAGATAGGGCCACGGTATCTCCTGCCTGCCGTACGAGGCGACTAAGGGCTTTCGGGGTTGCGGGCGGCAAGAGTGTGAGCTCGAACCGTCCAGTAAGCGACCCCGGGAAGGACGGCAGTATGTGTGTTCGCATACTGTCGTAAGTACTGCATGGTGTGGGAGGAGCGAAAACTGCTCCCCCAGGGTAGAGCCCGATCGGGGCATCGAGCTTGGAGGGCTCCGGTTGTGTTCCGTCGGAGATCCCGGAGTTCTCCAAACAGCGTTGAGGACGGCCACCGGGGGGATTTTAGTGCGATAAAATAACCCACATAACTCGGCGTTGCTCCCACGTCGTCGGGTACCTTTTGAAGGTTTCCCCCTCGAAAAAAAAGGTACGATATGGATATTATATGCGACCCGTTGAATGAAGTTGAAGGTGGTATCTACCTTTTGTGGTTAAATTCTGGAGGAATCACTGCCCAACCTGTTTGAGCCTAATAACAGGAGTGTTAAGCCGGCTATGTGGCACGGTAAACATATTTAGGTTTCCCGTATTCTCATATATCGTACCTTCGGAATGGATTAGCAATGTTCCGAAGCGTTGTAACTTAGCCCTCAATGGTAACAACCGCATCTGTGGCCCACTTCAGATGGTAATCTAATTGTATCCGGGGATGATTACAGACGTCCATGGGCGGCAGTAGCCATTTACCACCAGGTGGACAGCACGCTCATCTATTACCCTTATATTATAAAAAAAAATCAACGATTTGCATTCCGGGAGTAAAGCAGAAGTGAAAACTTTTAAATCCTAATCTGAATAATAAAATAGAAAAAATAAAAAATGAAACTAACACCAATTGACATATTTTTTTATGCTGACACCGCATGTTTAGATGTTGATGACTTTAGTAGTTTGCTTTGCCGTTTTATGAATTTTCCATGTTCAGGCCACGTGTCCTGACGCGAGTTTAACATTTTTACCCATCACAAAAAGTGAACAACGCCGCTAAAGAAGCTTTCACTTTAAAATAGTTAGCCCCTAGTAGACTCACAAGTAATGAACTTGTCTTATATTGTGTTAACATAGAATAATAATGTTATATCAGTATTAAGTATATTCACCTTCTTGAGAAAAGTTTGGACAAAGTGAGGTCCTTCGAAGACCGAATCCTCCCCATAATCTCTATAATGTTTGCAATCGAAGCTATAGAATAGGAAGTACGCGCCAAACTGCTCGTCCACTCTGAACATAGAAATGAGTCGCGTCGCCATAGCCAATTGTATGACTACACCTGCTCGCAACATCTTCAGAGCGGACTAGCAGTTTGGTGCGGATTATACATTCATTCATAGATTAGTAAGGATTACTCGCTCCTAACAAGAAAATGTAACCGTTTGACAATTGTCACTGTCATCTAATTTCGTGTTTGGAAAAATATTTAAAAAATGTAGTTTTTAGATCATTTACGAATGAAACGATATATCTCCGCACTTTTTCGTAGATTTCTTGTCTTAACTGCGCATATCAGCATTGTTCCGCGTAAATTACACCATGACAGCCATTGAATCGCTGACAGAATTGTCAGCAGTTTTAGGTCATTTAATGGCTTCCTTCAAATACAAGGCGGTGAGATATCTACACTTAACAATGCATTCATTAATATGTATGTGTGATTGCAGATGGAAAGCGGGCAACAAGGGCTACCTGGCGGTGTACAACCCGCAGTGGGAGGCGGCGCGGGCGCGGCTGCAGGGGCTGGCGCTGCCCGCGGACCTCACCGCGTTCCACCCCACGCCGCGCGTCACCGCCGAAACGGGGTCAGTGTCCACAAATCAAATCAAATTTTCGATATTGAGACGTGACAACGTCTTATAATTCGATGGAGCCGGCTGCACGCACCAAAAATACATGACTCATGCGGCGTTACTCGCTCTGAGGCGTTCCATTTAAGAATTGAAGTGCAAGCGAGAGCGCGGAACGAGCGACAGAGGCACAACCGGGCTCCGCGTATTTACCTCCTTCTCTATATCCATACAAAATATCTATCAAACAAATAAAATTATTATTTTCTTTTGAAAAATGCAACCATTCCATCAGTCGTCGGTAAACCGACTTTACAGACAACCGATTTTTTTTATTCAAAGTAGGTTCTTTACAGAGCATTTTTTGAATGTCAATACAATTACCACCACTTCACAAGGTGTTTCGTTATGGAGAAGAAGCGGCGAAAGAAACTCCATAACACACATCTTTTTTGAAAAATAAATGTTTATTTATAATGTCAAACATAACCTACACATGTGGAGCATGTGGTACATGTGCAGTGGTACATGTGGAGCTGGAACTACTTCAGACCACACCGTTTTGTCAGTCAAGTAACAGTCTGTCATTAATCTTATCAGATGTTGATTATAAATGTCTACAGACAACAATGGCCACTCACTATCAAGTGAATTGCATAGTTTGCTATTTTAATATTATTAAAAAACCACAATTTGTCACCCCCACAATTTGGGCGAATTCAACGACACCTCATTTAAAATCCGTCAAGCTGTTCTTTCTACGGAGTATACCAAACAATGCAATACATATGCTCGAAACATATTACCCTTCTAATCGAGTAAAAATCGATTTATGTCTTGCATTTGGCTCGTTTCTGTGAATTAATGACGATTTTCTTTCCTTATACAGGTACACAAATAACAAGATGGTGAACAGTGAAGAAGTGATGGTCCCAGCAAGGTCGACGGTCATATTCTCATATGTGCCCAAGAAGGAAGTGGAGAACTGAAGAATCTCGGAATGAAGAATCTTTATAATATGCTTTATGTCGCATTGTACACGCGACATACATTTGTTTTGCATTTAATTTTACAGTAAAAGACGCGAACAATATATTAAAAATTGAGCATTTTTTGGGCTTTTTATTTGTCATGTCTAAATATTGTATGAGAATTGAAAAAACGGGCCACGAGAAGATATAAAAAATAATACCCTGCGTCTTGATTCCTCAGGTTTGTTGTCATATAGGTTTCTTGCCGTAAGAAACTGCAGTTGATTGGATTCATACACCTTGGAAAGACTTCATTTAGTGTTATAAGAACACCTTTGACGGTGAGCATAATTACGGTATGGCGCCGTTTCCTTATGCACCACATATACGATTTGAGTATTTTTTTAGACCACACTTTTTCCCTTCCTGTTTTCTGTATCCGTAATAAGCAATGATAAAATATATTTCAAGATGGGTTATCGCAATCGTTTGCTGCGTAACACTTGTAGAAACCATATAAGCTGTACAATACAGCAGCAGTAAAAACAGTGTCGTGGAAAATAGAGCTCATACATTAACTTCTTTTTTTCGAATATAAATGACGTCAGCAGGCTTGTGACGCCATTTTCTCGAATTAAATTTGAATAACTATAACGCCATCTATTGGTACAGCTCTAATATCTTAGTGTTACCATCACAGAAAAAAATCAATATCTTATGTCGGTAAAATAATATTTCTATATTTACAATACATTTTATTGCGTGTACGTTTTTTTAAAGTTACATTTTGATATTATTTTCATTTTTAAAATATGATATTTAAATAATCATGTCGACTTTATGGGACTAGGTGGAACAGGTTCAAGGACTAGGTAGTACAGGTGAGGCGTATATACTGGAACAGGTTCAGGGACTAGGTAGTAGAGGTGAGGCGTATATACTGGTACAGGTTCAGGGCCTAGGTATGTTACCGGACTAGGTAGTACTTATTACAACTTATAAATATTCGATCCACCCTCTCATTCCGTCTTATTTTGTAGCTACTACTACTACTTCCGCCCAAAGAGAATTAAATCTTTAAATTTTAGTTGCGCCTCGCCAGCAACGTCTGCGTTAATAAATCTTTTAAATTTGATCGAATCTTTTAAAATCTTTAAATAAAAGTAACGTAATCCGCACTCATTTATATCTTAACTATCGGTGAGTCACTCTTTCAAATTTGAACCTTATTTTAATGCGAATAAGAGTAAAAACTAATAAAACATGAACTCATGATCTTGCAAAAATATACTTGTCCTTTTTAACTACACCTAGTCGCTGTCGGATCAAACAGATACTCGATGCGAATTAAGTATGAAATGTCAAATATGTGAAAATACGGAATTGTTCAGTCGTGTATCTATTCCGAATCTATAAAATGTAATTTAGGTGGACGCCGCGCCGGCTCACGAAACCTTTAATGATAAATCAAACTACTATTTCGATGAATCTAACGTTGACAGTCCTAAGCCTGTATAAAGTATGAAGGAAAGATTACAATTCATTATTACTAGTGAGTGCGCGTGAAACCCTTACCGCCTTAACGTATTGATGCAAGGCATGAACGAACTAGCTTCCTAGTCCAAGAATAAGTACCTAGTCCACAGCAAATTGTAGTAACTAATGAGACTTTATGGGACTAGGTGGAACAGGTTTCTGGATCACGTATTTTTAAATACTAGGAACAGGCATACCTAGACCCAAATTTACCTAGTACAACCCATCTCTAATTTTGACAGTTAATTGTCACTCAGTCGCCATTTTAATTTGAAGCTTCTGGAGCAATTCGTTACGTGGCGCTAGTTTCTGCACAAAAAGTCATTTTGTGTGGAAGTGTGCCCCCCTGCCCTAACCCAGAACCCTAAGCGGTTGTCGCAGTGCTACAGTTACAGTAGTGAGTGTCGCGTCAAAACGATTGGTTACGTTGCTATTTGTTTCCGTGATCTTTTAAAAATGCCACGAGCATCTTGCGTGGTATACGGCTGTTTGAACTCGTCTTCATCAAAACCGGAGTTATCATATTTTAAACTTCCTGGTGCTGTTGAAAGGCAAGAATGATTTATTGTTATAATATTATTGTTATAATTTGTAGGTACATACTCGAATTAAAGTTCGTGTGACCGTGAAATAAATTTGTGAACATAATTCAAAATGCTAAACTAAGATGACGGCTGCAATAGATTATAATTTTTTATGGGTATGATTTTTGAGGTTGTTTCTTATATTTATCTTGGACACAAAATAGTTGCCTACATGTGTTTATCATGGCTTTTGCATGCTGAAACCGTTAGTGCTGTCAAAACATAAATCTAAGATGGCGGCTTCATGAAATTGTCAACATTTTCGTCATGGGTGTCGTTTTCATGGTTCTTGATGGCGTTAAAACCGATAGTGCTGTCAAAATGTAAATCCAAGATGGTCGCTGCATGAAGTTGTCAACTTTTTGGTCATGGGTGTCGTTTTCATGGTTCTTGAAGGTGTTGAAACTGATAGTGCTGTCAAAACGTAAATCTAAGATGGCGGCTGCATGAAGTTGTCAACTTTGTCGTCATGGGTGTCGTTTTCATGGTTCTTGATGGCGTTAAAACCGATAGTGCTGTCAAAATGTAAATCCAAGATGGTCGCTGCATGAAGTTGTCAACTTTATGGTCATGGGTGCCGTTTTCATGATTCTTGAAGGTGTTGAAACTGATAGTGCTGTCAAAACGTAAATCTAAGATGGCGGCTGCATGGAGTTGTCAACTTTTTCGTCATGGGTGTCGTGTCGTTTTCATGGTTCTTGATGGTGTTAAAACCGATAGTGCTGTCAAAATATAAATCCAAGAAGGCCGCTGCATTAAGTTGTCAACTTTTTCGTCGTGGGTGTCGTTTTCATGGTTCTTGAGGGTGTTGAAACCGATAGAGCTGTAATTTTGAAATAATAATTGTGTTCGCCTTCCTCTCAGTTGTAAGAAATGAACACAAGGTTGAACTTTTTGTTTATACAAAACAACATCTTTTTAATATTGTGTTATCTTTTTCAGACGTTCCCAATGGCTACGTTTGATATCTCGAGAAGATTTAATAAACAAACCGCCTCAAAACTATGCCGTTTGTGAAGAACATTTTAATGGTATGGATATAATAACGGGAACCCATCGCAAAAATCTTAAAACTAATTCGTTACCCTCTCTTCATCTACCACTTTTACAAAAAAAAGATGTAGAAACGTCAACCGAAACTCCGAACTTGGTTGAAATTTATACACAGACGGAAGAAATAGTAGTACTTTCAGCCAGTGAACCTTGTCGTACTTCCATATCTCTTTCATTGGACACGTCATGGAAAAGAAAACTAAAATCCGACCTTTTACAATGTAGAAAAAAAATTAAAGTATTCGAAGATGAAAAAGAAACGGGAAAATATCAAAGAGATAAATTGCATGAATCGTGTGACAAATTTCTGACGAAAGAGCTTGCTGTGTTGGTAAAAGCACAGACTCGCTTAAAATTTAATTGCACTGGAAAGAAATATAACCAAAACTACAAAATGTTTTGCTTTAATTTATATTATAATTGTCCGAAAGCTTATCGGTTACTGCAAAATGTTATATGCCTTCCAAGCCCGAGAACATTAAATAAACATGGAATACCAGTAACATCCAAAATAAATGACAGACTTATGTCAATTTTGAAAATCAAAGTTGATGCCATGGATGAAATGGAAAAGAACTGCTCAGTTGTCATTGATGCCATGCGTTTAAAGGCTAATTTATGTTATAACTTAAAGCAGGATAAAATTATTGGCTTCCATGAGGTCGATGGAGTACAGTCACCAGAACCTGCAAAAAATGCTTTAGTTATGATGGTTCGTGGGATATTTATGAACTGGCAGCAACCCGTGGGATTTGCATTACTCTCAGAATGTAGAAACCATGATGAGATAGATAAATGGATTGACGAACTTTTGAAAAAACTATTTGAAATAGGACTTAACATTAGATTATTTGTCTCCGACATGGAGTCTGATCTACTTGACGCTGCAAAAAATAGATTTGTTACCATCGAACGGCCTTATTTCTTTATTAACGACAGAAAAATATATTATATTTTTCATGCACCCCATCTTATAAAACTAGTTCGAAACAATTTGATTACCTACAACTTTCATTTCCAGGATCGTGTAGCTAAATATGAGCACATCCTTAAATTTTATGAGAATGATAAACAAAAGAGCTTTAAACTAGCAAATAAATTGTCAAACAGCCACATCTATCCAACAAAATTTGAAAAAATGAAAGTTCGCTATGCTACTCAACTTTTAAGTAATTCTGTTGCCGCCGGTATATCCACTTACGTAGATTTTAATCAAATTGAAGAAGCTGGGAGAGACACTGCTCAACTCATTAGAATTATGAACAATTTATTTGATTCATTAAACTCATCAAATCTTAATGATTGTTATGAATACAGACGAGCGTTTTGTGGAAAAGAATCACAAATAACTTTCTTTAATGAAATGTTAACTTTTTTTCAACATCTTAAATTAATCAATCCGAAAAACGGAAAAAATGTCACTGCATCTGTAAAATTTATATATGGGTTTCAAATAACTATAACTTCTATTTTAATGTTATTTGAAAATCTTAAGTTAGAAGGGTATACTTTCTTACCTACCAGGAGGCTCAATCAAGATGTAATAGAGAAATTTTTCGGACAAATCCGAAGCAAAAACGGTCTGTCATCTGAACCGTCTAGCTCGCAGTTTATATCTGCTTTTCAAAAATTATTTTTTTCCAATATTATAAAACCTCCAAAAGCAGGTAATTGTGAAGACAATTTGGAAAAAATCCTTATTCGGACCAGTGCATTGAGTGAACTGAATGACGAAACGTCACATGATGAGGAACTAGAAACTCCCGGCACAAGCAATGACAACTCAGAGAGCAGCGTCCAAATTATGAGTTCAGAATATAATGATAAGATGGATGTTCCTGAAACAAACTCCCTTTTTTATGTATGTGGTTATCTTCTGAAAAAATGCGGAGAGCGTCACAACAATTGCCAAATTATGAAATCATACATCAAACCAAATCAAGCCAGCCATAACTTTAGTTCAGAAAGTAACTACCTGAAATACAGAGAATACAGCAAAGATTCTAACCAAAGCTTATTAATTGTACCACCAGATGATTTCGTTAATTATGTTGAGAAAATGGATGACATTTTTTGTAGTTGCTTTAAGAGAGAACACGTAAACTGCAAAATAGCGGTATTTATTTACAAAGAATTAGACAAAATCAATTTCACAGTACCTTGTCCTTGTTTCCCAATAGTTTATTTAAAAAAGCTGTTCATAAGAATGAGAATCTTTTACACTATAAAATTTAATAATAAAAAATTCCTGAATTGTCATAGAAGAAAGTATTTTTCAGTTAATAAATTGTAATTTATGAAGAATAAAGCATTTTTATGTAAGTTTTTTAATTACTAGATACATAGATATATTATCCTACTGACGTAGATAGATTGGCAACATCAAACGTCAAGTGAGACTAAAAACCTGATTATTTATGCGTGTGTGAAATGCCAAAGTGTGCATTGCTAGTTTTACTACTAATAATGTATGGATATCGATTAAATAAAGATATCAAAACAATGTTGTTCATAACTTTGTTCACTCAGTGACTTAAAGAGGATGCAATCGCTAAAGATGAATTATACTGATGATGACCGGCAATAAATAAAATAAAGAAAAACATCAATGCGCCCAGATATGTATGTGTACTGTTTATGTTTCACCTTATGTTAAAGTATCGGCTCACTGCTGTACACACCGCACGCACATCCATCTTACACCACAGCTTCCAGCAGAATGAGGGGGGGGACCGTGCCCCGCTCACACCATACCGTTGTTCGCGGCGTGTACACGTGAGACGACAGAACCTTCATATTACTTCTCATACACTACATCCCTCCTTTATTTTAATAAAATAGCTCATCAACCAACATCAACTAACGTATCTTCCGAGTTATAATATCATCGGTTATTATAAGCTTCAAACTTTTAACCACTGCATTAACAAAATTAGTAACTTCATATATTGACCAATAATACATTTCAATTTTTATAATAGAGTTGTAAACGACGCGTTATTGAAGTTGTTTGACTATTGAGTCCTTTTTATATTACCTGTATTGTCTTATATTTCATCTGTGTTTGTTATTTTCTTATAATATTGAGTTGTCAAAGAGCCTTGTCATGATATATTTGGAGTCGCTAATAAATTCCTAAAATATTGCTTTCTATAATCTTTTCATGGTTATAACCTAAGCATCGCTTGGTCCACAGCAAGAGTCCTATTTAATTTCACTTCCAAATTTATTATTATTACATATTAAGTATCGTCAAGCTTCCTTCAAATACATCTACTATTACTTATGATTATTTTCACCTTTTATAACTTTACTAGCTTTATCTAGTCCTTGTTTCATATTATAGAATTTCGTCTAACTTCCTTCACTAATATGAATAACCAAACATTAGTTTTAGTTTACCTTCACATTTCTTTAATCATTTATTCCTCATCTATCTTCTACCATTACATATTTTTATTTTCACTTTCTTTATTAGTTCCTCTAGTCCTCTCCTTCTCTTATCCTTCTTTTCATCTCGTCTTCATTTACAGCTTTCCACTTTCCTTCTACCTTTCAAGTTCATATATATTTTTTATTTCCATTTTCTTTTCAAGTTACATTAGTCCTTTCCTTCTCTATATCTTCTTTCCATCTCATGTCGTTATAACTTTCCACTTCCCTTCTACCTTTTTCAATTGTATTATATTTTACCTTAATCATTCTCCTACTTCATTTCCTAATTCTACATCCATAATCAATTCTTATTCATAACATTAACATAAACTTTTACTCCTGCTACTAGATCGCTACTTTATGCTTTTCGTCTTAGGTCTGCGTGTTGCCTTCCTTTTCCTTTCTGTCCTGTCTTTATCTCAAGCTACGTCTTCGATCATCAGTAATTCATCTCTAATATTTCTTTAAATTTATTTATTTAATTCATCTCCAAAATTACCTCAGATCCTCTGCCATTGCCTGCAACCATTGTTGCTTATTAGGTAGTATACGTCATTCCATCTCTTATAGAAACAGTAACAGACTTGTCTTTTCTTTTCCTCTCTAGTATGATGACATCTCTACTATTTGTCACAAATTTTCTAACGCGATCATACATTCTATGACTTTAATATTATTACAGTAATGTTTCTTTCATTTTAAATCCCATTTAGCTCTTTACTTTGGTATGTGTTCCCTCACTGCACTCCCAAATATACGCAAGTTCGATATCTTCCCGGTCCACGCTTCATATGGAATATTTTTAATATCTAAAGTTACTGTTCGTTTTTTTAAACAAGCAGCTGTATTGACAGCTTCTACCCAAACCTTCTTTTAATACCCGCTTGAAAACATACTTATTGCAATGCTCACAACCGTTATCTGTTCGCAATATTTCAATCTTTTTATTCTGAAAATTCTCTCTTAACTTTTTGCCTTCAGAAAGTAAATGAATGTAATTCTGCTATAATCGTCAACGAACAACAGAAAATATCGAGCCTCACCCATGGACTTGCTTTCCACGGGTCCACAAATGTCTGAATGGACAATTTCTAGTGTTTCTATTGCACATGTACTTGTAGAAAATGGCAACCTGGACTGTTTGCCTTCACAAGACATTTCACAGCTCGACTTGCTTGTGTTAAATGTATTATTATATTGCAATCCGTCCAATAAACCACCCCTTTCATTTTCCTCGTATCATTGCTATTTATATGACCGAGCATCCGGTGCCATGTTTCCATCGGCTATATTTTTTGTCAATAAACAATCCAGTATTTCTGATTTAACTTTATATACTCCATCAAATAAGATCTGCAGCAACCAAGTCACCTAATTTATTTTTTATTAAGCACTTGTTGCGTTCAAATACGACACTGTTCCCATTCTTAATTAATTGATTGATTGAAAATAAGTTAGTCGTGAGGCTTGGAACACATAACACATTATTCAAAGTTATGTTATAATTGTGACTTGTTGTTACTTCCACATCACTAGAACACGGGAACTTTTATCTTATTGGCAACGACATTTTTTACGATACGATAATACATGAATTTTTCAACCAACTTTCATTCGCAGTCATGTGTATACTCGTACCTGAATCGACTTATTCACTTTTACTGAACTCTCCGCTGAGAAAAAGTAACAAGTGCCACTCTGTGTCTTTTTCGCAGATTCTCGTTCAAAATTTATTACAATAGTGACTGTCTTCTTTACAACAATAGCATTTTATTGATTTCGTGTTTTTCAAATTTGAATTTGACGTATTTAATTCGAATTCTGTCATCCGTGTTTGGTGGTGTTGCCATATTTTACTATTTTTTCCAAATTCTAGATGCTAATGCTAAATAACATTTCGTTTCATTGTATCGACTGATTCCATATCAAAAAAATTTGTCTTGATAGAATCGACGGTAATATGAATTCCGGAATTTTCTATTGCCATGATCATAGCATAAATCGTTCTGGTAAATCAGCCAATAACAAAAATTAAGTTTCCACAATTGAAGTCACATGTTCCGTCATCCTCTCATACATTTCTTATAGAAATTAAATGACGAAGCCAATGAATCCTCCGCAAACATCCTGAATCATCCAACATAGCTCGCATTGTTATCCACAATTCCTTCGTGGACTTTATTTCTTTTATGTGCACAAATAATGAGGAGTCAATCGTCAAAATCAACTTGGCTCGCGCTTTTATATCTGGCTTTCTCACTGCAGTCTCGGTTCCTCCTTGCATTCCTATCAGGAATGATATAAAATACTTCTTACAATTATGATCTACTACATCTCACTAAAAGTTTTAGTCACTTCTGTATTGGTATAGTAACATCTGATGCTTCTAAAATAATACTCAACGTTCTTTTGCAGCATCTCTTATGGCATATATGACATATATGAATCAATTTTTTTAGTGTGAAATTTGCCATTATTATCCGGAAAATCACCATAAACGCTCAGTCATGAAGCCAACATCATCATTTGATGACTTATTTCCATCATCGCGAATCCCAAATACATCTAAACACAAAACGGGCATCATCCGTTTAATAACTTACTTCAATTATCAATAATCCCAAATACATCTAATCACAAAACGGGCATCATCCGTTTTTTAATTTACTTCAATCATCAAGAATTCCAAATACATTTAATCATGAAACGGGCATCATCCGTTCCATGACTTGCTTCAATATTCAAACATCCGAAATACATCTAATCACAAAACGGGCATCATCCGTTCCATGACTTGCTTCAATATTCAAGCATCCTTCATCATCATTTTACTCTACTAGTATTTCCTCAACGTCATCATCATCATCATCATCTAAGGCGCTACAGCCACGCATGGGCCTTGGCCTGATCCACAATATTCCTCCAGTCTGGTCTATTCTTCGCTTTTTCTCTCTATTTCTTCACGCCCATAGTTATCAGGTCCTGTTAAGTCCGTCTAGCCACTTTATCTTTGGCCTTCCACAATTTATTCGCTCATCTGGTTTACCATTTAGTAGACGTTTTAGGTACTATCGTTTCACACATCCTTTCTACATGTTCTGCCCATCGTAGGGCAGTTGCAAACTGCAAACTGTTCCCAATTAGGCGTCCAACCTTAATGACCTTAATAACGTCAGACTCGTCATACACATGATTGACCTCGTGGTTGTACCGAGTTCACCAAACCCGTTTTCTTGCACTGCACCGAAAACACGTGTTTGAATTTTTCGTTAAAATACAAGTAATGAATCCTCGTCCTTTTCGCTCAGTATCCAACATTCAGATCCGTATATCAATATCGGTTTCGTTTCATGAAAGTATTTTTGAGCGAAAGTGTCTTAGCATGCCGAATAGCACATATTGGCCGCCATAATTGTCCTGATTATTTGAGAAGATACATCGTTTCGATCCGTTACTAATGAGCTAAGACACACGAATTCGTTGACCCATTCAAAGGTATGACTGCCGATCGTTATATTAAACGGTAGTATATGCAGTTCTTTCCACGATCTTACAAATTTTGTTTTTGTTAATTTGACTTGAAGTTGGCCTCCGCAGATGTTTCTGCTAGCGCACGTTATGCACCCTCTATTGCAGGCAGAGTTCTACCTATCACATCTAGGTTATCAGCATATCCTAGTAACTTCCATTTTAGTCTGTTAGGCTGATTCTCCACTAACGGTAAAATAGATATCTCACAATCTCAATTTAGAAAATCAAATAATAAATTTCACATACCCTCAACCACCGCTTCACCTCTTTAGGGTTTTTTTTTTTTTTTTGCAAATTCCCTTTCGAGGCGTTCACCCAAGCCATACAGAGGACCCATGCGCAAAATTTCAGGATTATAGGCTCAGCGTCCTCGACCATGCACCAATCTCTGACCTAATCAGTTCCCTTACGATTCCGTATTATATGCATTAACGCCTAATAAATTTTAAACAAACGTTTTCTACACTCACTTCCCACATCAAGTCCCACCGCATTGCGGGTACCATGGTCTCATACAAACATCCAGACAAGACATCTAAATTCATCTATCAGATATCTGTCCGGCCGGGGATCGAACCCGGACCCCCCACGCGCCAGACCGATACGCTGATCGCTTCGTCACGTGGCTCATTAAATAATAATAAACTCAGAACTATTTATTTCATTATGTAAAAATAATATTCATGGAATTACGAGTACCAATGTGTATAGTAATCAATCGAATCGATTTCTACTGGGCCATATCATTGTCATCAACAAAGTAATTAAAGCAAATAATAAAAATATTTTTCATATTAACGAAATAAACTTCAACACACTATAATTGCAATACACCATAAATCAGAAATATTATTATTCCTTTTTTTTTCATTAATATTTACGATTAACGAAAAAATTCTAAATTTAAATTTGTGCATCGAACGAAATCTTTTGTTTGTGGTTATAACTACGACGCAATTAAAATGCGACGCAATTTCTTCGTACCGATTATTATTATTTTTTTTTTGTTTTATTGAATTATGAATATTTAATGCTTTAATTTCAAGGCAAAATCGACAAGAATTGTTATTTTTAGATCTTCTTTTTAATATCCAAATTATCCAGAAATATCGATGGATTGATATTACATGTATAAATTACACTAATTTCCTTTGTTTCGTATTAAGATCAATTATTACGTCTTACTTATTATGGAACTTTTAAACTTGTATTAAACAACTTAATACTGATCGAACAATCCTATGGATTATATTATCTAAACAGTACTCACAGACTCGTCGCCAAAATATGTACTGTTTATGTTTCACCTTATGTTAAAGTATCGGCTCACTGCTGTACACACCGCACGCACATCCATCTTACACCACAGCTTCCAGCAGAATGAGGGGGGGACCGTGCCCCGCTCACACCATACCGTTGTTCGCGGCGTGTACACGTGAGACGACAGAACCTTCATATTACTTCTCATACACTACAGTATGTATGAAACAAATTGTAGTAGCTACTTGTTACCTGTATAATAGATTGATGGAGTTTATGGAGTTTTCATATCTTTTGACAGGTGTAAGGGGTTTAAAAAAAACTACGAACGTTACTCATAACTAATATTTTTATTTTACTCCAAAGTTGATTAATTTATTAAAAAATGTCGCAAGCTTTCCTTACTTATATTCTATACCTATGCTTCATATCTTATTTTGATAATAAAATAAGTTTCAATGATTATTTTTATTAATAAATATTTGTGTATTTTTAGGAGATCTGAAACAAAGCATAAAATCCAAAATTATAAAAATATTACATTATATGTAGTGTGATTTGAATAAGGTAACCCTACACGGCAGTTTATGGATGGATTTATTAATATGTATTGAATTTGTTGGCCTTAAAAATAAATAAACCTTAAATAAAAATAAGTTAAACAAGACGTTATCAAAATTTACATAGATAAAATCTACTAAACACTGTTTTAACACTTTTTAATCAGAAATCTTTAAAAATAAGCGAGATTTGTTTTTACCACAAAAAACATCTGATACAGGCTGATAGCCTATACGTGAATGGTCTCTCCTGTCTATCTCGCTCTAACACACACGTATACTATCCTCTGACTCTATCGAATTGCCAATCTATTAGTGTAATATATCTATGACTAGATATTACAAGCATTTTTTACAGGAAAATGCGTGACAAACACCTGAAGTCTGACGTTTAATGTTCCCTGCCCGCGCGTCCGCTCCGAAGAAACGAATCGCGAACGTCCTAAACCGCACAAGCGCACCATTAATTTATATTTCCACAAGTCTGGAAAAATTATAAAGCCGGCTATACTTACGCGAGAAGTCTCGCCGAGAAAAGTGCGCGATAACTGAGAAGGCATCCAAATTCTCTACCTATACTATTATAATAAAAACAATTATTAATCCAGACAAAGTTCTTTATTACTTCCTTTTGTTTTACACTGAAAGAGAATATATGAAAACAACAAAACGTCAAATTCAAAAGCACGCCAAAAATTGGCGCCGCACCGCACCGCGCCTCTCCGCACCACAGATTAAAAATCACTCTGCCACACTATACCTTTCTCTTATCTCGCCCGAGAAACCCTTTGAAGTGGGCAAAATACCGACACCGATCGAAGAACAGGCGAACGCGCTTTTCAGGTGTTTTCGGGGGTTCTCGGCGTGAGCCTGTAGCCGGCGTAACGAACAAAATCTAACCCGTAACTTCCATTATACTTGGGGAGCCCAAGAGGGGATTTCGGGAGTATCTCGAGCGCGTCAGACTAAGATATGGGAGATACCTTACACCCTGTAGAGTATCCTAAACCATAAATGAATTTTCTATGTCGGGGGTTTGCACAGTCTAAAAAATCGATCACTGGACATGCTCGAGCGCGGCCAATTTTCTTTTTACCACTACCACCACACCGACCACACGTCGAATTAGTGAAAAAAATAGTCATTAAAAAAAAACAGCCTGTATTATTATGCTATCTGATAGTGTCACTTATTAGCATGAATCCCTGGGAAATAATGATGTATCACAAACTAAAGGAAAAGGCTAATTTTTAGGAAAATACATTATTTTTCATACATTCTCATTTTTTTTTCTAATCGTCAGAATAAGAAAACCCCCAGCTAAATCGAAAAATATCATACAACATTCTCTTCATTTTAACGTCTAATCTACACAATCGTATAGCTCGAATTTCTACACATTTAGCATTAGGTTGGACACGGCTTTATAAGATCGAATACATACACGTAAATTTCTTTTTAACGTTCGATTTAATTTACTTTGAATGTTGTCTCTTGGCCATTACATTACGGTGTGATGTACGCGCATTTTATTTTTTCCCTAATACTCTTCTTATAATAAGAAAAATAAATAAAACAACAAAAAATATAAGATAATAAGTATAATTTTACAAATCCAGTAACATTTCGAATGTTAACAATTTAAAAGCTTACTTAATTCGTCTTTTGTACAAATATTGACTGTTTCTACGTTACAGATATTACGATTATATCGAAATTAAGTGGTTAGAGTCCATATAATTAAACATTATAAGTACAATTTTATTATTCTAATCATACAGTCAATTTGCATGTTGCTTTTGGGAATGTCATTCTATAGATACCAACGTAATAATTTTTGTTAACACAAATTATAGGTTCTTATACGTTTGTTTTATGAACCTAGAATAATAAACATAGGATTTTAATGATACAAAAATCTGTTCGAAGCTCTATTATTTCTTATGCGTCTCCGTCTTCTGTTAGAAGTGACATTACTGTGTGCACAGTTACACGATAGGTCATGTATTAAAATAACAAACATCCACAATAAATGATACACGAATGCGGCCAAACACATTCGTATCAGAAAATTCTCTATTGAAAACGGACCTTTAATATTTTTTGGGTAACGCCACATTTTGGAACGTAGTTACTACAGCACGTTAGGAGAAATTATGTCATAGAAGGCCTTAACTAAATAAAATAGCGTGTAAGTAAAAACAAGCTGTATTAAGGAATCGAAATACCAGTTCGAAGCGAAATCGAATAGTTCTTTGTCATCAGACATTTTGAAGATTTAATTCTAGGATCGACTAAGTTATGTTCATGAAGAGAGCTTGGAATTTAACGACGGTTAGATGTAAACGAGTTCTAAATTAGTTTTACAGCCAAAAATCACCTAATTACGACGAGCGTCCGGTCAACATTTGTATGAAAAAGTTGTAGTTGGAACACCGCAACTTTGTATATCGGGTGCTGTGTTACCATTTGTGAAGGATCTAAAATATTCACAAAATACTAAGTAAATAACAATACATTTTGCTGCATTTAACCATTACAAATGTTAACCACACGCGCTACAACCATTCGTGAGGACCGCGGTTGTTCGGTTACCGCCTCCTGGTCGCCGGTTTCGGTTTGTTGAACTGGAAGTTGGCGCACTTGGGGATGTGTCGCTCGGCGGCCGCCTGGTTGAAGCGCCGGTTGCAGTGCGGACACTGCACGTAGTCCGGGTTCTCCGACGGCGGCGGTGGCGGTAGGTCACTGAGTTTGCCTGGAAAAAGATAAGACAATATTTATTATATGGCCATATAGGTGCAGTTGATAAACATAATTATAGTTACTACATTACTATTATATTTTTCTTTTCGGTGACGAATTGTCAACTCGAACTCATAATATGTGGTTGTGATTAGACCATTCGTTTTCCACTTAGGGGCACAGGTTTTCTCTTAAGGAATAAGTGTGTAGTCTACTGTGTTAGCCAAAAGCCGGTTGGTAGACTTTTCCTCATGATTATTTCTATTATCGTAAAATTAATGTCTAATAAGCACAAGACAACTTCAATAAATCTCGAATGAAATAAGTCTGGAATCAACTGGACCCACAAAGCTCAAATTCAAAACAACTAGGCTATCTATGCTTTGTTATTAGTTATGTAGCACACAATGAAGATTGAAGAGTACACAACATTAAAAGTAATTGACACGTACCACCAGCGTTTAAATGTGCCTGCACTTGCTTGGCGGCGCGGATCGCCTGGATGAACTCCTCGTGTTTCTGCCGCCAGTTACTGTTGTTCACCTTGGACACCTTCGTGGACGAGCTGGTCACACCCTTGCGCAGCTTGCTGATGAACGGCTCTGCTTCTGTACCCTGATAATACATATGGTCGACGGTTGTGTGTTAGAACAAAATATAGTAAATAGTGACGGTACTGCAATCAATAAAATCAGTAAACTAAAAATATGATGAGTAATTATTATCAATACAAGTTGATTGTAATTGTCATGTATACTTTTGTTCAAGTATTGTAGGTTACTAAATCTGTTTTACTTTTGTGATTCTAACGAATGTATATTATTATTAAATTTGTCATTTTTATCATTGGCTTTTGTTGTCCCTCTCGGAAGTTAGGTTAAATAAAACATTGATAAAACGTGATGACGAAGCTTCTTGCTGTGTACTGGAAAATTTTTAATAAATTGTATTTTATATAATTTCGAATATTATCGTGAAACATGAGACACAGATTACAACGAATAAAAGTCTTGTGTGAGATATTTTAAAGCATGAAAGTTTTCATTGAACATTTGAGTGACCAGCAAATTAGTGAGTTTAATCATGCGACGAGAGAAATTTGAAAAAAAAAAGCAATAATTTGTTAATTGTTATATCTTGCCTTATAAACTTCAGCGTCTGTACCCTATTCCAGGAAAGCAATATAAAATTGAAAATTTTTAATAAATTAGTGATAGGTAAATATTAAGTTTTGGACATATGTTTTTTCTAAGTATAGTATAGTCCACGTAAAATTGCTAGTCCGCTCCGAATATAGAAATGAATCGCGTCGCCATAGCAAATTGTATAACTACACCTGCTCGCAACAACTTCAGAGCGGACTAGCAGTTTGGCGCGGACTAGACATATGTGATAGTTTTTGCGGTTGGTAGGTATATATTTTGTATTATGAAAGTAAAGTTTATTGAATTTTCTGCTGAGCGTAGTCATCCTATCGCCTTTTAGCCAGAATAACTTTTCTGAAGCTTCGAGAACGTTTTACGAAATGATATATATACTATGCCAGTAAATGTCTTGTGCACTTACCGCTAGCCTATGTTTAAGGGCGTCGAAGGGCTTCCTCTTCTTCGCGTGCGCCTTCCTGCAGATCTCCTGGTGTTTCAGCAGGCGGTCGGGCGCGAACCGCCGGCCGCACACCGTGCACGCGTCCTCGCCGGCGCTGCCGTTCGCCGAAGTGCTCGTGCGCGGCTTGTTGCTGCTCGGCGTGCGTGAAGGCTGGAAAGAGACGTTGTCAATAAGAAAATGATCAATTTCCATACAATAAAAAGGTCAATATTATTACAGTTGGCAGTTTGTTCTTTATAAATTAAATTAAATTTGCCCTGGAAGCACGAAACAATATGTGGCCACGAAATTCGTAGCTACGTTTAAACTTTTGGGGATAGATAATTTCAGATTCAGTTTTTAGTTGTTAAATCGGATCTAAAAAAGACTTTTAGACGGTTTGCCTTAATTCACTGGCCCGCCATCATTCTGTGTAAATACAATTTTATTAAGTATATTTAGTGCATTTTTTAAAAGAGCAGTGACAGACTTTTAATTCAATGTTAGACAATATAACCCAATGTACTCACCACTATGTTTCTTTTTGGCACCTGAAAATAAATAGACCTATTAGGTGCATAACAGAAAACCACAATAACCACACGTGCAACAGTATTAACACAATTTATCATACAACAAAATTTATCATACAAAAATTTATCATCCAGCCAAAAATTACATACCAATACCATACAAAAATTACAGCCAAACAAATAGAAAATGAAGATATTGAGGTTAAAGCAATCTTCTTAAAGATATCGTAAAGAAATTAGCGTGTATCCACACTGTTTTTTTTATTATTAAACACAATGCTAATTAATCAAATAATTTAAATCTATAATACTTACGGAGTTAGTCGCTCGTTGCATGGCCCTACGGGGCTTGTTACTCTCTGGCACCTGATAAAAACATTACTTGGTTTATGTTTTACATAAAGTTTTTCAATTTATTTAATTAATTTTAAATAAAAAGTTTACTTATTAATTTAAATCGAATTAATGTTGCACTAAAAATTTTATATCAAGTCAGTCATGTTGACTTTAAAGAAATGACGTAAGATTCGAATTTAGAATGTCATTTAATGTGACAGATTATATTTATTTTAAAACTATATTTATGAACATAAAAAACAACAAACAATAAAACAAACTATCTAATTTATTATTTATTTTAATTTTATTCCAGATTTTAAATAGGCTAAGCGGTGGTTGCTACCTGGTAGTATGCTGATATTACTTACTGTATTTTCACTCACGGCCCTTCTGGGAGGGGTTGCAGCAGGAGGAGGTTTTGGTTTGACGGGACTCTTGGATTGTCGGACTACTGGGCTCCTGTTAATCAAATAATAATAAAATTACATTGTTATTTCGATTTACATTTCTCTGATCCATTTTTAGTCCATCATCCAAAAAGCAGTCAAAATAAGATTAAAAAAACTTCAACATCTACTATCGTTTACAATTGAAACTGAAAAAAATGAAAGAATATCATAAACATATAGATTTTAATGTGATAACAAAAAGTTATTGCAAAAGTGTGGATTGAAATTTTTTTAGGAGTCTTTATGAAAAGGTGGCACATTTCAAAAGGAAATTATATAAACATAATTTACTCTTAGCCATAAAATTGATTTGAAAAAAAAATGTACCTCTTTTGTGGTCTTTTAGCTTCAACTATTGGCTCAGGAGATCTTGGGGTGGGCGTGGGCGCGAGGGCTTCTGGGAACGTCTCGTCCTCCAGAAGGTAGTTATTGTGCGCCTTGTCCACTTCGTCCGGGGAGGTCAGCTCGCCATTGGTTTGTGGCTGGAAAAGAGTTATGTTTTTGAAATTGTGGAGATCCAAGCAGCGTCACTTTTTTCATGAGTATGATGGGCATATGTATTTTTATTCAAACGAACCCTTTTAAAACCTCCTGGTCCCTTTTTATTTAGCTTTAGATGTGGATTAGGTTTATCCACATCTATAGGATATTTGTAATATGCATGAAACTCGAATTAGTGACATTGCCGTGTCGATCTAACTATACTTTGGGGCATTTATACAGAACATTAAATGATTTTAAGAACAAGAGTAGGTACTCGTAAAAGGTACCTAATCTATTTTTGAACCAAGTGAATTACTTACGAGTTTCACGGAGTTCAAATCGAGCTCATGATTGTGGTTTAGGTCACCTGAACCGTTCACAATTTCTACTCTGTTGTCTAGTTTCTGTATCTGAAATGTATAAAAAGCAATAAGTATTAAGTGTAAGAATATAGGTGCAAAAGTTCTATCCTTCAAAGACGACGATGCATTGAGGATTCTCCTGGTGTTGTTAATGTCTATAAGTAGATACCTATAATAGGTGACGGTGCCTATTTTTTATATTCATTTATAAAAAAAGGTATATAATAAAATTTTCTGGACATAATCTTCATGGCATAGTTGACAAAGGATTTATAAATGAAATTAAGCAAACACTGTATGTTATAGACATCTACTACCGAGTACCAGCTAATAGCACTCTGTTATATCTGAGTTGCGTTGCTCTTAAAGATAAAGTTAGAATACAGAGGCATTCATAAAAACGACTCCACGACGTCATTCATAAAAACGACGACCTCCTTAAAAACGATTATGATCCTTTCTACAAGTCGACGACAAAATCCTTTCTACAATAATAATTTATTAACACAAGGTACCTGTTGCTTCTTCACAGTATGCGAACTAACAGTAGAATGAGTCTTGATCGCGGTTCTCTTCTCCATAGTGACCTTAGTATTCGATGTGCTGGTGACCTTAGTGTATCCATTGGGCAGCGGCTTCCGCGGTGGTGTTCGCTCGGTATTGTGTATTGGCTGGAGCGGGTAGCTCTTGTCTATACCCGCTTTGGTGCGCCGCTCTTCAAACATCTGACGGACCTGGAAAAATTTAAAAAGGTTTCTTTCACATTGTGTAAAGGTGGTACAATCCTCAGTGATTCGACACCGAGGGCACCACCGCCATATCTATTTCTGCCTAATAATAGTAATGCTGAGCGCCGTTGTGTTGTGGTTTGAAGGGCATAGTAAGGGAGACATACTTGTTTATTACAGCTTAGTCCTCAGGGGTAGCGGCGCATCTGTGGCTGACCTCTGGTAGGAATTTGTTACTGTGTGGGGTTGATTACAGATGTCCATTGGCGGCAATAGCCACTTACCATCGTGTAAAGTGTAGCTTCTTTGCAACTTTTGTGTTGGAAAAAAGGTAGGCGTTAGGTACTTTACCATGAGTATGATAGAATGGCATATGTCTCGATTATGAATAAAAAGGTGCATCTTTATACTACTTATTTAGATAGTTAATTGTATCAGGCGTTACTTTGCGGATATCCATGCTATTAAGTTAAGATTAAAACTACTTCGCAACACTACTTCTTTGGTGGTGGTGGTATGTATGGTGGTGTTAATTTTTAATATTTTGCATCTGCACGCATCCTTTAAGGGAAGGAGGGTGGTACATACTGCATCGTTTAAAATATATACCATCATACATATTTGTAGCGGATTGTTGCGAAGTAGTTTTAATCTTAACTTAATACTACTTATTTACTTTCAAAGTTCGTTACCTACATTTTACTTTGAATTGATAAAGTGTAGTTTCTACTCTCACTTTAATAGCTTCTTCAACAACAACCATTATTCACGTCGTATAGTCATTAGTTCCTTGTTTGTGACTGCATTTCTTGGACCTGCCTGGCGAGTTGCCAGCTCACGAGGTCGTCCAATTAATATCCTGTCGATGCTACCTGACATTTACTAGATTCATTGTTCCTGGTTAAGATTTAAGATCTTATTCGTGACTTGAAAGTACTATCCCCATAAAGGGTAAATCAAGGGAGACTATTCATTTAAACCTGGATGTAAAATTCTCTTCTCGTAAGTGGGTGGATACTTAAAAAGTATCCGTGTTTTTTGTATACCATTATTTTCTCACATTCCTTCTGATAAAGCTTTGGAAATTTTATATTATTATTTATATTTAAATGATCACCTATTCGGTATAAAGTGTTATTTAATAGAATTTTAGCATAGCAAACGCGTTGTCTATTTAATTGTCAATGGTCAGTAGTCACTACCGTTCTGAGACCATCCAATTCAAAGCAAAACCAGAGTCCTGGGGCAGTGGCAACTTATCATTAGGTGGACAAGCCCATGGGCTACTTAAAAAAAGTATTTAAAAGTTCCAAGGTTAACATACCTTTCCTGGCTGATGTGGCACTGTGGGTTGTGGCGGTGGAGTGCCCGCCACTCCGTTCCCGGGGGAATGCCGGACCCGGTCCAGCGCCCTCGCCTGCTGTGCCTCGTACAACGACGCTATCTTCAGTTCACGCTCCTGAAGTTGCTTCTGTTGAAATTTTGCCTGTCAACAAAAAATATACAGTATTAAGCTTAGCTCAGTTTTTGTTAACAAAACCTATGGAATTGTTTTTTTGTTTTTATTTTAATTTTTGTATTTTTGTTTTCAAATTAATTTGTTTAAATTTTGCTGAATATAACGAGTACCTATGTTTTGTACACAACAACAATTAAATGATTCGTATACAGATTTCACCAATGAGAGGTTCATCGAGAAGGTTTAAGTGTGTAATTTATTAATTATAGTTTCCTGTTAATCGGCTGAAATGTGACAATATAATAAAATATGACAAAATAGGAACGTAGAAAATCATTTTTTTTCTTTTAAGTTGAAGCATAAAGCTAATATATTTATTTCAATGAAATGAACGAGTGTTTGAATCATTACTAAGGACGACGAATAAACGTCCTGTCAACCATGTAAAGACCAACTGAACATGATAATCTTTGCATCTTGTCTAGACAGGTCGCAAAAAAATTTAAAAAAACTTACGTATCGACATTAACATCTTGTTAGACACGCTACGAAACTGTAACGTCTATTATTTATAGATACGCAAAATACATGTACAAAATTATATGTAATAATAAATACAATTTTATTTGATGTTCTTTTTTAATTATCCAAATTTGAAATTAATTGTCATTTAATAAAGAATTTCGAATTAATCACCACCATTATACCAGGCGAAAATAATGTTAAGTAAGAAAATATAGGCAACGACATTTTTAATTTACATTCTAATCATATAAGGTTGAACACTGTGAAATAATTTACAATAAAATGTAAGTTAATTAATGTAAAATAATTAACAATACAACGTTAGTTGAATACTGTAAAATTCACATCATTCCTTCTAACAATGTTTAGTTTATTTTGTAAACATCTTTAGCGACATAGTACCACCCTATTTCCGGCGCGCACCAGCCGAGACGGTCGTGGGAACCACCTGAATACTTTTTATTTTACATATCTCTTTAAATAGATACTTGGGAAAATGTTCATTACACGTTCACAGGCCACTGATAAAAAATAAACACATTAAAGTTGTTTAATTGCAAGATAACACGCGGCACAGGATCAAAGATTATACATTATATTGGATATGCGTTTCATTGGCGTAAGTAGAATGTTTTTTGATATATGGGATCGTCATTTTGATGGTCGCTTTTGGGGTGCAGAGGGTCCACCTGCCAGCCCTTCCAGTTTCGGAAAAGTGCGTCTCTAATTTTGTTATATAGAGTAAAAATGTGTACCGGGGTGTGTAATGCGTTGTCTACCGGCTTTACAATGGTGAGTGTTCTGAGGAACTGTTTGATCTGGTGCCTACGTCGCCTTTCCTTCATCGCACCACTCGCCGAAGGATGAAGTTCCATCCACATCAACTGGACCCGTGGCGGTCCTCCACTAATTTTTGCCGCGTACGTTCAAAATGTGGAATGAACTTCCTCCTGAGTAGTCCTGAGGTATTCCCTCAGGATCATGACATGGGGCTCTTCAAGAGGGGTGTAAAAAGCTCATTCAAAGCCGGCGATGCATTGGCGACTCCTCTGGTGTTGCAAATGTCCATAGGCGACGGTGCCTGCCTTCCATCAGGTAGCCCGTCTGCCTTATCGTTAGGTTACATATAAAAAAATGCATAAAAGATGAAATACGAATACCTAAAAAATTAATGAATATTGAATAAGTAAAAATACTTTTTTTTTTATCTTCTAGCGAAAACTTTCTAATAAAACTATTATATTTATTACGATGCACGTCATGCGATTGCGCTGACGTTCTTTATTTATTACTGAAAACAATTTCCCTAAAATCAAAAGCTTATAAAACAATATTTTGCACATCAAGTTACATAATTATTGGTGTGCTAATAAAAACGTAACAAGGACGTGCTATAAACCGAATTAATTTATCGATACTTGTCATATCGCTCTCGATTCTGAATCAGCTTTCCATAAAAGGCGAGTTTGGTCGCCGATCAGGATATACGTTTTCCAATGGTTTATGGGAACAGCGGAAGCGTTTTTGACATAGTTTATGTTTATTTACGGTGTAAATAAAGCTCTCCTACAATGTCTATTATGCAATGATAAGATCTATAGTGTTGCAAATGTCCAGGCGACGGTAATTATATTGGTATCTATTTCTAGTAGTCCATTTGTTTTTTAAAATGTGGAGAGTATGTATGTATGTATTACTTTTTGACATGCCCGCTGTTTGAATGGAGTGACGGATTTAACAATATAAGGTGTCGTTGGATTCGTCTAAATTGTGACAGTGATATTGACCATATTTTTAAATAGTCGGATTTTTCGTTTTGTAATTATCTTCTAGTTTATGATCACGGTTAAGGTCGCGTTTAAAGCAGTCAGGTTTTTAGATTTTATAATATCTTATAGGTTTAGGTATCTTTATTTCTCATAAGACTTTTACATCACTTAGAATGAGAAACTTAAAAATAATTATAAGTATTATATTTGTTCGATATGCCGATATGAGATGTGTGTGTGTGTTTTATGTTTTCTCGCTTCGCCTATGACCATTAGATACTTACGCGGGCGGGAGGTCGGCGCCCACAGCCGGCTGGTGACTACCTGTCAATCGCCCGCTCATTGTTCTATTGGCTACACTTCCGTAAGATCTCGTTACCGCAAGGACGTACTTTATCACTGCTACTTCAAGAAAAAGCCGCTTTGTTTCGATCTAGCCGTCAAAGATCCTTCCCAGTCTTTGATTGATTATCTCCGGTTGCTTTAGGATATCCGGCACGTTTTATTCAATAGAATGATTGTTTTTTTATTATATGAAATATAATATGTTCGATGGAGGTGACAATTTCATGTAAAAAATCAATAAAAATACACACGTTCAATCTTAATGTGTCGATTTTTGAAGTATGTTAGATTTTTTCTTTACTAGTAACTGAGCATGACCAAGTTGAGAGCTTTTGATTTTAAAGTCGGATAATAGTCTTTCAAGTAATTCTTATACGAATCACAGAATATAAAACTCTTAGTTCACAACGATTTTTTGATTCACTTCCTGGACATGATGCGTTCCAACTTACTTCTTGGTTTATTATGCATTTATGATTAATATCACGTTATTTCTATTTCGAAGTAATCATAAGTACACAGTGATACATAATAATCAGAGATCCATGTTTGGTAGAGACAACTTTACATCCGGTGGACTGCTTTGATATTCCATTGCACAGAAAAAAACCTGCAAAGTGAGAGTGGGACTCGCAAAATAATGATTCCGTACTATCGAGAAATATTTAACAATGTAATATTTGTTTTCTTTTTAAATAACAATATTAAACACTGTAATAATTACTTGCGTAGAAATATAAGACGACCAATAATGTTTAAAAGATAAGCCGAAAAAGTTAGTTTATTTATTTTTAACTCATTTTTAGTATTTATTTTTATAGCAACCATAACACACTGTAAAACTTCAATAGTCTAATGGGTTCAAGAGAGTTCTTTAAGGTCTGTGACGATCAATGGAACATTATAATAGGGTTCAGTTGGAAGTTTTTGTGTACGGAACCCAACATACGCTTGTATGTTACAATCGTGCCTAATGACAAGCCCTGCTTAGCAAAGTAATTTACCTCAATTAGCATTCGCAACGCTGAGGTCGTTTGCAATCACATCTACTTGTCGATTAAACTGAATTGACACAACGGTTTGCAAGTTAAACTTGCAAACTTTCGCAGTATTAACGGTATTTTGTGGAATGTCGTGAACAATGGGATGGATGTTTATCCTTCACTTGTTCGAGGAAATAAGGCTGTACGGTGTAGATAAACACTACAAATACATTTGTACTTGAAGGTAGAAGAACCCTCTATGGATTGACTCCGGAGGCACCACCGCCATTATTTTCGCCTTAAAACAGCAGTGTTAAGCGTTGTTGTGTTCGGTTTTGAATGGCGTGGTACGGGAGAAATATTATCAGAGGCATCCTCAGGGGTAGCAACGCATCCGTGACCGACTTCAGGTCAGGAATCTTGCCTTATCTGGGGGTGATTACAGATATCCATGGGAAGTAGGTACTAACTATCAAATGGACTGTATGCTAGTTTGCTATTTCAATATTAAAATAAATGCCTTTGGAAGTAATTTACAGTAGCTAGAATCTATCGGTATCGGAATTTATCGAAAATGATTTTAAAACTTTTGTAATAAAATCTGTCGGTTAAGTATGATATTTTAAAACACGCGAAAGATTCGTAAAGGTTTTCAAACGTAGCGGTAAACTCCGCAAAATAAGGAGGCGAATTTAAAATTGAAGTTTCGAGCCTTTAGCACTTATATACCAGTTTCAATGTTCCTATCCGGGAATATCTCGATTGTGGGTCAAACGACGCCCGCGGGCGATCGATCGCTCGTGGGAACTTCGCTCGGGAATTTCAATTTAAGTGGTGAAATGTTAGACAAAGCGCCGTTGTTGTGGTGAAAACGAGTTATTAAGGATACAACGAAGGTGCTTGAGTGTGAAATTCTATAGCAGTTGAGTGAGATACTCAATTCTAAGCGATTATGTCTAGCAATAACGTCACTGTTTTGTGCCTTGTGACAAAGTGGTGATTAATTGTTTATAATTGATACATTTTTATGTAAGATGAAAACAATTCTATTGTATTATATACAAGTAATAATTAGTCGCGATAATTGAACAGCAAAGTATGCCTTTATTTTTATTATTAGTAATCATATTCGGTCGGTTCAAATTGAAACAGATGTAAGTAGAGAGGAGAATGTAGAAAAAGAGACTTTTTGTTCGTCCTATATTCTTGTTATTTTTTATCGAAGAAGGCGATGGCGCACTTTTGAAGAAGACGCTTCCTTCTTCAACAACCCATTATTGTCCCACTACTATGCACGGGTGGCCTCTCAGAATGAGAAGGATTAGGCCATAGTCCATCGCGCTGGCCAAGGGCGTATCGGTAGACTTTACATACCTTTGAGATATTGTTTTTTTTTTATAAATCTCTCAGGTATTCAGGTTTCTTCACGATGTTTCCAAATCAAAAGTGCTTGTGATTACAATAAATACAGTGTGATTGTAACTACTGTATTAATTACAAAGTAAAGTAGCTATAAACATCAACGTTAAGCAATATCCTAGTTGCAAAAGACAGTTTTGTTTACGATTTTCGACGTTCCGCCCGACAGACGTCCGTGTCACGGACACCAGCCAACCGTTCCCACGATAACTTGTTACTTTGATATTTTGCACAGATTCCTACTTATACTCAGATTTGTTTATTGAGTAATAGACAAATAACTGTTTATATTTATATTGCTATTTAATTGGTTCGTAGTATTGGCCGTTGTTTCGGGGATTTCAGACTTCAGAAATATTTTAAAGTTGCACTTCTTTTGTGACGCCCGCCTGTAACACATAGCTTTTAGTAGGACGCAAATTTGCGCGTGCAGGTGTATCACATAATTTATTTGTTTGTAGACAACGCCTTCTAGTTTAAAAATTAAACGATTACATGTGATGGTACCGGAATAATAAAATATTTACATGAATTTAAAAAGAAAGTTCTCAAGGATTGGCTAATAACGAAAAATTTACAAAAATCTGAGAAGAAAGTTGCCTTAAACTACCACTCCTTATAAGATCATATCTTGTCATATCGCAATGTCGACAGCCAATTATTTTTTTGATAAGTGACCTTTGAGTAAA
Organism: Epargyreus clarus clarus; assembly: GCA_014595695.2. Lineage (NCBI taxonomy): Eukaryota > Metazoa > Arthropoda > Insecta > Lepidoptera > Hesperiidae > Epargyreus > Epargyreus clarus. Next base: position 2,480,629 of record JACTTY020000016.1, on the reverse strand, counting down.
AATTCAGCGTCTATTATAAAATAATTTCAAAATCACCGCCTCACGAGACCTCAGTTTACTCCCACGATATTATTATCAAATAAATAATGCATTGCCAATGTTTAAATCCTTTTCCTTTCACTTTGCATAAGGAGTGAAATTGAACGTAAATTATAATATTATAGTTAGCAATGAATGTATGAGTTGTTTCAATAATAAATGTATTTTGAAATGGTAGATTTTGTGTTTTTCACTCACAGTGTCGACGTAAATAGAAATGGCGCAATTTGGATTGCAATCTATTGAAACTAATTATGAGTCAATATTGTTATATTAAGTATATCGGGTGCCATGAACACACAACGATGTACACAATCGTACGGATATAGACAGACCCGAAAGAACAATCAAAACTCTAAATATATGTTTGGGATTAACATAATCGCCCGTCAACTTCGTCGTCTAGCAAGTACCAACTATATGAGGAGTCTTTTTACAGTTACAAATTTTCAGAACTTTAAGAAAGTCGTAGACCTTAGGGAGTACAAAGTAAGTAGACACGGGCGTAGAACATAACAAGGCATAGCCTGCTATCTAAAATCCGGGCTATAATATAGCTACCGCCTAGCGCTAGCGTAGCGTACGCTATCCGTCGATGAAAAGTCATCCAACTATGAAATTTTGCCGCCCCCTAAAACGTGCCGCGAGTTTAATCCAAAGCTGGGGCAACCCCCATCGAGCCGCGGGTGTGCAGATCATATGCGATCTGTATGCAGAGACATTGCGCACTTTACCGGTTTTCTCATATCAACAGCAACGTAATAAATTAGATGATTTGCATCGTATACAGGTATTCAAGGAGAGCGTCTAAGCCGAGCCACAATGCCCATACATGGCATGCGTGCACCGCTGACTCATACAGTCATCGACCTTACGATTGACTGTTACACACATACTGGGTGAATTTTCAAATGGGCGATAGCGAAATCTGCGAATTAGGGAATTGCGGACAATGGTCAAAGAAGTATGTAAGAAATGATGGAAGTATAGATAGACAACTAACTTTAGTTTTATTTTTTCTTTCATAATTTATACCTTGGTCAATCCTATACCTAATTTCAATTCCTTTTTCACTTTTATCACTTTGCCTGTAAAAATATGCTATTTAAATAAGTACACAAAGCCGTGCTTGTATATGAAGTTAGACAACTACAGGCGCGGTCGGGTGTTGGATGGGTGACCGCTAATAGATATCTATAAAAATCTGATAAGTGTTGACCAGAAGCAATACATTGTCTGTTGGTGAACTGATTAAGCACTGTAAAATAAAGTAGTGACTGGTGGTGACCTGATAACATATTTTTGTTTATGCCTGCATATCGCCAATTATGTCGAAATAACCGAATCGGCCAAATCAAGTCGACCTAATTTTACTCAGAAATGGCACGTCCTCGAAATTATCTGACAGTTGGCTACCCTCTCTTAGCACGATTTCATGCACTGTTTCATTATTTATGCATGAATCGCTGTGATACGAACTAACGAGATCTGAATTTTTATTCGATTCCAATACGTCCACTTGATTTAATTTAATTGATATTGAATAATTAATATATCATAATAATTATCGGACTTTCACGCGACAGTTTTGTAGGATGAACTTAATTGGACGATGTCAAGAGTTCGTAAATAAATAAAATCGATATAAGTGTTATACTTAAAACACTCAAAGGGAAGTTATTAGGCAGAAAAAGTGTGTAGTGTGTAGAATGACACGGGAGTTGAATCACGAAAATACCACCTGTACCCTTAGCCGTATTTCCCATATATTTCCAATCAGTTTTGATATAATCCGCTAGGGGCGCTGATTGGAAATGTATGGGCATATACGTAAAAAAAAAGAAAAACAATCATCTTTGTAAAAACGTAAAAACTTATATTAAGGGTACTGTTTACACTCCAAAATGACTTAAATTCAAATGTGTTCACGCCAAAACAATCAAGCAAATTACTCATTACTGTAGGCAGTGGAACACACATAACAGGCATTCCAGTTACATCATGGCCTCGTGACTCACCACGGCGTCGCACGCGGCGAATACGAAGCAGCGAGCAAAAAACCTTTGTTGACGTTCTTTATGGTATTCGTGATCTGTGGCGTTGTTTATGGTATCTGTGGGCCGTGGGCTAGATTAGACGTGATGTCTAGGAAAATAAATAAAGCTAGGTACATATTTAGCAGCTATTTGTACTGAAATCTGATGTATTGATACTCAAAAGTTAAGTAACATTTACACATGATAAATAATATCATAATAATCATATAAATGTAGATACATTTAATAAAAGAAGGCTTTAAGCTAGAGCTTTTTTATTTGATGTTCCTGCCATGAATTTTCTTTAATTCGGGAATTTTGAAATCAAATGATCCACATTGATTGATTAAAAGATAATTATATTAAACCAGGTGGTGGTTTGAAGATCATAGACCTTTGTGGTTCGATTCCGGAAACACCACTGCCACACCTATTTCGGCATAATAACAGCAATGTTAAGCACTGTTGCATTTCGCTTTTAAGAGCGTGGTAAGGGAGAGGTAATTTCCGTGACATCTCAATTTAGACCTAAGGGGGTAGCAATGAACCAGTTGATTACGGATGACCATGGGGGGCAGTAGCCACTTGCCATCAGATGGGCAGCATGCTCGTTTTCTATTTCAATATTCAAAAAAAGAAAGACCAGACGAAGTACAATATTGCTCGTGTCCATTTGATATAATTGGGCAGTTCAAGGTCTCACCAACCAAGGTTATTAACCATAGTAATAGAGCTATTTTCAGAGTGGACACCGAACGTCCTTGATTCAAAACATAATCGATCTAGGTTTATGAACTTTGAAAATTGTTGCTATGGTAAATTTTATTAACAATATAACACTTTAAGATACCTAATCTACAATGATGGTGAATTGCCTGGGCTAGTAAATATCACATATTTTTTTAACATCACAGATAAAGGTAATTTGATCTTAAGTATTTTGATTTTAGAGTAGTCTTGAAAACTAGTGATAATACTTTCTTAATACATAAAACTTTGATACGTCTGCGATACGTTCAAATAAGTAGTTAAATTTAAATTGTAAGAGGTAGAAAGTAATTTCATCAAGCTTAAAATTCATATAAAAATCTTTATTGCTAATGCAAATTTAAGAGATGGTCTTACAAATAAATAAAGTCCACTTGAAACAACTCTCTAAAGTATTTCAATGGGTACACTAGAATTCATAAAATAAATTTCTTTCAAAGTTCCATTTCAAGTCAGAGGTAAAGAGATCTTACTTTAGAAGTTGGAGCTGAAGCGCGCGGTCATAAATCATACTCAACTTTCAGTATTTCAAAGACATTCTGTGGTCATCTTACCTATTATATAAAAGTCGTTTCATTATAATTTCCTCGAAAGCCACTAGCGTCAAGGTTAAAGTTTTCGTCAACAACTTGAATAATACATTTCCAAGTATTCATTTGACCCGACTGTAATCAATACATTTGTCGCAGTTAATCGTGGTAATGGTATACTCAATTATTTTACATATGACGAATCATTCCATTAGATAACGAAAAAGCTTAATTTAATTATTACTTAACGAAAGTGCCGTATTGGACGGATTTTTTCCCACTTTCTTACATTCCCTAGCTCTAAAGCGTATTAGTGAAGGATTTAGGCATATTCAATATCAACATTCAACATTTTTATAGTCTACATATTCCCTCATTAAGATTCCCTGTATCGTGGATTCGTTTAATGCACATAATAAATTGTACACAAAATAAGGGAAACCCAGGAAGTCTTGGCAATATGATCAGGGTTCGGCCATAGTCCTTACTATGCGTAGGTGCGGATTTGCATACACTAATAAATTTTCGGAGTTGTAATTATTTTTTTGTAAAGCTTTGAAAACCCAAAGATTTTAGCCCAGGATATTGGCTTGAAATGGTACCGCCAGGGTCTATCACACTATAAATCGGAAACTATACTTACCCTAGATGCACCCAAAGTTAGCCATCCATTCCTAATCTCGGAAGGGTCAGCATCTTCTAACGAGATTGAGGACAACTGTCTATTATTCTTCCAGTGGCTGGGCTCCCACCAGTTCACGTGATCTAAAGAACGATGGAATTTATGTGTCTGCATATTTTGATGCACCCCTCAGCAATTTTCTTCAAGAATCAGATAATATTTTTTTGCAATCACTTAGTTTTGTCAATGTTTTGAAATGTCCACATTTCACTTATTCCAATAAAATGTTTGATCAGATTATAGTTGATTTAACGGTGGCGACACTTGGTGCAAACAAGCAGGTTTGTATTTTCAGAATCCGATAATTCCACAGTCATTTGCATAGAAAATAACAAATTTCTAGAACTTGCTGCAAACTTTTCCAATCACGAAACTTTCGGCTTGAAAGGCTCTTGAGAAACTCAACGTCTTTTCACGCTAGCTTACAAAAGCTGAATGAACCAAAACCACCCCTGGGGGTGAATGTTTGTTTGTTTTCCGGTTGCCCAGCAACCATCCACGTGCGGTCAATGTCACGGTATAATGAATAACACACGACCTTCAGGATTACCCACGTTACCGCAACTTGACCCGGTTTGGGATTAGTTTTCTACCGTGTGACGTTTCTTAACTACCGGCATAATTTATATTTATTACATCACGTGATTAACAAGATTGCTACCTTATTTTGATAAACAAGTTTCGGTTTGTTACTGATAGAATAAAGTAACTTCTTGATGTCAAAACTTGCTTTAGGTTTAGAATGTATAAAAAAAATAAAAAAAGTACACGTGATGTTGGTAACTACTGTTTGCCATAGACAACGGCATTGGCGACCAGATAAAGAAGTTACATAGACTCTGCAAGATCTCAAATGTTCAGATGTGACAACCATTTTGTTTTTTTCTTGTCTCGCTAAAGCTCAAGTCCGTAGTCAAAAACATGACATCAAAAACGATTAATCACCCACTTTCTAACTTTCAAGCCGTCCATCACATATTATATTCGACGATATGAGAATCATACACATTGTGGTCGTATTCATTGGGAACTCGAAGCAAATTATACTTTAGCTCGGTGTTCTAAGGTTGGTTGCTACTAACACCCACACTTGGAAGTTCAGGCCATAAATGATCAGAAGGCTGACTCATAATCACTTCCTTGTGAGACGCGTAATGCGATAATAACACTTTCGTTTTCATCCATTCCTTTCGATTAAATGGAACTGTAGTGTGACAAGGATCAACTAATATTTTATAATACCTTAAATAATGTTATTATGACCTAATAGGTTTTTAAGTTTACGAATGAGAAAGGGACTTTGCATTCTATTTTATGATAGTAGTAACTATGGACATCTGTAGTCTTACCAGTACCCTTAGTATGAGTTTTAACGTTTTGACAAAAATGACTGTTTTTGTTTTAGTTTATGTAATTCCCATATACTTCCAATCAGTTCTGATACATCAGCTAGGGGCACTGCTTGGAAATTTATGGACAAATACGTAAACATATTTGTTTAATATTTTGGTATTCCAAAACAGTCATTTTTGTAAAAGCGTAAAAACTCATACTACCCTTAGTACAGAGGTCGTAAAGTTCTAACGATTAAGTTGAAAAGCATTGAAAGTCCTTTGTTTAAGTGTAGAGACGCTAATGGAGATCACTTATTACCTTATACTCCTCAAATTAGAAGATAGTAGCGTTTGATACTATTATTATAAGACAGAAATAGACGTTAAAGTAGTGCCCTGATAAAACCTACGAAATATTCTATCACCTTTAATTAGTAAATCATCAGTTGAAACTGTCACTGAGAAACACAGGTTTAATGAAGGTATGACTAACGATATATTTCTACTTAATTGCTTGGTATTTTCAGAAATACTTTCGTAACTGAATATTTTGCTAAGAAGTTTATTATTATTTTCGCCGTATTTCATGCAATAATACGTAAGCATTCTCTACCAGAAGAAATATTTCTAACCACAACACAATACACATAACTGGCACAGATACGGCGGCATTACTAAAGCCTCATCCTATCGGACTACTAATAGCTCGTTACTACAACATCAAAACAAAGCTCTATTATATTGTCATCAACAAAGTTATTGTTCTGCGTCTAAAACTCCCTAATAGTGCACAACACCCACACTCGTCCTTGCGCCCACTGGGCCGCTTTATTTGAATACTGCACGTTAAATGCTCCACAGATAATACCTTGTTTACATAGAATGCCGTGTTATATATCATTTATCTCCGTAAGTGAAGTAGGTCGCTCTGTTTAACTGGTAATGTTGGTTTAGAAGGCCGTTGTTGGGCGGTTGGTGGTTAATCAAAATGGTATAGAAAATGGGAGTGTTAAAAATAAGTTTAAGATGAAGGATTTAAGATGGAAACATTATAAGAAGAAAGAATAAAACATAATTCCCTTAGAGCTTAAATCTAGGAGTTGTGGGACTGCTAAGGATACTGTCACAAACACGAAAGTTAAAAGCAAACGTCGATTAATATTGTCACGGAAAAAGTCTACTCCAGATTGAGTTGGTTACATACACGAGTACCTTGTTATATCCTTCAAAAGGACATTGCTGTTGTAAAAAATAGGCAGCAGTAAGGTAAGTGATGCGTCGTAGATATTACGTAAGTATTAACTTCACCACATCCTTCAAATGACACGACATTATCTATTATCACTGTTATGATAAAATATAAATAGGTAGCCGTAATCTATTACTGCTAAGTACTAGTAGTCGCAGATAAACAACGAAGGACTCTGCTTCAAAACTCTAGATCATTTCCACTACATCCGATATCATCTTAACTTCATTACTCATTGTAAATACAATACGATTAACGTAACGCTATTACTGATCGGTTTTACAAGACAAATCAATTACGTATGGTTAGGGAACATTATCGATGTAGGATAGGTTAGGTTAGGGCAGGGCCGGATTTAAAGGAGGACAACCGGGGCGGCAGCCCCGGGACCTCCACAAAAGAGGGGCCCCCACAATAAGACGTCGGATTTTTTTTTAATTCAGACTAGTAAACACTACTAAAAAAAATATCTTTTCCTTTGATATTTTTTTTCGCTGTTTTACCTTTATCTACAGTACGTTGTACAAACATGAATACTAGAAGAATCTACCTGCGTTTCACAGTAAAATATTTATTGAAAAACTCAACTGAAAAAATTGTTCTTTTTATTCGGAAAATAATTTGGGGCCAGGGGGCCTCCACTCCTTTGTTGCCCCAAGGCCTCTAGACCTCTAAATCCGGACCTGGGTTAGGGTAAGCAATCAATACAAAACTGCCAATAATTGACATTTGACAATAGCTGCCACTAGGAAATAACAGATTTCCATATTAGGCAGGCAATATTGGATATATCGATTATTAATAAAGGGCGCAAGTGATGCTTCGCAGTTGAACACTGAAGGACTCGTTGGTTATAAACTCCAAACAGTTTCCACTACATCCAATATCTTATTTCCTACATTACCTTTTGTACAGTGTACAATGTACACACATTACGATTAACGTAACGCTATTACTGATCGGTTTAACAAGACAAATCAATTATGTGGTACGGTCGGACGCTGAACGAGGCGGCATTAATTGAAATTGATATCGGGCGGCGCTATCGGATGAGTCTGCTTCATCAAAACATATGGTTAGGGAGCTTTATCGATGTAGGCGCCAATGTTATATTGACGATTAATAATTATTTTGATTTTAGACTTAAATTGTTCCACCGTTGTGGCTATACCATTGCCTCTTAGTGTGAGAAGTAAAGGAACATAGTCCACCAGGTATTAATCAATATGTCACATTTTGGGACATATTTTTATTTCGCTTGGAAACAGTTAGAAATTTTAACAGCACTTTCTTATGGAAAACCTTTGTACACAAGCTTTCAAGAGTATAGTTTAAACGGAGAAAAGAGTATTAATTATATTTTATAGGTTAAAGTGCACTTTTCTCCCTCCTAAAAGTCTTAAAAAGGTGAACATATATTTTGGTCAACATCTATTTTGGTGCTCATCAATTACGTTTGATTCTCAGCCTTTGCGATATACAATTTGTGTAATTGGATGATGACTTTCATCTCCATAGAACTTAACATGAAATAGATACGTCCGAGTCGCCCATATACATCTTTTATCAACCCCAGACAGCTTTTCCTGTCTGATATCTATGAAAGACGCGTTGTTATTTCTGCGGTCGAAATTGGAAAATCTCGTTGTATATTTGTTATAATTACCGAATGTACTCGTAAACAAGAGTACAGCAGCACTAACAAAGCTGTTATAACTGAGCCAGAAATAGATGCTGATTGTGTTTCCGACATCAAACCGCAAAGGGTTCTACTTCTAACACCTTTATATAACAATCGATAGAAATAAATAAAATTGCAGTGTCTGTTTGTAATTTCAACAGCTTTTTTCATCTGTTTGTTCTGGTTAATTTCCGAAATGGCTGAACCGATTTTGTTAGAACTTTTACTGGCAGTAAGTTAATTTTACAAGGTTTAAGTATAATCATTCCGTTCAATTACTTAAGGGTTTCGCGCAAAACTCATTCTAAACGCGGGTGATACCGTAGGGCATACCGTAGGGCTAGCTCGTACTGTAGTTATAGTTAAATGCGTGCAAGTAAGAAAATAACCGCAAAATGTTATATACATTATATATCAAAAGCCACTTCTATTTCCCATCTACTCTGCGTCCCTCATCAGCAAACCCTCGCCCATTGAATGGGCGCAATTGAATAAAGGCTGTATCGCTGCACCGCTCTCGTCTGGCGGGATTCCAACTCGGACCCACTGCAGAGCTCGCTTATGCAATGCAAGTTAAATATTTACCCGTCAAGATCAAAACTCTTATTGTCTATCCTAGAGTTGTATTATGTAACTAAGTTAATATGGATTTCGCTGTTTAATGAAATAAATGCATTTTTTTCTGCATAAATCAAGTATCATACAGTTTAATTGATGTTAAACATCCGTATAAAAGAGGAGTTCCAGTTCTTACAGGTGACTGTAACAGATGCTTCAATATTCTGATGACTAAGTTTAGTAGAGTAGGATTCCTCATGCATCAGACTGATTTGTTATTTACTTGAAAATACGATATGAAGTTTGTGATAAAAAATTATCTTTGTAAAAATATGAAACCTATAGCTCTATAGACTCATTAATTTTTCTAATCAATACCGAGCAAGTAATAAAATACTTACCATACGCTTTGTTCTTTCTTTCTGTGGAAAGAGAAAAGGGTGGTTAGGAATTGTTGAGTCGGGAACGGGAAAGGTTTAATTACTGGAAAAAAGGGTTTCCACTACACGTCTTTGTTTTCAACATCCACATTGTTTTATAGCTATTTCACATTCATAATTAAACCGCTAAAGCTTTTACATGTTTCTTTTCAAACTTGCGATTTAAAAATGTTTGAGCGTATTTTTTTATACATTGTTTTTGGTTGACGTAACTATTTTAACGAGAGATTTGTTCATATGTAAGACATACTCACATAACTCCGTATAATTTCTTCTTATAGTAGGTATACCAAAATGTTTCAGATCTACTCGTATAAGCTGTGTGGAAGATAAGGACGTCAGGAAATTTGCATCATATTGAGAATTGATATAAAACCAGTAGATTTAACCCATAGCAAAGATTCGCGCTGTCTGGGGCGTAGCTGAATTTGCAACCGTCCTAGGGATAAGTCGGCAAAAAACTGTATCTAAAAGTTGGTATCAAAAATTCTTACTATACAGAAATTTAGCTGTCTCGTAAAGTGCCGTGCAATTAGAGTTTGATGGGTCTTGCGTTATGAAATACACGTTATACGAAGAAGGTAATTTTTCTGCCGCCCGCGTGGCACGTCTTGTGGGGCGGCAAAATCTTCACATTTATTGCACATGTACATACTAGAATACTATAACAGTAATTCGGTGGGGATAATTATTTTATTCGTATCTTATTCCTAAAGTGTACTTTAAACTTACAAGATTTTTTTATGCATATGTTAGACGAGCTGCTTACCTTTACATACATGCTGAAACTCGATATGTAACGAAGGATTGAATCACTTCAGCGTGCTATCTTTATCGGATTACCGGTATGTAACACGAATATACGATTTGGAAGCATCCTTTCATAACGTTTTATGTTTAAGGAAATTGAATGTCGTTTTATCGTTGATTATTGAGGTTCGATTGTTGTCACCGCTGTCATCTCTATTTCTGCCTTTTAGCAGGTAAAGGGCTACTGTGTTCTGCTGCTGTAATGCTGAAGTAAGGTAACGAGAGAAAGAAATGTTATTTACATACATTAGGCGTTCTGACTTAGTCCTTAGGGGTAGCAACGCTTCACGTAGTTACAATTCTTGGGGGTTGATTACAAATGTAAACTAGTGACAGTAGAAGAAATTCTAAAATATAAAAAGTTTTTTTCCTTTGAATAACGAGGATGACAATAGACACAAAAATTCTAATAAAGGAAAATTATGTCTGTAGGTAGGTGTGTATTTTGGGCGTGACGTATAAATAATGGTCTCGCTTTGTTCCCAGAACGATTACCTAATTACCTAATGGAGTTCCACTGTTTTACGAGTGGATACACCTTTTTGTATGTAGGACATTGTTAATAATACCTGTTTATTTTGAAAGTAGTAAGTAGTTATGTGTTCCTTACTTCACTTTTCAAAAATGCAGCGCTGCATTGCTTTTATAAGACAGAATTAGGTGTAGAGCCGGCTCTGGAGTCGAAACGTTCTACCACCTGTAAAATATGCAGGTGAACATAGTACAATCCTCTGTGATTCGACTCTGGTTTTTTCGGATTTTTTCTGTTGGTATACTATATTAATTATATTATGTTTCTCCTCTAACTTCACATACACATCCCACTTACCTCACTATCCTTCTTACCTTTTCCATGCATAGGTTGTCTGGAAGAGATCGTTGCTTAGCGATAAGGCCGCCTATTGCATACGATTAACCTACATAATTGTGTATTATTTTTATGATCTACTGAAATGTGCAATAGAGAATCTATCAATCTATCTATCTGGAAGCACCACTGCCACACCTTTTTCTGCCTAATAGCAGCAATGCTGTGTTCCGTTTTCAAGAGCGTGGTAAGAGAGATATACTTTCCGAAATATTTCAACTTAGTCAACGTTAGTAAAAAGGTAGAAATCTAATATTATCTGGGATTGATTTTAGATTTCCATGGGCGGCTCTAGCAACTAAACAAAAGGTTGACTGCCTGCTCTTGTTCTGCTTTAATATTATAAAAATGCAGGTGATATAACATTTCAATCTCAAGATAATACTTATCTATCTTTTATAGGTATCAGATCATTTTAGTACCACTAACCACGTATTAAATATGTATAAAATGACCAACTCTATTACTACATTTATAACAATACATCTTATTGTTTCTGACGCATACGTAGAAGTTACATTTACCCACATAAACGCTGCTCTAATGAGGTTTAGTATAATCAATATCATTGTTAATTAGCATGGTTTTCCTTGTAAATAATATAAATATAGAATATTGTTATTTACAGGGGCATAATATTATGAAGTAAATTATAACATAATAGTTAGCTCTTGACACTGACTGTATTTGATTGTGAGTTTGTCCTGCGACTTCATACATTCTTCACCTTGTTCATTCTTTTGTAAACTCGTTTGTTCGTTCTTTTGTATGTTCGAACGTTTATTTGTTCACAAATGAACAAATAATAAATTTTGAAACGTTATATGTGTTTTAAAAATCTGCCCTTCGTCTGTTTTATAAAGTCCCTATTACTTAACTATGTTAAAAAAATGCGAATATCAATCTTTATTTGAAAAATTTTGCCAGACAATTTATATTTAGATCACGAAAACCTGTTCCAAACAATTTTTTACTACGGGGTTGAAAAAGTATGGACGTGTACCTATGTAAAATATATGCCCTTCATTAGTGGTCCAGTCTAGCCGTAACAGAGGGGTAGGGGTTGATGAAAGCCTTTACTTTGCGAACCCTGGCTGGCTTCGTTTTTTTAATTTAACAAATGAATGCATTGCGCGAACGCGGATATGTAAACACCCCGTTTAACAGCATCTAGTCAAAGCTCAGACCAAAAAATATAGTTAAATGTATTAACGTTTACTATATTTTGTTTCTGAAATATATTCTATTGTAATATTAAAATATAGTAAACGTTAATACGTTTAACTATATTTTGTTTCTGAAATATATTCTATTGCAATATGCTATATTTTGTTTCGGATGCTATAACAGCAATGCTAGCAAACGATGCTATAATGCTATAATAGCATCCGAAACAAAATACAGCGTATTGCAACTTGCTTGCAGCGTAACGAATATATTTCAGACCTACTGGGACGTAGAACCCATCTGTGATTTGATTCTGGAAGCACCATCACCATACCTATTTCTGCCACATAACAGCAGTGTTAAACGCTGTTGTGTTCTGGTTTGAACGGTGTGGTAAGGGTGACATATCTATCTGAGACGTTCATTCTAATCCGCAGTAATAGCAACGTGGCAGGCCTCAGGTAGGACTATTATCTTATTTAAGGTTGATTACAGATTTCAATGTGCGACAATAGCCACCATTATGTGGACTGCATGCCCGTTTGGTACATAGAAAATGGGTCTCTTAACACTTCGAATATGCTCATATGATCGAATAGGTAATTTGACGAGTCCAATGTATTGTTTTTTCTGTTAACTAAATAATTTAATTTCTAACTAATACTAATTGGCCAAGTGCAAGTGGAACTCGCACTCGGAGGTTCCGTACCACCAACATTTTGTATTTTTTTATTTTTAGTATTTGTTATTAAAGCAGGCTCCAAAGTAAAAAATACACAGTGAAAAATTGAACTGTCTATGTATTACGGTTCAATAGATAAAGCGAAAAACGTTGAGAAATAACGGTTTTTGTATGGCGACCCCCATTTATTTTTAACTTTTTTTTATTTTTGGTATTTGTTGTTTCAGCGGCCACCTTCATACATACCCTGTAAAATTTCAAATGTCTATCTATTACGGTTCAGAAGATATACAGCCCTGTGACAGACGGTCAGACGGACAGACAGCGAAGTCTTAATAATAGGATTCCGTTTTTACCCTTTGGATACGGAACCCTAAAAACGATTACTTACATCCCTTTCAATTGAGTCATTTCATAATAAAACTCACTACGTAATACTAAAACGCACTCAGTATTAACGTCTACTCACTCGTATCGATTCAAGTGGTTCCTAAGTACTTCGATTAATAAGTTTATTTTCATAGCAATTGAGTTCCAACTTCAATCAAAACAGATCAAAGAAGCAATCAATGTGGGCGTAGCAGTTACCAAATTACTATGAGCTATTTCCACTTAATGTTACGTGACTACTAATAGATGGCGTTGTTTGCTTATAAATAGAACTTAAGTAGATGGCGCCACTGGGACGGTTACGCCATTATTCATTTGCGCGGGAATTTAAAATTAGTTTCTAATTATCATGAGGTAAAGCGTGGAGAGTTTGTACACTGGGGTGTATTTCTTCACGCTTATTTGTTTCTTCATTTAAGTGTTGTTTACGTAAGTGACAAATCGTACCATCTTACTTAGGTACAAAACAAATATAGGTCCGTGATCTTACTAGTTTCTACCTTCTAGAAGCGGCATTAACAGGTAATGTATCCTACTATAATATAATCGACATTGTAATCTACTCTTCAGAGGTAGCACGGCAGCTACGACCGATCTCAAATAAGACAGCTCATTTCCATAACAAGATTATATTTTTATAATGTGCAAAAAAAATCAAATGAGTGACGACATTCTGTTTTTTTGTAAACCTATTAAGACCAATCTAACGACTCCACAATTTTTTAAATCCATAAAGCCGGCCTACATGACTTGCCCATGCCAAAACACTCTAAAAACATAAGAAGATCCCAGACAAAAATAAATTTGCTCAAAAATCTTCTTTTCATAACAATAAAACTTGCCTCTCATAATAAACCAGCATGAACTCTTACTACACGTTGCACAGTTAAATGCAGTAAGTAATTTATTGACTCAAGTGGCCATCACACCACATTCCTCAATTAGTCAGTATCGCTGTTACTATTCGTTTAAACACTGCGTTAAGAACCCCTCTCGGAATACCACATTAGCTATACACTCAGACTAAAAATAGACTAGACTCAGCCCCTTTAACAAATTATTTAAAAAGCTTTGCAAAATTGTCAAAATTTTGGTATGCTACGAATTATGTTCACATTTATAAACAGCTCGAACAAAATGTTTAAACATATAAAAATAAATGCCACTTGTACGTTTAATATACGCAATTTATCCAAACATTATTATAATGCAAATCATATTAATTGCGATGTGTACAAAGCCGAAATACGTTGTACCTACATTTATATGAAACGCTTCAGAATAAAACTTTCCTTATCTAACACAAAATGTCCTAAATAATTTTATATCGTCACTTTCAAAGTGCCTCAGGTGCCAGGTGCTTTTAACGCTGCAACCATAGATTAGTAAAGATTACTCACTCCTAACAAGAAAATGTGCCCAGTTTTGAGAATTGAAATAGTAGTGCGTAAAAAAGTTTTGCCACGTCTCCGTGCTAAAATGTCCCTAAAATATTTGTAATTATTATTATAAATTATTTATTTATTATGTAAATTACGCAGTATTAGTTATTTATTCGTAAATTTTCTCTAAAAATGTTTTTATTTGTCAAGAATTCAAAAAAAGAACTTACTATAATAAGCCATTTGCGACTTCATTCAGTTTCAAGGCGCCGAAGTATCTTTACTAATCTATGGCTGCAACGTAATGTTTCGTAAGGCTCTTCCTTTAATTTTTTTAGTCTGAGCATGTCTATAGGTCGTTTACACATACTGTAGTACTTAACGCGGATAGCACTGTATGCGAAGATAAAACTGGTTTATAGATCACACAAATCGGCAATAGACATTTCTTGAGTCAACTCATCGTCTCATATTTTGAAAGAAGCAGATCCAACATTTTCTCCATTACAATACTGTAGTTAAATAGTTATTATTTTATGACAGTTACTTCAACAGTAGGCGCGGCTACCCCTAAGTTAAAATGTAAGAATTCTTTCACACTGCTGATATAAGACAGGAAGTTAGGACGATAGTGCCTTCGTGGTCAGACCATCGTTTGTCTACCACCTTGAAATCCTTTGGATTATGTGAAGTTCCTTGCAAGAAACTGATAAAGGGAAGACTGAAATAAATAGTCACAAGTCTTATGACTGTTTGTCACTAATGACTTACGTTTTTGTTCACGACTTCCATGACAAATTTACTTACCTATCTATTACTGCCATAATAAAGTACACAAGACTTGTACACAGTATTCTTTACACAGAATATCACAGTGTTCGAGATGACGTAACACTCTTATACAGGGTGAATTTTTCAAACGGGCCTTCAGGGCCAAATCCGAAACTATAAGGGTTAGCATAAATGCTGAAAGGAGTTACGAGGCCAATTTTGATAAAAACTAAAACTGCATCATTACTTTTTTAAAATAACGTTTTCCCTAGCTGGGAATCGAACGAGTTCATTTTGAAAAAAAAATACACCCTCTATTTTATTACACTATCTGATAGTGTTGCTTAAAAGGATCAAAATCTGGGAAGTAATGATAAATGACAAACTAAAGGATAAGCCTCAATTTTAACAAAATACATATTTTTTCATATTAATTTAGCAGTTAAGTTTCCGCCATTCATCAATTTAAACATTTCTCATATTAACATTTTTTTTGGCTCAATGTTTCAAATTGTTCGAAAGCGGACGTTTTGTTCTCCAAGAATTTATATTTTTATGTCCGACTTAGTTAAGGTTATTTTTAGAACCATTATAATAGATTTAACTTGCTATGGGCGGAGTTTCGTTTAATACAGTAAAGTTGTAAAGTTGACAATTTGCGAGAATGACTTTTTCGAGTCAAATTCGAGTGATTACTTAACAAAGAGATATTGAAAATCATATTTAACGTTGAAACGAAGTTGTAAACAACAAAGAACAAGGATTTACTAATTAATCAGTTACCTGTTTATGTTTATTAAAAAATAAATCCTAAAAACGGCGGTAACTTATTTGCCAAACTATTACTTTCTCATACTAAGCCATATGTCATGCTCATAACATCGAATAATTACTTGATCTTTCAACAAATTCCTCAATGGTATGACTTATGTATGTTTCTAAAGAATTATACATAAATCATTTGTTATGTATAATCCACAAGGATTAGTATGCCAATGTATGGAAAAATGTGTATTTTCTTCAAATTGTTCCTTTTCCTTTAATTTGTCACATAACATTACTTCCCAGATTTAGATCCTTATAAGCAACACTATCAAATAGTGGAATAATATAGAGGTGTATTTTTTTTTCAAAATGAACTCGTTCGATTCCCGGCTAGGGAAAAAATTATTTAAAAAAAGTAATGATGCAGTTTTCGTTTTTATCAAAATCGGCCTCGTAACTCCTTTCAGCATTTTTCGCTAATCCTTATAGTTTCGGTTTTGGCCCTGAAGGCCCGTTTGAAAAATTCACCCTGTATAATAATCAAAATATTTACATTCAATCGTAACGTCATAAAATCATTGAGTAAGTGACAAAGTTATTTTTATAATGTTTTAAAATCTAAGCCACCAGTTTACTTTGATCATAAACTTTAAAAAAAAGAATTTTGACCGCGAATATTATATTCAAAGGTGGTAGAACCCTTTGTGGTTCGACTCCGGCGGCACCACCGCCACACCTATTTCTGCCTAATAACATTAGTGTTAAGCGCTGCTGTGTTCCGTTTTGAAGGGTGTGGTCAGGGAGACATACTTTTCCGAGCCATTCCAGCTTAGTCCTCAGGGGTAGCAGCGCATCTGTGGCCGACCTCAGGTAGGTATATCTAATCCTATCTGGGGTTGATTACAGATGTCCATGGGCGGCAGTAGCCACTTACCATCAGGTGGACTGCATGCTCGTCTGCTACTCCTATATTATAAAAAAAAAGAAAAAAAAAACTACGCATTTTTGAAGTTATATTACGAGTATTTTCTATTTTGGGTTTTAACATAACAATGTCTTATTTACTTGGTTTCTGTGTTCTTTGGGTTCATAGAAAAAGAAAAAAACGTAAAGCGGGTTCATCTTAGAACAGTATTTCTTCCTAAAATGTTCAATCATATTGTAAGAAATAGGTGTACTTATATAGTAGGTAGGTAGGTGTTCGTATTATATTTGTATCCTTGATGAAATATGTACCAAGTAAATAATAAGTTGCAGTTTACTCTTTTATACCAATGATTAGAATTTATAATTTTTTAATTAGCAGAAATTGTTTTTCAATCTTTTGTAGGTGACACATTTGGTAGGGAAGATAGATTTATTCATTATAATATCATAGGTAATTAGATTAATTTATGGCGACAGTCTTACCACATCCTTCAAACCGAAACATATACCATAATATATTACTTAAATAGCGTAAAATTCCACTTCATTATCTCTCAGCATATGTGTAAGTGCCATTATGAGTGCCACTCGGTCGTCAGCTTGCTAATCGTCTATCAGAGACTGCAATGCATTTGCATATATCATGGCACTCACGACGTTACATTACAACATACTCCGAGGATCATATGACTCATGACATATTCGCAAAATAAATACATGCACTATACATCATACATGATACAAAATTACTTTTTATTGAGTACAACGCCATCTTTTATTCATTTATTTTTATAATTCTTAGATACATCTAACATTACAGGTTTATAGCCTAATTCGTTAGTGTAGTTACATAATAATAATAATAACACAACAATTGTACATAATAATAATAATTAATTAATTCAATATAATATTGGATTAAAGCAACAAAAGTAGTAACGGTATTTGTTTCAAATTGAGTGAAGTAAAAATATTGACATTAATTGCGCACGTGATTTTCCAAAAGAAGTTTACAGGAACTCACTAAATTATTAATTTAAAAATTAAAGAGTATAAATAGAATTGAAGTACCTTCAGTGCTAAAATAATTTAATCACACTGGATCACTTAAAGAAGAGATAAATATAAATTCTGTCGAAATAGAAGGCTCATATTACTTTGACGGCCAAATAAGGACGAAGCCAGTTACTATAATACTTATTGCTATAATATTTGCAAATAACCATGTTGCCTGACGGCACAAGTCATTACTTTCATTTATGTAAATGAATAAGAGAAATAAGTTTGTAAACAGAGAGCTTAGCTTAGTGACAAGCATTAACTTTCGAATGTACAGAGGTCGGCGGTTCAAATTTATTTACAATCCCGGAATACAATAGATAGGCTTTTCGAATTTTACTAAATTTCCTTACACATGACTTGTATGTTTTAAAATAACAAAATGACCTTCAACTTAATATAAAAACAACTGGAAGTAACATTGAAGGGATTTGTACATTGTGTCAGATTTAACTACTCATATCATTTTTGTCGGACAACTTAGAAAAGTTGATAGTCGTTGGTCAGGTGGCTGGAAAGCGTTGCAGAGGGAGATCGCCAACCCGATGGACAGATGTTGTCAAGAAACTAGCAACACCACAATCTACAATTCCATACACTTTGCACAGAATCGCAATACTTGGAAGACTATCGTAGACAAGGCTGTTCTTGATGGTCACGACCCTCAGTCATGAGGATTCGACTAAGAAGAATCATTTTTGTTTTAATCGACAAATAGTAAACTCATGTTTATAACCAAAAGTTAATTGTTAAAATTGAATATTGATTTTCTTTCTGAGTTATTTCGTCGGATCGCAATACCCAATTTTAGAAGAATGGAATAGTATGGAGATAGGAACTCTCCTAGACAGAGCCCTGGTTTGAAAACAAACTTAGTTTTATTTAGGTTACACTTCAATTAGATTAGATAAATCCATTAGTTTTATCAACGTAAATGGTCTTATAATAAGACATTACATTAAACGGCCTGCCATCATATTTTTAAGGTACTTAACCTTAACAGAATAAAATCCGCAATAAAGCTTAGCGATATAATCTGGGTATATTGTCAAAATTGTCCGCCAAACTTGAAAATGTGGGCGAAGTTGCAATTCTAAATCGGGTATCACCAACCCGATCTACGCCCACTATCGGGGACATTATGAGGTCCATGCCCATATTGAGGGTCCCTAGGACCTTGTATTTGATATCTTAGAGTCAAAAAATTGGTCATTAAGCGCTCGCATTATTTACGAGCATGAATTGTGAGACGTGGCATGACAAATGAATTGGAAGACATAAATTTTCCACCGACATTTATGGAACATCAACTAAGTTTTAAAGTCTGTCTATGATGTATGATGTACATAGTAGAATACATATCAGCTCTTAGATGTGATCTATAAAGTAAAATTAATTATTATTATTGTTTATTATGTGCTACTTCTCTTGCATTGAAGCTTATGCCTTAAGGACGTCCGCTAAAACTGACGCCAGTTAACTGACGCTTAAACTTGCGTCAGTTTTGGCGGACGCCCTTAAGATAATTAGATATTTCTCATGGAACATCTTATAGAACAGACGGATAAAGGATTGCATTGTGTTAATATCTTCTTAATAAAACTCTAATACTGACTAGCTGGCAAACAAAGTTCCGTTTAACCCGTATATAAGCATGAAATTTTGTACAAAAGTCCTTTATGTAATTTAGCAAGGACTTACCTACTACGTAGAGGTTCATAGTCTTCTTTTTTCAAAACTTAGAAATGCTAAAGTTTAAATATTTTAAAGTAGGCACTAAAAACATTGCGTTGGCGCAGTGCTTTCATCCACTTATCGCGCAAACTTGTTGCAAATAATTTGCCTTTCACGACGGTTTGTTAACATCGAATTATATTTTTGAAAGCTCGCTGCAACTTACCCGAAAATATGATTTAAAACTTCAAGCTTTTAAAGAGCACGAAAGTGGGTGTTATATAATTAAAAATATTTTACCGAATATTTGTCATTATATAATTTACGTTTTATTCGAGACGTCTTGCTTACATTAAGATAAAAATTAAGTAGGAAGTTTTTTATTTAAAAAATAAGCTAAAAGTGTTTAATAAAGATGAAGTAAAAGTAGCTTTTGTATTTGATTTAGTTTTTTTCAATGAAACTAAATCTATTACCATCCTAAACATCCAAAAGACAATATTATTATAATTATCACAGACCTGTAACTTGTATAACATGTTCAAAACATTTAAAACAACAATATGAACCTTAACAATAATCTTACATTGAATATGCATATTATTTTTATCATAAATCTCACTTCCAATTGTAATATCAACCACAGTACCAATATTGATACTTTCAAAACTTTCAAAAGCTTGTAAAACAGCGAAAACTATGCAGACGAGCAACGCGCTACTTCAACACACGACTCTTGTTTGTTAAATTGATTTTATTGCACTAAAGTACAAACCTAGTAGCCTATTTAAAATAATTATCGGCCGGCGCCTCGCGTGTCGCTGTCCAATCGAAGATACGTCATTGCTTTGTAGGTTTTATGGTATTGCCCTGATCGATAGTAAATACCGCAGTGTATTTTTATTGAGGAATGAAAAACTGTACGCGTAACAGGATTCTGATCAATTGTCACTGAACGATCAATCAATCAATGATAGTGATGTGGTCATAATCCAATGAACAATCATGTGGGAATTGAAGTAAACCTTTATGAGAGATTTTTTATGTGTAATGAAAATCTCTGGTCGAGAAAAATCTTCGAGGTCGAGGGTAGCTTAAACCTCGTTAAATTGTATTTCGCTCTACTTTGAAACTTTGAGCACAAACTTGCACACACACACACATTTGTTGTAGCACACATTTGTTATATTTAACGTAAGGGAAAAAGGAAAGATAAATCGACTGGAGATTTTGTTAGTATGGTAAGGAACCACCAAATAGGTTGATCCAACAACGTTGAAAACCATGGTTAGATTACATTATAAAGTCTCCAAATTTTTATAAAGTTTCCATAATGTTTGATATCACTCCCAAATTGTTTTATATTCCAAAAAGCTTTAATATAGCCTTCGTCTAATGGAACTTTGAAAACATCAGTCAAAGTGCAATTAGTCGGATGACGTAAGACGAGTCTGGCTGGTGTCTGTAATCTCCAGCGTTTATCTGAGCTTACTCGTAACTCAAGTATGTTACATTTGTCTGGTTATTAAGATAAGCATCTGAACTCTTTCTATACAGAAATTTATATATCCTAGGTGGATATAAGTATTGTATATTTTTTGCATATTTGCAAAAGTTCCTTTACAATAAAGGGGAAAGCGTGAATGAAACCCAAAATTGCGATTTATTCCCTTAACATGTACTTTTTGGTACACACAAATAGAATAATTCGTCAAGTACGAGTTGAACTCGCACATGGAGGCTTCCGTACCACCAAATGTTCCTTATTTTTTAATTATTTTTATTCATTGTATTATTTTCAACAATACTTCGTTATATGACACAACAATAGATGGCGTTGGGGTGATGATGAATTACACGTAAACAACGTATAATAAAATTAAAATAAGTATATTAAAATATGTTTTATGGTTCTTTTTGTGTTTCTTATAATACCAGTTATAGTAGTAAACGGATTTTAAAAATTTCAACCGCCTTCCTAGTACGGTTTAACAGTTAGATCGAAAAATGCCGAAAAAATCCGGTTTGTTGTATGGAGACCCCCTTTAATATTCAACTTTATTTTATTTTTAGTATTTGTTGTTATAACGGCCACCGTTATACATCCTCTGTAAAATATTTCATGTGTCTATCTATTACGGTGCCGGAGATATAGCCCTGTGACAGACGGACAGACAGCGAAGTCTTAGTAATAGGGTTCCGTTTTTATCCTTTGGGTACGGAACCCTAAAAATAAAGCGCAACTGTTTGGTCCCTGGACATTGTGCGTTTTGGACAGTTTGCGATTAATCCTACCGCAGTTTAGTATTGTTCAAATAAATAATACTTTCTACACTCATAGCCTGTCGTGAGTACCATGAACACACACAAAGACGCACACAAACTCACGCAAACGCACGCAAAGAAAGTGAATGAGACGACGAAACCATGACAATAATAATAATAATATATAATTGTATATATTATAACATTTTGTAGCGTTTGTATAGTAACTTCAAGTACCTACTTCAGCTGCTGCTGTTATCAGTATGTTTACTCGGTGAAAGTCCTGATAAAGCTCACGACAATGACAATGAGGTCACGCACTTGTGCAAATATACTATCTCTGATAAGTGCAGCGATAAAAATACCGCAAAATATTGTAAATTCGTAAAACTAGCAAAGTGTAACACTCTACTGCGTACATTGTATAAAACTAGTATCCCTATTTGTATGTCCGCGATTTTTAGTTAAATATTTTTAAACAGTCGGGTTTTTTGTTTTTATAGTCATCATCATCAACCCATTATTGACCCACTGCTGGGCACGGGTCTCCTCTCAGAATGAGAAGGAATAGGATGGCCTAATCCATAATGGACTATGGAGTCCACCGCGTTAGACGAGTGCGTATTGGTAGAGTTCACATACCTTTGGGATTTTTTAAACCTCTCGGCTATAACTGCATTGTATTGTTTTTATAGTAATTCCTAGTTATATTTTAATATATCATTTAACAGTTTAAAATTACAGTTGCTTTGATATCTAGTCTTTCTTAGAGCATATTCAAACAACCCGCAGTGCGGAGCGGTCACCATATCGGTCTGACGCGCAAAGGGTCCCAGGTTCGATCCCTGGTCAGACAGATATCTAAATGATTAATTTAGGTTTCTGTTTCTGGGTCTGGGTGTTTGTGTATTTGTCTGTGTGTGTATCCATGGCACCCACGACACAGGGAATCCTAGTGTGGGGCTGTGAGTGTAGAAAGCGTTTAAACACCCTATAATACGCTCTACAATGTAGAGTCTACAATGTCTTCAGTATTTGTAATTTATAACCGACTTAAACAAAGGAGGAGGTTCTGAATTCGAATACATTTCCATTACTCCATCATTTTTAATTCATCTGGAGCATTTTCATGCCATGGTTACAAGTGGAACAAAGAGACCAAAAGATACGATTAAAACCATTTCGCAACAATGTGCTACCAATATGTATGATAATTATATTTTAAACTATGCAGTATGTACCTACTACCCTCCCTCCTACAAAGGATGCGTGCAGATGCAAGAAATAAAAATATTCAGCACCATACATACCACCATCAACACGTGTTTCGCTCCAAGACGGAGCAACATCAAGGTAAGTTGATTTACGAAGGTTCAACGTATAGTGACTTAAACGACTTGACAAAGTAACGCCTGATACAATTGACTAAACAGACTTAAACTCAAACCACACAAAAACCTACACAGTGTCATATTTTCACCACGAAAATATTACGTAAATGTCCAAACAGTGGATAAACATAATCCATTCATAACCAACACCTTTTACCATATGTGGGACAATCGAATTACAAACAAATTTACACGTGGCACGTGACCCGAATGTGTTCTTTGGCTATCGAGCGACTAAACTAGGTCGCTTCGTGGGAAATGATGACACCATGGAGACCTCATCACTTCGACTGGCAATCTTTTTATTATGAAATGGCATTAATGATCCATGAAAATTTGAAATTTCTTTCTTTTATAATATATTTCTTCTTTATTTCTTTTATAATTTTAAAGGTGGTAGAACCCTTTGTGGTTCGTCTCCGGCGGCACCACCGCCACACCTATTTCTACCTAATAACAGCAGTGTTAGTCGCTGCTGTGTTCCGTTTTGAAGGGTGTCGTAAGGGAGACAGACTTTTCTGAGGCGTTCCACCTTAGTCCTCAGGGGTAGCGGCGCATCTGTGGCCGACCTCAGGTAGGAATATCTAATCCTATCTGGGGTTGATTACAAATGTCCATGGGCGGCAGTAGGCACTTACCATCAGGTGGACTGTATGCTCGTCTGCTTCTCCTATATTATAAAAAATATATAGAACTAGCAGACTATGCAATCCACTTGAACGTAAATGACAACTGTCGCCCCCAGATAAGATTATAATTGAGGGAGGTCTAAGTTGGAATGCCTCTGAAATTATGGCATAGAGTTGAAATCCACAATCCTGCTGAAAAAGCAAAATACAAGAACTACATTAAAATGTCGCGTCTATTTCAGGATTCTAATGATATTTTCCGGTACAGACATTCTTTCAAGAACGTATTATATTTTTCGGGTACCACACTTTTGTCTGTTAATGTTAAGCCATTATTTCTCCTGCTCAGACCGTGGTTAACGCGTCAGTCATGGTTTATCTGCATTGCTGCTCCGAGAACTGAGTTAGAACACTTTATGCAATGAACAGAATCACTTTTCAGACCGGAACGGGCGTTTTAAGATATAAATAGGTGTCATGGTGAATTTTCACAATTAAAAAATAGAGTTCATTTTCAAACCCCTTATTTTATCCCCTTGGGGGTAGAATTGATCAAAATCCTTTCTTAGCGGATGCCTACGTCATAACATCTACCTGCATGCCAAATTTCAGCCCGATCCGTCCAGTGGTTTGGGCTGTGCGTTGATAGATCACTATGTCACCTTTGAGTTATATATATGTCGGAGAAGGACGGCTCTCATCGACATCATTGATAGAATCTATGGGTTTTGTGGGCGTTTTCATAGGGTAGATGCAGGCACAAATACAGTAATCACAGTATTTATTGTTCTTAATATTATAACTTCGGATTTACAAAATAACTATACTATACGACTACTATTACTTTACAAACAAAGGATTTGAGCAGCAGGTTCAAGGTAGTGACTACACGCTCCAAAACACAACGAAATAATGATCCACCTCGATCACTCACATCAGTTCTTATCAAAGTTTCCCCACCGCGCCGCCACATACCTCGACTCCACTAGAGACCTCTTAAAGTCTCTGCTCTGATTCTAATACAAAAGCTATACAATGACTGTTATTTATAATTTAAGGCAATTAACCCTTCGATTGATCGAGTACTAATAACATTACTAAAATACTAAAGTAACAGTATAGCTAAAGCTATATTAAATAACTCTGACTCTTCCTCCGACATATATTTAGAAGAAGATTAAATCTCAAGTAACTACTTTTTAAGGTTTCGTATTTAAAGATTGAAGATGGAAACAAGCATACAGTCCACCTGACGGTGAGTGGACACTCGTCAATGAATATTTATATGAAACTCCATACAGATACTATTATCTGTATCTAGGATCTACATCCTGAAACTGATGACAAATATGTTGCCACTGTTGAGGATTTAGATGTAAGCTTCATATGCAAGTCATCCCACAACCACATCAACCACCGAAATGTAAGAACTGCCTCACGTTAAAAATAACTGTGATGTTGGTATCTTCCTGGCCGAATCATTTTGCTTCCAGCACCGTGAAAACTTTGTTAAACTTAAATTTTAGATGAAGTCGATCATAGACTTGTTATTTTTACCATCTCCCAGTATAACTTGATATGTTATGACCAACTAATGTAGCCATTTCCGTCATGTCAAATATAGTCGTGACGTCATCTCGTAGTTAGAACGAGCAGTATTCGGATTCGGATGGTTCCATTGACTGAGTATAATAATAATGTTCGAAACGGCCGAGGTCAAGGTTCGCTCCTCGAAGCGTAAAGGAACAAAACGTAATCTTATCACGTCCCGCTCTTACAGTAACAAAGTCATAGACAAGAGAGAGACGACACTTGAATTGTAAGTTCACTTAATTTCGAATTGCGAACAGTTGGTGAGTTTGAAAAGCGGCCGTTGATTCACGGAGTGGAATATGGTTTATGTGACCATATGTTTTCTTCGGGCGGGATAATCCCGTTCTTCTGTTCTCTATCTTCCTGCCCCCAGTCAAGGCGAAAATGTCTTGCTAATGTACCAATCTCTTAATTACATTAATTAATTTCAATTTGCTAATAAAACCAATGGACCAGTCAAATCTCATACATCCCTACTTTAAAAAAAAAAACAAGTAAATGTTACTTTATGGTATAGTCCGCGTAAATTGCTAGTCCGCTCTGAATATAGAAATGAATCGCGTCGCCATAGCAAATTGTATGACTACACCTGCTCGCAACAACTTCAGAGCGGACTAGCAGTTTAACGACTATACCTGCTTATGACGTCATCAAGTCAGTAACAAGATTTTTTCCTTTTTGATGAGTTATTTACTCTTTTAAGGATATTTTACGAAATTCCGGATTTTTCTACAAAATTCCTAAAGCGTCCTGCATCGATGAAAAATACACGCCACGTTTAATATGCTTCCAATTCCAATACGGATTTTATATGCTGCTGTTGAAAATTGCACTGAATTCGAAATTCAGGCTTTAAGAGTTTTCGGTAGAGTGCTTAGGATAGGGTTGCCAACATTTTTTGAATAACCTAGGTATGTAAATATTTTTCAAAAAAAATGTGTGATAGATATTTTATAAGAAAACATAAAAAGAAAATATTGTCGGTTACATTAGTTTATTACGTGTATTAATTATATTCACGATACAAAGCCGAAAACAAAAAAAGAACTGAAAATAAAACTGGGTACTATAGGGTCCGTATAATGTAAAGTACTATTGCATAACCTACGTAATATTACAATACTTATATTTACAATGTAAAGTGTATGAAAACTATATATTAACGAGTAACTTAATTTACTAACAGCTTTATTTACTTTACTACTTTTTCGTTATTTTATTTAAAAAAATTATAGTAACTTAACCTAAATTTTATACTTTATTTTGCAGTGCAGGTGGCAACCCTAGCGTGAAGTACTAAGGATATTTGTTTACATTGCGAGAGGAGCTCGCTGAAGCGGAGACGAGGGAGGGCAAACAAGTACTTTTAGCTTTCTGCCTTTGTGGGGACGGGGAGTTCGTTATGCAAATTACATGCACGAGCGATACTTTAAGGGCGCTTAGTTTATAAACATTATATAAATATACAGCTTCCATATGTTTGTGTTAAGCTTAAAATAGTAGATGGATTGACTTTTTCTCTGCAGTTTTAGAAACAAAATAGAGTTACGGTATTTTGTGTCGAACGAGCGACTAAAAGAGCGCTTTCAGAGTTGCGCGAGCAGAACGGTCTAGTCAGCGACGCTGGAAAGGACGACGGTATGTGTGGTTGGAAGCCTCAATCCAAAGGTGTGGTGAGCAAAAATGCCCAGGGAAGTGCCTGACTCTTGAAATTCCGGAGTTCTTTACGTAGAGCTCAAAACTGGCACTTGGGCACCACGTACGTAATGTAATAAATTTTCTCCATCGCCAAGAAAAAAGATATATGATAAAACTATTGGATTTCTCTATTCTTATGTACCAAATTTTATGACCCTAAAATTCCCCGCATAGTGGTGGTGATCGGGAGAAATCCTTAATCCACGTCTATGTATAATTCTTTCTCAATTAGAAGATATAATTCCATAAAATATTACTTTATTAGTATTTGTATAGTAACAATCAATTTTTCGTACATCGTAAGATATTTCAACACATGTAAATACATATAGCTATCTTACGAAAGTAATCATTTGCAATCTAATTCGGGAAACATTTTATCAATGAAGTCACTGATAGAAATCTCAGATATGAATATCATAGATAGATAATGTAATAGTTGGTGTTTGAATAGAAAATTGGAAATACAGGGTTAAAGTCAGTTAGAAATGTCCATAATAATAATGGAATGGGTAATAATAATTCGATAGTATAAAGTCAGGAATACAGGATTACATTAAATTGGCTTTGAGATTTTTTAAAGGACTTATGTATGTGTGTGTATGTGTAGATTTCCATACGATGTTGTTCTTAGTTGTTAAAGCTAGGGATAATTAAGTCGTAACGCACATTTGAAAAACCAGAGGTCCCTGGGGTGTGAATCTCGGACCCCTCGATAGAGGGACCAAGTTTCAACCTAACTAACCTGACTAACTAGATTATCTTTTTATTTTATAATATAGGAGTAGCAGAAAACCATGCAGCCCACTTGATGGTAAGTGGCTACTGCCATCCATAGATATCTGTAATCATCCCCAGATAGGATTCGATATTTATACCTTAGGTCGGCCACAGACGCGCCGCTGCTCCTGAAGACTAAGCTGGAACGCCTCGGAAAAGTATGTCTCCCTTACCACACCCTTCAAAGCAGAACACAGCAGCGCTTGACACTACTACTAATAGGCAGAAATAGGAGTGGCGGTGGTGCCGCCGGAGTTGAACCATAAAGGGATATAACCACCTTTAATTATCCCATTTTCGAAATATATACATTTACAAAATGAATAGCACTGCAAAAGCATTTTAGTTTCTGTAAATCACCTCTATAACAATAAAGAGCCATTAGGCAAACTAATGGCAGGCGAGACTAGACGTCAGTCTTCTATTAACAAAGGTGCGGCGACGCGATCCGCGACCGCATTACGTTTGGGTGTGAAATTGTACTCAATTACTGTAAAAGCGACGTTGATATCCATAAAATGATACTATTTTGTAAAGTACGGAAGATTTTATCAACACTTTAGTGAGTAATTAATAATACAATAGTGTTATTTAAACTTTCAAAGTTAACTTCTTATGTAATAGAAATGGCTTACTGTATTAAACTTATGGCACTATATATATGATTACATTTGAAATGTGCATTACATATATAGGCAGTAAGACCACACTGTTTTAATATTTTTCATTGATATCTATATAATTTATTCAACTTAAAGTTTAAACAACGTATATTATTTCTAATTCTAATAATAATCACATTAATATTTATGTTTTCATATTACCTATTATCGATTATACGAGTACTAATAATAATAAAAAATAATTCTTACATGAATAAAACATAAATGCTATAAACGAATGAACCAAATGATAATAAATCTTGCATCTTATACCCCCATGGCGATTCCAGTGTTAAGTCGTAAATTATAACTGTACTGTGGTCGGTGATATTGTGCGGCGTCTTAATCTTTTTAGTCTTAGTACGCTTAGTGCATTTTACTTGCAATGAATAATTACTTGATTCAAATGTATTGATGACTTGTTTTGAATTCAAAGCCTTACTTTGAAACTGTGACGTTTTTGAATGAGGAAAATAGTCGTCATATAACTAATTTTAAGCGCTACATTTGTATTCAAGGTAGAGAAGTATAGTAGAGAAAATAAATATGTAATAATTATGTGTATTTATATCTGCTATGTAATATGGAATTAATGCATTTATTTAGGTACTATAAATAACTAAAGTATCCGCGAAAGCATTTAATAAAATGTAGAGTCGATAGATATTATAATTGTAGTTTTGCGGACGATGCGCACGGACTGAATTTTTAAAAACCATAGGATATTTATGTTTTCTAGCTTTTAAAATTTAGTTATGTAAATAAATAATTTTCGTACTTGTAAGAATCATTATTATTATTCTTCATTACGTAAAAGTAGAGTCATCTTCATAAGTTGTAATTTCTTGTATTTTAATTAACTAATACAGTTTTTATTAATATGGTACACAGTAGTAAATATATATGTGTTGAAGAAGGTAGTTTATCAAATTACGGTAGGAAAATATTTATGTCCCAAAATGGTGTCCTTTTTTAGAAATTAAAATTAGCATATCTGTATTTACTTGGGAATTCACATCCGTTCATAAGAAAAGTATACAAATGATAGTATTTTTTCTATAAAACAATAAAAAAGAGAAATAGTATGAGAGAATCCTAAATAACATTATGACATAAACTAAGTTTGTAGAATCCTTTATATATGGAGCTTCCTTATCGCATTAAGTTCGCTGTTTGTCACAGACGTCGTTAGACTTTATAATTCATTCTGAACGATATGAGTCAGGGATTGTACATTGAATATACGATCTTTACAGCATCCTTACCTGCATCTGCAGAAGCCGGGAGCCACCAGTCTTCTCCATCTTGTATCACAGACGCCAAACAACACACTATCAGGAAGACTTATTTAATAAATGCAACAAATTTCGAACGTTCGAATTTATTTAATCAACAAAAAACGGCAATAACCGATATAATATTACGCGCGATTTATCCAAAACACATAAGTCACTAACTTTGACACGATCGCCTAACGGGAATGTCATTAATAGTTTTCTAACTCATAACTTGTCAGTTTGCGCAACAACAAGGAGATTATAATCAAAACAGGGTCGAAAACACGAAAGTTGCAATATATCGGCGACGCGCGCTTTGTGAATGAAGTTGTAGCGATTAAACAAGTCTGCTGTCGCCACGCGACTCAGCTGTTGTGGCTGTGTGCGCTAGCCGCCGCGAGATGGCGGGGCGCTCGCCTGCATGACTGTACGCTGAGTAATCGACTTGCTGCACCTATCACTGTATAAATGCCGCAAAAGGGTTATTTTATAGTAGGATGGCAGGGAAATATTAATCCTGTTTTTACTTAGCACAGTATGGTTTATTAGCTTATAGATGCATAAAATACACAAAACAATGTGTATCGTACTAGTTTCGTGGTTCAAGAATATTAGTAAGATAACTTGATAAGCTTGGTATAGCCATTATGCTAAGAAAAACACAATTTGTCAATTTCTGCCTACTAAAAAAATGTAGACTTTATTTTGGTAAGCAAAATTAATATTTTGATTATTAATAATGGGCATTGACGATACTAGTTTAAATAGTTATAAATTAGTTGATAAGAACCTACTAGCTCATATTTCAAACTTCGAAAGTTGCGTGTCATAATAAATTAATAAACTTGTTTTGACATTTATATTGTTACAGCGATAAGGCTTTATTCTCCACATAATACCGGTAAGTGGGGAGTTAAATAACACTTGTTTACAAGTTAATACAACTTTGTAGAGACGAGTTCTTTCGCTTTTTCTTTCGCTTAATTGAAAATAACGAGTTCCTTTTTTCATAAAAGAGGACGGACGATGTTTGCAATAACTGGTTTTGGTTTTAAAAAAATAAATAAACGGCTGTTTGTTTATTGTTTTAAACAAATATTTATTGTAAGTAATATTTTCACGTATGCTTATACTAAGCATGAAGAATGGAAGAATATATAATACTTCTTCGATAGAAATTGAGCACGCAGTTTACCTAATGTCAGTGTCTTAGTCATGTTATGTGACGTCCATGGACATATTTTATCGACCTTATATAGGATTATGATCTCTGTGGTCGATTTCAGATGCTTTTCCTCAAGATTAAGTTGAAACGCCGCCTGTAGGTATGTCGCACTTACCACACCCTTTAAACCAGAACACAGCAGCGCTTTATTATAAGGCACACGACCCCACTGCCTACGGTTAAATCGCGCGGTTCTACCACCTTTAAAACTTGAATTTGAACCACGAAGGGAAGACTTGTCTATCTGAAGGCAATTAATTTATTTTATAATATAATATAAGAGTTGCAGACGAGGATACAGTTCACCTGATGGTAATCTGTCGCCCATGGACATCTGCAACCAACCCTAGGTAAAATTAGATTTGTAACTTAGGTCGGCCACAGATGCGCCGCTACCCCTGGACTAAGCTGTGGACTAAGCTGGAATACATCGGAAAAGTATGTCTCCCTTGTGTGTATATTGTCCGATAGCGTGTGTGTGTCTGTGTAATTGTGAGTTCATACGATAGCCCGCAGCACGTGCCCAAAGGTGAACTTATCACGATCACAGGGCAATAACCCATAACAATTGTGACACACCCAAATAGGTCTTCCAACGATTCCTTACTGAATAATCTGTGATCATTTTTGCTACACTATCGATATTACCTACTTATATTATTAATGTTTAATGTCGATAATTAGATGTTTAAAGTCCGATACTTTTAACTCTACATTATAATAGTGAAAATCTCATAAATATTTGTTTATCGATGGATATTTTCAAAAGACTATGAAGATGTCAACGATATTGATCAAGTTCTATATTATCCAAAGTAACAATTATTTTTATCCAGGATCATCAAATCCAAAAATGCAGTTAATGGAATTATACGTCGATTAAGGACGGATATAACCTGATGTTGACGATGAAACTATTACATAATTATAGTTTAAAAACTAAAAACTACGCAAAAATCGCACAAGGAAAATCTTTAATCCTGATTCCTGACGATGCCGATGAGGTGAATGGGATAAAATTAATAAATCGTGTATTGTCATCGGTTCTTCATAAGATGTTCAAATTTTTAAATGAATCTTACCTTTCAAAGTGAATAAAATAGAGTTCAAAGATTCCGTTACATACATACAGGTCAAGCTAATAAAAGCGTGGTAAAAAATAACTATTATTGGGATGTAGTATCTTGGTAGGTATTGTAATTTTGTTTTAATAAGGGGCTGATATTAATTGCATATTATTTACTGATCCCTTAAAAGCTCTTCGCACTACAAAATAGGTCGAGCATAATCGTTGAAAAGGATTTTCAAAATCTTCTACATATGCAAGTCCATTACCGCAGTCGGAAGGCAGTCTCCTACTAGATCTAAGGAGGTGAGAATGAAATAAAACAAACCACATAGCCACAAGGCGTTTATTTTACAAAAGTTACATACAAACATTCATAATTGGTAATGTGAACGTCTCTATACTCATGTTCAATACACGTACACACAAACCTAGCTACACTTTACGCTTATTTGTCGTTTCATATACGCACTGCGATTTTTTCGTCGCAAAGTCGTCACGATGAAAGTTCATCGACACGCGTTATTCTTTATCGTGTTTTGTCCGTTCACGATTTTATTTAAAAGTGAATAATAGTACAATAACAACAAGTACTGAATGTTTTATAGCGTCAGCTTCGGAAGTCCCTCTGGAGGGCATGGTTTGACTCCAAGATATGCTCCAATTTTTCCCAACTTTTCTATGGAAGTCTACTGTAAATAAATTTCTTCTTGATTTAAACAGATACTAATTTTTGCTGATGGAAAACAGGAAAAGCAATCGCCCGCCGGTATTCAATAGAAATAGTTATGGATTAGCTACGAAACTTATTGATGAAATGTAAGAATTTCTCGGCATCATATAATAATAGAGCATAGGTACCTCATCTTCCTCTATGTTAAATTGTGGACACCTTCATCATAGAATACACTAAAGTTTCGTAGAAGTATCGGAGTGTTTACGCTTCTTGTAGTAAATTCGAATCCACATAGGTATGTTGAAAGGCTGCAATAGAATTCAGGAAATGTCACTTCAAGTGTTTGTGAGGGATATGCTGTATAGGTAATTTGAGTAAAAACAGCGTAATTCAGAATGAAGACGCTATCGAATCACAACAAAAGAATAACGCGTGAAGAAATAACACTTGCGAACGACTTTTTTATTAGTCGAAAAAACGCATATACGTATAATCGCAGTACGTGCATTTTAAACTATCTTTCCGCTATGTTACTACACTTGACTAATCACTGGTACCAGAAACTTATCGCATTCGGTACTAATGGGTACACTAATGTACCGTGAGATTGTACCGTGGAGGGACAATAGTTATAACATACCAGTGATTACACTACACGTATACTTGTCAACACTGCTGTCATCAAGTAATTATTTTTGACATGAACACACACAAAACGCAGTTGTGTAAATCACCAAAAAGTGCTCTGTAAAGAACCCATTTTGAATTTAAAAAAAAATGATTTGATTTGATTTTTTGATAATTTCAACGCAAACTTTGTTTGTTTGTTTAGTTGTAATGAATAGGCTCAAAAACTACTGGGCCGATTTAAAAAAATCTTTCACCATTCGAAAGCTACATTATTACAGTTTGCCGGGTCAGCTAGTTGATTATATAAAACAAATTCCTAATACACAAGTAAAATGTGCTTTTCTTATTTTATTTTATCTATTAATTAGGTATGTCTTCAATACTTAACGGAAACTGATGATTTCAAAAAAAATATCTCCCAATTTTTACCGCCAAAATTACTGTAGTAGTAATAAATATGAAAAAATATCGCTGGATCCTAAGGGTAGGTACAGATAAAATTTTAAGAGGTAAATACAATTATACATGTCGAAGACCTCTAAAAACAGATGGATGGACGTTTACTATGAGAGCAGTGTTGACAACCATACTTACGATATTGCAAAAAATCCGGATCAATTGAACATTCCGAACGAAATTACATTAAATACAATATGAAAAGTTACAAAATACACAAAAACGAACACTGTGAACTTCCCATAAAATAAGTTTGCAAGCATCCTTACAAAAATATGTTTCTATCATTCTCTCGACGAATCCAGCGTCTTGCCACGTTATTGCTAACATTAGTATAAACCATCTTATAGGTACAAATTCATATAAAAATGAAAACTCTGCTGCTCAAAGTGACATCACACAAGTAACACATAAACACGAAACAACGCACACATTTAAAACACTAAATATTATGTGTATGACAAAATTCATATCGAATCGAATTTTTGACAAAATTTGCACACCTAACATTTATTATTACTTAAATCTTTGTGGATCTAAATACTAGCTAATACTTGATTTTTATGAGCATTTGCAAAAGCAACCAATCCTGCAAAAATAGGTTTGCAAGTCAAGTATACGCAGCTATTTGTTAAGGCTAAGTGGGAATGTCTCATGTAAATTTGAGCCTTCCTTAAGCCTCAAATTCAGATCATAGCATTGCTTGCTATATTCCGTCGACCAATTTAATAAATATTTTTCGTAATAAAATGATTTCTCTAACCTCATATATTTTAACGAAGATTCAACAAATCATTTTTAGATGTATACATGTACCGGTACTCATCTTGGCACTTAATGTGTATATGTCAGTTTAAGCCCTTATTTACTACAAAATAAGTTAACCTTACTGGCTGGTAAATAAATTATAGCTGCATTAAATTATTTAATAGTTACAATCAAGTATATAGCTAGCATTGAGAACACATAATCTCAACGTCAATGAATTAAATTCGAACTACTACTTACTATAAAACGAGAAAATATTTGAAATATTACCAACGAGACAAAAATATTACATCAAAAATTTGTCACTTCAAACACTATCATTCAATAAAATTTATTATACAATATATTGCTCGAACAACACATAATACGTATAAACCACATTGAAATTGCACTTCGTTCATTATCCAATGACGATAATATTTGACATTTAATAACATTTAATCGAACAAAACACGCAAGGGAACGAACACCGTTTTACAAAACCACCTGAAAGTTTATGCGCTCACAATTTTTCTTAACGACCATCTAGATTATCTAGTATACTCGTAATTACACAATTGCTACAACATCTATGGCCACGTTGCAAGATTCATTCATTCATTATTCAATTCTATTTTAACCGACTTCACAACTACTCTCAATTCGACGTATGTTTTTATTAAAGAGTTTTACTTGTGACATCATTATCGTCATACTAATGTGGATTTGAATGAACTGTTGGTTAGATATCTCAATAATATATTTCATTGACAATATTACTTTCCTTCATCGCACCACTTGCTGAAGGATTAGGTTCCATCCACATGAACTTGACCCATAGCGGTCCTCCACGGTTCGGTTTGCACGGTCATTTTTGCCATGTACGTGCAAAATGTGGAATGAACTTCCATATCATAGCCCCATATCATATATATATATGATACGGGGCTCTTCAAGAGGAGTGTAAATAGAACTCTCCTTCAAAGCTGGCGATGCATTGGCGACTCCTCTGGTGTTGCAAATGTCCATAGGCGACGGTGACTGATTTCCATCAGGTAGCTCGTCTGCTTTATCGTTAGATTAAATATATATATAAAAAAATACCTATTTACCTGTTCTTAGTTTGGATCTCTTTCTGTATTTTGTTAAGGACACAAAAGTCTCTAAAAATATTTAGTGATCCTCATCAGAATTTCAATTATCGTAAATCAAATATTTAGATATGCACATTCACTATACATTGCAATTATTATTTTTGTATTTATCAATTCGTTACAGACGCGTTACTGTCTAGATAAAATGGAAGGAGTAAAATTAGCCATGAATATTATGGGCTATACCTCGCATAAGTTTTTCTCTTGTTTATCAAGCTTCCACATATAGAAGCGCTATACTGCTTTAGAAAACAGTAATATACAGAGGTAATGCTACCAGAATCGAAACATTTAGAATAGATCTCTTTGAGTATTTGTCACAAAATGAAGGTTGAGATTCT
The DNA here is from genome assembly GCA_014595695.2 of Epargyreus clarus clarus. Classification (NCBI taxonomy): domain Eukaryota; kingdom Metazoa; phylum Arthropoda; class Insecta; order Lepidoptera; family Hesperiidae; genus Epargyreus; species Epargyreus clarus. The sequence continues at coordinate 2,444,227 of JACTTY020000016.1, read as the reverse complement.
TGCAACGCAGCTCTTCGCGGGGCCAGGGTAACTAAAATGCGTTTACCATGCCTAGGACCTCACACAACACAGGTATCAGGTAATATAACGTTAGGCAGTCTTTGGGTAGGTCGGAAGATTTATAGCAACTAGATATACATAATAATATTTCCGAATAATTGTACTAATATACAATACCACGCCTCTATACCGACCGATGCTACGCCAAAACGCTTGCGCATATTAGGGACCGTAATCTTTTATAAAATAATTCTTATATTTCCCAATTCATTGTTTGTTTAAATTGTTTTATGGCATTCTTTCTTTATGCTTACTTCTGTCATATCAATTGAACATTCTACATTTAGCAAATTCTTTCTTACTTTATGGTCAATTTAAGAGTGGAATGTAAATTTATTCCAAAAGTACATCAGAGATAAAGACCATAGTTTTCTTGACTGTTTGTGCTTCAAAAATAAGCACAGTGAGAATATAACTCAAGAGACTTCTCCTTTTGCATATTGGCAAATTTACTATTGCAACGTTAGAATAGAACTGCAAGAGGCATGAGTATTGACATGATAACAAACATACAACTGTAATTGCTGCCATCTTCCAAAATTCCAATATTGTAATTTTCCATGTTGGAATTGTAACTTCCACAAACCCAATGAAATTCCTTCTTTTGTTGGTTTGTTCCTAAAGTACGAATCCCAATTCTGAAGTTGCATTTTAATTAGGCGATAAGAATTATTTTATAGAAGATCTCAATATACTACCTAAAGGGTTTACTTTCGGAAATGTATTCTCTACCGACCACATTCACTACATACTAACACCAAGTTCAGCTTATCCTATAATACGAAATAGTCACAATGTACTGGGTAAATATAATTAATTTATACCATCGTAATTGGTGTTTTTGGGGACAAAGCGCGTTTCACTTAACACTATGATCAAAGGAAATGTTTGCAGATAAATTTTTGTGCGATTTTACATCATAAGGTGTCGAATATGAAAATATTGACGAAGACATAGCAAAGTTACCCTGAATTCGTGTCACGTAAAATACTCGAAAAGTTAATTAAATTCTGCTTGTGTTTAAATATATTCGAAACTAATCCGACGAGTCGGCTTCTTGAACCTACGAATGCATAGGATAAGACGAAAAACAATTTGAAAAAGGAGAATACGCCAGTTTCGTTAGAGTATAAAGATTCACGAACAGCTCTATATAGTGCTTATTCTATATCTAAGTTATTGAACGTGACCCACTGATTAAAGTAGGCCGTAGATAATATAATAACCTAGTGTTTCATGGCTACACACATCGTCTAACAAACACAGTTACAAGTTACGACTATAGAGCATGCAACTATAAAGAAATTCGAACCTCGGTTTCGGTATCTAAGGCTCGAAAGGTACGATTGACTCTCTCATATATTTCTTATATCGTGAAAATATAAAATTCATAAGACGTTTCATCTTAAACTTCACAGAAATCCTCATAATTGGCACATAAATAAGTTCATTTATCGTGACCAGCACTTTAGCGTTTCTCTTCTAACTTGAGCAAATACGACTCAACTGCAAATAAATGAACGATTGTAAAAATGCAATAGCAATGGAAGAATTGGCTATCACCTCAAATCGATACTCGTAACATACTTAATATAATTTGATACAGAGATTTAGCTCTATCCTTATTACTTAACTCATTGACATGAGTCTACGTTATTATTCTCCAAGCTATTGAGTACCAAAAACTTTATTCATGTGACGAAGTGCCTTTTTTACTATCAAATATATCAGTATCATTATCACGTTCTCCATCTCTCTCATCACCATTACGACAAACTCTTCCATGGCTATCACATTTAGGAAATACATACAAAAACAATTGCTCAATTGGAACGTACAATGTCATCAATCACCTTATTGATATCGTCAAACTTTATGACCGTTCTGTAATTGACGACAGTCGTTGTACATTTTAAATATCAGTGTCAACAGGAGACAACAGACTATTTCCTCCGCAGTCCATCCTGTTCATCCACTGTACCACAATGTACCAAACTCCAAATGTTCAGAACGATCACAAAGATTGGCACAATTGTACCTGAACACGAATTATCATGACATCTACATCATGAAGTCTCCACAGTCGACTCCAAAGTCCCAGTCATCGGAAGTGGTGGCTGCATCATCGTACTCTGCGAGAGCCTGCTCGTAGGCAGAAGCTTCGTAGGCGGTCACACCATCGAGCATGGAGCAGGCTTGGGAGACGTTAGTGTGATGCATGATTGGCATCGCATGGAGCGCGAAGTCTTCACCCTCTTGGGACCAGGTTAGACCTGGAACGAATATAAAACACATAATTATTATGAGATACGGTATCATAAAACGGTAGGAAAAATTCTTGAAATATCTACCTTAGAACATAGAAAGGCAAAGTCAATGATATGAGATTTTCAAATTTGTCTTCGCGAAGGCTACGATATTTCAACGATCTCAAATAGAAATCCGATTCTATTTGCACTATATAAGTAATATCGATTAGCTGTGGTGATAACCCATCATTAGACACGACACTCTTTCCTACTTCAATAAAAAAAAATAAGTTAGGATATCTCGATAACAGGCTTCAAGTTGAAAGTTAATCAATTTTTTTAATGTTGTTAAGCCCTAATGGTGTTAATAGAAGCATAATACTAGCACTTTTAATTTAACCGCTAAAAAAATAACAGCAGATAGGTATATAAAATGGTGCAGCCGCAACTAGCCGCAATTTTAACTATTCCACTTGTGTTCGTCAATTTGGAAAGCTCGTGTTGTTTCATTTGGTAGTCGCAGCCTCTAATTGAGGCACTCGGCCTTGTAATGTTTTCATCAAAAAATATTGTATTCGATGGCGACCTAAATTTCGGTGCGGTTGAGCATAAATAGTCGAGTCACACGGGGTGATAATTAACTCTTTGCTTAGTCAGCAACAATATCAGTTGTAAAGTAATCCATTGGTAATTGGTAAAATTTTGGTGTTTCATTACATTCTGAATTCAAAATAAAAGTTCTAAGATTTTTCGAACTTACATAAGTATGTGCTCATTAGAAATAATTTGTTGCTTACTTCGAAATATTTTTTAGTAAATGAAAGCATTTTAAGGACAATTTATGTCTTAATAGTGTTCATAAAATTACATTGAATGCACCTAATAAACTTGCAAGTGCATATTCTGAAAAAAGGCTGCTTAGTATTAAATTAGTTTTGAGGGAATGACTTCACAACACGACGACGATGCTATGAATTTGATGCAGGGCAGGTGGCTCCCTAAGTGTGGAGTCCGCATGTGTAAGTGTGGGAAACGTTAACAGTTATACATAATTTCATTTCCTCTCTTACACCAGAATTAACATTAGTTTTTCGACACAAAATGGTAAGGGATTTTTACATTTCTTATTTTGTAAGTATCAATATACTTACGCCCACTCCAGACTCCATTAGGCAGCGTGACCCAGCCCCAGCCCTGGCCCCACGAGAGCTCGTGGTCCAGCTGGCCGGCCAGCGGCACCTGGCGCTTGATGACAGCCACCAGCCCGCGCCCGTCCAACGCACCCACGGCGTTGCGAGCGCTCCTCGTGTACATCTCGGAAGACGTTGCTGCTGGAATCAGGGAGACGATTCTTTAAAAAGATGCTTTACTAAAAGTCGTAAATTTATGGAGATAAAAATCTTCCTTTTCCACGACAAAGGATTGATATAAAATGGGACAACCCTATGGGATTCGTTTTCAACTGCGGCACCACCAACGTCATTTCCTATCTTCCAATAAGAGTGGTAGGCGCTGGTATGTTTAGATTTAAAAGATTTAGTAAAGTGCAGATAATACATGAGACGTTTTAATTTAGTCCTCAGGTACAGCAATGCACCTGTGGCTTAAGGCCTAAATAGTGGACTATAGGCTAAACCCTTCTCTTTTTGAAAGAAAATGAATAATACTGTATGTATGAATATGTTGTTTTGTTTTTTTATTTATTTTGATTTCGTTCAACGACATTTACTATCAAAATAAATAAAAAAAAAAAACATTTTGACAAAAAGTGGAGTTGGCTGATTTGCGAATTAAGGTATCGATATGATAATTGGTAGAGCCTATCGGCTAGTCTACTCGCTAGACTACAAATTCCTTCTTCTGTTTAATAAGTATATCTAGTTCTCTCAAGCGTATAATACAGTGACTTGACTTATTTGATGAATAGCATACATCTCTACGGAATAGAAACTATTCCAATAATTAATTGAGCTGCCCGTTCTTCGTTCTTTTGGCGGTAATTGTTCGCGGGCGCCATGATGGATTATCTATCAAATTACTTGTCAGAGGCTGTGGCTTTTTCCTTGGGTTTTTGGAAACAGTAATAGAAGATATCTTTCCCTTAATATAATCTTCACAATAGAATCTCACACAATACATTTTTTTCAAAGCCCCTTTATCGCTTAGTAAACTTTATTGTGAGCGATATTTTGCTTTATAAGCATATTTAAATGGAAATATTTGGAATATTCATTCTTATTTAAAGGGTGGTATATTTTTACTTATACGAAATTTAGTAAGCGATCTTTTTATGTAATAAAATTGTATTTTACAGTAGACGCCTACTATATCAAGTAAATCTATAAAGTAGCAAATAAAAATATCGTGTTGTTAACATAGATAAGTAGGTCCAGGAAGCGACCCCGGGAAGGACGGCGGTATGTGTGTAAAGCCCGATCGGGACATCGCGCTTGGAGGGCTCCGGTTGTGTTATGTCGGAGATCCCGGAGTTCTCCAACAAGCGTTGAGGACGGCCACCGGGGGGGTTTTAGTGCGGTAAAAATCCCACATAACCTGGCGTCCCTCCCACGTCGTCGGGTACCTTTTGAAGGTTTCCCCCTCGAGAAAAAATAAACCCTTTGCAGCAGTAACAGGTATAGCGGTGCTATCTCCTGATTTGAACAACTGAGTTCTACCACCCCTAATGACAATATATTACATACATTATATACATTACATAATATTACAAAATTACATCAACATGGCAGTAACTAAATTATATCGCTCTCTGCCTATACCGCGGCTACTCACGATTGATTTTCTATGGTTTCAGTATTTATATTGTAACATAATAGATTCTATTATGTCTATTGTGTAACATATGAGGTTGTTGTTACAGGTATAAGTTATCTAATAAAGTAATCATCCCTTTGAAGAGGTCACGCCTCACATACATGTAGATTTTCTCACGATGTTTTCATTCAATAGTGAAGTTTTATAGAAAAAACCCCGTAATTTTGAAAGACAAGTACTACCTTGGACTTATTCCGGCTCGGACTTTATACAAAAATCGACTGCCTGACCGTCACCCGTGTCCAGCAGTGGGACATTAATGTATTGTCCGCACTTAACCAGCACCGGACTATGGCCTGAACCTGCACACTGAGAAGAGAAACGTGCCCAGCAGTGGGACAGTACCTAATGTGAACTTGAAGGTAGTAGAACCCTTTCTGATTCCATTCCGGCGGCACCACCGCCACACCTATTTCTGCCTAATAACAGCAATGTTAGGCGCTGCTGTGTTCCGTTTTGAAGGTAAGGGAGAAATACTTTTCCGAGGCGTTCCAGCTTAGTCCTCAGGGGTAGCGGCGCATCTGTGGCCGACCTCAGGTAGGAATATCTAATTCTATCTGGGGTTGATTACAGATGTCCACGGGCGGCAGTAGCCACTTACCATGGTGGACTGCATGTTCGTCTGCTACTCCTATATTATAAAAAAATGTATTTCCCACAGCCGAGGACGGTAATTTAAGCACAAAAAGGGTCCACAGCCTTTCCCAGTTCCAAACACCCGCAAACTTGTAACTTGTAATGCGTAAGTCGTGTCGCGTCAAAATCACTTAAAACGCTTTATACACTGTAGGGCTAATGTTCCCGTGATGAATGAGTTTTACATATTAACTTAGCGCATTAAAGTATGAAGGTGGCTCAACTTTCCCGTAGGTGCCTTTAAGAGGAATATGAAAGTGCCTGGAGGTAAACAAGGTTGTTGAGTTGTTTGTGGATCGCAGAGATGTCCAAACTATATGTATTTCTGCGTCATAACGTCTGATTTGGATGTGGGAAAGTAGAAACACGTACAAGAGACATTAATCATAACCAAAAATGTACCTCGCTCTTTCGTAGACTAACTCCAATCTTATTTAGAATTGAAACCAAAGGTTTATAGCCACCACTGAGGATCGCGTAAACTAAGTTGTTTCCATAGGTTATAGGCAATACTAAATATTACATGACTATGATCAGGGCCGGATTTAGAGGTCTAGAGGTCTTGGGGCAACAAAGGAGTGGAATCCCCCTGGCCCAAAATTATTTTCCGAATAAAATGAACAATTTTTTTAGTTCAGTTTTTCAGTAATTATTTTATTGTGAAACGCAGGTAGATTCTTCTAGTATTCATGTTTGTACAAAGTACTGTAGATAAAGGTAAAACAGCGAAAAATAATATCAAATGAAAATATATATATTTATTTTTACTAGTGTTTACTAGTCGGAATTAAAAAAAATTCCGACGTCTCTATTGTGGGGGCCCCTCTTTTGTGGACGGCCCCGTGGCTACCGCCCCTGTTGCCCTCCCTTAAATCCGGCCCTGATTATGACATAGACATAACTGTTTATTTGTTACAAAATTTTAAATTAAATAATATTAAATCTCTATATATTATATTGTATCTTACGAACAAGAAATCTCCACGACAGGCTTAAGATAGATCCGTTTGCAAATCGTAAACGTATCCCACGGTCCTTACATCGGTCAACGAGACAAAGGCCCTTAAAGGTTCTTAAGGACTCAGCTTGTATTTATCACTTAACTGGACAAAACGGATTAGATTCGTAATTAATAGCACTTTAGTTAGGATGTTTAGAGGCATAGATTACTTTAACCCTCTATAAACTTTAGTAAGGTTTTCTGAACACATCCTAAGGGATAGTAAGGATAAGGGTCAAGACCCGGGACTGCGATGGACATTTCATATTATATTTATAAGTTTGGAAGGATTTGGAAAAGTATATTTTTTATTTAGTTGTTTTTCTTAGCTTAGCTGAAATCGCAAGAATTCCAAACAAACATCTGTAATATGAAACGAAATATGAATCCTAAGGACTAATAACACTTGCAATCCATAACAATTAAGTTCCTCATATAGAACTTTAATACTATGACAGAACACAGCAGCGCTCTTCGGCTGCAAATCGGCAGAATTGGCACACAAGAAATACGCAAGTTATACCGCAATGAATCTTACTATTTTGATTTTCATTTCCCGATTTCATCATCAACCCATTACTGTCCCACGACTGGGTACGGGTTTCCTCTCATGTTAATGAGAAGGATTAGGCCATAGTGCCTAACGCTAGCCAAGTGCGTGGTATACTTCACATAACTTTGAATTTCTTTTTGTTTTTAAGACTCGGGTATGCAGATTTCCTCATTCTTCATATGTATGATGAGCTTACCGTTATCAAGGTTATTAAAGTTGGACGCCTACGATGGGCTGGACATGTTGAAAGAATGGGTGAAACGAGAGTTCTCAAACGTCTACTAAATGGTAACCAGATGGGCGAAGAAATCGTGGAAGGCCAAAACTCAGGTGGCTAAATGGAGTTGAACAGGACCAGAAGGCTCTGGGCGTGACAAAATGGAAAGAGAGAGTCAAGCATAGACCAGACTGGAGAAACATTCTGGACCAGGTCAAGGCCCACGCGCGGCTGTAGCGCCTTAGATAATGATGACGAGATTTCCTCACGATGTTTTCTTTCACAAGCAAGTGATTATTTATTTCTAATAAGGACATACATTTTCGAAATTTCGGAAGTACCTCAGACCCCTCAGTCCAGCGGCCAAGTTTCTTAACCACATTATCCGCTTTTTCCGATTTAGCTTTATATAATTCCTGTTAGCTTTCTAATCTTATTATCTACTACGCTAAATTACATGCGTATCAACTTGTATAAGTCTAATTAATACCGTGGAGTACTTCTTTCGTCACAAACATTTAATAAATAAGAATATATAGTAAAGATAAGTAGTAAATTTACCGACATTGGGCTACTTAATTAAGATTGTTGAATGAGTTGTACTTGTAAATGAAGGAAGTTTAATTCCCCGTTAAATATCACTCGACTTTGTTGTAGATAAGGGAATATGGACGTCGTATCGTCCATCTCTACATCAACTATTACCCTTCAAGTTATAATTGAAGGGATGTTGGTGTACGTTGGCGCAAATTGAATTGTTTGGTACGTTGGTGTTGGCGCATGTTTGGCCAAATTGTGACTGTTTTGTTCGCTTTGTGGATAGAAGTTTAATATGTTGGCCACGTGCTCGTAAACTTTACGTTTGGAGGTCATTTAAATGCGTTGGTATACTGGCGTGGATTTGGGCAAATTGCTGCTGACTTTTTTTATTTGGGTTTGGATTATCTACTTCGGAATTACGTTTACTAATTTGGTCAAATGCAATATGGTGACTACAAGATTAACAGATTTTTAATAAAATAAAGAGCTAGCAGACGAGCTTGCAGTCCACCTGATGGTGAATGGCTAGTGTCACCCATAGACATCTATGATCGACCCTATTCTTACCAGTTGGCCACAGGTAGCGGCGCATCTGTGGCCGACCTCAGGTAGGAATATCTAATCCTATCTCGGGTTGATTACAGATGTCCATGAGCGGCAGTAGCCACTTACCATCAGGTGGACTGCATGCTCGTCTGCTACTCTTATATTATAAAAACAATCTACAGATTTATACACAACGATCTCTAAATTATTAGCGTTAAATAACTACCCTTTACTTCCACCCCTAAAAGGGGGAGGGTCTAATTTCATCCCCGTTAAATATTGTTGTCCTCGCTCCAGAGATAAGGGCACGAGACGGACATTGTATCGTCCATCTTAGTCTATTACGCATCCCTCAAGTTATAATTAAAGGGACGTAGGTTTTAGGAAAATTACAGCTAAATTGTTTTATTTCGACCGTCGCGCCTGGACTTTGTACGCTTAAATTATAATAAGAGATGATTTTTTTAATTCTACCTAATGTTATTCTTGTAAATATTTTAGTGAAATAACAGAAGAACATGCAGTACCCTTACCATGAGTTTTCAAAACATCCCACAATGTTATGTTACGTTTACTCAATCCATTATTCTGTTCCGTTTGCTTTAGTACACTGAGTAAACGTAACAATAAGTAAGTGCTCAAATCTTTTTGTCTGCCTCACATGCTCGCAAAAAAGAGAGACAAAACATAAAGCGCCGTTTTGTCAACTTAGACACTATAGTTCTGATACAATCCGCTAGGGGCGCTGATTTGTCCCTGTAGTACCGGGACCAGAATAGGGCTACGGTAACCCTTGCCTGTCGTAAGAGGCGACTAAAAGGGGCTTCCGGGGTTGCGGGCGGCAAGAGTGGGAGCTCAAACCGTCCAGCAAGCGACCCCGGGAAGGACAGCGGTTTGTGTGGTCGCATATCGCTGTAATCACCAGGGGATGTGAGAGGAGCGTAAATTGCTCCCCCCAGGGCAGAGCCCGATAAAAGGGCATCGCGTTAGGAGGACTCCGGTCGTGTTCCGTTGGAGATCCCGGAGTTCTCCACTAAACGCTGAGGACGGCCACCGGGGGGGTTTTAGTGTGGTAAAAATCCCACATAACCCGGCGTCACTCCCATGGCGTCGTGTACCTTTTGAAGGTTTCCCACTCGTCAACAAAAAAAAAAAAAAGGGGCGCTGATTGGAATTTGTATGGGCAAATATGTAAACAAATACCAAAACAGTCATATTTGTCAAAACGTAAAAACTCATGGTAAGGGTACAGATCACGTGTAAGTCACAATAACCCTTATACGAGTACTTCTCAATTGAAAATGATGAGAGTGTTATTTGAGGACGTCAACTAGTTATCCCTAAGGACTAATCTAACTAGAAAACAAGCATGCAGCAGTGGGTAAGGGGACATTGCTGCCCATCACCATTGCCGTCATCAACTCTAGATTAGATTCCTGTCTAAGCCAAGTTGGAGGCTAAGCTGGAACACCTCGGATAAAGGAAAATCCCTTACCGCACCCTTCAAAAGAAGCACTTAACACCGCTGTAAATAAGCAGAAAGAGATGTCGCAAAGGTGTCTTTGGAGTCAAACTACAAAGAGTTCTTTTACCTTCAAAAAATTGTTCGGTTTTAAATATTTTATCGTATATGAAAGACAAATCGAAATTTCATACAACAAACATTCTTCGAACTCTACCTTCAAACATTTACACAAAAATAGATTTCTGTTCATCGTAACAAGCTCAATACTCCTTATTTGTCGATTTAAATAAACTTTCTTGTATATTCTTCAATGAAAATGAAGGTCTTACGTATCTAAAGGGATCGCGGGATCGACGCTTCGGGCGAAATAATCTCTGATGGGATCATTTTATCGCCGGCTTTATAAATATTAATGACTCCTCCAACTCTATGGTTAATCTTTATCCCACAGAGCAAATATCGGGAAACTTGAATCATAATTGGTCAGGACCCAACTGGTAGTTTTCGCATAATTAATGTGGATATTAATACGCTGAAGTTTGAATTCCCTCTGTGATTTGTAGATTAAGCATATTATATCACAAGCTAACGACGAACCTTTTTTGTCTCTCTTGTCGGACAAATTTTAAGTTTTTGGACAACAAACTGTCTATAATAAAAAATGCTACTTATCCCGTTGAAGTTGTCAAACATTGGACAGAAGTCGTTAAATTTGTTGTCAATCATTGGCATAGTCGTTAAATTTGTTGTCAATCATTGGCATAGTCGTTATATTTGTTGTCAATCATTGGCATAGTCGTTATATTTGTTGTCAATCATTGGCATAGTCGTTATATTTGTTGTCAATCATTGGCATAGTCGTTAAATGTGTTGTCAATCATTGGCATAGTCGTTAAATTTGTTGTCAGTCATTGGCATAGTCGTTAAATTTGTTGTCAATTATTGGCATAGTCGTTAAAAGTGTCGTCATACATTGGACGGTAGTCGTGAAATTTTCTTCATACATACAACAAATGTTACACTCGTTGTCAAACATTGGTCACTTTTTGTTAAAATCGGAATACATTGGACAGTAGTCGTTAAACTTTGTCGAAGTTCTTATCCACGTGCTTTCCACCAATGCCAATGAAGCTGCGTTTAAGGTACCGTTCCCCACTCACCATACTTTTTTTTTATAATATAGGAGTAGCAGACGAGCATGCAGTCCACCTGATGGTAAGTAGCTACTGCCGCCCATGGACATTTGTAATCAACCCCAGATAAGATTAGATATTCCTACCTGAGGTCGGCCACAAATGCGCCGCTACCCCTGAGGACTAAGCTGGAACGCCTCAGAAAAGTCTGTCTTCCTTACCACACCCTTCAAACCGGAACACAGCGGGGCCTAACACTGCTGTTATTAGGTAGAAATTGGTGTGGCGGTGGTGCCGCCGGAGTCTAACCACAAAGGGTTCTACCACCTTCAAAACAATCAACTTCTGTATTCTTTGCCCAATAGTGGGACAGAAATTGTTACAGCCAGTTCGACGGTTCGGAATTCGACGGCGAACAAACTTTCATTTAATATGTAAACTAAGTTAAGATCATACACACTTTATAAATATTAATGCCGAGACCCGACTACGTATTGCCATTTATGAATACCGTATTTAAATGCCAATTAATGTTGCATATTAATCCATTCTATTTCGGTAAATATTATTTGGGCAGATCCAATTGCATAGCAATTGTCCAATTTGTATGTTACAATTTTGCGATACTTGGTCATTTCGCGCAAAACAATATCAATTCTGCCCGCTTTTATGTAACAATGTTAATTATAACTGTAGACATGGAGTAATAATGTTATATACAATGATTGGGTCTATTGATTTTTTTACAATATAGAAGTTTTAGATAATTAAAATAGGTTATAAATAATTTCTCCGAAAAATATAAGAACCGCTTACAAAACGCACGCGTTACATCGATTTATGTTTTAAAAAATATTTTAGCCCACTTTTTTACTCTCTACAGTCGGGTATAAGAGGTCTGCCTAGAATTCGAAGCCTGCATCTTGAAGCCGACATATACCTACGGTTTTTTTTTTTTATAATATAGGAGTAGCAGACGAGCAAGCAGTCCACCTGATAGTAAGTGGCTACTGCCGCCCATGGACATCTGTAATCAATCCCAGATAGGATTAGATATTCCTACCTGGGGTCGGCCACAGATGCGCAACTACCCCTGAGGACTAAGCTGGAACGCCTCGGAGAAGTATGTCTCCCTTACCACACCCTTCAAACCGGAACACAGCAGTGCCTAACACTGCTGTTATTAGATAGAAATAGGTGTGGCGGTGGTGCCGCCGGAGTCGAACCTAAACGGTTCTACCACCTATAAATATACGCTGACGTATCATATTCAAACCTTACCTACATTATTCCCTACAATAACATCATAATATACTCTGAAAGTACCAGTCTATTTACACGGAATACAAATAAGAAATAAGATATGAATATCATCCCGTTGTCAGGAATGTCTGGATGTGTCCGACACAGGAGCACGTGCCCTGTCAGACTAACGACAAGAATGGAGTCGCCTTGTTATGTTGCTAACAGAGTCTATGAGTGTAAAAGCGTTTAAAATAATTGGCCAAGTTGTATGATCGAGTCGGAATAACATAATTCTGCCTTTACGTTTTTTTTATATAATATAGGAGTAGTAGACAATCATGCAGTCCACCTGTAATTCCCAGATAGGATTAGATATTTCTACCTGAGGTCAACCATTGATGCGCCGCTATCCCTGAGGACCAAGCTGAAACGCCTCGGAAAAGTATGTCTCCCCTACCTCACCCTTCGAACCAGAACACAACAACGCTTAATACTGCTGTTATTCTTATTAGGCAGAAATAGGTGTGGCGGTGGTGCTGATAGAGTCTAATCACAAAGGGTTCTACCACCTTAAAAAAGCTGATAGTCCACTACGAAAAGAAATAGACATTTATTCTATTCTGCCTGTGCGAAGCACAAGCGGGTTGCTTGTATATAATAAAAGAGATATAAGTTTTATGGAATACATAATAAAAGAGTTACAACTTTACAAGCTTCAACAACCAATATCTTTACATGTTTTTCCACTTCGAAAACGTAAAGGTATTAATTTAAATATATGAAACTCAAAGGTGACTGACTGACATAGTGATCTATCAACGCACAGCCCAAACCACTTGACGGATCGGGCTGTAATTTGGCATGCAGGTAGATGTTATGACGTAGGCATCCGCTAAGAAAGGATTTTGAACAATTCTACCCCCAAGGGGATAAAATAGGGGATGGAAATATTACTTCGTAACGCGAGCGAAGCCGCGGGCAAAAGCTCGTCGTAACATAAGGTCGTTTAATCACCGTAATCGGGTTTTATCGACAAAAAAAGGAAACAGTGCGCATTTATAAAATCGCGTCGAAACGCGAATAATCGAATTTACGCTTCGAACAACGACAAATCGATTTAGAAAGGAGCATTAATCAACGTGATGTCACGCGGAGAAAAAAATGGCCAGGGGCGAACCGTATTCGTACCAAAGTGTTCCGTGCCACCATTTTTTTTTATTTTTAGGTTTTTTATTATAGTAGCGATAAAAGTAAATGCATTGTGAAAATTTGAAGTACCTACCTATTACGGTTCAATAGATAAAGCGAAAAACGCCAAAAAATAGCGGTTTTTTATGGAAAGTGGAGACGCCCATTTAATTGCATGCTTTTTTATTTTTAGTATTTGTTGTTATAGCGGCCACTATTATACATACTCTGTAAATTTCAAGTGCCTAAATATTACGTTAACACGTTAACAGTGGACCTACAATATATGAAAAGAACCCCTCACGTGTAAATGCGTTTTGAGAAAATATGATAAGCAAAGTTTATATTAATGACAGCTTATAATAAATATTTAATTAAAACTACCCTTCTTATGTTTTTTTTATTTTTTTTTAATGACCCACATGTGGTGCACTCACGTACGAACTAAAAATTCATTGCCTCTCATTTTAAATACGCACGTGTAGGGTGAAAAGTGAACGTATAATAAAACGCCTCCTAAGGCGTTTTATTATACACATACACGATGCAGCTCCTACTCCAGGACCAACGATGAGAACACATTCTACTTCCAGTTCCTCAATGACTTCCAGGCATAGCCTAACAAAAATTTTAAGAAAAACGGACAAAATAATAAGAAAACATTGCGTTGGTTGTTATAATGCCATGATTGAAGGAGGCATTTCTGCTTCCGAGGCTCGAAGTAAAACAAAGAAGACTTATACTGAATGTATTCAATGCAAAAAAGCTCTCTGCCTACCGTGCTATAACGTTTGTCATTAAACTATTTTTTTGTTGATTCTTGGTTAATTTTCTTCATTTTTTTAATTGTTTCTTTATCATTTTTACTTCCTTATTAAAACATTTGATTACAAAAGATCTATCTTTGTTTTATTTTCATTCTAATAGTACAAAAAGAATTGATTTATTTTATTAACTTTAAAAATTTATTACTTGGCAACCCTATGAGAATATCCCCTGGTTGTTACACCATTTTGTTTTACATTTCAGTGTTCATACGTGTATGCAATGAAAAATAAAATAAATCACACGTGTAGACAATGAAAACGATTCTAATTTGTATAGAGCTGTGGCCCACATGTGGTGCACGCACGTATCAGAGTGACTTCAAAATGACCCACATGTGGGGCATTCACTGTGAACGTGTTAAAAAATAGAGCTCTGTGACAGGCAGATAGACATACTTGTCTATCTGTCTCTTAGTAATAGGGTTCCGTTTTACCCTCTGATTTCGGAACCCTGAAAAGCGCGAATGTGAAAAGGGACCTTAATTTCCTTGTGATAAAATCGGAATGGTTTCACCACAGGTTTTCGGTATTAAAGGGGCAAGTTCTTCACTGAATGTAACGTAGGCTAACATTTTTGAGTGAGGTTGATGAGAGGCACCTACTTTATTTTCATTCATGGAAACATTCTGTTTACTTAATATTCTGACAACCGAAAATATCGTGGAAATAGGAGGAAAGTTAAATGCGGCTTATTTACTCTCTATTGCTATGTTGATATACAAAATATTATACACATATCTACCTAGATTGTAAATTATAGACAAAAATTATAACATTCGGTAAACTAAGAACGCTAACTTTTGTCTTCTACATATAGAAGGTGGTAAACCCATTTTGGTTCGACTCTGGCGGCACGCTGCTTTGTTCTGTTTTGATGGGTGTGGTAAGGGAGACATACTTTTTCGAGGAGTTCCAGCTTAGTCGTCAGGGGTAGCTGCGCACCTGTGGCCGACCTCAGGTAGAAGTCTAATCTTATCTGAGATTGATATAGAAGTCCATGGGCGGCAGTAGCCACTCACCATTAGGTGGACTGCATTATCGTCTGCTACTCCTATATTATAAAAAATATATAGTGTTTTAGCATCAAATGTAACTAAAAATCATTTCATTTACTTTCAAAAGTAACTAATAATCATCTCAGTTACTTAAGCCCAAAATCGTCTTCACAGTCGAGAATCGCAGAATCATCTGTACCGTGTCTTATCATTATTTACGCTTTATGGGATTTAAAAAATGAGCCTCTCATTCGAAACGCGAAATTGGATTCATAAATAGCGACCGGTCGCACTATGAAATGTTAAGCGATAAGCTACAAATAATTTATTCTTAACTACATTAATTTTCAGTGGATAGTTTCACTAAATGTTATTATAATTATCCCACTGCTGGTTGTAAGACCACTTCTTCTTTGTCTTCACAAACATTACAAACATTTTGAAAAACATTGAGGCATTATGACGTTTTAATCCTTTCCAAGATCATCTTCTCTCATTGTATTATATAGAGCGTGATACTATAGTACATATTTATATATTTACAGATCTTAATATGATTACAGGTGTTCATGGGCGGCAGGAGCCACTTAGCATCAGGTTGACTGCGTGCTAGTTTGTTTTTTCAGTATTATAAAAAAATCTGCGGAGTAGATTTGCTTCCATACCGTTTACATCGCTGCTAATTGTAATAGATGTTAACTAGTTACTCGCCAGCACTGAAACAAGTCCTTTTCAGCTTTGAGGTATTATATCTGTTGCATTTCTTATCGACTTGAATTTCAATCAACTTTCAATCTTACGTTCCTCTGAATAAGAATTGCGAATAGACCCTTATAAAATAAAAAATCTTGGACGATTCTGACTGATATATTAATTCGCCCTTCGCGCTCGAGGAGGTCTGATTGTGATGAAATCAAATAAGAGTTTAAGGGCTTCCGAGCACATTGTCTCAAATTGTATTAGAATGTTATTTCTTTAACTTCTATTAAATTGAGATTCAATCATCAGGAAAATGTATTTAGACTCTTACGTTTTATTTGCAGTAGCTACAATCCTTTTTGAAGACTTCTTGTACCTTATTGAGGAAGTTTGCTAACAAAAAATTTGGTAAGGCCTCTGCCAAAGTTTAAGCATGCCTATTCTGTTGCCAGACTGCTGCCAGGGAAGGGGAACTCATCACACCATCCGTGAGTGAGTTCAATATTTTGATAAAATATACTCAAATCAAATCCAATCATTTATTTGCCAGAACATAGTATTTCACAAGGATCTTAAATATATAATGAGTGTGTTATGTTACATCATGTTCTACCACACTGGGCGTGCAAAATTTATCTGTCATATATATAAAATTCTCGTGTCACAGTGTCAGTTACCGTACTCCTCGGAAACGGCTTTACCGATTTTCACCAACTTTTATATGCATATTCAGTAGATCTGAGAATTGGCTACTATCTATTTTTCATACCCCTATGTGATAAGGGTTGTTCACTCTTAACATTTTTTTTTATTTATATGGCAGCACAACATTTGCCGGGTTAGCTAGTAACATTCTATAATTTAAAGATGCAATAAACTCCTTGATATAATTATTTTAATGTATTATTTTAATTATAATGCAAGTATCATACTCACGTCGGACTCTGACTGTAGGTCGTTTGAAGGCAGTGCGAAGGTACGGCATGGACATCACCAGCTCTATGTGTGGCGGCGGCGGCAACTAAAAAATAGAAATTTATATTTAATTTTTAAAAATATAATAATTTATTACAATGACGAAAGAGCATATAACATGACTCATGTTACATTATAACAAGATGAGTCTTAGCTGAAGTTGGAACTAAAAACGCCTCGAGTTACGCTGTTTGTCCACCGACCACCGATACCGGGCCGATACCGATAATTAATGACGGCGCCGAAGTAGCGTACATAAATTTACTATAGCAGCTTGTCCACCGCACGTCCGTCATCCGAGCATCGTCACGCGTTATCCCGGCCGACGATATTCCGAGTAGATTGTGACCGGTCGAGAGACCGCTAGATCAGCACCGAGTTTTTGACGGGCCGATGTGCGGGCAATGTAAAACACATTGGAACTTGTCTATACATTGCCGTCACACGCGTGACAGCTGGCACAAAATAAACCGCCGATATCGGTCGCAGTGGACAAACTATCGCCGTCACGACATAATTAAAATCGGTCCGAAATAATCTCGTTCTCGGTATCGGCTCGGTGACGGTTCAGTGGACAAACAGCCTTAGTGTTGCTAACCTGGACAGTAGCGCTCATTAGTACTTTAATATTGCTGTTATAAGTTAGAAAAAATAGTGAATTAGATTTTCATTCAGAATCCTCTAAACCAATAACGCTAGTGTATGCTTATGAGTAGTGTTTATGGGCAATAATTATTAGCGCCATCTGTGCCGCAAGATCGCAAACCTGTACCCTTACCATGAGTTTTAACATTTTGACAAATATGGCTGTTTTGGTATTTGTTTACGTATTTCCCATACAATTTCCAATCAGCGCCCCTTGCGGATTGTATCAGAACGATAGTGTCAGTAACGTAATATTAAATGTATAAATAGACAAAATGGCGCTTTATGTTTTGTCTCTCTTTTTTGCGAACATGTGAGGCAGATAAAAAGACTTGAGCACTTACTTGTTATTACGTTTACGCAGTCTAGTGAAGCAAACGGAACAGAATAATAGATTGAGTAAACGTAACGTAAAATTGTGGGATGTTTTGAAAACTCATGGTAAGGGTACTGTATTAACATTTGAATATGGAATTCAATATAACAAAAGATGTCGATTTATGCCTTTCTGAAACATTATTTCGTGCCGTTGATTTTGATATAATCATTCTATTTGATGTATGTAAAGAAAATGTACCAAAGAAATGTCGTTAATTCCTCATGGGTGAACTTATTGTGGAAAAGAGAAAGCATTCTGTTATTACAGCTATGTTATACGTTTTGATGTTACAGTATAATTATCGTAAGAGTTGATGGTCTATTCTCTATCAGGGATATTTAATTTGTAGACTTGTATTCTATGATAGAGAACAACACCTAGTGGCTAAGAAACTCGGCCTCTCGACCAAGGGGTCCGAGGTTCATATCCCAAGCACGCACCTCTGATTTTTCAAAATTATGTGCGTAATAGAAATTAATTTTCACTTGCTTACTGCTTACTTTTACGGTGAAGGAAATCGTGAGGAAACTTGCACACCTGAGAGATTTATTAAAAAAAATCTCATTGGTATGTAAAGTCTACCAATATGCACTTGGCCAGCGCGGTGGACTATGGCCTAACACTTCTCACTTTGAGAGGAGACCCGTGCCCAGCAGTGGGACAATAATGGGTTGATGATGATAATGATTCTATGATAAAGGTTATATGGTCATAAAGGTTTCTAAAATTTCTAAAATGTTGTCTGTTTTTCTTAAGAGAAATCGACACGATATTAATTTAAAAAATGTATATGTACTGGTTAATATAAGAGTTTTAAATTTTTTGTGTACAGGCTTTAAAAATAAGTATTTATAATTAAGTTTTTAGAAATAATTTGTGTAATTTACTTACCGTTTTTGAAATAGCTGCCATCCATTCTCTAATGTAGCATTAAAAGAAATAAAATTAATTAGTAATTATTAATTTACGCCATAACATAACACTTGAGTTTCAAGTACAATAGCTATATTACTATTATTTTAGTATTTTACAGTGACCACGGATTTCTCTCTATGATCTGTCACCGGTTACTCATCCAACTTTCGTTGAATTTGTGAACATTCTACACAAGTCCCAGTGCGTACCTTTTCTTTTTTTGTTGACGAGGGGGAAACCTTCAAAGGGTATCCGACGCCGTGGGAGTAACGCCTGGTTATATGGGACTTTTACCGCACTAAAACCCCCCCGGTGGCCGTCCTCGGCGTTTGGTGGAGAGCCGCGGGATCTCCAACGGAACACATCCAGAGTCCTCCTAACGCGATGCCCTTCTATTGGGCTCTGCCCTGGCAAATAACACTCTTCTCACATCCACTGGTGATTATGGCGATATGTGACCACACAAACCGTTGTCCTTCCCGGGGTCGCTTGCTGGACGGTTTGAACTCCCACTCTTGCCGCCCGCAACCCCGGAAGCCCCTTTTAGTCGCCTCCTACGACAGGCAGGGGATACCATAGCCCTATTCTGGTCCCGGTACTACAGGGACAGGACCCCCAGTGCGTACCTGCTTCTTAATATCTGATGCTATTCTTAACTAACATGTTTTTTTGGTCGTACAAATGTTCCTATTCAATATTTTTGTAACTAAATGGTAAATATATGAACATACTATTTTCTAACTCGTTACAATATGCGGAATTGCTTTTATTTCGCCGTGTGTACGATCCCTTAAAGTGCGTCGAATTAGTAGCAAAAATAAATTAAAATAAATTCCGCTTCAGTATTAGTCTATAATCATTAATCATGTACGAAAAAGAAAAAAAACATGTCTATCTATTACGGTTCCGGAGATATAGCCCTGTGACAGACGGACAGACAGCGAAGTCTTAGTAATAGGGTTCCGTTTTTACCCTTTGGGTACGGGACACTAACAATTCGATTCACTTCGAACGGTAGGTATCGTAAGTTTTAGTTAAGAACTCTTTAACCAATGTTATTACTTTGACTTGTTAACTAATGTTATTATATTATATACTAGAAAATGTATTTACATTACTTATCTATTTACTTTATATATTAATACTGTCAAATTATATAGAAAGGAAGTAAGTTACCCTTTTCATATTCAAGAATATATTGTTACATGGCCTATTGTCGAAAGCTGTACGGACTGCGCTAACTAGGTCACGTGTCCAGGCACTTCACCGCCCAACGGGTCCAGCTGTTTCCATGTCAAAAGATCTACTTCTCCACTATTATGTACAAGGGTGGGTAGCACCATGTACCTTTAACATAATTATAACCAGCCGGCAAATCTACGGTTGAGTAATATGTTGCACCGTAGCACCATGTAACTTTAACATAAATGTAACCAGCCGTCAAATCTACGGCTAAGTAACCATTTTAGTTACGGTTAACGGGACGTAACTAGCACTTAAGGTTAACGGTCGATTTTGGCCGGTTAAAGTTATTGATTTTTTTTCTACTTTAATATCTGTCATTGTCGACTAAAAATCGCAGTGACAGTGACACAAACGACGTTAACGATAAATAGCTTGGTGCAACAAAGAGTTCTTACATTCCATCGCTATTGTCGAAGTTATTGTTATAGTTAACACAAGGTGGTTTAGGTGGTAGAACCCTTTGTGGTTCGACTCCGGCGGCACCACCGCCACACCTATTCCGAGGCGTTCCACGTTAGTCCTCAGGGGTAGCGGCGCCCCTGTGGCCAACCTCAGGTAGGAATATCTCTATCTGGGGTTGATTACAGATGTCCATGGGCGGCAGTAGCCACTTACCATCGGTGGACTGCATGCTCGCCTGCTACTCTTGTATTATAAAAAAAAAAAAAAAACTTTAAACGAACCTACGGTGCAACGTTGACGTTTATTTTGCTTTCAATATCATGAATATATTTCATGAATGAGTATAATTTATACGTGCCTTAAAAAACTAAGCTCAGCAGTTTCAAAGATAAAAGGAGGCGAAATCGAAAATGGCGGAATAATAGATTTTTCTTTATTTTCATCAATATCTTAGAAAATATTTTTAATGATAATTATTATTACTATTTAGCAATTCGAAACCATTATGGAATTATAAAAAGGAAACGGTTAACTTCTCACGTTCTGTCCCTTCATATGGCGTACCTCATTTATAAATTCATTTTTTCCCACTTACTTTACTGTTATCAAAATCCACCTTCATCTCAATCTCGTAAGTCCATAGGTTGCAATGTAATCTCTAGGTACCCATTAGTTCCACTTCAAACAAAAATATCTTAACCCAGCACAAATACCCATATTAAACTGAAGTGCCGATTTAGACGAGCTCCGTACGTATAATTTATGCATTACCCACATATGTGACTTTGTGATAGGGTTGCCAACATTTTTGAGATGATTGTAGTATTTTTCAGAGTTTAAAATACTTGCTAATCATAGGTTCTACCTTTAGTAAAGTACTAACACTGATTTAGACGAACTTGATACGTATAGTTTATGCATTAACTACATATATGACTTTGAGATAGGGTTGCCAACATTTTTTGGGATGATTGTTGTATTATTTAGAATTTAAGATACCAGGTAATCATAGGTTCTACCTTTAGTAATTTACTAACACCAATTTAGACGAACTCGGTACGTATAATGTATGCATTACCTACATATGTGACTTTGTGATAGGGTTGCCAACATTTTTGGGATGATTGTAGTATTTTTCAGAATTTAAAATACTAGCTAATCATAGGTTCTCCCTTTATTAATGTACTAATACTGAAAAACGAGGTCCATTAAAATGCACTAACATTATCAGAGATGGTAGAGTCCCTCCTGGTTTGATTCCAGAGATACCTCCATACGTATTTCGGTCTAATAATAGCAGTTTTGCGTTTTGGTTTGAAAGATATAATATGGGGGAAACATATGAGTACATATAAAATATTCAAACTTAGCCCAAAAGAAACCAAAACACATGTATGGCCAACCTCAGTATTATTTCCTATCTGGGATCGATTATAGTCATGATAGCCACTCATAAGCCTGGGATTGATTATAATAGTAACTGCCATTTACCATCAGGTGTACTGCATCATTTGCTACTTTTCTAATAAAAAATACAGTTGGCAGCCCTACGTTGGGGTTGCTTCTAGCTGAATAGTTATTTTTGAACTTAAATAGGTCCGCGCAAAATGGACCTAAAAATAAGCCACAAGTATCTTACAAAGACTTTGTAAGACGTGTTTATGTTTAACCATGCGCTGTTTCATATGTTTTCTCGTTGCATATGTTGTGTTTGAGCAATAAAGGTTAACCACTAATGGTAAGTGGCTACTGCCGCCCATGGACATCTGTAATCATCCCCAGATAGGATTAGATATTCCTACCTGAGGTCGGCCACAGATGCGCCGCTACCCCTGAGGACTAAGCTGGAACGCCTCGGAAAAGTATGTCTCCTTTACCACACCCTTCAAACGGAACACAGCAGCCTAACACTGCTGTTATTAGGTAGAAATAGGTGCGGCGGTGGTTCCGCCGGAGTCGAACCACAAAGGGTTCTACCACCTTCCACACCTACCAACATACATACGCTCGAAAAGCATTACCCTCCACAGTCGGTATAAAAGTAAAAAAAATCTTATAATGTCACAACATTAACGATCATTATTCAATGATACATAAGTTATCTTTTTATATAATATAGGAAAAGCAGACAAGTATGCAGTCCACCTGATGGTATGTGGGTATTGCCGTCCATAGACTAAGTTCTGTAGTCTGACTGTCTGAAAGTCTGACTTAGCTGGAACGACTCCGAAAAGTATGGCTCCCTTCAAATCAGAATACAGCAGCATTAAACACTGCTGTTATAAGGCAGAAATACTCGTAGTTGTGGCGATGGTGCCGCCGGAGTTGAAACAAAGGGTTTTACCGGATAAACTTCCGTTTAGAACATACCTCCGATCGATCTGAATTTTGGTACACCTATGGATTTCGACCCGCAGATGAAGAATATCGTACTCAAAATACCCGCAAATAATATTTTCAAGGTCAAATTGCTCCAAATCGATTTTTTTTGCTGCTATATTTCTCTGAAACAACTGGGTCCACGCAAAAAAAATATAGAACAAAAAATATGTATTTCTTTACGGTCTACAACTTTTGTTTGGAACGTTTTTCTCTAACGTTCATATTTATCGCAAAAAGCGCAAAAAACATCAAAAAAAAACCGTTTTTGAGCAATTTGACCTTGAAAATATTATTTGCGGGTATTTTGAGTACGATATAAATGTGCTCATGAATAAAGGTAAGGTCCAATCCAGGACCCACCCGCTCGCAGGGCGCTGCCGCGCCCTGCTCGCTTAGTTTTATATTGTCTTATATGTTCCAACCTAACCTAACCAATTCAATACGAAACACTATAGGCTAGGCTATTCGCAATACTATATTATTGGCTAGGTTAGGTTGGGACAAGGAAAATTACATTACCGACTAAAGAAAACTCCGCACTATATAAATATAACGCGCGTGCTAAAATGCAATTTTCACAATTTAATTTCTCGGTAACTATGGTGATGTCGCGGGGCGCTGTGTTCGGCGGTGTGGTGGTATGCCACGCCGCCACCTAACCTGCGACCGTATAGGGGTGCGGGCGTGATGTTGTACGGACGGCCTTCTTCCGTCCGGCGCCGGAAGCCCGCTCGTGGTGATAGTCGTCGCGTCGGGGAGTTGCGCCTGTCCCGTGCCGTAGAGAGGGTAGGTGCGGGGAAGGGGTGACGTGCAATAGAAACAATAATTGACGTGCAATAGAAACAAGAGTGTAGGCCAGCCAAAGCCTCTTCCCTATCCCGACCTAACCCCTACTTCCTCTTCTTGCGCAGGAACGCTTCCGTCTTCAGATTTTCCTTCTTCTTCTCCAGGAGTCTTCTTCTTCTTCAGGAGTCTTCTTCTTCTTCGGGAGTCTTCTTCTTCTTCAGGAGTCTTCTTCGTATTCTTCTCTGCTGAGACCATGCTTAAGCTATCTATCTATCTATCGCTGGGACGTCTTACCCTCCGGGCGCACATATATTGCGGCAATGTCAACATAAGGGCGGTGGGCAGGAAATTCGGGTCTCGAGGATACCCTCTTTGCCCGGGCAGATTCTCAGGTGGTAAATACCCCCCGGATTCTTGATATTTATTCATAATAATATAATGTTATTTAAAACATAATAAGATAATGAACAAATATTAAAAATTTCTATCATCCCCCTGTTGAGGGGGTGATTCGGTAATTATCGCGTCGTTGTACCGAGCGGACGGTCGGCCCCCTGATGGTCGGGGGTCGCCAGCCCTGGGAGCTCCCGCGGGAGCGGGCGCCCCGTAGGTGGTCGATCGTGTAGGGGCGCGAACCCCTTTAAATGGGAGTATGGTCCGGCCTCCGCCCGCTCATACATTGAGCGTGCGAGGCGGACCACAAACTCCTCGACCGTTTCGATCTTAAGGTCGCGCCTCACCACTTCGTTCCTGACGTAGCGACCCGCCCCCACGATTGCTCGTAGGGCCAGGTTCTGCTGGGCCTGGAGACGCTGGCGTTGCGACCTAGATACCAACGCGTACCATGCCGGCGCCGCGTAGGTAAGTCGTGAACGAATGTAGGTCTTGTAGATCCCTAGTTTCGTCCTTAACGGTAACCTGGATGTAAGCACCGGTCGGAGCATCGCTCGGGCCGCTCGGGCCTGGTGGATCGATTGTTCCACCTGCGGGATCATGTGCAACGAGCGATCGATGTTACATCCTAGGTATTTAACTATTGGCTGCCAAGCTACCTCCGTGTCACGGAGCCTCAGCGGAGCCGGCATGATACGCTTGCGGCCGAACAGTATTGCGACTGTCTTTCCGACATTGACAGCCATGCGCCACTTATCCAGCCACATAGGTAGTAAGTCGAGCAGACGCTGCATTCTCCGTGCAGCTAAGTCCGCTCGGCGGGACGACGCGAAGTACGCACTGTCATCTGCGAACAACGCGAGCATAACGTCGCGCTCCCAGTCTTCCAGGTGACCTTGGAGAGTGGGGGCGTCGTTGGTGTATAGAGCATAGAGCCACGGAGAGAGGCAGCTGCCCTGCGGCACCCCCGCACGTATGGGCCTAGGGTCTGAGGCGACGCCCTCGACCGAAATATAGAACTGCCGCTCACTTAAAAACGATGCTATCAACCGTATCAGCGTCGCCGGGGCAGGTGTATTCATCATTTTGCATATGAGCCCCTCATGCCATACGCGGTCGAACGCCTTCTCGATATCGAGAAAGACGCCGACCGTGTGACGGCCGTAGTTGAGCTCGGATGCTAAATGATGAATAACCCGCGTGAGCTGCAGCGTTGTAGAGTGACCGGCGCGGAACCCGAACTGCTCGTCCCTTATATTAAGGAACGGACGCAGTCGTTTCAACGCCAGTCTCTCAAACAGCTTAGCTGTGGTTGATAGCAGGGTTATGGGGCGGTAGCTACCCGGGAGACGGCGGTCTTTCCCCGGTTTCGGGAGGACGATTACCTTCCCTAATTTCCAGATGGTCGGGAAATGGCCTGTGCGTAGGATGGCGTTGA
This sequence comes from Epargyreus clarus clarus, assembly GCA_014595695.2. Classification (NCBI taxonomy): domain Eukaryota; kingdom Metazoa; phylum Arthropoda; class Insecta; order Lepidoptera; family Hesperiidae; genus Epargyreus; species Epargyreus clarus. Next base: position 2,418,482 of record JACTTY020000016.1, on the reverse strand, counting down.
AGACCCGAGTCAATGCGACAAGGGCCCCTCTGGACAGCATACCTAGCGCCGCGTTGGGGATCCCGTCGTGACCTGGGGCCTTACGCCTTGGTAGACGTAAGGCCGCCTTCCTTACCTCAGTGGGAGAGATAAACTCGATCCCTTCGAGTGCCGGTGTCGGGTCCCTAAGGAGGTCCCCTACTCTACGCCCTACATCCTCGTGATGCGCGGAGGCTGACAGTGCGGGTGGATGGGGCGAGAACTGCTCTTCCATATACTCCGCAAGTATCTCCGCGCGGTCCTTCGCTGCGTGGACCCGTCTCCCCCCGCCATCTAGGAGAGGGGTGACGGGGACCTTAGCACGAGTCAGCTGTCTATTGAGATGATGGAGAGACGTTTGCGACTCGCCAGCCTGGTCGATTCTCATCTCCCAGGTGGCCCCTCGCAGCTCCGCCATCTCAGCAGACAGCCGCTCGGCCAACGCATTCAGGTCGCGCTTGACCCGGGGACAACGTGTGCGCGCCCAGAGCTCGCGCAGCTTACGCTTTTTAGCGAGCATGTCGCTTAGACGGACTGGGAGTGGTGTACTATAGCGGCCCGTCTCCACAGGGGACTGCGAAGTCGAAGCCGCCAGGGCATTAATAATTGAGGTTTGAACCGCCTCGGTGGCGGCTTCGACCCCCTCGGCGGAGGAGAGCGAGCCGCTAAACTTAATAGAATTTAAGGTATTTTTAAACTTATCCCAGTCCGTCTTGCTGCGGAGTCTGGGGGGTTCCACACACGCCGCCCCAAAGCCAAGAACGACCAATATGGGCAGGTGTTGTGTGTCCAGGTCATACAACACCTCCACATGGACTGGACACGCGAGATCCTTGTGGAGTATGATGTCCAGGACATCTGGGCGGTGGGACTCGTCCGAGGGGATATGGGTAGGGGCCTCAGGACCCTGTACCTCATAGCCTTTAGCCTCGGAGTCTTCATACAGCTTCCGTCCCACGGGACTGATGACTCTGGACCCCCAAGCCAAGTGCTTGGCGTTGAGGTCACCAGCCACCAAGGTCGGAGCACCACCATCCATGATGTTCGAGATGTCCTGCGGGTCAAATTGGGGACCTGGTGGGCGATACGCCGCATAGAGTCGCAGGTCCCTTCCCGCCGCACTCAACGCTACCCCTATGGAGCGCGTGTGGGTGAACGGCGGGTGTGGCAATTCCTCGTGTACCAAGTCGTGTCGAACCGCAACCGCGGTTCCCCTGAAAGGAAATCCCGTGGGCGTCTGTTCGTCACGCCGGTACACGTGGTAATTAGGTAGCCTTAGATCGAGGCCTGCACGCAGCTTGGTCTCACCCAGGAGCACGACGTGAATGTCCTGCGCCTGTATGAGACCACGTAGCGCTTGCAGGTGTCTAGTGACGCCGCCCGGATTCCAGTACAGCACCCTGAGGGACGCTGCACTGGACCCCGAGGACGTCTGAGACAATCCGTTGCACGGCCGCAACCAAGTCCGGGTGCCGGGCCACTGCCTCGCAGATGGACTGCACTGCTGTGACAAGGGCATCTGCGGGCGTGTCAAGCCCGAGGGCACGAAAGGGCCGCGCAACGGCGACCGGTGTTGTGGTCTGACGGGGGCGGGGTGTTGGTCGCTCCTCCGGTTCCTCGATCCTTAGCCGCCTCTGCGGTCTCCTGCGGCCGGTGCCCTCCTCTGCGACAGGCTGGGCCGGGAGTTGGGCACGGCGGGGGCGCGGAGCGGGCTGTCGCGGCTGTAGGGCCGGCGCGGACTCAGGAACTACCTGTGCCCGGGCCGGCTCCACCGCCGGAGCGGGGGCTGGCCCCGCGGCCGGATGCGTCTCTGGAGCTGGGTGTTCTGTCTCCATCGGCTGGGGGGTCGACTCGGCGAGGGGTACCCGCCGAGTCTCCCTCTGGTTCCTAAGACGCGCGGCGTTCCGACGCCTGTTATGCCTTTTACGCTTAGCAGACGTCGGGCGCCTCGCCGGTGCCATTAGAGATGCACCGGCCGCGGGCTCATACTCCTCCACTTGCCGCACTGAGGGCCCCACTGCGGTGGGCGGCGCACGGCTCCTGGCTGGAGGCGCCGGAGCAGGTGCGGCGCCCCGCTGTTGACGAGGGCCGGGAATAGGTGGTGGTAGCGCGATGCTTTTGGCCCGCGCCACTCGCCTAAGAACCGCACATCGCCTATCATTGGCCATGTGCGGTCCATGGCAGTTGGCGCACTTGGCTTGGGCATCGCGCGGTAGGGGACAATCCCGAGTTGCGTGTCCCTGCGCGCAACGGACACACTTCGGCTGCTTGAAGCAGTTGTACGAGGCGTGGCCGAAGCCTTGGCAGCGGTGGCACTGGGCCGGGCCACCTCGGCCCCTCCACGCCTCGACAACCACCCCCGGCATGTTAAGTAGCTCGTCCACCCTGTAAAGGCGGGCGAGCTCCTCCTGGCCCAAGTGGTCCATCTGCACGTGAAACGTGCAACCCGGGCGTCCTCGCCTCGGTGGAATGTACGTCCCGAAACGTACCGGAAATCCAAGCGCCCTGAGCGCCCCGCATACTCTCTCCGGGTTCGTATCCGCCGGCAAGCCCCACACAGCCACCTTAGTGGGGCGGTTCTCGCGCGGCGTATAGCAGAACCAGGAGAGATCTGGCTCTGTGCCTGCTAGGTCGGTCAGGAACGCCTGGACCGTCCGGTACTCCTCGGGCGTCTGAGGGATAAACCTAATCCCTCGTCCATAGGGCCGTGCGCTCGGCGCGCGACCCAATCGGGCTCGCAGCACCTCGAAGTGTTGCGTCCAATTTGGGAACCGCTCCACCACAATGGGGGGGTAACCCTTGGGCCTGTCGTCAGCTCGAGGACCCTGGGATGGTCCACCAACGACGGGTGAACGCGGTGCTGAGTCAGCAGCCGCTGTTGTCGGGGATGGTGGGGTGGGCGCACTCCGTGGCGCCTGTGTCAACATTGCCGCAGCATACGTGACGCCCTGCCTCAAGCCACTAGGCGAGGCCGGACTGTCAATAACCCTATCCCTACTTACGCTTGACAACAATTCGTTCGCGGCTTCGCGGGTAGGAAGGGTAGGGGGCTGGGCGGGAATGGATGGGTTTTCGGTGGCCTCCGTGTGGCCGGACGGTGACGACCTCGATGCCATCTGTACATACGAGGTGGAGTCGAGGCCGGCCTCGACGGAGGGTGCCCTCGAGGGCGGGGGGGATGGGGAGGGGGAACGCGGGGGTGACCGGTGCGCGATGACCTTCACAGCAGCAGCAGCCTCCACGCCAGCGCTCTGCTCCTCCACGCTATCCTCATATTCGGAGGACGTTCCCGTCGACGCTTCCAGCACCTGCAACTTCGCTGGTCTCTCCAGGATTGGGTCTGAGGGCGAGACCCGTCTCGGGATCTTACTCGCCCTCTTAGGTGGTGTTGTAGGTGCAGGTGCTGGTTCTGGGTCCAGCGTCGGCATGTCCTGTCCGGGGCCTTCCTCTTGCTCGGGTTCGGGTAATTCGGGGGGTGCGTCCGACTCCGGCCTGGTGGTCGGCAGTGGGACCTCCCGGCAGGCTACGCGCCTCCGAGTACCCCGTCTTCCCCCGCGCACGAACATCGTGTGCAGGGGGTCCTCCGCTGGACGAGTTGGCTCGCTAGGGGGCGCGAACAAGTCGCGCACCATTATGCGCCTACCCTCATCCACGGATGTTGAGGGAGCGCCGGAGGACCGGCGCGTCTCCTCCTCCTTTTTCGGTCGCCGCGCGGCCATCCCCCCACCGGGTGAAGTGCGCTGGTGCAAAGCCCAGTGAGGGTGCCAGCGACGGACGACGGTTCTTCTTGACGCGCGGTCTCTCCAGCACACCCTTCTTTATCCAATAAAGGAGGGTAGTGTTCGGAGGCACACAATGGTGCTTTCTCACTCGCACCCCAAAGCAAGCCTGCGGAGGGTAATCGCGAAAAGATGGAATGGGGGGTACTCGGGTCTTACCTCTCGCTAGCGCGGAGCTCTCCAGCGGTAACCTGAGGTCTCCAACCGGGGGTCCTGCACTGCAATCCGTTTGACACCGAAATCCAAGCCACCGCAATCCAAGACACTGTAATCCAAGTCACTGCAATCCTGAACTGGGCCGAACGGAAACCGTATCGCATTCGTTAACTTTTGCGCGTGTAATATCTTTGGGCGTTTGTGAGAAACGCGTCCTATGCTTAAGCTGGAAAACTGGTTTTCTGAGCTACCCCAGAGCAATACCGTAAAGAGAGCCGCGCTTTTTTAGGCCCATTTTCGTGTCATTTTCACTTTGGCTGACCTAGTTTTTCCTCTTTATTTATTAATTTCCCAAAATTACATTCATGTATCATACATGGTTGGAATCCTTATAATTAGCTCTATTTAGCTACATAAGTTATATATTCATATCTTAATTAGTTACGAACTTATTCCCGAAAATATTATAAAAATGTACAAGTTACGTCATTTCACATGTCAATAATCCTAATTATCTCGAAATTATCACAATTGATTCTTACTAAACTTATATCAATATGAAGCTAGAAACATATTCTAGGAGATAACATAAACGTTAGAAATATCAAACATGTATAAATCTCAAAATCTTAACCTAAAACACTATTTTCATAAAAATACCTAAAAACTCTAATAAAATATTACAAATGCGACCGATAGCGCCATCTACCGTGTCTTATCCTAAAACTTAAAACTTACGTAACTTATATAAACATATTCAGTAAGACTTAAAACATACGTTAATTACAATTATTCATAAAATCTCTTTAGTCAGTCGCCGACATATGGGTATGCGCCAAAAATCCCTTTAGGGGTTGTCTTCGAACATCCAAAGGAAAGTCCGAGCCAAGTTTCAAATCGATCGGACGTGGGGGTTTTCGGAAGTGCACCACATTTTTCTCCCAAACAACTGGGTTTATGCGGAAAACATACAGAACAAAAAATGTTGATCTTTTTAGCGTCTACAACTTTTGTTTGAAACATTTTTCTCTAACGTTCATGTTTGCTGCAATATACGCGGAAAACCATTAAAAAAATCATTTTTCAGCAATTTGACCTTGAAAATATAATTTGCGGGTATTTTGAGTATGATATTCTTAATTAGGGAGCCAAAATCCATATGTGTACCAAAATTCAGATCGATTGGAGGTATGTTCTAAACGGAAGTACACCCGTTTTACCACCTACCAAAATAATTATTACATCATTGGTCCCATTGTTCACATTTGGTACACAATGTCAATTTCCTTAATACCTTATGAATACGAATACGCCAAAATAGTATCTGCTTCAAGAAAAAATCGTGAAAATTGCATAAGATACTGAATTCGTACTAAAATACTGTGGGAGAGAATATTTCACAACGATCACCAGAAAGTATAAGCGAGATATAAAATAAAACAACGTGCTATTTTCCACTCAACAAAATGGAATGACGGAGATCTAGACGTCTGCACGATGCAGTCATGTTTTGGTTTAAAGCGAAAGAACTGTTCTGTAATTTTAATAAAACGACACGAATGCATTTGATGGATTAGTCTGCGACCTGTTTACTTAAAGTTTTGAGCAGTTTTGAGCAAATATTATTAGGAATTTACGAGTTACACGGCTAGACATTTAAGAATATAAATATTGTATTGTGTCTTCGAAAATTAATTTAAATATTTGTCGATTATTGTATTAGCATAATAACTTGATAGTTTAGAATTTCATAAAAAATATTTCTTATAATATTACGTTTTAAGTTAGTCTGTGATATTCTATAGAAATTCAAACACTATTTTGAAGGCGCCAAACGTGCACCATAGATAAACAAGACGCCATCCATATTTGACAGCTTAAAAAAGTTAGGTCAGACAAGGCATTTGTCTTTGTCTACCGTATGGTAGAGCTTTATGGTTAAACTCAAAATTAACGTTTTCAAATAGTTATCTTAAGTAATATACATTTAAATAGTCATACATTATATAATGCCAATGTTTAAATAAAAATACATTTGTCTATGGGCGGTAGTGCCCACCTACCTATAGTATATAGGTAAAAACTAGGTACTGTAAACTTTGCATCTTACCATAAGGTAGCCTACAAAATTGTTTGTTACTCCAATCTTATAAAAAAAGAAAACAATTTGTTTTTTCTTCGTGGGTAGTATTTTCCCCGTCGTTGTATCCTCATAAAATATTGTCGTGGGTCCACAAATGTCCCAGTAGGGATTAAGCAGTTGATTGTGACATATGGGGTGCGCACACCAGTCATTACTATAAGGAATCGGCGGAACGTAAAAAATGTTTAGCGATGTACGTGGAAAGGGTCTATACGTCACGCCTTGCGCTAAGCTCGTAGAATATGAGGGTTCTTCACACGGTAATAAACGCCGCGTTCCGTTTGTTTTGATTAACTTATTGATGAATTAAATGAAAAGGTATTAGGAATTCTTTTTTTTTATAATATAAGTGTAGCAGACGAGCATACAGTCCACCTGATGGTAAGTGACTACTGCCGCCCATGGACATCTGTAATCAACCCCAGATAGGATTAGATATTCCTACCTGAGGTCGGCCACAGATGCGCCGCTACCCCTGAGGACTAAGCTGGAACGCCTCGGAAAAGTCTGTCTCCCTTACCACACCCTTCAAACCGGAACACAGCAGCGCTTAACACTGCTGTTATTACGTAGAAATAGGTGTGGCGGTGGCGCCGCCGGAGTCGAACCACAAAGGGTTCTACCACCTTCAGGTAGAAATAGGTGTGGCGGTGGTGCCACCGGAGTCGAACCACAAAGGGTTCTACCACCTTCAAAAATTCTTCAAAAAATTCGTTGTCGTTTATAGGAATGCTTATCGCTGTCACATTAATATAATTAAGTAATGATGCCAGTTAGCACAATCTGATCTAGTATTAAAGGGTGTACCTGTGTTATTAGTATTTTTACCTATGTCAAAGAAATATCAAATGTACATGCTGTTTATTTTGTGCATATTTACATCTCTATAACCGATCTCAAATAAGATAGTGGTTATGATTGTTATCACAGTTAATTATACATATAACATAACAATGTAATTAAAATGTATCTATCAGAATCTTCAGAGCATCTTTAATCGCACTAGGATTACCAATGGATATAATCAACACCCAAAACGGGAAGCAAACCCAAAACCCTTGACAGATCGGAATGCGATGCACAACAGCCCGCCGTATCTATCATAATACATTGAACGTGCAGCCGTGCGTCGTCTGAACCACCTCCATTTTATTTCAGCTCAGCGCCTTAACAGCCTGCGGGCCTGACGGAGGTAAAGCCCAATGATATAGTGCCTGAAAAATATACTTTACGCGCGCTACGTGCCGCTATATTTGTGTTTAGAGCTTCATTGTGGCGTTTAGGATGTCTATTTATACGCTCTTTGAACTTTATCTATGGTGATGTTTAGAGGAAAATTCTAGTTTTTGTAGAATTTTTCGAGTAAAGTATTTTGTTAGGCTAGGTCATATTAGACAGTCATCATGTTTGTTTAAGTTTAAGTTTAAGTTAAGTTTTGCAAAATGGTTTAAAAACTTCGAAAGCGTGATGCAAAATAAGGGGAGCGCCATCTCTTAGGAAAAACGTTAATCACCGTAAAACTGCGGAGATGAATTGGTATCTTGATAAGAACCCAAAATATTTTTGTTGTTATGTTTTTGTTATTTGATTCTTGATAATTGATCCCTAGGCCATACCTAATAAGTACATTTAATTAGATTCAATACATACTCGCACTCGATTGTGGTGATTTACCCCCGTTAAACATCAATCTATCCAATGTTTGCCTACCGAAGATCCAATTTATTAAACCAAAGACAGAAATTGTCAAATTTCAACCTTTGGTAGTCAAAGCATTGGATAGTTTAATTATAAATAATTGACGTTTATTTATTTATTTAATTAAGGCTCACCAACGCAGAAAACACAATACCAATTCACAAAGATAACAAGTAGAGAATAAAAGGTCGTGTCCCCACAATTATAGGTGAGCACTGCATATGTAATAAATAAACGCATTAAAAGATTATACAATACTCTTTTTTTTTATTTATTGTATATTTAGCTTACTGATATCAGTATTTATTTGTACAAAGAGCAAGTTATATACATGAAATTTAAAGTAAGATACTAGATATTTAAAGTACAATACTAGTTACGTTACGTTAATACGTTATGACTATGACTCGATATCACTACTGACTCGACAACGATTGTTAAACCTTTTTAGTTAACTTTAGTTACTTTCTACAAATATTTTTGTTACTACAATTTTACATGCAGTACTTTCTTTAATAGAAATATGAACAAGACGAAGAATACGATGACTATATTTTATTCAACAAAAGGAAAATAACAGGTTGTTAAGTTCAATACAGTTCGCTTGTCGTGAATACATAAGTGGAGTGACAAAAGTACCCGAGGACACGCTTTAACTACAGAGAAGGTATTCAAAAGATATGGAACCATCTCTCAGTCGCTACAGACCTTTAATAGAAATTTCTAGCCGACACAAGTATTACCTACGATTATTTACTTTTAAGTTGCGCGAATTTAATAAAGAAAAGGCTAGTCCTTATTAGTACTAGTAGTACTTAAACTACGTATATATTTTTTACTTTTGGTTCATGTTTGGTACGCTATGAACACCTATAATATAGTACTCTTCTTAGAAACTATACTCTAAGGGATAAAATATATTCAAATAATTATTAAAATATTTTAAGAGTTCGATTCTTTTGTGATTGCAAAATAAGCTATTTTTAGCGATTTACGATTTTGTTAAGATGATTTCACGCAATGTTAGAGGATTTTATAAATCAAGGAACTTTTGCGTAGTGTTAGGCGTTCTCTAAAAAATCTAAATGTTTCTAATGGAATGCACCTTAAATTTAATACGGTTCTCACTACCTCTTAACATACCAGTTCAAAAGAAAGACAAGTGAGTCTACGGAATATGTACCCAAATAACCAACGTTCAGCTTTTTTTTTTTTTTTTTTATAATATGAGAGTAGCAGACGAGCATGCAGTCCACCTGATGGTAAGTGGCTACTGCCGCCCATGGACATCTGTAATCAACCCCAGATAGGATTAGATATTCCTACCTGAGGTCGGCCACAGATGCGCCGCTACCCCTGAGGACTAAGCTGGAACGCCTCGGAAAAGTCTGTCTCCCTTACCACACCCTTCAAACCGGAACACAGCAGCGCCTAACACTGCTGTTATTAGGTAGAAATAGGTCAGCTCCGATATTAATGCAAATGTTAAAAGTACCTTATCATGTATCCATATATCATTACCGCCTACAAGATACCATCTGCGTTTCGCGTGATGTATTACAGCCACTTCCCACTCACGCCACTCCGCATCTCTTCCACGACCCAATTATTATAAATAATGAGATAAGATCGTGTTTCTATGACGGAAAAGCTGAAGCATAATATTGGGAAGAGTGTGAAACGTGCATAATGACACTTGAGTTTATCGTAACCGATTTTTTTTAAATAAGTAATGAAGTAGCGAATGCGCATGTACTCTATCAGATGCTCAGTGGCTAGACTTTATAATTAACCTCAAATAAGAAAGTGCCTGAGGTTGGCCACACGCTCTTTTTTTATAATGTGGACTAAGATGGAACGCCTTGGACAAGCATATCGTCCTTATCAGACCTGCAATGTTTGTAAGAACCTCAAGGGCTTTAACATGCACTGGCTCACCACTACACCAGCTTCGAGCAGGGCTGCACGTCCGATCCGTATCTCGTACGTCACCAGGCTGACTTTGACAGCTACCCTCTCTACTGACATACGTAAGACAATGTTCATACATATCTATTAAATAGATACATACACTACAAGACCCTTAAACCCTGAACACATCAGCAAATTGTTGTTTTTAGGCAGAAAATGGTGTGGCGATGGTGCCTGCCGCCTCGCTGGACTTTGCATATTGGCAAGTTCAGTAGATGAATAAGTTATCATGAAGATGCTGCTGTCTGTCTCCTGGTTTTTCACTTTCTACAACACAAAAAAATTTAAGAGTGCCATTCGAGACACACCAGCAAAAAATTGTTATATAAATTTAATAGGCCCATTTTGACACATGCCATCGCTAGGCTCTAAGAATGTGATATACAACTCGATAACAACAAAGAAACCGATTTTTACGACAAATCGATTACAACCCCAAATCGTATTGTATAGTATTTTTCTAAATCATCTAAATATTTTATAAAAAAGAAGAAAAGAAAATAAATTCTAGTGTAATTTAAAAATTTAATCATATTTAGAAGATTAAATAAAGCATCGCTCGTAAACTGTATTTTTTTCGTTTTCTCATTCACTAATAAACCAAGTCTTGATTATTTTATTGTTATTATGATGAAAAAGGGATAAATAATGAATTATTGGTAGCTCAAGATTCGATTATTTGAAAGTTAGTCAATTATGGTTTCTTCCGAATGGTTTGAAGTCGCAAGCTCTAGTCGTCACGTGTTCGAAAATTCCCTACTAAAAAGTTAGTTTAAAACATTAATGACATTAGGATGACATGTGTCAAAATGGGCCTATTAAATTGCGAAGACTATAAGAGTCGACACTAGTGCTGTCCGAGACGTAACGCAGCAATAATTTTGTCATTCCTGTCACGGTGCAAACTTTGTTATTTCCCTTCGAAGCCAACATTACCGCGGGCGAAGCTTAGTCGAGATGATTAGATAAGATCGTATTTCAATGACGCGGACGGTTGAAGGATAATGCCCGTAATTCAACTGGCTCGGGACCGTCCTGAGCTCTTTAATGCATCAAATTAAATTTACTTCGAGCATTAAACATTTTGTTGTTACAGTTGCTACAAATATTTGCACAGGATTATACCTGAAGTAAAAGCAATTATGCTGTACAACTTGCTACAAATATTTGCAATTGATAAAAAAATGTACCAAGCGTAAATACGATGAAACTTTTTTATGTAATAGAAGGAACAAAAGAGCATGTCTACTCAAAGACAAGTCATCCGACCCCGTGAATTGTAGTATAGTCCGCGCCAAACAGGCCAAACTGCTAGTCCGCTTTGAAGTTGCGCACAACTACAAGCCTATGTTCCGTAGCAACGTAAGGGCATACTAACGCAGCTATGTACACGTGGGCGAGAGCGGGCAGCGATTACTACAATTTGCTATTCGACGAGACTCGCTTCTATATTCAGGGCGGACTAGCAGTTTGGTGCAGACTATACATAAATAAATAGGACTGTCCTTCCTGAGGTCAGCTACAGAAGCGTGGTGCGCCTGAGAAAAAAAACGTCGCCTCGTGCAAATATCTACTTTACCATTACCTTCACTAAAGTGCAACAACTGCTAACAATATTATAAAGCAGAAATATACAGAAGAAAAACGAATTATATAATTCGCCTGATAAAAAAATCCCAGAAGCCATTATTCACCTTGCTTCCCCCAGCGTCCGACATTGCAATAGAAACTATCTCATTATAATTCATATTTCCTCTTTTATAAATTCAATTAACTTCGTAGAAAAATCTGTGTCATTGTATAAAAACTCTTACACGTGTGAACGTATTAAACGGTTGATCGCCCGCAACAACCGCAAATGTAAAACAGTGGATATTCTGTCGTTTTACAATAAACCGACAGAATACGCTTAACAGATAACTCCGGAAGACCCATCCCTGACGAGGGATCCGACTCTTGACAGCGATAGCTTTCAGACCTTTCAGAAATGACGCTGAATAATACAGGGCTCGTACAAAAGTTGATGAATCGTTACATTTTACGAGACTGACCGCAACCCTAATTTGGATCCGTTGAGCCCTGTCTTCTCGAATATGTTAAATAGCTCTGTTTTTGGCAATTTTAGGCATGTTCGGACTAAATACTTTGAATTATTGGAGTGGATTTTAGTAGTGATGCTAGGAATATAAATTACTTAATGTTAAAGATTCCGATATCAGGCTACCATCTTTACGGGAATTTGAAATTACTAATTAATTTCCATAGTTTCGTCGACTCCTCTTGAAAAGATCAATTATTAGCAACACCTTACGTGGCTTGTGGTCAAAACGAAGCTGGATTGTAGAGGATCATAGATGTGGAATTTCTCTAAGCAAAGTTAAGGTCTAGTTCTATTCGACATTTAGAAGAGACCTGCCAACATTTTGCGTGAATGGTAGAGGATAATCATCACCATTATCTCATCATCCTCATAGTAAAAGTTACCAAATGGTTTCGGCTTCAATACATATCAATATCAGTATATTAAATTTTATGTTCATCCCGGGTACGAGCGTTTTGTGTAAGCATCTTTGATTGAGGCTCAAGTGTAAAAGCATTATTTATTTACTTTTTTTTGAGTCAGCTATATTCCAGAACGGGTCCTTCAGGGTCAATAAAGCGAGAATACAAGGGACCAATCATGGACGAGGTTAGTTGACTAATCCGAATGCCGCATTACACACGGTCCAATCGTGCGTTCCCTCGCGTGAAAACTTTTTCGATAACAGTTACAAACAAAAACTGTTATGTTATCTGTTGTGTTCGATATTACGTTATTTCTAGTTATTTCTTAGTAAGTTGAGATATCGGTAGTAATGTTGCTTGGCTGAGATTGTTTGAATGATACTGAAAAACTGTCCTTTTTGCAATATTAGAACTGACGATGATAGAATATGTATGTAGAAGCACGTTACTTTCCATGATCATCTTAATAGTTTGGTGGTATTCATGTGATTTTATTTTGAGGGAAATAGCCGAATACCATGAAATTAGGCCTTACAATGTCACACACATGCTAGGCTTAATGGTCACTAGTTTAGCAATGTGCATTACAAATTAATGATGATTGGCTTTAATGATAAAAGGACAAAAATGGCCGCTGCAGCCAAAACGCAGAATTGACAGAAACTGAAATATTCATTGGTACCTCAACGGAATGTAGAGAATTTCCAATAATTTATAGATAAGTATACCTTGTTCAATACCTTATAACTCCACGGTAGATTAAGCGTAAAATCGTTGTAACGACAAGATTATAACGTGTCCAGTGTACGTTAATGACATGCAAATTTTAATAGCTTTATGATTAAAGCAAGTAATTAAGCCTACATTTTTGCAACGCCATGCGCTACGCTCTGCTTCAGCATAATGTCATCTTCATGGGTTATATTATTTGAAAAGAGCATCTTTTGGCTACCCGGAGGGCGGGTATCCCTTCTTACAGTTTACGTAAATCTAATTTTGTATCCTCGACATTGTTTGTAGGTTTAGAAATTAATTTATTGTGATTAAAACTAATTTTTTTCATAAAGTTCTCAAAACCAACCAGCGTGGTGGAAATTCAACCCTTTTCGTTAATATAATTTTGCTAAAGGCTTTTTTGAATAATAGTACAAGAAACATATAGGCAGTCAAAATGTAGGTTTTTGAGTTTTATGCTAAGTAATATAATGTACCTATATTGTAATATACTTAGAAAAGTTTCGTATTTCGTGGAGAGCCTTTAGCCGTCAATACTGTTGATGTTATTGGAGAGCAGTCGTTAGCCTCGCGATTTGAAACCATCGACATGTGTTGGCGACTGACACACATCTTGGGGTGGAATGTGCATCAGACAGTGTTGCAAATTTAGCGGCTTTTTCGGTAGAACTCACTTTTGATATGGTCTTAATGATTATTATTTGGCGTTAAAAACAATTGAGCGACTCCTATGACTTTTTGATAATGTCTTAGCAACAAAAAATAGCTTCTAAAAACAATTTACCCTTTTGTAATGACTTTTAGAGCACAAAAATAGATACATTTTGTCAATTTGTATCTATAATTTCGGGATTTCAACCGCACCGGATAGATTCTGCATTTCTAGTCTGGGCTAGATACCATTTTTCGCCGCCAGACTCCATGCTCGGTATGTGATGATGGAAGAATCTGTTTAAGTGACTTTTTAGAGACTACGAAATTTTAATAGATCTATGAATCAAACGCGCTAGAGATGTTGAGCCCAGCGATTCGGATTTTTTGAAATAAGCGACACGAGCACCAGGCTTATTTACGAGCTTACTTACGAGCATTTGCCAGAAAAACCTACCTAGTACTGGGCAAAAAATTAAGTAAATCATTCGTAAGTAAATCAAGTGAAGCATTCCAATAAAAAGACAACTCAATGCGACCAATACATAAATATACTGCGTATATTAACTTCACACATGACAAAGTATAGAAAGTTTATAAAAGTAGTCTGTATAAAAGTATATAAAGCGATAACTCACACTCCGGATACAAACACTGTATCTCAAAGTTTTATATTTTTTCGGGTGCCATTACAAAAGCGCCACCTAGCGTTCCGTAACGTTATCAAACTTTATCTGCCTCGCTATAAATAACAGATAAAGAATACTAACGACTCTTTTGTTTACTCTGTTCCAGAATCGACACTATTGTTTGAGAACAGCGTGCTGTATAAATAGGGACCGTGGCTCTGTATATTATACGAGTATAACGTAACTTACTTCAAGCTGTTTAATGTAATGTGTAGATTATTTGCCGAGTACAGACGAATAAACGCGAGTACGAATATGTAAATAATCTACTCGTCTGTATTCGGTACTCGCTCGTACTGTACCCGTATTCTCAATGGCAGTAACCACTTGCCAAAAAGTGGAATTCATGCTACTACTTGCATATAATAAGAAAAAGCTATATGACACTTAATTGTTAAGGATATATATAATATAAAAGTAATATAAAGTCTTCTTCTAAATCTGTTTAAAAAATTAGAGAAATTAAATTAATAATTATGCATTATAATGAAGATTATAATAGTACTATTGGGTAATAATTAGGAACGATTGATGCTCCTTGACATTATTTCAAAATTAGGGAACTAAATTGAAATCAATGATCCGAAAGTGACGTTACTGTCATGAATAATACGAGTAATTGCTATACAGAGATTTCGTTAACATAATAATGCAACTAATTATAGAACAGGTTCCACCTGAAGCCGTTTACATATGTTGACTTTCCTGAAGACTAAGATTTTTTTGTTTTATGATATAGGAGTAGCAGACGAGCATGCAGTCCACCTGATGGTAAGTGGCTCCTGCCGCCCATGGACATCTGTAATCAACCCCAAATAGGATTAGATATTCCCACCTGAGGTCGGTCACAGATGCGCCGCTACCCCTGAGGACTAAGCTGGAACGCCTCGGAAAAGTCTGCACAGCAGCGCCAATGGCATAAGCGACATCCATTTGACGACCTGTGTGGTGGAGTGGTCACCAAATCGGACAGACAGATACGCATAAGTTCGGGTTCTGATTTGATCCCCGGCCAGACAGATAATCTGAATAATGAGTTTGGATTTATATTCTGGGTCTGGGTGTTTGTGTATTTCTACCTACCCACATACCTATTTCTACCTAATAACAGCAGTGTTAGGAGCTGCTGTGTTCCGGTTTGAAGGGTGTGGTAAGGGAGACAGACTTTTCCGAGGAGTTCCAGCTTAGTCCTCAGGGGTAGCGGCGCATCTGTGGCCGACCTTAGGTAGGAATATCTTGTCCTATCTGGGGTTAATTACAGATGTCCATGGGCGGCAGTAGCCACTTACCATCAGGTGGACATCATGCTCGTCTGCTACTCTTACATTAACGAGATTACAGAAACGAGAACTGCTTCTCACTAGAAATAGGTATCCAGACGAACAAAATACATAATAAAAACAAAAGATCATTATATAAAACCAAAATCTAAGTGAGGTAACTTGGCGCGACCGGCCCTTTGATTTTTGTTCCCCTGGAGGCGAATTTTCATAAACCTTTTCGTCTTCGATCTAATTGTTGATCCGGATTTCCGCACCGGAGGGCACTTCAAGCAGAAACAATCGGAAAACTTTGTCTTATCTTTGGATGGTTCAAAAAACTTTCGAGAAAAGATGTGACCATTCTTATATCCTCACTGATCCATGATGAAGCAAGGTTGAAACATATATGAGTACTTGATTGTATGTAATCTCTTAGAAAGGATGAGCTTAGCATAGCTAGAAAGGATGGTAAGAAATCTTGTTTTTTTAATAATATAGGAGTAGCAGACGAGCATGCAGTCCACCAGATGGTAAAGGGCTACTGCCGCCCATGGACATGTGTAATCAACTCCAAATAGGATTAGATATTCCTACCTGAGGTCGGCCACAGATGCGCCGCTACCCCTAAGGACTAAGCCGGAACGCCTCGGAAAAGTATCCACACCCTTCAAACCAGAACACAGCTACGTTTAACACTGCTGTTATAAGGCAGAAATAAGTGTGGCGAAATAAGCCGCCGGAGTCTTACTACAAATGGTTCTACCACCTTCAAAATCTATCACCAACTCATACATAAAACAGTTATACATTAAGTCGATCACTTGTAGGTTTTTTAAATGATATTAAAATTATTTATTGCCAGAATTTAGTTGAAGTAGATGTCGTTAGAGGTTGCCGCACCTAAGATTATCGCCTCACATGTAAGTTAGCTGACATTCATATTGACATTTCCTTCCAGAAAAGCAGAACCGCTTCAGTTATTTCTAGTAACTGTGATGGTACCGCTAAGGTCGAACTGTCTCTACCACCTACCATATTTCATAATATTATAGCATGACGAAGAAAGAAGTGTAGGTAACATGTTTATATAAAGTTTGTTTTGGTCCAACATTTCCTAAATCCTAAATCTTCGTATCACGCTCATCCCTACCATTATCATATTTTGCTTTCTCATTCCAAGTGATTTGATGTTCGCGCATAAGAAAATCCTTCATCCCCTAATACATTTTTTTGTTTTTGTTATCTATTATGGGACGTAATGGGTTTGTTTGTAGATTCTTATAAAATACAAGACTACTAAAAATCTACAAACAATATTCCATAAGGATACATTCGATTTCATTATATGTGGTTTGCTGCCGCCCATGGACTTATGTAATTAGCCTACCTAAGCCCTAGATACCTTTTTATCTTTGAGCGCTAACTTGCGTCTCATGTAAATGTTTCTATTTAATCACACCCTTCAAATAAAAATAGTAGGTGTATAAGGTTCACGGAACACGCACCCACGTTGTAACGCAGAAATAGGTGTAACAACGGTACCTACTGAATCAACGCATGAAGAGTAGTTTTCAACTAGCAATAATCGCACCTTGGATTGACCTCATTGGTAACGTTCTGCTGCGCAAAGGATGAATACTTGGACGAATATGAAGAATTAACCAATTTTAATCGTTAAGTTAAGCAAAACATTAACTTACTTCATCTCCGCATCAGACTTGGCGAGCATCCACACGACGTGGCCAGGGTCTCTCCTGGACCCCAGCGCCATGAGCTGGGACAGCTTGGCGCCTGGCGGCAGAGGCGGTCGCCGCGGCACCTGGCCCGTCCAGGTAGCTATCGCCAACATCTCCGGACTCTCCTTCACGAGGTGCTTCTGTGTTGCCATGCATTTGCCGGACGCGTCCTGGGGCAAAGAATAATATGTGTTAAAACCCTCAGAAGGGATTTCGAAAAGGCCAATAGGATCTTACACAATCGTCATCTTTATTCAGGAATTTATCATCCTTCCTTTACAAAATACATTGCTAAAATCAGATGACATTTCATAACTCAAAGCAAGACTGAATATTCCAAAAATATAAAAAATATTTAAAACTGAAGTAAGTTATCAATATCCGGCAATTATGTGATCCTTATACGTGTGATGTCCTTATATGTGTGATGTGACTGTAACACAGGATTTATTACTTTAATAAAGTCTGGTTAACAGATTGATAAGCTGAATGATCCCCAATGTTGTAAATACCGATACCGTCGTAGCACCGACATTACTTCTAAACTCCATAGTATAATAGGTTATATTTTAAAAAAGTTACATATTATGATCATTATAATTATTTAAAGTTAGAAAGTATTGATAAGTTGTACGTATTTACGAGTAAAAGTTTACCTGCCTGCGAAATGACACGATTTTTATATTGGAAATTAGTAAGAACTTCACAATTAAAAACTTTGTAATTTTTAACCAAAGGACATGTTTTATTATACTACTGCGTTATATCCATTTGTTAAAGGGTGGTGCGTTATGATAGTGCCTGCAAAGTTTTAAAGGCTTTTTAACTTTTAACTTTTAACTTTTAAATTTTAACGTTCGCTTACACCTGCCGCCACAGCCATTTTATTAAATTTGTAAAGCTACCAGCTGTAGGAAAATATTTCAGTTTATTAAGACTGCATTAAATATACGTGAACGTGATATAATTAGATGCGTTTGGTTTTTAACTACTTTAAGGTCGATGATCCATATTATTATAGTATTTTTAGTTAAGTAAGTAATAGGTATTTTATATCTTCTTCTTCTTTCTCAACCGTTCGCCACCCACTGCTGAGTGTAGGTCTCTTCTAATGCACGTCACTTTTTTCGATTTTGGGCTTGAATTGTCCAAACTTTACCCGCTACTTTTGTTATGTCGTCCGTCCAGCGCATGGGCTGTCGTCCCACATTTCTGTGTCCTGTCCTAGGCCTCCACTCCATAACTCTTCTTCCCCATCTTTCGTCTTGGCATCTGCTGATGTGTCCCGCCCACCTCCATTTTCTTTGTGCAACTGCCCTGGCTATATCTGTAAGTCGTGTCTTTTGTCGGATATATTCGTTTCTGATACGGTCGTGTAGCGAGATATCCAACATAGCTCGTTCCATGGCTCTTTGGGCGACTCTTAACTTTTGCATTCTTACACCATCTTACATTCTTACACCAACATACACCTCTGGAGTGGCAGCGCATCTGTGATAGACTTCATGAAGAATCCGTTTTATACAGCTGAACACAGGTGTCTACGGGCGGCTATGATCACTTTACATCAGGTGGACTGCAAGCTTGTTTGCTTTTGTAACAAATATATTAATTAAGCAAGATTATTGCAAACTTCGGAAAACATCTCAAAATATTCAAGTTTATGGATGTTTATTTACCCTTGGGATACTATAGTAATTCTAAATTGTTCGTGTTTCAGGTGACATTTCAAAAGACAGTCACTGCAAAAGTTTTCCAATAAGATGTTCTGCAGTTAGAGCCGCTAATGACACCGCGCTCACACCTGCCGCGGTCGAGCTGCGGGAGCTTTACAATGAGCTTCACGAACCGAAATTACGCAATCGATTTATTTGCTTTGAAAGCCTTTACAATATTTTAATACTCGTCGAGTACTGATGAATATGCAAAAATACTAGTAGGTATGTAAACAATTTATTCGTGTGTATTCCGTACTCGTTGCGAATACACGTTCATTCTCCACGTAGTGTTGGTTTATTAGCGCGATTCAAAGTTTAATGTGTATTCGGGCGTTACGCTTACGTATTTGTACGATGCAAAAAAATATAGATTCAATTGTTTTAGTTGATATTTCATAAGACAGTGACTGCAAAGTTGTAAAGTTTTCCAATAAGATGTTCTGCAGTTGGAACCGCTAATGACACCACGCTTACACCTGCCGCGGTCGAGCTGCGGGAGCTTTACAATGAGCTCCGCGGTCCGAAATTGCGCAATCGATTTATTTGCTTTGAAAGCTTGGACGAAGTGGCAAATTGTTTGTATTAGAGTTAAAAATAAATGGCAGTAATATGAGAGTATTGTTATATTGTACATGTATTTTTAAAAGTAAGGAGGCACTTAAGATACTATAACATATTATCCAAAGATTGCAATGCATTGAGTTTGATGAATCAAAATTGCGGAGTCAATTTATTTGGTTTGAACGCTTATGCAACAATAGATAATCGCCGAGTACAGACGAATAGGCATGAACACGAGTATGTAAATGAGTTACTCAAGTGCATTCGTTATTCGCTACGAATACTTGTCCATTCCCTATATGGTGACTTCACCGTTTTAGAGTTCTCCAATTAGACGTTCTGCAGAACCGCTAATGGCGCCGCGCTACACCTGACGCGGTCGATGTTCGGGAACTTTACAACGAACTTGATGAAGCAAAATTGCAGAATCAGTTTATTTCGTTTGAACGATAAGATAATCACCCAGTATAGACAAATTGGCGTGAATATAAGGTACTATATGACGTATTCGGTTGTATTCGGTACTCGCTACGAATACTCGTCCATTCTCTTGATGGTTGCTTCACCATTTTAAAGTTATTTAATTAAGTATAAGTTTTGCAGTTAGAACCGCTAATGGCGCCACGCTTACACCTGACGCGGTCGATCTTCGGGAACTTTACGATGGACTTTATAACGCGAAATTACAGAATCAATTTATTGCGTTTGAAACACAAGATAATCGTCTAGTATAGACAAATCGGCGAGAATACGAGGCTCCCTATAACTTACTCTGATGTATTCGATACTTGTCCATTCTCTACGTGGTTACTTCATGATTTTAAAGTTCTCAAATGATACATTCTGCAGTTAGAACCGCTAATGGCGTCGCGCTTACACCTGCTTCCGTCGTTCTTCGTGAATTTACAATGAGTTTGATGGATCGAAATGCGGAATCAATACTGTTTAGGTTGTACGTCATGATGAATTAGTATATAAAAAATATCACATATTGTATCACTCATAAATGAGTAAACAATATATGTATGATTTTTTTTGTTTCAGCTTTATTATAATATCGAGCAATCAATCCACCTGATGACAAATGGTTACTGCCGCCCATGGACATCTTCCCCATAATCAACCACAGATAATATTACAAAAGATTCTAACTATAACCTAATTTATAACTTTCCATCCATCCATCCATCCATCAGCCTTTTGAGGTCCACTGCTGGACATAGGCCTCCCCTAATTGGCGCCACTCCAACCGGTCCCGTGCCCTTTGAAGCCAGCGGTTTCCCGCCGTCTTCTTCAGGTCGTCGGTCCACCTGGTCGGGGGGCGGCCTGAACTCCTTTTGCCTACGCGTGGTCGCCACTCGAGGACCTTCCTTCCCCACCGGTTATCGGTCTTCCGAGCGATGTGGCCGGCCCATTGCCACTTCAGCCTGCTAATTTTGAGAGCTATGTCGGTAAGCTTAGTTCGTCTACGGATTTCATCGTTGCGAATCATGTCTCGTAGCGAAATACCAAGCATAGCCCTCTCCATAGCACGCTGAGCGACTCTGAGCTTTCGAACTAGGCCTACAGTAAACGACCACGTTTCGGCGCCGTATGTCATCACTGGCAACACACATTGCTCGAATAATTTCGACTTCAGGCACTGAGGAATTTTGGACGAGAAGATACTCCGTAATTTCCCGAACGCAGCCCAGCCGAGTTGGATTCTTCGAGTGACCTCCCTCTCAAAGTTGGACTTACCCATCCGGATCGTTTGTCCCAGGTAAATGTACTCGTCAACAACTTCGAGAGGAGTGCCATCAACAACTACCGGTACGGGTGTGACATGGACATTTGACATGATTTTCGTCTTGTCCATGTTCATCTTAAGACCCACCCGTTGTGAGGCACTGTTGAGGTCTCCTAGCATTTTACTGAGGTCCCTCAGCGAATCTGCCAAGATGACTATATCATCGGCAAATCGAAGGTGTGTGAGGTGTTCGCCATTGATGTTAACGCCAAGACCTTTCCACTCCATCAGCTTGAACACATCTTCCAACGCAGCGGTGAACAGCTTCGGCGATACAACATCGCCCTGTCTAACTCCCCGCTGCAATTGGATAGGGTTCGTCCTCTGATCGTGTACTCGGACTGACATGGTGGCGGCTTTGTATACACACTTCAACACCTCGATGTACCTATAGTCGATCTGGCATCGCTGAAGGGACTCCAGCACTGCCCAGGTCTCGATAGAATCGAAGGCTTTCTCATAGTCCACATAGGCAACACATAGCGGCAGATTATACTCCTCGGTCTTCTGTATAATCTGCCGGAGCGTGTGTATGTGGTCCATGGTGCTGTAGCCTTTTCGGAATCCGGCTTGTTCGGGAGGCTGGAAGTCGTCAAGCCTGCGTGCAATACGGTTAGTGAGGACCCTCGAAAAGAGCTTATAAACATGGCTCAGAAGCGCAATGGGCCTGTAGTTCTTCAATAGGGTTTTATCGCCCTTTTTAAAGAACAGTACCACTACGCTTCTGCTCCACGCTTCCGGGGTAGTTCCGCTATTGATCACGGAATCGAACAACTTTTGGAGCGCCACTAGTACGGGTTTTCCGCCAGCTTTTAGCAGCTCTGTTGTGATTCCGTCATCTCCCGGTGCCTTGTTGGTTTTAAGCTGTTTGAGAGCCCCTCTAATCTCGTACAGGCTGACTTCCGGGAGGTCTTCGGTGTAGTGTCGGGTCAGCTTAGCACGTTTGTCGTTCACAGTCTTACGGGCTGGAACTCGTGCAGAAGTATACAGCTGTCCGTAGTAATTCTCGATCTCCCTCAGAACTTCGGGCTTAGACGAAACTATGGTGCCCGACTCGGTCTTCAACCTCGTCAACAGACTCTGCCCAATGCACAGATCTCTTGCGAACACTTTAGAGCCTCGGTTTCGCTCAATAGTGTCTTTTACGCGATTAGCGTTATAAGAACGCCAATCGCGTCGCCTACCTTGGGAGATCTGTTTATTAAGCAGCCTGTATTTCGACATTGAGGTTGGAGACTGCACACACAGTTCTCGTCTCTCCCGCATAAGACCGAGAGTATGCTCTGAGAGAACTCGAGACTTACCACTGGAGTGGGCCTTGAAGTACTTAGACCCTACCTCGTGGACAGTTGCTACAACCTGGGTGTTAATATCGTCCACGGAAACGCAAGAATCGAGGCACGCGAAACGGTTTCGTAACTCAATCTGAAAGCCTTCGGAGCCCTGGATTTGGACAGATGTTGGGCGGAGCGTAGACTTCATCAGGCGTGACCGTTCGAGCTTAACGTTGATATTTAATGTGCCTCTTACCATCCGGTGATCACTTCCGGTTTTCACCCTGTTGATCACAGAGACATCATTAAATATGTGCCGTTTGTCTGCCAAAATGAAGTCTATCTCGTTCTTGACGGTACCATCGGGACTTATCCAAGTCCACTTTCGCTGTGCCTTCTTCTTGTAGAAGGAGTTCATCATAAAGAAGTCTTCCCTCTCCAAGAAGTTGGCAAGCAAGTGGCCTCGGTGGTTCCGTTGTCCAATTCCAAAGGGCCCCACCTTCAGTTCGTTTATAACTTTCACGTAATTATAATTAATTTTTACTATATTTGGTTAAAAATGTATTATAACTTATACTAAAAATACGAGGGATCATTTAACTTAAATGTTTTATGTATAAAAATACTTTTATTTTCACGTGACATTGTATTATGATAGTGACTTCGCAAAATTTAAAGTTTTCCAATTAGATGTTCTGGAGTTAATGGCGCTGCGTTTACATTTTTGCTTTACAAGTCTAAATGTATCGAACTAGATACATTTATTTTTACGATTGATGTATTTTATTTATGTACTAATGCAACAAATACGTAGTGGATACGTTAAAGTTATGCGTATATATGTAATGTAAGAAACTTCTGAAACGGATCCGAAGTGTAAAGTGAATAAAAGAAAAATAACATTTATTAGTCAAGTATACAATTTCTATACAAGAAGTTATTTCATAGACTTTTATAACCTTTGCCAATTATTAATTATCAATCTATCCAGTGTTTTACCGACCAAAGATCGATCCAACAATTTGTGCTTACTAGAAATTGTTAAACTACGATCTCTGACAGACGAAAAAGAGATAGAGTGACTATTAATAACAGGAGTAGTAAAATGATAGACATTCTTGTAATAGTCAATTGAGCAAAATATTACCATACATATCTCCTAACCAATAAGCTTCTTTACAAGAATCGAGTGTAACGTAATGATCCAGTCGGGGCGTGCGACGTGCGGATATGATCTTCATTTTATGCGCAGACACGTTGCATCCAACTACATCGACATTTGGGTAGATTCACGGAAGAAATGCCGCAGAAATAATAACGATATCTGACTGTAACATATTTTACTGAATATTAGGTAAACCTAAATCAATATTGAATTATTTGAAAAGCATGGGTTGCACTCTATTATACCATTGTTGATGGGCTCAAATTTGGCTTCATGACAGTCCAGGGTTTCGATCCCAGGCATGTAAACCAGATTTTACAAATTTGTGTTAGAACAGAAATTAATTATTAATTATCACACCCTTCAAAGTGTTCTACCACCTTCGCGGATAGGGCCGAAGCGAATCACCAGAGTACCATTGACCATTCGACAGAAACTCTGGCTTAAGCTCTAGTTATGTTTTGCGTAGCCAGGATACAGAAAGACCGAAATGATTTATTATATAATATTTAATTCAAACCGAATATTACACGGTTTCATTAAATCTAAACTAAATAATAACTACCTAACCTAAAATGGTGACTTGCTGCGGCGATGTTAGCATCCAGAGTGAATTCCCACGTGCGGAACTATGTGATGGAAACGGAGCGGTTGTGCGGAGTCAGCGTACCCACGGCACGGTGGCAGTGCAGGATCGAATGACTTCTTCATAATTTTCTTTAAGGCCAACGCCTAACTATGGTGGTTAAGGCCAATATATAACAAGCTTACGTTAAGAGACAAACATTGCGAAGTAAACAATAAACATATTACACAAATTAATCAGAGGTCCAATCGGAGGGTCGATAAATCTTTCGATTCGAGATAATAATCAGTACGCCGTTCAATAATCTGATAGCATTCGGCAAAGTTGCGATAGGTTTCGATTTGATTAAGAAACTTATTCACCTCCGGGACATGGTCTGGTGGTCTTCAGGAAACTGTTCACGAAAATCCGAAGTTCACTTGGCTTCACTTAATTATAGTGCGATCTGATGTTAGGGCGGATTCGTAATTACAGCTACATCTATTATCCTGTTTGCAAAATAAAATAAATGTATCTATGTATCGATGTGTCACTTCGGGCTTCTTTACAATCGGGAGTCCGAAAATAGAAACCGAGGCATCTAATTAAAAAAAATTGTCTTTAATGATGAAGTCGTGGATTATGGCGAAAATACTTATACCTATTCTCCTGAGAGGACAATAACAGTGGGACAGTAATAAGTTGACAACCTAAAACAGGCTTCTGTAATCATCATACAGATTTCCAGTAAACTGTATTTTTTTTTATAATATAGAAGCAACAGACGAGCATGCAGCCTACCTAATAGTAAGTGGCTACTGCCGTCTATACATCTATAATCAACCCCAGATAAAATTAGATTACTGTTTAAGGTCGGCCGCAAGTGCACTGCTACTCCTGAGGACTAAGGAGGAATGCCTCGGAAAAGTAGGTTTTTTACGACACCCTACAAACTAGAACACAGCAGCGCTTAACACTGTTATTAGGAAGAAATATGTTTAGCGGTGTTGCCGCTGAAAAATTCAAAATATAAGTAATTAATAACATTGAATTCCCAACAATAATGCTACTTAGGGAATAAATCCGCAATTATTTACAGTAGCCAGCTGAATACGTAAGTTTGACGCGGCGGTCGCTCGGAATAAATTGTCATCAATAATACGAAAAAACGGTTGGCTCTGACACAGAACAGATGAGCGATGGCGGAATGGCGGAATCTATATACATAATAAGAATATAAGCTTCGCGTGTTTGTACTTCGAATATATTAGCAAAAAAGTAGTTAGGGAATCAGGAAATGAGTCGTTGTCAATCCATTATTGTCTCAGTGCTGGGCAAGGTCCTCCACTCAGAATGAGAAGGATTAGGCCATAATGCGCTGGTCAAATGCGTATTGGTGGACTTCACATAATTTTGAAAACTTTTTTTAAGAATTTCTGATACGCATGTTCCCTAAAGATGTTTCTTTTACCGTAAAGCAAGTGATAATTAATTTCTAACATAACTTCGAAAAATCAAACAATTTGAACCTTGCGCTCCTCGATCCAGAGGCCGAGTTTCAACCATTAGGATAACATAGAAGAAAATTAGTAATAATAGCAATTTCTATCATATTTACATTTTTTCAGTCTGTTTCACTGTGTGTTTGAAATTACACCAATACTACTGTATTGAATTCAATGGATTAACAATATATTCATAGTCTATTCAGGTATCTTGCCTTAACATTTAGTCCTTATTTCATTCTAATTGACCCACTTAATCAAAGCTTATAACAAATTAAAGTCAAAAAATATTTCTAACATTCCATCGGAGAATTTCAGTTTACCGGTGCGCTCTGTAAACTTTATAGATGGCGATGTGTAATTTACCTTATACTCTGTACCCTTACCATGAGTTTTCAAAACATCCCACAATTTTACGTTACGTTTACTCAATCCATTATTCTGTTCCGTTTGCTTCAGTAGACTGAGTAAACATAACGATATAAGTAAGAGCTCAAGTCTTTTTTCTGCCTCACATGTTCGCAAAAAAGAGAGACAAAACATAAAGCGCCATTTTGTCAATTTAGACATTTAATGTTACGTTACTGACACAATAGTTCTGATACAATCCGCTAGGGGCGCTGATTCGAATTTGTATGGGCAAATACGTAAACAAATACCAAAACAGTCATATTTGTCATAACGTAAAAGTCATGGTAAGGGTACTGAACACAGCGAACGAAGTCGCAAGCAGAGCTTGTTATAAAAATAAAACATTATTTACACGCGTTAGTCTTGGATACATTGAAAGAGAACGTGACCAAATTATGAAACACGTGTGGATGAGATATGTACGTTCATTTTAATACTGTTCGTTAATGAGTTCGTGTACATCTTTATTTGGAAGAGTTATGCGAAGTTCACAAAGATATGAATGGTAAAGTTAATAGATATATAATAATAATGAGATCTATTTGACTACGTCAGTCCTTCAAGTCAATGACGTGCAGTAGAGTATATAGTCTCTGAAAGTGTAGAACCATTTGAGTTTCGACAATGAAGGCACTCTCGCCACGCCAATTTCTGCCTAATAACATTAGTGTTAAACGCTACTGTAGAGTTTTAGGTCGCTGGTTTCTAGTCCGAAATGAAATATAGAACCTTGTGCATTAGTGACAATAGTATAGGTGAATTAATGTATAAATACCGAAGCGTGGTGCGGTGCTCCCTTCGGCGACCGATCGACCGTGATGCACACACACTCGCGACTCCCAAATAGGTCCCCAGGACCCCCGTAATATACTATATAATTAGATACGTCCCGTGACGAAATCTGAATACCGACTGTCCGTATAATGTGTGTTATTACAGAAACGTCAACCTTTTAAATTTTGAATTTACTCCTTTTATTTATAATCAGTATTTTGACCAGTTCTAAATACTGAACAGCTACTATGCTTTGCTTTGAAGGCTATGTAAGGAAGATATACTTAACCGAGACGTTCCAACTTAGTCCTCGAGGGTAGCAACACATATGATGCCAAATTACATAATTTACCAAATGACTTAACGGACTTTGACATATGAGGTGTTGTTGGATTCATTTAAATTGCAGAATGGCATGGGCTATTACGAGTATATTATTAACAGTCAGGTTTTCATAATAATTCTTTAGTTATCGAACACAAGTATCATTTACTTAAAAAAGTAGGTAGAGTTGAAGCTAGTTATTGAGTAGAGTTAGCTGTTGTCTCT
This sequence comes from Epargyreus clarus clarus, assembly GCA_014595695.2. NCBI lineage: Eukaryota > Metazoa > Arthropoda > Insecta > Lepidoptera > Hesperiidae > Epargyreus > Epargyreus clarus. The sequence continues at coordinate 2,390,828 of JACTTY020000016.1, read as the reverse complement.
TACGACACCCAAGGGACGGAAAGGGTCCTATCGCTTGCTACGGGGATGTCTATCAGTTATAATACAAATAATTTTATAATTTGGCAGTTGAAGGAAGTTTGTTATTTCATCTGAAAACTCTAGAGGGTGAGAAAAAGTATGAAACACGATGCCTTCGAGGATCTTAAGCTTGATTTCGATATATATTATTCTCTTTTTTTTAATATTTCAAGGATATTTCTTATATTATTTTTTAAGTTTGTAGAGATGAAATATAATATAAATGTTTGTTTTGAATGTAATGAAGTCAAAAACTATTTCCATAAAATTGAAACGAAATTTTTATCGTGATGTTGTGAAGTTTTTTATTCTATGATCATTGATCATGTATTTCTGTGGGATAAATCACACTGTACTTAGTGTGATTTATCCCAACTAATTATAATTCTAGATTTATTCTTGAATATAATTCATAATGAATATAGGTATATTTTGAAGGTGTAGAACCCTTTGTGGTTCGACTCCGGCGGCACCACCGCCACACCTATTTCTGCCTTTTAACAGCAGTGTTAAGCTGTGGTTTGAAGGGTGTGGTAAGGGAGACATACTTTTCCGAGGCGTTCCAGCTTAGTCCTCAGGAGTAGCGGCGCATCTGTGGCCGACCTCATGTAAGAATATCTAATCCTATCTGGGGTTGATTACAAATGCCATTAGGCGGCAGTAGCCACTTACCATCAGATGGAATGCATGCTCGTCTGCTACTCCTATATTATAAAAAAAGGATCAGTTATAGCTGTATTATACAGGTACGATCAGCTATAGCTGATTACAGATGCATTACTAGTTCGCCTTGCCATGTTAATCGGTATTCATCGCTGCATGCTACCTTAAGAACTGCTTTACACTTCAAATAAGTGTAAAAATGGTGGTGATGATGGTTACCATTACTCAAATTTTATATTTATAGTTCAATGTCTTTATACAGATTTAAAGCATTTATATAGGTTAATGGTTAGTGGTATGGTGGTTGATTTTAACCAGCTTCATTCTAAATTTTCAACTTCATTTTTACTTTATCACAAAACTGAAGTTCGTTTGGTCTGTGGCGTATCGTAATGTACTTAACCGCTCCAACGAGAACAAAAGCGTTTGAAAGCTCCATTCCGAAAGCTTTAGGAAAATTGGACGTTCCAATTTACAAAACATGTAGCGACCTTGTTTTGGAACAGCTAAGATACTCAATCCGCGGCCCGCAGTGCTAAAAAACATTTTTGTTTCCAAAATCAAAAATTTCCGTTTTGAAGCAAAATACATTTTTTTATATTTTCCGTGGAGTTTCAAATCCAAAGTTTCAGCTTTTTGGAAAGAAAAAAATATTTGAGTAATGTTTTGACACTTATATTTCCATCCTACTGTTTTTTTAATAACTTAACTTAACTCAAGCGAATATAACATTATTACAGTTGTCTATGTTTTTAAATAAATATTTTTTGTTACTTAAAATGATGTTGGACGCACAAAGACAAGTACCCAAGATAAAGGCCAAAATTTAAGAAAAAAATTTGGAGACGTCTTGCTGCAAGAATCGAACCCGGACAGGATGTATGCCTAGAAGATGCGTATTTAATCTAATTTTGAAAAATCTCCGTTTCATTTTCGTCAACCACTAAATGTATTAACAACACATATTGTCCGCGTCAAAGAAAATTTAGTTTTTACCATATTATTTGATCACAGACTCATAGCAGTGACCATCTATATAAGGATCCTGGACTGTCCGTTTTCCATTTCCTTTACATAAAAAGATATTTTCGTAATAATCCCAACTAGTGGGTGTGTGCCGTTCGTTAGCACGAGTGTTATTGTGGCTAGCCAATGGCGGCTAAGGACCCTTGCGGTGACGCTGGTGTTTCCATAAGCCAGTGTTCATGCCAATGCCAATACGCAAATGATGCATACTTATCATAAGTAACATTAACGTATTAATTTATGAATGCATGGAAAACGCATGCTAAATCTAGATATTAAGTTTAGTATGAAGGTGGTAGAGCCCTCTGTGGTTCGACTCCGGCGTCACCACCGCTACACCTATTTCTGTCTCAGAACAGCGGTGGTAAGCGCTGCTCTATTCTAGTTTCAGGAGGTAAGGTATACTGGGGTAACAAAACACCTGAGACCCACGTAAGAAATTAATTGAATCTGGGATTGATTATAGAAGTCCATGGGCAATCAACACCCTCGTCAGTCGCACTAAAACACAGTTTGCACCCTTAAAAATATATACTTAAACACAAAACGTATTACTATAATCCAAAATAACGTTTTATTATTAAGATGAAAAATTAAAATGATTTATTGCTGCGTTACTTAGCAAATTCAAATTACATCTACGAATAATATGTTTTTTTTCGGCACCCTTTCTCTTATAAAATGTAACTCGACGCGCCATTACCCCAGTAATGGCGGGCTGTTGCACTTTATGTCCTCACGTATGTATAATCAATTTCATAAATTATTGTTCTATCGTAAAATTTACAGCGTTTTGTATATCTACAAAGAATCTGTTAATTTATTATTTACGTCAGTTATTTAGGTAGTATTTATTTTAAGTAAATTAGTAATAACGTAAAAAATATGGTTATATCAATTTTCTATATTTAGATGTTTTTGATTTCTTCGGATAAAAGTTCTTGTTTCCCATACAAAATAGAATCAATAGTTCAAAAATTATATTTTAAACATGCTTAAGATGTCTTTTCAAATGCAATCGTATTATTCAATTTTAGCTTTATAACTTATTTCAAATGTTATATTTAAAATAATAAAAAAATAATGCACTACGTATTTTTTCTTTTAAAATTTGAAATAAACATGATAACTATAAAGGTAGATTTTAAAAACGTAAAAACGTTTAAACCTAAAACAAAAACGTCGTTTAAACGAAAAGCGAAAACGAAACCAAATAGGTAACGGAGTGAAGCTCCGTGTAAACGAATTGTCTCCGATTGTTAGCGCTGGCGTCGGCCCACAACGGATAGTAAACGGATTATTGCTGCAAGCTAGCCGATGGGCAAACTTTTAAAGGTTTTTGGTATTTACCAGACTGTGGAGAGAAATGTTTTTGGGTTGTTGGCGCTGGCGTCGGCCCACATCGAATAGTAAACGGATTATTGCTGCAATCTAGCCGATGGGCAAACTTTTAAAGGTTTTTGGTATTTACCAGACTGCGAAGAAAAATGTTTTTGGGTTGTTGGCGCTGGCGTCGGCCCACAACGGATAGTAAACGGATTATTGCTGCAAGCTAGCTGATGGGCAAACTTTAAAAGGTTTTTGGTATTTACTAGACTGCAGAGAGAAATGTTTTTCGGTTTTTGTCGCTGGCGTCGGCCCATAACGGATAGTAAACGGATTATTGCTGCAACCAACCGATGGGCAAAATTTAAAAGGTTTTTGGTATTTGTACCCGGCTTCGAAGGGTAATGTTTTTCGATATGTGAGTTCTTTAACACACCTTGCAGGCCTCGCCTAATCGATTTTAATATATTAAGTGGTTTGAATCCATAAGTATGGACTAAATTTTAAGCCGTTAGGTTGGATTATGTTTTTAGTTTGAAAATAAATCAAAAACAAACGGTAAACTTTACTATCCATGTGGTTCCGAGTTCATCCGATGATTGTGATGAAAAGCCCAAAACAGCAGCTCTCTATATACATAACAGTATTAAATGAAATAGTGGCCGTTTATCGTAGGGAGTACTTTATACTCGTTTGAATTCTACTAAAAATGATCATAGTTAAGTAATTAATAAATTAAAAAGAAGGAAATAATTGACGAGTCCTTTAAATTTCCGCTACAAATCCACAACACAACAAAATCATTTCAAACATCCAAAGAAACCAACCACACATTATCATAAATAGACCGATTATGTACTCATTACGTAAGTCAAGTCCGCGTAACTCCGCGTCAGCACTATGGAACTACTGGCCTTTACCCATTTATCAGCCTCTTAACACTTGCGACGGAGTTCCGGAAGTTATTATAAGTTTTTGTCGTAATCTTGCCGAATGCGCGACCCGGCCATAACTCGTTTAGACATTGAAGTAAATTGAAAATTACTTTTATGACTACGTTTTTCTTTTTGGAGTTGGCGAGGATGGCCCCAGGATCGAATTTTTAAAGTTATGCACGTTTTAGGAATTATCACTTGCTATAACGGTGAAGGAAAACATCGTGACTAATCGACAGTTAAGAGTTCTTGAAAAAGTTCTTAAAAGGTTTGTGAAGTCTATGAAATCGAAATTGGTCTGAGAATCGGCTACTATCTATTTTTCATACCCCTAAGTGATAAGGGTTGTTCACCCTTAACATTTTTTATTTATATGGCAACGCAACGTTTGCCGGGTCAGCTAGTAGTTTATAACTTCTTTTCACGCGTTTGGAAAAACTGATTCATAGTTTCATTCATGATAAAAATATAGTGAGCTAATCCCATTGTTAGTGAACTACCTATATTGTTTAGAATATCCTCTGAGCACTTGTTACAACCTTTACAAACTTGTAAGAGCTAATTAAATCTGTCTCTAACACTATCAAATTACCTTGCAACAAAGGATTTTAATCATAAGATCCTGAGAAAACTGCAACAGCTTTTTCACGCATTTACAATAAAATTATCAGATATTAAATGCCTGATAATAGGTTGCGCCTTGCAACCGCTTCGTCGTAGTATTCTGATACCGGGATCCAGTATGCAAGACTAATCCCGGGACTGAACGGGATCCCGCACGGGATTCAAATCCCGGCAAATTAATACGTAGCCGTCATTCAGTGCGCAGACTGAACTGTTTTGAGCGATTTTGTAAGTTAAATTGCGCGTTTACCGCTTAACATACTAGCTAATAACTGGATCCCGCAAATACCGAGATTTTCTTACGGGATTACATTCACTAAGTGTGAGTAAAGTGCATAGTGCCTCGTTCTACATTTTCACGGACAAAGAAGTTTCATGTGAGCCTTGCGTGGACGAAGACCGAGAATTTAAGTGATATAGTAGGGTTGCCAGTCTTAAGTAAAAAGACCGAATATTGCATTTTGTTTCTATGATATTTAGTCCCAAAAGGCAGCCTAACACCGCTGATAGCAAAATAAGATATTTTAAGGAATCTGAATCAATTATTCTTCTTTAGTTAACATTTAGACTTAAGCTCTCATTCGGCGCACCTGCGTAAGCCTACTAGTTAAATATTCTGCAGAGCAAAAAAGCTTAAGTTACGAGTACATAGGCCAGACACAAAAGATTTTTTATAACATAGAAGTAGCAGACGAGCATGCAGTCCACCTTATGGTAAGTGGCTACGACCGCCCATGGACATCTGTAATCAACCCCAAATAGAATTAGATATTCCTACCTGCGGTCGGACACAGATGCGCTACTACGCCTGAGGACTAAGCTGGAACGCTTCGGAAAAGTATGTCTCCCTTAGCCACAATCTTCGAAACAGAACACAACCGCGTTTAACACTGCTGTTATTAGGCTGAAATAAGTGTGACGATAGTGAAGCCGGAGTCGAACCACAAAGAGTACTACCACCTTCAAAATCGTTCTTCTTTAGTTAACGTTAAGACTTTAGGCTCTCATTCCACACACCTTCGAACCCCGATTCATAAAATATTCTGCTAAGCAAAAACCCTAAAAGTTAGATAGCCACACAAATATTTGACCAGAAACGGTTACAAAGCTAAAGCTAACCGGATATGTTTGTCTAGCAACCCTAGATAGAATGAAAGCTGATTTTATGGTCTGTTTTATGTACAATTTGCAAAGTGCTTACGTCAGGTGGTGGTCGTAAAACTACTGATGAATTGGAGTGCAATATGGATATGGGGAGCTGTTATACTCAAGGATAGATGCCGTCAACTCGTGGCTAGATGATACAAATAGAATATGGCCTTGGATAAAGAGGAACCTTTGTCATATAGCACGTAGTCTTTTAAATAATTGTCATATAAAAATTACAAATTTGTAGAAAAAGAGGGCAGGTAAATAATATTAATATTTTAAATTAGTTACCTATTATAATTCGCCTTTTGACTATAATGTTCTATGTATTTTGTTCGTTTCTGTACAAAAAATATTATAATTTACAAAAAGGAGGTATAAGTTAAAGAGAGATAGGATAATCCTTTGTGGTACGACTCCAGCGCCACACCAATTTCTGCCTATTAACAGTAGTGTTAAGAAGCTTCTGTGTTCTGGTTTGAAAGGTGTGGTAGGGGAGACATACATACATACATAACATTTCCGAGTCGTTCCAGCTTAGTCTTCATGGGAAGTAGCGCATCTGTGGCCGATCTGAGATAGGAATATCACATTCTATCCGGGGTTGATTACAGATGTCCATGGGCGGCAGTAGCCACTTACCATCAGATAGACTGCATGCTCGTCTGCTGCACCTATATTATACAAAAGTATGGTTCCTTTGCCTTATTTTGTGTAAATAAAAAATAGGTTTTTCTTATTTATTTTCAAATTAAGTAAAATGAAACTTTTCGCGTTGCATGGAACCTTAAATCCATTGATAAAAAGATAGAAAGCGATTCCTTCGGCGTCCTCGAGCAGTAGATTATAGACTTATAAAAGTTATAGATACGACTCTTGCCTTCTCAGAACCGTTTATTGGATTTTCAAACGTCCCTTGAATAGAAAACGATAAGCCTTTCTCTGTAGTGACAAAGAGTCTATGCACTATTCATCTTGAATTATTCCGCTATCCGAGGAAGAATGAAAGGAATTTTATTATGCTTTATGATGAGACTTAGAAAAGGTGGCCTTCTTTATAATTTATTATAAGATAAATAGGTCACAACAATTATTATTATATAGTCGCAGCATAGTATATCTAAGTATTGTTTAAATTTAACTGTATGTTGTATCCATATATATACAATTCATACACATACATATTGCGGTAGTTTAATGCGGTGTAAATTAAAATGTTCAAAATTATATTTTTTAATAAAAAAAATCGAGGGTTTTGTACATATTTTAAGGTGGTAGAGCCCCATCTATTTCTGCAATGCTGTGTTCCGATTCGAAAGGTCTTACTCGTATAAGGGAGCCGTACTTTTTAAGAGTAAACTTGATGTAGAATCTACAGTAGATAATCTACAATGTAGATTATCTACATCCACCCAGGGTTGACTAGTAGAAAATTTCATCAGGCATTAAGTTCACCCTTTTGTTAATTTATTTTTAGATGCAATATATAAATAAAATAAAATAAATACAGAAAGTACTGCCTACTGGGAGTACTGTGTAAGAGGCAAATAGAAATACCATATTTTTAAGTTAGTATACAATATGTACACTGCATGGTTTATAATATATACCATCATACATATTAGTAACGGATTGTTGTGAAGTAGTTTTAATCCTAACTTAATAGCATGGATTGCCGCAAAGTAACGTCTGATACAATTAACTATCTACCATAGTTTTGCAATTCCTAATAAAACAAGTAGCTACCACCGATTACAGTCGCTCAACGGTAGTTCCAAAACTTATCTCTGTCCAATCCAAAGATTAGGGCGATTAATAAGCAGGCTCGTGACAACGTGACACTCCAGTCGACATTGACAAATGGAGTCACTGCTTTCAATTATTTATTGAAGCCATCAGATTTTTGCCTCCAAGACACCTGTCTCACGATTTGGCTACTAAATTATTATAGCTGATTTGAATCTTTTAAATAACGTTTATGAACTTAGTTTTGAGATCGACAGCTGATTTATTGGCATATTGAAATTAGTTTTATAAATCAATCGCAATATTATAAATACTATTACGGTTATGAAGTTATGATTAGAAATAAATTGATGCTTATTTAATTAAACTTTGAAGTTAATCACGAAACTAATCATGACTAAGGGTCAAGGTATCGGGAGTAAATTCATAGGAAATTGCTTGAAATATGGCTTAAAAGTCGAAGGAACTGTTTGTGGTTCGACTCTAGAAACACCGCTGCCACACCTATTTCTGCCTCATAACAACAATGTGAAATAATACTCTGTGTTCTGGTTTGGAGGGTGTAGTATGGAAGACCTTTAAAAGAAGCGCTTGAACTTAGCCATCAGGTATAGCAATACACATGTATAGTCTGATTCATAATTAGGTGTCCAAAATGTAAACAAACAAATGTCACTGTCAAAATTAACAAGAAACCAAAAATTTAACAAACTCAACAAAAAACGAAAACTTTACAATTATTCACAATTAAACAAACGCGCTATGAAAACGATAATACATTCGAGTTTGATTACAATCACGAAAATGAATAACATCAGCTACGAAACTTAAAAATGACTGCACAAGAAATGTCTTGGGTTCCGATTGTGTTACCATTATCACATTTTAATTTTCTACCATAAACCTTGTTTTTATTATTATTACTGTATAGAACGAAATTGACGTAATATAAATATTAGAAAATTTGAATTGATCTTAATTTATTTAGATTATTATTTTATTATTGTTGTATTAATTTAATATTGTCAAAAATAAGAAACTACCATTTGAAACATATTTTCTTGATAGGACAACACCTTTATTTACATTTTGGACACCTAATTATGAATCAGACTATAGCCATACTCAAGTAGTATTTATCACCAAATACAGTTATTTGCTCCACGCACGGAAATATGTATTTGTCTTGCACATTCGCTGAATCTTAACTTTATTCTCTTGATTATATCAAAAATTCTAAATAGATTGCATTTTCATTTGCGTCTTCAATTTAATTTTACAAACCAATCGAACTGATATGTTTTTAAAGTTTTTCAATGACAGTTTAATATAGTTGCCTGTTTTCAAATACTAGACTAGTGGAGCATGCGACACGTGCTCTTAATTTTACTGCATATGGAAACTCATATCCCATTTAGTTTAGTTTATTAAAGTTTAGTACAATACTGATAAGAGGAAATACCATGTTTAGTGCAATATGTTGACAAGTTTCCCAACTTGTTTAATTCTTCCTTTATAACAATTTTATAATTATTTTTATAAAAATATTTTTGTATTTATTAGAAGTAGAATAGTTTTAACCCTAGTTATGACACATAGAAGGTATATAACCAACTTTCTATTTTTATTTTGGCAAGTAGGATCGAGATATAAGCACTTTACCCATGAGCATAATGCAACATTCGGTGGTAAGGTCCAAAAGTAAGTAAGAATTCCCCTATAGAGCCCCGATTCCCGCTGTGAAGGTGGTAAAAACCTTTGTCGTTTGACTCCGGTGGCACCATCGCCACACCTATTTCTGCCTCATAACAGCAGTATTAGGCGCTGCTGTGTTTCGTTTTGAAGGATGTGGTAAGGGAGACATACTTTTTCGAGGCGTTCCAGCGTAGTCCTCAGGAGTAGCGGCGCATTTGTGGCCGACCTCAGGTAGGAACATCTAATCCTATCTGGGGTTGATTACAGAATTCCACGGTCGGTAGTAGCCACTTACCGTCAGGTTGACTACATATTAGTTTGCTACTTCTTTACTGCACTACCATAATATTGCAACACTCTGTGATAAGGCCCAAAGACTTACGATTAGATTACTAATTCTTAAATTCCCGTATAGCTCCGCGAATATTTCAGACAAAACATTATACGAACAAAGTCTACCTGCATATCATTTTAAAGCGTCATGCATTATCCAGAACGTCTAATGCTCTACTCAAAAATGCTCCACTCGGTCCTCATTTGCATGGTAAAGGAGAATTGTGAAATCAGATGCACCAACCGATATGAATGCGAAATGCATGTACTCGTATGTAGATAAGAGCTGAATTCATATTAGCAAGGTGTAAGTCAGACAGTTACATGTACAGGGTGTAAGTCAGATAGACCATTTTCTATTTTTAAAGTGGAAAATTACGATTTATGAAAATTCGGTATTATCTACCCTAACCTAACGATAAGGCAGACTGACTACCTGGTGGAAAGCAGTCACCGTCGCCTATGGACATTTCAACACCAAAGGAGTCACCAATGCATTGCCGGCTTTGAGAAGAGCTCTTTTTGCACCCTTCTTGAAGAGTCCCATGTCATAGTGCTCAGGGAATACCTCAAGAGGAAATTCATTCCATATTTTGCACATACGTTTTGACGTTGCATTGACGTCAACCGATTATTGTCACACAGCTGGGCACAGGATTCTTAGAAGAGATTCTAAGTGAGAGGGGCTTAGGACACAGCCAACGCGTTGGCCCAGAGCGAATTAGTAGACTTCACTTAACTTAACAAATACGCGCAAAAAGTAATGGCTGTAGTGTTCAAACTTACTATAATTATATCTCATACTAGCTGACCCAGCAAACTTTGTACTGCCTCAAAATCTATTTATCAATAAATATATTTCACATAAAATATAGCCTATGTTACTCGTACATAATGTAGCTTTCGAATGGTGAAAGAATTTTTAAAATCGGTCCAATAGTTTTTGAGCTTATTCATTACAACCAAACAAACAAACAAAGTTTTCCTCTTTATAATATTAGTGTAGATTAGCCACCATTAAGGAATTTGCAAGTATAAACTACTATTGTATACTATAAACATACTTTGTACTTAACTTGTTATAACTACTTTATAAGTCAAAGTTTTTCGAAACTCAAAGAGTAACAACTGTTTATTATTGTGTAGGTATGCTAAAAAACTTCAGATAGTTCAAAACTACGCTCTCATAACTTGTGTTTATTAAAACTCAACAAACTTTGACTCCTCCGATATTGCTATTGGCGATCTAGATATGAATTAACCAAGCAACGCCAAGTTTCACAAGAGAATTTCATTGAGAAAATTACTTTAGGCTGTCTACGAAGCGAGCGGTTTATAAACGCCGAAATTAATTTCGTATAAAAAGTTAATGAAATTTTACAACCTTTAAAAGCAACACGTTCGATTGCTTTTTGTACTTTTTTCAGTCTTTCATTCTACTAAAGTCGATTTGCAGGAAATTACCTTACAGTTACCTAATAGATTTAACGAGCGCAAACGATTGTATATTAAGTCAGAGCGTTTCAAGCGCTTGCGCGTTTTATCCGTCCACTTTGTGGAGAGCCTAATATAGTGCCGGCAGCTAACTTCCACGTGAACAGGCAAGGGCAAGACGTGATGTTTGCTTGACTACTACCAATCTTCATTCAACCCACAAATTATAAGTAAAACATTACCTCATTTTCTCTGCAATGAATTTGTATAGCGAAACTGCGAAACTGCCCACTGGCGGAGTTTGTGTTATGACCACTACGTAAATCAATTTATGAATGGGGGATTAAACACTCGCCATTAGTGGTCTCTGCTCCAATATTTTATACATAATATTTACTGAAGCAGATAAAACGCCAACGCTCGCATTAATTCACGCGGACACGGTTTTATTGTATACTTAAAAAAATACGATGTATTAAACTTGAATACATATTAAGCACACGGTTTAATATCGTTAAAATCCAAGCAAGATTTGAAGTGTCACCACTTATTTCACTTCATTTCATTAAACACTTTGAAGGTGGTAGAACCCCTTGTGGTTCGACTCCGGCGGCACCACCGCCACACCTATTACTACCTAATAACAGCAGCGTTAGGCGCTGCTATGTTCCGTTTTGAAGGGTGTGGTAAGGAAGACATACTTTTCCGAGGAGCTCTAGCTTAGTCCTCAGGGGTAGCGGGGCATCTGTGGCCGACCTCAGGTAGGAATATCTAATCCTATCTGGGGTTGATTACAGATGTCCATGGGCGGCAGCAGCCACTTACCATCAGGTGGACTGCTTGCTCGTCTGCTACTCCTATATTATAAAAAAACTTGTAAGTTGTAGGTGTTATAAACACATGAAGATATAATTTACTACTTTACTACCATCTGGCACATGACATACATATCTAGACGTACGGAGGCGTCTACCAAATTTAGTTTTCCGGCTCCATACACGCAGTATGTGTTTACTACACGAAATGGTTTAGCGTGTTTTCCTCATGTTTTCCTCATATCATAAATTCGTTACCGTTCTACATCAAGGTTGAACCATCTTCATACATCCAAATAAGTCATTTGTATTCATAGTTTCTTTACTGATACGATGATACTGAACGTTTTGAAAAACTATAGTTACTACAAGTTTTTGCCCGCGGCTTCGCCCGCGTTTAAAAGAAAATAATATGACATACTAACACACATAAAACTGAAAATGCGTACCTTAATTGGAAAATCGTACCAACTCTGAAACCTTCGTCTCATGTCTTCGGCTCATGGACATAAACTTTGCTAAAGATCATCACTTGAGCAAATGCAAAGTTTACGATTCAATCCTTACTAATATCGTTTAAAGTAATCGTTTTTTTTGGTCCAAAAGATCGATTCTCCGATTAATCGACCTTCGATCGTCATCCCTAGTTCTCGTGGGATTTCCGGGATAAAAACTATCCTATGTCCTTTCTCGGATCTCAGACTATCTTTGTACAAAATTTCATTAAAATCGGTTCAGTGGTTTAGGCGTGAAGAAGAGACAAGCAGACAGACAGCCAGACAGACAGAGTTACTTTCGGATTTATAATATTAGTAAGGATTAGTAAGGATATAAAACTTACCTTGAACCAAGCCATAGTGGAATCATCGTACAAAACCACCCACTCCTCAGACCAGGAGTTCCACAGATATTTTCCTGCGAACAATAACAATAATAAATTACATTGGAATCTACCGAAACTTATGCGTAGTGAGTTAAACTTCTTGACAATAACATAAATATATGATATTAATGCTTTGGTTGCATGGGAGGAGGAGGATAGAAGAAAATAATCGAACTAATAAATTAATGAACTGATGATGGATCGAGTGTACGTTTTAAACTTGTTTTTTATAATATTTTTCATAAGATGGGCAAAGGAGCTTGCGATCCACCTGATATTAAGTTGTCGCTTCCATTCACTGACATCTCTTACCAATTCCATAAAAAAGTGCTTCTACCTGTAGTCGATCTGCGTTGTCACTGAAGACTAAGATCCACCACACTCACCAATTAATTTCATAATTTCACCAAATTTCAAAACTGAGTGATGCTGAGCTGGGATGTGGCGGTGGTACCTCGGTCAAACTATACTAGTTCTTCTACCCTTCAAAAGTTTACAAATTTCAATTTCAAGCTCGGTACCTATTTGTGTTATTATAACAAGAATCTTCTGAGCCTTACTTCTAGAATCTCGGTCGATAACCTACATTTAAAATATAACAAAAATTTTGAGTGAAGTCGACTGCCGTGAAGCGAAGGCTAAAGCAATCAGCCGGCGCCACAATGAGTGTCGAGTGTCGAGTGTTGAGTGTCGAGTGTCGAGTGCCAGCTCTCTGGCTCTTCATGCACAGCCGAAGAACAACTTTTGAAGTTTTGTGTAGCTCTTCTATTTCATAACGGATGAAAGTGTGTACTGTAGATTGTAAGAATTATATTCTTTTTTACTTTATTATGTTACAACACCTTCCATTCTATGTTTGTTACCAGATAGAAAAGGAAGGTTAATTTTTTTATGATATAAATGTAGCAAGCGACCAGCCCATCCCCACTGAAATGACTCAACTCAACTGAAATTAATCACAGATGTTACAACAGAACACTAAATTGGACTTGCTTAACACATTCTTTAAAAAATCAAAAATCACACATCGAAAAATCCGATGATTTGAACCCTGAGACAGGACTCCGCGAGATGTATAATTCCTATCACGTTGAGTGTGTAAAACCCCTTATTATAAAGTGACTGAGAAGAAAAATAAGAGAATAGATAAGATAATGTATGTGTAACACATACAAATATAATCTACTAAAGAAATAGATACCGACACGTGTATCTCCTATTTCTGGTAAGGATTGTGTTTCGTAATCCCTATCACGCACAAGAGGCCCTTCCCCAGAAACCGTTTATTATTGTCTGCTTTATCAAGTAGGCACTAGTGGCCCTACATTCGCTACAGAACTATTTCCCTTAATCTCAGAATTACGATGTAATTATTTTGTCATTTTTATCCGACGTCGAAAAAGGACGAGGTTCAATATTCGGCTGTATGTTTTTTGTTATGTACATAATACTCGTATGTTTATCGATTATTCCTTGATGCCTCGAAATTGAGATGATTCAAACGATATTCTATGCAACAAATTTTCAAGTATGACCATCATTTCATGGAAATCGGATTTTTTTATTAGCTTTCATCCTCTATTAAACCCTTAAATGAGCCCAAGAATTATTTACTTCACTACTTTTAGCATCGCGTTTTGGCGATTCGATCAGGATATCAAAAAGGCGCGTTTTAGCGTTTTATATTAATGTTGCATCGCGGTTTACGCATTCTGTTGCTGCATTGAGCATCCCACAGCGACTGGGAACAGCGTTCAAATATATATGGGCTGTACCGTTTGATCACTACATCTAGCTTCCAAAAAACAGCTTAACCTAATCGCCGGTAGGTACTAAAACTTGTGTGTTTCCCGGGGCCCTTATTCCTATTGTAAATAACAATCCTAGAACACTTAGAGTATGTTTCTACCTGCGACAATATAGTTAGGATACTTTAGTGCTTTTTTGAGTGAAATTCAACACTAAACAACTGTAAATGAAAGTGAAACGCTGCCAGTGTAGACATACCCTAATGCCATTCTGTAATAAGAGAATATTGTTCGATGCAACATCAAAGGAGGTAAAATGGTTTTACACAGTAATGAACAACGCGGGCGAATATTGTTATAAGCCCATTTCCTTGTAATGTAGCTGTAATAAGCAACGTTCTGATATAAGCAATGTTGTAATATAAGCAGTATTGTAATATAAGCAGCGTTGTAATACACACATAAAGATCGTTAAGTGTGAACTAGCTAAGTAGGTTTCATGGTGTGAATATTAGCTCACGAGTATGTACATTGTATTATTATACTGTTACTCATGATCATGACAGTAGTGTTTCTTAACGATAATACACTAGGGAGTTGAGAAGGAATCTAGTAACCTGTCTGTGGGTTAGCTGCTGCGGCAATTCGGCAATTCTTATACTTGGCTTATAAATGCAGTATATTAGTTACATTTGACTTATAGATGCAAAATAAAATGTAATGAACTGTTTTCTAAAGACATCTCTTATATGAGGATCTTAATTGAAAAAAGGAGAATTCACCTGACAGTAAAGTGCTTTAGGGTTTTCAGTTCATTTACTGCTGATAACTGTCATTTAAAATTAAGGTTATAAAAAATTAATATTCTAAAATGCGGTAGTTTAAGAGCTATCTTTAAAATGTTTCCTTTAAAAAATATTTTTGGGCCATTTTATCATATTAGTAACTTCAACAAAAATATTTGGAGCCTGTTTTTGTGTTCATGGAATTCTATAAACAAATCATCGTTTGTATATTGAACACAAAGTACGAAAATACAAAGCTCATCGTTGACAAAAATCCGAAGAAATACACCAATTTCGTACCTACACTACCTACTGTTACTAAATCTATCCGATATGAACTCCATCAATACGCACAGTTTATATCCCAGTCGTAACCTCCAACTGTGACGTGTGGATGGCCCTCTGAGGAGTTTTACGGCACTGAGACCCTTTCTTATTCCGATGATCGATTCACGTGAAGATTATTTTCAGCCGCGCAGTTTCAGGAGTCACTTCTTACTTACGTGTAAGAAAAGTTTTGTATTGCTAAGCCGTTTTATTATTGGTCGAAGCTGTATATTAATGTAAATGAATTTATATTTTTTAATATATATGTACTGTGAGTACATAAATATTTAATGTATATGTACTAATGGTAAAGTACCATTTACTGCTATTTACAAAAGTTATTAGAAGATTTATGTCTCTACATAGGCTCTCGAAAACAAATACTATACATACTTACCTACTTACTCGTACCTACCTACCTACCTATATTTTCTAGATGTTACCTATATACATAATTTCAATATTTCCTAAAAGATCTTCCGTCATAGATAGAACCTGGGACAGACAGACGGACGGATAGACAGTGTAGTGTTAATATCAGAGTCCCTTTTTATTCTTTGAGTACGGAACCATAAAGATAAAAGTTTATACGTAATTGTACGGAAGATAAGCCTTTTGGGTACGGTACCCTAAAAATGAGCTTCAAAGATTATTTCATAATAAATGTTTAATAGGAAGATAAAAAACGTTGAAGTCTTTAAATCATTTCAAATTCCTTTCAAGTACTTTGTTCGAATAAAGAGTTGATGGCAAAGGGAAGTAAAATAATGATCTTCGTCAATTTTACATAAGTCATAAGAAGAGGAAGCCGCAACTGAAAATATATGTTGATATGATCATCTAAGGGAGAGCAACTGGTATATGGAACGTCATTTTTTTTAATTTAAAGGGTCAAATCCTGGGAAGAAATTACCACATATTTAAAAATTATAATAATGCAATCTTCATCCTTGTTACTCCTTTAGCATTTTTCGCTATTTCTTTGTTTTTCACGTTTGTGACTCGTCCAAGAAGGCCCACTTGAAAAATCCACCTTGTGTATTTTTAATAATATCAGCAAAGTAGACTGTTAACTTGCAATTACCAAGCTAATTTACCTAGTAATTAGGTAATTTACTTGAAATTACCAAGGTAATTTACCTAGTAATTTAGTAATTAGGTAATTTACTTGAAATTAATAAGGTAATTACCAAGGTAATTTCTCATGTGTATTATGTATCAGTAAAAAATATTTAAACTTAGCCAATCTCCTAAACGTTTAAATTGACTTTGACGGGACGTCCATTGGAGGGTTGAGTATTTTTCAGAGTAATTGAGGTTACTTTTTAAGCCCAGAACTCCATAGGGTAGCTGTGAAACCTTAACATGGTAACAAATAACAAACGTAACAAATGTATTGTAAATGGTATCTTGTGTTTTTTTTATATAATATGAGAGTAGCAGACGAGCATGCAGTCCACCCGATGGTAAGTGGCTACTGCCGCCCATGGACATCTGTAATCAACCCCAGATAGGGTTAAATATTCCTACCTGAGGTCGCCACAGATGCGCCGCTACCTCTGAGGACTAAGCTGGAACGCCTCGGAAAAGTCTGTCTCCCTTACCACACCCTTCAAACCGGAATACAGCAGCGACTAACACTGCTGTTATTAGGCAGAAATAGGTGTGGCGGTGGTGCCGCCGGAGTCGAACCACAAAGGGTGCTACCACCTTCTAATATATCTTCTATAGTCCAACGACACCTATATGTTAAAATCCGTCAAGCCGTTTGGGCTAAAGTGCATGCCAAAGAATGAGATGCAGTGGCGGACTAAGGTCGGAGCCCCGGGGCGGAAAGTTGATTGGAGGCTCCCAGTGTAAAAAGGTGATTTGATTTTACAAAATTACATGTGTGTCATATAATTATTATAGATATTTGGTTCTGACAACTTTTTGTCAGCAACTGTATTTGGGGGCCCCCAGAATCGGGGGCCCAGGGCGGACTGCCCTTTCCGTCCCCCCTTAGACCGCGTGAGATGAGAGTGAGACGTATAAGAAATATACATCATCATCATCATCAACCCATTACTGTCCCACTGCTGGGCACGGGTCTCCTCTCAGAATGAGAAGGATTAGGCCATAGTCCACCACGCTGGCCAAGTGCGTATTGGTAGACTTCACATACCTTTGAGACTTGTTTTTTTTTCTAAATCTCTCAGTATGCAGGTTTTCTCACGATGTTTTCCTTCACCGTTTTAACAAATAATAAATTATTTGTAATCCGCACATCATTTTGAAAAATCAGAGGTGCGTGCCTCGGATTTATAAACTAGGATCCCTCAATCATGAGGCCGAGTTTCTTAACCACTAGGCTATCACTGCCAATACATATATACATACATAGATTTGTTCGAAAAAACCCTCGGCAATCGAGCAAAAATACAGTCGTAAAGAGTGCGTTGGTCTCAGATAAGGCGCGGCTGATGGAAAACTTCGGAAAAGTTTGCAAGTGGATAAAATAAAGTGTGTTCTATGGTTTAACTTTAGACTATTTGTTCAGGCTTTGTCAACAAAAGAAAAGCTTTTAAAAGTTGATAGCTTTTGGTTTAGAAAGCATAGAAATAGGTTAGTGCCTACATATTTATATGGTGAAAATGCAACGTACGAGTAATGTAAAATAGTTTTATTTTTGTACGAACGGTTGCAAGTTTTACCATATATTTTTTATGTTTTTAACTGGAAAAAGTTTACGTTAATCTTGTTTTATTTATTTCTTTATTTGATTACTACTTCAGTGGCAATCTCTACATTTTCATCTTGGTCTCGCAGTGATTTTGAAGATTATAGGAAATCGTGATACTCCGGTTTTCTAGGAAGTACTTGCCGCATACCTACATACTGTTTTAATCATCCTAATTGTTTGTGGTATCGCGGAATCATTGGTGAACATACAAAAAATACAGCCGTAGAAATGTACACCCCCTCCGCCCAAATATTTCAGACCAATAATTTATTATGCATCCCATTCCGCACGTTATGGGTGTCAAACAAAAGCATGATTCTGTAAATAATACTAAAAACAATAGTCTACATTTTTAAAACCTTTTTTAGTATTTATATATTTTTAAAAGACTTCGATAATCTGTTAAAACATACATATCATGGCTAAATCACATCTATTTAATAGGATTAGACGAACATATATATTGACACGCAGACACAGCCGCAGGCGAAAGCTTGTTATTAGATAAGTGCAAGCCTCTAGCCCTCCAGGCGGCTTTAGAACTTATGTCAGAGACTAAACTAAATAATAGTTACTACCTAACTTCTATCAGCTGTCATTTATTTTACTACAGTTAGCCGAGTGAACTTTAATTCAATTTACTGTAAAAAGTTTAATAAACCTTTTGTATTGTACTGTTTGGACTGTTTGGATAGGTTAAAGAAAATCAGACAAGTACGAGTAACACTCGCGTAGAGACGGTTCCGTACATAAACACTATTGAAAAACATGTGCTCCCATGCGTAATGTATGGGACATGTTTACCAACTGAAAATGTATGGTCTAACATACAAATTAGGGGCGACCTTCACCCACCTGTTTAATAGATGACACGTATTTTGTATTAAAGTTGGTATGGTTAGAGATATTTGGCAAGTGGCTTGACTAAAATATCCTGGCTACACAATAATAAGTTTAAAAAATGTTTAGTACGATAATATATGAAAACAAATGTATTTTCTTAAAGTGAGCGTTTTCCTTTAGTTTGATATACCTATATCATAATTTCACAGAATTTGATCCTTATAAGTTATACCTTCAGATAACGTAATAATACAGGATGTACCTATTGTTTTTTAAACTGAGTCATTTTGAAAACAAATCACACCTTGCAGATTTCTACGGGAAGAAAAGAGAAGAGAAGGAATACTTAGTATATATTAAACTTGAGCCACATACAATAACACTACATAAACTATGAACACAACTTTCATTATGTAGGTTTCTTCTGGGAATCGAACCCTTACAAATCTGCACATTGAGCATTATGTGAGTTTTTCCTCGACTATACATACAGGATAAGGCTACAGACAAACAAAGCAAATAAAGGTACGGGCCGAATAACAACGTCCCGAAAGGAAAGCGATCAATAAATATGAGAGGATACCATGGATGAAGTAACAGATAGACTCCTAAGGACAAATTCATATTTTAAATACTTAAACTTAACGAAATCTTTCCGGGAATACCTCGGTAGATAACTGCATGAAATGCAAGTAGGGTTCGAATAGGGCGCAATAACTTTTTTTAGTTTTAGTTTAGAGGACGATTAAATTACCTTTCCGGTATAAAGTTTTGTTGATTATCTACGACAACTATACCTTATATTAAATTAATTAAATTCACAGGCGTGACGTTACATCAGATGTATTTGTCTGATGTAACGTCAGAAAAATATAAGAAACAGTGGCAATTTAGTGGTTTGAAAGCGGCAAAAATAGTTTGATGGTATTTATCATGACAGTGGGTATTATTATTAGCAGTCTATTCCGTTATTAGCTCTATAAAATCAACTTACGTTTGTACCGCAGCATGTAACCGCCCTTGATCTGTGTGCCGCCGTGTTCTGAAACAAACAAGAGCCAATTACATTATGCCAGGTAGCCGAATGTTTGTGTATTACACCCTATTTTATTCCCTATTTAATTATTTATATACTCGTATCTAGATTCAATCTTTTCAACATTTTCCTATTTTTTTACGTGGGGAAACCTTGCAGGTTATTCTCAGTAGTGGGGGCAGCGGAGAGGATATGTCGGATTTCTCCCATTTAATACCCCACTGTTTTCCCCTGTACGCCCTTTGTCGGGACCACAGGTACGATAATAGCACTCGTCCGCGGTCACCATATTCCTACAACTGAGAAAGGTTTCCGGAATAAGAAGGGTTTTGGCCAGAGGTGTACGTTTTGGTGTTCCTTACACCACTTCTCTTTAAACATTTTGTGAAGCTCGACCCGAGCGCTTAAAAGTGTAAAATAATATTAATATATAATATTCTATTTTGACGAATTCAACGACACCTGTGTTTAAATTTGTTACGCCGTTTGGATTATGGTGCCCGCCAAATGAGACACGAGTACATGCATTAAAAACATCGCATAAAAAATACAATGATTTTTTTTTATTTAAAAATGATAAAATTATTCTAGTATTTTTTGATATATAATATAAGAGGAGCAGACGAGCATGCAGTCCACCTGATTGTAAGTAGCTACTGCCGTCCATGGGCATCTGTAATCAACCCCAGATAGGATTAGATATTCCTACCTGAAGTCGGCCACAGATGCGCCGCTACCCCTGAGGACTTAGCTGGAGCTGGAACGCCTCGGAAAAGTATGTCTCTCTTACCTTCAAACCGGAACACAGCAACGCCTAACACTGCTGTTATTAGGTAGAAATAGGTGTGGCTGTGGTGCCGCCGGAGGCGAACCACAAAGGGTTCTACCACCTTCAAAAACCTTCTATTTATATTATAACATTTATATGTACACAAGAACAGCAACAAAAATATATAATGTCAAAAATGTGGTTGAAAATATTTGTATCATTTTAGCATCAGACATTATATCGAAAGTAAATTTAACCCTCAGACTGCTACATCAACACTTTACTGCGGACTTACGTAGAAGCGCATTACTCGCTTCACTGAATTCAACTATCGCAGTTCAATTGAAGTTACGACTTCACTTTCAAGTAGTTGTAGTTCATAGACAGCTTATGGATTCAGATATGCATAAAAATCATTATGTTTTTCTAAATAATCTTGGATTATAATCCCGCGTAAAGTCTGGGCTTTTGGCTTTTTATATGTCAATACTGGGGATAAATCCGATCCCTCAAATGAGGATGGCCTTAACACATTATACCCATGTGAATTGGTGAATTATAGTACATCTATAATAGTACTTTCTACTAGTTAAGGGGTTATGGGACTTTTTAAATCACCTCTAATAAGGTTAAATGACTGCCTACAGCAATAATAATTAGAACCTAAGGGTAGGTGCACATCAATGGATTATACATATAAATGGAACAGTTCATTATCATCATCAACTTATTAAAGTCCCACTGCTGGACACAGGTCTCCATTCAGAATGAGAAGAATTAGGTCATAGTCTTAAGACAGGCTAAGGTGAATTAGTAGACTTTAGTTTTTTTAAAGATCTCTCAAGTATGCAGTTTTTCTCACGATAATTTATTTCATCGTTTTAGTTACGAAATGAAACTCATATACAGTGGCGTGCAAAAGTTTCGGGCCACCCTGATTTTTTCATTTGATTGATAGATTTCAATTAAAAGAATCATTCCTTCATTCACTTAATGTTTGAAATATACGAACGAGTTAGAATATACTCAGAAACTACTAATATTACTTTAATTCATAGAATATTTTATGTTAGTACACGTAAACTGACTTTCGTCGTTGTGCAAAAGTATCGGGCCACTACTCGCGAATGCTCTGTACTCCTAACTAGGAGTACGTACGTACGTACGTAAACCAACTGGTTTACGTTATCATGGTCGCTGGTTTCAAAATAAGTTACATGAAGGAAAATTCGTTTTCTTTTGACGACTATGCCGAAACACACGAATATTTAGATTCGCGAAATCGTAGTGAAGCTGTCTTCAAAAGGAAAAAAATCATGTTTTATTGCAGTGTCTTTATCTGTTGGTAAAAGTACTGTAAATTGTATTATTTCTAAATATAAAACAACTAATTGAGTGTGTGATAAAAAGCGGAGTGGTAGGCCGCGAAAAACTTCAAGACGTTAGACGATAAAATTATAAAAAGGAAATGTGTTGTTGATCCGCGAAAAAGCGCAGGCGACGTTGCACGGGAATTGCGAAGTGAAGATGTAGCCGATGTTAGTCGGAGCACCGTGTCACGCCGTCTGAAGGTGGTAGGACTGATTGGACGGGTTGGTCTCAAGAAACCACTAATTAGCAAAAATAATAAGAAGGTCGGGTTGGACTTCGCGAAAAAATATCAGCACTAGTCATCATCAGATTGGCGAAAAATGCTATAATTTGATTCAATCTAATTCAATTTCTATTCAATTGTTTGGAAGTGATAGTCGGAAGTACGTAAGACGTCCAACAGGTACCAGAAATGCTATAAGGTATCAAACTCCTACAGTTAAACACGGTGGTGGGAACATCAAAGTTTGGGGAGCTCTTTTTGCTGATGTCGTTGGTCCGCTGGTAGAAATTCACGGCAATATGGATGCTGTAATGTATAAGAATATTTTACTGGATCATATGCTTCCATTTGCAATGAAAATTTTGCCTCGTGGTTGGATTTTTCAACATGATAACGATCCAAAACACACTTCGCATCTTGTGAAAAAATTTCTTCAGAGCCGAAAAGTCCGTCTTCTAGCCTGGCCCTCGCAGTCACCGGACTTAAATACCATTGAACATTTGTGGCAAGACGTTAAGGTTCGCGTTGTAACGAAAAATCACTCCAAAAAGACGGAATTGTGGAATCATTTGCGACAAGAGTGGGTAAAATTACCAAAATAACGAATCTCGCGGTTAATCGACTCAATGCCTCGTCGTCGCGCAGCAGTCATTGCTGCTAAGGGCATGGCAACAAAGTACTGAGTCGAGCATGACGGTACAAGACTTTAAACCGCAATTCAACTTTATTTTTTTTGATTTTTTCGATGAAGTAGTATGTGGCCCAATATTTTTGCACACTCATTAATAAAAAAATGTTGAAAAATAAATTATTGGAAAGTAATATCCGCGTGTATAACTCATTATTTTCATATACAGATGAATATCTGTGAAAATTGATCGTTAATATTTATTTCATAATCGTATTTCTGGGCTATATGTATGAAAAATAGGGTGGCCCGAAACTTTTGCACGCTACTGTTCATACATAAAATACATTCAGTAAAATAAAAAGATCTGAAGGCGTATTATCTTCTACATCAGTAACAAAAGTACCTAGCACCAGAAACAGGAGGTACGTGCGTTGAATGTATAATTACAGGATCGAACGAACAGGATCCTGATGCTTTGATATTTATATCTGAATACTATAAATATTATAACCCGGGATTAAAATATGTAGAAACAGCAAAATCAACTAATGATAATTACATATCATAAAAACAAATCCTGCTTTTAGTACATAATTAACTGAAACAAATACATCTAATCCTCATGTGTTAAAATCGGCCGAAACATTTGGGCTAGGGCTGTAGGGCGTGTCAAAAAATTAGACATACATAGATAGTAACGCTCGCAAAACATTACCCTCCGCAGTGAGGTATAAGAGCTAAAGTAATGTATTATAATATTAGAAATATCGATCTTTCATCGTGAATGAACGACGACTTTCCAAAACATATGGCCGTAGACTGTCTAATTTTAATTGCATAAAACCATTAAAACGGGTTACAGAAACACGTTTTTGAAACCAAGTGGTTGAAAAATAAAATGTTCAGGGAGCAGAATGGAGAAACGCAAGAGTTTCCTATAACTGGCAACGAATGCGCTGAATCTGAAATTACAGGATCGAATGAACAGGATACAACTAGTTCTGATATTTTATATCTAGACTTAAAATGAAGATGTTAGGATATTGTTGCTTTTATGGGAAAAAATAATAATAAATACCTTTTTATATTTCATTGGGTATCTTATGGAAGAAAATTATATTGGCTATCCGTAAAATATATAGAAATTGAATTAGATATTTGTTGTATTACGCAATTGCATGCAATTCGTGTTCTGATCTTACCTTAATTATTAACCGAGTTATATGTATAAGTACTCGTAACTGTACGTATCAGAAACTGTGTACTTTACCACTATGGATTAAGTTACAATACCTAATAAAGAAAATAAAATATATTTACGAGCCAGGCTAGTTTTGGTTTTAAGCAGTAGATCATTACAATTATGTAATTGTTATTAATTATGTTAAGCTTAAAACCAAAACACAGCTCGTCACTCTATTTCTATGAGACAAATACCAAAGAAAAAAATAAACACTAACTACTACTAACTAAACTCTACTGAACTGACCCAAATTAAGCCAATAATCCTAAAATCAGATAAAATAAGCAAGTTACAAAGGAGTAACTTTAGTATGAATTTCAAAACTCAAATTACCAGAGGAAAACAGCCAAGCAAGGCTGTAAAGGCCATAACAACAGTTCCACAAACATTTAACAAAGTTTTCCCATGAGAATAACATAAGCAGTCCTTGATCTGGTAACAGAAGGTTCTAGAAAGTTAAGGAGCGTAATGGCTGCAGGAACCCTGACACGAGAAATAACCAATACCCCTGACCTGTGATATTTTTCACGACAAACAGACGCCATAAAGGAACTAATATGAAGATGTGATTTCCAATAACACATTTATCTTAACGTTATTGTAAATTCAATGAGCTCTCGTCGGGTAAGTTTTAAAAGCAGTACGTAACATAATTTTGAATTTGTCAATACATTAATTTTTGTCTCTCGATCCACTAGTGTTCCTCTATAGAGCATGAGTGGGGTTACTCTTTTAATATTAAATATTTAAAAAATAAGAACGTTTAGGCCGTAGTCTGCGTAAAACTGCTAGTCTGCTCTGAATATAGAAATAAATCGCGTCGCCATAGCAAATTGTATGACTTCACCTGCTCGCAACAACTTCAAAGCGGACTAGCAGTTTGGCGCGGACTATACCTACTTCATCGCACGCTAAGTATCCGGTGGCAGACATACATTTTATAAATACATAACATTTTATCTTCACAATATTTTCCTTCAGCATTTAAACAAGTTATAATACGTTTTTATGTATATAGGTTTGAAAGATCGAGATTACAACTTCGAATGCCCTAAATGAGAGAACAATTTTCTAGGATACATGGGGCTTCCGGGGTTGCGGGCGGCAAGAGTGGGAGCTCGAACCGTCCAGTAAGCGACCCCGGGAAGGACGGCGGTATGTGTGGTCGCATACCGTTGTGAACACCAGATGGTTTGGGAGGAGCGAAAACTGCTCTCCCAGGGCAGAGCTCGATCGGGGCATCGCGCTTGGAGGACTCCGGTTTTGTTCCGTCGTTCCGGAGTTCTCCAAGAAGCGATGAGGACGGCCACCGTGCGGATTTTAGTGCGGTAAAAATCCCACATAACTCGGCGTCGCTCCCACGTCATCGGGTACCTTTTGAAGGTATCCCCCTCATTAAAAAAAAAGGATACATGTAGGTTTCCTTACGATATTTTCAAAAGTAAGTGATAATAATAATGCCTAGGATTCGAACTCCGGGCCCCCAGTGCGATAATTTCATGGCTTTGCAATAAATCTATTAGATTTTTATTTCCCTTTTTTCGTAACTTGCATACTTTTATAAAAATGGCGTCAGGTGTCAGTGGAGGCGACGACAACGGGTCCGATATTGCTTTTATGCTAATGTATATTGACTCGGACGGGAGGTCCGTGGGGTTTTGGTCGGATAAAATCTAAAAGGAACTTATGAAAGTCTTGCCTTAGACTCCGATCGTATTGATAGATTGCGAATTCAAGTGGAGAATTAATTTATATAACTTATTTGTCGAGACTTCCTTATCGCCGTGGGCAGGTACTGTTATTTAATGAAGTTAATTTATTAACTCCAGCCAATTTACTTCTAAAGTGAAACCACTTATAGCGGTCATGAGAGGAAAAGGGGAAAAGGAATTGTTTATTACGTAAATGGTTACGCTGTAGCGTAACGTAAGTTTTATATTAAAATAATCATATTTAATTATTATACATTTAAAGACAGGTATGATATGATTAGTAGATACTAATTGTTATTATTTTTTGTACAATTGTGCAATCATGTTACTATTTTGACACAATCTCCCAAAAAGCGTAACATAGGTACGCTGATACGTTAATCGCACTGATAGCGTGGTTCTAATTCTAATAATAGGACTATCTGATAATAAAATAACTTATTTGGGTTGCTCAGGAACTCATTTTCATATAACCAATATCACAAATCACCGTTATACTAACAGCCTGACGTAGTCAGACCACAATTGGCCATCTCCCTTCTTTGCATATCAATAGAAGATGATGGATATAGTCGGCACGGTAATGCTTCCCTCGGGACATTCCAGTTCCCAATATAAAGGAAACTAGGAACTGAAAGCTTTAGTTTAGATACACAACAAGGCGACAAAAATTTTCGACAAACCCTTTCATTTCGAAATATAATATCTTTACGTTCATCAAAGCGGTGTAATATCTATTCATTAAAGAAAATTATCCACAAAGAGTAGATAATAAAAATAAATAGCTACTAACAGTAAGAAAAGATGGATTTAAATAATTGTCTTACAATTTCCATGTATTCCTACATGAATTTGAATTTATAAGTGTGAGACAATTGTCTTATTCATAAACAGAGGCTTAAGACGATTTAATCGGCCTACCCTTCGTGCGCTAGCAATTTTTTTTTGCGGTTTACAGTACCCCCCATGACGTGATTCCCAAGTTTATGGGCTAATCTAGCACTGTTCATAGCTGGGATGAACATTTAATGAAGAACTGTTTTTTATATTTTGGAGAACTACATAGATGATAACTTTGAAGATATTAAAACTGTGTAGTTAGACACCCGAGGCACCATCGCCACTATCGACATTTTACAAAAACTATGAACTGGAATCACCTGAACCACTAGATCCTTGAAATCCTATGTCACTTTATAAAAAGATAACCCTGCACTTTCAGAACACAATCGCTATCCTGCTCGTTTGGCTATCGATAAAAGGTGACGGATATAGTCGCTCAAGCCATCGAGACTCGATAAGGCTCCTGAAATGGGAGTTGGATATCGGGAGTTTCACAGCGATTTATTGTAATCGCCTTTACGCTTTTCCGTGTTTTGATCTTCACTTATTTTGAGGATAAGGGTCGACACACACGAGCTATTAATGTAGTTACATAAAAATATTCGTCTTAGCTCCACACGACATTTCCCAGGAGGGCTCCCTAATTACTTTATTTAAATGTTCTCCTGACCTGGAATTTAAATCTCAGGCCGAAGGCCGAATTTCAAAATTTTTGAGGTAAGGGAGACTTTTGCGAGGCATTCCAGCTTAGTCCTCTGGGGTAGCGGCGCATCTGTGGCCGACCTCAGGTAGGAATCTAATCTTATCTGGGGTTGATTAAAGATGTCCACGGGTGGCAGTACCAGTACAAAATATAATTGACGATTTCTTCAATAATATGTACCACATAAATTGATTAACACACGATCTCGTACCCTATTATATTTTCTAACCAAAAAAATTATTTAGAAGTTTCATAACTTTTACTGGAGACCCTATTCAATACAAAAGAAAATGTACGTGAATGAAAAAGAAAACTTTGGTCTTTTAGAAGTCGTTTCAAACGAGATTTTTCACTCGAAGCCATTGTTATGGACCGGAACAAAACCACCGTCCGTCCTTGACGTATATATGTGTAAGAAATAATACGATTTCCTGATATTTAAAACACTTTTATTCTGTATCAGTTCTATACTACACTTTTAGAACATGCGCTCGGTAGCGCTTCCAACAACCAACTGCCGTGCTCGTGTCGTTACAACAATTCAAGTTATTTCATCGCCACCTGAGCGCCATCTATGCAAAGTAATCGGAAGTTGTACGACACGAGGACGGACATCCGTTTAACATAAATAATCTAGTTTGTTTGTACACCTTGTTTAATATTACTAAAAATTATTAAAACATTTAATAATATAATAAGTTATTTAAAATTAATTTAATACAATATAATAATTTTCACATCATAACTTCCGTTTTACATTAATTCATCTAAGTGTTAATCTCAGTAGTAATTACATCATAATTACCAAGACATTTAAATAAGTCTGTATTGGGT
Organism: Epargyreus clarus clarus; assembly: GCA_014595695.2. Taxonomy (NCBI): domain Eukaryota; kingdom Metazoa; phylum Arthropoda; class Insecta; order Lepidoptera; family Hesperiidae; genus Epargyreus; species Epargyreus clarus. Next base: position 2,362,370 of record JACTTY020000016.1, on the reverse strand, counting down.
ATTTTCATAATTGTTTACAGTCGGCCTTTCCTGGCATATTCACGTCTCGTGAAATAGTAGTGTTAAAATAAACAAATAAACAGTAAATACAAAAAATAACAAGTAATTAATTTAAAAAATCAAAAACCCGACTGCACCAAAAAGGCTGAAGTAGAATTTCCAAAAGCAGTGAAATAGGCATTTCATTATTTTTATCCAGAAAGCCAAATACAAAGTTTCATAGTAGGTGTCTGCTTCAAAAACAAAAGATGTTCAAACAATATTATCCTATTTTATCCTCGTAGTGTTCATTTACGCTATATAAAAAACCTATGTGTAAAATTCCAGCACGCTTAAGTTCAGCGGTTTCCCTTTGCGTTGATTTCTGGCACAGCAACTCACTCATTTAGTCAGACAGTCATCTCGATGTGTATATACGAGTATATATGTACTAGCTGACCCGGCAAACGTTGTGTTACCATATAAATAAAAAAATGTTAAGGATGAACAACCCTTATCACTTAGGTGTAAAAAAAAATAGATAGTGGCCGATTCTCAGACCTACTGAATATGTATATAAAATTTGGTGAAAACCGGTGAAGCCGTTTCGGAGGAGTACGGTAACTAACACGAGAATTTTATATGTAAGATATATTACATAATGTATGTGTAATCTCCTCTTAATTTCCTTTATTTTGACACCCTACTCGATAGGTTTGGTTAACTTTTTTAAAACGTGTTACTATTTCGCAAAAAAATTCACCATTTACGGTCTATAAAATATATAACTTCAGTAAATCAAAGTTTTGGTCATTATTTTACCTCGTTAGAGGTAGCATTTCATTTTTTTTATCCGACAAGCCTGATACAAAATGTCATAGTGTTTGCTTCAAAATTGACGATTGTTCAAATGAACTTTTAACCCTTATTTTACCCTCTACGGGGTTGATTTTTCGGAGGGGGATAAATAAGTGCGTCCTTGTTCCTATCCAGAAAGCCAAATACAAAATTTTATAGTAGTTGCTTCAAAATTAAAGGATTTCAAAAAAACTGTTTTCCCCTATTTTACCCTCTTAAGGGTAGAATTTCCAAAAGGCCTTTCTTAGTACTTATTCCAGCTATATAGAGAACCTGTGTGCAAAATTTCAGAACTGTAAGGTCCTTGGTTTAGGCTGTACGTTGATTTCTGAAAAATGAAAAAGTCATTTAGTTAGTCAGTCAGTCAGTCACCTTACTGTTTTATATATATACAAATATGTTTTTATAATCTCCGTTTAATTTCCTTCCATTTGATACCCTACTCGATAGATTCGGTTAACTTTTTTTTTTAAATGTGTTACTATTTCGCGCCAAAAATCCGCCATTTTGATTTTTTTTTACTAACACCTATCTAAGGACACTCGGGTCATTGAGACAAATATAATGACACTTTAACTGTTGAAATTCATCCAGCCGTTTGTTAGATCGAATCAAATAAAGAAAGACAAACATACAAGATACGCGCGAAAAACATAACCCTTCCTTGGCAGTCGGGTAATAATAATAATAGTACATAAATTCATTGGAAACTGGCTATGAACTGGCCCTTTATCTACAGTTATAACAAATAAATTACTGCCACTTGAAACCCCTTCATGTTTTCAAGTAGATAATTAGAATCTGTTAATAATATAGCAGTGGCATTGCTCACAGCAATATTAGAATACGGAAGCTCACACTCATCCCAGTGAGACCCCTACATGTTCTCACTAGGTACAATACTAAACTTAACCCAGTGAGACCCCTACATGTTCTCACTAGGTAAAATACTAAACTTAACCCAGTGAGACCCCTACATGTTCTCACTAGGTAAAATACTAAACTTAACCCAGTGAGACCCCTACATGTTCTCACTAGGTATAATACTAAATTTAACCCAGTGAGACCCCTACATGTTCTCACAAGGTAAAATACTAAACTTAACCCAGTGAGACCCCTACATGTTCTCACTAGGCAAAATATCAAAGTTACTTACCCCAATGAGACCCCTACATGTTCTCATCAGGTAAAATGCCAGACTTACTTATCCCAGTGAGACCCCTACATGTTCTCACTAAGAAGTAAGAATACTACATTCATGCACACATATATTCATTAAACATAAACAAATAATTTCAGTTCATTTTAATTAATTCGTTAATCACAATTGATTTCAAAATATAACTGATAGGTACCTTTATACGCTACTTTAAACATATTACATTTAAATGTAAATATATATTTAGTGCTCATCTTCATTATTCGAACTATTAGAATCAGATTCATAGCTCCGATTGTAAACCAGCCAAGGATGAATTTTATCTATCGAAAATATACCACTAAAGGGCCTACCTTTACGTGATACAAGCGTATCCTCAATTACATACCTATCGTTATCTAAGACTTCCTTAATACGATATGGTCCTCTAATTTTAGATATTAATTTCTTGCTATTACCAGTTGAAGGAACATCTCTTTCCACCCTTACCAGATCGCCAATATTAAATTTTAAAATTTTCCTACTTCTATCGAATTGTTCTTTTTGTTTCATTTGGTTTAATTCTATCTGTCGTGATGCTTCGTTCCTAATAAGATCAATATTGGGCACTTGTGTATCGTCAATGTCTAAATCACTCAATATACTAGTTTGTATTAGGGAATCATTTGTACCTATTGTTTTTATTCCAAACAACACTTCAGCAGGAGTTTTACCGATTGACTTATTTATTGTATTGTTTAAGCCCCACTGTATACTACTCACACACTCATCCCATAAATTTTCAGATTTGTTATGATTTGAAGCGGTTAGTGCAGCCAAGACCGTTCGATTATACCTCTCAATTTGGCCATTAGCCCGAGGAGTTGCCACCGCATTTAATATATGTTTTACTCCAAGGGATTCTAGATATGTTTTAAAATGTTTTGACGTAAACGAAGTTCCTCTATCGGAAATAAGTCGTCGAGGAACACTGAAAGTATGAAAATAATGTTTTATTGCTCTAATAGTATGAACGGTCTTAGTGCTTTTAACCGGAACCAAAACTATGAATTTCGTAAAAGCGTCAATTATTAATAATAAATGTGTATTTTTCTTTTTACTGCGCACAAATGGGCCTAAGTGGTCAATATGAATAGTATCAAATGGTCGGTCAATTTTAGGAATTGGATGTAGCTGTCCAGCCTTTTTACCAGATGGAACTTTACTGCGGGCGCATTCTAAACACGACTCGACATATTTTTTTATAAATTTACGCATTTTAGCAAACCAGTATTGGCTTTTAATTTTGTCAAATGTCTTTTCGAAACCAAAATGGCCTATATCATCATGATTAGCTTTTAATATTTGCCACCGAACTCCCTTTGGTACAACCCAGCGATCGCCATCTTGAGTTTTCTGTACAAAAGTCCCCGCTTAACTACAAAATTGTTCCTAATTTCCACCAAATTATTAGTTTCCGAGTCTTGTAATATATCTACGATTCTTTGTAATTCTGAATCGCTGTGTTGTACCGTTGAGATCCAATTATAATCAATACAACGTACATTTACGCAATCTTGAACAAAATTTACAGGATTACGACTAAGGGCGTCAACGTGAGACATTGAAAGACCTGGTCTGTATACAATATTAAAATCATACTCCTGAATAACGTTCCACCATCGGGCGACCCTAGGCAACATATCGCGTTTTTCAAAAGTGGCTCTTAGAGAGTTACAATCTGTTACTATTGTAAAATGAACACCCAATAAGTACACGCGGAACCGTTGCAATGAAGTGGCAACAGCTAAAGTTTCCAAGTCATACGATGTAAATCTGCTTTCTTCGGGGGTGGTCTGCCTGCTGTAATATGCTACAGCGTTAAACGGCGAATCTTTATTAGGTCTTTGTAACAAAATACCAGCAATACCGAGTTTGGAAGCATCAGTGTGTACTTGAGTTTCGTAAGATTGATTAAAGAATGCTAGAACGGGACGTTTGACTAACTCTGCTTTTAAAGTTAAAAATGCTTTGTTCTCTTCAGTACCCCATTTCCATTTCGTATCTTTTTTTAAAAGTTGCGTTAATGGTCTCGCTATGGTGGAAAATCCTTTAATGAATCTCCGAAAAAAACTGGCTAACCCGATAAACTGCCGAACATTATGTTGATCAACGGGTTCAGGAAACTTTTCTACAGCCTCTATCTTTTTAACCCCAGGTCGTACGCCATCCTCACTTATCTCAAAACCTAAATAATCAACATTTTGCATAAGGAAATTACATTTAGACAATTTTAATGTTAAGCCTGCCTTTTGAAATAGTTTAAGTGCGTCTCGAAGCTTGCTAAGCCCTTCATCGATCGTTTTTGCAGGAATTATGACGTCGTCCATATACGCGAATGCTTCCTTAAACCGTGCATTTCCAAGAATATTATTTATTGTCCTTTGAAAAGTAGACGGCGCATTGGCTAAACCAAAGGGCATCCTGTTAAACTCATAATGCCCATCTGGAGTAACAAACGCCGTCAAACGTTTCGAAGTTTCAGACATGGGTACTTGGTAATAGCCCGATGCAAGGTCTAAGGAAGTATAATATTTGAACCCCGACAAATTATCCAGTTGGTCATCTATTCGTGGTAATGGATAGTGATCTTTTATGGTTTTTTTATTCAACGCTCTAAAATCTACACATAGACGATAATCTCCAGTTTTTTTTCTGACGAGCAATATGGGGGACGCATATTCTGACGTAGACTGCCTAATAATTCCGGAATCTTCTAACTCTTTTATCATTGTTCTAACACGCTCTCTTTCAAGTTGGGACAAACGATACGGTCTATATACAACGGGTGTTTCGTCATTTAATTTAATACTCATTTCAGACTCAAGAACACATCCGATTTCATTTATTGAAAAAGCAAAACAACTTCTAAATTCATTTAAAAGGTTCAACAATTTAGATTTGTCATTACTATCTATATTTTGGTTAACGTTAACCATGGAGCTTTCTATAACAGTAACAGCGGAATCGAATCTATGTTCAATTCTGTTAATACGAGAGGTTAAAATTTCTTTTATTGGTATAGCTCGAGCTAAGAGCATACCCTTAGTAAGTTGAAAACCATCAGCCGAAATACATTTAGTTATTAATTGACCATGACCATTATTTATTTGTACCACACTTTGAATTACTTCATATTGTCGATTGGGTTGTTGAGAAATACTAGTTTCAATAAATAAATCCCCAGAAAAATTGGGACACGTGTATACATTTATCTCATTATAACCGAAAGAAATGTGTTTAGAATCGGACACATATAACAAAATTTTAAATATTTTTTCTTGGTTCGTAGTTATTTTTAAGATATCATTATTCTTGTACACGATAATGTGTTCTTGTTCTGTAAAAGTTTGTCCCAACAACAAGGGAACCTGTAATAATTGGTCAGGAACAATGAGCGCTTGAACTCTAGCCTTAGCAGAATCTATTTCTATATCGATATCACATTTTCCTAGGCAGTTTACTACAGAATCCCCGAACCCTCTTAACACCGGCAAATCGTTGGTTGAAAGTGGCACACCTAATGTCTTAGCAACAGATTCCTTCAACATAGTGCATTGGCTACCAAAATCAATAAAACAATCAAAACTCTGGTCATTCACCTTGGCTGACTTAAAATACTTTAAATCGTTATCGACTTGTTCAGATATACGTAAAACAGTCTTAGTATTAGGAGTTCCTTGCGTGGAACATTCACTAGATAAATGACCTACTTTATGGCAAGTGTCGCATTTCTTTATTGGATGTTTGCATTTAAAATATGGGTGACCTTCCTCACCACAATTATAACACTTAGGCGTGAACTTAGTGTCTGGGTTGTTCTGCATAGACTTATACAGCCTGGGTCGTCTGTTGTCAGAAGTGCTTGCTTGAGTTAGCGTTGAAATTCTATCAGGTTTCTTCATTATTTTTACATTTCTTAAGAAGACTAATAATTTATCCGGGTCTGTAAACTGTGCCGCCTCTGCGCTTGTCCTAACCGATCTATCTTCAATACCATGTAGAATACAGTCTATAGCATTTTTACCAGAAATTGAACATCTGTTTAGCAACACCATTTTCTCGTAAAAATATTCTTCTAACGAATCTCCGAATCGTGCTTTACTTGCAAGCATTTCTGTCAACAATTGACCATAATTTTGACTACTAGGGAACGCTAATTTAAGTTTACTTTGCCAATCAGGCCAAGAAAACATTAAACTCGGTAAACCTTGGTACCATTTTTGGGCTAATCCCACAAGTTTCGGCAATGCATAATGAATAATCTGCCGCTCCGACCAACCATAGATCAATGCACATTCATTAACTTTATTAATCCAATTATCTATTGTTTGATTTCGTTTAGATGGATCAAATTCAGGAATTACATTTAAAGCAGGATATCTATCATTACTGGTATCAGTTTTTATTGCACTAATTAATTCTTTGAATGTGTCTATTAAATTGGCCGGAGGAACAGAAGGAATAACGGGTAGCTCACCAGTAGGCAGGGAAGAATGTGGCTGATGTTGTTGCTCCTCGTTACTCCGTGCATGCGAACGGCTGTCTCCCGCTGGGTGGGAAGGACTGCGGTGCAAACATCTGGATGCACTGCGCTGCAGTCGCCTCGACGTGCTGCGCTCCGATTGCCTCGATGCGCTGCGGTTCAGTCGTCTCGACGTGCTGCGGTCCACCCGCCTCGACGTGCTGCGGTAGACTCGCCTTGAAGCACTGCTCTCCCTCCGCCTTGAAGAGCTGCGTTGAATTTGCCTCGGCGTGTTGAGCTCCAACTGTCTGGATACGCTGCGTTCCATTCGTCCAGTTGGGGTACGTCGTGATGGGCTTCGCTGCAAATGCCGCGATGGACTGTGATCACGCCGCATTTGTTTTCGCTGTCGCCCACTACGATCTCTAGTTGGAGATCTGTCCCGTTTTCGAGACGATCGTTTTCTTTCCATTTTCTTCGCTAGAAAATAAACACAGTCTAAAAAGTAAAATGTTTAAACTAAACAAAAGGGAATTCGTTACAGTTACGTTATATTTATTCTTTGTTCTATCTTAATACGACGAACAATAAGTAATAAATAAAAAAAAGTAACGTATACTAGTAATATATAAAAGCTTTTGTCATAATATCAAACAAATATAAAAAAAAATAATAAAAAAAAAAAAAAATATATATAAGTATAGTTTAATTATTCGAAGAGAAAAATAATAAATTTAAAAAAAAACATCATCGTTAAATAATAATAGAAATTAAAAAAAAATTAAACATACCGTTCTCCAATTTTATACAGGGCGCTGAGTCCAAATATCGAGTACTGGTTACCTCGATATTATCCCGCTTTCTGATTTGTAAGAAATAATACGATTTCCTGATATTTAAAACACTTTTATTCTGTATCAGTTCTATACTACACTTTTAGAACATGCGCTCGGTAGCGCTTCCAACAACCAACTGCCGTGCTCGTGTCGTTACAACAATTCAAGTTATTTCATCGCCACCTGAGCGCCATCTATGCAAAGTAATCGGAAGTTGTACGACACGAGGACGGACATCCGTTTAACATAAATAATCTAGTTTGTTTGTACACCTTGTTTAATATTACTAAAAATTATTAAAACATTTAATAATATAATAAGTTATTTAAAATTAATTTAATACAATATAATAATTTTCACATCATAACTTCCGTTTTACATTAATTCATCTAAGTGTTAATCTCAGTAGTAATTACATCATAATTACCAAGACATTTAAATAAGTCTGTATTGGGTATTTTCATAATTGTTTACATATGTATAAGATTGTTTTAACAAATCATTTGTTTTCAAAAACGAGGGACTTAACTGCATTAAGTTAAATATTTTAAGACCCCGGACCTCATAATTTTCGTCTTCTTTCTTGAATAACTTTAAAAATATGTATTGCAGAACTATAACAAAAATATATTTGAGATCCCTACAACAAGCGTTTTCATTCGATGTCATTAGGCAAAACTTAAAGTGAAGTAAGGGTTCCGTTTTTTGTTTTTTATGCGGAACCCCAAAAATTTCAATGTGGAACCCAAAAAGCATGGCATTATACTCTTGTGTACGAACATGAGAGCCGAGTTCGCGCCCCGGCGACGCTAACCGAAATCCAATTATAGCGACGTTTCGACAACTTTTCGCTAAGTTAGCGTAAACAGAGCGATTGCGACAGACCTCTATGAGTTATGTAAAAGTAGTTTTATTTATTGTGTCTAGGAAAAACAGGCAGAGATTTTGAGTTTTCTGTCAAATGTCAAACCGAATTGTATTCGGGGAAGTGTTGTTCACCTTTAAAAATGCGAACTCTTCGTGGTTGTGGGAATAGAAACAGAATTTTCAGTGGTTTTCAAGATGTAGAACCGTTAAAGAATTGAAATATCTAATGGTAAATAGGTATTACCGCCTATGAGCATCTGTAATCAACTCGAGCTAAAATTACATTGAGGTTACTATACGTTTCTAAGGACTAAGTTTGAGCGCTTCAGGTGGTTCCCTCAGCACAACTTTCAAAGCGAAACATAGCTGTTCATCATCATCATTATCATCAACCCATTACTGTCTCACTACTGGGCTCACGTCTCCTCTCAGAATGAGAAGGATTAGGCCATAGTCCATCGCGCTGGCCAAGTGCGAATTAGTAGACTTTACAAAGGTACCTTTGAATTTTTTTTTTAAGTTTTTCAATTATGTAGGTTTCCTCACGATGTTTTCCTTCGCCGTTTAAGCAAGTGACAATTTATTTCCAATACGCACATGACTTTGAAAAATCAGAGGTGTCTGGGATTTGGACCTCGCACCCCTCGATCAAGAGGCCGAGTTTCTTAACCACTAGGCTATCACTGCTTTCCTTAGCTGTTACTAGACAGAAATAATGGTGCCCCCGGAGTCAAACTACAAAAGTTTCCTCTAAAATCTATTTGTCATAATCATTAACATTTGTCTTAAAATCATAAATATCAAAACCAACTACAAATACTTACTAATAAATAGTCCGTCATGGTCGTCAGTGTGATATATTTCCTTTTAGATTCAATTTACTAGTGTGGCGGTCTTCTCGAGCGCACTGACGTTTATTAGGTTAGTTACTCCTGTCAGTCTTATAACGATAAAATAGTTGTGCTTAGTTGTGCTTAGTGTTCTTAGTGGAAATAGGATTTTGCCCTTGTACAACAGTTATTTAAGCTTTAGAGGCCTTAAGATTGTCCAGTAGTGGTCAAGAAGTGAAGTGCATACCCTAATGGTTAACATACGACCCCTCCACGAAATAAATTTGGGGGCAGTGTTAATTTTGAAGGTGGTAGAACCCTTTGTGGTTCGACTCCGGCGGCACCACCGCCACACCTATTTCTACCTAATAACAGCAGTGTTAGGTGCTGCTGTGTTCCGGTTTGAAGGGTGTGGTAAGGGGGGCAGACTTTTCCGAGGCGTTCCAGCTTAGTCCTCAGGGGTAGCGGCGCATCTGTGGCCGACCTGTCTAGGGGCGGCAGAAGCCACTTACCATCAGGTGGACTGAATGCTCGTCTGCTACACTTATATTATAATTTTAAAAAAAGGCTATACGACCGCTTCACGGTAGAAATAAGTGGGTAGTACTGGTTCTATCACCTTTCAAACCTTTCTTAAGAAATACAAACAGAAATAAACAACTTTGTTTTATATATTCAAAGATGGAAGAGAAAGGAAGCCGTATTATAAAAATAATTGGCAAAGTGCGAGTCGAACTCGCACACGAAGCGTTCCATATCACTAAATTTTCATTTTTTTTTTATTTGTAATACTTATTATCATAACAGCCATAAGTGTAAAAATTTGAACTGTTCAATAGAAAAAGCGAAAAACGTACGAAAAACATACTCTGTAAAATTTTAAGTGTCTATCTATTACGGTTCAATAGTAGAGTCCTGTGACAGATGGACGGACAGAGGGCGTTTAGTAATAGAGTTCCGTTTTTACCCTTTAGGTATGGAACCTTAAAAATATAATTTATACGTATGTTATTATAACGGGTGCTTATCTCTGGAGCGCAGAAGTCGGGAGTGGTGGAAAACTTTTTGTTTACACTTTATGTGCAAAGATTTGTGTCACCTTCTGAGGACGGTCGCGGTAAACGGACCCTGCAGGCCCTTGTCTTACCAATAAAAACGATACACGACATTTTCGCTATGAGTTCTCTGTTATTAGTTTACTTAGTTTAATTACTTAAATCGGTCTTAATCGATTTTATTAATTAATTATATCAAAGCAAATAAGTTGAAATTGAAATAAATGCACATGACTTTGAAAACCAAAATGTATAAAAAGTAATGCACTAAAAAGCCCATGCGATTTCAAACGTATTTTTACGATCGACAAAATACGTGTTATATTATTTCTATCTAAATAGATAAATAGCTATATAAATCTATAGCTAAATAGATAACCACAAGTGCTTTTCGAAAATCCAATCTTTTCTCACCAACAGTGCGACAAATGCTTGAAACTATCCCCTTAAATGTTTTGCTAACATTCGTAACCTTTTTAGGGTAACAGATAAAAACCTTAGAAAAAGTATTTATTCGGGTGCTCTTACAAACTTCTGGGCGGTTCCATCATCTGGAAAGATAAAATTTGATCTATGTTTGAATAGCAAGTTTTACTCAATATTTCTTATTTTTATAACTTTGACTTCCACAGTATTTTTACAAGAGTGGTCATTCAGGTCATATAGAAATAGACTCCACGTACCCTTGAAGTTTGTTTTTTAAGAATTTTCAGATGTGCAGGTTTACTCATGATGTTTTCTTTCACGGTTTAAGCAAAGGAGAATTAATTTCTAATATGCATATACCTTGAAAAATAATTGAGAGGGTTTGAAAAGCAATCACTACTTTATGGCTGAATAGTTAAAGTGAATGCTTTATGTGATATACATAACAAACAAATATACAGAGTACAGATCATCTGCATCTGGCTTACACTGCCTGACACTTCGAACCAGGAAGCAACTAGCACATTTGATATGCTGATGTCGAATCATGAAACTACCATAATTATGTTCTGTCTCCGCAGTGTAATTTATGACGTCTCTGAAGATTGATAGTTGTGTTCCACTAGGCATGGAGTGATACAGTTCAGCTGTAACCTAATAAAGATACCTGAACTCCAATAAACGGAATTGAATTTGTAACAAGCCTTTGTTTCATTAGCGTTCATTGCAGACGAGGCGAGAGAACCGCTGACTTTGCAGTGGACTAAATAGGCATTTACCACATCAAGCACTAACGATTCTTGTAGCTAAATTTTGAATTTACCAAATTAAACGGGTACTGACCAGTTTTGTAAATGGACATTTACCAAATCAAGTGCTTACTGTCCAGTGAATACAATTTACAATTAACGGATTAATCGGTTACTTCCCAAAGAATTCAATATTAGTTTGCCAAATCAGGCGCTTACTGGTTCGAGGATACAATAACCAATAACCAAATTAAATTGTTACTGACCAATTCAGCAATAAGGAATTTGTCAAATCGAACGCTTTCTGTGGGCAGAAAGCGTTCGATTTGGTAAACTCAATATTCGTTTACAAAATCCAGCGCATACTGGATCGTGGATTCAATAACCAATTAGCAAATTAAGTGGTTACTGACTAGTTTTGTAAATAGACATTAATCAAATCGAGCGCTTACTGTACAGAGGATCTAATATTCATTTAACAAATCAAGCGCTTCCAAATTAAGCAGTTACTGCCTAGTGTAGTTAATGGACATTTACCAAAATCGAGCGCGTATTGTCTAAGGGATTCAATATTCGTATACCAAAGCGCCTACTGGGTCGTGGATACAATGTCCTTGTAGTTTCGGGACCAGAACAGGGCTACGGTATCCCCTGCCTGTCGTAAGAGGCGACTATAACGGGGTTTCCGGGGTTGCGAGCAGCAAGAGTCGGAGCTCGAACCGCCCGGCCAGCGGCGCCGGGAAGGACGGCGGTATGTGTGGACGCATACCTTCGTACGCACCAGACGGTGTGGCGAGCGTCAAGCTCACCTGGGCGGAGCCCGACGGGGCAACGCGCTAAAAGGACTCCGGTTGCGTTCCTTTGGAGATCCCGGAGCCCTCTACGCAGCGCCGAGTAGGGCCACCGGGGGTGTTTTAGTGCGGTAAGAATCCCACATAACTTTGTATCGCTCCCACGGCACCAGGTACTTTTTGAAGATTTTGTCCTCGATAACAAAAAAAGGGACGTGGATACAATACCCAATTACGAAATTAAGCGGTTAGTGACCAGTGATAGCCTAGTGGTTAAGAAACGCGGCCTCTCGATCGAGGGGTCCGAGGTTCAAATCCCAGGCACGCACCACTGAATTTTCAAAGTTATGTGCGTATTAGAAATTAATTATCACTTGCTAAACGGTGAAGGAAAACATCGTGAGGAAACCTGCATACCTGAGAGATTTATAAAAAAAAATCTCAAAGGTATGTGAAGTCTACCAATACGCATTCGGCCAGCGCGATGGACTATGGCCTAATCCTTCTCATTATGAGAGGAGACACGTGCCCAGCAGTGGGACAGTAATGGGTTGTTGATGATGATGACCAGTAAAGTAAAATAGGAATTTAATAAATCAAGCATTTATCGTCCGGTGAATTCAATATTTATTTACTATAAGGAAACGTATCTGTAGATTAAATATCCACCAATCAAATCTAGCACTTACTATTCAGTGGATAAAATAATTATTTACGAAACAAAACTTAGGGTATTAATTAATTAAACGGCGTTTTAAAAATTAAGTAGCTATTCAGCTGATTAAATAGGAGATTACGAAATCAAGCATTTACTGGCCGGAGAATTAAAAAATCATTTACTATCAAAGAACATACTTTCTACTAATATTTATTAAGTACTATTTATTACTAATACAATTAAAAAAACTATACCTATTATTTAAAAAATATTATTATCTTTTTGTTATCGAGGGAGAAATCTTCAAAAGGTACCCGATGCCGTGGGAGCGACTCAGAGTTATGTGGGATTCTTACCGCACTAAAACCACCCCGGTGGCTGTCCTCGGCGCTGCGTAGAGGGGTCAGGGTTCTCCAAAGGAACGCAACTGGAGTCCTCTTACCGCGTTGCCCCGTCGGGCTCCACCCATGTGAGCTTGACGCTCGCCACACCATCTGGTGCGTACGACGGTACGCGACCACACATACCGTCGTCCTTCCCGGGGTCGCTGGCTGGGCGATTCGAGCTCCCACTCTAGCCGCCCGCAACCCTGGAAGCCCTCTTTTAGTCGCCTCTTACGACAGGCAGGTGATACCGTAGCCCTATTCTGGTCCCGGAACTACAGGGAAAAAATATTACCTGAGTGACGTTTAATTTTGTGAAAAATGCATTGAATATTTAACCACACAAAAATGTATTATGCTTTATATTAATTTACATGCAAACCCCTTTCAGTATTCCGCCGTCATAATGTTGGAACGAAAGTCGGTAATAAAATAGGGAAATATTTCACTTCCGTCAACCTCCGAGGAAACAAACTAGGGAAACGCGAAAATATAAAGTAATGCCTAACTAAGAGGAAAAATTACGCTGTGATAAAAAATCAGTAAGCGAGTTTCACTCATCTATAACGGGTTCTGTACAAAATTTATATAACTAACTATATCATCTATAGAAAATACAGTTTAAAGGAGGAAACCATTTCGGATATCATTTCTGATTTAAGAAGGAATATATTTCGAGTTTTAGTAGACGATAAGTCTTAACTAGTCTTCAGTGAATCTACCAATACCCACAATTTGTAGAAATAATAAGGATTTTCTATAGCAAAGTAAAATAATTACGTGAAATTTGAATAGAACTTCAATGGTCTCTTCAATGAAAATAAAATAAAAACTGAAAGTTTTTCACACACAAAGATACAGGGAACCCTAAAAACTGCGCAACGATAAAACAGTTGACGAACTTCATAAAGCCCGATTCAGTCGCTGCTGAGTTTCTACTGTTTTTTTCGTTTAGGTGTAATTGAAGCTTACTAAAATTATTTTACGACTGCGACCAAAAATATATTAATATAGGATACATCACTGTTTAAAGTAGTTTCTCATAGACACATTATATATGTAATTCATATTTTTTCTATACATTTTTATCCGAATGTGGAGGGTAGTGTTTATTGAGTACGGTTTAACGGATCTTAATATACCAGATATAGTATGACAGATATAATATAAATGGTGGGAGTGACATAGGCTAACTTTTGTCTTATCATAAGTAGTATCCTGAGATCAATTACAAATGCTACCCCTGAGTACTAAATTGGTACGCCAAACCAATCGAATCCACTGCTTTTCAAATTTCAAATTCCTTTTCAAGTCTTAAAAATAAAAAAAAATGTTTTTAAAAATACTAATTAATAGTTGTAGCGACGATATTATCACATGCGAAAGAAATTAAAATTTCACATTTTATTATATTTTGTACAAGTTATTTGTCTTAGTAATTATTTCTACCGCCAATAACTACTTACTTCTACTTACCACCTTAAAAATAAAACGATGTCCTCAACTACTTTTTCATGACTACATTTTATTGAAATTAATCTCGTAACTCTCAAAAGAAACTAATTGGCACCGGCCAGCTGTCGGTTCTATTTTCTTTTACTTTATTCTCAAGGAGAAAGATGGAGAACATCTGTTACTTCATCTAATCTAATATTCATTTAATACGTTGCTTAATCGAAATCTGAGGAATTCAGTAATCATACCGCTCTTCCACGCAAAGGTTTCAAGTTTTATTCTGGGACAGTGAAATACGTAAGTTTTTGGGTATGGATGTTTTTGTATTTATCTCTGCGTATTATCATTAGCATTCATAATACAAGAAATTGTAACATATATTGCGAAAAGTGTAGATGTTTTAAAGTTATCAATTTAAAACAAAAGAGTATACGAATAAATAGATCCATTCGAATCCACACCATAAAATCGCCATAAAATTACCAATCCTGAAAGGGTATTCCGGGATGTTACTGCAATAAAAGCCTACACGGATATCATAAGAAACAAATTGCGAGGCGGTGTCATGGAGGCGCGGGAATATGGGATTCGGATATCTTTGGTTTCCTTAAAGTTATTTTTATTGGGCCGTCCACTCCCCACCTGCCCCCTAACAAGCTGACGTGTGATGCCGAAAGCGCTAAGTTTGCGAAAACACTCCGAAACCGTTCCAATACAATTCGGACAAAACGTACACCGTTCACTGCTCTATACGGAGCGTCCTTTTGTTAACGCGGGAGTACTGATGAGGCAATGAGTGTGATGCGCGCCGAAAGTATAATTACCGTCGGTGCACGTTATTTGAGACGCTCCATATCGATCCGGCTCAGTTTTATGAATGGCCCCCTCGCCCGACCCTCCCTCCCAAGTACTTAGCCGAATTCCACTCAGCTGATCTTTCGAGTGATTAGCAGAGCATTTTTAAGGTTCTCTATAACAGGTTCAAGGGGCATATTATCTCTGACGAGATCTTTTTGTCATTAAGACCATGTCCTCCGCTTACTGCCTGGATTCTACATTTATTAAATCTATTTTAATTATGGAGCCATAAGATTTTTAATTTCTTGCGCGTGATTTAATCTTCAATATACAATTTAACATTGAATTATCTGGCTTTTGAAGGTGGTAGGTGGAAGGTGGAAAGTGGTGAACCCTTTGTGGTTCAACTCCGGCGGCACCACCGCTGCACCGCCACACCTATTTCTACCTAATAACAGCAGTGTTAGGCGCTGCTGCGTTCCGGTTTGAAGGTTGTGGTAAGGGAGACAGACTTTTCCGAGGCGTTCCAGCTTAGTCCTCGATGTAGCGGCACATCTGTGGCCGACCTCAGGTAGGAATATCTAATCCTATCTGGGGTTCATTACAGATGTCCATGAGCGGCAGTAGCCACTTAACATTAGGTGGACTGCATGCTCGTCTGCTACTTCTATATTATAAAAAAAAATCTGGCTATGCTATCATGTGTATCATGTTGGATCAATAGGTGACAAGGTGGTAAACACGCCACCGCAGCTGAACTAGTAATCATATTAAAAATGTAGTCCAAGTACGTTTGATTCGTCTACATTACAGTTATAATTTGTCGGTTGTCGTTATAACGCCGAGAGGACTTATGTTCCAATAAACTTGTATTACAGGGTCAACAGGGTCGTAAAGGACCCGATTTTCGGCTATCAAATGGACAAATAATTTATTTTATAGCCTAGGATTCGACTGCTTGAATTCTTCGTCTGTCTGCTTTAATCAGAATTACTTTCTAGATATGAGAGGATTCTTAAGATGGCAGATGACCGGTTTCGGTCTGTTTTTTTTTATAATATACGAGTAGCAGACGAGCATGCAGTCCACCTGATGTTAAGTGGCTACTGCCGCCCATGGACATCTGTAATCATCCCCAGATAAGTTTAGATATTTCTACCTGAGGTCGGCCACAGATACGCCGCTACTCCTGAGGACTAAACTGGAACGCCTCGGAAAAGTATGTCTCTCTTACCACACCCTTGAAACCAGAACACAGCAGCGCTAAACACTGCTGTTATAAGGCAGAAATAGGTATGGCGATGGTGCCGCCGGAGTCGAACCATAAAGGGCTCTACCATTTTTTTTCCAGCGGGGGAGCTGGAAAAAATAAATTTATTATGATGTCCTCCATAATAAATTTATTATGACTTCACAAAAATAATCATCATGCATTATCCCCCAAACAAACACGTATCTGCTTAATCGATTATATCTATCTATCTATCAGCTTTTAAAAGTCCACCGCTGGACATAGGCCTCCCCTAGTCTGCGCCACTCCGACCAGTCTTGAGCCGTCTACATCCAGCGGTTACCCGCCGTCCGCTTCAGGTCATCAGTCCACCTGACGTGGTCTTTCACAGTGAGCCTTATGCGAAGACTCAAAGTCGCTCAGCAAGCTATGGAGAGAGCTATACTCGGTATTTCCCTACGCGACAGAGTTCGGAATGAGAAAATCCGTAGGCGAACGAAGGTTACCGACATCTCAAATAGCTCTCAAAATAAGCAAGCTGAAGTGGCAATGGGCTGGCCAATTAGTTCGTAGGACCGATAACCGGTGGGGTAGGAAGGTCCTCGAATGGAGACCACGTCTCGGCAAAAGGAGTACAGGACGCCCCCCGACCAGGTGGACTGATGACCTGAAGCTCAATCGATTGGGGTGAGCTAATTTACAACTTAGTTACAAGATTTAACCCTCATATACATACGAACTAAAAAAGATAGTTAAATAAAAACTTTCAAATAATAAAAATAGTCTTGAAGCTTGGTTAGGTAAAAAATGTTCAATATTGATAAATAATGGGCAAAAGACTGTAAGATGACGGATCATCGCGAAAAGTAGTAAATGGCTCTCATTAGCTCAGGCTTTAGGCATCAAAGCTTCTTTCAAATATCCGCTTTGAAGGTAAGGCTTCACGGATGTAATTAGGGTTGCGACCCATACTGTATTTAGGCGAAAAAATATTTTATTTTCTTTATTCTTTTTTTTACAAGAGTATAAGAGTGAGTTGGCGTGTGTAAAAATGTGTGATATATATTTTTCTAACCAACCTAAAATACGTACAATGTTCTCTGAATTTACAATGTTTAGAAAGAGTTATGTACTATATTTTTCTTTATTCAAAAAAGGTGGCAACCTTAAATGTAATATAGGAGCCCTTGCAACCTCATTTACTTATTAGATACCAGCCTTTGGGTTTCAGAACAAAATGATTTAATATTAAGATGAATCCCAGGAAAGTACCGAAGCGGAACGGGCCGCCGAATATTACAAAATGTAGTTTTAAATATTCAGGTCACCTTGGTTGAATTTTTAAAATAAATGCAAGGCAGAAGTCACCTCAAAGACTCAAATATTAGATAATGATATTTGAGTTCGTTTCGTTTCATGATATGTGATTTGTGTGATTTTATACAATAGTAACAATAATATAATTTCTAAAATTCTTGATAAAAATATTATTTCCTTAATGTCTATGTAACGGTGATAACCTCCCCCTCCCTCTGTTTTTATATGTATATTTAACGATAAAATGTTTGTTCAATAAATATCTTTAAAGTACACACTACCTGATGGAAAGTAGTAAAGATGCCTATGGATATTTGCAACACCAGAGGAGTCGCCAATGCATCGCCGGCTTTGAAGAAAACCTCCTTTGTGGTTTTCTGAACTTCAGTTGATTCCGGAGATTATGCAGTTTAAAAATAATTGAAACCGTCAAATAATCGCACCGTACAATACATTTCATACATGTTACCACATAGTGCATTAAAACATAGTAGAGTACTCGAAATCAGAGTTTGTGGTGATTTAGTGAACGTCCCCGTGACAAACGCAGTGAGGTTGTGGCTGCGGTGTCGGACACAACGCATCTGTTTATGTCAGCCCAGGGCCGGATTTGGTCTGGGGGGGCCTGGCAAAACGAAATCGGAGGCCCCTTATTATTTTCAGATTAAAATAAAAATAATCCGTCAGGACTTTAAATATAATTTGCTGACAAATAAATTTTTTTTTCAACGAATAAAGTAAGAAATATTAATTTTGTGCATGTATCGTCGGCAATGATGGGAACAAATTAAAAAAACGTAAAGTTGCTGACCCGTTGAAATTTAGATATTTTTGTTTTGATTTCTATAGTGGCACCCGTCTTATGGAGACCCCAGTGGCAGTGCCCGGGGTGGGGAGCCCCGCTTCCCTAAATCCGGCCCTATGTCTACTCACTGTTTCCATCCTGAATATGTGCCCGATCAAAGAGTACTTTTGAAATTGAAACGCTTATTGGTTTGTTAATACTTTTATACCTATATAACAATTACAGAATTTATATAACAACAAAACTTGGAGCGCTTAAGAATTGCCTATGTCATCCACAATTTAAATGAGTCTATGTTTAGGCTACAAGGTGTGACAAATAATGAGATATACATAAATACGGTCGAAAAACATTACCCTCTGTAGTCGGCTAAAACTAATCAAATAAGAAGAACATGTCTATACTATAAAAAGCTTATATACCCTAAGTGTACGGTAGTGTGAAGTGAGATGATACATTGTTTCCGGAACAGGTCGTCGGTGTCCGGAAACAGCGTGTACGAGTATTTCTGTTTCAGTCTGTTTCTAACGTCTTTTGCTCTATGTACGAGCTTTCTATGTAACTTAAGCCCGTTTCAATTTGAGGGGGGATCTATATGCCTGTCATAGGTTAATAAGGTAACATTACAATTTTTGGTAAAACCGGATTTTTTTAATGTTTGCGAAAGCGTAAACCACAAGAATGTAAAATTTTAAAAGAATCTATGCAAAACTTTTAGCTGACTTTTGGCTACTGCTTTATGATTATCCATGTAAGTAATGCAATATTAATATCTCAGTAGTTCTTTAAAATATATTGATTTCTAGGAATATATTCGAAATAATTTCATTAAAATTTTACATTACGGCTAATGAAGGAATTACCTACTCGTAGTAATTTCCCAAATGTTGCGGTCGCATTCCTATCAGCGCTGAGCTTTCATTTTATCCAAAATGCTGCTAGAGTCAAAAGTAGGTTAATATATTTTAATTTAGGTCAGAGTGTATCACGCTGTCAATATTTAGTGCTTTAATTTCCCCGTTGAATTCGTATTTGACGAAAATTAAAATACACACTTAAACTTTATTTATTTCTATAGATCCTACCTTTATCTTTAGTAGAGCAATAACATATTTTGATATTTTATTGCGAACACGGCTACAGTTCCAATAAAAGTAACTGTCATACTGTAAAGTGCACACCACTAAAATCAACTATGTATCACGAAATATTCCATTTAGATATTGGCTTATTCACTTACAATAAGTACATGCTTACATAATATATGAAATATATCGCTTACCGTGTTCATCTTTGTATCGTCGGCATAAGGAAAACATCATGTGATTTTGTTGTCAGGAGAGGGATCTCGGAGCCTGCAAATAAAAATACGATGTTATTCTAACACTCTACTTGATGAAAAACTAATATTAACGTTTCATAATATAGGCAATTGTATTTCATATCCTATGAACGAAACGCTAGCTTGTGCTCGTAGGTTCGTTTCTGTGATAGCTAATATTTTACACTGTACCAAATAAAACGTTAACTTTTTTTGCAACCTGAAAACAGGCCATCCATTTATTACAAATTTACAAGGAAAAAATTCTTGTCAAAATAAATCTATTGATAAACAAGTTTAATTATAATTATTTTAAGTCAGCTATTAAACATAAATCTCTTAAAATTATCAAAATCATAGCCTTTGTTTCTGTCTGATACTTACTGAAACGAAAACACAAACAAACAGACAATAAGCTATAATTATAAAAATGTAAAATTAAACTCTAAACCGTTTTTTGTGTCGGTTTCATTTCTCAACTAATCAGCCCATCTTTATATATTTGACTACGAGTATGTAGTACCATAGAAACCTTGAGTATGCTTCATTGCGGACAATTTTAGTCAAATTATCACTGCATAGTTTATTGATTATTATATTAATTAAAGTAGCAAATGGACATGTAATCGTAGATATGGAGTATCTATAGTCTTATTATTTCATAATATTTTTAATAAATTAGCTACTTTAGCAATTTTACTGCCACTATTAATTATTTAGATTGGATTTAAATATTTTTATCTGAGGTCTGACAAAAAATCGTAGCTAGTTTTGAGGAATAAATTGGAATGTAAATAAATGATGAACAAACTGGAACTGGAATAAATTGGAACGTTAACCCAGAGAACGTTAAATAAAGCTGTTATTAGGCATTCATAAGGCAAGAAATAGGCAGATTACAATTACATGAAAATTGTTAGCAAAGAATAATACATCTGTTATCGACAGCACGTTCACAGTGAAACAAGAGCGCTGAATGAGGCTCTAGTTTTCCAGGAATCGCTCGCTCAATGAAAGTTAACTGAATAAAACGTGAATCAAACCGTTTCACGCATAAAGTTACTTTAGGAAAATATACCGTTTTAATTGCTTTAAGTGGGACTTACAAACTCTATGAGATTCGTTCGTCAGTGTAACGTTGAAAAGCAAAAACATTTATTTATTCCGTTTATTAATGGGGAAGATTTATTGAGTTATAAACGTCCTGAATTAAATTAAGGTATTCTGAAGTGGAAGTTATTTAGGTGGCTTGAAAGTAAGTCAGAGCTCTTTTCAGATCACAATAACTGCCAATAAAGATATTATTTATAATTTCATCTTGAAAATACTTTTCTCATGTTTTATTAAATATCATCTATTTATTTAAATTACTTTATTAATTGCTAAAATATATGAATATTGACAATAATAAGTTATGCAAAGCAAGTTATAATTATTTCTGATTTGGATTAGTGACCATAAATTACAATTCTCATATTTATATTTCAAAATAATAATAATAATAAGTGAATTTAGACATTTCTGATGATAGCTGCAAATGTTACTTTATTACTCGCTGTAAATTATATTATCAATATATAAATATCTTTTAACAACATTTTATGCATATTTATTTTGTGTTTAACCTTTTACGAGATGTTTAATTTCAACCGCGCTTATATTTTACCACCACCATACGTTTGAAAGTGGTAGAACCCTCTGTAGTTCGGCTCCGGCGGCACCACCGCCACACCTATTTCTGCCTAATAACAGCAGTCTTAGGCGCTGCTGTTTTCCGGTTTGAAGAGTGTGGTAAGGGAGACATACTTTTTCGAGGCGTTCCAGCTTAGTCCTCTCAGGGGTAGCGGTGCATCTGTGGCCGACCTCTGGTAGGAATATCTAATCATATCGGGGGTTGATTACAAATGTCCATGGGCGGCAGTAGCCACTTACCATCAGGTGGACTGCATGCTCGTCTGCTACTTCTATATTATAAAAAAAAAACCTATTGGTGGTACACCCAGATGAGGGTAAAAGGTAGATCTAATATTATGCGATCGGAGAGTTACCAGTGCTACACCTACTTCCAGATTGGCAATTTTTACGTTTCAGTTGGAAGGGTGTGAGGCGACCATCTTATATCTGTGATTGACTTCTGGTAGCACCTGTATGGATTTGGTCACAGATGACCATGAGCGGCAGTGACCGCTTACTTACCTACCATCAGGATTTTTTTATAATATAGAAGTAACCGACGAGCATGCAGACATCAAACCCAGATAGGATTGGATTCTTACGTTCTGAGGTCGGCGACACAAACGCCGCTACCCTTGAAGACTACGTCTGGAACGCCTCGGAAAAGTACGTCTCCCTTACCATTGCTGTTATTAGGTACAATTAGGTGTGACGGTTGTGCCGCTGGATTCGTACCAAAAGGATTCTACCTTATTCTTCTACCTTTAGTAGGAGGGTTACACGTTCGTATACTACTGCAATCTTATAAGATAAAGTTATTACGACCTGTCTATATAAATTATTTCAATTAATAATAGAGCGTAGTTAATTCTACGCCGTAGTATATTCTACGGTACGGCACAACTACCAACGTATTACAAATGCAAAACATGTCTTACTGTCTAATTTAAAATTTTGATTACTGAATAATTTTCACACAACGAAGTAATTTTGGGCTTGCAAGATTTTCTTTTATATAGAAGATGTAATCTAGCATGTAACTAGTTGTCATGAACTCCAGGTAGGACTGAAGTCTTTGTCCCTGTAGTTCCGGGACCAGAATAGGGCTACGGTATCCTCTGCCTGTCGTTAGAGGCGACTAAAAGGGGGCTTTCGGGGTTGCGGACGGCAAGAGTGGTAGCTCAAACCGCCCGGCCGGCGACCCGTAGAAGGAAGGCGGTATGTGTGGTCGCATACCGCCGTGCACACCTGACGGTGTGGCGAGCGTTGAGCTCACCTGGGCGGAGCCCGAAGGGGCACCGCGCTAAAAGGACTCCGGTCGCGTTCCTTTGGAGATCCCGGAGTACTCTACGCCGCGCCGAGGACGGCCACCGGGGGGTTTAGTGCGGTAAGAATCCCACATAACCCCGTGTCGCTCCCACGGCACCGGGTACCTTTTGAAGGTTTCCCCCTCGTTAACAAAAAAAAATGACTGAAGTCCTACCAGATGCGTTACTATCTCTGGGAATGAATGGATACGTTAAGGTGGTAGAACCCTCAGCGGTTCGGCTTCGTCGGCACCACCGCCACAACTATTTCTGCCTAGTAACAGCAGCGTTAAGCGTTAATGTGTTCTGGTTTGAAGGGTGTGCATTTTAGCTTAGCCATATATATGTGTCTGTCCCTCATCACACCCTTCAAACCAGAACATATCAATGCTTCGCTGTTGTTAAAGGGCAGAAGTGGGTGTGGCAGTGGTGCGTCCGCAACCCTCGAACTATTTCAAATAATAACTTTAAATACGTGACCTTCTATAGTAAACATAAAACATCCATATGTTAATTAATTAATACATTAAAATAAATTTCATACTCGAATAACGTGAAAATGTTGCGGATACATATAATATACTAAAAGGTTGACCACCAATGCATCAGTTTAATTAAAATGTGTTCTACATGTCGGCATGCGAAACTCATTAGTCGTACGTGAAAAGCCCTGTAAAGTATTAACCTACGTATATTACTGTCAGTATGCCGTACTATTATGAACTTGTTTAAATTGTATGATATTAATCTAGAGTTCAAATTAAGAGCTTAGATTTGAAGCTCGATGGATATTTATGCAATAGTTGTGTTTTAAGTTATTGCAAACATAACATTTTTGAAATAAGTTAATAAATAACAGAGGAAGAATAGTAAATTAAAAATGAAATAAAACTGTCGTCATCAATGTATTATTGTCCTACTGCTGGGCACGGGTCTCATCTCAGAATGAGAAGGATTAGGTAGTCACCGCGCTGGCCAAGTGCGTATTGGTAGACTTCACATACCTTTGAAATTACTTTTATATAAATCTTTCAGGTATGCAGTTTTCCTCACGATGTTTTCCTTGACCGTGTTAAGCTAGTTATAATTAATTTCTAATACGCACATAACTTTGAAAAATTAGAGGTGCCAGTCAGTCTTAGCAGCCAGAGCTATCTGCTTCGTTTAATCGGATTATCCGCCAAAGATATCACCTCCTCCAAGAGTGCCTCGGCTTAGACCAGTCACGGTAATGGGGGTGGGTAATGGTGTCAGGAAAGAACTAGTGATGGGAAACCGCGTAAGAGTTGCCTCGTCCCTGCCAAGGATGACGCGGTGATATCTGTTATGAAATATTATCAAGTACGTCAGTAAAAGCACTTTATTCAGGAAATTTATGTGTGTCTGCTACTTCAGTTCTACAAGAAATATATAGTATAGTATTAGAGTAAAAAAAAAACTTTTTTTATATAGGACTATAGCCAAAAGCCCTCTCACTCTGACAGGGCTTTCAGCAATATATAACATCGTAAAATGCTTGCTAGGATTCGATATAGATTCCCAAACTAAACTCCTTTGAATACACTGTGAATGGGAAACCGTAATTTATTAGCTAGACTAACTTTTAATAGACACTAGCACATATGATATACAAAGCCAGTGCAAATAGGTTCGATGGCCTGAGTTGGCGGCCTGCCTACCTTTCACACCTGGTTAAAGGTCGAAGGACTGATACCGAACAAAAAATGGTCTGCTCGTTTACCTGTCTTCTCATTTTTCGAAGCCCTTTATCTTAGACAAATCTATCATTTAATTTACTACGTTGAAATATGAGTCAATTTATACGTTTGGTGGTAAATTTCTGATTTTTATCTATCGAAACATTTAAAGTAATTGAATAATATTACTTTATTATAATAATGAATCTAATTGAAACGTTTGATTTATTTTTATTTAATATTTAAGTACTCTCATTTTACCTTCAACATTACGCTAATTTCGAATATTAAAAATATACGCTTATTATTATCCTAATATATTCCGAATCTAATGGTTTTATATATACTATTATTTAGATTAAATGTATTCATAAATTAAAAAACAATAAAATCAACAAATTATGAAATGAAAATAAAAACAAATGTGTAACTATGCCGGTCAAATTCAATTCGCCAAAGAATTGTTCACTATATTTGAAATTTAAAGTAATTTAATAAAATAACTAGAAACTTAAAAGAGTTACATAATAAGTAATAAAAAGATACTTTTATATGGAACAAACAAGCTATTTTCTCCAAAACGGCCGCGTGCTCGGCGCGCGGCAATATTGCCTAATACAAAGAAAACCTATCTACATCTACTAACCTGAGCTTTAGAGCCTCCGTCTAGCTGACGTCTCGTTAGAGCCCATTGTCGGAACTAAATGAATAATTAATCGAGTTTTAAAGTTCTTTTAAAGTCGGTTGAACGCACGGTCCGGCGGCGGCCACTGCACAAATTGAAAAAAAAGTTTATCACATGTGGAAATCGGGGAAAATTCCGTGAAACGTGTGCAGTCCGTGGCGGTTCAGCGACGACTGTCGGGTGAGCTTCGCGCCGCTTCGGAACTACTCGGAGGGGACCATAGCCCTTTCAGGAGTAGCGACCGTGAGTGCGAGTCCATTTGAGTAATGTGCTAGTTGGGAATTTACTTGCCTGATGAAAGATGCAGTGCTGACGGGTCGGCTACGAATTATGTGGCTCGAAAGCTTTACAAATTGATAGTTTGAACTCGAAACTTTACTGCTCTTACTGGAATGAAATGTTTGCACTGAAATAAAGCGTCACTTATTGGATTTTTGGGATGTAACTAAATCAACTAAATGATCAACCACCATTTTAATACAACAAATTAAATAAACATGTATCAAATACGATCATATAGGTATACCAATTTACAATACGCCAATTTACAATTGGCCAGCGCGATGGATTGTGGCCTAATCCTTCTCATTCAGAGTGCCCAGCAGTGGGACAGTAATGGGTTGATGATGATAATGATGATACCTACTTTAATAAAGCAATATAGAAATGTAGCAACATTGCTTTTAAAATAAATAAATGGGTTCTCTATACTTATAGCCCGTTACTAAGTTTCCTAGTTTCATTCATTTAGTGTCTGTAAGGGAGGGCGATATTGTGGTTGCGTTTCTAAAGTAAACTTATTTTATTCTCGTTTTCAAATATCAAAAATTAAAAAAATCTTAGATATAATAAGAATAAGTTATTACATATGAAGTCAAACAGACTTTCTCACCAAGAAAATGTAGAGAAAATTCAGAAGATCGTTCCCGCCCGTTTGTCCGTGGCATTTTCTTTTATTTCGATTTTAACCATTGGTGTGTTATGTTTGTCTTCTGCAACATAATAAAAAAACACTATTATTTATAAGAATGCTGAAACGACAAAATAATTTCGATATATAGTAACAGTAGGCCGTTACATTGCACGCCCCATTGAGTAGATAATGAGTGCATTGTGTGTTGAGGACGCATTATTATTAGTTCAAATTTTATTTATATTAGAACACCATTTAAATACTTTTAACAATGTGATATCATTCAGTAGCCTATCCTCGCCAAACACCCTTAAGAAGCCGTTGAGTGTATTTCCATAGAACTTATAATATATGTGAGGCTATGTTGTCCACAAACTCGAGAGAAATCATGTTGCAATCTATATCTATTCAAATCATACTGCCTTAACAATTCTTTATAATGTCCAGATGGTGGTCGACCATAGGAATCAAAGTACTGACCAATTCCACTTTTATCTATGTATATGCCAACCCAGTATCACGGTTCACTGTCAGTATCTAAGTTACTTATAATGCAGGTTGGATTTTTATATTTGTTTGGTCATTGAAATTATTTTATCTATAGTAATAATAGAACGACGAATGTTTGACTATTGATAAGCATTCACTTTAAAAACACGAAGACCGGATTCACTCTCGCAGTATCTCGTATAGAAGCAACATATATTTGTTAATATATTAATTACTTGTGTATAAAGTGACAATGAAGTGAAATCTGAAAAAAAAGAACAAAAAATACAATTGACTTCTATGTCACTACAAAGTAAAAAATAAATGAAATAAATGTTGGTTTATTATATATTTCTGAATGGAGGTAAGACATTTTTTTCCCTATATTGTTTTGAGACTGATGTTTACTCTTAAGTTTCAAATTATCTTAGTAAATTTTATTGTTGTTGTAGAATTTATACAAAGAAATTACCTTCAAACAGAACCTACAGCATACAGCATAGTTAACCTGGCTTAAACATGGAACATGCTAAGAAAATGATACTCATAGACTCAAGTTTAATAGATAAAAGGAAGCAACCACAATCTTCAGAAAATTCCATATCTGGACTTGATGGTGAATTGCAAAACATTTTAGAAAGTGATTTGGAAAATAGAAAAAAGTGTATTCCATATTTAATAAAAATACTACAAAGATATTTACATTACACTCAAGAAGACAGACAGCCATTCGAATTACCCATTGTCACAAATATTCCTAATGATGACGAGTATACCACTAACAATATAAAAACTATAAAATAAATAATGGAAAGGAAGGGAATATTACTAGAAAAACAATTTTCATATTAAGAATTACAACTTTGTCATTCTTTTATTTTCTTTTCCGAGGCAGACGTGATAAAACTTTATCACTGAAAATAACTAAGCTGGGGATATTGCAGAAAACAACGAAATGACCGGAACCGTCGTCAGCTCATTCACACCTGAAGTTAATCAAGTTGAATGAGTCTGGATTTGTGAATTTTCGTTCAATTCAGTTACACTCATAGTCCCATCAAACCAATATGGTGATGGCTCTGCCATACGGGTCGTTACAATACTTTTACACAGTGTAGTAGAAATTGTGTTTACTGAAAATATCATTTTTTTTCTCTACAATGATTTGGTGAAGCTCGGGTGTATGGCACTTACTGCTAAAGAGTGAATTTTACACCATTACGATTTAATAATGTAGAATATAAATTGGTTAATGCCCTTATTATTTTTTTGTAAGTAACATACATAGGACCAGCTGTGGATTTCGGATCTGCCTTAAAAAATCTAACTCAAAACGCTACAAATTAATTGCTGCATTGAATCAGTTGTAGTTTACGTAAGCAACGGACCGTATATCAATAACTTCGTTTTATTGGTTAGATTCTGAGAAAACTCACTGTAAGTGAAACAAAGTGAAATATATAATAAAGGTAAATACTATTTAATTAAACATATTCCATTGCTTCGCATTTACTGTAGTAGCGTAGTAGTAGTAACCTAACAGCAATTTCGAATAAAAATCTTTCAACTATAACACATTAACTCTGTGATTATTAATTTGTTACTTTTTAATAAAATAACCATCCTTCTTTTAATAACAAATCTTAAATATTTTATTTTAAATTTTAAAATATTTTAGGTATGCAAACTTTTTGAACTACAGCAGGTAAAAATTGGTTATAATTGATTACCATCGAGCGAATAAAGTTAAGTTTTATTATCGTAATAAAATAAAAAAAAAATCTTGAAACTGGTGTTAAAAAATATATCTAAATCAAATTCTTTTTGCAAGTAACGAATTGGATAAAACAGATATAAAACGGACAGTTACAACGGGATGTCATCTGGTTCGCAGAGAATCAAGAACAATAGATCGCTAGCTCCAAATAAAAGCTTGGAAATGGAAAAATTCCCGTTTGTCACGACAAACAATGGCCGGGATGAAGATGAAAGCGCTTAACAAGATGCCATGTCGTTTGACACCATTGTTCAATTTATTTTTCCTTTATTGCAAGCTAGCGTAGCTTACAATAACTGCTCGTTTAACTGTCAAAATAAAACTCGTTACATTAACTCCACAATAACGGCTTTATCTAGAAAATGATAAACAATAAATTATTCTTTGGTATTCGAGGGAAGTCTACTGAAATTTTTTGTTAGTAACAAATTCAAGTAGCCATGTATTTTCATGACATACTTTATTTTAGTAAGTTTATTGCTAAGTTCTTAATAAAGACAGATCGCAAAGCAAAGCTAACAGAAAATATAATAAAAGAAACTAAGTTAATACACAACGCAACTAAATCAAAAAGCGCGGAGTGTGTCTACTTAATTTCAGCCGAACTCATCCAGTATATCTATACTACATGAGACAGATTCAGAGGTATTGAGGGCCTGGGGCAACGAAGGAATGGAGGCCCCTAATTTTTTAGGAGACCCCTAATTATTCAGAAGTCATTTAATGTATATAACTGATTATTTTCTATTGTGAGGCCCCTTTTTTGCCGAGGCCCCGGAATAGAGGCCCTGTTTGGCCTTCCCACGAAACATTTCAGCGGGTTCTCCCTCCTATCATAACGTCTTCATATTAGAAACAAAAAATAAAAATCATAATAAACTATTTCCTTTGAATTGCACAATTTTCTATGGCATGATCTATTCAATCTCTTTTCCAGTATCAAAAGCTTCGCCCCACGTGTAACAGCTTTTTAATGGCCGACACGATATATCGTCGTTGACATATTTTTTTTGTTATTTTTATGTAGATATAAATATTAATATATGTTTCTTGATCCGAAAGAATTAATTTTATTACTCGTTTTTACCTTGGTTACCTTAAAAGGCAAATCGTACACTCTTGTGAGTGTCTCAACTACACATAAGTATCAGAGAAGTTGTATCCTTTTATTTAAAAATCTAATTGTGTTCTACATAGGCACTGTCTGAGAACGAAGTTACATACAACAGCTTATAGTTATTATATTTTAATGGTTTCAAGATAATATCGGTATCGGCGACGATATATCATTACCGGTATCGGCAAGATCATGTAAGCAGCAGAAGCAGTGTCAATATCGGCATCACTCGGATGTCTGATTTCCCTAACGATGTTACCAGGCTCGTCCCTCTGTACAAACTAGACTCTTGAGTTAGAAAACCACGTAATCGTGTTTCAGTCAAAGTATCTGTTTACTACATTTGTTTACCACCTTGCTTCCCTTTTGCCTGTGTTTAATTATAAAAGTTGTTTATATTAAAGCAATGAGTTTCTTTATTATAGGTAATAAAAAAATTGATTTCATTACTATCACTATTAAAGTATCAAGATAATACCAATTAAGGTCGATGTCTGTTAGTATGATTAAATACGTCAAGATATCGTTATCGGTCGGTGATATATCGTTACCGATATCGACCAATGCAAGACCGTGTAAGCAGCAGAAGCAGTGTCAATGTCGGCGTCACTCGTCTGTCTGATTTCCCTAACGATGTTAACAGGATCGTCCCACTGTACAAACTAGACTCTCGGATTGGAAAATCATGTAATTGTGTTTCAGTTAAAGTGGGAACTTTGCAACGGATCGGGCTGGAGGTGGGAGTTGCGAACACGGTAAATCCATTCCGCTTCGATTTAACGGAAGCATTATTTAATAGGAACTTGCCACTCCATCTCCTAAGTACCTGAAATTTGTGACGTCATGGAGGGATGATTATCATAATGAATAGAAAGTATATTTTTTATTAAAAGGAGTATGCTATTCACCTGTTAAGTGAGTCACTAGTACTCACTTAACTTCAGGTGAATAGATTTATGGTTATTTAAGACAACTGGAGGAGACCTCTACAAAAGTAAATATCTTGTTTGGTTATCATGTACAAATGGCGGTATTTTGTTATTATTTTTTAGCAAATTAAAATTACTTTTGACTTTTTAAATTGAGGTTGCATGAGGCAGTATGGAGTATGATTAAAGCCTCCAATGATGATAAAGAGAAACGCATATCCAACAGAAGAATAAAAACCCTTGCAACCAGCAAATCACATATAAACATGTTGAATATAATACATTAATTACTCGTATAAGCCAATATAAATATAAATTATTACCTCAAATTATTTAAATAAATGTTATATAAGCCAATAATGCAAGTCAGGTTGTTAGATCCAAGTGGGCTGATTGCCGAAATGCTCGTTAAAATTTTCTTACGGAGCAGAGAGATAGGGATCTGTGGAAAAATATTTTTACAAAATATTATCGTGTTATTTTAAAGCAAGTAGATTTGGATCAACAGAAATACTTTATATTTTTAGAAGCTTTTAAAAATATGTTTAATAAGTATTGTTTCCGACATTTATAATATATTCATTAGTAATTCAATTGATTAATTATTAGAAAATCGACTTATCAATCATAATATTGGACTTCATTTTATCAATAATAAAGATTATTTCATTTTATTTTTATGTTATTTACTTATATACAAATGTTCCTCATGTAAGAGTGGATTTTATAAAATAGCAATGTTTCAGTCCCTAAATCTTTTTTCTATTGACACCAGCAATAAAGAGGGTTCTATCTATTCTCGCCTGTCTTACAACATTTAATAGCTATGGTCTGCTAGCCCTCGCTCTAAAAGTTTAAACTCTCCTATACAGAGTAGAGCCGAGCGCGTTGAACTCTATTGATTCGGCTTTACATCGCACGCCGGCGGGATACGAATGCGAACTCTACATGGATCTCTATATAAGTTTTGAAGTTAAGGTACTTGGTTTATATACTACTTATTACAATAACTTTTGAAACGTTTTTGCTGTAAGTGTTTTGAAAGTAAATAATAATGTAAAACGTACGATACGAGTTCTAAACGGATATCGATTTAAGTTTCGCAATAACAGTATCTTAATTTGGATTCTTATTGTTTATTCAAATACTGCTTTGTTAAATGCAACGTAGGTAACATTGAAGGGTGTCCCTGTAGTTCCGGGACCAGAATAGGGCTACGGTATCCTCTGCCTGTCGTAAGAGGCGACTAAAAGGGGGCTTCCGGGGTTGCGGACGGCAAGAGTGGGAGCTCAAACCGCCCGGCCAGCGACCCCCGGGAAGGACGGCGGTATGTGTGGTCGCATACCGTCGTGCATACCAGACGGTGTGGTGAGCATCAAGCTCACCTGGGCGGAGCCCGACGGGGCACAGCGCTAAGAGGGCTCCGGTTGCGTTCCGTTGGAGATCCCGAAGTCCTCTACGCAGCGCAGAGGACGGCCACCAGGGGGGTTTTAGTGCGGTAAGAGTCCCACATAACCCCGTGTCGCTCCCACGGCACCGGGTAATTATGAAGGTTTCCCCCTCGTTAACAAAAAAAAAAAAGGTAACATTGAAGGTGCATATTTTTATTTTTACAAAGATGTTTGACAATTTGTTTTCTTTTCCGTCAAACTACAACAAAGTTATGCAACATTGGGCAGGGCAGTTGTATAGGTAATCACTAGTCGTTAAATTTCATACGCGCTTCGGACACAAGCTTTGATCCCGGTTATCATTGGAAAGCAGGTTTTAAACCTTGATAGAGGACATCGTGGAGGAGCGACTTGTGCCCAACAGTGGGACATACAACGGGTTAATGGGTCCTAAATTAAATTAAATGTCTTTAATTAATTTAAATTTAAAGTGGCATGACTAGCCCAGCATCACGCCTTCTACTTTTTATGTTTTACAAGATCAGCGAACTTTCTACATCTTCTATTGTTTAAAAGGCGTGGTGAGGTGATGACGGTGTAACACGTAACATAAGACACCCGGCATCCACATTCTATCGAAACGGAGAACTGCTTCACACTAGCAATTGGTGTAGCGGTAATGAAACCTTATCAGTCGAACTCTACTATAATGGCTCTACCATTCATCAGTTACTTAGATGACAAAGGGGACGAAAGCTTATCGATTTATTATATTTTGTATTATTTTGACCTAATATTATTGTGAATATTTAAACTACTTTAAAACTTTTTGTGTTTGAGATTGGCTCGATAAGTATTTATTGATGTTAGATTTTGCCTTTATAAAGGCAGCTATAAATATTATAACTTCGCTTATCACTACATATATATTATTAATGAATATTTCGAAAAGTAATACCCTTTTTATGCGGTTATATTAAGGCAAGTACCTATAAAATAAAGCTATTTAATAATTCTGTCTTAGAATTCTAATATTATTTTAAAATGTGTAAGAATCGTCAAATCCATGACAGCACTCAAACATGAGTACTTGTAAAGTACTAGCCTGTTTCTAACTGTGACCTAATATTATTATGTTCTACGTAACTTGCATATCATACACCATTTTAATATGCATTACTCGCCAATCACTATAAAAGGAATTTAAGGCCTTACAGATTCCGCAATGGAAGTAATCTGGAGACATTGTCGTAGCCCATTGGGCTGGAGAGGTGTAGTTGTAAGTGCCGCGGGCGTGTCTCCCGAAGCGGGTGACCGGGGTGTGCCATGACCGCGTAACCCGGTCACCACGTGACCCGGTTTCCGAACCGGGTATGCACCGCCCGGGATCGCTTGCATACCCCGATTGATTCCTTGCGATAACGATTTTTAGGTCTCAGTTGCGATAGACTTATAGAAACTGTAATTGAATAGAGCTTTTTGCAACGTGTAGCGAATGTTAGTGGTGTTTTTGAAATAGTTTTATTCTTTACAGCTGTTAGCTTAACTAGTTGAACATGTGTAATGAAATGTGCGTTGAAATTAAAAGTTAAAAGCGCTGAAATATGTGCGTTGAAATTAAAAGTTGAAAGCGCTTACAGATTAAAATATATTTTATGAATACGTGGTGGATTATAACCTAAGTCCTATTTTTATTCATCCTAAGAAGGTATTCAGGTACGAAGTGAACGTAAAATGAAATAACCGCGGATCATTAGCAAATTTTTTATAATAACTTTTTATCCAGTTGTACATTTTCAATTATATGATCATGTTCAAAAAGTCAAAATGATTAATACATCGGGCATCTTTGAATATATCTTATAAATCACTAAAAATATATAGTTATCATTTTATTTTTTCCAATTTTATCTGTGACCATTTTTTAAATATTTTTTATCTTACGACTAAGTGCAAGACATTATATCTAAGATGACCCAAGTAGTAGAATAATTAAATACCTTTGTTCCAACTAACTTCAATCTCATAAAGCAAACCGAATTATACTAGTTCATATAAAAAAATATATATTGCGTTTTACTCTATCGCTTTTAATTTACACATGCAAATAAAATTGCATTCTTTTACAATGCAAATTTCGCACGAAAGCGTGGTTCAAAAACACAAAAACGAAATTACATGCATATATAACGATTTGCTATTAAAATGGACGAAAGGTATTGTAATATTAATAGAATTTTCAGTATTCGTTTCAACTGAGATTACAAAATCTATTAATTAATAACATCTATACAGTATTCAATGTAATATTTATGTTTTACTGGTCATTAAGCTTTCAAGAACGCTATCTTTATTAAAACTATTATCGGTTACACCTATTAAGGCACTGTTTCTCAAATCCTTTTCAAATTCGTCGTACTCTGCGTCCGAATGGTAAATAGTTTCTTGGCGGGGTGTCGCGAAACGCATTCCTTTGAGAACCACTTTCAACACCCGTTTAATGCCCAACAGTTCCCTCTTTAGCTTCGTTACCAAGTTTGACTTCGATTCCAATGTGGTTCTTAACTTTTCTTTCTCCAATTGCAAGGCCAAATTCTTTGTTTGTGTTCTCAACTCACGTTGATTAGCCGCCTCTAATTGCTTTTTCATTTCACACAAAATTACTTTGAAACATCTCCGTGCCTCATCTAAGTTTGAATTCGCCTTCAGGAGCTCGCTCTTCAACTTTTCAATATCGCCGTTCAATCTATTAAATGTACTACTTTCTCCGTTTGATTTGTGCACGTTAGTAATTATTTTATTATTACCTTTGTGTTTTATTTCTTTGACTATAACTTCTACAGCTGTTGTGTTGTTTCTGAATATCTCGAATGGACTCTGAAGACTATTGTTCAATCTGTTTTCTAGACCTTCTTTGTCATAAATTTTCGATGATAATATATCTTCAGATACAGAGATTTTCGGTTTTAATCTATTGGCCATCGTAGATTTGAATTATCGAGATAAATGTAGAAGCTGACTATATTCTTCTTTAAAATAGTTTTATATAAAGTTGTCTTTGTAATATTTAAATTTGAAATGTTTTAATTTTGGATGTAAGATTTCTTCTGACATTATAAAGCACATGTCATATCGTATCTGTGGTCTATGTCAAAAATTGGATAGATACACGTAAAAAGATCTTCTGAAGAATATGAATTACAACAAAAATTAATTATCTGTAATATTATATATACTCGTATGTGGGTGAGTGTCTTTGTGTTTTCAATGTTTATACTACTTTTTATGAACCCACCCACTCTAATATACATACAAAATATTGCAACAAATATTAATATAAAATTTTCGCAACTCGAGTGATGTCTACGAAAAGCAGAGAGGCAAATTTTTAACTCACTGTACAAATTTGAAGTGTCTAATGGGAAGGCGAGGAAAGGAATGTGAGCTTACTGAATTAGCGCTGATGAGAGTAAACAGGTAGAGACGTACTCCAGTGCAATAAACGAGGCGTGTGATTGCGCTACTGTAACGAATATATTTTGTGAGTGAGACAGGTGAGAATCGACTGGGGAGACACCACTACCACACCCACTTTTAAGCATTTCTTAGGTATAAAGGATATGAAAATGAGTGCTGGCCTTTAGCGGCTTAAGGGAGGGGCTGTCTGCCCCGGGCCCCCGCTCCTAGGGGGCCTCCAAACACAGTTGCTAAAAACAGGTCGTCAGAACAAAACAATCTATGAAATGCGTATCAGTAAACGAAAAAAAAGGTCACTGAGATCAGCGAACTGGGGGCCTCCATTCAACGCCCCGGGCCTCCAATGACCTTAGTTTGCCATTGGTGCTGCCTTCATAAAATGAGGCAACTATTTTAGTCCTCAGTAGTGGTAATGCATCTGCGATCGCTTTTAGGTAACTTCTTTTACATGTAGGTAGTTGGTTACGGATTTTCAAATGGACGCAGTGATAACTTACCATCAGGAGGGTCTTCCTAAATTTTTCTACGTCAATCTTATACAAAAGTACTGACTCACTACTCGGAGCTAACATCTAATAAATCCTACTGATACTAGTAGGACTCCAGTTCTATATAGACCTAATGATACTTCGATATATTCCACGTAAAGTGTATTCTATACCTGTTTACTACTTGCACTTGACATGTACAATAAAATAGAGTAAGAAAAAAATAGACGTAAGTCGGTAGTCTTCCGGTCAGAGTATAGCCAGCGGAGCGTATGATTGCGCCTCGGGCCGCGCTTTATCTATAAACTTCATTAAAGTTTCTGTACGTGAGCTTTTTCATATAAATATTAGGTAAAATATTATAGGTAAAATGATTGTAATGATAGATAATTATCATAAACTGGATAATAACAAGTTTACTGGTTTATAAAAATCCATCCACAAAATCGTTTATCATAGCTGTGTTTGGGAAAAAAATCTGTTTTTTTTTCATTAATTGTTCCTTGATTAGTTTGCTGAAATAACACGCTTTCAAATAATACAAGTATTTTGTCAATACGTGAATAATTAAAATAAGAAAGCAAAATACAGCATAAATTATGGGTGACCCAATTTTTGTCCACTAGTAGGTAAATAGGTCATAAGGTAGGTCATATTAATGGAGAATCAATATAGTTACGAACAAAGGACATTCCTATTATTTTCAAATCATCGCTAGATCCAATAATGTAACAGTTATCGTAACAGAACAGAAACAAGTATTTTACTGTCAAATAAATATTTATTAACTCCAGGAATCGAAAATATTTCTTCAAGGAGAAATAGCAGTATTACCGCTTGTATGGTTTTCAATTCAAGTCCAAATTGCAGCCAATTGAAACATTTCGTAGCGCGAGGTTACGTGGTTCTATTTAAAAGGCTATTGAAAGAACGATAAATCATAGTAAGCGTCTTTTCACACGTAAAATAACCACACAAAACCCTTTCATCTGTATAACAACAATATTAAGCGCTTTTGAGTTCTGATTTGCTCATGTAAAGGATGGAGGACGGAGGACTAAGCTTCGGGATAGAATCCCACACCCTTCAAATCACAGCAGGCTTAACATTGCTGTTGTTAGACAGAAATAGGTGTGGCGGTTGTGCCGCCGAAGTCGAACCACAAAGGGTTCTACCACCTTTAAATTTTTTTTAACAAAAAATACAACCGACTTCTATGTCACTACAAAGTAAAAAATAATTGAAATAAATGATGGTTTAGTACATATTTCTGAAGTCGGCGCTCAATATATTTCGTTGGATAACGATGTAAATAGCGTGTCTAATATGAGAATTCATTCATTAGAATTCTTTCATTAGAACCTACACCAAATATCTACAAACACAACTCAATTATACCCATCGGTTGAGGAGTTACATATTTTGTCTCCAGAACCCTCTCTGATCCTCATCATATTTAAATAGGACCAACTTGTAGCAATAGTACATACACGAAATTAAAGGCATTAAAATAGGTTCATAAACGGCGAAGTTATGGCTGTTATATTTACATGGGTGGAGGAGTTTTCCTCATTTTCTCCAGAACCCATCGATGGATCCTAACCATATTTAAATGGGACCAACTTCCAGCTCCTCTCTATACAATAAAAAAAGATTTATTAAAATCGGTCCACTAACGGCGGAGTAATTCGTGTACATACATAAAAAAAAAGATACCGGCCGAATTGATAACCACCTCCTTTTTTAAGGCAGTTAAAAATGGTGTCATGTAATGTGGTACTTATGAACAGGCTCTAATAACGGTCTCACATACATTCGCATCCCTAGGGAACCTCAGAATATTACACTTTTCAAGCCAGCGCTGTTTTAACTGAGCGGAGAGATGGGACAATTTGCTGAAGACAGTTGACCCAATTTTGAACTGTACAGCTTAAGTGATTTCGTAACCTATAAATCGGAGCTTTGGATAAATATGACGTGCACTCGTGTAATAAAATATTCGTAGTTTACTAACCTAAGAAAACTTTGCTACCTACCAACTATAAACCTCTTCCTTCTTATGAGCCACTTATCAGACATTTAGATTCATAACATAGTACAAGACACCGAGATTCCTTGTGTCGTGAGTGCCACATACACACAAAGAAGAATACACAAACACCTAAAGTCCAGTTCAGAAATTTAAATTGTTAAAATTAGCAAAATTGTCTTTATTAGTAGTATATCTATGAGCAAAATTAACCAAATTAGCTACACAATAAGCCGGATCTATATAGGTACATAATTTATGTTATTTCAGGTAATCCTAATATTTTTGAAGTTGGGTAGAGATGTTCATGGGTGTAGTGGTGCGGCAACGCCGATGGATTCATTAGGTCAGGTTTGTTACGCTGAATTTATTTTATTTATTGATACAAAGTAACTTAGGGCTCGTTTGCAATAGTGGTTTGGCTGCTGTCTTCAGGAGACGAAGTATTTTCCTTCCTCTGTTTATATCAATTCAATTTTGAAGTTGGTAGAATTAACAGTAGTTATAAGCGCTAGTGTGTTCTTGTTTGAAAGGTGTGGTAAGGGAGGCATACTTTTCCGAGGCGTTCCAGCTTAGTCCTCTAGGGTAGCGGCGTATCTCAGGTAGGAATACAGATGTCCATGGGCGTCAGTAGCCACTTACCATCATGTGGACTGCATGCTCGTCTGCTACTCCTGAATTACAAAAAGGAAACTACCACTTACGCTGAGCGAATTCGGAAGCGACTTACCAAGAATCTTGTTGGCTGATAGGGAAGTTGAGCTGACCATCGCTAACCCAAAGTCGACTTTCGCACTGAAACGTAAAAGCAAAAGTGAGGACTGTTTACAACGTGGTAGGTGCCTTCGACAGACAAGCGAATTTGACTAACGACCTGATGTAAATAAGCCCTTAAGTCATATTCACTACACGTGTACTAGGACGATACCGCACAAAGGATATTAACGTAATAAATTAGATTTACTACTTTGAAAATTATTTTATTAAATTATTTGTAATAGTATAATAACATAAGTCATTCACTACACGTGTAGTCGTGTAGAGACATTAGCAAACAAAAGGTTTAAGGGTATTAAAATCGTAAATAAATAGACTAATCCAACGGATCTAAGCGGGCAGTCGGGATTTAATAGAACGCTCCCGAGCGCCAGTTGGGACTGGGGTTTAGCGCTTATTCGTGTTAGCTACAATCCCTTGTTTTATACTTGGTTTCTCGTTACTATACAATGTATGTTTGGTGTATTTAGAAGTATATGAAGGACGGTTTTTACACAAAAGAAGGAGCAAGATTTCGTCCAACTTTTAGAGGATGAATAATTTTAATATAAAAAAATGACAGTAAGTTCACTGCTGATCGAAAACATATAGCATTGAAGTTATACCTGAAGCAGTAATATTTATCCGAAAGGTACTAATTGCATCATCAGGGGTAGCATCTTTGGCCGACCACAGGGTGGACTCTAATCTTAACTTAAGTTGAATACTGGTCCATGACCGACATTTGCCACTTACCATCAAGTCTACATGCCCGTGTGTTCAATATTATAAAAACCCGTATGAAATCAGGCCACGATCGGTTCCACGAAACGAAACTATCGGTAATTAGGACGTCTATGAAAGAAGAATAAACCATCATCTGTTCCGCAAATTGTACTTATAATGATTCCACGTGTCCAAGGTACAATATATCGAATTTAAAGCCAATTTGAAGCCAATAATTTTGCTACTTTTCCCATTCATTTCATTATTGGTAAAAGTAAAATGAATGAAAAAGAGTATAATACAATCGTAACATTTCAGCGTCGGTTGCATCGCTGTCAACGATACTCGTGTATTGTATACCGAGATATGAAAGTGTATACAGTCGTACAATGTTATGTTATTGTTATTAATTCTCTTAACTAAATAACCAGATAGCAGTTATGGTCAATACCCTACTACCTAATGTACTACCTAATCTACCTGGTCGGTCCTAATTGTCGTTACTGGTTAATTTGTTTTTTGTCGGAAGTCTAATAAACAAGTTGAAAATCTGTCATGGGTTAGCAGCATGCAGAATTTGTTCTAGTTCCAAGGTAGATAGCGCTATTTAGATAAATAATTACACTTAAACTTAAGGTACCTATTTAATGTTAGCATTCTATACCCTTCCAGAGTATTAAATAGTCTACCTGATACACCGTATCTAAATATATATAACTCAAAGGTGACTGACTGACATAGTGATCTATCAACGCACAGCCCAAACCACTGGACGGATCGGGCTGAAATTTGGCATGCAGGTAGATGTTATGACGTAGGCATATGGTAAGAAAGGATTTTGATCAATTCTACTCCCAAGGGGATAAAATAGGGGATGAAAATATTAATTCGTAACGCGAGCGAAGCCGCGGGCAAAAGCTCGTCATAACATACGATGACCATTGACCGTGCTAAAAACGTGGCGTGTCAGGCATTTTTATCCGGAAAAATCCGAAAAAATCTAGTGGGTACTTACAGTCTCACATTTCAGTATCAAGATTTTTTTAAATAACACGTTCATAGCAGCATCATGATATAGTACAGTGGGCAAACTCCTTTATACTACAAACTACATAACCGCACTGTAACTCTGGTTTAATTTAATAACTTCTTGCATCGATATCCGAGCTTTGCAAGCGGAGGGCGAAGTTCGAAGCCAGCCGGTTCATAGCTGAGCTAACTCGATAGGTGTATGCGGACCGTAATTGAATAATGCTTTGCATGCGGCCTATTGAGACGATGCACAGATGAATGTCTGGGACAGTGGTTGCCAAAGAATTTAACTTAGTTGAACTCAAATTTCAACATAGTTTCAACAAAAAGTTGCAGCTGTTTAGATATATGTACTATCTAAGGCTTAGGCTAAATATGTTTGTGTGTTTCAAATAGAAACAGTCTACCAAATGTTAACATTTGTAACGAATTCAAACTAGAAGGCCAACATTAAATTGTGTTAAAAACAAATTGTATCCACGGTAAAATTAAGCTACAACGCTACTACTTAACGCTAGTATTTTTTACAGAGTTATATTAAAATAATTCCAACATAAAATGTAAACATTCTTTGTCCTTCAACTTACTAACATGGTTCTGAGTTTAACAGCCCGAAAGAACAAAAGATTGAGAACAGCTGGTCTAGAACTATAGGAAGTCTACGTAGATGCCTAGGTATTGTGCGGAGCTCGAGGCCGCGAAAGTAGGACGTCGAATGTACTCTCGGAATGAGGTTACAGCTTCGAATGTATAGCTTTGGGTATGTATGCTGGAAACATTGAACTCAGCGATTAATCGGGTTTCGATAACGAAGCACAGTTTGCATTTCCCGGCACATAAGTTTCTTAATTTAAATTCAATTTGTGTTACGCTGCAAGATTTCTGTTCGCCGCGCGATTGGGCGCTGCTGTTTGCTAATTTTATTGTATGCATGTAGTTATATCGTAGCGAGAGCCTTGTGGGTGAAACTCGGCCTCTCAAGGGATTCGAGGTTCACATCCCAGCCACATATCTTTTCAAAGAAACATGCATATTAGAAATTAATTATCACGTACATTCAAGAAAAAGTACCTATTTCAACTCCATCAATCCGCACTTGTACAGCGTGGTGGACCTAATGCTTTTCATTTTGAGAGGAGACTTAGCTCAGCAGTGGTACAATCGCTAAGAAACAGCAATCACTAACAATATTTTTCATTCGTATATAAATCAACTTTAGGCAACGCTAATTAAGTAGATGCTAACCTATTCGTAAAGGAAATAGACATACTCTTATTGCATCGTAAACCTACATATCTAGGTATAAGATCTCTTCTCAGAAGTCACAACGGAAAGTACTAAATTGGTATAACTTTTGTCTTTATAAGTGGGTTTGTTATTATACATAGTTTTCACAAATGTTTTTTGAATCTACTCTAGTAGACTGCAGTTGTTGTGCCGCAGTCTAGTAAACTTGATATAAGAGGTTTTGCCGTGTTGATCAGTCTTATATAATGTAAAAAATAAAAAAATCGGGTATTCGCAAGAATTATTTACTTCTATTAACAGTATTCCATGTTTTATAACCCAGTGTCCACCTTCCAATTCGGACTTGGCCAGCGCTGTAGACTGTGCCCTTACCCCTCTTACTTTGAGAGACTCGTGCCCAGCAGTGGGACACTGAGTTGACGACAACTGCTTCATGACGGTATAAGGTAAGTTCTGCAAGTTATCTTGATATTTTGAGGGTGTACCCTATTTTCATTGGGGCTATTTGGTTTTATCCACCACGCGACGCCGTACCATGTGGTTTAATCGTCACACGACATCAAATAAAATAGCCGAAAATAGATACCACTACATTTCTGCATGTATAAGGACATAAGGACTATGTAAATAAAAGTCTATCTTTAAAAAATCATTTATTATTCAAATAACAGATCACTGATTTAATAATTATAAATTTAGAAAACCATAG
Organism: Epargyreus clarus clarus; assembly: GCA_014595695.2. NCBI lineage: Eukaryota > Metazoa > Arthropoda > Insecta > Lepidoptera > Hesperiidae > Epargyreus > Epargyreus clarus. The sequence continues at coordinate 2,319,904 of JACTTY020000016.1, read as the reverse complement.
GTAAATCTTATCAAAAATTTTCTTATACTATATTAATGTTAGAACGTGCATTAATTTCCAAGCTTACTGCTTCATAAGTACTAATTTTAAGAAACCGAAGTAGGAAATAAGCTTAGTTTAAATTTATACTAAGATTTCACATGAGTGACACACTCGTGTACATTCCTAATCAACTCAAAATATAGTTGGAGTCGTACGTGAGATATAATAGGGCCGTTGCTACTTCCAAATTCTAAGTTGGAACAACTCAAGAAAATTTCTGCTTTAACAGTTTTTGAACCAAAACACAGCACTACTGTCGTGTTATAGGAAAAATGTGCGGCATTTTCTCCACAGGAAGATTATGCCATCATGAATATTATAAAATAATTATTTTTTATAATATTATTATACAGATTGCAAATTATTCATTGTCATTAATGTTCCAACAAAAGATTCAAGTCAACGTTCTCGTATATGCTTTGCACAAATTAACAAACTTTGGTATTTCGAGCTATTTGAGAGGAATTCAAGATATTTTTAGTGAAACTATATTATATTATCACTTATGCTAATTTATGAGTTAATTTAGATCTGCATTGATAAACGCCTGTATTAAGAAATTAAACATAAAGCAAAAAGCAAACATCAGTTTTTGCGTAATTAATTCCTTATTTAAATACATTGTCATGTTTTATTAATACATAACACTAAATAATATACTTATTATATAATTATTATATCAAACCGTGCTTATTACTTGTAAGGCCTTACTTACACACAAGTTACCATAAATCATACCATAAAATTGTAAATATTAGATTATGGCGTTACAGTAAAGGCACTAATGGCTAATTAGTAAAAAATAAAGAAAGTAATTATAATTAATAATTATTTTATAATTTAAACATTCGAAACTATTCTATCAAACGGTGGATAGAGAGAATTTCAAATAATTAAAAAAATCAATAATAATGAAGTTGTATTTTTTATTTAAAAAAATACATATTTATTAAAAATATTAATAAGAAATTACGTAATACAACATGAAAAAGTTAGAATTTAATTTTGGTCTAACTTTAAGCTCGTTACAAATACGAAAGCATGCGCTTAAAAATATATTATACATAATAATCAATTTATAAATAAAATATGAGATAACAAAATCACTCAAAGTTAACACTGGCTGTATATAAAAATATAGAAAACAAAGGAAAAAAGACAACCTCATGTTTAATAATCTCAGATAAAAATCTCATCTTAAGAAGTTTTAATTTTTAATGAAATAGATCCATATTAATATAATCTATATTGAAGACTTGCATGTATACAATCAATGCATGCAATCAAGCACTAACCACAGCTCAATCAATCAGTAATCATTAATCAGTATTTCTAATTTCAATAGGTATTTTTTTTGTTATTTTACTAAGCTCTCCAAACAGTCAGCGCATGTCTTTAAAATTAAGTTGTATATAAAATGTGAATAAATAAACATGTGATGAATATATTATATTTTTTTATCACTTGTAGTAAAATCACAGCAACTGAAGAAAGACCAGGCGTTATAATGAGATTTAACAGTTTTCACGGCCGATATATATTTCACGGCCGATTCTTCATTTCCATAACGAAACACCTTGTGAAGTGGTGGTAGTTGTATTGACATTCAAAAAGTGCTCTGTAAAGAACCTATTTTGAATTAAAAATTGATTTGATTTGATTATATCATATTATACATCAACATATAAACTATAGCTTAGGTTTAAGACATATACATACAATATATTTACTGAGTTTTATAATATAAAATCATCTCATAATCACTTAGCGTTTCAATTGAAAACCAATATACAGAACATTGGCCACACATAATAAAATTCAAAGCATTCAATCGATTTACACGTTAACATTACAACGGTTACGCGGATTCGTTTCACTACATGCGTTATCATGAATCAAATATTATGCGGTCTACTTCCATTCATAGAAAGCTTATCGTCGCAGCTACTAACACCGTGGAACGCAGAATTACTAACTATACTACCAACAAAAATCGTCTCTTTTACTTATTTTCAAACCTCTTGCTAGATATTTCTAGTAGATCGGCTTAACCGCTAGATTGGCACCGAGATTTTGACGGGCCGATGTGCCGGCAATGTAAAGCACGTTGGAACTTGTCCATACACTGCCGTCACACGCCGATATCGATCGAACAAAATAAACCGCCGATATCGGTCGCGGTGGACAAACTATCGCCGTCTCGACATATTAAAATCGGCCCCACAATAATCTCGTTCTCGGTATCGATTCGGTGACGGTGCGGTGGACGACCTTACGCGTAGTTTCCACCAGGTATTTGGCCGAGCCAATACGCTGTGTTCTTTTTTGAAAAGGCCATTTTTTTAGTTTCACGGTGTTAGAACTTAGCGACATTATATCGATGGTGTATCTATTTCACTTTATTCCTATAATTAAGTTGAGTTAAACGACCGCGCTACTGGCCATCTGGTTGAGGCCGCAGGTGCCGTCGCCGCGGAACACGCGGTAGTAGCCCTGCTCGCCCCACGACTTGCCCCACGAGTTCTTGATGATCCAATAAGGTAGGTGTTTGTGGAACAGCGGGTAATCTGGAAACAATCATGAGGGCATAAGGAATATAGAGGGACACACATATGTAGGTCAATATGACTGACCGGCTATTAGTTAGTTAGATAGATAGTCTCGTATTTATTTATTTTATTGTGTAAAACAGCGTTTGCCTAAAAATACAACCGACTTCTATGTCACTACAAAGTAAAAAATAATTGTTATAAGACACGCTGTTTACATCGTTATCCAACGAAATATATTGAGCGCCGACTTCAGAAATATGTACTAAACCAACATTTATTTCAATTATTTTTTACAGAATACAAACAAATACAGAAGGTTATATTTATTATAGTTATATTTTAACTGTTTATTATGAAAAATATGAAAAACAATGCGAAGGTTGGTGTTGCTTTTTTGCAACTAAATCAGGGATATTCGGGTTCATGTTGCTACTAAGCTGTAATCTCAAATCAGATTCTACTTGTAATCTGTTTCTGTATTTGTTCTTTTTTTTGTATAAATAAGAGTATACAATGCCTTTTCACATTGTTATACATCATTGGCTGCATCTTTTTTAATTTTTTAAAATATCGTGTGCTTAGATCACATTTTTCTAATAATGAGTGATTTATGCATGGTCCAAAGATGACACCGCGGACCCCCATACATATACTCGAGAACCCCCAGGGGTCCGCAGACCATAGGTTGGGAAACGCGGCTGTAAAGCATATAAATTACGTCAAATAACGATACATAAAGTCCAATTAAATGCTACCTTTACAGGTGTTACACATGTCAAAACTTAGTTTACATGATAGAATTAATAATAAAAATATTAATATTAAAGGTAAATGATGTTAAGACGTATGCAATCATCTCAAAATAATTATCAATAATAATAATTAGTGGGCTATTTAAGTTATTGAGGAACTACTTAGATTAGCTTCTGCGCTAAACAACCATTGTTATTAGGCGGAAATAGGTATTACGGTGGTGCCGCCGGAGTCGACGGCAAACAACATAAGGATGAGGATGGAATATTGATTATTGAAATAATAACTTGTATAATCAACACGTATTTCGTACCATAACACCACAATAACATAAATTAATTAACTGTATAAAAAAACAAGGACGAAATACAAGGAAAATAACAAACCACATATTTGTCAAACATACACAGGTCTTATAATAATATAATATGGCATATTATATAATATGGCTTTAGCATAATAATACGAGTAAATACACATTTAACAATAACAAATTAAATGTAATTTATTCTCTCTGCCTAAATTTTATGCGACTTTCGACTTTAATTTCGAGATATTGAAAATATTCTGGTTACTGGTTAGACATTAAAACCTAAATTGAAGATGGTAGGTTCTTTCATATTTGAACTCAGGTGACGCTATCATTACACCTATTTCTACCCAATAATAGCAGTGTTAAACACTACTGTGTTGTGGTTTGAAGGATGTGGTCTTTCTTAGTCTTCGGGGATAGCAAAACGTTCACCGGTCTTAGGTATGACAAAAACCGTGTTTCGAGAAACTTGTAAAAATGGTTCTATGTCGACGTCAAACCATTAGTATCCCACTACTGGGCATGGGTCTCCTCTCGGAATGAGAAGGACTAAGCCACAACTCATGGCGCTGGCAACGTACGCAAAAGATCTGATTCTAATACCGAACCGCACCGAACTTTGACAAGAACCGAAGTTCGCACCGAACTTTGACAAATCAGAAGTGACTGGGATTGGAATATTGGAATCCCAAGAGAGGCGTAAGCAGTGATATCCTAGTGGTTAAGAAACTCGGCCTCTCGATCGAGGGGTCCGAGGTTCAAATCCCAGGCAAGCACCTCTGATTTTATGAAATTATGTGCGTATTAGAAATTATTTATCACTTGCTAAAACGGTGAAGGAAAACATCGTGAAGAAACCTGCATACCTGAGAGATTTATAAGAAACATCTCAAAGATATGTGAAGTCTACCAATACGCACTTGGCCAGCGCGGTGGACTATGACCTAATCCTTCTCACTCTGAGAGGAGACCCGTGCCCACCAGTGGGACAGTAATGGATTGATGATGATGATGATGATGAAGAGAGGCCGAACTTCAAGCACTTGGCGGCTGTTCGATTTTCAAAACGATATAGATGAAAATATTACCTTTAGTTCCATATCCGACAATTAGAACTCCGTGATCCAAATTCTTCGGATTGCAGAGCATCTTCCACGGGTGGGACACGCCGCCCACGTAAAACTGCATCGCATTTGCGTTAATACCTGTAACAAGAATACATTTATTAACTACAACCCCTTCAACCCCTGCACGCATTGTCTCTTTTTTTATAATATAAGAGTAGCAGACGAGCATGCAGTCCACCTGATGGTAAGTGGCTACTGCCGTCCATGGACATCTGTAATCAACCCCAGATAGGATTAGATATTCCTACCTGAGGTCGGCCACAGATGCGCCGCTACCCCTGAGGACTAAGCTGGAACGCCTCGGAAAAGTCTGTCTTACCACACCCTTCAAACCGGAACACAGCGGCGCCTAACACTGCTGTTATTAGGTAGAAATAGGTGTGGCGGTGGTGCCGCCGGAGTCGAACCACAAAGGGTTCTACCACCTTCAAAATTCTCCTTTAATTTTTGAAGTGTGCGGCACCTGCGCCTTGTGTATTTCTTAATCAATTAACCAAATTAAGTAAAGTCATAGGTCAGGAGCTCGATAGGTGCCCGCCAAGTAAAATAATTACTTAATAATCATTCTTTCCAATAGTTTGCCTACCAACGAATGGAATTTGACAATTTCGCCTATTAGAAATTGTCTTTCGGTATTTAGTAAGCAAAAAGTAAGTAAGAGACTCAAAGGCGGTTCGGTGCTACGAAAAGTGCACATCATCGATCCTGGATATTATTGGAAAGCAGTCAATAAACATTCATTGGTTTTTTGGTGGTTTTAACATTAATTGAACGAGCATGTAGTCCACCTGGTCAATGGTCACTGTCGGCAATGGCCCTCTGTAATCAACCTGATAATATCAGTATTATCTGAAGTTGGCTACAGGTGCGTTACTAACCCTGACGACTAAGTTGGAACGTTTTGGATAGGTACCTATACCTCCTTTACCATCTTTCATGTTATTATGCAATCTTCGTTGTAACGGTGGTTCTTCCGAAGTAGAACCACATAGGTTTGCACACCAACCGTTGTGGCCAACAGTGTGGCATGGAGGGAATACTTGCCAATAGATATAGGTCCATTCTTCACGAGCCATTTCGCCATGTCAGTCTCATTGCTGGTGATGTTCACCGCGCTGGTGATCTGGACCTTCGACAGCGTCCTGTTGAACGAGCACTTGTCGTTCTCGCCCTCGTAGGGATAGTCGTTCTCTGTCTCCAAACCACCCAACTCTTCTATTGCTCTGGAATTATTAAAAATACACATAAGTATAATATATTCAACCCGGAAAGCTTCAATCTCCTGTAAATATTATTAGAGATGTAAGTTTGAAAGGTACGACCGGTATAGTTCGAACGAAGTGATACCACTGTCACACCTATATAGAGTGAAACAGTTCTTACGTATCGATAGAGGGGTGTGGATTTAGGCAACTTAGGTACATGACACGTTCGGCCCCGTTCGACTTACATATGAAGCCGTGAGATGATAATTTTATCAAGTCTTCGGGTGTGGCAAGGAATCAGCAAGTTTTTTATTTATAATATAGGAGTAGCAGATGAGCATGCAGTCCACCTAATCGTAAGTGGCTACTGCCGCCCATGGACATCTGTAATCAACCCCAGATAGGATTAGATATTCCTACCTGAGGTCGGCCACAGATGCGCCGCTACCCCTGAGGACTAAGCTGGAACGCCTCGGAATAGTATGTCTCCCTTACCACACCCTTCAAAACGGAACACAGCAGCGCCTAACACTGCTGTTATTAGGCAGAAATAGGTGTGGCGGTGGTGCCGCCGGAGTCAAACCACAAAGGGTTCTACCACCTTCAAAAGGTTCAGGTAGAACCCCTGGTTCAATGGAATTGGTTATAGACGGTTATAAACGGCAGTGACCATTTACACACAGATGGATAGCATGCTCGTTTGCTACTCCAATCTTACAATAAAAGTAAATAAAAATTTCGCTCGTATGATCACTTCTAAATGACATGGAAAATATTCAAGAAAATTAAAAAAAATACAGTTTACCATTTGGACGCAAAGTGATAAAGTTCCGCTTATTTTAAGAAAAATCCGTTGATAAGTAAAATAGGGATCAAAGAAAAAACCCTGACCAATATATTTCTATGTATATGAACATTTCCTGGTGTTATCAATACTGTATTTTCTAAAAACATCTGTCTTAATCATACGTCACCTACCCATTCTACTTGCAAGTTGACTATTTACAATAAATTACGCATTTGGCATGTTACTCACACGTTATGTGTAGCTATTTTTACAAAACAAAGAAATAAACCCAGGGTAATGTACATAAACCGTTATCATACTGTTTGACCGCAATGTCAGATTTATCACTAATGTTCTAACGAAATAACTCGAAGGTGAATTACCTACTGGGTTATTTCAGGATAATTACATTCCAATAACATGTACTTAATGTCAATTTACAAAGTAGAACCCTCTGTGGTTCGACTCTGGTACCACCGCCATACCTATTTCTGCCTAATAAAAGCAGTGTTAAGCACTGCCGTGTTCTTGTTTTAAGAGTGCGGTTAGGGAGAGATACATTTTCGAGGCATTCCAGCTTAGTCATTAGGGGTAGGAATCGAATCCTATATGTAGTTAATTACAGATGTCGATGGGCGGCAACAGCTATGCACCATCACGTGAACTACATACTTGTCTGATATTCCTATATAATGAAAAAACTGCAATTGCAATAACACATTTCATTAGATGTAATTGTATAACCTTGACCGATTCATCATCTTAAAGTGAACATAATATATTCATATTCATAGAGATAAGTTTGTTTTTATAAGCATTGCGTGGGTGGCCTAACCGCTAAACTAAAGCTCAGACTACATGAAGTGTTGAGATTAATGTATGTCTACAGACATTGAACGTGCCATAAACGGACCGGGACACATAAAATGTTTTTTTTTAATATAATATAGGAGTAGCAGACGAGTATGCAGTCCATCTGATGGTACGTGACTACTGCCGCCCATGGACATCTGTAATCAACCCTAGATATGATTAGATATTCCTACCTGAGGTCGGACACAGATGCGCCGCTACCCCTGAGGACTAAGCTGGAACGCGAAAAGTATATCTCCCTTACCACACCTTTCAAACCAGAACACAGCAGCGCTTAACACTGCTGTTATGCGGCAGGAATACACATAATATATATATTTATATTTTTCTATACACGCCCTATGTCTGCGCGGAAGCGTTAAAATAAATACATCAATAAACATTGTAAAGGAAAATCTATTTTGTCTGCCACGATACATGTCTGACACGCCCTATGTCTGTATATTCTGGTACGTAACGAAGTTCATTCGCATGAACTAATCAAATGTAATTGGATTCAACTATGAGTAATGTAGTAGAGTATGTCCGCCTTGAACAAGTTAAGAATAAATATACCTACATACAAACAGATACATTTATGATAACTAAACAAACATAAAAATAAATAAACTATCATGATATAATGAAACCAATGCTTGTCTTCGATTAATGTTAAAATCGACGATATTTTACATTCCCGCTTTTCGGAAAAAATGTTAAATCGTCCTTAGTAACGCAATGAAATTCGCTAGAGTATGGATGTAAGAAACTTGAAATAGATACATGTAGTCGGCACGTAAATACCACACGCTTATATTAGAACCGAATCAAGGACAGATTGCACCGAATCATTCTCAGTAATATTTCAATCAACATACATCACCACTACATCAATAAGGCTTACTTATTTTTAAAATAGTATCGAAACTCTAATAAATTAATGCAACAAATTCTTACATTTAATTTGGTTTTGTTTCATTGTTAATAAATTACAATAAATGTATTAAGTAGTAGACTTTTTCTCCGTAAACTAATCTCCATGTTTATCATTCGAACATAATTTACATATAATAAAATACTTTGACTTTTAACACCCCCAAATAAGACTCGCATTTTTTAAAGTTCTGTAACATAAACTCATATAATAATTATATATGTATTAAGAAATTGTCAGAGATACCTACGGTTGCACGAATGTCTACATTGTCTCCTCCGAGAGCATGACGTCAACGGTTACACACGTTTTTCTTAACGTTGGCACTTGAACAACGTAATGTTTATTAATGCAACGGAAATTCCTACAATTTTACTGCGTGTTTGTTTTTTCAGGAACACGTATTGTGATCACGATTTTAACAACAAACAAATTCGAACAAACAGATGAAACATTTGGTTAACATTTGCATTACAATTCCTTATAGATAACATTGTTTATTTACGAGTACATTGTACTGATAAATCCATGTCCACTATTTCAATAAATAAAAAATAATGGACGCATCAGCAACTTTTTTTAAGTATTATTTCGCATTTCCACAGATAATACTTGCAGTTAACTAAATACTACATTGTTTGAAACAAGTTTATTTGCTGGCAATATTTCTTGATAGAATTGGGCAAAAAACTATTTTTTCTCTTATTCGGAATATAATTAGAGGCCTCCGCTTCTTCATTGGCCCTAATTCCGACTCTGACCATAGCTAACATAACGCAGGAATATGTATTTAAATGAGGATTAGGAAGAGGTTTACCTGTAAGCGTTATCTGGTAGACCACCATTGCATCCATCATCAAGCTTGTCACAGTCCACCAACTCTTGTTCGGAGAGTGACAAGAGCTGGCCAGATTTTATCTTCCATTGACCTTCCACATTTCCTGTCAAAATGATTAATGATTGGTTACTTAATAGCGATTGTTATTAATAATCAATCTATTCAATGCTTCGCCTACCAAAATAGAAAAAATCTATCTACTGTTTGTAAAAAAATAGGATAAACTGAACTCTTTAAGTAAAATCTTAGAATGGTAGAAGTCTGCGACAGCAGAACAGAGGCGGTGGTGCGACAATTATTTGTCCTGTGACGCAGTGTTAACAGTAACACTGTTTGGCACACTGGTGTATGGCCTATCGATCTCAGACGTAAAGAGGAGCAACGAATCTGTATGCAACTTCTGATAGAACGCCTCAAACGCCCATGGACTACAGTAAACGGCCAGATTCAATTCGTTTAATATGAGTCACCCATAAAGACTATTAATGTTCCACTTGTTGTCAAGAGTTTGAACACACTATATGTCGGTCTGTCCTATTGTATGGCTTTTATCCCGATCATTGAAATTGTCATCTCATTTAATTATATAACTTTAGTTTATTTAATTTAATAATAAAGAGTAACTTACCTGTAACACTGAAAGCCCAGCAACTACCGCATGAACCCTGGTCCTTGACCTCTGTCACGGCATCATGGTCCCGCCAGTCAAATTTATTAGGCAGCGGCACTTCAGGGATAGTTGCCTTCCTCAAAGGTATTTGATTTGCATCACGCATTTTTGGCTTAAGCCCCAAGTACCGAGTACTGAACTCTTCGTAGGTGAGATCTGCAAACCGAGTCACGCCATATCTTGCGGTTCCGCGCTCATGAATATTCATCTCATGTATTTTCCTAATATTCTCCTCGAATATTTTAAAGCGTTTAAGCATCTCTGCGGGTTCGTTTTCGTACTGTGGCTTGTAGGTTGCTATGAAATCAAAGAACAGGTGCTCGGCCTGAATTTGACGATATATGTCCGAAGTAACTCCCGCTTGATAGTCACACGATACACGGAAGTTTGGCGGGTGATCTGTCCAGGGCCGGAACCAAACATTCACGCGACAGAATTTGTTCTGGCCCACGTTCTTCTCGAACTCGCAATCTTCATTAACACTCAACGCCAGACAATTAGTTATACCAACTTCGATCTTCATTCTGTAGTGTATGCCCGCAATCACCTGCTTTTCCAGTGAGAATATCCTCACAACTTTCTGTTTACGCGGATGCGGATATTTCGCTTCTATATGTTTTACAGCTTCCTTTGCTAACTCCATTGCGTTTTCGGCACTTTCAAACTCTATATGAGCTTCTAATGGAGTTTCATCATCTTCGCAATTCACATCAATGTGCCGGCCATTGTTGATCCAGAGCCGCTCAAAAACATGAGATATGCAGTGCCTTCTAGGCAGATGTTCCAGATAGTCACACTTCGTAACATTATCGACCCATTCGTATTTTAAACAAGATGTATAGGCCACATCGAAATCTATTGTAGTAACTCGGCCAGTTGTTAATTTAGTGGAATAGCTATTTATCTCTAAAAGCCTTTGTTTATATCTGTGGGTGGATGACATTTCTAATTTTTCCAAAGATTCTTCAACCATATCCTTAATCATTACATAGTCTGGATCAATGTCAGTAGAATTGGACGAAATTGATCGCTTTTTTCGTTTCATTTGGGGTGGACCACATTTCACTCTTATTTTTTGAATGCTTCTGCTGTTAGGTAATGGCCACAAATAAGAAATGCATGATTTTTCTGGTATTGTAGTGTCTACTTGGCAGTCGAAACGCTTTCGATAATCACCATCTTTAGAGCAATTAGTATGAACAATTATGAAAGTCATGGTGATTGGCATGTTAGAGTCCAAGGTGGGAATTACGTAGGGTTCCCCCTGTTGTAGTATTTTATGCTTAATTCTTTTGGACTTTTCAAGTTCTTTAACAGACGCTTCAATTAATGCCGGTATCGACAAACCTGTTATTGTTTCGAAATCGACGTTGTCGTCGCACACCACAGAAACGTCTTCGACGATGAGTTGATCATCCAGTGAAGGCCATAATCTAACAAGACATAATCTGTGATTGAGGCCACTAAGTTCATCGCAGTCGTGCAAATCAGATTCGTCCTTATGCTTTATGCAGTACGTATAAGCCGTTTCAATGTACATTCTTACCATATTAGCACCCATAGTTTTGCTTGTTTGAAATGCATGTATGGTAATTAATTTTTGTAAATTATTTGTATCAGACTTGTCATTCAAATTTTGTAAAGCACGTTCAGCATAATAATACCGTATATCTTCATCGACATAGTCATCATCAAAACCTAACTGTCTTTTATTTCGTTGTAAGACTCGTCCTTCATAGGGGTCACGCTTATTTCTGTATTCTACACCAAGACTGTCGTCTTCAATATCATCTTCATCTTCGTCTTCATCTTTATCGCAGAACACTTTAATTTCTTTACGGTGTAACCATGGTTGGCTCCAAATTTCAGCATGACAATAAAGTTTTACTTCATTATTGCGAATACAATTTGTAGATTTTCTTGAATCAATAGGACAAGAAGTAGGGGAGGCTATAAAATCAATCTTATATATTATACCAGACACTATTTGTGAGGTAGCATGTTTTACTTCTACAACTTCATGGCGTACTTTACATTTTTTCACATGTTGATATTGTTGTAACGATTCCTGTGCAAAAGTTCTAAATTTTTTATTACTAGGATCTTCAATTTGTAGACCACCAATCATTTTTCTTTCCGAGTATTGCTTTCTATGCAAACCCCCTAACGTGCGAAGTTTAAGCTGCTTATTTTCTTTTTGATTTTCTACTTCTTGACCAATCTGATGGTAATATTCAGGATCCATCTCCAACTGACCACCAACAATGTGTCTGACTTTTCTGGTAGCTGGTTCATCTGGCACTGGCATTTCGCATTGAGTTACAATATTCTTTTTTTTCAGCCACTTTTGTTCAAATACTTCAGCACGACAGCTAAATTTAACTGCTGGATTATTTACCTCACATACGGAAGACGTCGGTTTCCTTTGAGTATCTAACTCGCAATTAGTTGGAGATATATCAAACCATATTTGCGTAAGAGACCCCGCGACAACTTGACGTGTTACATTGTTAACATTTATGACATCGTAGTGTTGTGAACCATCAGATGACTGCATAAACTGCGCTAGGGATTCTTTAGCCAATGTTTTATACTTTGGATCTGTAGGATCATCTGGTTTTTTTCCTCCAACAAGAAAAAGTTCGCCCCTGGACTGGTTGGAATTCGTTGATCTCTTTGTTCTGCTTACCGATTCATCTAGTTTACAATCAATTGTAATATCCGTTTTGTTCAGCCACGGTCGTTCCCATACTTTAGAATGACAGCTAAATTTAACAGCTGGATTCTGTACTTCGCATACAGAAGATGTTGGTTTTCTTTCACTGTCTAACTGGCAATTAGTTGGTGATACATCGAACCATATTTCTGTACTAGACCCCGCGACAACTTGACGTGTTACATTGTTAACATTTATGACATCGTAGTGTTGTGAACCATCAGATGACTGCATAAACTGCGCTAGGGATTCTTTAGCCAATGTTTTATACTTTGGATCTGTAGGATCATCTGGTTTTTTTCCTCCAACAAAAAAATTCGATGATCTCTTTCTTCTCGACCTGGGTATTTCATTTTCGAGGTCGTTTTCACATGTAACATTTACCTGTCTGCCATCTTCTAACCACGGTCTCTCCCATACTTGTGCCTGACATTTTCGTAATGGTTCACTTTTTATCAAATTACAAGTGTTTATATCTACTTGAAAATCATTAGAGCAAGTTGTGTACCCAACAACGAAGTTCACATGAGTTAAAAGACCCGCAATTATTTGAGTTTGAACGGATTGTATTTCTACAAGCTTCTGTTTATTATTTTTATTGGAATTAATTTCCAAATACTGCAAAGCTTCTTGCACCATTTCAAGAATTTTAGGATCCGTATCATTTTTATTATATATTTTATGATGGCCGAAACCTGAAAAGGTTTCATCTATTGATCTTTCAGAGCATGAATGAGTTATTTTCTTCTCTTTAAGCCAATGTCTTTCGTGAATTTCTACTTCACATATACTTGACCCTAAATCTTCTAGTATTGTGCAATTTTTCCTTTTTAATAAAGGAATTTGTTTTTTACAATCGGTATATGCAAGGATTAATATCATCCTTGTCAGAGTACCTGAAACTTTCTGAGTATTCGCAGAAACTATCCTTTGAATTGTCATAGCATTTAATCGAGATGATGCCAATTCTATTTCGTTTAGAGCTTGTAAACATAACTTCTGAAGAAGAGGATCATTTAATGGAACATTATTGAATCTACCTATACCATTTTTGTTTATAGATTCATCATGACAAAAAGCACTTAATACTTGCGGAATATTTTTATCCGAAGTATCAATTATGCCATTGCAAATTTTCTTAATGGTATCTTCTTTTTTACAGTCTGCTTTATCACACGGAATTATGACACGAGCTTGGATGTAGAAAAAATTTTGATAATTTTCTTTTTCTTCTTCCGCTGTTATTACATCCTGAAGCACACGAGTTTTAATTTCCATATCCATTTCATTTAGATGATCGACCATAACCTGGGCTAATGAATAAATATATTCTGCATTTTTAATATTCTTCTTGATCTTATAGTATTTTTCTGCCATTGCCATGATTTGCAAATCATGATCGTAACTTCTTTTTATTCTTTGTATATCTTCTGTAGCCTTTGAATCAAAACCAGCAGAATTAAAGAAATTGATTAAGTCCTCTATAGCTTTTCGCTTTCCCTCATCTAAAGTTGTCTGTGTTTCATCGTCTGCTTGTTTTACCTGACCCGAATTATCACTGTAATGTTTCGCGGTCTCAATATTTGATACAGCTTGCGCACTAAATTTTGATGAACCAGACGTTGTAGACTCTACGTTTATAGGAATACCTGTTTCAAAAAACTGATCATGTGGAATAATTTGCGACTCTAAATTTTTTATTTCTACTTCTGTTAAGGATTTTTGCTGTGCTTGAACATCTGTATGATGTATAGCTTTAAGAATTTCATCTGCTGATCCTGTGTTTGCAATTTTATCGTAATCAGGAGTAGGTTTGGGATAGTCATTTCGGTTATCTTTACCATCATTCGAAGGATTTATAACAATATCGTTACTTTGTTTATTTCCATCCTTATAACTTACGACCTCGCCATTGTCTCCATACAGCCATTCACTGGTACAGTTATTGGATACAATTGCTCGATATTTTGAACCATCGGGTAATTTAGCCCATGGTTTTTCTAGGACTGACACCTTGCAAGGCGATTTTGTAATACATTCTTCTGTTTCTTCTGAAGTACAATTGTTATAGTTAACAATGAGGGTCAATATGTATCGGACGCCATTAACAACCTAAAAATATATATATAATGAATAAAAATTTATAGAACATTAAATGATATTGGAGGGTGTCAAACTGTCCACCCAAAAAAAGAATCGCAAAATCAGACTCGCGCATCAAGATTTCATACTATTGCAATTATACCATATAGTGTTTTATAATCCTTAATAGGATTTGTTATTCTTACCTGAACCTGCCTCTCCACATCAACCACAGAATCAAGACTGTGCCTTGCAATGGGGTCATGTTTATCAAGATGCTTTATTGCAAGTTCAGCCAGATCAGTCACACCGGCTGCCTGGATGTTGACATGTTGTGAACATCCTATACACGGCACACTAGGATGCTGTCGGGGAATAGCAATGAACTGTTCACCTGAAGTCACCTAAAAATATATATATTTTATGAAATATCAAATTGTTTATTAAATAATTATGCCCCACATGGAAAATGAAATCTCACTCCAGGCAGCTACAAACCCATCTACACCATGCAATATGTACAGATTATGTGATGCTGTGAGCTTAATATTTATAATTGTGCATGTTTAGAAAGGCCTATAGTAGTATAAAAAAAAATTAGAAGATCCTCTATTAATAAAAAAATGCTATAAATTGTATTTCAAAAATTGAATACAACACCTACATTAGGCTCAAATAATTTATAAATTGACGCCGCAACGCACGACAAATAACTTACATTATTTATTCAAATATATGAAAAATAACGAACCGCAGCTGTGGTTTGAATTTCATTATCCAGTTGTATGGGTTGATAGTCAAATGTTGGTTCTGTTACAGTAGTCTGCTGATCCACGGAGGCCTCTTCCACTTTAGGAGAAGCATTACCAAGCTTGGTCTCCAAGTCAGCATCATGGCACAGATGCTCATTATTTTGAATGGACACCCCACTCTCCCCAAGATCCAAAATGGTAGCAGAGCATTTGAAAAGCTTGTGTTTATCCAAATTATGAACATCAACGGCTTTCAAACTACTCTCAATCCTGTATACATTTTCATCCTAAAAAATATATCATTTTGTTTGTCTCAAAATTTCATTATTCATACACAGAATGTGGTAATGAACAATAAAATAGATGGTAATAGAATCCTTTGGTTCAACTCTGGAGGCACCACCGCCACGCTAATTTTGACTAACAACAGTATTAAGCACTACTGTGTTCTGGTTTGAAGGGTGTGGTAAGGGAGACATAATAATTGGAATGTATCTTATTCCAACTTGGTCCATAGCAACAATATCTGGGACCAACCACGGGTAGGATACTGATTTTATCTGTGGTTGATTACAAACAATACAAATGTTTGTAATTGCCACTTAATGGCATTGGGTTGGCTGGTTGCCTGTTTCCTATTTCTGTCATGTACATAAATAATAGTTTTAAAAAACTAAAAAAACACACTTTTATTGCTATTGGAACTAAAAACTAGAAAATAATTATTAAGTTCTTAAAATAATAATTCAATTCAGAGTAACGCATGAGGTGCATGATATTTTAAATGTTACAATTATCTATTGGCAATTAACTATGAGAGAATAGTTATGCACAGTAAAATGCACCCCACACTTTTTACTCTGAATTGAATTATTATTTTAATAAACACCAGAGGAGTCGCCATGCATCGCCAGTTTTGTATGAGAGCTTTTTTGCAGCTTTTTTTAAAAGACCCCTGTCATAGCACTCCGGGAATACCTCTAAGTGGCTATTGCTACCCATGGACTTCTATAATGAATTTCATAAGTTATAGATATTTTGATATTCCGAAGTTGGTCACAAATGAGTCACTACAGAACACAGCAGTGATTACCACTGTCATAAGGCAAAAAAGGGGTGGTGGTGGTGCTGCTTAGAGTCAAACCATAGAGGTTTCTACCACTTATAAAAAACTGTCATTATTTTAGATTTCAGTAAACAACTATTTTAACTTTTTTTAAACTCCATCTATCAATCTATTGTTCATACATAAAAGATCATGAGTTATTATTAATTCATTAACAAAAATAGGTTTAAATAAAAAAAACAAAACAGTTTAATAATATGCCCGATAGTGACTGGAGATAATAGCATAGGTCTTACTTTAGATAACCTTTCACAGTACTCATATAAAAATTAGATATATTCCTTCTCAATGTAAATGCCCTTTTATAATTAAAGTTATTACTAACATATTATTTTTGCTTTTATTTCTTCCAAACAATACAGAAGCTTCATGCCTAAAATATGCTCTAGTTCTCAATGATATTCAAAACCTTAAATTTAAACAAAGATCATTAGATCATTATATAGGTTGGCTACTACCATCAATGCAACTTATTTAGTTTTTCATAGTATTTCAATATGGGCTATTTTAGAAGCGTTTCAATTTTAAAATAAGCAATGCGGGCCAAGAAAAGATCCCCAAAATTACAGTTACACTCAAATAATTACTCATATTATATCATCACACTGAAATAATATCATCACTCAAAAAATTAAAGAATTAACAAAAAAAAATGCATCTGGGGATCTCCAAACCACTGTTTGCTGGAGTAATGGAATAAACCTATGTAAATGTTTATATAACGATACTAATCTATGATAACGATAGAAATCGATGTGGATTTTGTCACAGATATCATCTATATTCATAATAACAATGCATGAAGTCATACCTAACACATAATTGATTAGGTATTAAATGTAGTTTTTAAGAAAATTTAAATAAAATTTTGCATTTCATCAATTTATTTTTTACGTCATTTTTGCCATTATTTGAAAATTAGAAAGGAGGGTATATTATGAGTGCGTAATTATAAATACCGTCAAGTAACAAAATAGCTGGTATCAAAAGAAAAAACACAGTCGAATATAAATTAGCTACTCACAAGTTTCTGCGCATCATTAATTACACCTTCTTCGTATGTGTACGTCTGTTCAGGCAAATTATTCAAATACTCGAGAAATCCATTGATAAGTTTCTCTTTTCTTTCTACACTTAGTTCACCAACACAACCGTGTATTAATATAAACTGAACCAAAAAGAACGCGCAATACCAACGCATGATTAGGACGAGCTCATCTCTTCGTGCGCGAATACTCAATAAAGACGACCGAAGCCTCGTTGGCCTATAAAAAGGCTTAATACGTCACAGTGGCAATCACTATACCAGGGTTTGTTTATTACATTTATTTACATTACTGGACATTTTTACACATGATTCAACAATATGACACTTATGACAAGAACCAAGGTGACAGTTGACACAAGTATTGACATTGACGTGCTATTATACGTTCAAAAGTTTGGGCCCCCTAAACCACGTTACAACGCCATAGAATTCTTTGTCACGGCAAATAATGTGACGCAGGTGTGAAGAATCTGATAATGAGATGAATCATAATGAGAGAATTTTAATTTTAATTTAAAATAAATGTATTTATTAAAAATAGCTTTAAAACTTTCAAGTCTACCATTGACATTCTCGTGTCATGTCATGTCAAGTGTCATCGCAACAATATTCAATCTGTCTTCTGTCTAATTCTGTTCTGTCAATTTATTTGTCTCGTCAGAATCATAGGCATATATAAATACCGTTATAATTTCTTTTAAAACTGATTTGTATTTGTAGAAAAATAAAATACAAACTATATTTGATAAGGTACTTCTATAGTTATGCCCTTATAATGCCGTCAAAAGATATAAGTGAAGCTCCGAGTAAGAAAGTGTAAGTAAATATATTGTTGTAAGAAACTGCAGATTTTAAAGATAAATGTGAGAGAAGACAAACTATTTGGGATAATAAATGACAAAGTGAAGCGTTGTTATAATAGATGTCGTGTACCAACACCTATGATTCTGGTTAATAAAGTTTTTGATTACTAAGGACCTAAAAGTGCAAAACCATAAGCATGGGAAGGCTTTAAGTTCCACTACTAAGGCTTACAGTGTTCTAATTTAAAAGTTTTGGCTAGTCACTGCAGAAAGCTGATCATGTTCTAAATCACTGCTGCTAAATAAAAACTATAAGATGTTGCTATTTCTTTGCTTTAATCCTTTTGTAGTCCTATGACTATTGGGGACAACAATAACCCATTATATATACAGCCGTCACACTACCTTAAGTATTGTTTCATGGAGTATAATTGAATATTAACTTTTACTCGTCCAGCCGAACTCAGCCAAAGATGCCCTGAGCGCGCCTTACCAAACTTTTCACTTGACCACAGTAGAAATATGGACAGTACGGAAACTCCCTACAAAGCGCTCGAAACGGCACACTCACACAAACAAGCGCATCTACGAGGCCCTTAAGTGGTTCTCCCGGTGCTTCAGTAGCGAGTGTCGCATCAAAACGAGCGGTCACGTTGTTATTTATTTGCTATTTTTTCCCGCGATCTTTTTAAAAATGCCACGAAAGTATTGCGTGGTATACGGCTGTTTAAACTCGGCTTCATCAAAACCGGAGTTATAATTTTTTACACTTCCTGGTGATTTTGAAATGTAAGAATGATTTATTGTTATAATATTATTATTATAATTTGTAGGTGTTTTAAATCATATGTTTCTAATATTATATCATTATAAACAGCATTCTAAACTAAATTATATATATTATTCCAAAGTAATTTAATTATTATACACATAAATAAAAAATTTATAAAAATAGGAACTATAATTAAATTAATTTGTAGGTACTTACTCGAATTATAAGTCCGTGTGACCGATTGTAACATTGATCTATAAATATAAAGATCCGCCACAAGCGGGCAAAACTTGAAACATACAAAATACGGCAAGTGGTGTAAAACGACTCCAGCCAAGTCCAGTCGCTCTCGCGCGGCGTAGTAATACACACGAATGTCACGGAACACGTTGAACGTCATTATTTTGAATTTAAAGCCTCAAAATGCCTTCTTGTGCAATGCGTAAATGCAAAAATTATGCTCGAAAAAGAAACAAACTTCATGGAATCACCTATCACACGTAAATGAAGAGAAATTATTAAATTTCGTTTATTTTTCGTGTTCGATCCGCCATGATTACGTGAGTAACCAGAAAGAGACAAAGTATGTTTTTGTCAATGAAAGTGATAAAGACGCAAAATGCATGGTCATAGATCAACAGAACAGAAGTGACATTTTATTGAATCTGACGATGTTCATATGTCGTATGTTATAGTTTAAGATCCCACTGCTTAATTTTTATATTAGTGTGTTTTTAGTCAAAATATAACATTTTATGGTTTATTTTAATAAAATAAAATCGAGATATGGGAAATTCTGTATCCTAATCTTTAAATTTCCTTCGATACCTGTGGTAAATAATAAAAAATATTACCATAAAATTTATATAGGATAGTATACGGTATTTTAAAATTTCTTTAATTGAATAAATATTTCAATCATTAAGGTCGTATTTCTTCCTTAACCTAAACATAATTTAATAAATAATCTTTGTATAGCCAGAAATTAATCCTCAAAAAGACCACGGTAAAATTAGAATCTTATATATAAAATTCTCATGTCACAATGTTAGTTACTGTACCTACTCCTGCGAAACGGCTTTACTGATTTTCACCAAAATTTATATGCATATTCAGTAAGTCTGAGAATTAGCTACTATCTATTTTTCATATCTCTTAAGTGATAAGGGTTGTTCACCCTTAACATTTTTTTTTATTTATATGGCAACACAATGTTTGCTGGGTCAGCTAGTACATTTATAAAATTTACACAACTTTGCAATTAATGGTCGTGTGTAAAATAAAACTGATAATAATAAACATAGATTAGTAAAGATACTTCGCCGCCTTGAAATTGAAATAAGCCACAAACGGCTTAATAGTAAGTTCTTTTTTTGAATTCTTGACAAATAAAAACATTTTTAGAGAAAATATACGAATAAATAACTAATACTGCGTAATTTACATAATAAATAAATAATTATTTCAAATATTTTAGAGACATTTTAGCACGGAGACGTGGCAAAACTTTTTTACAGAACTATTTCAATTCTCAAAACTGGGTACATTTTCTTGTTAGGAGTGAGTAATATTTACTAATCTATGATAATAAATATAAACTATTTTTAAATCATATATTTTAAACCAGTCGATACATCTGTATAGATACATTCTTTCAAATTATATTTTTATTTAATAATTATTTATTTAGTTAAACTGTACTATAACATTTCTACGTAAACGACGTACTAAAACTATTATCGACAGTTTTGGACATTTTTTACCTTCTGTTCCATTATTTCATTGTCTTTGACAAGCATGCGGATCAATGGGATAGCCACCATACGTCCCGTTTTTAACGGGACAGTCCCTTTTTTCGATGCTTCGTGCCGTTGTCTCCGAAATGAACCGTTGCCATTGTCAATTAAGTAACAGTATATAGTATAATTATGAAAAAAACATGGGGTGCTCCATTTACCAGTTTTGTAAAAAGCGCCCCACATTTTTTCCACAATTATACTATTTACTGTTCCTTAAATGATTCATAGATTGAAAATTATTTTCTACTTTTTAGTTAATTTTATCATAAAAGCGTGTTTTTTAAAAAAAAAGCGTACTATAAAGTAAGTGATTATTTGACTGACAAAACGGTGTGGCCTGAATTAGCTCCAGCTCCACATGTACCATTACGTTAAGTTAACATTGTCAAAAACATTTTTTTTAAAAAGATGTGTGTTATGGAGTTTCTTTCGCCGCTTCTTCTCCATAACGAAACACCTTGTGAAGTGGTGGTAGTTGCTTTGACATTCAAAAAGTGATCTGTAAAGAACCTATTTTGAATAAAAAATTTTGATTTGATTTTGATTTGATTTGATTAGTATTTAACTATATTTTTTCAAGTAAAAAGTATTTGACTTAAAAAAATCGATGTCCCGTTTTGACTGAAGTAATCATTGGTCACTATATTCCATGGTCAATATTTACGTTTGCGTAGACTTGAAACGCAAGGTCAAACACTAGTTGTCTTTTTTTATCACATTGTTCTAATAGCTCTGTCCCTTATAGAACATTTGTCTATGTAGTAAAGGTAAGTAAAATAAAAAACGTGCATGTGTGCTATCAAAGCAGTTTCGCTCAAGTTTTCTCTTAAGTTAGCGGGCGTATAACGTGTCTAGTATAAAATGTCATTGGATTGTAATAAATTTGTGAACAATTGTGAATGGATGACATTTTTCGTAGTTGCTTTAAGAGAGAACACGTAAACTGCAAAGTGGCGGAATTTATTTACAAGGAATTAGATAAAATCAGTTTTACAGTACCTTGTCCTTGTTTCCCAATACCTCATTTAAAAAAGCTGTTCATAAGAATGAGAATCTTTTATACTATAAAATTTAACAATAAAGAATTCCGGACTTGTCGTAGCAGAAGAAAATATTTTTCAGTAAATAATTTGTAATTTATAAAGAATAAAGCATTTTTTATGTAATGGTTTTTTTAATTACTTGATATCACACGCATTTTTGACATAAAAATGCGTGACAAACACCTAAAGAGTGATTAATGTTCCCTGCCCGCGCGTCCGCTCAGAAGAGCGGACGAATCGTCTTCGTACAACCGCGGCTCGTGTATGCTGCCGCCAAAACTCGTAAAAGGTTACGCCGTAATTAATACTAAGTTAAAGATCTATAAAAAATAAGTTGCATCACAAGTTGTATCAATTTTTAAGTGTTTTCCGTTATTAAAAATATAATAATAATGATTATCGTCTTTTGCTGGGATTAGCTGACGCCGTGAGATTACCTACTTATATTATTTGTAAACTGCATAGTTATTGAAATTCGATTGATTGATCATTACAGCACAGTAAATGCTAAAATAGAAATAAATAACACAATTATTAAAAAACCGTTTAAAAAAAAATAGTGACAACCCTATGCTTCGATGAAGTTTAGGTAGTTATTTTATAAATTAGGCTTAGTTTCCATACTGTCCATATTTGTACTGTGACTTGACACTGAGAAGTCACTGAATAGAAATGTCATAATTTTATTTTTTTGTACTGGTGACGTGAATACGTTGTACCGGTAAAATAGGTTCACATACTACATATTAAAAGTATTTTTAGCCACAAATAATACGTAAATAATTTAAAATAAGCCAAATACCAAAGCGCTAAATTCGGACATGTATGCATGTCCATGGGCCGATTAGGACATTTTTTGTTTCCGGACATGTATACAAGTTGCTGGGCATTGAAAAATTAATAATAAATTTGTTTATTTTTTTATAGATGGTGGATAACATTTGGATTAATATGTGGAGCCACTTTTTTGACCCGTTATTACAAAGTTTTAGACCCTGATCATGTTTGGTAAGTTTTATTTTTATTCGTATACCTTGTATTTTTATTTTATTATTCAAAATAAATGTAACTCATAATTCAATACCAACAATTGGGGTAAATAAAGTGTCTGAGTAAATAATACTATAATTTTATGGATAAAATCCTGTCAAAGTAGAAAAGCATATCATCATTTATATTTAATGCATTTAATGTTTAACTTGTTTTTTTTTATTGATAAATATACTATTTGCTTTTTATCTTTGACTGCAAGTTATTTTGTGTCACTGCTTGGCAATAGTTACTCCTCACAATTAGATGAGGTCTGAAGCATACACCGACACACTACTCTAATGCAAATTGGTGGGTGCAGGTATTAAGGATTAGTGGCAAATAACTATCTTAACACATACTATCCAATTTAATGATATCAATTAGGACCCACAGTTGTCCCAAAAAGCAAAAAGATGCACATGAAATCTTCATAAATTACTCTAGAAGTCACTTGTACATCTCTATATCATGCACAATGTTGCTTTACTTTGTGAATCAGTTACTATGTACATAAGTTACAAGGCTATGCATGTTTCTAACTTTAGTTCATAAGAACGGGTATAAACCCGTTAATATTAATGAATATTAAACAATTTTTGCTTACCACTTCAAAATTTCTCAGTTTAAGTAGGCCAAAATTAACAAGTTGTGAACTTTAGTTGGCAAAAATTTAATAGATCATTATTACGAATGGGTGTCAGTATGCATGATGCTAACATTATCACTGCTTTATTTTGAAATTTATTTTTAAGCTAAATAATTATATGCTGTCATAACATTTTAGTGGTGAAATGGTGGTGGTGAAGTATGGAGGATTGGTGGTTCTTCATTCATGAGTTTCAGCAATTGCAATTTGGATTTTCACTGGTACCAGGCATGTCACTATTTTTTGGTTTCATTATTTTTATCAATTGCTTATAATAAAACACTGTAGATATTGATACCTTAATTCGCAAATCTGCCAAGTCCACTTTTTGTAAAAATGTTTTTTTTTTATTTATTTTGATAGTAAATAGCGTTGAATGAAATCAAAATAAACAAAAAAATACATTTTGACAAAAAGTGGAGTTGGCTGATTTGCGAATTAAGGTATCTATATGCATTATTGTCAAAGTAAGTTTAAATATAATTGGGAAATTGGTGTGGTATAAAACCTTCAATATTTATTTTTCATATAAATCATACCTTTGCGCTATATACATTTAAAGATTCATATATTCATTTCAGTTGGGATGAAACACATTTTGGTAAAATGGCGAGCTGGTATATAAACCGGACATTTTTCTTTGATGTTCATCCACCACTTGGAAAGGTAACACCCATTACATCAAATTTAATGTAATTGCATTAATTTGTCTTCATCGGACCAAAATTAACTAGTAAAAAATTAATTTGATATAAAATTAGCCGTTTAAGACATGTTTTATTTTAAAAGTGTGATTCAATAAACAAAATAAAGATATAATAGATTTGTCAGATAGAATGATTTTGTAATAATAGACCGGAAAACTGCATATTATTTGACACAACTGGTCATTGGAAAATAATTAAATTGCAGAATAGTGTTTGTTTCATTAGGAGACTCCTGATTGATTTTATAATCTTGCAATGCAAATTTTCATGATATAAATTGTGAAATATCAATTTCTTTATTATTTTTAGATGTTGATTGCATTGTCTGGAAAGCTGACAGGGTATGATGGAACATTTCCATTTGAAAAACCCGGTGACAAGTATGATGGTGCCAGATATGAAGGAATGAGAATAGTATGATTTCATTTATGTATTGATCACTTTATTTATAGTTAATTAACGTTGTGGTTTACTTTTTTATCTTACAATTTAATTCAATATAATTCACACTTCACCTTTTTATGATGTTATGGGCTCATTCACATGAACTATAACTTCACCACATCACATTCACAAAAATTGTACCTTGGTTCTGATATGTGAATAATATCTTGTAGCTGCATTGTAGCTTATAGCCCTTTGTCATTACTTTCAACTATTAAAAAGAAATGGTACAGTTAATAGTGTTGTGAATGTGATATAGTCAGTACTTATCACACTAATGACTGCAACATCAAAATGTGGTCTGTATGAATAAAATGAAGCATTTTCTTACACATTGGCACATGCCCACACAGTAATCATTATGCTGTGTGTGTGTGTGTGTGTGTGTTATGTGTGAATAGTCACTATCTGTAAATGAATGCTAAATAGATTATTCTAAAAATATATTATATTATTATGCGATATTAATTTGTTGTTCTAAATATTATGATGATTATTTTAGTTTTGCACTACTCTTGGAGCATTGATATTACCTTTGACATTTTTGACAATATGGGAAATGACAAAATCGTTGGATTCTACCTTTATTGGTACCCTGCTGTTGTTATGTGGTGAGTTATTATTAATATTTAAACAAAAGAACTTATATCTTCTTACTATGTTTTTTTTTTTTATATTCATACAGTTGATTCATGTTTTTTTTTTATTTCAGATGTTGGATTTTTAACGCTCAATAGATATATCCTATTGGATCCCATTCTTCTGTTTTTTATGAGTTGTTCTATTTATGGAGGATTTAAGGTAAATAAAAATGCAACAAAATATATTACTCTAGAATGGAATTTATATATTGACTTATTTATCGTGTCTTGTCCCGAGACCACAGGAACAAAGTAGTCGGTTGCCTAGTACGACATGAGCCTGTAGTTAAAATTTTATACGGCTCCCTTAGGTACGCACACTGACAGACGAGAAGCTGCCGCCGTTCTCGACGCGGATGCTGTGCTGGCAGTTCTTCCTGGGCACGTCACTGGCGTGTACGGTGTCCGTCAAGTTCGTCGGCCTCTTCGTCGTCATGTTCGTCGGATTGCGCACCATCGCCGACCTGTGGAACGTCCTCGGTGATCTGTCGAAACCTGTTGTGAGTTGGTTTGAAGTTTTGGATAGCTATTTTACATCTAGAATGTCCTTGTTACCTAGAGGTAGTGCCGTACCTACTGTGTATGACTCTTACCAACAAGACGGTTCCATGACCTTTGAATGGCTGTGTGTGTAACCTCTAGATTATACCTTTTTGGCATTATAGGCCTCATAATAACAAAATAAATCTTTGGGAAATGAGTTAGTCATTGGAAATATCAAGAATAAAACAAAATGTTCAAGTAGAAATAGAAGAGTAGATAGGCCGTGGGTTGTTGACTAGTGTCTTAGGATATTTTTACGCCTCATCTTGGTCTACTTAACATACCGCATGACCATTGTTTTCTTTCATTATAAATTAATAAAAAAATACAAGTCATTTATAATGTAAAACATGTGCAGTTTTATTTTGCAGAGTTTAACAATAAAACATGTGATCGCCAGGAGTATAACACTAATACTTTGGCCAACCATGTTGTATGTGTTCTTTTTCTGGATTCATTTAACTGTATTGAGTAAGAGGTAAGTCCAACTTTATTTGATTGAAAAAAAATTGTTTGTGATTTACTTTTTTGTTATTTTGAAACGGCGTTATTTATTATTGTAGTACTTTTCGTTTTATAACATTTTAAGTTTTGAAGGAGTTTCTTGCGTTGCTTCTTCTCCATAGCGAAACACATTCCGAAGCGGTGGTAGTTTGTTGACGTTTAAAAAGAGTTCTATGTGAATCAATTTGGAATAAATGAGATTTGAATTTGACGTTTTTGATCATATCATAGTCTATTTGCTCGTAGGTCATTGAAGTAACTATTATTATACTATAAATCATAAATCTTACGCAGTGGTAATGGTGACGGTTTCTATTCGTCGGGTTTCCAAGCGCGCTTGGAAGGGAATAGCCTACATAACGCAAGCGCGCCACGAGTGGTAGCTTACAACGCGATTATCTCCTTGAAGAACCACCGCACTGGTGGGGGCTACCTGCACTCTCACCACCACCTGTACCCGGCTGGTGTTGGAGCTAGACAACAACAGGTAATCGTTTACTACTTGACTTCGATTTTTATAAGCAACGCAACGGGTCAGATACCTATTTCAGGCTTAAGAGTTACAACTGACAGAAAACGATGAAAGGAGTTGGAGGAGGCCAAAGGGCGAAAATAAAATCTAACGTTATGGCGGCACCGCACGCCATGAGTTTCCTGCGGTGCGTCGGAGTTCTGAAGCCCGGTGATGTGAAGTTTTCCACGTAGTTGATATACACTGTAGCAAGCTGCGCGCTGTGGCGCCGTAGAAAATTTTAAGCGCGGTGCCTTGGCGAGAATACGTGACGTCTACAGCAGCGTTATAAAATACGTATACCGAATAGAGAAGCATTGTAAATAAAATGTAACTAAAGTATATAGGTTATTATTTATTTATGTTGGATAAATGGAAATAAAGTGTTTTTGGAGTTTATTGGAGTTTACTCCTTAAGAAACGATTTGAGTTATAAGGCCCGGTACGGAAATTTTATGAGGAGTAAAATCAAGTGTAACACGAAATGTTGAGGCGTAACGTAGAAAGAGACAAACATATATATCTGTAGGATTGAACGTGTATCTCATTCTCGGGGTCTCCTCTTTGCGCGATACTTCGTAGTCTCACTGTATAGTTCACTACCTCCAGTCTGAGAGTTGAATGTGTGCGTATGTTTGTACGTGTGTGTTGCGCGCCTGCGTATTACGAAGTTCTGCCACAACTAATTCAAAGTGAAAGAAATCAATCATCCTAAAATTGGATTTGTATAAATTGAACACAATTATTATTATTATTATTTATATTATTTTGTAACATACTTTATGTAATACGCATTATTGAAGTAATATAAATAATCCGAATAATTACAGATATATGTTTGTTTCTCTTATCATTTTAGCAGATGCGTTCATTTACCCTTTTTTCTATTCGATATATATCATAATTATCGTTCGTAAGGAGTAAACTCCAATCGTGCGTCGTAGCTGACACACACACACTTTTTTTATCTATTTATTAATTTAATTTAGATAACAACGTACACGCACAAGGACGACAACAACCGGTGGGTGATAAAGCCGTTCGACCGCGAGCGGGTGTCGAGCGTGACGGCGGTGCGCAGCGGCGACCTGGTGCGCCTCACGCACGCGCCCAGCGGCCGCAACCTGCACTCGCACCGCGAGCGCGCGCCGCTCACGCACAAGTTCATGCAGGTCACCGGCTACGGGGAGGTGAGTGGTGGCAGCTACTTGTGTTGCCGGGTGTGTTGCTGGCTGGTCAACAGCTCCAGAGAAGTAACACAAAGGGAATAGAGTTTACGTATTTATAGGCAGGCTGATCATCGAATACGGCAGGTTAAATACAACATCCGATATAGTGAATTAATGACAAACATTTGTTGGGGTCAGCTTGTGTTGTGGGGTGTAGTCTTGTCTCTCTTAACTTGGCTCTACAGTACTCATATAAAGTTAAATATTTACATTTCATTATTGTCTGTAATGGAATACAATACAACTTTAGAATTTGGTTTTTAAACATTTGTGCACGTTCGAATTACCAGATACGAAAGTTTTTGTACTTGCTTTTAGGATGGAATTGGTGACGCAAACGACGTTTGGAAAATTTTAATATCTGGTGGCAAGGATGGTGATGAAATACAGACTGTTCGGAGTAAGCTGATGCTAGTACATTACTTACAGGTTGGTTCAATTTATTATCTTTAATAATAATAATTAAAAAAACTAAAAACTAAAACGCTTTCTACACTCACAGCCCCACACTAGGATTCCCTGTGTCTTGGGCGCTATGGACACACACAGAGACAAATACACAAACACCCAGACCCAGAAACAGAAATCTAAATTCATCATTTAGAAATCTGTCTGGCCGGGGATCGAACCCGGGACCTGCGCGTCAGATCGGCATGGTGACCGCTCCGCCACGCGCACCAATTATATTAATACAATATAATTTCATCATTATTGGTGCCCACTCTGCAGTTTTCCTATTTCTGTCCTACTGCTGGACATGGGACTCCTTTAGCAAGCGAGAAGTCAACAATTTACCCTGCTAGTAACGTGAGTTAATGATGATTGTGGTGTATTACCCACTGTTTGTATATTTTGAAGTATTATACTACCCGCCGTTTGTATATTAAATTTTACATTGCAACCCGGCGGTCGACTAACGACTTGCGTTAGTCCTGCTCTGATGGCGGTGAGAGAAGGACGTGTCGCGAGTGCTCGAATCACAAATACTTTCTCTTCTTGAGTTCCAACCCTGTGGTCGAATCCCAAGTTAACGATCAAATTACCTCTAGAGTTACTATTTGATGTATTACAGGCGTTTATTGGAAATTAATGCAGTTTACCTTTTAGGCTTGCGCGTTGACGACGACTGGTAAGCAACTCCCGAAGTGGGGTTACGAGCAGCAGGAGGTCGCGTGCAACCCTAACTTGAGGGACAAGAACGCCTTGTGGAACGTCGAGGACAACATTTTTGATGACTGTAAGTATACAGGTCCTAAAATTAAACGATATATTTTATAATCATGATCATTTTTGATTGAAAAAAAAACAGTTTCCATAAATCTCCTGAATCATCGTTTAAATATTTTTTGCGAGATTAGATCGTCATATTATGTTTGCATCTTCAGTGTCTCATGCATGTTGGGCATGTTGAATATGTATAATGTTAACGATTTTAGAGCAAAGTATGAAACTATTCGACTGCATTGAGTAATAATAAACATAATAAAAACGAATTGTAATGTTACTTCTCCTATATGTGTATATTATGTTAAAAATAGTGTGAAAATTTATTTCCATTAATTGTGCAGTACCAAAAATGAGCTTCGAAGCGTACGCGTCTGGTTTCGTGGAGCGCTTCCTGGAGTCGCACGCGGTCATGTTCCAGGGGAATGCTGGTCTTAAGCCCAAAGAGGGGGAGGTCACATCCCAGCCCTGGCAGTGGCCGATTAACTATAGGGTACGTAAGGGAAATGGTATAAGGGTTTAAATTAAAATAGATCTGTTAACTTTTTCCAATCTATTAGGAGTAGCTCTGTATACCTTAAGGTAAGGCTGCTGTCAAACTAATCAGATCAAATGTTTCTACTATATGTATCTACCACCACTTAACAATGTGTTTTGTTATGTTACAATGCTTTTATAACAATCATTATTTTTATTATTAAAACGAAATAACTATGTTGATGGCGCTACTTCAAATACTTTTAGTCCTAAGGTATGTGAATGATAGATTTACCACTGTTAATAAAGTTTCGTATTTAAAAAAATATCATTTACATGCTAAGAGTCTGATATTAAAATTATAGTTAAAGGTACGTTATTTTATATTTTTAGACACTCATCACTGCTAATTTTGTTGCAGGGTCAGTTTTTCTCAGGCAGTGCCCATCGTATCTATTTGCTTGGTAATCCAGTTGTATGGTGGGGTAACCTTGTGTTCCTGGTCATCTTCTTCATCATATATGTGGTCAACTCCATCAGGGAAAAGAGGGCGGAGGCTTTCGGAACACCTATACAGGGTAATTTAAATTTTATTTACATTATATACTAAATGGTGTAAATATGAATTTCCGTTATTTTATATTGTTAAGGCTAAATACTATGTAGTGTATTAAAACTAACCAATTTTATTGGCAGGTAGGTACTCCAGTGTCCTGTCTTATTATAACGGGATTCATTGCCAATGTGTTTAGTGATTTATTTTGCTTTTAAAGGTAGAAACCTTGAGGTCTTCCAACTTAATCAAATTATTACAAAAACTTGCAATTCAAACGCTCGAATATGGTGTGACTTAAATTTTCACGAGCATAATTGGCATGATGACAGTATTAAAAAATCAAAGAATAAATGATTTAAGAAAACACAATATATTGAAAGGATTCTCAACTTAATTTATTACCGAAATAATACGATTTTTGGAATCGGAAGACGTGTATAGAAGGGGTTTTCAAAATTTGTCATCATGCCTATTGTTTCGGCTTAGCCGAAAGGTTGAGCTGATTTCCACCTTTTTTTTTGGGAAACTTGGCCGAAACCCGATCTCCGGTCACCATACTGACAACAACGTGTTATGTTTAGACGGCTCGTCGCGGTGCCTGCTGAACGCGGCGGGCTGGAGCGGCGCGGGCTGGGCGCTGCACTACGTGCCCTTCTGGGCGATGGGCCGCGTGCTCTACTTCCACCACTACTTCCCCGCGCTCGTCTTCAGCTCCATGCTCACTGGTATGCCACCTGCCTTCTAAGTTCAACTTTATTGAAAAGAGATTTCGTGTTGATTTTATAAGTCCACGTGATTGTAAGTATACACTTTTATGCTTTCATGTACATGATGATTTGTCTTATTAAAATGATTCTTTCAAACAAAAAACAACAGCACGTGACATGGCTGGCATTGCGCAGAAATAAGTTAAGTGAAAGAGCCAGAAACCACGTAAAATATTTCCACCATAAAATCTATGTAATTTATGAGTTTACTACAAAGGTAATTTTATGAATTATACTGATACACATTAGAACTTTCTGCCATAGATTTTATAGATCCATTTAAAAACTGTCTGGCTAACTTGCAATCGAACTAAATCCGGGAGTCGGATATGGCGACCGCACCACTACGTGCGTCGTGACGTTAAGACCTTTCGTTATTTTTAATTTAATTGTTAAACATGCCTTCTTTTTACAGGTATCCTAACAGTATACCTCCTACGAAGCATCAAGAGCTACTTAAGCCCGGAACTCGGGAGAACATTTTACCACTGTGTCATGGGCGTCATCATATCCACGACAGTGTATAGCTTCTACCTGTTCTCGCCCTTAGCTTACGGTATGAGTGGCCCGCTATCACATGAACCTAATTCCACTATGACTGGACTGAAATGGCTTGAATCCTGGGAGTTTTGATCAAATATAATAGAAGCTAATGAGTGTACAGGTGACCTTTAAATCACTGCCGCACATTTAAATTAAGAAATAGTAATTTATTATCTTCATTTTTTTCTTTATGATCAAGAACCGATACCGTGGTTAAGAAAAGTTTATGGCATACGTCACAAATGACGCTGACATCACATACCGTGACGATTCGGTGAATAGATATTTAGTTTTTGGAATGACTTTACATGACCTTCATCCGTCCATATTTTATTTACTTATTTATGAAGTCAGTTGTTACTGCCAGATATAGTTTTAGGAATCTACGATATTTTTGATGTATTTACAATTTTTTATATATTTTATACAAGAAATTTAATAAACATGTTTTATAAGTTTTGTTTTATTTTTGATGCATTGTACCATTTATACTTATTTGCTTAGCAATATTCTGTAAGAGTTTTTTAATAAACCTAAACATAATATAATGGACTCTCCCACAGTTAGTCATGCCTAAAGACTAACTTGAAACGCCTCTTGCAACATTTTCCCACCGTTTAAGAGCGTTCGCTAAAATTGAAGTGGGTATATGCTTGAGTATTTGTAATTTGTTAATAAAATATAGTACGAATAACGTTATAGGCGTGCACACTTGCAATGGGTGTTTACAAGAACGTATTTTTTGTATAAGTTGATTAAATTAGAAGGGACTTTCCAGATCGATTACTTTAAAGTTGCTAGAGGAAATGTAATCATTTCAAGCGTTTAATATTCAGGCACATCATGTGACTTAACAATATAATATTTGATTTATCTCAGAGCATCTAATATTTAAAAATATAAATCAAAT
This sequence comes from Epargyreus clarus clarus, assembly GCA_014595695.2. Taxonomy (NCBI): domain Eukaryota; kingdom Metazoa; phylum Arthropoda; class Insecta; order Lepidoptera; family Hesperiidae; genus Epargyreus; species Epargyreus clarus. The sequence goes on along the minus strand of JACTTY020000016.1, from coordinate 2,286,956 downwards.
TGATAGTCCCCTTATGAATTAATAATTCATTTGAACACTGCTGTTAGTTAAAAACAATGGGTTATTAGGTGGTTTCAGATTTATAAAACTTGTGGTTAATTTATTTTTTATTAGTATTCTATATAATATTTATTTGACCATTTTAAATTTAAGGGCTGTATAAATACTAGAGTCATAACTGAATCGCCAATAAAACCAAAATAGTCTGTGGCCTTCTCTATTTTGCTAACTAGCAACATTTTTTTACTTTTATGATGTTATTTCTTTTGCTTTTCTAGTTTTACACTATTCAAATATAGAGTTCATTGCTCAAATGTATAATAATATCATCAAAGTATTTCTAAATAATAGTTAATTATGAAAAATCTTTTTTTATATAGCATTCTACTGAATTTCGAAAAAAACATTTTGCTCTATGGAACATGATACAGCCTTCATCCATTTTACGTCTGGCCACTTCATGTAAAATATTTGACATAAAAAAGTATAATTACAAATGGCGTTAACGTAGTGTAGACAGATGTGTTCACGGCCACGATGGGCGATGATTCTCTGTTATTGCGCGAAGATGGCTATATACGCATGAACTTTCCTGTCACTTCTCTAGCGTACCATATTAATTTAAATATACTCTTGGTGAAGACTGACGTTGGTGATGTACACGTTTTGGATGTGAATTCTGGTGTGATTCTACAGTCATCGAATCTATCAGCGGGTAAGTTGCACACGCATATACATTTCGGACAAAGAATCCGGTGTACCATGTTGAATGAAAATTATGTACGATCAATCGATATTCTGTCAGTGTAGGTGGGCAACAGGATCGGTTTTCAGTGTCCTACATTGTTTCGGTTTGACAGCTCACAGTAAACAATTCCGATTACACCGGAGTCGATTATATCGTTCGCCGACCGCGATTGTTATGAGACTTTATGAGAGTCTTGGTTGTAGATGAGGGGGGTACCGTTGGCGTGGAGTACGTGCCCGGCGCCGACCGTGTCCTCCTGTGGGACCAGGGTGGCGTGAGCGCGCGGAACGACTACAATGGGGTACTTCTCCTCCACACGGCGTTACAGCGGCCGATACATCCCTTGAAGCCCGACCAAGTGATTAAGATTGAACTTGTTTTGTCAGAGGTATGCATTCATCTGTAATAATAACTACTGTCTAACTAATTACTTTGTTAAATCCATTATGCATATCATAAGATCTATATATTTTTTTCATATTAGAATACATTAGGTAAAAAATGGCCATTGAAAATTATCCTTCTATTATTCTTACACAATTGTATAGGTTTAACATAAAATAAACAGTTAATATAATGTTTGATCTCTGTTTGTAGTTTAACTATGCTATCCTGTATCTTAATATGACCAAGAAATGTTTTGCTATGGAATAGTAAATTTAGTAGAAATTGGTAGGATTTTTTTAATTTGCTCTATGCAGATATACAATCAATAACTTTAATATAGAAAATAATGATTTGTTTGTACATAAGCTTTAAAGGTATTGTGTATTATAAAAGTAATTATAAATTCAAGTCTTGTGGTCTTCGTGAATACTAGTTACTATGTGGAATTAGGTAAATATTGTGCAATATATGTTAAGACTGATACTTAGTAAAGTAATTTAATATTTTGTAGCTTGTTACAATTTGCCATTATACCAGTATTTTAATTGTTAATTGTCTATGATGTTTTTTTAATTAAACCAGAATTTGCTGGTATTCACTTTGACATTGAAATAAACTTAGTAAGGACGGATTTATATATAAGAGTTCTCGAATATGTTGGAAATAGCCTACAAATAAGCACTTTTTAGTCTTGCAAATTATATTCAAATTTAATATCAGTACATTCATATAGATCAACCAACTACTACCATTTGTAGAAGGAATTTCTTTATGAAAAAGAAATTAACATTAACATTTTAAAGGATGTGAGTGTGTGCATATGCATCTTTTTAAATAAGTTTACACTGAAGTAAAAATTTAGTTGTAACTTGAAGCAATTTTTTTAGAAGCAAATACAACTGCCTCATAAATAATGAGGTATCTAACTTAACCTAATACTGAATAGAAATTTTACATAATTTTATGAAAACATTCACAAATGGACAAGGCATCATTGCAAACATAACATAACATTCCTAATATCAATTTACATCATTGAAAGGTTAAGTTAAAATCAATACATGAAAATAACATACAATTATGCTTAGTACTACTAGTAACACAAATATGTTAACCTGATAATTGTTGGCAGGCTGTGTTGTTGTACCAGTGCGTGCAAAGCTTGGATGCCCACTCCATCGAGGGCCTCAGCGACTTCATCAACGAGTTGAAGAGTGCCATCGATGCGGAGCCGGTGCGGAAGGGCGTCAAGGCGCAAAAGGTTTGATACAATTTTATACAATATATGGTGGAGCTCTTGGGTTTTTTTACCATCTCAGAACCATTTTTGTTGCTGATTCTTTTCTATATCAGTATTATTTATACTCCTGTTTTCTAGTGGATATTTAGTATATTCCACACCATTTTCTGCCCAATAACAGCATGTGGTAAGGAAGACATACTTATTCCAGGCGTTTCATGTGTAGCAACACTAGTATCTATGGCTGATCTTAGGTAGGACTTCTATATTATCCGGAGTTGATTACACAAGGGCAGCAGTTGCTACATATCATCAGGTGGATCGCATGCTTGTTTGCTATTATTAAAAATGTGTTGAGATCTGAATTTTTTATGTGAGTTCAAACTTGTGTCAGGTGTTAGTTTTCAATACAACTAAATATATCGTATTCATATTATAAATTGGTTACAGTTCTCCAACTGGCCACTTAATGTATGGATCGTTTGCTTGTGTGCTTATCGAAATGTACTTTTTGTAGTGGAGTACCGTGACGATCTCGCTGCCCCAATCGACCCTCCGGCTGGTGACGGCCGGCGTGGTGCAAGAGCTGAAGGGGCAGAACCGGCAGATCCCAGCGCTGGCCATCGCGTCGGCGGTGGGGCAGCGCGCCAGCGACCTCTATCCCGGCAGCCGCGACGAGGACTCGCGCACACTCATGTACTCGGAGGCTGAGAGGAAGAAGACCTTCAAGCGATGGCCTCACATGGACTATAAGTAAGCTAAAATTTTGTTGTACAACTTGAATTAAGCCACTTTTCTTTACATTTCATGATATTGAATATGATTTTCTTTACATTTGTTAATTAGAACTATATTCGACTTTTGTTTACCATAAAACACTTATCTTCCACTAAGATTGCAAAGAATTTGTGGATGGATTGAAAATAAGTTGTGCATATTAATATGTATAACAAATGTTTAATTTTATATAGGTTTAGAATTGACTGTACTTCTTATGTGTTTGTCTAGTTTAAAAAGGGAGTTGACTGATAGTTATTATGAATAATCCATACTTTCGCTTTAGAAATAAAAACATTTTGTGGAACATATAATTTTCGAGTTGTAGACGTACCGTTTGCCGCAGGTGGGCGCTCCCCGCTCGCATGGCGCAGGCGGGGTTCTACCACCAGCCGTCGCCGAGCGGAGACGACCGCGCCATGTGCTTCATGTGCACCGTGTGCCTGGTCTGCTGGGAGAAGTCGGACGAGCCGTGGGTGGAGCACGAGCGGCACTCGCCCAACTGTCCCTTCGTGCGCGGCGAGTACACGCACAACGTGCCTATATCGGTCAGTTCCTGCTTCATCTAGTTCAGTATTTTCTTGTTACAAGTGCAACAAGTATTTTGTACTAAAAATGAAATTAAAAGCGAAATTATTATCTTAATTATATACCAGCTTGGAATAAGGGATTATTACTACTACAACTGTTGTTTGTCCCTGGTATCTGCGGAACCTTTTTAAATTTATGTACACTCCATAACATTAATGTTTTCCGATAAAACTAAAAACAAATTTAATTTCAGTTTATCTTTGTACTTGAGTAACATTATATACTTATCTAAATTAGGTCACAAACGCCACCGCCTGCGCTCAGGTGTCGCCTAACGCACGGATCATTTCAAGGGGAAACACCGGACACCTCATTGCTACCGGCACTGTTGAGGGTAAAGTCACCATCTGGAAGTTTGATTGTGGCTTGAAATTCACCAAGCTTATCCCCTTGTCGCCATATGATTCCATATTTAGCGGAGTACTGGCCACTGACAGCAATAAGGTCTGGTCTGCCAGTCTGGAGAAAGACACATGTAAGTATTCAAAACATTTATCAGATTTAGTGTACTAACAAATAACAAATGAGTAATAAATATGATGATTTCTATTAATTTTTTTAGCTACCTATGGCCTTGAACTGACCGCAATGGCGTTCTTGGGGATGACACCAAAACAAGAAGTGTACCCCCAGCCTCAACCTTCTGAGATTTCTGATCGGTACCCAAACATGTTCACTAAAGCAAGACCGGCTCTCATATGCGCCGTTGTTATTACCAGAACGAATGGTCAACCAACTGATCAGCCTATTAAAGACGATTCAAGTAAAGCTTTGTTTGACTCTGCTTCAGACAAGTCTCAAGAGAGTGTTAAGGCTATGAATGACCAAAACGAAGCTAAGAGCAATCTGACTAATCCAAATAGAATGCTCTTTTTACTCACATACGATATATTCAGCAGTCGAGCTGGATCTATGACAACTGTAGTACAAACTTCGCAAAGTAGCGGAAACTCCAAAGCGGGAGGGAGCAAAAAAGTTGCTACCTTGAGCCCCTTGCAACGTGCCGACGATGCAAACATATATGACGAGATATACTTCCAGTATTCCGATGAAGACACAGAGCTTCCACAGTGCACAAACAGCTTGATAGATGAACAAATCAGTAACGTAATTAATTTGAATGCGTCATCGAGTAAGGAAGACTGCAAAATTTGGGAGCCCAAAAAGATAATATTTACTAAACATTTCAAGGTGCTACCGCCGCCTCCACCGACTGCTTTGCTTCCCGAGCTACCTGAATCTGGGCAAGGCAGCATGTTAGATTTTGTTGGCAAAATCACTCAACTTAAAAGTTGGAAAAGTGGGAACTTGGAATCCGTCGGCACTAAACTCGTCGATCAAACTGACGCAGTACACGGTGATGCTATCACCCAGTATCTGAATATGACTGGCCAGGGCCCATTAGAGATTTCGGATCTAAAGTGGTATGAAGGTGGAGAGGGAGCTGATAAGATTAAAGTGACGACGTTCGGCGGAAGCAAGGTGTTTACTCAGGCCATCGTCAATACCGTCAATGCTGATGGATACTCTGACAGTGATCAGCAACAAGATGATGGTCACATGGCCCACGTCGGCACGGCTGTCCAGTGCATTAGTCTACCAGAGCATCTTAATTTGGGAGAAGACTCCAAAATAACACACCTGTTCCCAACAGAGGATAAGGAACATTTGCTAGTAGTTATATCTACTATTGATCCTGAAAAAGTGAAAAAAGAAGCTGAAGTGGATGCCGACGGTGACACTAAAATGGACATTGATGAAGGTGTGGAAACTCAGAAAATTGATAAGCCTGAAGCTAAAGCTTACTTTTTGTTGTACAAAGTCATCAGCCATGCGGCGGTGTATGCTCTGCATGATAGTCCCGAATCCTACAAGGAACTTCCGTACAATGAGAGTCCAGTAGACTTATGTTTATTACCTGTCGACAAGAGCGACCAACGCTCTTTTGCTACAGTAGGTGCAGATGGTCATTTAAGACTGTATTCGTTACCAGATTTCAATATTATCTCTGAGAAACGGGTTCCTAAGGGCCCATTCACATCAGTTATATACTGCGCCTCGGTCGAACGTCTTAGCGTATCAACCAAACAAGGGATGATATATTTTTACGCTCTCAACAATGGTGAGAAAGATTCAGCAGCAGATGTTAACGAAGATGAGTTTGCTAATATAGATTTTGATATGCTCCAAAGTGCACCCAGAGATGAAGTCTGTGGTCCCACTGCACCTCCCGTAATTATTGCTAATAAGCCACAATTGGACCTTAATGATCTAGAGACCCTGATATCTTTAACGGGCTTTTACGGTATGAACACGACTGTACCGTACAGCGCAGTGGTGCCTGGGTTTTGGTGCGAGCTCTCCCCAGCACAACGGTCGAGGTCAGACCATCAGAATAATAGATCGTGGAGGCTGCAGAATACTTCCTCGACATGGGACGAGCACGTTCTTGAACTGACGCTACCCTATAGCGTATCTCTGGCTCACGTAGAGTTTGGTTTCACGCTGCACACAGCCAACTCTGTAAACTTGCCGATAATACAAGTGACATTACTGAAACAGAATTTGCACGGTATAGGTTACAAGAAAGATGCTTCTTTCAGTAATAGATCGGAATCACCAGTTCACTTTTCGATCATCGACGCTGATATGTCGAATCTTGAAAATCCTGTCAACAGCGAAGAATACCTACAGGCCCACAATGCGGAAATATTGGCTGGCCCTCTACTTCTCTCTTCTGGACTGGACCTGACTCAGCAGTCAGGATCGCTGATATTGACGAGCCCTCGTCTTTATAGGGCTAGAGGAAGAACATTCCTAATCCATATTAAGACACTGTTCGATCCAGCTAAAGATATAGCTAAGGGGCCAGCTAAGGCCGGTGAAAGTAACTCTAAAAAATCTGGTTTCATAGGTTGCGATTGGTTACACCAGATCTCGATTACGGTGCGATCCAGTCCGCACACAGACGTGCCTATGGAGAGGCAACAACGTATTGCGATGTTGGAGTCGAATGGCTTTTTGGACACACTTTTCGAGATAGCCATTAAGGGTGAAAACGACGAACGGAAGCTAGCTCTAGACCTGATAAACTGGGTGATATCCATTAGGTTAGCCAGGATGCGTCTCGCTAAATCGGAGAATGATAAGGATCCCGATAATCCCATAGAAGCGCAGCAGTTGGAGTGCATGGGGGTTATCGAGAAACATACCGAAGCATTACTGAAACATTGCATTCTCTGTGCAAATCGAAGCATCGCTAAGAAGTGCGTCAAAATAATACTGATTGCTATCGAGTGAGTATACTTACTTTCAAATATTTTACAGTATATTTTAGATAGTATTGAGAGTTTTATTGTCAGCTAACAAAGGCATGCAACTGGGCATGTTATTTCCGTTATATTAAACTCCTGAATTTTAGAACTCATTAATCTTCTAGTGATTATTTACTATCATGCATATTTAATCATTGGTTCGTCGTTTATCAAACTTTACGTAAATAAATAATATCTTATTTATTTGTAAAGTATACAATACATACACCAAAAAAGTCTACAAAATTATTTGAAGTCAGTTTAAACGTTTATGCGTTGTATCTTTTTACTGATTCAGTAAACTTGAAACCAATTGATAACGATTATATTAAATACATACTCCATACTTGTTAAGTTAGAACCATTGAAAATTTTACACAACTCGCAGGGGCGTGAAGCAAACGCCGGCGCCGTGGAAGTCAACATTCGAACAGACGGTCGCCCGCCACCTGGCGGAGTGCGTGGAGACGATCGGCGCGTGCGATTCGCCCGGCGCGCTCAAGTGGCTGGCGGCGCTCGCGCAGCACTGCACGCCGCAGGACACGGCGCCGCGGCTCGTGCGCTGCCTCATGACGCTGCTCTACCGCGCCTGCAGGTGTCTCCGCGACCGCGCCGACCCGTACCATCAGCTGCTCAGGGCCAGGTGGGTTCCACAACATACCGCTCGTGTATTCAAATTGCATATAGGATTCATATTGTATTTTTTTCGTTAGTCAATTTATCGTCGATATGTATAGTTCGCGCCAAACAATTTGCTATGGCGACGCAATTCATTTCTATATTCAGAGCGGACTTTTACGCGGTGGAGTTTTACGCGGACTATACAATATTGTATCATGCTAAATATTCGATATAAACTTTATAAAAAAACACACCAAAATAAACCTATTATTCATCAAACGCGCTCGTTCAAGGATCCAGTTCATTACAGTTGACCATACACATTAAGAAATATTTGTAAAGAAACGCTCTTACACAATCAATGCGAATTGTTGTTAAATCACACCATTTATTTACATTGCAAGATTTATTACTCGCATTATAACAGCCGAATGAATGAGTTCTTTAGCAAAGCAATTTAGTTAAATACGTCACAGTAATGCTGAGTGTACCGCCACTTTGTAGTTGACTAAAAATAGCGGACTAATATTCATTTTTGAATGGGTAAAAGTCCAGATTTTTTTTAATTATCACTTGTGTGTGTAATTTTGAAATAAACAGATGTAGAGTCAGTCAGTCAATTATTTTAATTGAGAAAATCTGAGTATAATAATAATTTTATTAAAATGACTTTACAAACGACGCTGAGGAAGATGTGTGATGTTTACTGGTTTCAGGTTTTATATTCTATTTTGTTTAATTACGATGCTTTGCGGCGTTGCTGTGCGTTAGACGCTATCGGATCATTAGTAATTATTTTATACGCCCAGAGGACCTTTAGTCTTTACTAATCTAGGTATCTACCTTTAGTCTTTACTAAATTGAGATTAGTGTGTGTCAGTAGAGTTATAACATGAGTGTTATCTCCCAGGTTCGGTCTGTACGGGTTGCCGCTGGAGCGCACGCTGTTCGCGTCGGACGTGCCGTCGCTGGGCCGCAGCTCGTCCTCGCCGATCACGTACGCGAGCGTCATCAGCGCGGACACGCCCGCGCCGCCGCCCTGCAAGTACAACGACTACCATCTGAAGGATCTGCTCAATCTGCCGCCTGAGATGGGTGAGTGTATACACTTGGTACTTGTTACGATGTCTTTATTGCATTAATAAACGATTTAAAGGGATTGTGTTTACGTGTGTAAACATCTTGTTGAAATGTATTGAAAATTACATAATAAATAAATTGAATTTGTTGGTATTTATTAAATAGACAGATAAATGAATATTCATTTAACAAAACTGCTGATTGTATGTATCGTTTGAAATGGTCTTTTGTATTAGAGGTTCTGTAAACGAACCATTGGATTAGTTTCGTTTGAATTTCGTTTCGAGGTAGGTCATGATCATGACGTAAGTTCAACGTCGACAAGATTGTATACAACACGCTGTGGTCTGTAAGATCTTAACCGAAATCGGTACGTTGCGCAGACGTGAAGACGAGCAGCCAAGCGGCAGCAGCGGCAACGGCAGCGGCGGCAGCGGCGGTGGCGGCGGCGGCGGGGGCGGCAACAACGCGGCGGACGTGGCGTGGTGGGCGGGCACGGGCGGCGTGGGCGCGCTGGGCGCGGGGCTGGCCGAGGCGGCGCCGCTGCACGTGACCTGCCACGTGGCCTCCGACGGCACCAAGCTGGAGGCGGCGCCCGCGAGACACGCCACCGTCGTCGTCAGCGCGCATCCCGCCGACGCGCACCAGGTAATCAATTGTGTTGTGGTTTTGTGGAAATTAACCACAATGTCTATAATTACGTTACAATGTCGAGGTGTTATCATGTAGAACTTATTTAGTAACGCGTAAAGTTATTTATTGTCGCTCAAAGGTTTTTATTTTCGAGGATGTAATAACGACTCTTTTAGGAATTAGGGTTAACAACTGACGGTAACAACCACAAAAAAGTAGTGACTGTATCTAACAGCGCTAATATCGACATCCCTAACACATGCTCTAAATATTTTACATGCTATCTTAAGCCCCATACTTTTCGCCTTCCTCCAAATATAGTAAAGTAATTTAGTTTTATGTAACACAATTTGATACACGTATTTCTTCCTATAGCTGTGGTCATATGTAGTAAAAGAGGGGCAAATGAAGCAATCGTCTCAGGACCCCGACTCCCTCGAAGAAATCGACAGCTCACTAATGGAATGTGATCCACAAGATAGACATGACTTTTCCGAAGACAAAATGTTTAAGGTAACATATAATATGGCACTGAAAATGTCTATTTCTTCAATTATGTTGCATTTTTAAATAAACTTCCCTTTAAATAGTGCACCTAAAATTAGGTTTATCCCTTAATTGGTCATGACACCCTGTTCTTTTTTAGAATAGTTTTATCTCGCTTTTCCTTATTTCTTTTCAATATCGTGAACTATGCCAAATATGCTAATAGCACGGCCACTTCATGTATGCATTCCTTCCGACATTAACATAAAAGTTATGAATCGTGCGTTGTTTAATTTGCTACTTGTTATGCTTTTCTCCTAGAATGTTCACGAGGGTAAGGTCGTATATATAATTTTATATAGCTTTCTCCTTAGTTGGGTCCATCTCATTTTAACATTAAAACGCTCGAATATTAAGAGTTTCGTTAAATCATATAATATGTTTTTCGTTTAACTAGAATAGATAAAATATACTAGAACTAGAATATATTAAATAAAATAGGTGAAATAATTATCATTGGTATGGCGATAAATTAATTAGGAACATTTTCTGTAATGCTGCTACTGGGTAAATATTGAGTAAAATGTACTGATTTCATGTGTTTTATTTATATTTCGTTTTTTATATTTGTAATATATAATTAGGATGTTACTCTTTTACTATAGTTAGGAGACATAAATTACAATATACACTTGTTTCTTTTTTAATAAGTATATAACTTTATAATCATAACATTAAACGTTGTTCCCAAAGATAAAATATTCTTACTGTTCATTTAATTTAACCATATGCGTTCATCGGTTTAGTCATTTTAATGAATAAGTAATGCGTATGAGTGAGTAACGTAAGTGAGGCAAGCAAGTATTATCTGCATATTGTAGTACCTACTAAATACATCCTGTATTTGTTTAAAGCGTATAGGAATTTTTTCACGCCTTGCGATGTCGCTGGTAAATCTACAGAAAACTTTTAAGACTTACAACAATGCATCTGTGGGCAATAAACTAATGTGGGCGATAATGGAACTTTGTTATAAACTACGGTCTAATGAAAATTGGGAGGCGTTGAGTTGGTTTAGTGGGCGAGGACTGATTTGCTTTTAATTTAAAATTTTGAGATTGATATAATTTATTGTAGTAGGCGGTAGATGTATTAGGTTTGAGAACCATTGACCTAGAATAAATGTCAGGTTTGTACTGAAAAATTTTTTTTTAAACAAAAACGTTAAGTGGTAAGTGTATTGTTAAGCGTCGCCTATCTGTTATGTATTCCTATAAGTACATCTTATTCATTTATTCCCATTTTAATACATCCTGGAATAATTATTATTAGAGAGGTCGTGGAAAATCTCGAAACAATGTTCAAAGCCTTTTGTTGATGGCTTTAAAAATATTTAAAAGTAATAAATCACCTAACAACCGCCCTGGTATGGATGAAGGCGATGTTTTGGGCACGTAAACCTGCTTTCGTCATCAGAAAAAGTTTCATGTTCAATGTACTTTGCTTTTCATCACTTAGCAAAAACTCATAATTTCATAGGTTGTTAATGGCAGACACCTTTGTACATGATCAATTCGATGTGATGCGCTAGTAATATGCGCGGGTCATGAAAGGACAAAGGTTAGATCGGAAATATTCGGGCGCGATCGTAAAGCGTCGGTGCAACACCCCTTAGAGTTGCAGCTATGTATGCACTACTACTACGAATATAGTGTGTTTGATTCGATCGACTCAGCTCGGACCTGGCCCGGCTGCGCGCGGCTCATGACCCCAGACGGACGAGATAGGTGTCCTGGTTTCAGTCTATTGAAAGTAATTTTGTTTATTGTTGGATGAATTAAAAATGTTGGTTTCAATAGTCCTTTGGCTAAGTTTTAAAGTAAATAACGCGTTTTCGCCTAGGGACCTATAAATGCGTACGTATTTATTGACGTAAATTCGTAACAATATTGTAGTTAGATAAAACTTACATTTGCAATACTTAGTTATCATACGAAAAAATGCGTTTTGAAACTATCTTTAAGTATTTTTAATTCGTTTTAAAGCGAATTATCGGCTATAAATGTTATCTGTAGCAGTTTTCTTCTGTTTCCAAAACACTTGTTACTTCTGCATCATAACAAAAAACGGGATAAGAGTCTAGTGACCTTCTTTACCTGTTGATAATGAGCAAGCGAAGTGAAACCTTACGGACACTGTTTTGCCCGCGTATTTTTTAAGAGCTACATTATTCTTACTTTTCCGTCCAAGATATCGCAATTGATAATGGGGAAAATAAAATAGCTGCACTTATTAACACGCTTTTATTAGCTTGGGTTGTATGTATGTACGTAACAGTAACGGAATCTTTGAACCCGATTTCTATCCACTTTGAACGTTCAGTTTAATTCAAAATTTTAAAGAATTATCAAAAACCGATGACAATACACGATTTTAATAATTTTGTACCATTGTCCTTATCAATATCCTCAGGATTAAAGATTTTCGAGGCGAGATTTTTCAAGCGCCTTAGACAAAGTTCATCGCAAGTTACTAGATTGCAAATAATTATTTTTTAGTTTCAATAAGGCGTAACTGTTATAGCGTGATTTTTAATTTAGAAAATAATAATGTTATTTCCCTATATCTCAAATGTTCTGAAATATATCTATAATGCCCTCTTGTAGAATGATTTTTAGGATTCCGTACTCAAAAGTTATAACGAAACACTCCGCGGTCTGTTCGTGTCACTGGGCTTTATCTCTTAAATCGTAATAGATAGACACTTGACTTTTTTTTACAAACGATGCATAATGGTCGTCGCTATAACAACAAATACTAAAAATAATAAATAATTATAGTTCAAAAAACTAAAAAACACGCTTTTATGATAAAATCAACTAAAAAGTATACCATTATACTATTTACTGTTCCTTAATTGATTCTTAGATTAAAAATTATTTTCTACTTTTAAATAAAAGCGTGTTTTTTTTAGTTTTTTGAACTATAATTATTTTTGTAGTAAGTTTTAGATTAGGCCACGCCCTTTACCGCTGATTGCTGCAATCTTATAAGGTCTTATTTCCTTCGAAGTAGAACAGATATTTGCTTTTTATTTATCTATTATACGATTTTTTTAATTCTTTACTCGTACAGTGATAATACGGACATTTTATAAATCGGTTTTGTAAGATTGGGCGTTGCTTCGATATCGATTCTTCTATTTATACCGTGAAGAGTCTGTGCTATTTAGGACCTGATACGGAGTTTATTCATTCCTAAGGACATTGAGACTGCCATTTAAACGGTATTAGCGCAAGTCAACATTTGGTATATTTTATTTGAAATGTTTTGTGTTTCCTTTTTGTATTATAGAGCATACTATTTAAAACCAAACTCGAGAATTTATTATTCGATCGATTGTGTTACGAGTACGTTTAATGTGCTTATATTACCTTCACCTCTATGTATGTCATGAAATCTTTGAACTAAATTATTACCCACTTTGAACGTTCAGTTTAATTCAAAATTTTGGACAATTATTAAGACCCGACAACAATGTATAATATTTTTGTTTATATTACATTTTCTTACAAAAATGGTATGTCACTCAGGACCAGGAGCAGTGCGACATCCCGTGGGCGGGGCTGGTGACGCGGCCGCCGCAGCACACGCTGCTGGTGGAGCGCATGCACTCGGGCGCGCGCCGCTACATCGTGCTCGACCTCGGGCACACCGTGCGCCTCACTGACGTGGTTCGTATAGCTTTATGGCTTTAAATAATATAAACTGATTTTTAGACGATTTTCCGTGTTTGACTTGTACATGATATTTATGAATTACTACATCCTGCTTCGGTGTAAACTATTTAAGTAATTAAATGAAATACTAATAACACTAGTACTATAATAATTTTTACGATTTGCGATTAATTAAATAAGTGATTGGGATTACTCCCATTATACAATATAATTAGTATAGTAATATAGAAGTAAATGATTAAATGTGAATTACACTTGTTAATCTCCTGTTTGTGTATTCAAACAGCCTAATTCTTTATATTATGTATGTGTTTCAATATAGAATTGCCAAATGAAAATTTTCATTTTCAACAAACAAAATCACAAAAAAGGATATAACTTGTACAAAGTTTCAAGTGAAATTCTACTAATTGTTACTTATAACATTCCCCTTACCAATTATCTGTGGGATATTCAATTAGAAATCTATTTTACGCTTAAATTGAGCGATGTGTAATCCCCATTCAGATAATACCGTCGTGCTCGGACCTGGTGACGCTGTGCATCGACATTTGGACGGTGGGCGAGGAGACGGACTGCGCCAAGCTGGCGTTCGCGACCGACATCGCCACCAAGCACCTCGTGCTCACAGACATACAGCCGCCGCCGCTGTGCCGTTACATGAAGGTATTGTGTGTTTATGTAGCTTCCGCCCGCACATCGTTCGCATAATGTTAGTGGTTATGGTCGGTGTCGTAATAGTGGTAGCTCGAGTGAAATGGATTACAAAAACACATAACTCCCACAGCAGATATTTTTTTCATTTACCATCTTAAGCTTATTGGTGTATACTCGCATAGTTGAAGCAATATAATATGTCATTACCTCCAAGTGCTAAATTAAGAGGTGAATTAAAAAGAAAATCATTTTTGGCAGATCACGACCATAGGTCGCTACGGCATGTCGGCAATGAAGTGCAAGATCCCGCTGGGTTGGTTTTACGGCGAGATCGCCGAGATAAATAACGTGCCGGCGTCCCTGATCGCGCTCAATGCGCTCAGGGAGGACCTTACATGTAGATTCAGGTGAGTTAACTTATAACTTATTTTTATGAGACGATTGGTACCTCATATAACAGCAATCCTTGCTCAGTGGGTCATCATCCAGGTCTGACAAGTGAAAAGTTTCAGATTCTATATTCGGCAAGCAAATGTATTAAATTAGATTTCTTTCTAAATCTAGAATTATGTATATTCTAATATTTTTCTGCGACGTAAGTAACTACTGAGAGATAAGTTATTTTTTAGTGAAATATGGTACCTTATATGGTACAATGATATCTGTTAAATGGTATTAGGTAGCACTTGCAATATTACAACTGCAAAGTACAATATTTTTTATTGAAATAGTTCAGGTTACTATATCCAATTGATTGAAAATACATAATTTACCAGGCTGGCCACCGGCAAACTCATGGATCTTCTGAACCCGTACCTTGATCTGTACAACGGCAACGCGGCCCACATGATGGCCTACCTTGGAATGCCGCACGAAA
This sequence comes from Epargyreus clarus clarus, assembly GCA_014595695.2. NCBI lineage: Eukaryota > Metazoa > Arthropoda > Insecta > Lepidoptera > Hesperiidae > Epargyreus > Epargyreus clarus. The sequence continues at coordinate 2,271,805 of JACTTY020000016.1, read as the reverse complement.
ACGATCCGAAAGTCGTCCCCGCCTACCAGGAGTGCATCGACTTACAGCAGCAAATCCACAACTGCAACAACATAATAAAGCGCTTGCTGAAGACGCCGGATTGTAACCCCGAAGTGCTTGAAGCGCTGCGGAATGGTCAAGTGACCGCGGATGAACTGCTTGAACGCGCTTCCACTGACAAGCTGAGAGTGATCGTCGAGAACATTGTTGATATGCTGCTGCATTTCGGCTTCCAAATGGAGGAATTGGTAAGAATCGCATATCATTTAAAATTTAAGCGGCTGATATTACTGCAGTGGTATAATGTATTTCACTTTTCATTTAGGTTTTGTACTAAACTGGCCATCTAATAGCTATTTTAAATTGGCCCTAAATTAAATTAAGAGTTTTAATTTAAAAAGTAACAAAATAATAATAAAAAAGGTTGTCACAATAGCAATATATATTTATCGTATTAAAAAGTTGCAAAAAAGCATTCTATCTAACTGTAGCTATATTTTGTATCTGTAATAAAATACTGATCGGACTGAAGTTTTATTTATGGTCAGACCGGAGAGAACTTGTTTATTGTTACTCTTTGCTCTAAATTGGAATGCTTCCTAGTTTTTTTTATAATATAGGAGTAGCAATCGAACATGCAATCCACCTGATGGTAAGTGGCTATTGCTGCCCATGTACATCTGTACAACAAACTCAATCAACCTCAGATCAATCAAGTAAGCAGTGCTTGACTTGTGCAGCACTGCTCTTATGAGGCAAAAATGGGTCTGGTGGAGGTGCCGGCGGAGTCGAAACACAAAGTGTTCTACTACCGTCATAGCGTTAAGTAACTCTCTCGTTGCAAATATTTCCGTTACGTTAACAATTGTCCGTGTGTCAGTGGACGCACCCCGCGCCGGGCGTGAACCTGACGCCGAGCCCGGAGTGGTGCGCGGGCGTGACGCCGGCCGCGTGGGAGAGCGCGTGGGGCGGCGCGGGCGGCGCGGCGCTCGCGGCGCTGCTCTCGCAGCTCTGCGCCGACGCCACCTGGTGGGGCGACCATCTGGTTGACGCGCTGCATGTAGCTATCGCGCATCATGACGCACCGCCGTTGCCCATTGATAGGTACTGCAATTAGATTACTATTGTATTTCATTACTCCTTTATAGCGTCTATAATTGTCTCTGTTAATATCAGTATTGCTCCGTTTATTGTAAACATTTTTCTCATTGTCACTGGGTATGGTAAGCAATTTGTATTTCATGATGTGGTCATTTAGGGTTGTTTTCACTACTTAATAAATAAACGTAGTAGGATGACATGAGATGAACATGTAGCAACTATAGCTGATCATTGTCGATCAGTATACGCTTAATGGATACTTGTTGGAAATTTTGAATTACTAATCCAGAACTTTAGTTTTCTGTTTTTAACACTACACTACTATTATCTGTGTCACTCAATAATCACTATACTGATTTTCTTACGCTGTTCTAAAGCTTCATTCAGAATTATTCATATAATGCGTTTGATTTATACTATTTAACGTAACAATTTCATCCAATCTCCCAAACAGATGCCTAATAGCGGTGATGTACATGGCCCGCAAGAGCATGTACGCGCACGGGCAGGGCGCGGGCGGCGTGGCGCAGGCGTTCGCGGCGCGCTCGCTGGCGCTGCTGCGCGACCCCGCCGCGCAGCCCGCGCTGCTCGCCGCCCTGCTCACCGTGCTCGCCTCCGTGCTCGACGCCGCGCTGCCCATCATGCCCATGCCCTCGCAGCGGCAGACCAGGTGACCATATTATACGTACAAATGACTTACAATTATGATCGCGCACAATCACTGCGTGAAGAATATGAGCGCGCGGTGCTGAGCAGTTCACACTGTGATCGACGCTGCCCATTATGTTCATTTAAAAAATATATATTGCCTAAGAATTTGAATGATCGAAGACGCATTATTAACTCATATTGATTTGGTTTTTCTTCAGAAAAAAGAAAACTTTCTTACATTCTGCAGTATTCTCACATAAGGAAACCAAATTTTTAGATTTTAAAGTTTTATCTTTATTATTGTAATAGTAATTTACGGTATTTCGTTTATCAGTGTGTAACGTAATGTTATTTTTGTTATAGATGGGATTGGGTGGTAGGTGGTCGCGCGGGCGTGAGCTCCGCGGACTCAGGCGCCGTGTCGCCGCGCACCACCGAGTGCAAGCTGCACCGCCGCAAGCTACACAAGAAGCTGCTGCACCAGATGCAGGAGCTCGACGCCGCCAGGCGAGGCGTCGCTGTCTCCATGGAGGAGCAACAGGTTTGATTTAATCTTTGAAGTGTAGAATGTGAAGGATGTGATTAACCACTACAGGTTATCAGTGCATACTACAATGTGAATGTTGTACTGGAGTAACGTCCTCATCTAAAGTCAGAAACCCCAAAACTCATTAGAATTGTTATATTAATGCATAACACGAGCATTCTAAATGAGCATGTGATTTATATTAATTTTAATTTATAAATGTAGGTAAGGTATAAATATAGGTTATGAAAATGGTCTTAACAGCATGAGTTAATTGCTGCGTACCTTCATCAAATGATCTCATCAAAAGATTTTCAAATGTCAAAACAATATAAAGCTACAACCGACATTTGGTAATCACGTTTCGATATAGCTCTCTAGAGAGCTGAATAAATGTTATAAAAGCGTCACAACGATTATTGTACAGCGCATGCGTTTCAACCTAAAGACGCGCATGGCGATGGTGGGCAAGCGCGCGGCGGCCCGCAGCGAGCCGGCGCACGAGGGCGGCGTGCGGCTGGTGTCCTCGCTGCTCGCCTCGCAGCTGGCGCACGCGCTCGCCGCGCACCTGCTCAGCATGGACGGCGCGGTGCCGCAGGACGACATGCTGCTCGCCGCCAAGGTGAGAACATTCCCAAGTTAGGTGACGTAGCTGTAGGTGACGTCACGCGCTCGTAGCGCGTGTGTTCAGCGCTGATAGCGCCGTGTGTGCGTGCAAGAATGTATGCCGTTCGCCGCAAAGGTGCACTCGGTGGCTCCTACTTAACCTACTCCCACTACCTCCCTTTGTATTGATTTAATATTGGCAATATTTTATTGCTATTAACATTTTAATTTTAATGTTAATAAAATAGTATGCACTAAAATGTTGCTACTTTACCGTTGTTTATCTTATTAAAATATACTGGTTTTATTGTGAGGCATATAAATTTATTTCGTTTTAACTCATGAATTCAATGACATTCTAATTGTGTGTAATTTTCTTTTTTATTTTTTAATTCATTGTTGCCAAAAATTAGTGTAGTTGGGTAAGATCGTTCTAATTAATTGAAATGAATATCGATATATTTTTATTAAGTAGTTTAATAAAGTTATGTCGTTGTTGATACAGGTTATAGGGCGCTTGTGCGCCATGTGGGGTGGTTCTGCCCTATTGGAACCCTCCACCATTCTAGGACTTGCGCGCCTGGCCGTTACGTTGCCGCCATGGCCGCGCCACGCTGTCACCACGTTGCTACAAGTACGATTGATCAAGTCATAACAATATTTTTTTATTAAAACATCAAAGGCGTAATTACTCAGTATTGTTGAAATGGAAGATCATACTTTTTTCAATCATCTTTGGTTAACAATTATACTAACACATAGAAACACAGAAGATACACACTTCTTACATTAAGAGTACTGAAGATTGTGTTAATAAATTCAATTAACGATTGATTAACACAGCATATGTAAGATTTGAACGTAAAGTTATTGAAGCTCTTTTTTGTATGGCCTTGGAAATGTTGTTGCAATGTAACTGTAACACGTAATTACACACATTAAACAAAATATGTTTAGCAATACACTAAGATACGTAATCCGTCACCCTGCGCACAGGACCTGGTGGAGTACGAGCACGGCGAGGCGGCGGCGGCGGCGGAGGAGTGGGGCGCGCCGGGCACGTCGCGCGTCATCCGCGTGGCGCACGACGAGCCCACCGTCAGCAAGACCTCGCCGCGCTCCAAGGGCACCGTCGCCGGTAACACACGCTAATATAATTATACACTTTGTTTTATTATACAGGGTGTGGATATGCCAGTGAGTAGGTGTTCCAAAGTAACAGACGAGCATGCAGTCCACCTGATGATAAGTGGCTAATGTCGCCCATGGACAACTGTAATCAATCCCAGATAGGATATTCCTACCTGAGGTCTCCGATGAGGCCTCCGATCCACCGCTACATCTAAGGGCTAAGCTGGAACGCCTCGGAAAAGTATGTCTCCTGTACCACATCCTACAAACTAGAACAAAGTAGCGTTTAACACTACTATTATGAGGCAGAAATAAGTATAGTGGTGGTGGTGCCGAAGTACGACGAAGCCGAACCACAGAGAATCTTACCACCTTCGAACTATATCCGCCTTGTTTTATTATAAAGGCTGTAGTGAGGCAGATATGCCAGTGAGTAGGTATCCCAATTGCGAATAACAATGCAATCTCCGCAGAACTCTTGTCCACTTTGGAGTTGAATACAATTATCTTATCAATGGATTGACTATATAACAAGACACTATTCTTTTCATGTTATTTCGTACACCCAACAACGTATATGCTTATACTGCAGACATACATCTTAAGAGGAAATGGCTAAGTTATATTCTTAGTGATATTAAAATACAAAATTTACAGCTGATCTTTATTGCTTTTTTAAAAAACAAATCTCTAAAACACTGCCTCAGCTCAATTGTCATCTCAGTTTGCCTTAAAGAATAAAACAAATGGGTTATATATAAAGCATTTGAAGATTGTTTCTTTTTGTTTTATGTAGATACATGAATATATATTTAGCTTTTATATTTTGCCATACTTTCCATTAAATACCACAAAAACACAACTCAATTTAATACATACAAATCGTAAATATTATTAATTTTCCCTTAAAAATACGTAATCCAAAATATTAAAGAATACTACAATAAAATTAATAAGAATACTTACAATGACAATAAGTACATAATTAAACAGCTTGTCGGGATGGTAATATTTATTTATTTTATTATATTATTTTAGTGTTCTAAATGGTACCTACTTATTATTACGACCTATCATGATTTTCTATATGCTAGCAAGGACAGACAAACGCAAATATGTACATTAAATTGACCCGAGTAACTAAAATGTTGTCATTACAGATGTGTTAGCAGATAGTTTTGGCCTGGCGAAGAGTAGCAACTCCACCAAGCCTAAAATAAACGCACCAGCCTCAAACTTAACAGCAAGTAAGATCACATTGAACACAATATTGGCTTTTTATCCATCACAGTATAGTACTATAGTGTATGAACTAACACGGCACTCTGTAAATGTAACATAGTGAATACTTTGTCATGAAAGCATAATTGTCTTAATACATACATAGTCGTTTGTCTGTACGCTTGTTTGCCATATCACTGCTAGATACAATATGACACATTTTAAAATGAATCGTGAAACCTAACCTTATAGGAATACAATTGTAAATATTCGATTCAATTCACATTTAATCGATGCTGCAGTTCCTTGCAGTCGATTCTTTGCTAACGCTTTTAAAGATTTCATTTACATATACAATTTTAGGCTAACACTTTGTCGAATCTACACATTCATGCATTAGAATCTGACTAGTTGCATATTTGTAAGTTGAGCTACAGTCATGCAACGTATGGTGCTTAGGTGTTAGGTGGTTTCACGTATGTATGTACTTTGTTAGCTGTGTATTCATTTCATTCACTTTGCGTTTTTATAATCATCATTGTTCAGAAACACCGTTAATTTACAGTCCCGTAATTTTAAGATATTACGGAAAATAGGGGTGTTGCGAGCTTAAAGGTTTTGTTCGTCTTTGCCATTTATGCAGCTTAAAGAAATAGTTATTGATAAAAAAAATTCAGTCAATGTAGAATTTTTTTTTGAGGCTTTTGCTAGTTTTTAATTTATTAATTTATGATGTTAACAAATATATATTTATGTTGTGCAGATGCCATGAAGGATGTGGATTTCCACCTGGGCAATGTAGCAGAGTCTGACGACTCGGAGCCGGAAGACAAAGCTGAACAACACTTCCTTGATTCCCTCAAAAAATTGTCCAAATCTAGACCAGTAACGCATACAGAAAACAACACTGGACAAGGGTAAGATTTTTACTAGTCCATTTTTGATAAACGTATAAGTGCTTTGTTAAGCTTAGAAATTTTAGTAGGGTAAATCGTTATTATTATACTCCTTTATCATAAACGCAATTGATTAATTTAATTAATTTAATTTCACGCCTTCCTTAGAAATGATTCTTGGTGAGTTTCACGTTTATACTCTAAACATTTGTAAAGTGTAACATAACGATTAGGTAATCGCATTAGTTAATCTGTAACACCCACTGTACCTTCCTAATACGTACAATTGTACCTCAGCAACATATCGTGTTGCGTGGACGCGCGGCTGGAGAGCGGCGCGGCGGCGGCGAGCGAGGCGGCGGCGCGGCGCGTGCTCGTGAACACGGGCGCCGCGCTGCCGCTGGCCCTGCGCGCGCAGAACCTGCGCGGCCACCTGCGCGCCGCGCCCGACGTGCCGCCGCCGCCCGCGCCCGCCGGCCCGCGCGCGCCGCGCCCGCCCGCGCCGCAGGGGCCCATCGGCACCCTGGCGCCCTGCGGACACCTGTACCGCCCCTGCAAGCACGTGCGCCACACCTGCCCGCACGGCCAGCAGGTCTGCTCGGTGGTGCGCCCGCCGCCGCCCCTCGCGCACACGCTATACGACGTGTTCAGGCATCTTGCGCTTGAATTTAATAATCAGGTATGTTTCGTTTTTGGAGTTTACTCCTTAAGAAACGATTTGAGTTATAAGGCCCGGTACGGAAATTTTATGAGGAGTAAAATCAAGTGTAACACGAAAAGTTGAGGCGTTACGTAGAAAGAGACAAACATATATATCCACACTTTACGCGCAACACCAGTGAAGTCACTGAATAGAAATGTCATAATTTTATTTTTTAGTACTAGTGACGTGAAGGAATGCGTTGTATCGGTAAAATAGGTTCACAGACTACATATTAAAAGTATTTTTAGCCACAAATAAAACATAGATAATTTAAAATAAGCCAAATACGAAGGTGCTAAACTCGGACATGTATAGGTACATGTCCGTGGACGGTTACGGTACATTTCGTTTCGGACATGTATACATGTCGCTGGGCGGCAACGTATCATTACAATCCCTCCTTTTTATTACAATCATCATATCCTCTCAAAAAGGAAGTAGCGTTTTTAACCAAAATATGAATCAAGAGTGCTTTTATTAATTTAAAATACAGTAAGTTCAAATCCCATATGAAAGTAATTATTACAATAAAAATAATTAGCAATATATAAAACATTAAAACGTCATTAACTATTTTCTATTCGATATATATCATAATTATCGTTCGTAAGGAGTAAACTCCAATCGTGCGTCGTAGCTGACACACACACACTTTTTTTTAATTTAATATGATGCAAGTGATCTAAAAATGTCCTATGTCCATCGACGAGATGCGTCTTGCATCTTAAAAGCAGTTGTGAATTCTATAGAACTAATGTTAAATCATTAAAAATAGATTGTATTGCGATTGTTTGTTTTCCCCGGCAGCTGGACTGCACGTTCATGGAGAACGTGGTCTCGCTGTGGCTGACGCTGAACGGGTCGGCGTGGGGCGGCGGCGGCACGTCGTGGTCGCTGGCCGTGCCGGCTGACGCGCCGCGCGTGCGCCTCGCCTCCGACACCGTGTTCGCGCTGCTGAAGTCGCTCACGAGGTACGTACCGCAACCCGAACACTGAAGCCGAAAACGTCCGCCTACATTGCCGCCCCCCTATGTGTACCCGACACACTAAGCACATATCCTTCTGCACATATAATACACACCCTCTATATATAAATCTTACCTACCTTGAAACCTGGCGTTTTGTTCATACACTACGTTTCTACACACTGCAGATACATACCTATATACCTCTACACTACACACCTTTTATACATATTCTGCGTTAACGCAGAATACACGCAGAATAAATACAGTGTCGCGTGCAATATATGTTTATACTTTTATACTAATTGTAATTTCCTTACAGATTGGATAACATCACGCTGAGGTGCTGGGTGCTGTCCATGCAGGCATTGGCTTGGATCGCCAGCTTACCATTATGTGTATGTACATTTACAATTTATGTATAAGTTGAGAAAGTCTACAAGTGTAAAAAAAAAACATATTATTTGTTTATTTTTATTTACAGACTGAAGGTAGTGCCCAAACTATGGGCCGCGTAATACTCGAGTGCGAACATTTCGTGCCAGCGCTAGTAAAGTTCGTGTCCATCGACGTTAGCACTGACGGCTCCGTTGTTACCTCGGAGCCCTACCTTGTAAGTTAACAAACTCAATTTTTACATTAGTTTAAAATTCACTTACTTTATTGAATCTTAGGTGTTTGCACTTGTAATCCGTATCGTTAATGCAGTGTATGTCTTATAAAGACATTATTATTATTATGGACATTATTATTATTATGCGTTATGCGCAGACATTATGGACGCGTCTGACTTAGTTTAGAATAATGTTTTAGTGTGCGTGTTCGAGGTCGGACGTAGGAAGTGGTAACGTATTCGATGTGCGTAGGGCGGCGGCAGCATCGGCGGCGGCGCGGGCGCGACTGCGGCGCTGCAGTCGGTGCTGTCGCGCGTGGTGATGGCGCGCGGCTCGGCGGGCGCGGTGACGGCGCTGCGGGCGCTCGCGCAGCTGTGGCTGGCGCCCTGGGCGCACTCGCACGCCAACTCCGCCATGGACCTGCACGCCACGCTGCTGCGCGCCGCGCACTCGCTGCTGCCCGCGCTCGCACCCAAACACCTGCACCAGGGCCTGCCACTCATCGACGCCGTTGGTGAGTCGTTACTTCTCAAACTGTTTAAATGCACGCGTTACATTTTTAATTTGCTTTGAAGCAAACTTTGATTTAGGAAGCTAGTAATAATGATTAATAATGACTTAAGTCACAACACGACCGCCGGTCATGGTTCACGACAATCTACTTCGATTGTCGGCGGTACTCAACGACTGTCGGTACTTGTTGTTAGTGATTACTGCCTATCGTAATTAGTTATGACCATCGCGGACTGTCGCTCCTATATTAGAGCCTTCCAATATTCAAAGTAGGTATTAACAGAACTTTAACAACTGGTCGTCTTAACAATATCAAAGTAGCACTTGTTGTAATAACTTAAAGATTTGATTAGATTTGTGCAATGTTTGAATACGAGAATGAACCGTGTGCGTGTGTCCGCAGCGACGGCGAGCGCGTGGTGGGTGCGCAGCGCGTGCGGCTCGCGCGCGGAGGGCGGCGGCGAGGCGCGGCTGTCGGGGCTGATCGCGGACGTGCTGGCGGGCGGCGGCCGGCGCGCGCCGCTGCGCCGCGCGGTGCTCGCGCAGCTGCTGCACTACTGCCGGAAGCTCATGGCCGTGCCGCTGCCGCCCAGCGGTGCTGCATCGCCACCATCGGTCAGTATTATTCAACAGCAATGTAGAACATTGAGGAATTAAAAAAAAACAAATATTATAACAGAAATAAACGTGAATCCAAATGGCAAACATAACTCCAATGATAATTCTCAAACTTGTATATAAATGTCTAGCAATCAAAAAAATAAACCATTACCCTTTCTTGTTTTCTTCAAGACTAATTGTAATTATGTATAAATATAACGTCAATATGGTATCGTGATACGCCGTTGTTATATATTTAAATTACTCTTATAATATTGGAAATAAAAGTAAAAATAGACAGACATTTAGTAACATCAGAAATTCATACCTCCAATAACACAGAAAGGCTTACAAGATTGCTTTAAATGCACAGTCTGTCGGGAGTCCCCCATCGGCGTCTTGCCCGAGTCCGCCGTCCGCGTCGCAGTCGGCGACGAGCCCGTCGCCCCCCTCCCCGGGCACGCCGCCGGGCACGCCGCCGGGCCTGCCGCCGGGCACGCGCTCGGGCCTGCCGCCCGCCGCCAGCCCGCCGCCGCCGCCGCCCGCGTCGCAGACGGACGAGAGCAAGGCGCAGGCGCAGGACCAGCAGGGCGACGCCAACGTCGAGGACGAGCGCAAGCAGCAGGCGCCGCGACCGCCCACGCTCGCCGATACCGGTATGTTATACTAATCGACGATGTGTTGAATTTGTTTTTATTATAAAACATTTATTTCATCGGGTTAGATTGTTTTGCTACTTATGTCCAATTGTCATTTTCACTTTATCTTGTTTACTAATTCCTCTAATTAAATAAATTTTGACCAATTAATATCTTTAATAGCTATGTTATGTTAATTTTTCAGTGCTCCAACAATCTGAGGTTATGCAGAAGTTCTACAAGACCTTGTCCTTGTGCGATGGAATGAATACATTATTGTTAAATTCTGGTATGTATTTATTTATTCACACTTAAATCCAAGTCTATTATTTATCTAAAACATTGAACATAGAATCCTATGCGTATCATATTGGTATGACATCGTTACAGTCAATGTTTAAAAATGTTTATTGTGCAGGAATGGGCGCAGAGCCGCCGGCTGAGTACTCGTCGGTGAAGGAGGAGGTGTTCTGGCTGGTGGCGCAGATGCCCAGCGTGGCCTCCAACCCGGCGCTCATGGTGCCCAGCCTTATTGAATTCCTACGTAAGTGCCCTGACCGGGTGTAGTGTCCGTAGTATTTAATCTAAATAAATTTATTTAACATTTTATTAGGAAGGCCAAGCGTACCAGATCACAAACTTACAAATAATGCTTTATAAAAAATAAACTTGATTGTGATACTATATTGATTTACGGTTGTAATAAGGCCTTTACAATCGTAATTATGCCGCTCTTACTAGTTTGTAATGGATTAGAAAATTAAATTTTATATCATACTTTCCAATGTCAATCATATATGATTATTACATCTTGTACATAATTCAACAGGTAAAGACGAAGTAGTAAATCTATCCCAAGCGATGCAACTGCTCATCATCAGACTCTTGGAGAAGCCGGAAGCGCTCCAGGCGTTCATAGATGCGGGTGGCCTTGAGTTGGCCATTGAAAAGCTCACTGCATGCCACCAGGTATGGGATTCATATTATGTTCACTATCTATCGAAATTTAGTCACTTTTGACTTATACTGATAGGAATATAGGATTTCGAAATAATTGCTCCCTACTATTTTGCCAGAATTATTTTTGTCATCTGTCATTTTTAGTCTGTCAAAGTAACTAAGTCATGCAGACTAGCTCAAAACAGCAAGAATTTATAATGAGTATTTATCTTGAAAGAAGGGGCTTCATTACTGTAACCCAGCTTTATTACTGTACCCAATTACTACTAATTGTTTGCGTCTTTTTTGGCGTTGCCTCGAAACACAGTTTAATCTTCTGTATTACCAGCCCAAAAAACAAGAATTTACGTGCAGAAATTTTATCAACTTAACATTTTTTTTGTCACACAGGCCGGTCCAAGTGGTAGCCAAGGTTTGGTGTCGTCTCTGATGAACCACCTGAAGCTACCCCCACAACTGATCAACCTCTCCACGGCGGCCGCGACCAATAACAAGAAGTCGCAACCTCTAGTCATTGAAACCACTAATGGATTGGTCAACATTGCACCTTTATGTAAGTTGTGTATATTTATTTGTTAGTAATAGTTATAAATTGTATTGAGCAGCCTTATAGATCTAGATAAATTTAAAATAATAATCACTTTAACTTCCATCAATTTGGGTTGGTTGCAATCCCCGTTAGTGTGGACACGTGGACAAGAGGATGTGTTATGAAGCAATACTTTGACGGTCTTATTCATAAAAAATGCTTATAGAAGGTTTTAAGCACTCCTTAGTTAAAGTGTTCAATAAGCTTATAAAACGTTCTATAAAATTGCTTATTCATAAACGTTCCATAAACCTTCTATAACTAATGTGTCACTAAAGTCAACTATAAATGAAAATGTTGCCATTATAGTGAAGTTCGGCGAACAAATTGACGAATATCCATAGATAAAAATCATTAAATGACATTATTTCGTACTAAAAATATTCTGTCTTGACATTCTTGTCAATGGGTTGTCGATAAAACCAAATCACATGTCAGTGTCATTGTATTTGTAAATACCGCGAATTTAAAAATATTTTATTTGTTAAAATGGGATGTGAAGCAAAAGTTGTTAAAAGATAAAGGAGTGAAAATTGGTTGGATATTAATGTTTTATGTAATATTGATATAATTATATAAAGTTAAATTCAATTAAGTTTCGTTTTGTAAACATTCGCAATATCTTATGGCAGTAAACCCTGTATTTCAGAAGGTGTACCAGGACCTCTGCGATCTAATTTACGATCATTACGTACGAGATCAATTATAAAATTTACTGTCGATTTATTAAAGCGATAACGCTTCCTATAGTCTAATGAAAACAGATCACTCTTTGGTGCAATGTTCTTCGAAGTGGACGATTTTCTAGATTTTTAATAATCTAAGCTTTGTAAAATTTGCATTGTAATTTAAAATAGTGATATAATAATGTTATTTATCGGATATTAAAATAAATTATTTCAAGTTTGTATACAAAATGGACATTGACATAATTTATTAAAAACGTATTGTCAAATTAGGTTAGTAATCACGAATCAGCTGTTGAGAGTCGGCCATCTTTGCCTTATAGCACTGTTATAGTAGGGTTCTGGCCTCTATAAGTTATAGAAGGCTTATAGAACGGTTTAGTGCCTAAAATGCGTTTATGAATAACACTTTTTGACAATCGTACTATAGCAACGTTATAAGTGTGCTATAACTTTTTATGAATAAGACCGTGAATTTCCCTGTTTGTATGTGTGTTTGGGTTTAACTGTGAGTATGATGTATGTGTTATCAGCATATAAAATATTATTTTTTAATGCAAAATATTTATATTAATTCTAAAAAAGTCCTGAATAAAAAATCATTCAGTTTTAAAAAGATTCTTAAATATGGCTTTTCCTGGACAGCCGAAGTTACTGCGGTCGAGTGTGTTCTTGTCGCAGTAAATGAGTTTCATGTGACGATATTTCATTCAATGTTACTTGCTTCTTACTAGACACATGTATGCCTCTTTTGTTATGTAATTTTATTTCTTTAGGTTGCATACGGATAGAATTGTTGTAATCGCAATAAATACGTTATTTCGTGTCACGTACATGTGTATCCTAAACAACATTGATCTAATAGTGTTAACGATACAATGACTCGTAGTGTACTTACTAGTGGTTAGCAGTATTTAAGATAGAATGTATTCGCAGGTACGGTGTCGTGCGGCAACCCGACGGCGCAGGCGGCGGACGTGCTGCTGGGCGGCGCGGGCGGCGCGGGCCCGTGCGCGGCGCGGCGCGTGCGCGCGGCCGCCTGGTCCTACCACTTCTACAGCGCGGACGACGCCTCGCTCGCGCTCACGCTCACGCTGCCCTACGCCGCGCGCCTGCACGAGGTGCACCTGCAGCCGCACCTCACCAGCCTCGCAAGTCAGTCGCGTCTTATGTTGTTATTTAAGCCCGCTCCACATTCTCGCGAGAACGCGAGAAAAGTACGAGAAACATGAATGTGTATTCTTCTCGCGTTCTACGATTTTTGTCGGTTTTTTGGCGCGAGAGAATGGCACGAGAACTACGCGAGAACTTATAGCGAGTCTATTAGATTTAATTGTCAATAAAATATATATTTTTAATAATAATAGGTTGTGAACGAGCATGCAGTCCACGTCAAGTGGCGTCAACCGCCCATGGACACGTATAATCAACGCCAAATAAAATTACAGGTCTAAGGTTGGTTACAGATGTGTCGCTGTCTCTAAAGACTAAATTGAAACGCCTCGGATATTTTACTAAGAAATGTATAGATTGATTACATACGTTTAAGATGGATTGATTACTATGTAAATAGTAATTGATAGAAGATAATTTTCTGTAAACAAAAAACAATGCCTGTAATTTTTTTTTACTCATACATAAAAAAATATTGAGTTTGATGGCATGTTAACAATCATTATGATATCGCTAGTGTCTTAGATGTGATTTTTACCACTACTCTCTCTTAACGAATATCAAACCATCATGACGTAACACTGAACACTTGAGGTATGGTCGGCTAATTTTACTAGCATTTCGGTCGTACCCACCGACTGATGCACAATTTTATAATTAATATTGATGATGTTTGTATGTGCAGCGTGCCCGGGCGCAGTGGGCGTGGAGGCGGGTTGCGGCGGCACGCTGGCGCCGCTGGGCCCGCCGCAGCACACGGCCGGCATGACGTTCATCCGGCTGGCGGTGACGCGGCCGGTGGTGTGCACCACGGTGCAGCTGCGCCTGTACAAGCCGCGCGACTCGCCCAACATGGGCCTGCTGCAGCTCAAGCTGCTCGTCGCGCCGGCGTTCGCGCCGCCACACCCCGATCGACCTGCCCTCGACACGTATGAGTTAGTATACATTCTAGCTCTCTATTATTGATTTACTTGAGAGTGAAAAGTTGCTGTAAGGGATTTTTTTTCTTGTCACGTGGGTTAACACCCGCCCGTGTGTCTTGCTGCCCGTATGCTCGAATTCACTCTGTGTAGTCTTTGCAGCCTGTGTGCGTATTGCATGCATGACGAAAGTGACGAAAATGACGGGTTAAGTGTCTGATTGTTGATGTGTTAGTTATTGTTAGTGATCTGCAGTAGCTATTCTAAAGAAGTTATTTGTTTAAATTAAACTAGTAAGGATTAAATAATTTTGTATTAGTGACATTACTAAAACGTACTAAATCATTTTTTTAATACTTTTTTCCAGTAACAACTGGGCGTGCGTGGTGGCGGCGTGTTCGCGCGCGCGGCTGGAGGCGGCGCGGTGGGGCGCGCTGAGCGGCGGCGGCGTGCGCGCGCTGTGCGCCGCCGTGCTCGCGCAGCACGCGCCGCACGCGCACCACGCGCTGCTCAACGCCGCCGCCGCCGCGCCGCAGCTGCGCCCCGTCGTGCTCACCGCGCTGCTCGACATGGACGTGTACGCGCACGCGCACGGTCAGTGTTGCACACGGTCCATCAGCTTTTCCGAGACGTTCCAACTTAGTTTTCAGGAGTAGCGGTGCATCTGTGGCCGACCTCAGGAGGGAATATCCAATCCTATCTGGGGTTTATTACAGATGCCCATGGGCGGCAATAGCCACTTAAAATCGGGTGAACTGCATGCTCGTCTGCTACTCCTATATTATAAAAAAGACTTACTGGACATAGGCCTTTCCTAATTGGCAAAACTGCAGTCAGGCTTTGCCTTATGTATACAATGTGTAGTATAGAGAATTACTCCTACTTAGTTACCGATTAATCGAGTCATCCATGCACCTGGACGACCTGAGATTATTAATGTTTATGTACTATTTCTATATATATGAGTAGACGCTGTCAATAAATAATCAATGTCAAAATTTAGTGACCCATTAACTCAGTCATACTTGAACGATTATTGCAATAATACAGTAAAAGAAACATCATTTATAATATAATTTATATTGTATCTATTTATTTAAGCTGCATTGATTTAATATTATTTCATGATTACGATAAAATAAAATAAAACATATTCATCGTTTCTACAGCGTTCCAAACGGGCGTCGGCGGCGGTGTGGGCGCGGGCGGCGTGGGCGCGCTGTGCGCGGCGGTGCGCGCGCTGTGCATCCGCTGCGCGTCGGGCTGCGCGGACGAGTACGTGCGCTGGCTGCCCGCCGCCGCTGAGCGCTGGCTGCGCGAGCGCAAGACGCCCTCCGCCGCGCTGCTGCACACGCTCGCCGAGGTAATCATACCTAGGAGAATCAATTTGTACTTCTTATTAATCTCGTATAGTCTCCGCCGAGCTGCAGGTCCGCTCTGAATAAAAAAACAAGACGCATCGCAATAGCAAATTCCAGACATTAGCGGGAAGAAGATGAACGAATATATTATGCTAACTAAACCAACGCGCAACGACTTCAGAGCGGATTCTAGCAGTTTGGCGCGGACTATACTAAGTTGGTAGATGGCGTTAATGCATTATATTTTAACAGGATGCCTGTAATTTAACAGTCAGTCCGAAAATAATGTAAAGGGAAACATTTAAATTCATTTGAATACTTGTTTTTTTGCAACTAAAGAGTGTCTGTATGTAGTGTATGTAAACCTAAATGGTAAATTACGAACGAATTTACGAATCCAGGTTATTGATTTTACTACAATTCGTATACTATAAATTTACACATTTTATATATTCATCAAATTTCCATACAGGTGTTATGGACTCTGAAAGAAGAAAAGACTCTTGAGAACTTGGAGGAACTGATGACGGATGATCTCTTTGAACTTGTCTACACTTGGGTTAAGGACGTGCCCGAAGCAAGCCTGCTGAAAAAGGCTCTTGACGCAAGTACGTATTTTTTTTATATTATGATACTGTTTATTTTATGCGGTTTTGTTTCAATTGTCTGATTTATCTCTTCTTTTCTATTTCAGTTCTATGTTCGATGTGCTACATCCGACCCCAGTTATTCCGGTTATTACTGGAACAAATGGAGATACCTACAGATTTGGATGAAAGGTACGTCATTTGTATATTTTCACTGCCATGTGCTATGTTTATTCAATTATTTATGAAGGAATCAAATTATTTAATTGTGTTAAAATTTTATTTACATTAACTTGTTCAAATCTTATTAATAATAATTCAATAATTGTTCTCACAAATTTGAAATGAAGCAATTTTATTTAATTGTCTTTATTACTGAAATAATATTTGTTACATGCTAAGAACAGAAGAAGAATTTCAATATTGTTTATCATTCAATAATTTGTTCATCAGCTCGCTTTTCATCGTAAAAGTGCGAGTGCTCATATAAGTGTGTATCAAATGACATCCCAATCACAGCTTACATCAGCCTCCTCTTATGTTATTTATGGTGCGATGTTAACATTCCAGCATGGAGTGCCTGACGGACGACACGAAGGTGTCCGGCGTGGCGGCGGCCGGGCGCGACTGGGACGCGCGCGGCGTGCGCGGCTGGCAGCTGGCCACGCTGGCCGCCGCCGCCATGTCGCCCGCCGCCACGCTGCGCCTGCTGCACTCGCCGCTGCCCGCCGCGCTCGTCGTCGCCATCGCTGGTCACTTACACTTTACACCTTACTACTGCGCTTCGTATAGCTAGGATTACGTTGACTTGTGGACTCCGCGTCAAATTTCTAGTCCGCTCTGAATATGGAAACGAGTCGCGTCGCGACAGCAAATTGTAGGTATTAGCGGACCCCCGTCCGCTGCCCGCTCTCGCCCACGGGTACATAGCTGTGTTAATTTGCCCTACCTGTTGCTACGGATTATATGCTTATAGTTGTGTACGACCGCAGATTGGCTCGCTGAGACCGCCTGCGCGTAACAACTTCAGAGCGGACTAGTAGTTTAGCGCGGCTTATACTACCGCGCTTCATACAGATAAGGTTATGCGTACTTGTAAATCTTACAAGCTCGCTTTAGACTTTCGTTGTTTGTGCCCAAAATTACTATATATTTGTATTACGTCAATACAAATATAATACATTTTATTTAAATTTTGCAGTATACAGCGAAACAAAACTGGAGAGTATTAAGCAAAAATTGAGTGCTCAACAGAAATCAAAGAAACGCACTGTAGACCGATCGGGACAAGATAAAGATGGTTAGTATGATATCTTTAAAACATTTATTAAATTGTATCTAGTGAATAATGGTATTCATTAACGCCCCTTTCACTGACACTTGAAAATTCCTGCATACTAGAAAATGCCCAATTTTAAACTTTAGTGACCAAAATTTCGATTTCGATTGAATTGCGCGTAAGTTGCATGTATCACTTTGTAATTTAAAACTTTGTAATTAGTAATATAAAACTTTAAAAAAATTAAAATGTATAGTATAAAACTTTGTATATTTGTTAAATTTTAATCATGATGAGTACGTTTAAATATTTGGCGTGTATTTCATAAATTTGAAATATATTTGCAGACGTAGCGACCATGAAGTGGATCCGCAGCGCCGTGCGTTGGTGCGGCGCGGCGTGCGCGGAGCGGCGGCTGAAGGACTGGCTGGGCTCGCCCGCCGGCCGCGTGTACTGGCGCCCGCTGCTCGCCATGCTGTGCCATCCGCGCCCGCATCATTGGTCAGTGTTACATCTCTTTAGGTACCGGGGGGTATTTACCAATACGAGAATCTGCTCGGGCAAAGACGGTATCCTCAAAACCCGAAATTCCATTCCCATCGCCCTCATGTTAACATTGCCTTAGCATACGAGAGTCCCGGAGCGTCCTTCAATCGACATCTGTTTAGGAATACTTCGCTGTTAGGCCTATCTTAGAAATGAGTAGGACAATAGCTTTGTGTCCTATTATGGAGAACTTTTACGAGTTATTGTATTATTTCACTATAAGTTAAAATGAAATTATTGATGTGATACATCAAATCAAGATAAATTAGAATGTCATTCTAAGAATAAATGCTAAATACAAATAAATATAAAAAAATAATTGCCATGCCAATTAATTTATGAAGAGAAAATGATCAGTTTCATTCAACACAACAATGATAAAGATATTCATCACTGAAAAACTGAAATTTTTATAATTTCAGTTTTTCGTTCGTCAAATTCGCCCGACAATCTCCGACATCCGTGAAGATAATTGTATTCTTAGCACAAAGTTTTTAGCTTTGTGCAATGCAAAAATATTTTTGTGAAGAAACCTACATGCAAATATATAGCGATTCCGCAGTTACTTATAGAAGCTACGTCGTAACATCGTTAGCGTGAGTCAAAAAAGGTACAACGCCATCTAGTGTAGGATGGAATACATTTCATATGTAGTGAATAACGCCATCTGTCGTGCGTTACAACATATCTTTTTATATCAGATTGAGTTGCCGTTCTGCATTGAAAAATATGCAAAATAGTACATTACGATACGAGGACGAAAAATTTTTTTCTGACAAGTGTGAGTTTGCAGGCCGAGCCGCAGGCGAGGACTGCAATCACACGAGTCAGAAAAACATTTTTCGTCCGCGTGTTGTATAAAATTTTATATTACGGGGTCGGAAATGGGGGTTTTGCGCACGCGAAGCGTGCGTAAAACGTCAATTTACGCACGCCGTGATATAAAAGGTGTTTATACAATTGTTATGTGATAATTAGTTGTGAAACAATATTTAAATTTATATAGTAACCTATGCAACATAAATATGTGATTGAAAATGCATAGTGATTTTTACTGAGCAAGAAAAATACGGCAAAGAATTTAATATCTTTTATAATATATAATGTATTTAATTTACATTTTTGAATTACTAATAAACTATGTTCGGCATAGTATACTGCAATAAATGGCAAATAGGACAACTTGATGGTGAATAAGTACTCCTTATTGATATGCACTGTCGACTGAGTTTGCCTTTTCGTGTTTCAAGTAATTGAATAGATGAAGTTGAACACAATTCTATCTTTTCTTTTCAATAACAGTAGTGTAAGCGCTGTTTTATATGTTGTGCTTTGAGCAGACGTCAAGACTTCATTCATATCTAGTTTCATTCACTGTGGGCGGCAAGAGCCACTATTCTGAATTATAAAAAAAATATATATGAATCTTTTATTTCATTAATTCCATGTAGTTCGTGGGAGGAGGGCTCGCAGTACGCTCACCTGGAGGAGGAGACCATCAGGCTGTTCGCAGAGCTGACCGTGTGCCACCCCTCTAACCAGAAACTGTTCGCGCACACCCTGCACGGCATATTGGAGAACGTGCACTGTACTGGTAAGACAGTTTGGATAGTAAATAAATTCACATGTTTATACTGAATATGTATAATAAATACATATTTAGTATAAACGTGTGATTATTGATTTCTTTATTATGTTATTGTATACATTTGCTACATACCTATAAAATGACATTTTCATATTTGTTTTATAGAAATTAAGTTGTTTTAGAACAATTTTGTAAGTTTTTAACGCAATTGTAACCTATTTCTAATAAATAGAAATTGAGCAGCTTGTGAAATTAAATTATTCAATTTATTAATCATATCTATGTCTACTTTTAATATAATTTTAGAGAAATATATTTAACATAATTTTAGATTTTTTGGTGATACTTTGTATCAATATTATTTCTATTTTTATCATTATTATTATTATCAATATTACCTTTAAAGGTAA
Organism: Epargyreus clarus clarus; assembly: GCA_014595695.2. Classification (NCBI taxonomy): domain Eukaryota; kingdom Metazoa; phylum Arthropoda; class Insecta; order Lepidoptera; family Hesperiidae; genus Epargyreus; species Epargyreus clarus. The sequence continues at coordinate 2,251,541 of JACTTY020000016.1, read as the reverse complement.
TTTAGTTTTTAAGGTAATTTGTATTTTTCTTAGTCTTTGCAAGTATATTTTTAATTTTAAAATACAATGCAAACCTCTTTATTGTACATCAAATGAAAAGTAACAAATATTTTTTTAATAATATATTAAATAATCAAAGGTACAATAATTTGGTGGTCTTATCACTAAATAGCGATCAATAGCGTGTATATTATTGTCGTGTGTCCGGTGTTGACGTGAGTGTGTGTGTGTCTGTCAGGCGGCGAGGGCATCACGGGCTTCACGCGCGCGCTGATCCTGCGGCTGGTGCTGTCGGGCGAGCGCGGCACGGTGGCGCTGCGCTGGGCGGGCGCGCCGCCGGCCGCCGCGCCCGCGCACCCCGCCGCGCGCGCGCACGCGCTGCTCACGCTGCCGCTCGCCACCACCGTGCGCGCGCTGCTCGCCGAACACCGCCCGCCCAGTTAGTCGCGATACTGTTCAATATTACTTTGTTATTCCTAGTATTTAATAATATAATAGTAAGTAGTAAGTATATAGAATTTGCTGGGGCAAGGAGGGTACCCTCGAGACCCGAATAATCCCTATGTGGGGGTGGGCCCATATTGCAAACGCAGACGCGACATATGCTAGACCGGTGGGGACCGGTGGGTGAGCAAGTCCCATCTTGCTGCTGTTAATTATTACGTATTTGAGAAACTCATTTCAGCGTACGTCCAGTTTTTGTAGTGGATGGTATATATCGATCGTATATATTGATTTCGTTCAACGCCATTTACTATCAAAATACATAAAAAAACATTTTGACCAAAAGTGAAGTTGACTGATTTGTGAATTAAGGTATCGATATGCAGAAATAATTTCAAGTAAATAAATAACATCAGGCCTTTGCCTGGTTTCTAAAGTTCATCACGTTATAAGTACAAAAATCTCTATTTTATTCTATTTCAAAATATTAAAAAACATCGAGATTCTAAATTCGTAATTCCTAAGGCTGATATTTTTCCTAAATAAAAAAAAAATAAGTAAACCTATGAAGCAAATTTCTATTTTAACTTCTAATGTTGCAATATTTAGCACAATCACGTTCCCGTGCTAAATATTATATCATATTTCCTTTTTAACATTGTTACTACTTTGTGTGCACTAAATATAAAGTAAATGCACCTAATCTTGTTTTTTTGTACCAGTGCCTGTACTGGAGGACAGCTCGAAGGCTTACATGGGCGGACCATTAGGCGCAGCGTCAGTACTGCGCAGCGCGTCAGACACGGCGCTGGTGACTGTGGCGGAGGCGTGGGAGCTGTCGCTGGCCGCCGCCAGCGCTTCCAAGGACAAGCGCGTCAAGGACGTGAAGAACTCGCTCAAACAGCAGACGAACAAAAAGCGACAGAACAAGGCCAACAGCGACGCCGCCGCAGCTTCTACTAGTAATGACGGTGAGTGTGTATATTCGTCCTTCGTGTCCGTCCGTCGTGTGCAAGTCCGATTTCGTATAGGCGTTGTGTTGGAGCGCTGTCTTGTAGCTGTCGAATACCGATCTTTCCACACGGACGATTTACTAAGTGATAACTATTGATTTGCAAATATTTTTGCGAAGGATTTTTTTTTATGGAAAAAGTGGTAAATAGGAACAATTCATCAGCTAGCTATGAATTCGGTTCGAAGCTGTTCGCGCATTATCATTACGAATAAATAGTTTTATTCGATGTACAATTTAACGCGACACTTCAGTACTTGGATATTTGATTTGACCATATATTGTTCACGCCAAATAACAAACTAGAACACTGAAAGAACAGCCTCCGAAGCGTACATTTAGCCCGGCTCCGTGATGCCGGTAGAAGCCTGGATTTATTGTGTTTCTCGCAGCCACCAGCGAGGCCAGCGACAAGGGTGTGAAGAAAGGGTCCAAATCTTCCCTCAAACATGGCGACGATGGCAAGGGGACAAAGGGGCAAACCGACGACGTCGACTTTATTAGCGACTATGGTTAGTCACATGCGCACTGCCTGCATCATCATAGTAGAAATTTAGTAACCGATCATTCAAATAGTACGAATTATCAGAAAAGGTATGCCGCGGGATCGGTATTAACTTTTTCATTTTCATTTTTTTATTTGACACATGTGGAGGTGTTACATCAATCTTATAATAGATGAATTTCGCGACTGAACTGTGTTTAACAAAATTTATTAACCATTTCGCTGATTCATTAGCTTTTTTTTACCACGCCGGACGAATGGAAAATCACTATCATCGCACAATTTTTTAGTTTGAAATCCAAAAGCTTTTAGTCTTGATGCCCTGGTTTTAATGTATATTTAATATAATAAGATTTATCTTTTTCAATCGTTGCAGATCTGACTCGGATTCGTGTGAAAGTGCCCGGTCTGGAGGGGTATATACCATTGAACACAACGCTCGCGCAGCTGACCGAAGCCTCCCCGCACGAGTTTGGACCTCATCTTACCCTGATTTTGCATCTCAACAATAACGGAGGTAAGTTTTATCAATCATTTATCAATTTTTGCAGTTCCTGTAGGAATGTATTCAGGATAATTGATAAATAATAGCAACGATATTGAAAAACTATTAAATTGCACGTTAAAAAAGTCATTAATTACTTAAAAGATAACAAAGATATTACATCAATAAAATGGTGTAAATTTTATTATAAAAATATAAAATAAAAATATATTAGTGGATTTTTTCCTTGTGTCCCACTGACTAATTCTCTATAGTCTCTTTCCTACTGTGTGTTACAAGCACACGGGTATGTAATATGATGCTAGTAGTACGTTTACGAGTGAGATATGTGAAGTGTAAATATAAGCGAAAGGAGAAGCGCATTAAAGAACATTTTCCATGTCCGGCAGGTCCGTCGGGCGAGGCGTGGGCGGGCGCCACCGGCGGCGAGGCGGGCACCGCTGCGGCGACTAGCGCGGGCGGGGGCGCCATCCTGCGCGAGTTCGGCGCGTGCGGCGGCCTGGCGCTGGTGGCGGCGCGCCTGCCGCGCCCGCACGCCGCGCCCGCGCCGCCGCCCGCCGCCAACGCGCACCTCGATCTCGACTGGGTCAAGCTCGATGACCCCTACGAGGTATGAATTTTAGTAAAACATTAGTTCTTTTATTGATTCAGTTCAATTTTACATTGTTGCTATATAATACAGTACATACAGGGTTACTGATAATTCGATACATTCCCTTGGAGGGGTAAAAGTAGAGCTCATTTGCAATAGGTTTTGTCATTAAGTACCCTAGCCAATAGTGATTTGTTTTTGAGATATTCAAGTTTGAGATATGAACTTCCTTAAAATGACAATACGCTATAGTAGTACCCTTAAACTTTACGTTATGGAGGTCAATTTGCTAGAGTTCAATAAAAACACCCTTATTATTTCCACTTCAGAGTGAATTTGGATAAAAAAGATGTATGGAATGTATTGTACAAATGATTAAAATAATAGCCCTATTTCACTAGCTATCCAAAGTGCTACAAAATATTACGGTATTTTTTGGAGTTTACTCCTTAAGAAACGATTTGAGTTATAAGGCCCGGTACGGAAATTTTATGAGGAGTAAAATCAAGTGTAACACGAAAAGTTGAGGCGTAACGGAAACCAAAATATGAATCAAGAGTGCTTTTATTAATTTAAAATACAGTAAGTTCAAATCCCATATGAAAGTAATTTTTACAATAAAAATAATTAGCAATATATAAAACATTAAAACGTCATTAACTAATTTGTTTACATTTTTGCATAAATTAAGTTATAGGTTTGATCATTTATAAACACTGTGAAAAATATGAACATGGCGCTATAATATGATTAACAATCTTTTAAGAACGTTTTTAAAGAAGAGTAACATATAAAATCAGTAAGCAATTGAATAAGATATAATATTAGCAAAATAAGTTTTTAACATAAAGAGGCTTTTGTAAGTTACTGATATATTAATTTAACTTATAAAAATGGATGCATTATTGATCAGCACCATCTATCAACGATAAACGGGCAAAATCAAAGCAGTATTATTTAATATTTATTACAGAATTATTGCTAATGAATTATGTTCAAAATAAGTTATATAAAATTAGCAATACGTTTTAAATGAATTCTAGAATTATAAAACATTCAGAAACAATCCAAATTACATATAATAACATGTTTATTGAGTCTCATATAAATTTCATCCGTAAATTGCAACAAGGATATTTTATAGATGGCAAAGAAATTATAATTATTAAGTTTTAAGTTATAAAACGTTTAACATTGTTTTAAATATAAATAATTATATTATATTAAAATTTACTTTAATATAAACAATTATATTAAGTTACCATTATAATATTTGGAACCAAAATACATAGATTGATAAACTTGCAAACTTACAATTTATAAAACTTGCCACTAGATGGCGCTATTTTATATTATTTTGTAACATACTTTATGTAATACGCATTATTGAAGTAATATAAATAATCCGAATAATTACAGATATATGTTTGTTTCTCTTATCATTTTAGCAGATGCGTTCATTTACCTACCCTTTTTTCTATTCGATATATATCATAATTATCATTCGTAAGGAGTAAACTCCAATCGTGCGTCGTAGCTGACACACACACACTTTTTTTTTAAAATAAAAAAGTTATTAGCTAGAAACAACTACTCAGAACATCAGTAATTTTCGGATTCGCATACTGCACTAGAATCTTACTGTTCGCCACAGGTAAAGCACATTACCTTAGTTAACACTTTAAACTGTGTTATTGTTGTGATTGTCAATGTAGATAAACGTTTTATGCCATTTTGGATAGCTAGTGAAATAGGGCTATTATTTTTATAATTTGTACGACACATTCCATACATCCTTTATATGCAAATTCACTCTGAAGTGGAAATAAAAAGGGTTTTTTTATTGAACTCTAGCAAATTGACCTCCATAACGTAAAGTTTAAGGGTACTACTACAGCGTATTGTCATTTTAAGGAAGTGTTGCGATGTTAGGTATAAGATTATGCACAAAAATAGGATCAAAATAGGACATTCACTTAGGAGCATTTTATTTTTTGCCTGAAATCGGTACTTAGAAATAAAAACACAAAATCTTGAATATCTCAAAAACAAATCACTATCGGCTAGGGTACTTAATGACAAAACCTATTGCAAATGAGCTCTACTTTTACCCCTCCAAGGGAATGTATCGAATTATCAGTAACCCTGTATAATACAATACATAATACAATAGCATAATAACAAAATAATTGTACTCATAATGTATTTATAACTACCAAAGATTGCTAAATTATAAAAGGTTATTGATAAGGTTTGATATTAATTATTATATAATAATGATTAATAAAAGTCTTATTTATCGATTATAGAATGGTATAATTTCGTTTATTTACAATCATTTATTTAAAATAAATTGAATTAAATTCATATATCAATAATAATTAGATTAAAAAAATACAGCCTAAAACTTTACTGAACATAGATGAACATGTATAGTATATTTGAAAAATTAAAGAATTCTTAGTGATTCTTCTAATGAATAATATGATACCGTCCGCTACAGGAGGTGGTGGAGCTGGGCGTGACGTCGGCGGCGAACGCGGTGTCCGGCTCGAGCGGCGGCGGCGCGGAGGGCGCGGTGGCGGCGGGCGTGCCGTCGCACGCGCTGGTGGCGCTGGCGCTGCTGCTCAAGCTGCCCGGCTACGCGGCCGCGCTGCTCGACGAGGGTGCCCGGGCCGTGCACCTGCTGCGGCTGCTGCTCGGCGTCGCGCATGATGAGGAAGGACGTGAGTGCAGTTACATTGTTATTCATTACAAGTTAGACACATTAGCTTAGTTAGGTTAGACTAGTTAGGCACGTTAGGTTAGTTAGGTTAGATTAAGTAAGCAATAATGGGTATATAATAAAGTACTTAACTACAAAACTACTTAAATAAACTACTTAAGTGTACTCTACGATATGATGTACATGTTATACTGCTTTTGGTAAGTTTTCAAAAAGGATTATAATGACAAAAAGGTAATTGAAAAGAATAAGTGTTAATAATGAATACATGATTCAGAGTGGGATGAAGATTGTTGGTGTGTACTCAATTTCATTGTATTCATAAAAATACATAAATACGCACGCTTTTTTCAATTGTAGGGAGCATCGTAGTAAGCGGCAACGGGAACGGCACCGGCAACGGCGGCAGCGGCGGCAACGGCGGCGGCGGCGCGAACGGCAACTGGTCGCTGGGCACGCTGCCGTTCCGCGTGGTGGCGCGGCTGCTGGAGGCGGCGCCGTGCGGCACGGACGACGGCCGCGCGCTGCGCCGCGCGCTGCTGCAGCTCGGCGCCGTGCGGCTCGTGCTCGCCTGCCTCGCGGTCTTCACGCACCACAAACCTACCTCCAATGAAGTGAGCTATGAACTCAAAGTATTGAAATATGGAAACATTTATGACTTTGTGTCTGTTAGGCTTTATAGAATAGTTAACCATTGCCACATCTCAACAATTTAAAACATACATATATTACACATGGCATAATGTTTTTGAAATTGAGATATTTGAACTGAAATATTATAACCTATTTTTTTTTGAAATTATTTAAATATCTGTACACATTTAGCGCTCATACTATAATTAATTTAATGGAATTACTTTTAGTAGAATTTTACTGAAGTTTTTTTAAACTATATCCTCCTCCTTCCTCCGTTTAATTCGGTATAAAGTATTTTGGTATAAAATCCTGGAAATTATTGAAAAATGTTTAATATTCAACAATCTTCATATCACAAAATAGTGCCGAAATAGATTAGTCAATCATTACTTAATATTCTCGATATGCTTACTTCCAGAATAGCCAAATGTCTAACGGCGGCAAGGGCGAGGACAAGTCCCAGTTGTACTGGGCGAAGGGCACCGGCTTCGGAACCGGTTCCACGCAGCAGTCGTGGAATGTGGAGCAGGCGCTCGTGCGGCAGCGGCTCGAGGAGGAACATGTCACAGTATTGCTGCAGGTGAATAATACATTTAGTGTCGTAATCTGACGATTATGCTTGTTATATGTGGCAACTGTGGTACTGGGTATTCCAAAATTGTTGTTTTAACAAAGTATGCAGAAGTATTTGTGTACTATGGATATTTTGGTTACAACACTATTGTGTTTAAAAGTTAATTCGGGTTCATGGGACCGACATATATTAAAGTGTTTTCGTGAAGAGTTTTACTACTTGAAGCAAATACTTGATACTTGATGCTGAATTACGCTGCAAATTTCGGCCGGCGGCGTCATCCGCGATGCTGGTGCGGCATTAAAACTGTTGTGGCGGCCCAATATAACCTGTAATGAAATTGCCATAAAATTTCTTTATTGTCTCAATATAGAACCCTCTACATACCTGTTATTGATAAGAAAGAACATACCTAACCTAACCTAACCGAGGTCCGGTACCGTCAGGTGCTCGCGTCGTACATGAACCCGGGCGAGCGCTGGCCGCCGGAGGAGAGCGCGAGCCCGGTGGGCGCGCCGCCCGCGCCGGAGCCGCGCGACCTGCCCGCAGAGTTCGTCGACCTCGTCGCGCCCAGCTCGCTCGTGCCCGCCATCTGCTCCTATCTCAGGAACGACTCGGGTATGTGACCAATGATTCGTGTATAACTGGCATGTGACTATCAACTCAGGTGTATGATCAAAGTGTGGTGTAAAATGCTTGGGTCTGTGTAAATCAAAGGTTATTTTCTAGTTTTTTAATATTTTTAACACATGGAATGTGTACCATATACTTTTGTATGTTATCAATGGATTACGTACGTCATCATATTGCTTGAATTTACCAAGGACTTTTGCATTTAATCGATGCCTCGTATAGATGACACAATGCTGTTCGACTTAGTTAGAATACTGTAATAAATATAACGGTTGTGTTTATAAATCAGTTAGAACATTTACTGCACAGTTATATTGTAGTTAGAAAAATGTTAAAAATAAAAAAATAAGTCCTTTATTTACCTCTTACTATCAAACATGAATTGTACGTATGTCCGTGCAGTGCTGGACATGTCGCGGCACATCCCGCTGTACGTGTGCGTGCTGCGGTGCGCGCGCGCGCTGCACGCGCTGCGGGCGCCGCGCCTGGCGCCCGCGCTGCGCCCGCTGCCGCGCCTGCTGCACACCATGAGCCGCACCACCAACTCCTACGCCACCAAGCTCAGGTAACAACACACTGTACACATTGTCATCACGCCAACAAGCTCAGGTAACAATACTGTACACATTGTCATTACGCCACCAAGCTCAGGTAACAACACTGTACACATTGTCATCACGCCACCAAGCTCAGGTAACAACACTGTACACATTGTCATTACCCCACTAAGCGCAGGTAACAACACTGTACACATTGTCATCACGCCACCAAGCTCAGGTAACAACACTGTACACATTGTCATCACGCCACCAAGCTCAGGTAACAATACTGTACACATTGTCATTACGCCACCAAGCTCAGGTAACAACACTGTACACATTGTCATCACGCCACCAAGCTCAGGTAACAACACTGTACACATTGTCATTACGCCACCAAGCTCAGGTAACAACACTGTACACATAGTCATCACGCCACCAAGCTCAGGTAACAACACTGTACACATTGTCATCACGCCACCAAGCTCAGGTAACAATACTGTACACATTGTCATTACGCCACCAAGCTCAGGTAACAACACTGTACACATAGTCATCACGCCACCAAGCTCAGGTAACAATACTGTACACATTGTCATTACGCCACCAAGCTCAGGTACCAACACTGTACACATTGTCATTACGCCACCAAGCTCAGGTAACAACACTGTACACATTGTCATCACGCCACCAAGCTCAGGTAACAATACTGTACACATTGTCATCACGCCACCAAGCTCAGGTAACAACACTGTACACATAGTCATCACGCCACCAAGCTCAGGTAACAATACTGTACACATTGTCATTACGCCACCAAGCTCAGGTAACAACACTGTACACATTGTCATCACGCCACCAAGCTCAGGTAACAACACTGTACACATTGTCATCACGCCACCAAGCTCAGGTAACAATACTGTACACATTGTCATTACGCCACCAAGCTCAGGTAACAACACTGTACACATTGTCATCACGCCACCAAGCTCAGGTAACAACACTGTACACATTGTCATCACGCCACCAAGCTCAGGTAACAATACTGTACACATTGTCATTACGCCACCAAGCTCAGGTCGGACCGCTGTACACGTTATCATTTATATCATCATCATCATCGTTATATTATAACCATCATCGTTATAATATGATCGCTACGTGGTGATCAATGTCATCACCACTATCAACCATCACTGTATCTCGATTACGATATTTACTTCTTATTTTATAATTTAATTATGTATACTCATTTCACAAAAAACATTTATCTTCATTTTTGTATAAAATTCCTATATTTATAAATAATCTATACACTTGGTCAGAAGTAATCGACAAATGAAATATTACTGAAGATTGATTTTTATTTTTTTCAGAATGAGCAAAAAGAACATTTTCGGAAAAATGACATATAGCCAAAGATTTAGTTCGTCAAGTAATTCTGAATTATCGGAGGAAGACGAAGGTTTAGCGTCGCTAATAGCCGATATTCAGGTGAGTTTATTTAAATTTTTTTTAGCAATTATTATTTTTAATTTTATACTACGGAAATAGACATTATCTGTTAAAAAACAAATTACTATAAATTGTTTCCCTTATTAGTAATGTTTTCATTAGAAAAGCCAGTATTTTAATGTATAATATGTATAATCTGCAGGCGACGAGCGCGCTGATGTGGCAAGCGGAGGGCGAGGCGGAGGCGGGCGCGGGCGCGCGGGCTCGCGCGGCGGGCCCGGCCGGCCGCGAGGCGCGGTACATCGAGCTGATGCGCACCATGCAGTTCGGTCAGTTGTTCTCTTGGAATAATATTTGCTTGATATAGGACCAATAATTATATTACAAAAGTAGGAGGAAAATTGAATGCAGTAGGGCCAACATTAAAGAACAAATAGGTCATAAAAATTGAAACACAAAGAGTTATCAACAAATAAGTTATCAACAACGTGTACAATTAACCTAATTTTACATATTTACCCATTTATCTAGTAGTCATGAAAACCAATAGTAATTCTTTAATGTTATAGGTCCAATTTGATGTAATAGGTCTTTAATAATAGTCTTTTTTGGTGCAAAATATGAAAATCACTGTGCAACCAATAGATCAAAAAATGGAGTGAAAACGAACCAATCCTTGCCCCCACAGAGACGTTCGAGATGATAGTGGAGTGCGGCGAGGGCGGCGGGTTCCGCTTCACGGTGCCGTACCACTTCGAGGGCACGGTGCGCGCGGCGGGCGAGCGCACGCACCCGGCGCGCATGAAGCGCCTGGCGCAGGAGGCCGCCACGCTCGCCACCTCGCTGCCGCTCTCCTACTCCTCCTCCGTGTTCGTGCGCACCGACACCGACCGCCTCGACGTCATGAAGGTAACTGTTATTAAATAATAAAATACACGAAAATAAATTAAGTAATGACTCACGAATATTATTGAATTTAGTAGTAGAATCAAATGCTTTGGCTACTGGGTACTTTACGATTATGTGTTGTATACATTTGCAGGTACAAATGCAAAGATAAGTGCTCATATTTACTGCATTTGTAATATACCCAATAAAGTACAATTAAAAAAAAATACTTTCGAATAATTCTTCTAAGCAAGTATGTGACGGTATTGCATGAACCCATTCTGTATCAGAGTGTAATCAGGCATATTTACTACGTTTATTACTGCTACAATTTCTATGTTTTATAACATTGATAACCCGTTTCTACTACACGGAATTACACCTGTATAACATATAATTTTAACACGCGTGTCACACTACGATTATATGCAACACACATTCTAAAATAACTACATCAGGTGTTCCATTACATCAGGTGTTGATAACTGGGCCGTCGGACACGCCGTACGCGAACGGCTGCTTCATCCTGGACGTGTACTTCCCGGCGGAGTACCCGGCGGTGCCGATGCTGATCAACCTGGAGACCACCGGGCGGCACTCGGTGCGCTTCAACCCAAACCTGTACAACGACGGCAAGGTGTGCCTCTCCGTGCTCAACACCTGGCACGGCCGCCCCGAGGAGAAGTGGAACGCGCACACTTCCAGCTTCCTGCAGGTAAATGTTTTGAGATAAATGAGTGATTTATAGAATCAACAGATAAAAATCTAGCACCGTAAAGTTGGCGAATAAATGTTGCAAGTTTTGTTGACCATTTTATTTTTAGGTATATCATATGAAACTATATTGTACGTTACACGCGTCTTACAAATAGATAAAAAAAAGCACTAAGTTGTAAAAAAGGTGCATCTATTTATGTCTAATTAAATAAAAAAATAAACTAGAAAAATTAAACAACAGTGTAAAATGTTCCAATTTGAAGTGTGGTAACGGAGATATACATAATTGGGGTGCTTCAAGTTTTAGTCTTCAGCGGTAGTAACGCATCTGTGGCCGACTACTTGCTACTTCTGTGTTATAAAAAACGTAACGGTGATATTGGTTTATGAATCTCACGTGTTTCCCGATATCCCTCAGGTGCTGGTGTCGATCCAGTCGCTGATCCTGGTGCCGGAGCCGTACTTCAACGAGCCGGGCTACGAGCGGTCGCGCGGCACCCGCGTCGGCAACAGCGCCTCGCTCGAGTACAACTCCAACATCTACCAGGCGTGCGTGCGCTGGGCCATGCTGGACCATCTGCGCTCACCGGAGCCCTGCTTCAAGGAGGTACGCTGCTTTAGTATGTTACTAGTCTACTGTTGCGAAAATATTGCAAAATTTAAACTCAAATAAAAATATAATAGAGGTTATGATATTTTTTTCTTAATGCTTGAAATTATTTTTGTATATTGTTTTTAATGGCTATAAAGAAATGCTAAACTAAATAATTTTATGTTTTTACCAGGTGATCCAAACACACTTCTGGATCAAACGTAATGAGATAATGCAGACTGTAGCGAATTGGATCACAGAACTGGAAGGGCAGAGCGGCGACGAGCGTACGCAACGCAGCATACAGTTGAATCTAATGGCACTCAAGGTAAATATTTTACTTCATGTATGTATAAATAAATTCAATTTACACAGTCATTGCAATGAGGTTAGGAAAATATGAGTCTGATATAATATTTTAGCTGATGAGATGTGCCATCTTTAAATTCTTAATTGCGAACAATTTAGCGAAAAATATTCAACATTGTCAACTTCGAAAGTTTCTTTAAGTAACATATTATGTAGAATGGTGTAATAGAACGTGTATGGTATCCGCAGCGGCACTACGTGAAGCTGCAGGAGGAGCTGGGCAAGCTGCCGGTGCCGGCGGGGCTGGAGGAGCTGGACGAGCCCTTCACGCTGCCCGCCGCGCCGCCCGCCGCGTCGCCGCCGCCCGCGCCCGCGCCGCCCACCGCCGACGAGATCGACCACGACATGGAGAAGATCGTGTCGCAGGTGCTGGACTGAGCGGCCGCGCCCGACGCCGCGATCGCCCCGCGCACCGTGTATTTTAACTTAGAAGTTGCGTTTTCTATGGTTATTTTTTCTTTCTAGTAGGAATTTATCTAGCATTTAGTGGGAGCTCAGTTTGATTTGACACGTATTGTGATACTATATGGGGCCCGCGCGTGACCCGGTAAGGTAGGTAGGCCCCGGTCGCCGGCGACGATGTACGAGTCGCCCGGCGGCCGCGGCGGCGCGCAGCGTGACGTGTTGCGAGTGGGGTCGCCCCTGACGAAGTCGGATAAATACTCTTTAGGAATGAGCCCTTATATTTAATGTCACGAACCTTGCGCTGCATGCTAAGTCATTTAGAAGCGCCCGAATGGAGACTGGGAGGTCGTTCGGTGGTGCCCTTATATACCGTAGCCAGCGCTGCCGACGCATCCGGACTTCAGCCGGGCGGGCGTTTATCACTATGTATATTAAATTATAATTTTGGTGTATATAAAAATATTTTATTGAGTTTTATTAATATTTGTATTGTATTAAGTAATATTTGTATTTGCTATATTACTATTAAAGTGTAGGGAGCTTAGCATTACGCCGGAACGATGGAGGAGCTAAATAGTGGGAATATATATAAATTAGCACACGGTAGAAAATTATGTACAGGCCTAGCCGATTCACTTCACGATTCAACATGAATGTTACTTAGTGAAAGAGCTGACAATAAGTGTTTAGTGTAAAGTTTGGTGCTGAGCGCACAGAAGGCGGGCGGTGGGCGGGTCGAGTGTACATACAAATCATCAGTAGATCTCCCTCGATGTTTATCACTGTACTTTCATTGTGGAACTTAGGACGTCTACATGTTAAATTGACTGTGAATTTCGGTATGTAAATAAAGAATTTATGTTACTGCACTGGATGTCTTTTATTTCAATGTCATTAAAAATCCGTTACTATATAAAATTATGTTGTAAGGAATAAATAAAAAAAATCTGTAATGTACAAATTACATTCAGTTCTCACTCTCTCACACACAAACACTTACAGGTTGAACAAAAAAATCCCGGGAAGCGGAAATTAGGTATCCATTTTTAAAGTACAGGATACCAATTTAAATACAAGGAAGCAATAAATAACAATGTTACATTTCATACTAATAAACAATGAAGCCTTTCAATCTACCACGACACTAAAGATGTTGATAAAATTTACATCCGCCTAAAATTGAGTTTTTACGTGCTATTTTTTGCGGCTTGGACAGTAGTTATGTTCTGCAGTAGTGTGCATACATTGCCGCATACTGACAAAGTTTAATAAATATTCTGTGCTAAATTATTGTTCAATTTGTCGAATGCAGCAACGTTCTTATTAGTGATCGAAGGCAGCAACAGATATTCTTAAACAATTAAAAATAATAAAATGGTTTTCATCTTTCGGTTATTTCAGATCGAGTGCAAAATAGTTTTTTTTGTATCGAAACGCACAACAATGTATTTATCCAATTTAAATTATTTCGTTTTTGTCTCTGATTACGACGCCGGCTTAATAAGAACAAAGTAGTAACTGTGCTTCAATCTCGATTCTCGAATGTTTCATTTTGCACTAAGCTACACTACGCATAGCCGCTGCTGCGTGCAGTTCGTTACAACCGTACATAACTGCATGGAATTGGACATACAAACTGCACGTTTTCAATAGATAATAGATATTTACAATCTAACCACACGAATTAAGTGATTAAACTTCGTTGGGTACGGTTGAAACTGACTGCACAAGGCGGCGGCTATATGTCCGTACTGGACTACGTCTACTACGTACTGGTCCGTACGTAGTAGACGTAGTCCATTGAGTTATTTATTCCCAATGGAAGCCAGTGTTTTATTCCTAGGCAAAAACGAAAACGTGGATAAATACATTATTCTTAATTCCTATACAAAAGGAGATTATTTCGCACCCTATCCAAAAAAATCAATAATTTGTATTTTAAAAGCATCGCGTCCTGCAGTTCAAAACCGAACACACAGTCAATATATGAACTGAAAAAATGTGGTCCGCCTTGGGGAGCCAAGTTCCAAACTTTTATGTCATCGACACAAATAATATATGTGGTACAAATAAGTCTCGTGTGTAATATAAGTCGTTAATAAAATTAATCATCCAGGTAGCATGTCTGCTCTTTCGTCAGGTTCTATTATAAAAATAAAATAATAACCCTGCCTCCAATATCTTGCTTGCCACATATAAAAAAAAATCTTTATTCTTCAAATTTCGTTCTAATTAAAAATTATATTGATTGAATATTAATGTGGGGCTCTACTAGACAGTGTAAAATCTTTGGTAGGCAAAAATTGGACAAGTTGACTATTAATAACTAAGAATTGTAAGAACAAAATCCTCGTCCCAGCAGAGGAGTAGCTAAAACCACCATCCAATATAATCTGCAAACTCCAATTATGTCAGGGGTGATGTATCAAAATAGACACGAACCGGTCTTCCAGTGGAGTAATCTCTAATCACTTCACAAGAGACACGCGGTAGCAAGGATAGACCACGTGGAAAACAGGAGCGAGAGCGCGCACACATAACGTATGTGTGAATGATCTCGCCGAGCGCATGACGAGACTGATCGCATAAGAAACGTCATTGCAAGACAACTGTATTTTTACATCTACCCACTTAAAAGTTGACAAGGATGGAACATAATTATGCAAATTATGGTCAATATTTACGGATGGTCAAGTAAAATATACAGAAAAAAGGAAAATAAAACGAATATACAAATAAATACTAATACGCATTTATTGATCGTCTATTTACATTGTCACAAAGTAAAAATCCACTTAACGAAATTATTATGACTCAATAACTAGTATCTTGACTACAACACTAAATTAGTATTAAGCTTTTCTTTTCTAGAGCCTTAAATATAGCTGTGTGTAAAATGAGTAACTTTTGATTCTATAATTTTTCTATATTTATTACGATACCACTTACACATAAAGCATTTTATATATGTATAAAATTGTAGGCACATCAATACAACACGAATATTAAATAAATAATTTAACTATTTCAATCAAAAAGAGGCTACATTTTTTTTCGTTTTTCCAAATAAAATTATCGTAAAAAAAACTTTTAGAAGAGTATTTTGTTCACTAGCTTTAATATCTAATGTGGTGTTGACACTATAAAAACTTGGTTTTCTTACTATCTTATATGACCTGCTTTGTAATTCTTACTTCGTATGAGCGTTTACTTGTATCCAGGTACTAAGCAACAGTAACAACGCTACTGACTATTTAAAAGTGATAAAACACTACACAATATCTGCCTACAGTAGAATGAACATACTAGCGTCAATTTCCATCACAGATGGAGTTTGTGACATTAAAATATTTATTTACATAAATGTTACTATAAAAATATTTCCTATCTACAGTAAATCTATTGGTATTGTCGGCTGTCGCTACAGCGTTGTGCAGTATGACTATAATACTTGCCGCGTCGACTACCCGGGAAGTAATCGTGTCGAATGTGTCTGTTGGTCGTTGAAAGAACACCTATATTCGTTATGGCACGAGTGTCCTATAAATGCTACTCAGACCGATGATTGTTTTAAACTAAGTACAACCGACTGCACCAAACCCAAAATTAGTCAAACCCGAAGACATTCATTTTCTGGCACCTAATGGTGTTTTCAAGTAATGTGGTATTTTATAAGTAATATGGTATGTTTCCAGTATTTAAAGATAGTTGTAATGAAATGTTTTAGTCCAGTAATGGATTTAGGTGTAAGATATCCAGACAAAGGTCAGGCACCAAAACTATTAGTAGTGCCAAACTTGATAAAAAATATGAAAATCTTAAATCGTTGAAATAAAATATATTCTTTGGATATTGCTAGAAAAATTAAGGTGGTTATAATTTAAAATCTTACGTTATTCATAGATATGAACAGAGAGATGGCAATCGCACTTCCGAATGTGATTACAAAAGGGATATCAAACAAGACTAAGGTAAAATAAAAACCTAAATCCGCCACTGGTTACATAATTATGAATATAGATATGTATAGATATGTCGGTCGGGGGTCGGTTTCGGCGAGGTGTTGGTCTACTTCCTCTTCTTCCAGGCCTCGTCCGACTGCACGTCCAGCTCCATGGGGTTCAGCTGCCCAGACTCCACGCACGACTTGCAGCAGAACCTGATAAAACATCATTCTCATATTATAATACGTAATTCGTCTTCTTTTTATATTGTTTTCTAAATCTGAATGTTCTTTAATGCACAGTGCATTAAAGTACATTCAGTAGAATATATTTACTTGTCAACACTATTCATTGTGATGGGTAGAAAAACTACATGGGACCAAAAGGGCCTCCTTGAGGGAGGGGTCTAAAAATTATAATGTTTATTTATATATTTTTTTTATTTTTATATTTATTTATTTCATAAAGCATTACAAAGGTATATTTTCACACTCTTGGGGTAATCTTTATATAATAGTAGTTTATTTAACATAATTAAGTATCGTCAGCTGCCTAAACTGGGTAAAAAAAACTGTAATATAGGCAACTGAACTCTCCCTAAAGTGTGTCTGAGTTACTATATAATCTGTTTAATAGAATTCAATATGTGTATTTATTTGTTAATTGATATCTATTTTTACAATTAAATTGTTTCAAGTTTTATATTATCCAGAAATAGCGTTACCTGGAGTAATACTGATGCTTGCAGTATTTGCTGCGGACGATGAGGGCGCAGTTGGCAAAGTAGGGGTTGTCCGTGCACTTCGGCGGGATGTACAGACCTAGGAAATAAGAAATATAAATTGTAGATATCAGGAATAATATTCAAATATGTTTTGCTACTAGTGTATGAAAATTAATAAAGCAATAAATAAGTGGCATCGTCAAGTGCAAGTAAAAAGTAATACCTAACAGTATTTTGTTTTGTTCGTGTTCTTCCCATTTGATATCCATATCATGAGGTTCTTGATAAATAGTAATAATTACTTTTCGTTCAAATTATTGAAGGCATTTAAAACTAAATCAACACCTGGTTCAATTTATTGAAGCCTCATTGTTGAAAGTTCCAGCTTCCTTGTCAAGTAATTGTGTTCTTTAATGATTGTTGATTTCTAAATGATTCTAGTTGGTAATATGTACCTTCAACGGTGATCTGCACGGTGGAGGAGTGCGAGGAGTAGGGGTTGCTGGCGTGGCAGCCGTACTCGCCGCTGTCGTTGATGTTCGCGTTGCTGATCGTCAGCCGGGCGTCTGGGAACACGTGGACATGTCTTTTATAAACACTTTATCATCAAATTAAATAAAAAAAATATTGTACACTTTTTGCTATCCCGAAGTACAATACTTGTGGTATAAATTATCATTGAAAATAAAGTTAAACACTTTAAAATTTTTCTGGTGTTAAATTGTAGTCAATCCTAATATTTAACATGCAGCACGTCTGATTTGAACTCTGCCTACCATTCCGCATTGAAACAGCGTGGTGTTTATCTTAATCATAGAAAAGAAAATCAAGTAGAAGTGGTAAGTACGAGCGAATGTATCGGAACCGTTGTCGCCAAACTCACACTTGCGTTTTTCATGTTACATATAACACTACTAAAGTAAATATCATTTTATTGGTCATTTATAGTTAACTCGAAAGTATTCTAAAATATACAGAATGAATATGTAAAAACAACTTAGGCGCGTATAATATTAAAGTTTATTTTTCTACAACACATAAAAGCATTTACGTCATTTAGTATTTGAAAATGTAGTTCCGCTACTTGACCATAGATGGCAGTGATTGGGCTTTATGCAATTATAGCCCTAAGCACTTTAAACTTACGGAACAAACTTGCGTAATATTTCTCCTACTGGAATAGTGACAAAAGAGTTTATTTACGATAAAATTATCGATACTCATCGATTTACTGTGCTAGCTATAAATGTAGAATAGAATTAAAATTAAACAAGGATTAATTATTAAAAAGTAAAATAAAAAACATAAGTATTTCATCCTAAAAATGAATGCACGAAACGAAAATGTTCCCGAAAGCAGACCGATGCTGTTGAAAAGGGCAGCTTAAGATTTTGTTACATATATAGAGTAACAGATGAAGTTTTTAGCTATTTAAGCTGCCGCAGATTTTAAATTTGTTTTAAAAATATATTATAAAAAAATAGTTAGGTTAAAATGTTCAAGACTCTAAATACTACGTACTACATAGTTAACGTATTTTTGTACATAGATATATTTTGTAAATGATATAAAGTAAATATATAAATGTTAAACATTTAGTAATTGTTCGCATCCTTAACAATTATATAGCATCGGTCTATTTCTCCTTACTAGTAGCACTCATAAATCCAAGCCATCGAAAAATAATGAGATATGTCATGAGAGATATGATATGTGAGTACACCTCAGCTATGTGAGTTACAGCTATTACGTAGTAGGTATTACGATACTTTTTGCCGCAAGAACCTAATTTTAGATTTATATAATTTTATTTTCTAAATATAATATTTTCTCTTTATAATAATGTATATTGTAAAATATCGATAAGAAAAATTATACTTGCCCCCATCACTTATTGAGTAGCGTGGATTCTTCTAGACGTTTTGGTATGGTGGAATCAATTAAAAATGAACTTTATTTGAAAGCATTAAGGTTGATGTTAGCGTGACTATGTGGAAATTATTTTTAAATTTGATATTTTTAAGATTTTAGGAAATATAAAATAAAATTGTACTCAGTGATGGTACGAAACACCTCCATTTTTAATTGTCTTCTTTCTGCTATCATTTTTACATTCCAAAATAGCATAATATGTCTTTATAATTTATTTTATAGAATTTGACAAACATCTGTCTCGAACCGACGCTCAAACATGAGTAGACTCGTTTGAAGGCAAGTGAGAGTAACAACGCCTAGTAGTGGAAGCCGCGCCACGCCTACTTAGCACTTCCACTTGTTTTTTCTGTTCCATGATCTTAATAGATGTTGGGCGTCTGTAGGCAGTAGGTTATAAGTAGTTACAGCAATATAATCTTACCAAAAGTTAAAAAGTGGTAGAACGACTACTCTATCGTTCGACTTCGGCTCGCCACCGTCTTATCTATTTCTGCCATAAGTTCGTAGTGAATTATAAAACGGCAGTGTTGGCGCTGCTCTGTTGTGGTTTGAAGGGAGACATACTTCTCCGAAGTATTCAAGCTTAGTTCTCAGGGATAGCGGCGCTGTGGTCAACCACAGGCGGGAATTTGGACTTGTCTGGTGTTGATTGCCATGTCCATGTGCGCCAGTAGCCACTTAACAACTTAATCATCTGCTACTACTATATTACATGCCTATATAAAAAGTTAACGAATGTATAACACATAGCAGTCATCATAGTTCAACGCGTCGTACCGGTGACCATCATGCGGTCGGTGGGCACGAGGCGCACGGAGTCCTTGGTCCAGTACACGTCGGGCAGCGGGTAGCCGTCCACCGCGCACGGCAGGTTCACCTCCGCGCCCGCGTACACCGTCGTGCGCTCCGCCACTATGCGCGTCGTTACCGGCACTGGAAACGTTGCGATAGAATATTGACGATTTTGTTGAAGACTTGTTCAACGACATTCACAATAATGTAAAGTATGTTCTCAAGTGAACGACTGTTTTTAAACCTGAACATCTAAATACTTCGATAAGTATCAACCTACGGACTCATTTGAAGTAATAAGTAAATTTGCATGTTTTTAATATCAACATCTGATGGTAAATTATTCTAGTCCCATCAGAAAAGACTAAACTCGGAAATCACTTTAAAATTTGAAACAAAGCCCTCTTGTTGTTGTCTTGTTGTTGTAAGCCTCTTGTCTTGTTGTTGTTGTTGTTGTTGTTGTTGTTGTTGTTCTTGTTGTGTCTTGTAGTGATCATTGTCTTTATTGAAATCTCACATTAGTTATAATTAGCGCATTTTTATGGACTTATTAAAATCCTTAACCAATAATTACACACAATCTGTAACAATGTTTAATATTCAAAAATTTCAACTAAAGCTTCTGGAGTTTCAGATGCGTGTTGTAAACCATGAAATTACACTCTGTGTTTGTTTAAATAACATCGACTACATACCAAAACATATAATCATTTAACGAAATTAGATCATACTCTAAGAATGTATTTATTATTGTTACAGATTACTCAATGCAGATTGAAGGTAACTTATTTGCAGTCGAACAAAATAAACTACGACCTAAAATAAACCAATAATTTCTCATGTCCGATTAGTTTAAGATTAAACATCCTTGGTACACTTTGCTTATTGTAAACATCTGTGGCTAAACTATAATTTAGGTACGTCATCGACTGGAATAATATATGAACGTAAGAACATAATATAATTAAGTACTTACCTATTAAATACAGTTTTGCTTAAGTTCATTCATACATAGCTTACATACATACAATTTTACATACATATTTCACAAATAACAATAAATTTACAATTTTGGCAACGGGAGATCTTGCGAGTGTTCCTTTGTAAGGGGCGATGTGACGACATCTCGCAATTCGCATTTGGGGGGAGGGGGGTCGGGCACGGCAGAATGTTCAATAACTTAAAATTCTATTTACATTTTATAATACGTACAATACAGGTTTCGCATTCATATTTGTTTTTATTGTAATATATTAGGTACTTTTGAATATTATAATAAATTAAAAATATACTTACATTATGTCATACACCTTGTGACCCATACAAATAAATAAATCAAGTATAATTCTAAAAGAAATGTCATGCATAAATGATTCCGACATGCAACATGCAATGCGCCATGTAAGAAGAAGCGTGTAAATGTCCCGATCTTACCGGTGTAGAGCGGGAATTGTATGTCGGGCGTGGTGGGCGCGGCGGTGGTGCTGGCGTCGGTGGGCCGCTCGGGCGTCGAGCTGCTGCGCGCCTCGCGCTCCGTCTGCACCGACACCGGCCACTCCGCCGGCTTGCCGATACCGTTGTACGCCATGCAGATGTATTCGCCGAGCGTCTCCGGGATCAGGCTGCGGATCTGCAGCACGTTGCCGCGCGCCTCGTACAGCGCGCTGCTGTAGGGCACCATGGGCCCGTTGCGGCCGCGGTACCAGTAGATGGTGGGCGGCGGGTAGCCGTACGCGAGGCAGCGGATGTTGACGGCGCGGCCCGCCTCGCCCGTCACCACGGCGTTGGCCGCGCCCGCGATGCCCGCCGGACCCTCCTCCGGATCTACCCCCCCGTTTGTTAGTTACTAAATCTACAGCGGTTTGTGGAACTTTCTTGCAATGATTGGAGTTACAATTATATTTCGAGCATTGACGACGAAGCATTAGTTGTTCTAAATAAATATTCCCGTTTTAGTTTTTCTCACAGACTTAAATTGACTCACTCATAGAACTAGATAATTTGTAGTTCTTTACCAGTATCATGTTGAAAAATTAGGAAAGCTTTACGTGCCTGTATGTCAATTGCTGCGACATATTTTTGGTTGTTGGGAACAAGCACATGATGCTATAGGTATATTTTGTGATTTATCTAAAGCTTTTGATTGTGTTGATCATAAATCATTATTGTTAAAATTACAATATTATGGTATTCAGGGAAATTCACTAAAGTTGATAAATTCTTCTTTAAACAATAAAGTCCAACGAGTGCAAGTAAATGGAGCATTATCAGGAGGCTCTAATATTAAATAGGTGTACCTCAGGGCTCCATCCTAGGTCAATTTCTATTTTTAGTTTATATTAATGATTTGCCATATGTAGTAAAGGATTTATCTGAGGTTGTTTTGTTTGTGGATGACACTTCCTTGCTTGATTAAGAACTGTTTGTTGCAAATAACCTACTCCTGAATTGTAATAAAACTAAATGTATTAAATTTATGCTACCAAATGTAAGGAGTATGGGGATGAATGTCGTTCTAAATAGTGAGACTTTGCAATCAGTCAATGAAACTGTTTTCTTGGGGATAACCATTGACTCTAAACTCGAGTGGAGTCCTCATATCTCTGCTTTGTCCAGCAGACTTAGTACCGCAGTTTTTGCAGTCAGAAAAATTAGACAGTTAACGGACATCCCCACTGCCAGGCTTGTTGCTATTTCAGTTACTTTCATAGCAATATGTCTTATGGCATTTACTGTGGGGTTGTGCTGCTGACATAGACACCATCTTCACTATTCAAAAAAGAGCAATAAGGGCAATATAGTCTGCGGCGGTGGTGAGTCCCTGAGATAATTTTTTCCCACTATTAATATATGGACGGTACATAGTCAATACATCTATGAAAATATAATGTATGTATTTCTTTTAATATGCGTAGGAACTATTACCTATAATGCTTAATCAGCACGTAGATAGATATATTATGTACCTACTTTTACATACTCTTCCTAAAATGAACATGATACTGCAATTTTGAACGAAAACATAATATAAACTTTTTGTTATGTTCCAGGAATTATCAGAACGCTTCTGATATTTTTTGTAATGTAAGTACGCAACATGACTGCTACTTAAATCTCCACTGCCAATGCTTCTTGGTAAGGTAGTAATAAATTTTGTGCAGAACATTCCACAAACTCTAATGTTATTAAACTACTAAGCACATATTAAAATGAAATGGTGTCGTTATTTTAACTTTAAATATTCTTGGTTCACTTCATATACTGTAGTTAATAATCAAAATAGATATCAGCGATAAAAAAGCTAAACATTATAGGTAAAGTAAAAAAAATCCCACACTAAGTTTAAAACCAAATTCAAAATTGCACAATTTAATTAATTAGAACTGTAATTCTTTTTATTACTTAGCGACACACGCGATTATTACTTCATTATTTAGACCAAGAATATTTAAAAGTATCCCAAAACCACAGTTATTAGACCGATCACCTGCATTGGCCGCACAAAACAGCACAGCGCCTACGATCACTGAGAGACGCAACATTTTCGCGCTAAGTTTCAAATAGACTGACTGAAGTAATCGCTTTGCACTGGGGGCGTATACGTGTTAATAGTAAGATAAAAGTGTATTGACTGCAAAGCTAGACATGGATCGCCGCTAAAACAACGTAACTGATTTGTTTTTCAATAATTTATTTGAAAAAATACTAATGACTAATACACGAACTTGTTAAATGCCATGAACTAAGGTAATTATTATTATAGATTGTAATTGCAAAGTGAAAATAATAAAGTAATTTATTTATTTTCGAAAATGCTCGCGAAGTTAGAACATGTATAATACTGTTCAATAATCACTATCTAGAGAGGTCAGGGGGGCTAATTTGTGTGCATTAGACAAACATAAACATTGCAATTACGATGTACATTAACAATCGTTATTAGTTGGAATGACTGAGGTCAAGTACGATAGACTTCGAATCTTATCTTACGTTATATTTAGATGGAAATGGTGACAACAAATGATTTGTTATGAAGCAATTCATATAATCGATTTAACTTCTTGTTAAATGTTTATGAGATGCCCATAGATCTCAGGACTCAAATTATTAAGTGAATAATTGTAATCAGAAGTAAGTTGCGCCGTTTTACTTATAATACGGAAAAAGAACCTTGAAGTCTTATGCAAGTGCTCGATAACACTATATAAATCACTGAGAAAGATTTGTAAGTTTCCATGATTTCAAATTAGAAGTCAAAGTAAAGTATTTTTTCTATGCTAATCGTGTATATACTTACACTTAGCTATAATCACGGCGTTATGTTTAGGCATTGGTTATTTATGATACCGAAAGGAATTTACAATGTTTACGTTTACGCGTTTACCTTTTGCACGTGGCGTTATCATCCCAAAATTGGGTCAATTAGATTGTTAACCCGCAAAGTGATTGATACCATTACAGTACAAATTCGTATTGAATTACATCAATATCTGTTCAGCTCTCAATGATCAGGTGCAGTACTGTTATTATTGGGAAAAATAGAAAGGAAAATTAAGAGATAGTATAAAGAACATTTCCAGAAAAGGTAAGTCATTAGGTATATTAAACCCAACCTAATATGACGACACTGTATTGTAGATAAGATGATAATAATATTATTTGTAGCATAAATAAGTACATAAATTAAGATAAAATAATCCTCGTTTAGGATGTATAATTTCAATCGAACTACATATGCGAACGAACGAACGAACTACATATATACAATGCCGTCACAATAGTACCAAAGTTAATAAAACTATACTACCAGTAAATGAGATTATCTAAATATCTAATTATCTAAATTCTACCCACTGAATAGGAAAGTATGTGGGAGGGTCATGTCGAATTTTTCTCCCAAAAATATAATTTTGCTTACAAAATATTTCAGCTTTGTAATAATATAATCATTAAAAAACAAGACAATAAAAGCTATTGCACTGCTTTATAAAAATATTTTTTAATATAGAGTGTAATTCGGCCGTGTCAGATCAACAAAAATATTTTTTATAAATGAATCTATAATATTTTCATTTGACTAACATACTTTTCTATTCCGTGCTTCTACTAAATGTGTACTTTCCAAAACCGTCAATCGTTTCGGATGAAAGTGTATTATTTATTGCAAAGTGAATGCAAACCCAACCCATCGGATGCAAGTACTCTACCAAGAACTAAGTTTGGTGTTACTCACCGTTGACCAGCAAGTTTACTTCCTGCGAGGCGGTGCCCAGGGGGTTGTTAGCGATGCAGATGTACACGCCGGAGTCGTTGCGGTATATGGACACTATCTCCAGCGCACCGTCCGAGAGCAGTCGGTAGCGGTCCATGTCGCTTTCGATCTGTTTTTGGATTTTTTTTAATGTTTTCATAACGGATACCTATATAGTTCTGAGAACATGATAGTGAATTTTCAGGCATGTAGATTTGGGTATAAACTGAATTATAATAATTTGTTTAAATATAATTATGGGGATTCGAACGAGGATTTTCACAGTACTAATAAATTTTCTATCTAATGAGTCGATTCTTCATTGCTGAAGGTCGTGCTTGTTTTAGTGGTCTACTGTGCAGGTGTGCTGCAATTTCGCACGTGCTCGGTCTTCTGCTCGTAGTGAATTATATTATTGCTTAATTGTATGTTGTTAATGTTTTAATATGTTATGTTTCTGGAACTTTTGTGGTATGTTCCCGTGGCCTAGTAGTGTGGTATAATCCGTGCCAAACTGCTAGTCAGCTCTGAAG
Organism: Epargyreus clarus clarus; assembly: GCA_014595695.2. NCBI lineage: Eukaryota > Metazoa > Arthropoda > Insecta > Lepidoptera > Hesperiidae > Epargyreus > Epargyreus clarus. The sequence continues at coordinate 2,225,771 of JACTTY020000016.1, read as the reverse complement.
TCGTTGCGAGCAGGTGTAGTCATACGATATACTATGACGACGCGAGTGATTCCATATGTATATTCTATATTTCTATAGATCCTGGATTTCTATATTTCTATATTTCTATGGATCGGACTAGCCGTTTGTCGCGGATTATACCACTATTTTATATAATTGGTGCAAGTTCGTGTCGTGTGAGTGTAGTTACTGTGCGTGTGTTACCGTGATCTCTCCGCGGCGCCAGGTGATGCTGGGCGGCGGGTTGCCGTGGAAGAGGCAGCGCAGCGTGGCCTTGCCGCCCTCCGCCGCGCGCACCTCGGGCAGCGCTTCCTCCGGGGCAGCGGGCTGCGGCGCGCGGGGTATGTCTGCTGACGTGAACCACGTTTTAAACCTAGGCGCGGTCCCAGGGGGGGAGTGACAGGGGTCATGACCCTCCCGTCGAGTCAAATTTCATTTCGTGGGGAAACCCTGCATGGATTCCTCTCTGCCACGGGGATAGCGGAGAGGATATGCTGCATTTTACAATAAAAAAACGTTACAAAAATTGGTCTAATTGAAACAAATTTTCCCTGTGACTCCCCTCCTCACAAATCTTATGCTGCTATCGTGTTTGCTTAAACCAAGAATACGATTGGCATTATTAATAATTTTGACTTATATTATGTTTTGTTTTGTTTCATTATGGTTCTTTATAATCGACGACAGGCTGTTAAAAAGCAGTGAAATTGTCAGCGATTGTTGGCAATTGTCGCGACTGTCAGCGGTAGTTTAAGGACATTTTGCGTTGAGAATAACTATAATGAATCAATTTTAACAATTATTTATTTACCGATAAGTAGTTATATCAACGTAACATAATATTATATCACGATCATCATATGCTTTGTATAGAGCGGGTACAGAAGAGATTTGTCAGGCATCTTGCGTATTCGTCAGGTAAAAATAACGACATGTATTTTTATAACACTTCACTAGATCACTTTAATCTAGCTTGGGTACTCGGAGAGATGCATCAGATCTTATATTCTTATACAAATTAGTAAATTTTGAGATACATTGTAAGCGTCTTCTCTCTAAGCTCTTCTTTAGAATATTCGTCAACATGCCTCGCAAACCGTTTCAACTCTTCGTACTTCCCCATTGTAAAACTAAATTGGGATCAAACTCTCCTATTGCAAGACTGTCAATACTCTATAATAAGCGTAGTGAATCCACGGACATCGACATTAATAATATGTGCTAAGCAGCTAGGTGCTTTTATGAAGGCTGTATTTAAATTATAATTAGTGTTTAATTTACTTGCACATTTTTTTTTATTTTTATGTGGTTTTATTTTTGGTATATAAAGTTTGTTATTTTATTTTCATTAACACTTACATCTGTATTGCACGGTCGTACATTTATTGCTTGCAATAACTAGATTTAACTTAAAAATATATACAATGTTACCACCTGTTGTTGAACTTTAAAATAAATGAATAAATCATCATGCAGTATACCTGGTATGTACGTGGTGGTGGGCAGCGCGGTGGTGGGCGGCGCGGTGGCGGGCGGCGCGGTGGGTCTGGCGGGCGGCAGGCAGCGGCGGGCGCAGCCGCGCGCGCAGCACTTGCCGGCGCCGGGGCAGTCCGCGTCGTCCGCGCACTCCGCCGCGCAGCCCGCGTCGCGACCCGTCGCCGCCGCCGCCGGACACGAGCCGGACTTGTTTACTGTACGACGTTTGCAACGTTATACATGATGATCATAACATATCTCTTTTTATATATATATTTGAGCCTAACGATAAAGCAGACGTGCTACCTGATGGAAAGTAATCAATGTCGCCTATGAACATTTGCAATACCAGAGAAGGAACTCTTTTAGCACTTTTTTTGAAGAGCCCTATCTCTTTACGAACGGGCTCCATATTCAGAAAAACATCTCGAGGACACGGCAATATCTCGCTTTAGGAAAATTGAAATTGGAATTGAATTATACCCGCGAATAAAGTTGTTCTGTTGAAAAATTACAGATACGAATAGGTAAGTACATATTTTAAGGACTATAAAATTTAGTCTTTAGGATCTTTCTTCTCATCCACTAATTTCTATGTTAAAGAGGGCGGCGCTAATCCACGTAAACCATACTACACCAATAAAATAACATGTTGAACATACATATATACATACATAGTGAATGTATATTCATATATGTATGTTGAACATACACATGAAAAAAACATAAAAAAATTATATACATAGTGAATGTATATAATTTTTTTATGTTTTTTTTCAAAATTTTCTATATAGCCAAGGTATTCCATTCGTAGCAAAGATGTCTTCGTTGTAGACAAATGGGTCCAAAATGCAACCTTACGTATATTGCAAGCTAAATTACATAAATTTGCCGAGAAGAAGAGAACATTTGAGTGGTCGCACCACATCAAATAACGACCCCATGGTAATCTAATCAACCCATTAGTTACAGCAAGTAATACTATATCCGTAGAGAAACACAATAAAGAATATTAAAATAAACTTGCAAATTAATTCGTTAAAAAACAATGGCTACTACAGCATACGCAACACTGTCACATTTTTTATAAGTATACCGACCGTAGTAGTAAAAATTATAAAATTTTGAAAATGCTTATAACACGAAATCAAAGATAAGTAATCAGATTCTTTTCAATTAACTAAATTAAAATTATAATGTCGATGCATACTTATCGCGCAGCCAGACGACAGGCGCGGGTCCCCGGTGAAGGGATCTCTGTAGGGCGTGTTGACGCAGCGCTGGCCGGCCGGGCACACCAGGTCACACGCCTCCTCCGTACAGCGGCATCTGGGGTACAACATACACTTAGCACTCAGACTACACTAAGAAAATTGAGTGGAATTTGAAGGTGGAAGTACTGGTCGAATTCGGAGGCACCACCACCACACATTTCGACTTTGTAATAGTGTAGTAGTGCCGTTCCAACTTTGCCCTCGGGGCGACAAGGCACACGTGGCCGATCTGAGGTCGGATTTTAATCTAGGTTTCGTAAGTACCTATATACGTTACGCAATATAGCGTTACATACCGTATCGTATCGTACACTTAATTTTTTTTGGCACATTTCCCAATGATTTAGTAATCTATGTGTAGTATTGATGGCTAGTGCGATCTTCATTTTCATGGATGCCAGGTCACACGCCACTTCATAGTTTTGTTAAAAATCACTCATGACATTTCTAAAATTCCTCAAAAGAATTTACACTTCAAAAATAACAACGGTCCTACATGATGTCGATTATTGCATTGTCTGTATGTATGCTGCTTCCTGCCTCACCTTTCACAGCCGTTAGATTCAAGGGTTCTCTCGACCCTGCTGCAGTTGAGGCTCGCGCACTCGGCCCTGTAGGGCTCGCAGATGTCGGCGACGCACGAGCACTGCATGCAGCCGTCCCAGGTTCGAGTCCGGTTCAACAGGCCAGCACCACAGCGCAGGTTAGCGCACTCTTGCTCGTAACGCTCGCAGTCAGGTTCTACATTGTTATCTGGTTTGTAAAAGTAATGAGATATTATTATTACTATGTGCTATATATTATGGAGAAATTACCTTGAGAAAGACCTCAATGGTACTTCTATATATTTTATATGTAGGGAAAATAGTGTAGAACATTTTTCTTTTATTATAATTACTTTAATAATAATTTTGTTTGAGTGTATATCGCCTGTTCATCATCTGTTGTGCGAGGTACCATCGCCACCTATGTCCAGAGTAAAGCAACCCTGAATTTCGATGGAAGAATGTTGATATAATAAAATATGGCGAACATCTCAGAACTGGTAATGCATATGTGATCGGCTTCAGGTAGAAATGTTCTATATAGAGTTGATTATATCTAAGATGTCCAAGAGCGGTAGTACCTACTTATCATCAGGTGAACAACAAATTGCTATTCCAATAATATTTAAACAAATTATTACCTATCTTTAATAATATAGATCAAATGAAAAAAGATAAAAAATATTATGATCATCGTCGAATTGCAAACACCGGGCGAACAACTCGTATTTATTGTCGTTGGAACGAAAATTGCACTAAAACCACAGATTGTACAATTACTAGTACATTTGAATATGAAGATAGGTACTCATACGACTCATCAAATAAAATTACATATATCTAGGTACAAAGATGTCTACTTATTTACATAAAAGGTATATTAATATGCACTTTAGTTTTTATAACGTTTTTAGACGTTTTAAAAACTAAAGTTATTATTATTCACATAAGCTTCACATAAATTTCACATTCGTAAGCTTACTTATATACAAAATGCATATACACAGTCGAAATTCAGCGTTACTTAACGTGTACCTATTATTATAATTACAATCTACCTTATTTATTTTGAAAATTAAATTGTAATGTTTTTAAAATCATGATTTACATATTTTAAGAATAATGTAAGGCAGTTTACTCCTTATACAACTGGTAATTATTAAAAAACAATAAACACGATTGCTTAAAAGTAATTAACTGAGAAAAGTAAAAATTGTGTAATGTCTAGGTGACTCTTAATTTTTTAAATAAATCCAAAGACACATCATATGTTAAAATCCCTAAAACCATTTGGGCTGTAGGGTGTGCAAAAGAATGAGATATGCATACGTACATACGAAAATTTGGCTATTTCTTAAAATACCTATTTTTAAAACAAAAGAAAACATAGTGCACAGTGTACAAAGAATAGAAAAGAAGGCAGGCGGAAGCAGTGAAGGTGGTGCAGAGGCTGATAATTACTATATTCATGCAAACTATATTTACAGTAATTAGTTAATTTTATTATTCATGCACTATTCATGATTTCTGAACCATAGCAGTGATATAAGACTTAAATATTACCTAATCGTGTAGGTAACGTAACCTTATATTACGATTTGACATTGTACGGCTATCAAAGACTAAAAATAACTTACGACAAACACACGAACAAAATACATCGATTCTTTACATAATTGACGATAACACGAACTTGGTTTGGCAGAGTGCAGCACAACATCGACATACAAAGCGATCACACGGAGGTAACCTCCAAATCCTTTCTCCTCCTCTTTTACACGGGACTGATTTAAGCAGAGCCTCGAAATTAATAAGCAAAATAATAGTAGTAGGCATGGAATCAGTCGGATAAGACTTCTATTTTCACAAATTTTATTTCATTTATTGCAAGTTTTCACAAAACTTTAGTGATGTTAAATATACAATACAAAATAATACAGCATTTGTTTCATATTATATGAGTTATGCGAAAATAAGGGAATTTACTGGCTTGATTTTGTGCAATGGAACGGGGATAGTATTAATTTCACATAATATAAGTAATGTGAAGTAAAGGAGTTTATTCGCTCAATTCTGTGCAACGGTACGAGGATGGATAAAATTATAATTTTCATGGGGTATGAGTTTTTGTTTGCTGTATATTTCGAGGCTCCACCCAATAAGTGTCGGTGTCGTCGGCGCAAGGCGGGCGGCAATGTGTGGCGGTACCGGGTCGGCAGTGCGCGCGGCATTCGGCGTAGGAGCGGAAGTTGTTGGCGTTCCCGCCGCAGCCGAGGTAGACGAAGGCGCGGCAGTCGGCGGCCGCCGCGTCGTAGCGCCAGCGCCGCGCCGGCGCGCCGCAGCCCGCCGCGCCCACCGCCACCGCCAGCAGGCACGCCGCCTCTGCACCCAGCCAGAGTTACCGCACCCCGCACCCCACGGCACTGATGCCCCTGCCCCGCTCACTCCACACACTACATACGTTACATCCAATTCACTACGCCCTACATTAATCCTGCTTATTAGGTTCACCTCATTCACAGGTTTTTCCTATTCCCTACGCTCACTATATTTACTTTGGCCACTGTACTTATGCGACGTTCACTCCGTTCCCCACACTGATTCTCTTACTTAAGCTCAGCTTGATTTCTATGCTCGTCCCGCTCCCTACCGTCACCCTACTTTTTACGCTTCCTACGTTCACCCTGCTCATTATTATCTGTCACCTCTTATTAATTGTTACGTCTAAGACCTTAATTATAATTGACTTACTTAATGTTACAACTACCTCGAAAATTCGTTGGATGTCTTATAAGGCTAGGATTTATTAATTGCTGGTCTAGCTGTTTCACATTACGGACGCGTTTTAAGTAAAAGTTAATTTATCCACTGTCAATATTGTGAAACGGCTACACCTAGCTACAGAATAGTAAGTAGTAGTTAAGTGAGATTAATAGAGTGAAGAGGAAAAAGAAAATAGTAACCCAAAAAGCAAATTTGTCCTTTCCGAAATTATGTATCTAATTGTAAATTAATTAAAATCAGTATAATCAGCATTATTTGTTATTATGCTAAATAATAAGACTAAAATAACTACTTAAATTAAAAAACGCGTAAATATAATTATTAACTAATGACCATGATTTGTCACCATTGATTCTGTTGACAGTATAGAATCACAAACCTGGTCCTCGCGCCCCGCAGACCTGCTGGCACTCCTCGACGGTGGAGAAGCGGTTGGGGCCGCCGCCGCAGCCGCCGAACGCGAAGCTCAGGCAGCGGCCCGACGCCGCGTCCCAGTACACCTTCGGCACCGAGTACACGCACGGGCCGGGGTCCAGCTCCGCTCGGCACACGTCTGTTTGGGAATTGATATTTTGATAAGCCGCGCGTTTGGAAAGTCGCCACGCAAGTATTTAGGGTTTCATCATAGGTTAGACAGATGTGTATTCGTGTTTGCCGCCCATGTACATCTTTAATCATTCCTAGATAGGATTAGATATTCCTACCTGAAGTTAGCCATACATCAATCGCTACCCCTGAACGCCACGTAAAAGTCTCTCTTAACAAACTTCCAAACCCTTCTTACTTTTCTTCTTACTTTCTTACCAAACACTTCAAACTAGAACACAGCAGTGCTTAACCTTACTTTTATTAGGCAGAAATAGGTGTGGCGGTGGTGCCGCTTAAGGTGAATCATAGAAAATTCTACCACCTTTGCACCTTGTGTATTTCCAGAGGCACCATTGCCATACCACTGTCAGTATAACAGTATTTAGTGTTGCTGTTTTTGTTGGAATAGTGTGATAAGTCTTCATGGTAGTAAATTTATGTCTGAACTCATACAAGAATTTAAACTTATTTTAATATCGATGGCAAATGTCGTTATAGTCTCCAACAATTATCTTCCATCAAGCGTATTTTTTGCTCTTATAATTTAATAAAAATGTGATTTACTGTAATGGTCCGCGCCAAACTACTAGTCGGCTTTGAATATAGAAATGAGTGACGTCGCCATAGCAAATTGTGTGTACCTGCTCGCAACAACTTCAGAGCGGACCAGCAGTTGGGCGCGGATTATGCCCACTTGAAATTTACGTAATTACGTCCTTCAGCTATTGATTGAACACACAACATAGCTATCGAGCACACAGTCATCATCTTGCATTAAAAGCTAAACTCGTTCCAACGTACCCATTCCCTTGAACGCGCCGCACTGTCTCTCGCAGGCCTCCTCGGTGTCGTATCTGTTGGGGTGTGCGCAGGCGCCGTGGTCGCCGCGCACGCAGGCGCCGGCGCGCGTGTCGTAGTAGTACGTCGACACGTTCCGCCCGCACGGCTCCAGCGACGCCGGCGTGCGGCACTCGTCGCTACCCTGCATAACATATGAGTAGGTAAAAACATGTTTGTATTGATTTGTGTTGTGTGTCTACGGGACGATATGATGATTCACCCAGCGACAAAGTCCTTTAATAAAAAAAGAAGAAAGTAATAAGTTAAGTAAAGTAATTTCTACACTTGCTACGTAAGCTATAAGTAGACTGGTTATATAATATAGGGGACTTACTGAAATGGGCACGATTCTTCTCTCAAAATAAAAGTATGTTAAAATTTCACGATTTGGAAATTATTCTTTTTTGAAATGATTTCACTGTTGAGCATGTTCCTAGCTTTTTTTTGATTGTGAAAGAAGACATACTCTCATCAGTGGATTTATTATTATGAACATTATTTTTGTAGTTTAGGTATGTTATTCCCAAAATTAGCTTGATCAGGATATGCACACAAATACCGTCACACAAAAACGACAGCATCAAAGGTATCTGGAAATTGCGAAACGCGTAGGTTGGTAATACTTATATACTCTTATTATAATAGACGCTAGTATTTAGATACAAATTACCTCTATTTAATCATACCTGTGGTAGTGGTGGTAAGGAGGCAAGAGTGGTGGTGATGACAGCCACAGTGGTGGTGGCAGGTGTAGTTGTGGTAGGCACAACTCGCGTTGTGGTGATTCCGCGTTTCTGGCAGGTAGTTAGACATTCCGCTTGGGTCTCGAATCTGGTAAACAAATAAGTATTTATGTTTCGTTATAGAAATGAGTCGCATCGCAACAGCAAATTGTAAATATTAGCGGGACGAAGACAAAGATTCCGCTCCCCGCTTTCGCCCACGGTAGATAGCTGCGGTAGTGTGCCCTTACTGTTGCTACGTAGTATATGCTTGTAGTGTTTGACCATTGGCTCTCTGACTACACCACGCGCAACAACTTCAGAGCGGCCTTGAAGTTTGGCGCGGACTATACTACCGTACCTGTTATCGTTGCCGCCGCAGCCGGTGTAGGCGAACTGGCCGCAGTCGTCCCGCAGCTCGTCGTAGTACCACTTGATGTAGTACTCCACGCAGTTGCCGGCCTCCGGGGTCTGCTTGCATGGATCTGTTACGTTTATCAGATGTTAGTTGGGGATGTCAGTTTCGGTAATCTTTTGCCTTGTGGGGTATGAAAATATGCAGATATGACTACCAAAAGTTGTCCTTTAGATGTAGATGTCTTGGGATGAAGAGGTTACATTACAAAAGCTTTACTCCAGATAGATATACCTATTCAATTAGGTTTAAATATGCTAAGCAATCGATCTAACGTAATTATTACAAATCATCCCCATATGAAACTTTTGCTGTCAACATCTCTTTGCATTATGGAAAAAGTTAACGCCAGCATCTTTAAGGTTGGCTAAGTCCAATTTTACGGAAAATGAAAATAATAAAGACAAAGACAAATGTGTTATGGAAGCAAATAGAAGGGATATACCGAGATTTTATAATGAAACTTCAACTGAAATGGAAAGCGAGCTCACCTATTTGCGGCTTGCAGACTTGCTCGCACTCGTCGACGCTGGAGAAGCGGTTGGGGCCGCCGAGGCAGCCGCCGAACACGAACGGCTCGCAGCGGCCCGACGCCGCGTTGAAGTACACCTTCGGCTGCAGCTCCTCGCACGGGCCCGCGTCCAGCGCGTAGCGGCACACGTCTGGTATTCATCATTATCAACATCATCATCATCATCATCAACCTTTTACTGTCCCACTGCTGGGCACGGTCTCCTCTCAGAGTGAGAAGGATTAGTCCACCGCGCTGGTCTAATGCGAAATCAACATCAACTCTTTACAGTCCCACTTCTGGGCACGGGTGTCAGAATGAGAAATTAGGCCACAGTCTACCGCGCTGGCCAAGTTCGGTAGACTTCACATACCTTTGAAAACTTTTTTTAAGATTTCTCAGATATGCATGTTTCCTCACGATGTTTTCCTTCACCGTTTAAACAAGTGATAATTAATATCTAATACGCACATTACTTTATTATCATCAGTATGATCAGTATTTATTATTATCAGAGGTGCGTTCCTAGGATTTCAACCTCGAATTCCTCGATCAAAAGGCCGAGTTTCTTAACTTCTTACATATTGGAAAACATGCTGCTATTCAATGTACAGTTCTTAAAAGAGTTTACTAAAACCTCTGTGTTTCGAGTCCGGCGGCAGCACCGCCACACATATTTTTGCCTAATAACAGCAGGCAGTGTTAAGCGCTGTTATGTTCTGGTTTAAAAGGTGTAGTAAAGAAGACGTATTTTTCAGAGGCATGGACTGTATGCTCGACTGTTATTCCTACATGATAAAAAAATCATCAATTTAACAAAAAATTGAAAATTGATAATTTCTAGTATGAGGTAGGTACCTAATAATCAAATCTAGATCTTTGGTAGGTAAAACTAATAAATATATTAATTAATAATAACGGACCTAATCCGTTTCACGACACAATCTGATTCCATTATATGAGGTCAATCAATGTACTTCTTATTAAAGAACGGACCATTAGTCACTTACTTACGGCTATAGATTATACACTTACCGAGATTCCTGAAGGCTCCGCAGGCTCTTTCGCAAGCCTCCTCGGAACTGTAGGTGCCGAGTCGCCTGCACCTGGCGCCTGACTCCGCATTCTCGAACTCCACGCACGTCTTCAGCGCCGGGTCGAGGTACCACACCCACCCTGGTTCTACGCACTCCTCGAGAGTTGGAGACACTTGGCATTGCGAAGACACGTTGATAGGCTGAAATGTTTTCAAAATTTAAAGTCATTGTAGCCAAATTTGTTACGCCGAAATAAGAGCAAAATATTAAATTGAAAGGTGGTAGATTCTGGTGGTAGAGAAAAGTTCTCTTAGGTCTTAGGTTCTAATAGTAGATAATGTAACGTAGTTTACCGGCGCAACCGTCGTGGTTGTGGTGGCAGGCAGAGCGGACGCGGACGGAGTGGTGCCGGGCGGAGCAGAGGCGGGCGGAGCGGTGCCGGGCGGAGCGGAGGTAGGCGGAGCGGAGCCGGGTGGAGCGGTGGATGGCGTGACGACGGCGGGAGTGGCGATGCGCCGCCTGCATCGGGACTCACACGCTTCTTGAGAGTCGAAACTGTAGAAATAAAACAAAGTATATTTATATATTGACGTTAACTTTAGTAGGGACTATAATGATTCATAATGTTCACACTATATTGGTTCATACGATGATAACCTGGTCGTTAAGAAACTCGGCCTCTCGATGGAGGTTTCAAATCGCAGGCAAATTAATTATTACTTGCCTACACGGTGGAAAACATTGTGAGGAAACCTGCTCATCTGAGAAATCTCTAAAAAATATCTCAAAGGTATATGAAATCTACCAATACGCACTTGGCCATCGCGGTGGACTATGGCCTAATCCTGCTCACTCTGAGAGGAGACCCGTGCCTAGCAGCGGGACAATAATGGTTTGATAATGATAATAGTTCATACTGGTTGCAGCACCTTTCAAAACGAGTGTGGTCCATTTTCATAGAATAGGTAACCTTATCATAGTATTCAATATGTTACCGATTCTCATTGCCTCCGCAGCCGCCGTACTGGAATTTCTGGCAAATGTCATCCACGGGGTCGTAGTACCAACTTAGTGACCAGTTGTTGCAAGGACCAGGCAACGGTGACAGTTGACAAATATCTGAAAAAGATCACATATTTATGAGCCATATAAATAAATAAAGGAGCACTTAAGGTATCCTTGCTGAACCCTCGTGGGATGTTTTCAAACCGTCCAAAGAACTTCCCCAATTGTTTGTTTTCCCACAAGAATATCCATCAAAAAGAAAACGAGTTCGGCGGCATAGAATGTCCTCCACATTAAGGTGTTTAGCCACTAACGATTACATACTTATTTCCATTCCACTAACGATCGCAACCAACGATATTTAACTTTTTAGATCAGATCTACGTACGATCTATATAAGTCTAAGTAAGTTATAGTATCTTTACAAATAAACAATGTTATATTGCAAGCTTCGAATCATTTAAGGCAATGAACAGAATCTTGCCTCTCGCTTCCGAGCAGTAGAAGAGGCAGGTGCGCCTGTCGGCGAAGTTGTTCCCGTTGCCGCCGCAGCCGCCGTACTCGAAGGGTGCGCAGGCGCCCTGCGCCGCGTCGAACGCCCAGCGCGGCTCGTACGCCGTGCACGGGCCCTGGTCCACCTCCAGCAGGCATACGCCTGGAGGAAATTGTGCATCATGTTTAGATAGATATATAGACTATTTATTTCAAGAACTTAAGCAACAACAACAAATTATAACACATAATAAACAATGAAATCCAAAAAAATGTTTATTTATTTGAAAAGGTAGGAAACATGGGGACTTTGGTAATTTAATCTTCAAAATGAAGTAAAATAAAGTAGAGTCTGCGTCAAATTTCTAGTCCGCTCTGAATATCGAGTCTGAATAGCGTGAATATCGAGTGAAACGAGTCGTGTTACAACAGTAAATTGTAGATATTAGCGGGATGAAGACAGCGCGGGGCCCTCCCGGCACCCTTCGCTGCCTGCTCTCGCTCATTCCATATCTCTACTGTGCGTATGGGCAAATAGCTGCGTTAGTGTGTCGTAGCAACAGGCTACGAGTATACGCTTGTAGTTATGTTTGAGCGCATTGGCTCTCTGACTACTCCTGCGTGCAACAACTTTAGAGCGGACTAGAAGTTTGGTGCGGACTTTACCAGTATAAAGGTAGGTAAAATTTTAAAGCAAGTAAAGGCAGCTTTTAAAGGTAAAAGGTAATTTTATGATCCGATTACAGATTGTACGGATTGTACTGCTAAATGTTTTGTCTGGAAAAAAAAAATAATTTGGTACGCCGTGTGTAGGTGGATACCAGAATGAAGCTAAGTTTAACAATGCTCTATATTTTGTAGGAATAGAAAAGTATTTTGATGCTGGTTGACCTGGTGACCACCAACTAATTAAGACACGAAGACTTGTTGAAAATGAGACAATTAGATTTAATCTACCAGAATCATATAAGGTTTCATACCTTTTCCTTCAGGCGTTGGTACAGCGACGGTGGTAGTGGTAGTGGTGGTAGTTGTGGCGGGAGTGGTGGTCGGACGCTCAATGCATATGCCCATACACTCTTGCTCGGTCATAAAGTTGTTATCGTTTCCTCCACAACCGCCGTAGTAGAATTGACGGCATCTATAAAGAGGAAATCATAAAATTAATATTTAACTATAGATGGAAAAAAAATATAATAGTCATTATTAAATTAATTAAAAGTATGAGTAGAAAAAATAATATCAAGAAAAATATTGAAAGTATTTTTTTAATGTCGTGTTAGTGAATATATTGTTTTTTAAGGGCACCACTCTTATGTCGGAGGCCCTGGCTTCGGCCCTGTGCCCTTAGGTAAAGGAAGGGTAGGCTATAGGGTAGCAGCGAGCTAGTAGATGCCACTGACCTGCGCTCGCTGGTGTCGAAGAACCAACGCAGCGTGTAGTCCGCGCAGTCGCCCGTCAGCGCCGGTAGCACGCACGTATCTTCAGCTGCAAATATGTACATAATATTTATCACTTTGTGTATAGAATTATCACAGAACTGATGGCCGATGGGGCAAGTGAGTTCTCGAATGGCGACCACGAATCGGCAGACGGAATCTAGGACGCCCTCCGGCACGCTGGACCGACGACCTTAAGAGAGCTGGTGGTAGTGGCTGGATGAGAGCAGCGGAGGACCGAGTGTTGTGGCACAGCTTAGGGGAGGCCTATGTCCAGCAGTGGAACCATAAAGGCTGAAGTGATGATGATGATAATATATAATTAGCAAATGAGTATACGATATAATTAATGTAAAATGACAATTCTTGTCCTTCAAGAACTTAGGCAAAGTCAAATAGAACGGATTGAAACCTAAACGGTCACAACTGCTTTACTTTTTTTAAGACTGAGACTTTGTTGAAGTACCTCATATACCTTGTCACACCTTTGAGATCAGAAGTGACACTGCTGCTAGGCAGGAATGGTTGTGAAGGTAATCAACGCAGTAGCTTCACAAACATAAATTAATGATACTTCGTTTAATAAATGAATCTAAACAAGATATAGTTAATACATAAGCATTTCATGCATGCAAGAGTTATTTCCCAATTAATAACAAAAACATACATAAGCAAGAAGCAACATACATACTATTTATCCCATCCGAACACCATTAGAAATAAATATTTATTTATATAGGTAAATACAAACCGAGTAGAAAGGACCAATACAAGGAACACAAATGGCGAATGTCTGGTAGATAACCTAACCTAACCTACCCTTATTTCGATATAAACCCTTTATAGATTTAACTTCGCCAACATACTTAAATATTTATAAAAACACATATTTAACTGTGCTGGCGAAGTTAGCAAGTAAATAAATATACTATAATATTCAATAATCATGTTGACAAAATTTGATTTTTAATAATTTGGTGCTTTGTTAACGCCTTATAGATGAATTCAGTGCTTCTATAATTAAACCGATTCTTTTCACTTTATCTAACCAACCTAGAAAGAGCCAACATATCACCAACTCACCGTAAGCACTGGGACAGTTGAGGTTGCAGGCGGCCTCGGAATCGAACCTGTTATCGTTGCCGCCGCAGCCGCTGTAGTAGAAGGGCACGCAGCGGTTCTCCACCACACTGAACGCCCACACCGCCGTCTTGTCCGTGCAATTGCCCACCTCTTGCGATAGCGAGCATTCCGCTGTTCCCGTTAGCAGTGTTAGGTTAGTCAAGTTTTGTGTTAGTTTTAGTCTCAAGACGGTTTATAGTGATTACAGTACTAATATATATCATTATGAAGTTTCAAGTTCATTCCCGGAAAATTTTACAGATATTGAAAGAATAATGAAAATATGGGAATAATGACAATCATGCAACATAAATCTATTGCATGATTTATAAAATATTCAACATTTTGATGCAAATTCATATCTCATTCGTAAACTTCGAATATATTTACAATCGTTACATAATAATTTCTAATCACTATTTATAAAACGCCTTGAAACCCGACTTCACTGACTTTATTTTAGGAAGTCAGTAAGTCGCGACACTGGAATATTAAATACAGAAGAAAAGATAAGGTTAACTACATTTATAAATGATTAATAATAGTAGACAGTACTACAATTAAGAAGAATAGGAGATTAACAAAAAGTTGTCAGTTAGGTGGTCAACAGCCATTTAGTTATTTACTGAGGTATACCAAGCATTCCCGATATCTAAATACCACAAACATATAAGCATGTTAGTACACAATAACATATATCTACACATTACTTAACATGCCCCTTCACTTTAATTCATTAATTGACTAATAAATAACTACGAGTAAGTAATTTTCTAAGGTGATGAAAAAAGGGACGCCTGTCATTTAGCGTCTTTACTTTTTCATATCCAAAATCAAAAAAGCTTACACAGATATATAAGGATGGCCTCAGAAATACTTGCTCCAAGGGTATACTAAAAAGCAATCCCCTTTAAAGCAGTGTAGCCCCGAGGTTATACTATTCCGAAGTTAGCTTATCGATTACTACCATCTTTTAAAACAATATTAATTTAATCATACATTGAAATTTCGTACCACCACCTCGTTAAAGTAAGATTGTTTTTATAATATTACAATAAGCAATTTTGTATTATGTCGGTCGAAATTATACTTACTTTTTTTTGCAGGAAGTTTAACTTTTTAAGCAAAATATGACAAGTTCAGTTAGTTTTATACAATGGATAAGCGAAAAATGAATAAGAGTTTAAGTTTATTCAATTGTGTATGACGGAACACAATTAAGACCGTGGTGCGAAAGAGATGATTTTCGATGTCTCGTTTCCTCTTGGATAAGGAATAGACAAATTACTCATTCTTTCACATCACTCGGCAGAATAAAACGATACTGTTTTAACGAGGTCGTGGTACGAAACAAAATAACATTGATGCAATATTGAAATAAAACTGCTGAACTGTGATGGCTTTTAAAATATTGTGGTAGGTGCGGTAGGTGTGGCAGCTGCCGACAAACTGTTACGCAGTTTGGCAGACTAATAATATATGTGTGAATGTACCTTATGAGAGAAAATATATAAAAAACAAGGTTCCCTGAAGGCGCGACTCACGTTTGGGCTCGCCGGGCGGGTCGCAGCGCTGCCGGCAGGCGGCCTCGGAGCCGAAGCGGTTGGCGTTGCCCTCGCAGCCGCCCCACACGAAGCGCTCGCAGCGCCCGCGCGCCGCGCTGTACGCCCAGCGCGCGAAGTTGCCGGCGCACGGGCCGCGCTCGATCGCCAGGCTGCATTGATCTGAGTGACGCATACATCGTTTAGTATTAACAAGTAGGCATTTTAGGGTTCTGTACCCCAAGTTAAAAATGAACCCTATTCCACCGCTGTCTGTCCGTCATTTTGTCTGTCTATATATGTCTGGCTCTGTCTCCTGAAAAATTAACATTTTATAGAGGATGCTAAACATAATAAATACAAATAATAACAATAAAACATATTCAAAATATTTATTTTAATATTATTATACGTTGTTTACGCATCATTCATCATCACCCCAACACCATCTATGATGATATTCATTGTCAGAAAATAGTGATAGATTGCGTATGTATCGGTAATTCGTTAGGCTCGACTACATTGCGTTGTTTCATATAACTAAGTATTGTGTAAAATAATAAAATGAATAAAAATAGGTTAAAAGTAACGAACATTTGGCGGCAGCCTTCAACGTGCGAGTTCGACAACGTTGTTTTACATCAATGAACCTTTTGTTTTTTTTTTAAAGATAAAGATAAAGATAATTTATTTGCTTTGAACAGTGAGAAAAGTTGTTACATACAATATTAATAGTCTCTTATTCAGCCTTTTCAAGCATGCAAATTGAATTAAATGAAATGAAATTACATTATATAAGATTAAATTAAATGAAACAACTGTTTACAAATATTAGGTATATATGTTTGATGGTATGTACACTTGTCTGAACTAATCTACTGTACAATCAAAAATACCAATCATTTTCTCTTATGGATTAATAATACGTCCACCTCCATAAGTAAACTAGTTTCAACTGGCTAGAAGGACCAGAAAAATATAAAATTGTTTACCTTCAGTCTTGGCAGGTTCGCATTGCTTCTGACAAAGCTCTCTGCTCTCGAAGTTGTTAGCATTTCCAAGGCAACCGCCGAATTCAAACTGGCCGCACTGTTCCCTAGTTGAGTCGTAGTACCAGCGGACGTGGCGGTCATCGCACGGGCCCTTCACCTTTGGTAGTTTGCAGGCATCTGGTAAAATGAAGATGGAGTATAAATCTGTGCTAATATTATCATGTGACAATGTGATGTGATGACGGTTCAAAATGAGAACGGTTATGGTCAAAGTCTCCAAATATAGATATGTACTCTTATACGTATGACTTATACACACATACGTAACACATGCGTGAAATTTTATTCGATACCTCCTTCTCTAAAATGTGTAGTGTATCATATGTAAAGAAATCATATGTGGATTCAGCATATAGATCAGGATTTTGGCGATACAATCCCCTTGAGCATTAGGTTAATAAGTAGTTAATTGTAACAGGCGCTACTTTGCTTTGCGTTAAGATTAAAACTACTTCGCAACAATCCGCTACAAATATGTATGATGGTATATATTTTAAATTACATAATGTCCTGACCTTTAGGAGCGGGCTGCACGCAGACGTCCTCGCACTCCTCCTTGCTGACGAAGCGGTTGCCGTTGCCCTCGCAGCCGCCGTACCAGAAGCGCGAGCAGCCGCCGTACGTCATGTCGTAGAACCAGTGCACCGTGAAGTTGCGGCACGGCCCTCTGTCTGTCGCCAGCGAGCAAGAGGCTGGAAATTAAGAAAATCACTTAAATAAATAAAATAAAAATTGTCTTTTTATATAGGTATTATATTCATTTCTAATTTGATTTAATTCTTATTTAATTACCAGATTTGATTATTGACATTTACGTAACCTGAAATGTGTATGTAATAATTTTAAATTTAATTTAATGTGAAAATTAGATAATGATTACATAATAATTAATTATGATTGAGGTAAGTAACGATGTATCTACTTGATTATAAATTTACCAATTAATCTGACATTTACTAATATATTCACTAAATATATTAATGAAATGCAATTATTTCTTCTTACTCTAACGATTTTAGGTATAAACCTGTAATGTTATCTGTAAATATGATTTAAATAAATAAAAAATGGATATTTATGATTAATATAAATGACAAAGAATAACAAATCTACTGTAACCTCCATGATCAATTTCTAGTAAATGATGTAATTAAGCTTTTACTTCACAGCAGTTCGTCAGTGTCATACAGCTTTAAAAATTCTGAACTACCATTCTTCTGAACTAAACTATTAAGAATTTAATTTGTTATTAATTTAATGCATACTTTTTTTAGGAGTAAACTCCCACTAGACTACAAGATTTATAACGATATATTGCATGCTTTACCTTGTCTATTTTCAGGTATATCTGTACAATTGAGGAATCTCTCTCCCTTAGCCTCAGTAACTCCATCGGGACAGCATCCGTATCTGCTGTTGGAACAATCGCAGCCACTCCGATCTGGACCTTGAGCTGCAGTTTTTTCATCTCCACAGCATCCGAATTCGGTTTGTTGGCAGTGACAACCCTGTTGGTTAGGACCCTTGGCAACAGTGTTACCATCAGGACAGCAACCAAATTGATATGTGCTACAATCGCATCCCTCGAAGTTTGGACCTTGGGCTTCAGTATGCCTGGGAAAAAATATTTTAACTTCATAGAAAGTACAAACTAGAATTATTACAAAAAATAAAAAGTCAGATTGCTCAATAATGTATGTTTCCCACATTTTAGAGGAATATAATTTCATCTAAACAGCAGTGATGATAGCCTAGTGGTTAAGAAACACGGCCCCTCGATCGTGGGGTCCGCCGTTCAAATTCCAGGCACGCACCTCTGATTTCCAAAAATTATGTGCGTATTAGAAATGAATTATCACTTGCTTAAACGGTGAAGGAAAACATCGTGAGGAAACCTGCAAATCTGAGACTATTTAAAAAAAATACCAATAAGCACTTGGCCAGCGCGGTGGATTATAGCCTAATCCTTCCCATTCTGAGAGGAGACCCGTGCCCAGCAGTGGGACAGTAATGGGTTGATGATGATGAACTACATCATATTGGGTATACTACTAAAATACAATGTAAGTATGGAATTTACCAATCTGGACAGCAGCCGTACTGCTTGTACTGGCAGCCGCAGCCGTCATTGTTGGGCCCACGGGCGATGGTCTTGTTGTCTGGGCAGCAACCGTAGTGCGCGTATTTGCAACCACAACCTAGAAAAAACTTTCATTAATTACACACTCCAAATAGCAAGGCTCAGTTGTCTCAACATCTTATTATTTAACTGTGTAATGTATGATCATTATAATATTCCTTTAGTTCGTTTTATGAATCTAATAGTAATGTTTGCTCATCTTGATTACCTGTGATCAGCTTATTATAGGGGAAATGTGCATTTGTAATCGATTTTTTAACTATAGAAGTTAATTGTAATTCTTTATTAAAAATGTGCTGATAAATCCATAAACAAATTAGTAAGATTTCCTTATTCATTCATTAGCTAGCTGATTTCCAGACTTTAAAATATCTACTTTCCAACAAAATAATCCCATACCTTCCAGACGAGGACCGTCAGCAGGCCTGAAGTTGTCGGGACAGCACCCAAAGGCGTACAGGAGACAGCAGCCTTCGAATTCTGGACCGTGCGCAGGAGTCTTCCCGTCGGCGCAGCATCCGTAAGCAGATGTGTTGCATGACATTACACAGCCTTCCATGTTGGTACCAGCAGCTAGTAAATTAAATTTCGGAAAGTGAATTGAATACTAAAAATACTACGTTCAAAACTTAAAATATTAAACGTATGTTTGCTGGTTAAACTTATTATGGCCTAGGAACGGATTCTGGTCTTGTTTATGGTCTTGAACTAATATCTCGTATTTTAAGAACTATATGAAGTGGTACTCATAAAATTAATAAATATACCTGGTGATACACCATCAGGACAGCAGCCAAATTCGGTAAGGTCACATGGACATCCAGAACCATCAAAGCCTGTAGCCTTTGTACTGTTATCAGCACAGCATCCGAATTTGGAGTCTGCGCAGCTTTCCGTTATCGGTGTCGTCTCAGATGTCGTGTCGGATGTTGATTCCGATGACATTTTCGGTGTCGTATCAGTTTCCAACGTCGTTTCGGTTTCCGCCTCCGCTTTTGTTGTTTCTGCCATCAAATAATATAATAAGATACAAATCTTTTGAACTGTATCAAATTAAAATAGTTTATTTTATAATAATACCTGATTCAGGGCAACCTTGTTTCTTAAGTCCTTTAGCTTTGGTCTCCCCGTCCTTGCAGCAACCATATCTGCAACATACGACTTTTAAATTCTGGCCGCAGTAAACTTTAAAGTTCTATTTCGAGGAGAAACGGTACCTTTAAACATAGTTGAATTTGTAGAAGATAACCAAAAACTTACTTAGACTTTTCGCATTCAGGAACTGGTTTCGGGCATCCCTCCTGGTCGTTACCCTCGGCTGGAGTGGTATTATCTGATAAGCAGCAACCGTATAAGGTCTCGTTGCAGGGAACAACAGGACAACCTTGGTTCTTAGGACCAGCCGCTGGTGACACGCCATCTCTACAGCATCCAAACTTCGTGTCTTTGCAGGTCTTTGGATTTGGACAACCTTAGAAAATATATTGGTTTAGTTTTATATTGCATACTTTTCGAAATTTATTCTAAGACACTGATTCAAATTACCATAAGAGTAGCTACTGTCTCTAGTCTCATAATATTATTGTTATCTTTTTCTATTACTGCAGCGTTCATTCAAAAAGCAGATCAGCAACATGATAAAAAAGCAAGCATTTCCCGCTGTAACTAATGCATTTTTGTGCCTCACAATAAAACTATTTTAACCAAAACAATATAACTGCAGTGGTACCACTGGCAATCCACAAATGGTTCTATGAATGGTTAAAAATAAGTTACCTTTATCGAAAGGTCCAGTAGCTGGAGTTCTCTTGTCTGGGCAGCATCCGAATTTACTTCTTGAACACTTAGCTCTCTTCCTGGGTTTGCAGACAGGCTTCTGAGTCGTCGACGTCCAGAACCTGGACGCTGTATCAACAGTAAGATAGATATTAAAGTATAAATAAATATTTATCAAAGGATTTAGAGCAATAAACGACACATTTTCACGTTGAATACCATTTTATAAGAACATTGAAGACACTGACATCATATTAAGAAAAAATATGATATAAAGTGTTTAAGAATAAATAATAATAATGAGTAATCATTTATAAGAATATTCATAATATAACATACTTGAAAGTTCGGGTAATCTACTGCTCGTTTCCGTGGACATTTCCGTCGTAGAAGATTCCGTCTGAAGTGTTTCAGTTGCTGTAAAATAATTAAATTATCATGGCCAAAATTAACTCAATATGCTGTAAAAAAACCCTTATTTCCTTCCTTAATTTTTGGGTAAATTAGCTAGCTAGTATTCTTAAAAAAATTGATCATCCCAAATAATAAAAGAGGACTTACTTTCTGTCGAAGAGCTTTCCGTAGCTTCTGTGCTTCCAGATTCAGTTGTTTGATCAGTAGAGCTAGACGCAGTTGGTTCTGTAGAACTCGAGGCCTCAGTGGAACCTGATGAGCTTTCTGTTGTCTCACTAGAGGACGTAGATGTTGAAGTTGGTTCAGATTCTGCTGTTGTGGTGCTACTAGATTCAGTTGTAGTCTCTCCAGTGTCAGCTGTTGTACTGCTGCCAGCCTCAGAAGTTGAAGGTGATTCGGCTTCTGTCGTTGTGCTGCTGCCAAACTCTGTGGTGGACACGCTTTCACTCTCTGCCGTTGTACTGCTGCCAGACTCAGTGGTGGAAGCGCTTTCAGTTTCTACTGTTGTGGTACTACCAGACTCAGTAGATGAAACGCTTTCGGCCTCTGTTGTTCCGCTGCTGCCGATCTCAGTGGTGGAAGCGCTTTCGGCCTCCACCGTTGTGCTGCTACCTGATTCTGTGGTGGAATCACTCTCGGTCTCCAACGTTGTGCTGCTACCAGACTCTGTCGAGGCAGCACTTTCAGTCTCCAATGTTGTGCTGGTATCTGATTCCATGGTAGAAGCACTCTCAGCCTCCATCGTTGTGCTGCTACCAGACTCTGTGGTGGAATCACTCTTAGTCTCTGGCGTTGTACTGGTATCGGACTCAGTAGTTGAAGCAGTTTCCGTCTCGGCCGTTGTACTGCTCTCAGATTCAGTTGTCGAAGTTACTTCAGTCTCTGTCGTTGTACTACTTCCGGATTCCGTGGTTGAAGACTCTTCAGTTTCTGAACTAGTACTGCCACTCACTTCAGTAGTTGTAATATCAGATTCGGTAGTGAGATCAGAAGACCCTACAGATGTGCTCTCATCTTCTTTTGTACTTACTTCCGTAGTACTCAAATCTGTGCCACTTACTTCATCCGTTTCTGTAACAGTCGTTTCAGTGGAACCTATGCTTTCAGTTTTACTTAGATCTGTGCTTTCTGTGTCTGTTATAGTTGATTCCGTGCTACCGATTGAACTAATATCTTCCGTTGTTGAATCAGTGACACTGTCACTATACGTTGTGTCAGTGACTAATGTACTATCACTGGAAGTCTCTGAAAATAATAGGATAATTTAAGAGCGAAGTAGATATATAAACTTGAATGAATTATAACGATCTACTTCATATAATAATAAAAATAAGCCTCATTGTCAAATAATTACTACCCCTTTGCCTTTACGGGTTTCGACATCAACCCATTAGTGACCCATTGCTGGACACGGGTCTCCTCTCAGAATGAGAAGGAATAGTCCATGGTCCACCGCGCTTGCCAAGTGCGTATTGGTAGACTTCACATACCTTTACGATTTCTTTGTATATCAAAACAAACCGTCAGTATGTAATTATATTTTAACAGTAAAGCATACAAATAAAGCAATATTAAGAAAAATATATAATGTCAAAATACCGCTTGTTTCAGACGTTTCAGTTGAACCAATACTTTCAGTTGTTCCCTCAGTAGAATAGGTTTCGTCCGTTGAGATGGAGCCTGAAAAAAATACAAAAATATATTATTACAGTAATATATTTTATACTTTCGAAGATAATAAACTGCACGATATTACAACATTCAAACAAGAATTAAGCAATTATTCATACCTGATCCCGATTCAGTTTCCAACTCCGGGCGTGTTGCTGAAAAAGACATTTTATTGTTTATTGTTGTTTTTAGATCGAGATAGATAGATAGATAGATAGAGATAGTTCATATACAACACATTATAGCTGAGAGGACATATATTTTATACTCGTAACGTAGGAGTAGTAGACTACCAAGCAATCCACCTGATGACAAGTGGCCACTTCGGCCTATGAACATCTGTAAAAAATCCCAGATAGGCTTAGATTCCTACCTGACGTTGGCCACAGATGGGCAGCTATCACTGAGGACTGAGTTGGATCTCATTGGAAAAATATGTCTCCCTTACCACACCATTTAAACGAGAACACAGTGTGTGGCGGTGGTGCCGCCTGAGTCGAACCACAAAGGGTTCTAGCAACTTCAATATTATACAATTACTTTATTGACTGTAACTCATAAAGTAGTAGTAAGTTAGTAAGTAAAGTATAATTTCCTTTTTTTACTTTTTACAAATTTAGCATAGTCTCACATTGTTTAACATAGTTTCATATATACCTTTGTCTTCTTCTCCCTCGGGAGGGGCGGGTGCTGAAAATGTAAATATTTTATTTAATATTTTTTTTTTTGCAAAGCGCGCATTTGCCTTTTAAATATTTCATGCGTATATAATTTTTGTAAACATATATTATTAGAAGTAAGTGGACGTCACACGATGTGTCTTGAAGAGGTAAAAATAGTACATAGGTGGTGCATACTCATTAATAAACGTAGAAAGAAATATGCAATTGCAAACGTATTGCAACATTTTCAATGTAATAATCTGTTTTAAAATTTAATCCCACTGTAAATAACATACATCTCGAGCCGTTTCAGCTGTTGTATGTACGCGTTGCTCTAAGTATATATGTACTATAAGTCTAATAATAAAATAAAATATTATATAAATATATGTATTTACAGATAGAAATGATTAGGTTAATACAACTCTAAAAGTAAAAACGCTATTACCACACAATAACACTTTACAATTACATTGTGTGTGTGTATAGAAAGCATTACAATAATATATTAGTAAAATATTGAAACCAGTCTTACTTATTGGATAATCGATCTTTAGCTTTGGCGGTCCCGCATCTGAAAACGTTCATATTATATCAAGAATTTTGAAGTAGAGTTTATATTTTACATAACGAGAATTATTGTCCTTACTTTTATTATAAGGAGATACACATTTTATTTTAATTGTACATGAATTTTTAAATTTTGTTAGAACCTAGATATTGTCGGATATAAATTACCTTGTAATTTGCAATTACATGTCTGTGTCTATTTGACTGTCTTGCGTAAGTTTATCAAATGCATGTGTGATTTAAATCAATTAATAACAGCATAATTATTACATTCGAGATCACAAATAACATTGTTATCTAAATGAGACTTAAATTCACTAATTAAAGCACTAATTGCCTTTGTTGTGGAAAATTTAAAGTTCGGGGTTTTTTATGAATAATATAATATAGTTAATACATACCATCATAATCTTCGTCGGATGTAGTGGAAGCTGAAATTTGCAATATTTCATTTTAATTATGCTTTTTGTGAAGTGAGTATATTTTACTTAAATTAAACTTCCATTTTTCGGGTCTCATACTCGAAGGATAAAAAGAGGCCAAAATACTAAGTTTTCGCTATTGGACAGATATTAATTGGATAAAAGAGCTTTAGAGAATTCTTATTATTTTATAAAACAGTTAATTAATACAAACCTTTATCTTCGTCCTTAGCTGTGGTGGAACCTGAAACTATCACAATTTTATTTTAATTACACAATTATTATGTACTTTGTAGGTAGCTACCAAACATTGCATGCTTATTTTATTTTTATACAGACAGCCATAGAGCAACATGGTCACCGCCTTAACCCCTAAGGG
Source organism: Epargyreus clarus clarus (assembly GCA_014595695.2). Taxonomy (NCBI): domain Eukaryota; kingdom Metazoa; phylum Arthropoda; class Insecta; order Lepidoptera; family Hesperiidae; genus Epargyreus; species Epargyreus clarus. The sequence goes on along the minus strand of JACTTY020000016.1, from coordinate 2,200,894 downwards.
GACGAAACACAATTTTCGTATTCGGTACATAAAGAATGCAAAGGATATGAATTTTCGGAATTGGATATGGACAGATATATTAAAAATATTATATCGGTTTCAGGCAGGTGTGGAATTATTCCGGATTATCCGATAGTTTTGGTTATCGATATTTTATTATTTCGCATTTGGATGTTTCCCTGTCACAAATCTTATTATAGGTCTTGTAGTGCAGGTATCAGAGAGAAATATTATCTTTAAAGGCATTTGAGACCGCGTTGCTCTTAGTACCTACGTACCAAATGTAATGATATATGTATATTAAAAATAATAACCATTCATAGATGCAGTTAATAATTAAAATAATTTATCTTACACCATTGAAAATATAATTTTTACTTTTTCATTCCGTTACTACACAATAGTACTAGATAACATGCTATTGTTGGCATATCACAGATTAAAGATAGTGTTATAATAGTAACTGTTAATTAAATATTTAAACCAGTCATACTTATTTGGTAATTGACTTTTATCAGGGGTGGTGATGGGGCGGATTCTGAAATGGTTTTGTCATTTGAATTACGATAACTAAGCGAACATTTAACATAACGAAAATTATTCACTCTACTGTTACCATGCTTTGAATATTCCTTCGCTTACCCTCGCTATTTAGAATAGAATATTAGAATCTAAATATTTTTGCAATCCAATAATATCGAAATATTGATTGTTTTGGTTTCATTAAAAGTAAGAAGTTTAAAAAAAAGTATGTGTTATAATTTTCGTAAGTATAAGTAATATACAAAAACTGAAAATGTATTTTTGGAAATAATAAATAAGCAATCATACCCAAATCCGATGTCGTGACCGTCGAGATCGAATCATCTGTAGTATCCGTAGTAGGTTCTGAAATGGTTATTTTACTATGTTTTAGTTCTATATTGATATGAATGATTTTTCCATAGTTTTATCATTATTACTAACGTGATAAGTAATATAATTAAGCAATCTTTTACACATCAAAGTTCACTAGTATACCAAACTAGCGGTATGGAAAGACTTGTTATTATAAAAAAGATTAACTAATTTACCTGATCCTGATCCAGTTTCAAATGAGAATGAGAATCCATCTTCACCAGATCCCTCTGTAAATAATTTATATTACAGTTTAAATCCATTTTAAATCAGAAAAGTTCTACAATAGCGCATAAGCTGACATTTACCCAAGTTACGTGTATCAATCATAAGTATTAATAAAGCACATTACATGTAAGGGGCATATGCAATGAAATACTTGAATCCAGCAAGTTGTTTCTAATTAATTACAAGATCTTCATCTACATCGTTCTTGTCATCTGCCGTTTCCCGCCATAATCCCCCTTTTTTTTTAAATTACGAATACATCGTTACGGCCAATTAAATATAATATATTTGATGGCCAGCATTATTTTTAAAAATTTCGAGAGAAAGATTTTAAACTATTTTTAATTTTGTTTATTTTTTATAATGTTGAACTAATGCAATAAAATATGCGACCTTACACACAGTGTATAATTTGAAGACACCATTTAGTTTTTCAGCGGTTTGGTAAGGAAGACCTACTTATCCGAGGTGTTACAACTTAGTCCTCAGGGATAGCAACGCATCTGTTGATCACAGATGCAATATACTATTGATATAATAGACATTATAATATTGATGTAAAAGAAATAAAAGAAGCTCACCATCAGTTGTAGACGGGCTGTCGCTGAACATCATATCCAACTGAAAAGAGGAATTGGGTATAGTATTTATATCAATAAAAATAATATTTATAATTTAGGCATTTATTACGACGCGTGAAAAATGAACAATTTATTAACGTGCGTGAAAAGTGTGCACTGGTTCCATATATATTCGAAAGAATTTCTGTGTTTTTTTACGGATTCTACCGGTTCCATATTTGAAAATATTTAATCTACAAGCCATTTAACGTATTAAAGATAAAAAAATGCCAATTTCTAATAGAGTGTTTGCGTATGTGTGATATAATAAATGAACATGCAAAATATGTTAATGTGGATGAGGTGCCCAAAAATTAAATGAAGCAATGAATTCTAAATTTAATGTCATGTTTGTTGAATAACACACTGTATGAAGTTGCGGTAGATGAACGGAGTACCTGTAACACAGGTCTAGAACCAAGTACATGGCTTTTGAGACTTGTAAATGTGACTGTGTTAAGATCATTAAAATATTTTTACTTTTTATTTTTATTTTAATTCATCCAACGTAGTTACCTCGGTAGTTTTACTTTCTTCGGGGTCAGCCTCGGCTCCCACTTCGCTGTAATCTTCTTCTTCACACTCCTCGTAATCGTAATAATCGTCCATTATTGGTGTGGACTTTGAGTCAATTGGTAATATGTAGTCTGCGATGGAAAAATAATAACTGTGAATTATTTTGCCTCAACATAAAATCATAATTCAAGAAATCTAAATAATTTTATTCTTATCTATTATCATTGTCGTCAATAATATTTATTAATATATTATTATACCTATATTATATTATGCTTTATAAAATCGTACATCGTTATTCAAATCAAACTTGGTTCCAAAATTTTATATCTATCGATTGGGATTTTATCTTCTTTTAAGTCAATTGCAAAATTTGACTCAATATTAGTATTAGTAGTTGTAGTAGTGACAAGGCAAAACTAAATTGTGAAAATGACATAAATGTAAAATTACTTTCCTTTTCAAATAATTAGTTCCAAGCAGTTGAGTATATTTGTAATAGTAACTATTTAAACTTACCCTCGTTACACGGGCCCGTGTTGCAAGACTGCAACAGGTCTGGTATGGAAGGCTTGTAGCAGGACTTCGCCTCTTTGTCCCCGCTCAGACAAAAAACTTGCCGGCTTTGTTCACCACCACCGCATTTTTTGTCACACTTAACGAAAGAAAATATAAGACATAAGTATTTAAAAGTAGAAAAAATTCAATAAAACAGTAATTTCTTAAACAGTATTATTTATGATAAATGAAACGCCAAAAGATACATGATAGATATATAATAAATCCCAAATTATTGCGGAATTATAATTAACCATAATCTACAAAATAGCCCGTAAACAGTGGTGCTATAATGCTAACACAATAATAATTCACAAACAAGTATTTATCACCTTTGAGGTTCTGATAATGATTTGCCCCCATATTTCCTAGCAAAAGTAGACATACATTCATCTTAAATTGTGAGTATAACTTGAAAACAAAATTTTATATATTTAGTATTTGTCGTGCCCTTACCTCAGACCATGGCCCAGCGAACCATTTAGCAGGGCACTTTTCCTCGGGTATCTCGCAGGGCTTAGTGTCCCTATACTTTGTCTCCGAATCGCATTTCTCGTCTTCCACTTTCATAACAGACGTGCCGTCGAACAAACCACAAAAGACTTCACGAGACTGGACGCCCTTGCCGCATTCCACTGAGCACTGCAAATTTTCATGACAATTTGTTACAATATACACAAATTTGGTCGCAAGGATGAGCAGCATTAAGACCACAGACCGGTCGTTGGTGCCACCTAAAATCACTATGATCTTTTGGCTTGTTGTTTGTACTAGCAAATTAAGAAAAGTATTTTATACATAGATGCGGTAATTTCATGTACGACAGAAATTAGGAATCCTACCAAAATTTTATCATATTGGACACCTGTAATCGAACCCAGATAAGATAAGATTCCTACCTGAGGTCGGCCACAGATGCGCCGGCACCCTTGAGAACTAAGCTGAAATGCCTGGAAAATGTATGTCTCCCTTACCAGAACAAATATATATACTTCAAACCAGAACACAGCAGCGCCTAACACTGTTGTTATTAGACAAAAATAGGTGTGGCGGTAGTGCCCCCGGAGTAGAACCACAGAGGGTTCTACCACCTTCAAAACGTATTTCTACTAACAAATAATAAACCAAACTAGTTACTTACTTTGCCCCACTGTGTGGCGTACCACTGCGCATCACATTTCGGAAGCTCAGACTTGTTGCAGGGCTCTTCCAGTATCGGTATGGGGTGGTACGTGCACAGCTCGAAGTCGACTATCGTTCGGTCCGTAGTTGCACACTTGGCCAGGCGCGTTTTTTTCGTTGAAAGGCACGTGTCACACTGGAATTTGGAACGCGATTAAAACATCTTCCACGTAAAATGTCCAGTATCCTACCGTGAGTTAAAATTATTATCTGGATTTGAATATTTCTATAAAATAACAGATTTAACAGTGATGACTGTTTGAATTCTGTTCCCGGCTCGTTAAATATCTAAATTACATATTTTGGGAATCTATATTAGTTTATATGATGTTCATATACTTATCGGAACGGTCACAGAAATTTGGAAAAAGTATATCTACAGTTTGAATGCACCAAAAATAACAACAGTTCAAAAATGATCGAAGTCGAAGATGATGAAAGGAAAGACTCCTAACCAGACCAATTCTCAGCGACAACTTACGCCAGACCACTCGGTGAGCACCCAGTCAATGCCACCGCAAGGGTGAAGGTTGCAGGGTTGTTCCGAAGACGGTTTCGTGTCACTGCACAGTTGGTCGTCGAACACTTGTACTCGTCCGTTGGTTTTAGTGTGACACACAACTTGCCTGGTCTGTTTCCCTTCTCCACAAAGTTTGTCGCACTGAAATAAAAAAATGTCAGGATTTATAACCTAATTATGTCGTATTTATAATTACTTTTTCCCAAGCCCTCATTTTAGATTTGTTAGAATTCAAAATTTCCAAATCTTTTTGGTTGTCAAGATGGAACATAATCAGACATCATCAGTTTTGATTTTGAAATACTATGGAACTGATATAAATTGTTTTAATTTACTTATAATTTTTTTTTTGTACAATACTCGTATATACAGATTTTTAAATAGCAATATTAATAGTTTCTTTCGATGCTGGTCTCGTACTTACCGGTTTCCAGGGGCCCGTGAACCAAGTGGGACATGTGGCGTTCCGGTTGCACTCTTCGTACACATTCGGTTTAGGACCGAGCAGGTCAAAGCATTCCTTGTCCGAGACCACGGATGGGAATCTGAAATTCACTCTGAAAAAGGGATGGATGTTAGATGTGTAATTTTTTTTTATTTTGATAATGATAATCTCGCTATTCATACAAGCTTAGTCCATATTAATTATTGTACTCGTTAATTTAGGCATTAATAAACAAAGGATTAATAAATAATAATGTATTTTTGGTGTAAAGCTAATATTTTTTGGTGATATGTAATAAGACAAATTATTAATATGAGGCGTCCTACTTGTTAATTAGGGGTAATTCGATTACGATTCGATATTTAGTATTGGAAAAAGACATCTGCTGTTAACTCGCAAATACAACTTGACATCAGGTGATATTTTCACATTAATTCATGAATCAGGTGATACATAGGGTATATGATCGTTTACTGCTCATTTTTTTTTCAAAATATAGTCCGTACCCATTTGTGATGATTTTCTCGCAGTGCACTTCGCGTAACCTGGTGCCGTCTTCCCCGCAGGGCTTGGAGCACGGGCTCCAGGGGCCCTCGAACCAGCGCGGCAAGCACGGCTGCGTGTTGCAGGTCTGGTTGGTGGCGGGCTTCAGCCCCGCGTCGCAGAGCTTCTCCTCCACTTGCTCCAGGTCATCTCGCGATCGACATGTCACTTTACGTGTTTGGAATCCTGGATAACAAGTTAGGTGTTTTAGGAAGATGGCAAAGCTTTTTGTTGTATCAACTCTTCCTAAGATTACCTAGATTAATTTATTTCTTATTTTTTTATTAATAACTTAGTTCTTCTTTGGGGTTAATCTTTATGGGTAATAATGTATGTTACGACTTCTTATACGGTTCTTATTATTTTCCGAATTGGACGGAAAGTAGCTAAAGTAAGAAAGTTAGATAGGGGCCCATACTACGACCAGATTGACAATTTACATTTGACAATTCCTGATAACAAGAAATTCTCATATTTCTATTTTTGGTAGGCACACATTGGATAGATTGAATATTAATGGGCACTAAACATTTCACTTACTCAAGATTAAGTTCAGAATTTCCTGCGTGCTACAGATGTGATCGCCGTGGCACGCGGCTTCAAAGTCTGTTTATAAAGTTCTTACCTCCACCACACGTGTCGGAGCAGGGCGAGAACTTGTCGAAGACCCAGTCGTATCGCAGCTCCGGCCGGGGCGCCACGTCACTGGGGATGCTGTATTCGTATTTAACCCCCACGTTATCTTCTTGAAGGTAGAGCTAAAAATTAAATATATTTATCAATTAGCCATTTTCAAAGTAGTATAAAAAAAATTCGTCTGCGGAAACCAACACAACGCCTATTTCTATCTCATAGCAATTATGTAGCATGTAGGTTAAAGGGTGTGGTAAAGTCTAAGCTTAAGCTCCTAAGAGCAGCAACATTTATAAAATAGAAAAACCAAGAAATAGCAAAAAAAATATGCTGGCGACAAACAATTATTTGTTTAAAGACTAATAAAATAATTTTCCTCCTTTTTCTATAACTTTAGCCACTGTTAGAAAATGATGGAAATTCGAGTTTTTGCTGCTTTTGGCGCTCTATGTGAATCAAGTACCTATATCATTTTTTACTAATTCGGCGACTTTCCATAACTCGTCAAGAGATGGCAGCATTAGTCTGAATTACGCTCTTCGAAGTTCTATAAAACCTTGCTATAAACTTGTATATTATACAAGTTTCTGGAGACATCATTGCCAAAGTAACTTGTACGCATATATTGTAGTATAATCACATAGAAACTACTCACGGAAAGATACAAGGGTTCGTTTGTGGGTCCAATGCAGCGTAGCTTGTCCGGTGCGGCGAAACCTTGCTGGTTACGTTCGTAGTGCCACAAGGCGCCCGCTATCATCAGGGAGCGCGGGAAGTCTATGTGGTAGTTGCCGTTCAGGTAGTACCTATTGTGTTGTTTCGCTCGTAGCGCTGCGAACAGAATATCTCTTTGTCATCATATGTGTGAATGTAATAAAATTTTCAGCAAAACTTATTTTTTTTATTAGCCAACTTTATGGTGTTATTTTTTTATCTGTTAGTTATGTAAAAAAAAACCGAATTACCCAATAGATAAAATTTAATATTTGCTTACCCAAATAATTGGTTGACGCCCTTACTTCTTCAATAAAAATATTTGTGGCTCCCTGAGGTATTAATAACACATCGCTGTAACCTGAAATTAAATGGGTATTATGAAATAATGGAAAATTTCTTACTTAATAAATGAAAGTACACACGATAGTAAGTGATAGACAGTGAAGTGAAAAACATTAAGGCACCGACCAAAACTTCGACTGATACTTCGATTTACTGCCATGTGACGTGCGGTTTTAATGATGTTGTCGAACATGGGAATTTAATTATTATTTTAGTACAACAATCGAGAAGATTTTTACACAATATAATTCATCATCGCTTTTACTCTCCGCACTATCAGTAAAATCGTAGGAGCAACCGGCAAATCTAAAGATTTACCGTAGTTTCGGTCGTTTACAGTAACATACGTATCCTGTTTACCTCTTCTCAGATCTTTGTCTACGATGTAGCCCGCCATGGTGCTGCAGTTGGTGCCGTTGCCGCGGCACTGCCGGCACTTGTCCTCGCGCGCGCTCGAGCCCAGCATCATGTCGCAGCCAACAGGCTAAAGAGAACAGAAACATTTTGAATTCATATAAAAATACTACTTAATCAGTAATGACATTTTCGTTATTAAACGATATGTATTGTCAAGGTTCTACTAACACTGTTATACTCGTATTTATAGTTGACGTATATTTCAGATCACGTATACTTACTACCAATTGATAATAACTCAAGGATAACATTTGCCCTCCTCATATATCTATTAAAATTAAAACTAAAATCTCTATTAAATACGCGCGTTATTTATCTTACCAATTATTGCATACCAAAATCGAAATTTCACAAATTTCTAGTAAGCAAATATTGTTACATGTCACAAAACATTGGATAGTTTGATTATGAATAACGAGCGATAGTCTAAAGTCTTCGATAAACTGGCAATTATCATATAAAACAAAAACCAGACTACATAAAAAATATGACCTATAGTCACTCTCACAATTTAGACAAATCCAACGACACCTCATGTCTAAAATAAGTCTGGCCGTTTGGGCAGCAGGGAGTGCCAAGAGGGAGACATATTTACATACGCTTGACACACATTACCCTCCGCAGTTGCGTAAAATGGTATAGTTTCGCCAAACTGCTAGTCCGCTCTGAAGTAGTTGCGAGCAGGAGTAGTCCTACAATTCGCTATGGCGACGCGAGTCCTTTCTATATTCAGAGCGTACTAGCAGTTTTACGCGGGCTATAATTACCTGACAGGTGCCGTTGACGCACACGTCGAAGGACTCGTCGTCGCAGCGCGTGCCGTCGATCACCGCCGACCGGTGTCGGAAGTAGAACCGCTCTCCGCGCGGCATGCAGTTCAGGTCGCAGGGGTTGTGGCCTTTCGTGTACGGGACCCATCTGATAAAGCAATATGGACGAATTATATATAGGAATTGAATGGGATTTGGAAGTGGTAGATCTCTCAATGGTTCGACTCCCGTGGCATCTACAACACAGCAGTGTTGTAGATGCAAGCGCTGCTGTGTTCTGGTTTGAAGAGTGCGGTAAGGGAGACATACTTTTTCGAGACATTCTATCTTAGTCACCAGGAGTAGCGGCGCATCTGAGGCCGACCTCAGGAAGGAAGTTAACTATCTGATCAGCAGTTGATTACAGATGCCCATAAGCGGCAGTAGCCACATATCATCAGCTAGTATCGTTGAATGTTTTCTGAATATAATAATTATAGTACTCACGTGTATTTTTTATTATCCCTGAAGACCTGATCGTTGAACTCAGCGCATTGCTCGGCACGGAAGTCACCAGAGCCCTCAGGACAGTCCTGAGTCTGGCACGAGAAGTACTTCGTGTCCCCGCCTCTGCAGAGAGGCTGCCCGTCTAAGCTGAAACCAGTTATACACTACAAGATCACACACAATCAAAAAAGCACTGAGAGGACATAATGAAAAAGACACGTTGTTTTTCTACCCTTTTGTGATTGACATTTTACATTAAACTGTCTTAATCGTTTATTAATTTCTGTTGAATCTACCAAGAGTTGGTCAATGGGTAATTTACATCAAGATACAGTAAAAAATCAATTCGACCATATTATACATACCTATTATTGTTCACATTATATATATACTTTGCATTTCTCTCGAATCGACTGTAAATTGATTCGCCTGAACATTTTAACAATTACCTACTTACCAAGATATTTGGGTAATAATTGTTATTGCCAAATTTTCCAGTGATAAATGGTATGCTTAGAGATCATGTAAGTGGCTTGTACCGAAGGTCGTCATAATATTCACGTAATAATACTAAAATATTTAAAAATGCAATTATTCCTTACCCAACTTCTAAACATATTCTTTTCTGACTAGCAACACCACCTCCACAAGTTTTGGAACAAGGCGATACCTCCCCCCACTCCCCCCACGCCCCGCCTCCCTCACCTCCTGGTATAATGTATGACGCAGGTAGGAAGAGGCCAGCGCCCTGGCGCCTGTGTCGACTCCGGTGCCCATTTACCTGTGAAACAGAAAAAAAATTTTGAATGAAATAATATTGACCACCTATTGACTACAGACTACAGTAGATTGATTTTATTATCTACCCGTTGCTTATTATTTTCAGATTTAATTGAAGGAACTCTATGAAGGTATAGGTAAGTGGGCTCATTTTGATAAGGTTGTAGGCCAAAGTAAATTTGTTAACTACACAAATTATGTATTTCAAACTTTACGGAGAAATCCTACTCCGGTTTCGAAAATATGAAGTGCTTGGTTTTGCGCTCCAGGTTTTCCAGGGTCTTCTCGTGTCAGTTATGGTCTCACATCAAACGAATAACATGTTGCGAATATGCAAAATGATGATGCATTAACGTGTGACTCTGGTGGTAATTTTCACGTGCGTCAATATCGGTCGAGAATCAAAGTCAACATCCATTCATTCATAATAAGAATCCATTCATTCAATAAATTATAATAACCAGCGATTAACAGGCGTCAGGAGTGGCTGATGAACGACAATTTCTACATTCACTACACTTCAAAGAACTTCGCCTTGAATACTCGATTCTCGCATACAAAATATTATCTAGCGCTGTCTGTCAAGTGTTTCCGATTGTGTGTGGCTTGATTAAGCTCCTTATACACTGACATGCGCAAACGAATAGTACATTTAGAGAACTGTAACAAATATAAATGCCGTTATGTTATCATTATCATCAACCCATTACTTTTCCATGCCAGCCATGATCTCAGAATGAGACGGATTAGGCCATAGATCACCGCGATGACCAAGTGAGAATTGATAAACTTCACATAAAAGTAAAAACTTTTTTAAGATTCCTCAAGTATGCTGGTTTCCTTACGATGTATTTCTTCCCCGTTTGAACAAGTGATAATTAATTTCTAATACGCTCATTACTTTAAAATTCTGAGGTAAATCTGTCGCGGATTTGCACCCCATCTTTGATTTTCCAGCCGGCTTTCCCGATTGACCAGGGCGGTGGACTATGGCCTAAGTCCTTCTCACTCTGAGAGGAGACCCGTGCCCAGCGCTGGTACGCTAATGGTTTGACGACAACTAATAGTCCTACGCTGCAATAAGCTCACTACTTACTGTCTGGTAGACTGTACGGGATACACTCGTATTTTACTTCTATTTCATAAATCAAGAAGGTATAGCAATGGTCGTGCATTCTACACTCAGCTTAACGCTTAAAATGCCGATCACCGCGGGGACCATCCGCCATCGATTTAAATAAATGTTTTGACGATAAACTACTTGTACAATGTACAGCGCATTACCGGCTGCATGTTGCAATGGTCACTCCGTGGAGAGGACCGCATTGTGATTGTACGGGTTTATTTTCCTTACTTTGCTGTCACAACTTTACTACATAGAATGATATTAAAATATGGCGTAAGTTGTAGCAGAGATTTTGTTGCGATAATTTCAATCTTCAAAATTGAAAAGATCTCGTTTTTTTTTCATCAAACTAAGAACATTGGCCAAAATTTTATAAAAAAAAATATAATTGTAAGTAAATACTCAATTAACAAGTAACTTCTTATCTTGTGTGTTTTATAGTAAATAAACAGTGTTGAAAATTAAGCCGTTGTCTTAGTCCAGGGAATAGCTTAGCATAGATCGAAAAGTCTTTGCCTAATAAAAAATAACAAAAAAATGTATCAAATGTATAAAAGATCAATAAATATTTGATGTAAAAGTGTCATCTGTTTAGAATGCTTATGGCATCATGTTATCTAAATACGGCACGGCAAGTGTCTACTTTTGGTCTATTCTAATAATATCCTTATAAATTAAATTCGTGTAGACGACTGAAGATATTGTCTCACGAACATCTATCAGTCCCTTGAATTTCTTTGTTTCGTATTTGGTTATAAGTATTGGTAATATTTCGAATCTCTGTCATCTACAAATTAGGAGTTCGGAGTGACGCGAGCTCATAAATTGATCATCGCTTCAAATAGAATAGCCAAAATAGTGATTTTAAACTAGATGACCTGTTCGCCGTAGATGCTAACGCTCCCATCAATGTGATGCTTTTTGTTTTATCTATGTGTTATAAACTATATTCAAATTAATTTTAGGGTTGGGCAAAGGTCGAGAAATTTGTATGTAATATGTATTTGTTTGTTTTATAGCAGCAAACGAGCGTGCAGTCCGCATGACAGTAAATGGCTGCTGCTGCTCATGGACATGTGTAGTTAACCCCAAATAAGATTAGTCATTCGATTCCTACTTGAGGTCGGCCTCAGGTGCATTACGACCTCAGAGAACTATGTTGGAATGCCGCACATATGTGTGTCTCCCTTATTATTATTCCCTTATTGTTATGTCATGAGTGAGACGGTGGTACCTGAGGAGAAAATAATTATTATTTTTAATATTGTGTTAAACTTACTGCGTACTAGAGAATGTCATATAATTTTCACATACACATCATATCTTCATAATCAACACATTCCAATTGATAGAAAACTCAGCCCTGTCGTATCCAGTATTAATAATGCGCTCAGTGATATTATAACTAATCTCATGCTGAGCCTTCCAATTCCTTTAGCATTTTAAATCTTCATCGACATCACCCCGGCCGGCGTCCCGCGTTGAAATTGAAAGTAATTTTACAATTAATGCGTGTACGTGAGATATTTATGGCCAAATCATTAAAATTTATATTTAAAGATGTAATATGTATTGAATAGGACTTGTTTATGTGTAATAATTATAATTTCTTTCATCATTTTTTAGAGATTTTTGTGGATATTAGAAGAGATATTACTAATTAAAATATACTTTCTAAACGCAATTGTTTATGACTTTTATGATGGCAAGCATTAAATTTAAAATAAATGTGTTGTAAACAAACGTTACACATGTAAGCAAACATTATCCCAGTGGGTTCTTTCTTTTTAATTAGAAGCAAACAAATCTTGTAAGTACTATGTATAATCACTCCGGTATATTTTCGTATCATAAAACATAAGATAAAGAAAAGAATAATAAAAGAGCATAGAGCATGATTTTTAATTTATGTGCGTGTTCGAAATTATTATCATTTGCTAAAATGGTGAAGTAAAACATTTTAAGGAAATCTACACACCTGAAAGTTCTTAAAAAAGTTTTCAAAGATGGCCTTTACTCTATCAATGCGCACTTTGCCAGCGTGGTGAACTACGGCCTAAAACCCTTCAAATCCTAAGAGGAGACCTATGCCCTCATTGACTATGTTCATGTATGTCCCTATGTTCTCGTTTCTGATAACATTGGGACAATAATGGATTGACGACGGCTGTATATAAAAAGATCTCGTAGTAAACGGTGTCCGGTACCATTGACCGAACTCTCCTTGACTTTGACCGACGTAACTGACGTTTATCTTTCGCCATCTCGACTCTCGCCGATCAAATTGACAGTTCATCGATACACTATTAGATATTGAGCCTATCAGAGTTAACTTTAACAGTAAATTTTAAAAGTTATTTATTTTAAAAACAATTCTCAAAGATTCTCTGACTTTGTTTTTTCTTGTACTTTGCAAGGCCTCTTAGGTACTTTGCATTGTCGTAAGATCGAAGTTTGACTATTTCTAGTATACTGAAATCGTTAAAATCAAAAATGATACTTTGGCAGGACCAACAATAGATATAAAGATTGATTATTAAGAAAGTAATAAGAAAATAAATATATGTAGTGATAAATCATAGTAGGTACATGTCACAGGTACGTACAGGTACGTACGTAGGTGTACGTACAGGTCATACTTTCTTTTTCAAAAAAATGTAAGATATTGAGTAGTCACTTTTCAAGCATTAGTTGTTACTAATATATGTACCTCTTTATCACTACTACCCGTGTTTCATATCCATGACATAATGAATGTCAGGAGCACTAGAAGCATCCTAGACTTTGGCCTCGCTATCGTGCGCGATCTCGCTAGTGCCGCCAATCAAAACGGCAATACATTACCGGCCGTTTGTCACGAGCTTAGTCATTACTTAGGGTTGCCAACCGTCCCACTTTCACAGGATATGTCCTGGTTTTTGAGGAGTTCTCGAGCGAGTGAAAACCAGGGTGGCGTTGTGGGTTTTAAAAGTGTTCTGTGTTTTATTTACTGACGTTGACCGAGGTTGAATTTCGAAAATATGCGTAAAATGATAAGTACTTTGTATTATCTTGGTACTGTTTTTTAACAATTTAATAATTCTTTAATTTATCATTTCTTGAAATTTAATTAAAAATAAAGCCATACCTCTTTATCACTAGTACTACCCGTGTTTCATACCCCCATTTGACATAATTAATGTCAGGAGCACTAGAAGCATCCTAGACTTTGGCCTCGCTATCGTGCGCTATCTCGCGACTGCCGCCAATCAAAACGGCAATACATTACCGGCCGTTTGTCACGAGCTTAGTCATTACTTAGGGTTGCCAACCGTCCCACTTTCACAGGATATGTTCTGCTTTTTCGGGCGTTCTCGAGCGAATGAAAATCAGAGTGGCGTTGTGGGTTTTCAAAGCGTTCTATTTTTTATGTATGTACTACGACTACTGTTGACTGAGACTGGAGGAGTTGATAAATATAGGAGTGATTATATTCCGAAGATATGCTCAAAATACTCTTCGTATTTTAGTTTGTATTATCTTTTGGTATTGTTTTATTTTTACAATTGAGTAATTCTTTAATTTATTATTTCTTAATTTTTTTAAAAAATATGCATACTAAAAATATATATTACAAGAAACCTTGTCCTTTTTCAATTGCATATATTAAAAGCGTTTAAGTTCTTCGTCCTGGTTTATACATAAATATTCCGGTGTTTCCACACATCCTGATTTTCAAGTTCTGTAGATGGACACCCCATTACAATAGCTCATACGTATATCATTGCTCGTACGATATATTATTGAAGATGCTTATTAAATTGCAATAAATTAGAATAGAAAATGCATAAATAAAAACGTATTCAATTTTAAAATTTATTTAACTTCGTTGACTATTGTGCAGCTGTTTCGCAGACGTTATTCATAAATAATCTTTAAATGTGACAATGACACATTTTGATCAAATGTGACAATTCCTCTCATAGAATATTATAGATAGATAGTCTTATATTTTGATTGGAAACATTTATATATAACTAGCTGACCCGGCAAACGTTATGTTGCCATATAAATAAAAAAATGTTAAGGGTGAACACCCTTATCACTTAGGGGCATGAAAAATAGATAGTAGCCGATCCTCAGACCTCCTGAATATGCATATAAAATTTGGTGAAAATCGATAAAAACGTTTCGAAGGAGTACGGTAACTAACATTGTGACACGAGAATTTTATATATAAGATTGTAATAAATTTAAGATGTCTGCACAATATTTTTTTTGCTACTCCAACTATAGAGAATATAAAAAGGTAGGACAATATTAAAAGGTAGGATACTTACGTTATGCGTGTAGTGATGTCGTGATGCGGTCCATGTGATACAATTACTTAGTACGATAGCTGCGAGTAGCAGCGATCTGAAACAAATACATTTATGGTTAAAGTAATTGATAAGTTAGTAGCTTTTGACATAAGGGAATAGGTATAAAAAAACTGCTCAAAAACATATGTATATTTTTTATTTTGTTGTTATGCGCAAACTACACAGGGATAATTCGAATCATCGAATGCCAATTCTTTTTTTATAAAAAGTATATTCCATAATATCACTATGCCTAATACAGAGGCGGCATGGACGGTTGTCTATACCTATATTTAGTGTGATAAAAAATAATGAATTAATGATACTCGTATATGAAAGTGAAATGAGACATAAAATAAATGTGGTTTAAACTCTAATAATAAGCCGTAAACCGTAGTCGGTGCAATAAAGAAAATCGAAATTTAAGATGACCGAGTAAGATAAAGACATTTATATCGCTCTTAGAGCATCTAACAACACATAATAAATCCAATTACACATTGCGACGGTATGTAAATAAAAATTTGAATCGAAGCATATTTCTTTGGGATCTCTATCAGACGCTAAAACGTCGATAGAATCGGACGATAAAGGACTCACCGACCTAACTGTAAACGGGCTATGGACGATAACATCTTTATTAGCTATGGCACAAGTCATTTTGATAAAAGCTAATTGTCTAGTTTTGTTTTAAATTTTATTATAGTGGTTATGTTTTTCAAAGTCCAAGTAGGTATAAAATTTATTTTTTTGTACGCTAATTATTACCCGACTGCCAAGGAAGGGTTATTCTATTAATTTTTAATCTATGCAAATATCACAGAACATTCAATAAAAAAATTTAAAATATATTTTTAACTGCAATTTCAACAAAATCTGAAAATATTTTATAAATTGTAATGAACATAAATTATACAATAGAAGGTTCCATTTATTTTTACACCAGACTTTTACTAAACCGCCAATCGCTTCCGCTTACACTATAAGCCAAAAATCAAAACTAAGTAGTCCCACGGGATATCAGCTCATTTATAAAAGAACGGCGAGCGAAGGGAGAAAGAGTTAATTATGGGGCGTGACTGGATACAACGTTGACTTTGTAGCAACATGAGCTTAATATCATTATGGGTAATTGCTTGTAGCAGATGTAGGAAAGCAAGGAAGATACTAATAAGAAATTATTTACAGGGTTCAGTATGGTTATTACTGAAGTTTATGTTTGCTATACTTAATAGCAGTTTAAAGCGCTCTTTTCTGTAAAAAAGCTTTGTAGAGGAGAATTACTTAAACGAGGTATAATATAAGAACTCCTAAAGAGGAGCAACGCATTTGCGACTGTTAGACCTTTAATCCCATGTTATAGAGTTGATCAAAGATATCTATAGGTGCCGTGGCCATTTTTACGTAGTTTGCAAGCTCATTTGGCATTTCAATTTCTTTATTAAACTATAACAGAGCCGCTTAAAACTGCAGCTTAAAATAAATGTGGTAGTACTTCCGTTGTTCGTATTTTCCTAATGTGCATAATGTAGACATTAAAAGAAACGTAGACGCATTTAAAAATATAATCTTATTATATAGCTATATAATATAGCTATGCTATATAGGTATAATATAGCCTTCCGGTAGAGTCCTTGCATCTCAGTGACGAAGCCGTCATACTAATGCCCGGCATATGTTTAATTTAATTCCATGGGAAATGCAACGTTAGTTATGGTTAAGCGTCATGTATCTTCTGTCGCCGGATGTTATGACGAATTCAAATTATCAAGTTATTGAGTGCGTAACAATTTGATTTGCAATTAAAATAGATGCAGTATTGTAATTAGTTTTTTGTTCTTTGTCAGTCAAGGTTTCGGAGTGTTTCGGTGGTCCATCTAGAGGTATGTACGTGAGTGGTGTTTTAATTGGTGCACAATGCACATAGTTCAAATAGCAGTGATAGCCTAGTGGTTAAGAAACTCGGCCTCTCGATCGAGGGGTCCGAGGTTCAAATCCTAGGCACCTCTGATTTTTCGAAGTTATGTGCGTATTACAAATTAATTATCACTTGCTAAACGGTGAAGGAAAACATCGAGAGGAAACCTGCATACCTGAGAGATTTATAAAAAAAATAAATCTCAAAGGTATGTGAAGTCTACCAATACGCACTTGGCCAGCGCGGTGGACTATGGCCTTATCCTTCTCATTATGAGAGGAGACCCGTGCCCAGCAGTGGGACAGTAATGGGTTGATGATGATGATGATGCACATAGTTACATACATTTCTTTAAAAAATATGTTATTACTTAAAGAAGTGTGTAACTCAGTTGCTTTTCTTACAGCGTTTTTCCGTCCCCGTGGTGCATGGTTCGATCTCCGGCTAGGCGGACATTTAAATAATGATGAATGTAAATTTTCATTTTGTCTTGGTTTTATAACTACAAACAAATTCAATTGAGGCCGTCTAATCAAAATAATCAGATTGACATACACACTCTATCTGTTTATGGATATATGCTAAAATCTGATTTTGCGAGATTTTGCGAAATCTGTTGATTTTGGCAGCGCTTTTACCGGAATATTGGGGACTAATAGTAACTTTTAAGATATTATAGACTACCTTGTGTACACCGAAGTTTTTTAGGAATGCATACAATAGAACAATTACGCATATCCTACACATACATTTAAATCGAAAACCTGCCAGAACTCTACCAAAAATCCTAGTTCATTTAGGTCCTAGGTCACAACCGAAGGCTACGTTGATGTAACCTGAATAATTTTATTACTTTATAGATGCAAATCCGATAGCAACCTGAGCCGAATTCAAAGCGATGATGCAACATGACGTGTCATTAAAAATCAGTGGTGATATCCGCGAACCAAAGCCGTTATTACAAAGAATGATTAGTGCGATATTATTCTAATGCAGGTTTGCTATGTGTAATTTGTATGTATAATGAGATTGTTATGTTAAACAGTTGCCAAAAATATCATAGTAGAATAACAATACTAACAATGCAATACTATGAGGATATCTGTAAACAAAAGTCTGTTTAAAAGACTGATTCATAAACACAGAGTAAAAACTAGTGACGCTTGAACGTTTTTGGGCATTTGGTTTATTTCATATTTTTGTATTTTTAGGAATATTCAAAAATAACAGTTGTCCTGTTATTTTTTTTAATATACGTACAATTTTGTATTTAAGATACTCATTTGACATAATAATATAATTGACGCATTTTAGGAGTTTTATTATCCCCACGAGGTAGATCAGTAAAAAATTCAATTTTCTATGATTTTTTTCCAAAAATTGAATCTTTTTCGTCGTGAAGAAGTGTAATGGACAAAAATACATTAAATTTACACAAAATGGTTCTACCATGAACTACACCGTACAATTGAAAATTATTGACTTGTTTAACTATTAGAAAGGCGTAGCACGTTTATTGGCTGTTTGACACAAAGTATTCGAGTTCACAACACAATAGAACATTAATGTAACAAAGAAGCACATTGCCTTTATCTGCATACTATCACGACGTTAGTGCAGTTTATGCTATGCCTGTGACCGTGTTTGTAGCTTAATTTACAAAGTTATAAAGGTCGGCTTATTCGGCCGCTCACGTGCGGTCCAGGGTTCAAATCCAGAGTTTTTTGTAACGGTAGTTTGCAACTGCAAATAAGTAAGCAGTCCATCTGACAATAAGTGGCTTCTGCCGCCCATAGAAATGTATAATCAATTCCACGTAGGGTAGAAGGGTAGTCATTTAAGTATATCCCTTAACACATCCCTTAAGCCAGAAGACAGCAGCATTTATCGCTGTTGTTATAAGGTATCATGAAGGTATGACCTTTAAAAAGTTCCCAGGATCTGATTTTTCGAATTACTTAGCGATTATTAAACAGCGAAGGAAAACTTTGTAAAGAAACACGCCAGAGAGATCTTTGTTTTTTTATGGTAGCCTATGGCTTAGGTGCGGAGAAGGTTGCAGAGCATCGCTTGGCTACCCGCGGCCTGCGAAACGCATGTAGACCGCAACTCTCTACTAAAGGTCTGTGGATATTCCTAGAACTTCTTGTGGCTTGTGGATCTTTGCTAAAAATTTTCAGGCACTATTTATGCTTATGACCTTTTTTTCGTCAACCAACTTCCGATACTATTTCTGAATGCACCCCTCATGACTTCATGTAACTATATAATGCGTGGAAAGATTGCCGATCACTTTCGTAGACTATGAGTATACTCATAACGACTCATCAACCACTTAGGTCGTCGATGCACGTTTTTGCATGCGACAAAACAAACAATTCTGTCTCTCTGTACACAATGCTGTTTGCAATCGTACAGCTCAAGTGGTTCTCGGTAGACACAGAAATATCTACGTTTTCGGTGTCTGTTTATATAGTACTCATGGACATTCAAATTTGCGAAGTATGATCTTAAAATAAAGGTCAAGCTATTAAAATATTCGAAGACTAGTTCTTGATGAAAAATACTTATTATTATACTATTTATTTATTGTTATCTAGTCACTTTATAATAATTAGATAAGAATCGTAGAATGGAATAAAATAATGAACTATAGGTGTAAAGAATACAAAATAATTTGTTAAAAAAATAGATATTCCAAAAAAACTGTTTTTATGTGCACATAGTTGTATTGCATGTTATTTTTTTTAACCAATGTTTTTTCATAGACCCTATAAAATATTATATTGTTGTGTATGAAAGAAAATCGCTGAAAACTACACAAACTATATTCCTACACGAACGATTAAAAGTCTGCATCTGCACATAAAACCGAAATTGATTTCCATAAACCAAACTAAAAAGCTAAACGACTCTATCTTGTAAATAAGCCGAGAAAACTCAAAGGGATCGGCGTGTTCAAAGAACATTTGCACTCGCTAATAAACAAAGGAAGGGACTGATGTTTTTAGTATGGCGAATACTCATGAAGATACCTATTTGAGAAGCTATTTGGGAACTCTTATTCAGGTTAAAGTAGACTCGTAAATATATTTTTGCCCGACTGCAAAGGGTAATGTTTTCGAGCGTATGTATGTGTGACTCATTCTTGGCCACATTGAATAGCTCAAACGGCTAGACGGATTTTATCATACGAGGTGTTCTTGGATTTGTCTAAGCTGTGGGCATGTCATGGGCTACATTAGTATCCCTTTCAGTTTATTATTTTTAAGCAGTATTGACTATGATAATTATAGTCATATAATAAATAGACATACGATATACTACGATGACATTAGACACACTTTATATACCCTGTAACAGTAGTGTCGCGCGGTGTGTTGTGCTGAGGAAGGCGATAAAGCGGACTCAGATAAGACATTGTTAGTTAGTCTCCGTGGATAGCTATTATATTTTGAGGTCTGCTCCCGATAGACTTATATAATAATCCTATACAATATAATTGGTAAGTCACCGTATTTTATTCGTCTGATTTAGTAATGAAAAAGTGTCACAATTGAAGAACATTTAAGTTTACCATTTACCACTCCCTAGAATAGTTTCGTAAACAAGCGATCTACAAACCGTTTGTAGCCATTAACAATCATGTGTTATAAAGGAACAGACTGTTATTTTGTGTGCCACTCGTGGTCAGTGGAAACCGCCCTTATTATATTATGTCCGTATCGTTCAGAACATAAATCAGTCGTTCGCGCGCTAATTGACAGGTGCGGCGTTCGGATGCCGGCGTCGGGTTGCCATCCTGCGGAACTACAGCAATGTCAAGTTCAATTTACGCTCCTATTTAATATCAATTAAGATCGTGTTACGTGTTAGTTGAAATTATAACACTATTAGAACCGTAACTATTAGCCTTTCGAAATATGGTCTATTTGTTGTAGAATAGGGATCGCTTTTGCTACTTTTATCATGTCCTTCTCAGACGTTAAAAATAGTTATATAGTTTAAATATCCAGCTTTGAAGCTTTAGAGATCAAAGTTGGCAGAATTAAGGAGGTAGATACCGTTCTCCAATACTAGTTAAATCTGATTTACATGAAATATAAGTAGATATGACGTTACCACGTATAAACAGTGGTTGCCTAATGGTGACAAAGTCTATTACAAAATTATCATCACTTGCTCATATGGCGAAGAAAAACATCGTGAAGAAAATACTTAAAATAGGAAACACACATAAACAGAAGTTCTCAATGGTGACAGAAGACACGTGGTTAGCAATTGGACAGAAATGGGTTAACAAACGTGTATGGTGTTTTAGGAGAAACAAAAAAACACCTGCAGATATGTACCCACTTTTTGTATTAGCCCTTTTTAAGGCTTCCCAATCAGTTCTCCGTAATTCTGAATGAATCACATAATTACACTAATTTTGGTTTTCAAATCGCTGATTGCCCGCGCGCGTGATCCTGCGTTCCTGATTTGCACGTTCTTGTGCATTGACTAATTTATTCGTTTCTTTCCTTTTCGCATTTACTTTAGGGTGAGGAGGTGTCGGAATTTCCATTTAACGTTCCGGTGTATATAAAATTACTCTGTAAGCGCCCGAAGCGTCACGAGTAACAATTGCGTTGTCTTTTATTTGACCTTTTACGTAATTGCACTTAAGATACTTATTAGAACAAAGAAAACTATTGTTAATTGCAATCAAAAGTAAATTCCTTTTTCATTGCAAGAATCGCATTTTAAACGCGAATGATTTGTGGACTCTTACCTTTTGAATTTCATAGTTACTTACTATTTTTACTTTTTCTACCAATCAGGAGAAAAAAATAGTTTTACCGAAAGATATATTTATAACAACTAAACCTTATAAATATTAAAAACACTAGCCGCGATATTTAAAAAATCTGAAACAATATACCTAAATGCCTCGTATACAAAATAGAAATATTTTGTTACTTCATGGAATTCTGTGATAGAATTATTTGTGACGTACCTAACTTAGGTCTCATCAAGATTCCGGACTCATCGAGTTTGCCAAACGATAAATAGTTTCCACGCGACGCGCCGCCGACACGTCTGCGAGATCGAGAACCTATTAACATACGTAATGCACTTTTTTTTTGTTGGAAACCTTCAAAAGGTACCTTATGCCGTGGGAGCGGCACGGGGTTATGTGGGATCCTTACCGCACTAAAAACCCCCCGGTGGCCTTCCTCGACGCTGCGTAGAGGACTCCGGGATCTCCAACGGAACGCAACCGGAGTCCACTTGGCGCGTTGCCCCGTCGGGCTCCGCCCAGGTGAGCTTGAAACTCACCACACCATCTGGTGTTCACGACGGTATGCGACCACACATACCGCCGTCAATCCCGGGGTTGCTGGCCGGGCGGTTCGAGCTCCCACTCTTGCCGTCCGCAACCCCGGAAGCCCCTTTTTAGTCGCCTCTTACGACAGGCAGGGGATACCGTAGCCCTATTATGGTCCCGGAACTACAGGGATAATACGTAATGCATTAAAATATATACAACCCAACATCCTTCTTTTTGAAGTCTGAAGTGAATTCGTTTTTGAAGTCGGTAAAATACATTTGTTTTAGTAAGTGAAAGATTACAGGTTGAGAACACATCTCCCGACTATGAATTGGATTGGATCGTGATCTATACTGGTAATTTATCACCATAATAATTTATATCGCCGTATCTTCGAAAACGGTATGTGTGTGTGTGTGGTAATAAATCCACGCGACGATGCTTTAAGACTTTTAATATTTAAAAGTACTTTTAACATTTTAAATATTTGAAAATTTTAAATTTAAAAGGCATCATTTCTAACAAGTAATTAATTTAAAAAATCAAAAACCCGACTGCACCAAAAAGGCGAAGTAGAATTTCCAAAAGCAGTGAAATAGGCTTTTCATTATTTTTATCCAGAAAGCCAAATACAAAGTTTCATAGTAGGTGTCTGCTTCTAAAACAAAACGATGTTCAAACAATATTATCCTATTTTATCCTCGTAGTGCTCATTTAAGCTACATAAAGTCATATACGCTATATTAGTCAGTCATCTCGATGAGTATATTCGAGTATATATGTACTAGCTGACCCGGCAAAGGTTGTGTTGCCATATAAATGAAAAAATGTTAAGGGTGAACAACCCTTATCACTTAGGGTTAAAAAAAATAGATAGTGGCCGATTCTCAGACCTACTGAATATGTATATAAAATTTGGTGAAAATCGGTGAAGCCGTTTCGAAGGAGTACGGTAACTAAGACGAGAATTTTATATATAAGATATATTATATAATGTATGTGTAATCTCCTCTTAATTTCCTTTATTTTGACCCTACTCGATAGGTTTGGTTAACTTTTTTTAAGACGTGTTACTATTTCGGAAAAAGTCCACCCTTTACGCTCTATCAAATATATAACTTTAGTAATTTAAAGTTCCAGTCATTATTTTACCTCGTTAGGGGTAGAATTACATTATTTTTATCCAACAAGCCTGATGCAAAATTTCATAGTGTTTGCTTCAAAATTAACGATTGTTCAAATGAACTTTTAACCCTTATTTTACCCCTATTTTTCGGAGGAGGATAAATAAGTACGTCCTTGTTCCTATCCAGAAAGCCAAATACAAAATTTTATAGCAGTTGCTTCAAAATTAAAGGATTTAAAAAAAAATGTTTTCCCCTATTTTACCCTCTTAAGGGTAGAATTTCCAAAAGGCCTTTCTTAGTACTTATTCACGCTACATAGAGAACCTATGTGCAAAATTTCAGAACTGTAAGGTTCTTGGTTTAGGCTGTACGTTGATTTCTGAAAAATGAAAAAGTCATTTAGTTAGTCAGTCAGTCGGTCAACTTGCTGTTTTATATATTTAATAATATGTTTTTATAATCTCCGTTTAATTTCCTTTCATTTGATACCCTACTCGATAGGTTCGGTTAACTTTTTTTTTAAATGTGTTACTATTTCGCGCCAAATATCCGCCATTTTGATTTTTTTTTACTAACACCTATCTAAGGACATTTGGGTCATTGAGACAAGTATAATAATACCTTAATTGTTGAAATTCATCCAGCCGTTTGTTAGATCGGATCAAATAAAGAAAGACAAACATACAAGATACGCGCGAAAAACATAACCCTTCCTTGGCAGTCGGGTAAAAAATATATACATATATTAACCTAAGTCTCATCGAGATTCCAGACTCATCGAGTTTGCCAAACGGTAAATGGTTTCCGCCACGCGACGCGCCGCCGACGCGTCTGCAGGATCGAGCACCCATTGACATACGATGCGTAATGCACTAAAAATACGTTTGTTTTGAAACAAGGATCGTATGTTTAAACCATATCCAACTATAAATTGAGCTTTTTTTTATAATATACGAGTAGCAGACGAGCATGCGGACTGCATGATGGTACACTGCTGTTATTAGGCAGAAATAGGTGTGGCGGTGGTGCCGCCGGAGTCGAACCACAAAGCGTTCTGGCACTTTCAAACGCTATTGATAGGGTTATTCGTCACTAACTCACTACCATTATTTATACAGTCATACCACTTATACGGTGTGATTTTAGATTGTTTTAATTTATACATTCAGCTAATTAATAATTACGTTAAATTACAGATATTTAATCAATGTTTAAGTCATTAAATTAATAATGGATTTAATTGTCATTATATTCCATAACAACCTAGGATTTTTTTTTTCAAAACTGACTGTGGATCTTCGATCAACAATACCTTGATCGCTTGTTTTACTATTATACTACTATTATACTCGAAGTTTATTGAATCATCAAGTTAGTAACCAGTTCTACTATAACATATGTTATTAACTATTATTAATAAACAAACATGTGCATATACTCTATCTAAATGGTTCTCAGAGCCAAAATTTCTAAAGTCAAGAGATCAAAGAGATTAATTTGCGCGGAATCTAGTTCTGCACCCATTAGCAACAATTGTCTATATTAAACTATGACAGAGTTAGGCATGTCTTACAAATTAAGATTAAACACACAAATTCAAAAATTCTGTTTAACACCAGTTGTGTTGTGGGAAGCAAAAGATGGGGAATATTTTTGAGTCTTGAACTCTTTGAAGAATGACTTCAGCAGGTAACTTTTTGTTAATAATATTTTCAGGCGTAGAAAATAAAAAAGATAGTTGTTTTCCTTTTTTAAGTATACAATTTAATTCGGAAATCATTAAGGATTCAAGTGCTATTGTATGCTGGTGGAAATGGTTCGGCCAGGCACACTACATGAGGGTTCCCTGTTAGTCTTCAAAACCTACTCAGCAGCTGTGGCCAACTCCAGATAGGGCATTAAATCTGATTCGAAGTAGGTTATAGCAGTAATGAACACTAAATAACTAAGTACATGCTCGTTTGCTACTTCATTTTCACAAAAAAGCAAAAAACTTCCTCTTCCGTCTTTTTGGTACTTCGCACAGAATAATAACAATACGGCCGTTTGTTATATCTATGGTCCTGCTAATCCTCAAACGTTTCAATGGATTCAAATTGGCCACAAAAGTCAATGATCACATAAATTTCGACAAATTAAGCGCTACGATTCCAATTGTCATCAATCCATTCTCGGATAATGAAATTCTAGGCAATTAGTGGCATTATTTGGCCGATGACTGAAGATTCATTAATCTCTGTGAACTGTCATATGGTATTTTTTGTCGCACTTCTGTTGCGGTCATTTATGGTCTGTGGACCGTTAATGACCGAAATTTTATTTCTCCACTTTTGGACTAGATAATGCTGTGACTAATAGTAACAAAGGAAATCTAGGAGAGAATATTTTAAATTTATAACATGTTTAGTAGACCTCAAAATTTTATCAATAGTTTCGAACAATAAGGTAAGATTTTTTATATCTGTGGGACCGACGACGTAATAGTTCCCGGTGTAATTTAAATAAGGAACATAAACGGATCTTACAGAACTACCTGACTATATGTATATTTGCACGCCTTAAAGGCAAAATAAGAGGATATTATACTTTGTCTAAACACCTATTGTACCTTATTTAGCAAATAAAGATTATGATTATGATTAGAAATAAAGATTTTAGCATCAATTCCTTTTATTTGACACTGCTAAGCAAGTGTCTACCCCACAACTGGAGGAGACTTAGAGCATGATTCTTTAAGCTACTCCACTTAGTAGATATCTTATGGGATTAAATTTTCAATCCTACCAATGTCTGCTATCTTTGCAACACAGATGATCCTTATTTAGAACCTTTACTTAATACGGCACATAATATTATTACTTTAAACATAAATGGTGTTAATAAAGTTCCGCTTAAACGACGTTTTACAACTTACAATATACGTTTTTATTGACATAGTTACTTTGTTTTGAATTTACCTTTTATAGTTTAATTATTGTTCTTTAAAAAGGTGCTTATTATTTTCCTGTCTATTAAAAGCCGAAAAAAGAGTACAAAAGTAGTCTTTATAATTGCATATATGACAGTTTATTTATACATGTGAACTCCCAAATCCGATGTTGGTAGAAACGTAGCCTCCATAGAAAGCAATTTTTAAATTTATTGGATATTGATTTGACTTTTACGGAAAAAACCATAAGCTGTTAACAAACTTATTTGTTAATACTAACACATCATTCACACCAGAACATACTCTCTCCACTTATAAGCGTTCCAAATTTACCATAGTTAGCAACGCATCTTTAGTCGACTTAAGGTAACACTCAATCCTATATGAGGCGGGTACAAATGTTCATTAGCGAAAATAACTTCTATACTAACAGGTAAGTTACCTCGTTCGCTACTACACTCACAAAACAGATCCGGGCTAAGAGTAATAAGTTCTGCAAACAAGTTTATTCAGCGCTTCCGCCGATCAATCTCTCAACGGATCGCGGAGTGCAAGTGTTTCGTCGTGATTGATGGCACATCCAGATTTTTAGTATTCCTACGCACGCCTACAGCGCCGAGGTTAACGGCTTGAATGAAATAACACAAGCCAAACATCGCTTTATATACAATAGCCTACAATGTTGTTGTAAGAATATAAACGCTTGAAACTTATTAATATGTGCAAAAAAAATATGAAAGGAATGTCGTTCTTATCTTGTCTCTAAAACTGTCTGTTAGAATGGTTTGTCACTATTTATTAACAATTAAATTAAAAGTAGCCACAGAACATTAAAATTAAAATTAGAAGAAAAACATTTAAAATTGAAATTAGAAGTAGTAGAACAGAAAGTCGCAGGTGATAGCCACTTACACTAGACGCTCCAACTTTGTGCTTAAAGGTAGCAACGCATCTGGATAACCACAGACATCAATATCTTCATGATTAATTGTCCATGAGCGTTTATCTTTCCTACTTCAACTGTATAAAAATAGCCAATCACCAACCCATTACAAGTCTAAACCAGAGCTTTGGTCGCATAAATTTAGCATAAAGTAACAATGCAATGTCCGTTTACTAAAACGTAGCCAACGATAATAAAATGTTCAGAGCAGTTTGACGTAGATCATTACGAGATGGTGCATTGAACCGCGATGGCTCATAGAGTTGATGGCTCTGTTAGCCACGCTACATTTGCTGCGCGGAAATAATTAATTATCTGTGTAATCAGAGCTATCACAATTGTAAATTTACTTTGTTTGGCTCTTATTAAAAAAAAGTATCAGTTAACGCTTGGCAGACAATGCACGTGGAGTTTTTAGTTCTTAAGCGTCTGAGAGTTACGCGTGTCAGCTAGTAGTTGTGCCTGACAAAACATATGGTTTTGTCTGCCAAAGGCTGTGTCTGACACGTTCAATGTATTCGTTCAATCTAGAAGATGATATTTTCTTTTAGCATTTTGTTAAATAATTTAGATAAACATTAAGAATGGTATGAAAATGAAATAATAATTAAATCATTTATTTCTGACAGGCCAGGAATCATACCTCTAGCACAGATTGATTAAAAAACCAAAATAACGGTTCAATTACTAAGTAAGTAGTACTCTTAGTTTCAATTGATTCGACTATATTTTTAGCATCTTGTTACATGAAAGACGCTGAAGAGAAATTGAGAGCTCAAACTACAAATTAGAGCTAGCACTAATGATATTAGACCTGAATCTAGGCAACACGTAATTAGCTACCTTTGTCTAAGTTGCAACGGTACTAGTCTGCGTTTGATGAATAATTGCGTGGGTTACTCGTTCATACTGATGTCCAGGGTTCGAAGCTCAAAGACGCATTTTTTATTGGAATTTGAGAAATCTGACGTAAATCGGTGAAACCTACTTGTCTAAGAGTAGAGGGAACAAGAAATGAGCGGCTAACGTAGTAAACTAGGGGCTAAAGAGGTAAGACAGTAGCTTAGAATTCTCAGGTTATAGTATGAGTCGAGCTGACGGAAGACCAGTGGGAAAATAAAGGGTTGATGATAAATCTTAGGTAAGATGTAGCACTATATTGTATGTAGATTAACTTTTTATTTATGTGGCAGAAAGTGATCTACCATTCCGTCTTTACATACATTTCTTCATTTTTACATAGGTACAAGATCCGTTATAACAGATTGGATTCAAGCAGACATATGTACCTACCCACTTCTAATATTCAATTTAGACCGTTCGTTCCATTCCTCCATTCTAGGTCCTTGGAGTTGATGTCCATATCACCCACAACAGTAAAGTGAGCCTATGACTCTTATTACTTAAACAAGTAAGATAAATAAACGATCACATAAAATATATTAATCATCTAAGATTAGGAGAGTGGCCCTGTCACTAATGTGTTAGATAAAAGCGTTTAGACGCGTGGGTCTTTGGGAATGACTGGAACAGACCTCGGGGCCGTGCCTCGTTTGTTTTAACCGATAAATCAAATTAATCAAATTTAGCGATAAGTTAGTCACAATAAATGGAAATAAATGGTATGTAGCGTTTTCTGTTTCTTTTTTAATTAATATCAGTCAAAACGCCTTTACCGTATTTGTAAAATAATAGTGAAAGTATTGTATATACTGTGGTTTTTATAATATTTGGCCCCGTAACTACTTTAAGTATTTCTTGATATTTCTGACACTTTCGGATTTGGCCATTCACGCACACTTGAAAAATTAACTCTGTTTACATTTATTCTAACAATACGATTGGGACAAACCAAAAATTATATTACAGATTAACGAACAAGAAAATCAGGTAAAAATAAATAGCATACAATATTTAACGTGCATCTCTTCGTAATTATAGAGAAACTGTTAGTGAAGTTATGGAGTAGGTATAGTTTATCAACACAGTTATACTAATCGACCTAAATTAAATTTAAATCTGACTAGAAATTAATCTAGCGTGTTTTAAAATTCAAACGAGGCACAATAGGACATTGAATCGTGTTCAGCATGTAGGCGGGTTTAGGACACGCGTGATATAAAATTTTGTAATAGCTCTGCCAGATTGAATAGCAACCTACAGCTTAGCAACAGTCGATACTTGACACTGATCGTTATGGGTATTACGAAGTTCTGGTGATAAATTTGGTTCGACTTCAGCAGCACCACCGCCGCACCTATTTGTGCCTAATAACAGCAGTGTTAAGCGCTGCTGTGTTCCGTTTTGAAGGGTGTGGTAAGTGAGACATACTTTTTCGAGGCGTTCCAGCTTAGTCCTCAGGGGTAGCGGCGCATCTGTGGCAGACCTCAGGCAGGAATATGTAAGCCTATCTGGGGTTAATTACAGATGTCCATGGGCGGCAGTAGCCACTTATTGCATGCTCGTCTGCTACTCCTGTATTATAATAAAATTAAAAAAATACAGCAGTGTTAATGTCGAGAAATCTGCTAGTCACTAGAGCAAGCTGATCGAGATCTCGAATGAATTGAGAGAGACCTCGACTGGAGACACGCGGCTTTCAGATTTAACTTAGCACGACTTGGATTTATAAAATTATTTATGATTTTTTTTATTTTTTTATTTATGTAGTGAAATTAGTACAAATACGACGATTAAAAGTAGTTTTATTACAATAATTTGCTTAACCTCTGGTTTTTAACGGAAGCGTAAAATCTTTACAAAGTTTACGAATGTGTATGAAGACACCGTACTTGACCAGCATGGCCTTAATTATTTTAATTTTAGGATAATTAATTGTTTGACGGTGATGTTTTAAAGGAGTCTTTTATCTACAGTGAATATGGTCACCGGAATGCAACTATCATATATATGAAATGATAGCTACAATTACTATGACACTTGCATCCCGATGACTAACATGGGTAACAACATGTCCCAATTCTCTTAATCTTCCCGAAACTATTTGGGAAGATTGCCTGAATTGGTTCCATAAAATAGCTCTAGAGTCATGTGTCCCTGGTCTATTAAGGACTATTAGTATCAACAAACACAATTTTTATTGCCTGTTAAGACCTAATTTTTGGCTGGGAACTAGGTTTCTCGAATATTTTACCGCTGAGTAACTCAATTGTATGTTTATTTATACACGAGTTGATGAAAATGTGAGTGTGTGTGTGAAATGATTCATATTGAATGAGATAGTATATGGTAAATATCGTAAATTATTTATTTACACAGTGCGTTTCTCATGAAATAATATAGACAAAAGCGAGAAGGGCTTGATGTCCTGGCGCGGTCGAGAGTTGGATGGGTGATCACAAGTAGGTTAACTTTAACCACTATGATCCTACGCTCCGGAGGATTAAATACCTAGTGGTCTATTTTTGGCGGAGATCTCATATTATCAGATTGAAAAATTGGAATTATTAGCTGTTAACCGATTTCTTTTTAAACATACCTAAGTACTATAGAAGCCAAGCACTTTAAACTTTATGGTGGAATCCTCATCCAATTGCGTGTTACGTACATTTTGCGATCAGACAGATTACCAGAGCTACATAAAACACAACCGGATTTATGTTAGATAAAATGTTTGTTTATCATAAAGCCTTAGTACATGATTTTGGAGGGGAATCTTGAACACACATGGATAATATTAATGTCTACATAAGCATATCCTTTATTCCACAATATTTTGGGCAGCACTAAATAGCATTCAAACCAGCAGAACACAGCAGCGTTTATATAAAATAAGTATGGTGGTCGTGCCGCAGTAGTTTCAGAGGGCTCTACCACCTTCAAAATCCTGGTTCAAATGCCACTGTTTAATTACCGGCGGCCGGCGCTTCCAAAAGTAAGAGCATGTAATGTTACCTCATAAATTGAGTTACGCGCCACTTCGCAGCAAACAACCGCTGCTAATGAGCGGCGCTTTGGTGCTTGCACTAATTGTCTGTGGTCATTCGTAACTAGATACACAGTAGGAAAATTTGAAATACACGCTATGGATATTTAATGTTATTTGTGTTTCATTTCAATATAAGTAAACGCGGGAAATATTTTGGTGTAGTTAAAGCTTTTGCGCCTGAAGAAGAAGGTGGCAAATCAAATGAGCTTTGAAAAAGTCAGTTAATTTTGAATTTACGGACAAGAAAATATTATACGAATCTTTAAACATGTTTTTTTCGCAAGACACACAAAATACAGGAATTGAATTTCCAATGATATCATGAATGCGTAAAATCAATTCTTGCGTTTTCGGAAGTAAATTAATTTTATGATTGTACGAGATACACAGGGCCGGATTTGGAAGTCTGAGGTACTGGGGCAACGAAGAAGTGGAGGCCCCTTATTTTATTTCCGAATAAAAGGAACAATTTTCATCTTTATCAATATTTATATATATTTTTTATATTTATTGATTTTTATCTTTAAATTTTTTTATAACAAAAAAGATTTTCAAAAAAACATAAGGATGTACCTAATTAGATAAGTACAAGTATTGTCGGTAATATGCGAAAAATGTTTGGAATAAGTTAAAATTGCTGATCCATCAAAATATTGTAGGGTAAGAGACAGGCTCGATGGCTCCAGCGCAATATCCGCTTGTCCTCTCCCAAGTCCTGTAGATATATATATAAACTTCAATGCTAAAGCTAGATTGAACGTTGCATGCGGTAGGTACAAACAATTTGATTGCTACCAATTATATTTTTGATTTAGCTTCCTTAAGTCCATGGCTAATTGCTAGCTCTAGATAGGTCACGGTAAAGTCTAGACAAAGTTGATCTCTGTAATCAATTAGTACCGCGCCGTTGTAGTTGACTGGTTCGGGCATCGAACCCGGGACGTACGACAAAAAGACAATTGTATGGGTAATAACCTTCTCAGGAAATAGTATATTTTGTGTCATCTAACTGAGCTGTGTCAGAGGTGTGTGAGGTGTGTAATGAGAGATGGTCGCGCTTTAATTATTTTGTAAGCATCTAAATATCTGATTGACAAATACGCAAAAAAGGTAATGTATGGACATAGATATTAACTTACAATTATAAGATTACTTTTTGAAATAAACGTATTTTTTTAATATGTTAAATTTTTATTTGGCACAAAAATTATTACTGGCACATTTAAAAAGTAAAGTGTAAAAAGAATGAAAAAAAAACAAATGATCGAATATTTTTTCTAAATACGCAATTAGCCGATATTTCATTTTTCGATTTTAAATCGTAATATTGGTGAGTGATTATTTATAAAATTTATTTCAGGCACAAAAATATAGAACGATAGCACATAGGCACAAAAATATAGAAAAACATTTTTAAATATTGAGGCGAATAAACAATCATAATAATAACGAACACGTATTTTTTTCTTCTTATTTATTAATTTAATGTTTTTTATTATTATTTAGTATTTTAATGATGGTTGTGGAGTGTTTAATATCTTTTATCTGTTATTTTACATTTTGTAAATAATTTTGCAACTAATTAGATAAATTCGCAGATAAATTCTTCTATTGGTTTGTGATGCTGTTACACTGAAAATACATGATTTTCTTGCCTTCGAATTAAAACGATTGCTATTAATTTACCATAACATTAGTTAAAGCGCGACAATCATACTTCGCATAAATATCGCGTAACAAGTGATCTTGCAATCAGTTATGAAAACCAAAAACATTGCGTAGCAAACAGTAATTTTATTTACTACCCGCCACGCGTGTGGCCGGCTCAAAAAGATTTATAGCTACGTTCGCTACAGTTACAAACGATAACCGTTTCACAAAACAAATAAAATCTCCTTTTTAGAAACATTTTTAATGAAATTTTAAATTAAGAATTGGAGGTTTTTTTTGTTTCTTTTGATTAGCGAACGTGACCGTGACGACAATTGTGAAAAATATTCAGCAACGTATTTTTTTTTGTTTTAAATCCTAGTTTATTTATTTGCAAACACCGTTAATCAGCTATTTTATTACACGTTAAAAGTTCTTTGTTTAAGTAACGGAATGACGGGAAGGAATAAAAAAATGGTCAAAAACTTTATAATCTTCACAACAGTGCCACTAAGAGATATTCAACATTGTTTTAGATGTTTAGAAGAAGAATAAATATGAATATAAATATATACCTGATTAAGAGAAGTACTGTAATATTTAAATTATCAATCTAAGGTAATAATTAAAATAACGAATAGTCATTATGGATGTATTTGTAGTCGTCTCCGGAGGTCCGAAGGGTTAGACTCCCATCAAAATGTTTGTAGGCGGGGCCGTTGTTACGGTAAATCGTGAAAGTCTTGTAGCCTCTTCCTAGCCGTATCTGACTGGATGACGTAACTGTCCGATAGACTTTTACTATACGTATATGACAGTGTATGGACGATTTTATGGTTGACGACTTATTGGGTTAATGACTATCATATGTGCGATGGGTCCCGGGTTCAATTCTGATTCAATTAATTAATGGAAGAACATGAATATAAACACGACGACGACCATAGGTGACGATCACTCAGTGATTGTTAAAATGTAGTTATTGCCATAATACTTACGTGAACCAATGTATAAGGAAACTGAATTTTAAATGTATATAGTGTTTACCTAAAATATTATTAAATAAATTTCCCGAAGATTTAAAAATATAATTTTAATTACAAGAACTTAATTCTACCATGTTCTTAATAATTTCAATTTATGCTTATTCACGTTTGTAGTTATTCCTTTTTAACTCTCCAATCTCAAACCTCTTTAAAGCAACCTTATTAAAAGTGCATAAATAACCTTCCTGTCTTTTATGCTGTGAATAGAGTCTACACTTGTGAAAGCTTTGTACATTTCCACCGAGATAAGTTAACACTTCTTATACTTGGCGGTTTTCTAAAAGCTTCTATTGTAAATTCATCTCTACTAGTTTCTTTGTAGAGTTGAAATTCGGTTTGTTAGATCTAACCCAATTCATTTGTCATTGACCATTTCCCAGGTGGTTGATGTCAAGGTCAGCTAGTGAGGAGGTCGTGAGAACCTGAGATTTGGGAGCATACCTGTGGCAAGATGCCAGCCTAGTACCAGGATCGTAGAAACGACGAAGAGGTCGCTCTCACCTGGCGCATGCGTCCCACCTGATAACTACCTGTCGTATCGCACCGACCACTATACCTAGAACTCTGAAACCTGTACCGTGGGTTGTAAACTTATTCAAGTTTCTACGTATGAAAGGAATGGGGTGGGTCGTGCTTAGTTGGTAAGATTACGCATGCGTCCTGGTGGCTCACCTGTCATACATATACGTCAAATGTGCTCGGCAAGGAATTCGAATAGCTAGTTATTATAATATACCTTTTAGATTAGCCTTACTAGCGCTAATTGAATTTGTCTATCACTGTAAATAAACTAATTGGATACAGATCTCATTACAGTATGAAATTGAATTAAGCTGGGTACCTTAAGGAGAAGAGACAACATCTAATAAATAATATCTATTTAATTATAGTAGTATAATTTAACTTCAAAGGGAACCCCCATAGAACGTATGTGTGCAATGCGTTCTCTTTTAAGATACGCACGCAAAGTTAATTATTATAATATATGTAATCGTGTTAAGTTACAAAAGTCTACTATCGAATATGCAATATCATGACTGCAAACTGCAAAAATATGCAATATTTTGACTGCAAAAAACACACGATAAAAATGTTAAGAATTATGTTAAGACAAATGAAACAAACAATCTTGTAAAGTTCTCAACACAAAATATGTCACTTCAGTCTGCCCACGCCTAATTTAAGGGAATTTCTTTCCTAATCAACAAAACGTATCTCTGACACAACAAATCTCGGGACGAGTTACAGTAATATGAAACAAGAAGTCAAGCTCAACTGGAATTAAAGCTATCTTCACATCAACATGCGTGCGAGGCGCGATCGTGCACGCGATACGTGTTGCAAGCCCTTAACAACGTAAACAATGTGCTTCTAGACTTAATTTAATAAAGGAGCATCATATAGGTTACAACCTACAGGCACTTAAAATATATACTGTTTAAATTTACAACACACAACACAAAGCACTGCTTTTGTAGAATTTGTAGTTTTGCTAATTCATTAAGAGTAAGTGAAACTCAAGTATTAAATTGACTGTTTTTGAAAGTTTATTTATTATGTGAAACAGGATTTCGTTTATTTTTTAAGAATTTTGTTTAAGAAATAATTTAAAGTAAGAGGTTATTTTCACTCAAGATTCTCAAGGTCAGTGAAAGGTTCTGGAGAAATAGTATCACTTCTTTTAAAGTTTGTGCTTTATAGAAACGTCATGTAGAATGTAGGAGTAATTATAATAACGTTTAAATGAAGAAAATCTGTGACCGTAATTAAACTAAACTGTAAGCGTAATGGTTTGGACGGCGACGCTATGACAAATGAAGTTTTTTAGCGTTATCCGATATGCCCAGACATACTCGTAGGGTTGAACTCGTCTAAATTCGAACAACCAATTCTGAGAGTTACTAATAACATAGGATGTTCTTAAGCGGTAGAGAATCAAAACCAAACGTACTGCTCGTTTGATATTTGGATTACACAAAAATCATAAATATATCATCATAAATGTGAGAAATAACCAGAAACAATCTCGTTAACACTTAATAGAATATGTACTATAAATAAAATTAAACCAAGGAGCTAATCTATTTTAGTTCACACCGTGTTTCCTGTCGCCGTATATCAAATAAAAGCGAAGAAACGTCTTAATGTCCTTCGTGATATTATGAGTGTATACAAACATACGGTACTTGTTTAGTAACTTAATATTATTATGCTTAAAATATTAGGTAATATATGTAAACAATTACCACTTTAAAATAACAATTTAGTATATGGAGCGTTGGGACTAACGCCCGTCATAAATATATCCCTACACAGTCTACCAAGGATCGAAATTTTACATATTTGGCGCAAAAATGAATTACATCACATCACAAGTAATAAATACCACACAATCTTTTAAACGATAGTGACATACATATATATTTAGCACTTCTTTCAAAGTCTCTTGACTTTGAAGTGAGAGTAAGCACTAAACACAGACTATGGAGTGTATTACGTATCTGTGAATCTCTCATGCCATAGAATGCGAAGATATATTAACTACATGTGCAATTATCTGACCCTTGCCTTGCCAATAATTCCTCAACTATATTTCCTCTTTATTTGTCTTCAAACGTTTTCTATTCTGCAAAAACAATAGAAGTTTGCGTCCAACGAATAAGCACTCAATAGTAAATTAGCCAATTGCGGAGTTATTGTCCCAGGAACAGCGTAAAGCAATTAGTTTTGGTGTGTATTGTGCTTGGAGCAAATATTTACAGGCGGTCGCTTTCCGTTTGATCGCATTCCGTTTGAGCTTCAATCCTTTGCGTGACTGTAAACGTTTGTTGAGATTGGAATTAATGGGTTGTACTATTGCAGTTTTAGTATTCCCTTCTGAATTTCTTGAGCCATTTGATACTGCTGGTACGTGCACTTGCGAATTTCTACTATCTTATGTAACTATGTCGCAGCAAATAAAACAAGTTGCTGCTCTGCTACATAATATAAATGTGAATCTTATTTGAGATCTTTACATCAAGTTAGAATACCTTTTAATGATTATTTTTTACCATCGTTCAAAGCATAGTACTAGCCCGAATACAGCTGTTACATAGCTATTTGCTATTTTTACAGTTTAAAATCCTTTAAACGAGTTAATATCTCGAACTTGTAGCTAAACGTGCAGACAGCACTTTTCAAAGTAACATCCCACTTAAGACTCATAACACCAAAAAATACTTAAGTACGATCATATTTAACACATCAAAGTGCCAACTGTTTTTTCAACAGTCTTTGATACGTTTTCTAGTTATAGATACCCACCGAGTTAAGTACCATTTCCTTCTCAGAAGCCCTTCGGTGACGGAAGGTGTATAAAAAGATATTTTTTATTCTAATGCCTCCGTTCGTGTAAGCTTAGCTGCTCAAATCAACACAACACAACAAAGTTCATACTTTTGTTTTCTGTTTTTTTTAATAGTTTCCTTTTACTGTTACTTAGTTTTCGTTATTAAGCTGGTGTATAATTGTGTATAATATACTTACCTAAGAAGGTAGTCAATTGAAGCAAGTTGGGTAAAAGTTATGGCGTTAAGAGTCTTTTCCGCATACATTTCTTATTAATATGCTTTAGAAATATATATTCTGGCACAATCCATGTTTGACATTTTATATTTCCATAATGATGACTCAAAAATATTATTATCCATATTTTCAATGGGGGAACATATGATATTTGTGAGTCTTCTGCGATGTCAAACATCACACGCCTTCTGATTCACACCAACGCCGTTTTTTATTTTATTATGATGGAGAGGTGACCATTTACAAATTAAGATTAGTTAACCTTTCCCGTGAACACTTTTCGTACTCGTATATACCTAAAATATTTTAAGTAAGTAGGTTTACGACGACCTGTATTCCTTTTTAAAATGAATTTTATGAGTTAAGGATAAAATCCTCTTTAAATTATTCAAGTATTTCGGAAAATAGAATTAAATATAATATTAGTGTAATTAATCATATAAATCGCTAACTAAAACAGTCGCGGCCCTGACCACGGCGGACACCGTGGGCGGCGGAAGGACTATCGCTGGAAGTCCGCTCCATATCGCCAGCAGCCATAGGCATTGTGCTGTGCCTCCAACACACACCGACCTAGCTTTAGCTTGGTAATGGAGCTAATGGTACGTCTGACACGGCTTTTTAATTAGTTAATCCAGTATTGGATTGAAATATTAGTGATTCACAAATGTAGAGCTTTTTCACTAATTCGAATGGAATCACAACTTTTTATTTCCATTTTTCATTGGTTTGTATTTTTTGTGTAATGTTGTTTTTAACATGTTAATAGTGGTAGAACCGTGAATGGATTAAACAACAACAACTACGACTTAAACCTTCGCGATAAGTTTGTAATTTCGCTTGGGATCCATTTGTGTAGCAAATGTAGAGTGTAAAGAGCATTTTCCTATATATTTTCGTTGCATTCATTCGACGACCCGCGTGGCGGAGCGGTCACCATACTGGTCACACGCGCAAAGGGTCCCAGGTTCGATCCCCGGCCAGACAGATATTTAAATGATGAATTTAAATTTCTGTTTCTGGGTCTGGGTATTTGTGTATTTGTCTATGTGTGTGTTCATGGCACCCACGACAGGGAATCCTAGTGTGGGACTATGAGTGCAGAAAACGTTTATTGCTAGGTTGACGCATCGGCTACAGACGTGCGGGTTCGACCTCGCTCATGTAGAAATCGAAATTAAAAATTCTATTCCGTTCTGATTCTAGGTATTAGTGAACTTGGCTTGACTCGACTTGATGTATCAATAGTAATGACGATACAGGGAAATCTACAGGGAAAGCTTTACGTAACCTTATACTGGATAAGGTTACGTAAAGCTTAAATCTTTTCAAGTAAGATATTTCAAATATATTGGTCGTATCCGCAATGAACTATATGATTTGGAATTTAATCATTTTTTGTATGAAAATTTTAATCTCATAGAAAGTTGATACAAAATGGTAGAAAGTACAAAAACTAAAACTAATATAATTTACGTAGAAATCAATCTTAATCCATATAATCAAAAGTCAAATAACTTTTTTTTTCAAGCTAAAACTGAGAATACCTCTGTTTTTAATACAAAGGCTTTTGTCGGTGGATAGTAAAAGATACCTGTGTAATAGGCGTTTAACATAATTATAGTGTTTGCTCCATCAAGTTTGGAAAAGGCAAACACGGCTCGCTCTGGGAATTAATTCCGGGAATTTAACGCTAAATGAACTTACAGTATCTGCAAACGGAATTGTTTGGACAACTAATTTTGTGGTCTATAAAAAATAATCGGTCGAGTGCGAGTCGATATTTTACATGGAGGGTTCCTCCATACTATCGAAGGTGGTAGAACCCTTCGTGGTTCGACTCCGGCGGCACCACCGCCACACCTATTTCTACAGTGTTAGGTGTTCTGGTTCGAAGGGTGTGGTAAGGGAGACAGACTTTTCCGAGGCGTTCCAGCTAAGTCCTCAGGGGTACCGGCGTATCTGTGGCCGACCTAGGAATATCTAATCCTATCTGGGGTTGATTACAAATGTCCATGGGCGGCAGTAGCCACTTACCATCAGGTGGACTGCATGCTCGTCTACTACTCTTATATTATATAACAAAAAACTACCATAAAATTTTTTGAAGGTAGTAAACCGTTTGTAGTTCGACTCCGGAAGCACTACAGCAGTACCGTCATAACTAATTCTCCCTAATAAGATCAGTGTTAAACGCTGCTGTGTTCCGCTATAAAGACCGTGGTAAGGGAGAAATACTCATCCTTAAAAATAATAATCTATGTGATTTATAATCTGATTTTTTTTCACGTATGTAAAGGTTCCAGCGTAAAGCAATTCAATTTCATTTATAGCATTAAAATACTTTGATTAAAAAATTGTAAGTAGGTATATTTTATATTTAAAATTATTATGCATTCTAGTATCTAATCGATTTATCCAAAATAGTTATCCAATCTAATAAGAAAATAAACGAATAAAAATAGCCTATAAAAATATAGATAGGAGCATAATCAATAGGTTCTATAAAATTATAATACCGCCCACACACGTCGATCGGATTATGGATGATTTACGTCCTTAATCCCGGAGAATTTGTCCTGTATGATGAGAGGTTATCCTTGTGGACCCTTACCTGTAAAGAAAAAAGTTTTTAAGTTTCGTACTTTATTTAATAGTAATGTAAATTATTAAAATAGTGATAGTCTAGTGATTCACACTCTTTCAAGGCTTCTTATTCGGAGAGGCCGAAGTTCAAATCCCCGGAGTTAACCCGTGCCAACATTGCGACCAAAAAGTGGTTGACGATGGATCAAATTTAATGGGGTTTTTACCCAAGAAATATAAGGCAGTGAATACATGTGTACTTATCTGATAGAATTTTATTGTTAGATTAAAAAAATGTATGCATTTAATTTAAATAGTTTACTGCGTTAGTGTGCACATAAAAGTATTCTTACTTGTAGTTAACTGTGATGTTCGAAAATAGGCTGAGTTTTAGTATGCCTACCATGTACTATACTAATAATTAACGTAGGCGATTAATTGAATTAAAGAGACCATATAAAACTTAAGTGGACATTTATTTTCCAATCCATTTCCTTGGTCACATCTCTGCAAGTCACGTTTCATGTAAATGAAGCAATTATTTCTACTTTCTGCACACTCATATTGCTTATTTGTTTAACATATCAAATTATATTCAACGATAATATAAAATTTTAGTACTCGTTAATTTTTCATTCAAAAAAGTAAACTTAGTTAAAAGTTTATTTAATGAACTGAACGTTCTTTACGACATTCCCATTAAATCTACGTGTGTGTTCCCCGTGTCCCCACAGCGTTAGGTGTGAAAGGAATAACGTTTTCCTTCTCGCTCCTTTCCTAAGCTCATGAATGTGTGGAACTCTCTATGGCGCGGAATGATTAGACGTCCACACAAACGTTTACGAATGTCGTCCATTCAAATATGTGGAGTATTAGAAACCTACATTAGCCACATATGAAAAAAAGTAGCGTTTGCTTAGTAAATTCTAATCTCTTCACATACTCGCTGACCAGGATAACAGGAGACGGTAGGAAGCGAATCCACGTATGCCTTCGTGTGATATAACACATGCCATAGCTACACACGTATCACATGCGAGGGGTTGTCGTACGCGGACCCTAACCTACATTCGCACATACAAGTGGGATGTGAGACACCCCTTCTAAGCAGGGACGAGAGAGACAAAAGTTGTGGCAGGTTTAATGTTAGAAAGAGTTAGAAATCTAGCGGAGTATGGAGACAGCAAGTCAAGTTCGAGTCTGCGCATCTTGAGTCTGGTTTAAGGGTGGGCGCCCGCTTACTGTTCGTACGGTCTGCTTGCCTGGTACTTGTTTTCCATTTTAGGACAAAACTCGATAAAAAAGGGCGCTTGGGAGAGGGGTCCCGTAGCGGCGGAGGATTAGCAATTCGCACGCAGGGTCTGAAGGTTGCGTGAATTACACGTTACGTAGACTTACTTGTTTGAGGGTTCTTTCTGTAAATAAATGTTGAGAGTGTGCGAATTACGCATGTAACATTTTTTGTTTGTTTTGATTTTGTTATATTTACTACGAATACTACAAATAAATAGAGCGCAACAACAAAAACATTTATCGTATTGAAAATAAAATACAAATTGTCATTAAATCTTTTATGGCAAACCTATGTATGGTTTGTTATGGTATGTTAAAATCCAAAAACTTTTATAATTGCATAATTATACTAGAGCAATCTAAAATCAATTAGTGAGTTACTAATAAATAGAAAAATAAAAAATAAGATATACAAAGTACTTAATCTTCGGGGCCAGCCTTTTGAATAGGGACTGGAAGTAATTTAAAAACCATTTAGTAAACCCACGACCACGCTGCTGACAATTTGATTTTGATAAAAAGTAGATGGTCTCAAAATTATGGCGTTCACAAATGGATTTTTAAATGTATTCAATCTTTCCACAGTACGAAACATCGAAAGTTAATAAGAGTGTTTCAAGTTCAAGTATGTTTGAAGAACATAAAGTCAGGGATATCCCAGAATAATATTATGAACATAGTACATACAACTACGCATTTTGTGTACGCAGTTTGTACATACAATACGACAGGCAAGATACCTACATAATCTCACCACCTATTTCTACCGTTAAGCAGGTTTGCGTTCGGATGGAAAAGTGCGGGTACCGGCTGACTTACATATGAGGTGAGTGTGACCCTTAAGTCTTCAGAAGTGGCAACGTATTTGTAATTGGTTTCAAATAGAACCTGCACTTGTATCAGCGGCAACTACCACTCACCATCAGGTAGACTGCAAGTTTGTTTCCTACCCCCATCTTATTAAATAAATCCTGTAAGTAACAAGGACACGCCTTACAACTTTTTAACTTGACACTTCAAACGTCACGAACTCACGACCAACACACAATTCGTTTACATCTCACTTATATTCAGTATTGTATAGTCCGCGTAAAACCGCTAGTCCGCTCTGAATATAGAAATGAATCGCATCGCCATAGCAAATTGTATGACTACACCTGCTCGCAACAACTTCAGAGCGGACTAGCAGTTTGGCGCGAACTATACCTGTAACGCAGACCTGGCCTTATGTTATTTCATCATAGAAAATATAATAAATAAAGAACACGCCATGAAATCATTACAGAAATGTAAAAATTGTTAAACTGCTTACTTCAACTTAAACTGAAAATTTATCATTGCATGGGTTATGTCTGACTGTAGTACAGTATTCCTCTGATAGTTCATTACCATTTTGAGACCAATCAAGAGATGGCTGATCGAGCCCATTGTGAAGCATCGAGGGCATTGGCAACCGGCCGTGAAATGCGACCATTATACGCATCGATTCAAACGCTCGGAAATTTTCAATGACTCTATTTGGATTCTATGTGAGTATGCAAACAGTTTGAGGTCTTGTATGATAATCTAACATTACAATCGAGCGTATAATTTGGTTAGTTTATCTTCTTTTTGTTTGTTAAAAACATTGCTTGTTGTGTTAGAAAGTCGTTTTATTTTATGAGTTTGCACGCGTAGTTCTGCCAGAGTATAGATTTTAAACCGACTTAAGAGCATAATATTAAATTTTATGTATAATGCCTAATTTATTTTTAGAGAAATTTATAGATATTTTGCTTGTTTGCATTCATATATATTTTCGTTTTATGCACTTTTTATATCATCTCTAGATACATTTTTCTCAGATTCCCTTCATTTATTTCTTATTTAGCGGTTATGTAGCACCCTTTAGATTACCTATTCATAATACACTTACATAGTTATTTACGTAAAGAAACATATACTTATAATATTTATTTAAAAAACCCATGTTTTTTGAATTACAGTGTATTTTGGATTTAATTAATAAATTCTCAATAATCGGGCCTATTCAAAAAGCCGGTGGCATGACTTCGCAGCGATAAAATGCGGAATTAACACTTCTTTCTCTCACTTCCGTCTACCATTCGTTTATGTGCATTAACATTTCACGCTATATTGTTTGCTTAAAACGTGGCCCGTTATGAATTCTGAGCGACTATGATATTTGCAGCATACTCAAAGTGGTCGTCAGTAATGTTTCAGAAGTGGACACGGGGCTCTTCTCAGAGTGAGAGGCATTAAGACCATAGGTCACAGCACTGAAGAAGTGCAACTAGGTAGACACAATACCATTAATTTTTCTTACACGTTTTTCTGCGTGTAGGCTTATATTGCTGTTATATCAGCCGATAATTAATTTCTGATACGCAAACAATCACGAGAGCGTATCTGGGATTCATCTGAGGTATGAAGGTTCTTCTTTGAGAGACCGAGTTATTACTGCATTTCAGTCACACTAAAACGTAGTGCAAATATCGATATTTGATATGCTTTTATTCATACACCACTGTTCCTAACATTTACGAAGTAATCAAATAGACTCCTGATTTAAACATACTCGTACCTTCACTTGCGTAATCTGACGCCTACGAATCCTCTTGTTTACGTAATAATTATGATGTTCCGAGTCAATAAGCGGTCATCCCTTATTCGGGCGATTAGTTAACACATTCCATTAGCGTTATTAATCTATTCGTTGCTTGCGGGGGTCTATTTTGTTAGAATTGTAGGCGCTACTGCATGTGGTGGTGCAATTGAACTGGTGATATCATTAGATTTTTAAAAATTGTTGCTATAATTAAAGTTACTATATATAATTAATTTTAACTAAAAGACAATATAATTAATTAAACTAGTACACACGTGTTCAATTGACTTTTTAACACATCATTGTCATATAATCTAGATATAGTAGTATGGTAGTAACCTTGCATTAAATTAGTAATCAATTTAGCTTACGTCTGGACCTAAACGTAAAATAAGAACAGGAACAAATGAAATAAGATTTCTAAATGCAGGCTGTGGACGCAAACTGTACTCGAAAGTAGTCTCATGATATATCTATCCCTGTATAAAATTAAATTATATTTCGTGAGAAGCTACAATATTTTCAAATC
Source organism: Epargyreus clarus clarus (assembly GCA_014595695.2). Classification (NCBI taxonomy): domain Eukaryota; kingdom Metazoa; phylum Arthropoda; class Insecta; order Lepidoptera; family Hesperiidae; genus Epargyreus; species Epargyreus clarus. The sequence continues at coordinate 2,156,315 of JACTTY020000016.1, read as the reverse complement.
AAACTTATCTAATTTTTAAATAAACTAATACTTAAGTAAAACTATAATTTAACTAAAATAATCTTATTCTGATAGGAAGCTCGGTGCATTTTTAAACATAGTATATTGCTATTTTTCTATAAACTCTATGGCCATTAAAAAGCAAATGAACGTAAAATTGATGTATGGACCTTAAACTAACACTACAGTGAACTGCAGTCTGCATACCTCTCGTGTTTGTATAACTGTCGAACTCGTTGACATGACAACTTGACATAAGAGATGTTACGAAGCAATTAGGTGGAGACGCTTTACTCCACATACGGAAATCAATTAGTTCCTAGGTTTCCCAAATGATCTATGACTTAAATTCTCAGCTCTACACTTACTATTAATTTAATTTTTACGTCGAGTTCCACAATTGGTCATGGTTTATTTTCACGTAGAAAAATAAATGACACAAAAATCATATGATCTTTTGTAGTTTGGATGAACCTAATGTGAAAAGAAATTAATAACCAGTTATTAGCAGCCTTTTAAGTATATTCTTCATATGAATGCAAAATATGAAACAATTGCATGGAACATACGTTACAAATGACATCTATTGAAAATACTAAAAAGGTATTTTATACAATACTACAATAGAAAATGTCGATATAAAATGCTGTTATTACTAATACAGTTGGTCATAAACTGATTTATTTTAAATAATTGGATCGAGTTAACAACCATCGTTTGTTACTTAATTTATACCGTCTATTTAAATATCGAATTATCTTAAATCAATAGCCATAATTTAAATGTGAAAGAAACTAATTCTCACACCTCTATCTTTTTCTGACCATAAATCACCACTTAAAAAACTTATTAGAAAAATTAGTACTATTCAAACCGTTTAATAAGAATTATAAAAAGGGAGCAAAAAAGGGAATTTCACTTTCGACAGAACGCGGGCGACCGAATCCCGTAGGAATGTGCCACTATCCCTTTCTGATAACCCATCTTTTTCTAACGCGACACTATTTGTATTTGCATCTCCGTCTAATCTTCTAAACTGGTTAGATTTGATAAATGAATATTTTTTTATCACCAGTCGGGGGTTGAATACTAATGTAATTAAAGTTTAAAAACAAGGTGGCAGTAATAAATAGGGATGTTATAAAATTCCGTACCCAGACCCGAAGTATCAGATGTCCGGAATAAAAAATAGGAACCGTAACCAAAATGAATCCGAAAGGCTTCGGAAATATCAGATGATATACCTATAGATAGATAAAATTCAGGGTCCATTTATTCTTAATAAAACAAAAAGTCGATAGTTAATAACACAGGTTATTAAAAGTTATTAGTTATACTACTTTTTCAAATGACAATAAAATATCCTTCTTCCTTTGAATCCAAATCAAATTATACTTATTTTTAGACACGGAAAATTTTGGAAAAGTTATATTTGGAAAAAACAGCTACTTGCCGTAATATAATCAAAGGAGTTTGGTAAAAATATATATTAAGATCTAACAACCCTAGTAGTAAACTTGTTTATAACGCGTAGTCTTCGTAAGCCTCTTTCAATTCTTGTCCTCCTGGTACTTGTGAAGAAATGTTACGTCACGCTAGACTTTGTTTTTCTTTTTCCCATTTTTCTTTGTCCTTATTATTTTTCTTATCACGTCCTATTAAAGTACGTGATAGTCGAAATGTAATTATGATTAATTATTTTTTTTCATATAATTGTGTTGTTTTTCGTTATAAGATTGAAGTAGAAAAGTAGGATACAGTCCACCCAATAGTTACTGCTGCCCATTGACATCTATGACCGAGTCCATATAGACGAGCATTTTAAGTCCACCACAGATGTGTTTGTCTATCTTGAAGACAAAGACAAATTATGTTTTTCACTAAAACTTATAATCACTAAATAAACATATTTCACTTTAAAGTTTCAACCTATCCGGTGCTTGGTTAATACTCAAAACGATTGAGAAATAGCAAGCATCGAAACGAACTAAATAAACCAGACTAACATATGTGCTTAGTTTCCGATCCACTTTACGTAATAAGATTATTCTGTTATTAGTTTATACAAGCCGTCAGGTATGTGGAGATTCATTGAGAATGTAGGCAGAAACCAGGTACGGGGGCAATGTGCTGACTTTATAGACCAAGGTTGTTAGCTTTTCACGTGTGCTACAGCTATCGATTACGCTAAATGGGGTAGCGAAATCTAGGCAAGTGTTAGTAAGTGGTTTCAGTCTAAATCGGTAAGGTATATACAATGCAGATTTATAGTTTACTGTATCAAAAAATATTAAGTGGTACGGTTATCTGGTTAATATCAAAGGTAGAGAATATATGTACAACATTAATCATGCTTTAAATAAGTTGGAGGAAAACTTAGGAATACATAAGTTAGTAAGAAAATTAATTTATTTTGAAACTAAAAACCGTGAAACTGCAATTAAGATTATCTAAGTCTAAAAAGAGTATAAGGAGGAGCTAAGTGTAAAGAAAAAATCGTGTGCGTGATCTCAGTATAATTAGAATAAAATTTATCCACGATTACTTACCCTAAAAGCAGTATTTTCTGGAAGAAATGAGTATAAAATTCTTTCAAAAGTCTGTCCTAGTCTAGATTTAAGCTTTTAACCTGTATCTCAAAGTGCTGGACTTAGTAAAACGTATGTAACGGCGGCTGCTTAGCTAAGTCACGCATGCAACAACACTCATGTTTACCTCGCGCCAAATCAAAGTAAAATTGCCGCTAATATTTACTTAATTTGTAACTTAAAGCAACTACACATACACCCACGATATTATTTCTTAATAAAAATTTGTGTCTCCTTATTTAAAGAAATAAGTGTTGTTTCATTCTTTCACAGCCATTCACTTAAAGGCTGTTGTCTTGAAAATCTAATAGGGATACGTAAGTATATTTGAGAAACCCTGTTTCAAAGGCAAAGTTTCGCAGAGCAACCCCAGTGACCCAGTTCGTCGTACACACATCGCAGACGGCGCAATGTTTATTTACTCTATTTCCACAAAAACTACTAGTTTAAGTACTGTGTATTCTGCGAACTCTCCCATAAATATCTATTGAACATTGCACGGGCTAAGTCCATTTCATGTAACTATTAATCGTCTATTTTCGTGCAGAACTATCCGTTTAGATACTGGGTTGAAAAAGTACACGTGTGTGTAGGCGTTTAAACTGCTGGATTAACAATAATATCTCATCGTCTAGCCCTGAGTACTTTGAAAAATAACATATTACTCATTGCTTGTGTTGAAAATAGGGTGCGTGAATTGTATATGAGTGAAAAAACATTTTTATATTCAATTTTTATAAAAACATTGCTTAAGCTCTTTGAAAGTTCGGCGGCAACTTAAATAATCCCAATATGAGAGCAGTACGACGCCAATATTTTTAACACGTTGAAAATAGCCTCCACTACATGTTTTTATATGTCGGAGTATTTGTATGACGACCCGCGTGTTGGAGCGGTTGTTAAACGGCACTCGTCCTCGACTAGAGTTCAGGGTTCAATCCCCGGCCAGGTACACATTAAAACATTTAAACCAATTTACATTTATGTTCTGGTTTTGGGTGTCCTTGCACAGATATTTTTCGTACTACTCGTAAATTAACATCACGAATGCGAACTTTCGTAGACTTTCTCATAGATAATATAAGAGAGAAACGAATAAAATTTATAACAAATTTAGAATTCACAATTTACAAATATTTCACACCTATGATGTAACTATTCAAAATATCTTCAATGACATGCCTAACTAAGATATAAGTGAGATAAAAATGCAACTTGTTTACTGCTGACCTGTTAACCCTTAATGTGGTATCGATGTATCATGTTTCGTAAATCCAGTTAGAGGTGTTCAACCCGGCAATAGCTTACAGAGATTATTACTGGTTAATACATAATTTAATACTATTAGTAATAGAGTAGATTAGAAGTATACGTAACACTGCAGTTTAATGCATATGTAATATTTAAAATTGTCTAATTTATCGTAACTTTAAGTAAGTAAGTAATAATTTTAATCTCCGTTTTAATAAGTAAAGGTATGGTGATCACTCCTCCACGCGTGTTTCAAATACGAATATCTCTACACACACATATCGAAATACGTGTTAATAACTAACATGTACTCGTAGGATGTGGAGAAGTGGTGTGTAGTATGTGGAGCAAACTTCATGTGAGAAGAGATCAGTACCCAGCAGTTGGGTATAATAAAAAATGGAACCAAGTAAGAAGCAATTTTTACTGAAGGAAAGTTGAAATAGGCGAGAAAATCTTACACGACTGTTATATGTAAAAGCCACATCATTCTCGCCGGCTCATACAAAAGTAATGAAAAGGAGAGTTCACGAGGCAAGAATTGCTTACGAGTTGCGATTTGCTTCCTCCTGAGCTAGTGATTGACACGTGTTCGTAAAACTTTACTGCTTACCGTAAGTCGCACATAACTCACGCAGCATTCAAACTTCTCGTAAAGTATACTCGTATTACGATGCTTCTTAATTTAAAGTGACAGTAACCATATATATTACTGTGGGACTAATACTATAAGCGGCTCACACTTTTAACTTTTGAATAACACATAACAAGTATAATAAGGTGCACGTCAGACCCCATCACTAATTCTGAAAGTGCACGGCGCGCGACCTCTAATAATATTTCTTCGACATTGCGCAATAGTGCGGCACCGCGTCCCTAATTTTATCGAGTGTTGTGAGTAATGATTATAGTCCATTACATCGAGACGCTCAAATTGCCCGATTAATGCACATGTCGACAGAATTTTAAAATAAATTTAAAATTTTGTTCACACCGCTTTGAATGCATTTTACTTTTATACCTTTATCTTTACGGGCTATTAAACGTAATTGAAGAACCGTTAAATATTTTACTCTCATGTCGTGTGCTTTTAGGCCTGGGGTGTTGGTTATAGAGAATTTAAAATACATAGCTATTAATACGTATAGTTAGTGTTTGCATTAAAACCGATATAATGTCTCGCTGTATATTAAAATCTCATTAGACCACACAAAAAAGGGTCTATCGTGTAAACATAAATTTAAATAACGACTGCTTCTTCTTGAAATTATATCTTAAACCAAAGCTATATTGTTTGTTTTAGCTTGAAGAAAATTTTTGAAGGGCGGGCATTCTTTTGATCAGGCGCAGTGCAAAAAATGAACTGCCGACGAGGAGCAGTGTAGAGTTATTCCTTGAGGTTATCGATAACATGAAGGGAGTTCCTCTGCTCGGTTTTTAGTTCTTTTGCCAGAGGTTTAAATTCTTTGGGCTAAAGATATATCGCCAATATGTCGATTTCATTAATAGTGTAGACTATTATTGGTTAAGTTCTCTTTCCTAAAATCGTTTCCAAGAATTATCCGTGCGGACAAACATATTTTATTTCGGCATTTATTAAATATTAATAAGTTCTCCTACTCCAACTTTGTTCTACATCTGAGTAAATAGGGTCATGACAGGATTATTTTAAACTCACTTAGAAATTTGCATATCAACACAAATTACATCTAAACATAATTGCCAAACCAGTATCTAATTTTAACACACAAACATTTGTTTTCACTTAGAATTTTTCAGTGTAAAAAATACAAGTGTCGTTACAACTAATCTATCGATATTTTGTCATTTACATCGATATCAAGGGTCCCATCCCTAATACAAGCGTATTCAAAATATCCCTGCTCGTTATCTGCGGGGTGTTTGAGTTACTAATTTAATTCGAAATGTTTTAGGAATTCGCTTTTTTATTTGTTGTATATTAGATAAAGGATATTTAGTAACATATCATTATGATATCCAAGTGTTAAATTTACTTAATAATTTTTATATTTACGATACAATCGTATATTTGTGTAATTATGTAAGTGACAAGCATATTAGTCCAGGAGGAATTGGCGCATGAGTACCGAAAACTATTCCACCTCAATTTTTTTATGCGATCCTCTTTAAATTGTCCTACTGGTGATATAAATGCATGTTGCCATGGGGCAACCCCGTGCCATATTGTTTAAACTGAAATTGTTTAAACAATTGCAAGGAATTGTTATTTTTCAACCGGACAATTTTTTTTTATATTCTTTATTGAAATACGAATAAAAAAAGTCCTATGACTTTTCACCTTTAATATAAGCGGCGCATACTTGTGAGCGCGTGAAATTAACAATTATAAAACAGGTATAAACAATAAAATTTTTAAAAGTCTCTATTAAGAATATTATTAACTATTGTATAAAGAATTAAAAAAAATATATTATTTATATTTTTTTTTTTTAATATATTTTTCATGGGTCAAAAGTACCCAAATTTGAGATTTTTCGAACCTTTAAAAATTCATATCTCTAAAAATATTAACTTTATCGTGAAAAGTCATAGGACTTTTTTTATTCGTATTTCAATAAAGAATATAAAAAAAATTGTCCGGTTGAAAAATAACAATTCCTTGCAATTGTTTAAACAATTTCAGTTTAAACAATATGGCACGGGGTTGCCCCATGGCAACATGCATTTATATCACCAGTAGGACAATTTAAAGAGGATCGCATAAAAAAATTGAGGTGGAATAGTTTTCGGTACTCATGCGCCAATTCCTCCTGGACTATATATTAGGCTTCAAAGTAAAATCCTCTTGGTTTATTATTTTTATTAAGTACAAGTATTATTTTTATTACCTTTATGTAGTATAACTACAGAGTTCAGGTTATGGATGCACTCACAACTCTTATTTAATTAGTTGATAATATATTAACATAGAAATACCAGGTAGATTATAATTAACAAACATGATTACATATTTTTAATTAAATAGAAGGCAAATGTATATCCACGATGTATTAAAGATTTTTTTTTAATTAATATTATAGAACCAAAAATACCTATATCTGATTTGTTTATCATTAAACATTATTTGTGATCCTAAGTGCCTACCCTACCTAACCTATAGACTTATGTGTAAATTATAAGCACCCTTTAGTAAATTTTATAAATACCGATAAATTGATTCTATAAAAGAAATGTTGTTATAAACAAAGGAGAGCAGTAGACCCTTTAGTTAGCAGTACAAAGGCACTGCTTATATTTACTCCATCACCTGGCACAGATTCCCAGGTAATATTTGAAAATCACTAATTTACTCATTATAATTTTCATAGTATGGTAATAATAATAACGTTATAATAGGGGCTACCTTTTGCCAACGTACCTACGTCGTCATCACGCTTCTTCTTTAGTAGTTTAGAGTCTGCGATAATGAGTTTATTTATTTACTAAATCCACAGCTTTATTTATTTATAACTAGCTGTGCCCCGCGGTTTCACCACCGTTTAAAAGAAACAGGGGCATAAATGTTATTTAAATTATATGTATAGATATCTAATCTAATGCTTAATATAAAAGTAATAGCCAAAAATGGATTTACATTTTACATTATAGATACCACAGACCTATATTTTTAGATATAGGTCTATGATAGATACAGTTACTAAATATGTGTGTGCGTGAGTTTGACAGGAAAAATATCTTTATAAATACAGACAGGTATGTGGCTCTGTATTTTTAAGACAACAATTACACTTAGTCTTACCTAACATCTCCACAAAAGCACTGTACACTCATTTGATTCGGTGAAATCATATAATTTTAAAAGTTATTTAAAATTTCACTTTGACCATGCATTTATATCAAATGACTTGATCCGACTGCACTTCGCAAAAATGCGCATGAAATCTGTCAAAGGAAATCATTAAAAGTTTTAAAACCACCAATTTTCATGTAAACTCCATTCAATGCCACGTTCAAGATGCAATTCAGAATTTATTGACATCGATGATAGATTTGCCACCTCAATTCATGCGGACGTTAACGTGACATACGTGTCGGGAGATAAAATAAAGTTTACGATACGAATAATAGTTTATGGTAGGGATAGTGATTCTTGCCCAAATCGATTTTCAAATCGATTCGGGTTGAATTCTGAAAAATCGTTTTGGAAACAAGAGACATTTTTTTTATTATCTTATTTTGACTTATCTTCCGTGCTGATATTTATCGACGAAGAAACAAGTTATTATAAGTAGTACCTTATACGTACCTAATTACAACTGAAATAATCGAGTGACGATTTTAGCGTGTCTGAAATCGATTCAGTGATTGATATCTCAGGTCAAAAAAGTTTCGATTTTTCTTTCGAATTGATTCGATTAATCGATCTCAAATCGACATCCCTATCACAGTTTTACGATTATGGAAAGCGAGAGTAAGGCCCGCGTAAGGCCTAGGCCATAAACATGATTGGTGCCGGCCCTAAAAGCCTGAATTGCTATTGTGGCACAAACAAAAGGTTACAGCGAAAATGTGAAATGGAAAGTTACAAGTGAAATGTTATTAGTTATTACTGTAAATATAACTAGAAAGGTGAAGATTTTAAACGTACACGTTTATTACATACGGTCATAACTTTAGTACTATGCTTCTACGATAACAAGAAACTGTTTAATTGCGCTATTCCTATTGATCTAACCCTAATGATTTCTTAGAATACGTTTTCATTCATAGACATAGTTATATATTTAGTCCGTTATCTAATTACGTTTCAAATTCCCTTAAATAACCCTATATACACGACATACTTATGTCTGTCTTATCACCTGCAAAGAATTTTCTACAATTTACATAAACTTAATTCGTAGTAAGCATAAGCATTGGCATATCGTCTACTTCTTTTAGAGTAAGGAAGTGAATCCAATAATTGGTTTGTAGAATTTATTGCAAAGATATTTATTAACTGCAGCCGACAACCGGTGTGTAAATAATAACTAATGAGTTTAAATGCTTGTGGGACCATGAAAATGCCTGTCATCACAGCCAAGATCGTCACGATTTTATTCAAATTTATTATCAAAACAGAACATTTTAAAAGAGATCTATGTTTATTTATCCAGCCGTTCGTATCTTGTGCCACTGGAGGTGTATTCCGAAATCGCTATCGTTTTTTATGACGTAAATGACAAAAAAGTCGTTTTACAGTGCAATAAAACGTCGTACGAGAGACGCGTGCGCATCGCGGCCGGCGAGCGATTATGTTAATGCTGTAAAATTAAAAGCAGATGCTCTGAAGATAGGCGTTTTGTTTTTTTAGTGTGCGGCTTGCCTTTTTGGGCTTTTATAGGATAGGATTACTACTTTCGTGTTGTATGTGTATTTGTAAAATACTGTAGGCTTATAGGATTTAAGGATGATAGCGATTAGAGATGAAATGAAATGTTGATAACTAAAGTAAATTACCGATAAAAAATAAGAATAAATAAATAAAACAAATAATAAATAATAACAGCACTGTACTGTAATAAATGAGCCACGTACTGGGTTTGAATCCAAGAAGAAACCTCCGTGATGAGTTCTCTGCCCTTGTAATTTTGATAAGAAGTTACCCGGCCAATAGCATAACAGCAGTGCGTGACAGGAGAGTTTTAGTAATGATAATGATAACGTTAAGCCTTACTTAAGGTCTCTTTCATGACAACCTACTCTAACTAATAATTTAAGTGTCCTCCTAGGTCTATACAAAATAAATGACAGTTCACTTCACATTTCATCAAATTACTCATTTAATAATAGAACTAATTTCATACTCACTAGACAGAACGTAATAGTAGCTTCTGTACGTACTTCTAACTGAAGCCCACTTACACCCCATCATCGTCCGTTAGTGACAAATTGTACCTACATAAAAGCTCATGGCAGGTCCCGCTACACAGCAATACATCGCAATTATTTTCCGATATGACGTAAATTAATCATTTAAGTCTATTAATGATTTATTTCCGCCTGCGACTATCCTCTTATTACGACGTCATGAGCCTTAGATTTGTGGACTTAAGTCTCAAAGTATATTGCAACGTAAGACTCTAAGCACTTGAGAGTAATCCACGAAGACACGTCATTTGGTCTTTATGAATGAGTTCGTACAGATCAAAATTGATGGAATGGTATGACGTGGTGAGATGCTGACAAGTAATATGGTCTTCGGATCGTGGGAGCAATCATTAAATAAGATGCGTTTGCGCTTTAAGCACATCAGTGGCGCGACAGTGGTCCCTTAGGGTATAGGGTGTCCAGGCCAACTTTTATAAAATTGCTCCTACTTTTTATTTAACAGAATAACCAACTGTTCACATGGTGTTAAGTGATTGTGGAACCCCGATAATATTACGAATTAGTCTTAAATACCACAAGAGTCTTACGTGATCTATGTCAAATAAATGCGTTTTTATTTACATTTTCTCAAAAATCTATAAACTTGCAGTTAAATACTGTTAAATGTTTCGATTCCAAGAAGAGGTTGATGATTATCGTGGATTACCATAATTACATATAACATACACACATTAGTGCGTCCATGATGCAAAATAGTATACAACAGTTTAAATCTATATAATTATCCCGGCTCCAAAAATCTGGCATATGGTGTCGTCACGCGTCATTAGGATTAGGGACTCAAAATAGTCAGTTATGAAACGTTGCAATTTTTTCAAAGTTTTATGTTATGTTTCACATGTACACTTTGAGGAACAATTTTTTATTTTTGTTATATTAATTATACTATGGAGAAAATCGGAAATTTTACTAATCAATTTTAATTAAAAAACGTTAATAATATCTTTATCCACAGCTATCGCATTTAATTTTAAACTATTCATTTTATAAAAATAAATGCAATTAATTGCTTTAATAGATTATTTGTAGTAATGACTCTACATATATTTAGTTTAACACACGACAAATTTACTTCCAATTTATAACACATAAATGATGTTCCATACATACTTAATTATCTTCTATTAGCAAACTGAGTGACTCAGACCTTAGTTCTCATTCATAAATAAACATACAGGACACCGACAGTGGGGGTTAGTCTTAGTGCTAGATTCTAGGTCACAGAACGTTCCTAACAGGAAGTACAGCATTCGGTAGCCATATGTTCCACATAATTATCATAAGTGTTCAAAATTTAATGGGTCTTGTCATGTATTAATTAATTGTCAACAGTATTCCGACTCCCGGGAAGAATTTATGTTTTAAGACCTAAAGTATATCATCTTGGACTAAATTTAGGCACGAGTACAATCTGTCTCCAGTTAGTCTAGTTATTAATGTGACATATGGAAAAATGTTGACTGTGAGTTATTATGATGAAGTAATATTAATGTATAATTACGATTAGATTTTGTTAAAACCATAAGCTTAGAAACTGACTTTAATAAAGCAAAGAAATAAAAAAAATAACTGATGAAGGGCATTTCGGACAAACTTGGTGAAGGGTTCCGTAATCAGGAAGAATATTTATGAATTTAGTCGGCATTAAAAATAAGTTTGTTTGATATACTCCTTCGCTGTGAACATAGATTAGTAAAGATTACTCACTCCTAACAAGAAAATGTACCACCCAGTTTTGAGAATTGAAATATTTGCGTAAAAAAGTTTTGCCACGTCTCCGTGCTAAAATGTCCCTAAAATATTTGAAATAATTATTTATTTATTACGTAAATTACGCAATATTAGTTATTTATTCGTAAATTTTCTCTAAAAATGTTTTTATTTGTCAAGAATTCAAAAAAAGAACTTACTAAAATAAGCCGTTTGTGGCTTCATTCAATTTCAAGGCGGCGAAGTATCTTTACTAGTCTATGGCTGTGAAAGACAAAGATATTTTTGCAGTTAGCCAAAAACTATCATAGGACCGAAATATTTATACTCCCAATATGGTTACATACATAAGTACATTCATGCAGTATTTTTTTCATAAAGTTCCGTAAGTTATTTCTACTGTACCCTAAAACGTAGGTAGAGTTTGTTCTTTTATAAATATAATGTTGTAAAAGATGAATCTTACATTACGTAAAATAAATATTAAATCGTTAGAACGGTTTGTTTTTCAATGGGCATGCACAATTCATAATGCACATGCAAGTGGCATTACTCTACATTCGCACGCATGGCACGTCCAAATGCATGTGAACACGATATCTGTCTGCTTGAGCACATAAATATACTTTCTTAATCGCTTGGGAATGTCCTGAGTGAGTACATTAGTACAGTACTAATGTATTTATAAGACTTTTTATATATAATATAGGAGTAGCAGACGAACATGCAGTCCACCTGATGATAAGTGGCAACTGCCGCTCATGGACATCTGTAATTAACCCCAGATAGGTTTAGATACCCACCGGAAGACTAAGCTGGAACGCGCTTAATACTGCTGTTATTAGGTAGAATTACTGTTTGCAGTCATACTTCTATAGGCGTGTTGTGAAAAAGTGAGAATGAATTTTACCATACACACAAATCGTCACACTAAGTCGACAGGATCCAAAGTAATTTCGGTGGTTTTATTAATTTTCTGAGTATAATGCTAACCTTATAAAAGTTTCCTTACGATCAGGTAGAACTTTTTTGCCCATAGAATTTTGTACTCAATCCTACATAGAGTTGAAGTCCTTAGGTCGTCCTAAGGTCAGTGAAGTCTAAGTTAGAATACGTCGCATAAAGGGCACCTACGAGAGTGGCGAAAGCGACAGCCCTTAGAGCATGCTCTTGAAACCAGTACAACGCAATGTTTGACACACCTGTCATAAGGTAGACATAAGTGTGGCGGAGGTGCTCTGGAATCCACCCACGAATCACCTCCATACCTATATATGGAACAAAGCCACAGGTAGCAATACGAGAGAAACAAATCGTGTAAGTCGGCTTACGGTACGCATCCCACGTCTGTTCCTGCAGAGAAATTAGGTCGGACTCATCATTGCATCTCTTTGGGTATTGATTAATGACACAATCTACGTGACTTTATATCCCACATTAATATGAGTGTGGTATACGTCTTCGTAAACCTACATACGGCGTAATGAACGTTATTTAGATTCCTATTCCATGGTTGTAAAGTAATTATTGAATGATGGATCACTACGGGCGTGACGGAGAAACAGTGGAATAGACCTAATTTCTATTTTTATAATGTTCTTTCATACTTTAGTCATATAGTACCAATGATTACATATTTGAAATATTCATCACATTCTTAAGAATATATATGCGCTTTATGCAAAAGACAAATATAACCATATTTGACCATAATCACCTAAAAAAACTGGACAAATTTTGATCGCATGATTTCATATCAAATTTGAAAGGTGTGTCAAACAAAAGGACACGAATTTGCATGAGGTGACATTGCATAAAAACGTGAACGATATACATATTAAATTTTTGTTTGGTTTTATTGTTCAGAGTAGGGATGTTTTGGATATGATATTTCGGATCTGGATACGGATATATAAAAAATATTAATATTAACACTATCCAAAACTTTGAACCGTATGTATGTATATTGTATATAACGGAATCTTTGAACTCGATTTATTTTGAACAATTATCAAGAACCGATGACAATACAAGATTTAAATAATTTTATCCCATTCACCTCGTCAGGATTGTCCGAAATCAGGATTAATGACTTTCCTTATGCGATTTTAGCGTGGTTTATAGTTTTAAAACTATAATAATTATGTTTATAAAAGAATATACGCGGCTATCCGAAATTATTGAAACCTATATCGAATTCGGTTACGGTTTCGACAGATTTTTATTCGGATATCCGATAGTTTCGGTAACGGAGCTCCATCACACCCCTGGTTGAGAGCAAGTGTCAACCGTTTTACGTCATTATAATAAGGTTTATAATTTCCAGTGGCGAGGGTAACGTATCATGTTTCAGACCGTTACGTCTAAGACCGGACCACCGACATTGGCTTTCCATGCGACTGGGCATCCAGTGCAAAGCTTCGGAGAAGAACAGTAAAGAATTCTCAAGTCTCAGGTTTTGCTGCGTGTTTTTGGGAAAATTTGACGTAATTTAGACTAGGTCTCTCAGGACTTTGTAATTAGTTAAAATAAATACTTCGAAAACATACGTGAGCTAAGCAGTCCAGAATAGGTACATGTTATATTCACGAAAATAATAAATTAAGATTATATTTTTTTATAAAGAATTATATTTGTGTATTCACGAAAAATTTACCCTTTTATTAAGAGTGTTCTTTGATAGTTGTTTTTTGTATTTGTATCGTCTTTTTTCATATTTAAATCGTAAAGGACAAAGTTGTTATAAGTAGGTACAATAGGAAAAACTAGTGTGTTTTATTATAAAAAGTAATTATCTAAAGTTGTCCTTTTTCCGAACTATCTCCCGTGTATTTATAAAATCCTGATGATGTATTGGGCCTTAGGTTCAAAAGTCATTAACATCTATCAGATTCTACTCAACGATTTGTAATTAGTTAGGTATGTAAATGACTTGAGAAGTAAATTATCAGGAATATATGAATATATCAGTGTTAAACGAAAACATATGTTATGTGTAATATGGCCTTATTTTTATACGGGACAAATATTTTATTAGTATTTGAATCAGTTCAAGAGGTTTCAACTGTAACTATATTTTCATTACAATACTTTTTAGTTAATTTATGTTAATAAGAGTCTATTTAATTGCTGGAGCAGCAATGTAGCGGGAAATCATATAAAAAGAAAGAAGGATATTATGTTTTTAGAAAAATAAGTTGTCATGGAATGAATTGTCAGATAAATTAAATGATGGAGTTGTAATTGAATCTTTTATTATATAACATAGTATTTCAGGAATAATGAGCTTATACAACTTTGATATATTCATTACGGGTACTATTTTTAAAACAACATTTGAATAAAACAGAAGTGGCAAGTTTCGCGTATAAACATCATTAATCTCCTCTATAGGTGACATAGCTCCACCTATGGTGAACCACGAGTTTCGCTATACTTGTTACTTTAAGGACTAAGTTGAAACGCCTCGTATAATAGTCTCTCCTTTACCACATTCTTCAAACGATACCACAGCAGCAAGCCAGTATTGTTGTAAATCAAAATAGGACTATTTGAACATTAATACTGAATTAGATATTTTATGATCTAGCAAAAAACTTCAAAATACTTTTTTAGTATGTTTTCGCTACAGAAATCGATACTTTAAAATCCGTATTTTCATAACCAAAATCCATTTGATCGTAAACCCGGCGCCTACGGCCAATAAACGTTTTTTAGCTTGTAAGGTCGGTCGCTAGGCGGGAGTGGTCCATTTTGATGAAACTCCATAAACAAAACAAACAAGTCACGTTCAGCCGTTAACAGATGTATCCATATGTTGGCGGAGGAGACCGAATTAATTTTAATTTCGGTAATAATAATTTCTTATTGAAATTTTAATTACGTTTCATTAACTTATTAATTAAGATAAAATAAATTAAGATAAATTATGACACGAATGTCTATTTCCGCATCACACCCTTTAAATAAAAGCAGTAGCATTTTACACTGTTTTATAATAAAGGTACAGAAAGGTACTTTCAGAGGCTAACCAAGAAGTTCTACCACTTTTTGTCAAAAAGACTTTTATGATTATCGGGACCCAAAATCATGTAAAAAATAGTCCTATAACAACCGCTACTCGTATGTCACTTGGATTGTATTTCTGCTACCACAATTTAAACCAATCTGTATACTAATTCTTTTAATTATAAAAAGGTTACGCACTTCTGCTCATTACGAGTCCATCATCACATACGAACCAGATTGCGAATATGACTAATTAGTCTAGACAAGGACGAAATCAGTAATTAATAAAAATGTGTGAACATCTGCAAAATATCTGCCGTGATGATGTAACAATAGCTTCTATGGTTTTCACGGGTGATGTAATTTAACAGGAATTTGTATGAACACAACGTAAACAAAGGATTTGCTAGAAACAGCCCCTATAGTTAATACACGTGTTTTATTTGCTTATCGTCTGGAAAATCTTTAAAAAATGTTTATTAATACGAGTATACTTTTGAGACGCGTCATAAGAGGGCAAAAAGCATTCTTGGAACGATATTTGTAACGAAAACTGTTACGCTGAAACGTTACGATATTTCTTTTTTCAAAGTAGTAGAACTAACTATTACGTGCTGTTCTGCTAATAGGTAATAGCAATGTTAGAGCTAGTTTTTTCCGCTTTGAAGGATTTGGTAAGGGTGACATATTTATACGGAGAGTTCCAACTTAGTCCTTAAGAGTAGAAATGCATCTGTGGCGGCCTCAGGAAATAATCTTGTCTTACGTGCGATTCATTACCGACTTCCATGGGCGGCAGTAACCAATATCATGTGGATAATAAAAAGGACTCTTATGCGTGTCGGTTTCCTCATCATGTTTTCCTTTACCATTTGAGCAAGTGATCATTAATTTCTTAATAGAACAGTATCTGTATGAAATTACAAGCACATGGTTTCTAAACTGTAAAATAGAAACTATAAATAAATTTTACTACGAATTTACAAATGTTAATGCCCTGTGTTTTGTCACGACAAAAGTGAACAGCCTATGCGTATAATAGGGGCACATTTGCAAATCTTCCGATGTTAGGTACGTGTTTCACTGTGATGGAGTAACGAGTAACGAATTTATTCGCTCGACTACTAACAACTTATTTAGCTAAAAATCATTAATGTTTCTTTACCTATTGTGAAAAAAACTCATGTTGGAGACATCCACGAGACTTCCTCCAAAAATATTCTCAAAGGTGTGTGAAGTCTACGAATTCGCACTTGAGCTGCACGGTGGACTCTGGCCTAAACCACCTAACTCTGGAACTGGGCCTAGCTGTAGAATAGTACCTATGGGCTTGATGGCAAGTGTTTAACTTGCATCACGTTAAATCTAAACAATTTATTATTTCACATATAATTGCAACCGCAAATACTATTCCAATTACATAATGGTTAAATAGTCGGAAATTGTTTTATTTAATTTTAATGATTTATTATCTCCGAGAATATCGTTTATCGCTTCTTGTTGTCAGTGGAATCATTAAAGATGCACAGAACATATGTAACAATAG
Organism: Epargyreus clarus clarus; assembly: GCA_014595695.2. Lineage (NCBI taxonomy): Eukaryota > Metazoa > Arthropoda > Insecta > Lepidoptera > Hesperiidae > Epargyreus > Epargyreus clarus. The sequence continues at coordinate 2,139,299 of JACTTY020000016.1, read as the reverse complement.
ATGTTCCAATTTACGACTTGAATATAATACACTAACCATATATTAAGACCACACTTGTTTAAGACCAATTTACTAGGTTAACTGTCACATTTAGGGTTGCCATTTTTTTTGAAGAAAAATAGTTTTTTTTTTCAAAATTGCAAAAATCCAGCAAAACATAGGTAAGTTTTATAAAGTAAGTCGTAAAATTAATAGCGAGTTTACACAATAACTATTCACTTTTCTATGTATTTTTGGCGAACAATGATCATATAGAGTTAATCTACACTAATCATTATTCAGTCGATCTTTTTTCATTGACTCACTTGAATATAGGCTAAGACTATCCTCTCCTTATTCCTACAATATAGAACACTGTAACCCGCCACTACGCCCTTGCTCACAAAGTTATTTCGGAGTGGAAGTCATCTGTATGATACAATACAATACGAAACTATAGTAATACAGGGGCCAACCCTAGTCCCAGATGCACAGACTCCCAGAGTTTATTGTCTATTTTTGCTTAAATTCATATTAGTCAATTTGTTAGACGCCCATTGTTCTAAGATTAAGTAATGTATCATAAACAATACGTTTACTAAGAACAATTTGTTCGTTATTCAAATGATAGTCGTAAATCAAATTGAATTAATTCGTTACGCATGACGTCGAATAAACTTATTGCAATTTATTCATACATAAAGTTGACTGAGAGGTCAACTACGTACAACATTTTTATACTTTGCAGCTATTTATGATGCCCTGGTATACCGCTACGATTTACTGCTGACCATTACATAAATTAGTGCTTAGCCTAAAAAATAAAAGAAAATTTTATAGATAAAATTTAAGAATTTATTAACAGGTATTTGAGTTAGTTAAATATAGAATTACAATAGAATTTGCAATGGACGACACCTGACTAACGAGCCGTATAAAGTTCAAGAGGCGACCTGCACGAGAATGGTACGGCACTTATATTTCATTTTGACAACACTTATTTATCCCTTGGAATATAGAAAATCTGGAGAAGGCGATTTAATAAGACGAGGCGATTATCTATCAAATATACCTTGCTCTCTTAATCTTAAGCCTTTGTGACTGACATACTTTTTTCTTAAAATAATACAAATAAAAAGTTTAGGGATTGAATAATGTTAGAAGAAATAATTAAACTAAAATCCGAAAAAATGGTTAAACTTTTTGTAGTGGTACTACCACAATATACGAAATTATTCAGTTTACAATTTGGCACAAAAATAATACAATTGAAACAAAGAGAACAATTCAGTATCTCGACGTACGCTCACGCCTAATAATGAAACCAGAAAGGGCGCCCAATCCGATCGTGTATTTTTATCCCAACTTTCCACGTCTTGTGCGAACATTACCGGTTCAATAGTACAAGAGCGTGACCGATTTTTAAATGATTACTCTGATAGACGTGTAGTAGGGTCGTGATTACGTCAATTACTCCGCATTGTACCTTCTACCTTCGATTGACACTTAGCGGTACATCAATGAGGTCGATTGATGAATATTTTGTTTTTGATTGCATTTGTGCTTCGTGTCTTACGGTCATAATAACCGTTATGCCAGATTGCTACTTAGTAGGTACTTCAAACGTGATATAATTTTTTCTTTTTTATTAATGTTGCACTGCTCATGTATAAACTTGATGAATAATTTCTGAAAGAATCTCTGAATAGACATATAAGGTCAGGTGCAATATCTTTTTTTGCATATGCATTACACAAATAAACAGTGTTTAGTACTGCAATGTTGGGTTTTAGAGTTTAATAGTAGTATATTCTATATAGGATGCGTCCGATCCTAGTCCTCAGCGACAGCAACCTATCCGTGGTAGCCGACCTGAGATAAGGGGATTCCAATCCTATTTGTCTTGACCACAGATATACACGGTTGCAGATACCATCACGTGGATTGAATGATTACTACTTCAATGCCATTAAAATTGACTGATGTGACATTTGTATCCAGGGGTTACCGAATCCATAAGTTAAAAAACGACTTCATGTAAACTTAGACCAACGTGTAACACAATGTACCATACACACATTTTCTTAGCAGAATACTTAGAACTTCGTAGTAAAATCTTGTATTATATTGCCTTTTGAAGATTGCTTTACTCATTACACCAAGCAATAAGTGTTATGCAGTTAGTGAAAGCTACGCACTGTGAACTTAGGCTTACCCATTTATTTTATGGAAAGATGTTTAATTAACATATGAATATACTAGCTTTCTCTCGCGACTCCGTTCGAATGTGATCTTTTATAGAAAACCTAAACTCTAAGCAATCTGCTTGTTATGGAAATATTTGAAGTCAACTTATAACACGTGTTTAATTAAGTTGCATTATTAGTAGTTTAATTATCTAGCCGTTCACAGATTCGACATTATTTTTCTCAAGCGCAGTTGTATTCTAGAATTTCGTAATATTTTCTTTAAGAACTCGACATGCCGGTTTTCGTAGATCGTTAAAGAAGTCATAACATTTCATATCTACATGACTTCGATAAATCACAGGCGTGCCTGGTGCGTTTCAAACTATTCAACTATCACTGCTTTAGAGTATGTAGCATCCTTTATTGTATCTTATATTGTTCTATAAATGCATCTATAACATCTAGTTTGCACAATACATCTGTAAACAATTAAATACACGGCGGCCCGTGTTTGGTAAAGCCTATGAATTGTTTAGTTAAATCTCTATTCTCTTTGCTTTTAAACATGTAAATCTCTCCACAATCGGCTGAGTGTTTCACGTATTAGTCATTGAATTATGAAGGGAGTGCTACTATTTTTGTAACGTCCAATCGGATTTGGGAGGAACTTTGTCGGGAAGACATGAAGACATTGTAATTTTATATCTTTCACGAAACTTAAATATAAAGAGAATTTACGAAAATATAATGTTTGTTATTGTATCTTTATATTTTTGTGGGCTGTACATGAACAAGTGTACATGTACATTAAATTTGCCTTAGCATATGCAATAATATTAAGTATAAGTAGTTATCGTAAATAAAACTTATTTATCCTAATTAGTGTTATTTTCATAGACATTACGTGAAATCCAAACACAAATATTTAACTTTGTAGGCAACATCAACACTTCGCCGCGATATAAAATAATTGTTATTACAAGGTTTAGTGCATTTTTACTGCGCTTCCCGTTGTCCCATTTTGTACGCACTGAAATGACCATTTTCGTACTATTTCTGTGAACACGATCGCCGAAATGCTGCTGACTTGATTACCCCAAAAATAGGTTGCGTACACATAGTCTTCCGTATCGATTTCCAATGCACAGGAAGGAAATGTACCGAAATGTACCGCTGCGGTAAAAGGAAAAACGTGTTTGACATCACTAGTAAAGTTATAGGCGGGAGATTGAATTGAACGAGGTGGGCCGTACGAGTAAAATAGACAGTGAAATACACGCAATGTTCTGTGTGAGTTATCGATGTTGTTTAATAAAAATATTTGATTTACATGTACGGCTTAACATCTACAAGGGATAAATCAATACATCTTCAGTGGATTTATTTTCTCTTTATTGTTTTCGGTGTATAACCTCAGATATGTATTTCTGATTCTCTAAAGTTATCTGAGGAAGTTTAAATGATTTTGAGTTATAAAGGTAGTTATAAGATATGTAAATCTTTTTCATGTTAGTGAAATAGATTATTGTTTTTAAGCATTCTTTATGATATTGTCTAGTGTAGGTACTTCAAGATTAATAGTCACTAGGGCCAAGAACAATAGGAAATATCTGTGTATGGATTCAGGATAGGTTCATGCAAGCAATTACTTGTATCATGAAGTTATGACGCGAAAGCTATCCCACGCGGTCTGTTGACCCCACATGCCAGATGCTATCAGACCGAAGAAGATTTATTTCCCTTTCAATTATAACCAAGCGTAACGTACTAACTTCGCTAATTCAAAGCAGCGCGTCTCCTCAGTGTTTAGAAAAACAATTACACCTTTTAGACCAGTTCACGTTTCGAAATTTAGAACGAACACCTCCGGACTCTTTTACAACTTTGCGCAATCGCTCCGTATAGTATCTGTTTTGACAGATGCACGTAAACTTCAAATACTCGGTCATGTTTGAGTTATAGCCAGTGTAAAAAGAAATTCTAACGAAAATATTACTGATCGTTTTCAGGGCAGATCGTAACTTACAGCGACCAGCGTTATAAATAAGGAAGTGTCAGTACATGAGCCTCGCCAGTCAGCAAAGCCGATTTGATGGTGATTCTGTAATGAAACCGCATATACAATGGTGTATTTTAGTTTCCTGTACTGAGATTTTCGGCCCTGTTCTATTTAAACATTGTTCAGCTTTCTTCATAGTCGACACGCACTGTACTATTTTTACTACGTACAAGAATAGATATATTTTTAAATAAATAATCAATTCGATATAATTTTTAGTTTTATGGTTAAAATTGACATGACTTATTAAAATAATTTATATTTATTTGATCAACTTAATTTAAAATTATTTGTAGTTGTATAGTGGTCATTTAAATATATGCAGAACCTACAGACAGCTAACTGTGACACTTTTTGCTAACGCAACAACGGAAATACATACATGGTTAGAACAATGGGTGGTTTGTTTGACCGATCGCTAGTCACAACTTTATTTATAACAGTCGTTCGTTGTCTGTCGTTGTCCGTCCGTCTCCCAGGATATGAGTCAAATAGACGTGACCGGTTTGCAGTTATGTAGCAATTTATGGAAAAAGTAATCCAAAAGGCCAAAGTTCGTTTTACAAGAAAGAGATAGTTTATCATCACCCAGCGGAAAATGTCCCCAAAGTTACCAGGCAACCATAAACGCGCGAAACATCACGAATCAAAGTGTCACCGGTGTTTTACAACTACACGCATAACCTGATGTAACGATAAGACACGATAGACTCGACACGTGAATGTAGAGAAACGCACACGTGAAAAGCCGTGAAGTAAACAAGCTCAACACACGTAGAACGCGAACCACATTCTTGTTTGATATAGGACATTGCTATAGTATGTGTACTAACGTTTTATGAATTGTCCTATATCGTATCATAATCCCGTTCAATCCTGTGGTTTTAGTACTGTTAATCGACATATTTATACTAGGTTAAGTGACACCCGTGAAACCACAAAAGTGCAAATCACTATCCGAAGCGTTCCGCATCAAAGTGACGGTTTTTCACAACTTGTCATTAAAATCGAATGAGCTTCAAAATAATTAATGAGCTGTCACATTTGCTTTTCTGCCCATAAACTTTGTTTTACAAATTAAAGTTACATTACTTACGATTTCATGTTAGTATTATAATATATTATGGTGTTATGTTTTAAATAGCTTCCTTATAAAATAGACACTATTGCATGTTTTAACAAGAACGAAAGGAACGCATTATGCATGACTTAAATCAAATCGTTACACACATCAATGACCAGAAAATTGAGTGTAGACTGAAAAAATGTTACTCGTTAATAGTACTGTTACACAACAATCACAACCTCACAAACACACCACAAGTTAAAATATTTGCTGCATGTGACGAAGGGTGCAAAATAGTATTGTTGTCCCCTTCATCCTTTTCACTATTTGTACATAGAAAATGTAGAAATGTCTGAGTGTGCAAAATAGCATGTATGGTGGTATAGAGATAGTGTATGGATATGCATGCATATACTGCGCATGTGAGCGCGGTGCGGGCGTGCGGAGCACCAACGCCCGGCAACTACCAGGCGAGCATAACGGTGGTAGAGATCGCGTAACAGCCTCCACGCAAACGTTTGTATGCGCGAAAGAGATAGGAGATATTCATTGTAGTGTGTGAAAAGAATAGAAGATTGCCCCATAGTTGCGAGTGGGACGGAAACTCGATCGTTGCTAGTAAAGTCGAGGTTGGGGTCAGAAGCTGATGGTTTGGTTGACTTGTGTGAAAAGTTGTGGAACCTCCACTTGAATACTTGCTATTATGACTGTATAGTACTGTATACTTAGACACCATAATATTTTTTATCTACACCATAAATTCACAATACTTCTAGATACATTTTTGCGTAATACTTCAATGTATATCAGCCGTGCTTCTGTAATTTTAATTAATATTATAAAGAGTATGTAGATATGTCTACATAAAACACAACATTTTTTTATATATTTTCTTAATTGCTCAACACACACGACGGAGTATTACATTAAATATGACACGATAATTTAGAAACTTATTAACAGGACGAATATTTAAGATGTAATTTTTCAAATTATTAATACGACGCTTAAGAGAGAGCTTGTATCGATTTTTTAAAATGTATTAGATAAACTTGTAACGCTTTTTTGAACTGTAACGAAAATTTTGCAATCTTTTAAAAATATCTTATGTCCTAATAAGAAACTAGTGTTATAAATGTACACAGAAATACAGTTTAAAGAATTGTAGAGTAATTGTAGAGCTATTGGCAAACAAATATTAACGTATGCTATTTTGTTTAAGATTTAATGCTTATCATACAAAATTCTATACACGAATACTATGTCTTTACATAGTATTCGTTTTATTATCATCTTTATGATATAATGAATAATCCGCACGCTAGCTTTCAATACAAGTTCAAGGTCATTGCACGACATATCTTGCGATGTAGCGACATGTAGAGGGAAACATTGTGCTCAGCGATTAAGCGGTAGTGTAATTTTTAGCAGTAGAGTTTTCTAGCGCCCGTGCTAATTTGAAAGTGTAATATATCTTATATATAAAATTCTCTTGTCACAATGTTAGTTACCGCACTCCTCCGAAACGGCTTTACCGATTTTCACCAAATTTTATATGCATATTCAGTAGGTCTGAGAATGGGCTACTATCTATTTTTCATACCTCTAAGTGATAAGGGTTGTTCACCCTTATTTTTTTTTATTTATATGGCAACACAACGTTTGCCGGGTAACTAGTAACATGTATAATTAATGTTTGCATTGTAGCGAGCGCGTCGCAGTTATGAGCGTTTCATGGATGCACATTTACTGTTACTCTTCCACTGAATCTAATTACACCTCCGGCTTCCACACATCTGTATACGACTGTTCTATAACTAAATTAGGACATAGGACATGGGTCTTCCTGCGACATATCGAAGATAATGTAAATGGGAACTCAAACACAGGACTATTTAAGCGACTATTAGGCATAGATATTCCAGATGTAACCAGTGGAATGGAGGAATTACAAGAAGTTGGTAAAGTAATAAAATGTGTCCCTAGGGACCTTGTAAAATTTCGTGTAACAGGTACCAGGATATCATAAACAATAAGAGAGCAGCGAGCCCGTCAGCCCGGTACATCACACACCCGAAGAGCAAAATTAATAACCTCTGGCACCTTGCCCTAAAATCATACAATCGTTTAGAAATGAATTTGAAAATTATATCTGACACAGACTCTGCTCTAGCTCTAAAATACTTTTGTTTATGTTGATGATATCTCATATTTAGCACTTGTAATTCACGAGCCTATTACTTGAATAATCAGTATTTTATTATTAAATGTCTTATTATTACATTTTAGATTTGAAATCATTTTAGTGCTATAGGAAAATAATAAGTTAAAAAATATAATCTTATGTATAAAATTCCCGTGTCACAATGTTAGTTACCGCACTGTTTTAAACGGCTCTACCGATTTTCACCAAACTTTATATGCATATTAAGTAGGTCTGAGAATCGGCTACTATCTATTTTTCATACCCCTAAGTGATAAGTTGTTCACCCTTAACATTTTTTTATTTATATGACATCACAACGTTTGCCGGGTCAGCTAATGTTCAATAAAAAACACATGGGAATGTTCTGTATTCGAAATTATGTTTTGTAAGTTAAACACACAACACATATTTTCGAATAAAGAGAAACAGAATATAATAACTCCCCAATGCGTTGTCTCTATTCTTTATTTAAAATTTATTTTTAATGTAAGATGAGCAATGTCAATTTTTAATTATATCAATTATTGGCAGAAGAAATACAAAAGCGCCCACTTAATTTTATTTATAACTCGCACATGGCAAGATTAAGCGGTATTATTGAAGCTATAATAAGCTTTAAGATAAAGGGATGACCTTTGATGGCCGAAGAATGCTAAACTCGATCGCGTGACTTATTCCTTTAAGTACATTTCTTTTTTATTCAACTTGAACTACAAGGTATATTATTATATGGATAATGTGTTAATTTAATAACACTTTTTTGTTTTATATTATAAACCGTAAAATATAGAATTAATTAAATAAAAACTAAACGCTTATAATTCGCATTAATGCTGTTTTTTTACAATAAGATTATTATTATATATTACTATGATTATTATTATAGATAGATAATTGTTTGTTGTACGCTACTTAAATTAGAATAATGAATATGAATGACATTAAAAAATAATTTGGTATTTATATAAATAACTAGGTTGCAATTAATTTTGCCATAAAAGTTAAAATTAAACAAGGTTTTAATGTAACGGCTAATTCTCAGAAATTTGTCATTTATCCATGGACATTAGGTACATTAAAATATTAACAACTAAGCTTTGTTTGTGATTTATTACTTTTTACTATAGTAACACTACAGTACATTATTGTAACAAGCCTCCTTTAACCTATCCTTCGTGTCCATACCTTCTAGCTCCGATCATAAAAGTACATAGTAACCACTGTAACTAACGGAGTTCCGTAAATTTTGTTGTAAATAAATAACTTTCACGAGTGTACAAGATCAATTCTCTACTTCCTACAATATATTGTCTCCTAGTAAAATCGTAACGTAAACATCACTAACGAGAGCGCTGGTTCTAGCAATGTTAACTTTATTTCTACGTATTTGAGACTAGATTCCTTGAAACACAGTTTAAATCTTGCAAGTAAAGTTTGTGTTTCAAGGGATGGTATCATTAGGTTGGGAAGAAATATGCCGGTGAGGCGGTAAGCACGCCGCTGGTTAGTTCAATATTATCTTGACAGGAAGATTTATGATTAAACCAACTCGGTGGTAGCGGTTAATTTGGTGGTTAGCTCCCGACATCTTAAGCAAGAGTGCAAGAGTGTGTACATGAATTTTGTAAACCGAAGAGGTAACTTAAAATATGATATCAGAGACATAACATATTCAATACAAGATAACGTAACAGAAAGGTTTGTTACTCTCAAAGATAATGTAATCACGTTTACAACATGATTGTAGTTACTTGTGTATTGAGAGAAGCTTATACCTAACGAAAAATATACATAGGTTAGATGCGGTTAAAATAAAATTAATGAATCAACCTTCTAAAAGTGTTTTCACAGACATATTAAATTATAATTAGCTGTATTTTGTGTTATAATAGAAATGTCCAAAATAGAAAACTTGCCTTTTAAATAAATTACATCCACCAGTTTAGTTTGTCCATTGTTTTACCAAAAGGAACTTCAGTAGCGTACATAAATTAATTATTAGTTTGTTTTGAATATTTGCTAACTTTATAAAATTTCCTTTACCACATTTTAGGCGAAACCCAGCAAGTTTTGCTACGAAAGTACCAAGCGAGCATAGAAACTCGAGAGTTCTAATTCCGTGTGACCGTCTCGTGAGACGTCGGTTCGTCAAAGCGCTCTGCGGGTGATTTGGCATGCATTGTTGGTAATGTAGTAGGGTTATCAACTCATCATCTTTATCCCTATCAATCAATTTATAAAGCCGATTATGAAGCGACATGGACATCTTTTTTAAACTTGGAATCGATTCGAATCCTTTTTTAATTTCTTCTTATTGGGATTAATTTAAAGCTACGAGTAGTTTTCTGTAGCTACTTTAGAAGCATTTTTAAACGAGTTTTTAAACGACTTTAAAAGAAGACAGTTCAAATTGACACTTATGTTACATATAATTTAATTATGCTTATTATGCCGATACAAATAAATGGTCGTGTTTTCGAATAAGACCTTTCAAGGATACTGTTAATCCACTTACATTTTTGCGAATAATCAATCATAAAACTTTTATGCTTATCAATAACTATGTTAATATATTACCCAGCTACAAACTAAGTGAAAAGTATGTTTTAACGAATAAAATAACAATTAAAGTAATTGTAAAAATATTAAACCAACGAAGATATTTTCTAACTGTGAAGCAACATGGTTACCTAATAAGCAGACACTTAAACGTAACGTTCTAACCACTCGAACCATTCAAACCGATCGCTAATGAGCCGATTAACTTTTTATCCCAACCCTGCATATGCACCCCCGCAGCCGCACACGTGGCGTCTGCATGTGCACCGCTCGTCACATGTCACAGTGATGCTTGGCATGTGAATGTCGCACTACCCCTTTCAAGTTTTATGGTTGAATAATAATGATGTTATTACTAAAATTGTTAATGGCTATATGATATAGTGTATCGAATGTACTTATATTAATTTAAAATATAAAATGTATTTAAATTTAAACTAAATGTGAGCATGATGCTTGCATATGAATATTATGCTCAATGCTCATGCGCCATGCTCAAATTTCCCGTTTACTAGGAGATAAGAAAATAAAGTGATCGTTATTGCAATTTATGGCAGTTAATTTCTACGGAATCGTATTTCATTGAATTTACGTACGGACATCATATCACAAAATATAATTCCAGCTACAAAAGCGAATCAAATTGTGAGTTTTAAGAATATATTTCCTACTAAATTAAGAACTTAATGAGAAAAAGCTTAAACAAAAACAGTTATGTTAAACAAATGTTACATAGATGAAAAAAAAGTGGTTCTTTATTCACTTTCTATATTAAATATATTGCTTATACCAAACCTTACTTAGCCATTACACAATACATAATTACACATTACATATTTTAGATAAAAAGATGCCTATTCAAATATTTAAAAAGATGTCCTTTAATTAACTGATCCAAGAAGAAATAGATAAACAGTCGATAAGTAACCGAAAAACGAATCGGTGGTATTTCCATTTGATTAGAGCATTTCTAAAATATCTGGGCGTTTGAGTAATCAAGATAAAGTTGTTTTTACCCACGGACATTTACTGGTTTACGTTAAAAAGTATAGGAGATATGCTACTTGTTTTACTTTTTCATGTTTTTCTTTTTCAACTCATTACTGTTTTATTAATAGGCACTTGTTAACCCGTTAATATTCTTCTAATAAGCACTCTTCTCGAAATAATAAGGATCTTGATAACATGTGAAAGGTTTTATTTAGCTCTTAGTTCTATGCACTGTTTCACGGGTTTTCATGGTAAATTAGATGATGGTAGAACTTACTGGGGATCCGTAAAGGGCCCGTGGCAATGTGCTAAGCGGCAAATGTGTTGTAATGTGTCTGTTTTATGATTTGAAGGGTGTAGCAAAACAAAGATACCGATAGGTACGAGGCGGCGATAAAAGGGAAGAGCTTTATCTACAGTCGGTTACAGATGTAACAGTTATAATTCTTTTATAAGCTAACTCCTCCTACTTAGTATCTACCTTACGATCATGATGTGTTATCTTCTTAAAATACAAAATCCCTATCAACTATCCAGTCTTTGGACGTACTACCTAAAGAAATGCCAAACGCATTCCATTTACAAAATAAATTTGAAATATTCAAAATGTCATGACTTCATCTCACGAATTCCTCAGAAGGAAGCATTCTACGTTAACGCACAGAACTGAGGCACGCGGATGTAACCGCCATACATTTGGTCGTTAACGACAAACACATATAACTTTACAAGCTCTAAACGCATATAACGCAGAAATAGTTTGAGTTTGGGAGTGCAGTTACAAAATGTACCTACTGTCAGGTTCCGCGAAACAGTGGAGTTTGGACATCAAAGTTGTTGATTTTCCTTAAACTACATTATACACGACATATTGGTTATTTGTGCAAATTACTGGTTCCATAGTAACGTAGGTATTTATATAGAATTAGAAAAAATAACATATGAAGGCGGTAGAACCCTTTTTGAAGGTGGTAGAACCCTTTGCGATTCGACTCCGACGGCACCACCACCACACCGGTTCCGGTTTGAAGGGTGTAGTAAGGGAGACAGACTTTTCCGAGGCGTTCCAGCTTAGTCCTCAGGGGTAGCGGCGCATCTGTGGCCGACCTCAAGGAGGAATATCTAATCCTATATGGGGTTGATTACAGATATCCATGGGCGGCAGTAGCCACTTACCATCAGGCGGCCTGCATGCTCGTCTGCTACGCCTATATTATAAAGAAGGATATCTTTGACGTCATTCTTACAATACAATAAACTAAATAGGTAAGTAACTTAATAATGATAGGAATAAATGAATTATTATTTTAGAAGTAAAAATAAGTTTAGTATGTGCAGGTACGCTTTAAATGTTATGTATCTACTCCGGAGGCACCACTGCTACACCTGTTTCTGCCTAACACCAGCAGTGATCAATACTACGTTCCGCTTGGTAATTAGTGTGGTAAGAGAGACATACCTACTCATTCCAGGCGTTCCAACTTAGTCCTATTATTTTTAAATACTAACTTGATTTTTTAATCCTTAGTTTTCGAAATAAATAAAATATATCATCTGGGGATTGAACTCGAAACCTTTTCAGCAGACAAGTGATCGCTGAGCCACGATTGTATCACGCCTAATCACGTACACTTCCGTATAAATAGATCTTCAACTGACTACTGAATAACTTTGTTGCTACGTCGAATATGAGATTCCAATGTAGTCATGGGTAAGCTTTTCTAAACAAAGTCGTTGCTCCCAAATCCCACGCAACACCACCCTGTCCAATGACGTAAGATCATCAAGTTAATACTTTCTCCTACAAGTGACTCGCACGTACAAATGATCCTAATTTAAAATCATTAATTAACAAGTTTACCTTGACCGATTTGTTCAACTCGATTATTTTGACGTATCTCACTGGACAGGTAGAGTTTATCAGAAAGTAAGTAAATGCTTTCTACGCTCGCAGCCCCACATTAAGATGTCCTAAGTCGTAATTGCCATACAAAGACGAATACAGAAACACCCAGACCTGATGTCTGGCCGGGGATCGAACACGGACCCTTTGCGCTTGACCGGTATGGAGACCGCTCCACCACGCAGGTTCGCGAACAAGGTTTAAACATTTTTTTACTACTATATAACTCTCGTAATTTTTTTTTTTTGCTTCTTTGGATTGTTTTCGCCCTAACGGTCACACACGGTTTCAGAAATCGATCCCCGTCTAACCAAATTGAATTGACGAATATAGATTTATTTTCTGGGCCTAGGTTTTTTATATGAAAATTGCTTAAACTACAAACTCCTTCGTAATAAATTATGACTATGTGTATGTGTACCACAGTTTTAGACTACAGTTTTTAGTTAGTTTAGTTTAGTTGTAACTTTGGTTACGTGTATGGTAAGGTGCAATAACTATAAAGCCTACCCGCTGAGTCATCAACAGTAGCAACGCGTGTGAGATCAAGTTCAGATAGAATTTGACTGTCTTTTTTAGATTTGACCACTTGACATCCTCGGCTACTTCTATCGCTTTAAAAAACTTATTGTCACGTAGCTTCCTAGGGTGTCTCCATATTCACCAGCAAGAATCGGTTTGTGCCGGTCCGAAAATCGTCATATCGTCCGTAGTAAAATAATGTGCATGCGCAGTTATCCTTTTAGGTATCTAATATTTTCCAATAACTTAGTAAAAGTGATAATATGTACACTTTAAATTAATATGACGAAAACGAATGCCACACTCACACACTATATACACGGAATAAATTAAAAAAAATGTATCTATTTGTTAGTTTATAACAGAAGTAGAGGTATCGACCCTCAAATAAGTTATAATTGACATAATTACGCAAATGATAATTAAATTTTATTTCGTTTCCTTTCGTTTTGTTTTATGATTTCATTTATTTAATAGACAAAGTTGTCTCAGACCGCCTCAAACCGATTCCACACGTGTAAATATACGAAGACCCATACACATCGCTACATTATGCAAACATAAATAGCGTCAAAATTATAATGCAGTCGTCCACAGCCAAAGAAACACGAATAAAATTTAACATTATGGTTATCGGCGGACGCGCGGAATACTCAATGAAGTGCAATGACATCAACATCGGAAGCGTGGCCACTTGCCGCTTTCTGGTGGCATCTATTTATTCAAATCGATACAGATTAAAAAATAAAATTTATTTTTTTCTCTAACCTGTAAGTGGTTGACGTTTATCTAGTCCGTTGGCCTGTATTTATTATTGTTTGTTTTTCTGAAAGAACTGATTTGTTTCTAATGGAATTTCAGCTTATAACATTTTTATTTTTTTAACTAGTCTTAAGCTACAACGTAGCGTTAATTTTGAGTTTTCCGTAAAATTTAGACTCAATACTTGCATGGAAGTATGCTTTTTCATGCAATTGAAGTACTCGTAGAAATGATGCATGTAGTCCACCTGATCATAACGTCCCTACTAACATCGCAAAGCAACTCTAAATTAGATTTGTGTCCATAACGTGGCTACTAACATCACTAACCAACTCTAAATGAGATTTGAGTCCTAACTGAGATCTGCCAAAAATGCGATACTTCTCGTACCTGAGTTGAGCCACCTCGATCTCTCAAAGTTTATCTCCCTTACTACAACCCTTCAACCCAGAACACAGTAGTGCTTACCACCAATTCAGATACGCCCTTCCAACCAGAGTAGTGCTTAATACCGATATTATAATGCAAAAATAAGTGTAGTGGTATACTGCATTTTAGTTAAATAAAAGTAAGTATTAAATACTCAACAATCTGAACATTATTATCACTAACTAACTATTAATAACTGCCGTTATCATTGCTTCATTGTTAACTACAACCACCTACAAGCGTACAAGTGTATACCTACATAGTATGTATATTATGTTAATTGATAAGACCTTTGTAGCATTTAACTATGTTTAATATTGTTTTATTCTTATAAGTTTCGTTTTGACTACGATCTCATCTAGGTGGTAGTAGAATTCGGTTTAGAATATCACCGCCTTGTAAAAATTGGCTGATACATTGGCTGATACGGCCTTAAATATTTTTAAGATATACATGTTAATTACAATATGTAATATATACGTAATAACTTAATATAATTTATTTTAATACGTTGTTTCCCTTAAAAATTAAGTCGGTATGTTTATTTGTAATCTATTGTACCACATCCTGCAAGAATGTAGAATAAGAGTAAAAAATGCTGTTATAAGACAGAAATAGGTGTGTGGCTGGTGCCACTACAGTGAAATTACAACGCCGAAAACTACAGCGATTATGATACCGGTCCCATACGCAAGTTTTGCAGGTTCGATCCCAGGCCATGCAGATCGGTAGGCTGAGTAATGATGTATTTTGATTTTGATACTGGGTCTGGGTGTTTGACTACTCGTCCTTATAAGCATTTATGACATCCGCAACACAGAAATAAAATTTATATAGTCTTTTATAAAAAAAATGGGTGATAATTTGAACCTAATCATTATATGGTAATGAATATAGATTTTATAGTTTAAATCTATTTTTTCTAATCTTTACACTTTACAGGACAAATTTCGGATACACATGGCTTGCCTTTTTCAGATGTATAATAAAATTAGTTTCTCTACCGAGAACCGGACAGGAAAAACGTTTGATTCAACATTTCAGCTTACACTGAAATTGATTAAGGATATCCGGTACGAGGGTGATTCGGGGAAACCTTAAAACTAAAACTTTTAATTTGTATAGTAACTCCATCAATAAATAAATGTTTTCGGTAAAATACTTTGCTCGAAACCTTTGCTGAAATTCGAATAACGAAAATGTTTAAGCACCCAAAAACGATTCTTATGAACTTAAAAAAGTTTACTCTACCTACCTTAAAAATGAGACAGACACTTTAATGTTTTATGGATGCTCGATTTAGCCTAGATCTATTTACTTAAGCATTGAACAGACATTCAGACTTTAATGCCCTCAAAAATCAATAAAAAATAAAAACTTCGAAAATTCTAAAGCAAAATCTACTTTATGCCTACATCGCCTTAGTAGAGTTCTTAAGCACTTTTCGCCTAGTATTCCAGTCTAGATTTTAAATTTAAGACCTAAGTCGTTGTTCCTACAATTACCAGGAGAGCATAATCGCCCGGCGCTCGTAAGCACTAGACTCAACCTAGCTCGCTTCTAGTTGCTACATACTTTATGTACTCATCAAGTCTAATAGTACGTAGGTATTAGATAACTAAACTTTCTTCAGACATTGTCGCTCTCACGATATTAGTTTCAGTGCTAAGTATTGTTCTATTTAACTGCCTGGCTATTTAAGTAACTAGCTTCGAATCAGCTCAGTGACAACTTTGATTACGTAATAAACGGTTATTTCGTGAACCATTGTTTTACGATGGTACGCCCTAATTTCCAGAATGACGAGCTAAGTGCTAGTGGATTATGTCGAAATGGGAACAATTTCGTAATTAGCACTATTTTGATTTCCGCAAATGACGCACCTACTAGTTTGATTTTGGTTAATCTGGGGGACTTTTTCAATTGGGCGTGGATGATTAAATCCAATAATGTGAAGAATAATTTAACGTTAACCAATCGAAATATATTATATTAAACATACCTCAATGCTTCATTCTGTACCTTAATTTTATTGTAATGTAATCGAGTATTTTCTTAGATTTCTTGGTGAACACTAAATAAATTAACTTAAAAAATATGGAAAGGTACTGAATTGTCTTTAATATTTATATATAAATTTTAATGCAATTAAGACATATGGACATAACAAAAAATACAGCATAAACATAACCATTGCGACCATTGAAAAAATCGTAATGTGCAGTCTGGAAGCAAGAACCAAATAAAAATTACGAAACGAGACCGCGGTACAAAAAATAAACAGACAAACGAAATTTCAAAGAAATCCCGTGCGCAAGCCTAACGCTACTGTTTGCAAAAACTTCAATCGCGCCGCCCGTCCAAAACAATGCTTTATCCCGTTGACACAAATTCAAAAGTGTATTGATTATGAAACAGGCTTTTACTTATCTAAACCAGCTAACCGTTTAATTATACGAGCAAAACCGGCAATGAATTTATGCATGAACTAGCAGGGAATTTCTACTGGAAAAGACGGGACGCGGGATAAAAGGAACAATAGTCTTAGTTTTAATCCCGCCTTGTCTTTTTTCTCGTCCCTCAGGATCCAGTTCATGTGCAGCATCTTAGCCCTTTTCCCCCCTCCCCTATCCCCCCTATCACCGGTCTGACATGAATGACGTGCGCACCAGTTAGCGCGCTTTTTGGTTGCCCTCCACTTTTTATAACTTATTTTATTTCGCAACCGGCAAAATCACGCGATTGCTTTTCAATCTTCTAATATTTCTGTTGTAGCTTCTAAAGATTACTATCCTTATATTATATTAACGTATACTCGTACGGTATACAATTATTTTTGTGACGGGAATGATAGACAATATAGAGTTATTTCATGCATAATTTAAACTGCTTGCAAGAAAAGTTTAAATGTTAAAATACTTAATACAAAAAAAATAACAATATTATAGGCGATTTCTTGCTAAGGTTTACCATAAGTAAATCTTTAGGTCTACTATAAGGTTATAAAGTTCCAGATGTAATAATATAAAAAAATGGTGTTTTAACGATTTAGCTTACGGTGGCTAAAAACTGAAAATAAATTCCCTAAAAACAACTGTATTAAAATCGAGTACAAATCAGCTAAATAAATACAACACAGCTTAAGTTACTTTACCTATATGGTTAAAATTAGCATATTCATCGCCTTATACTTTTATAGCTGCAATTATTTCGTTTGAATCTCAGCGCCTGATGTTATGCGGTAATACTTAATTCACGAGATATATTACGATAATACGTATCTACTGACATCGTAAGCTTTGAGAATAGAGGATAGGATACAATAAAAGATGCTAAGAAATAACTTTTGCGCAATTTTTGCAATGAAGATATTTGTATAGTTTTCGCTTAGGTAGGTATATTATTAAAGTTAAAACAATATCTTCATTCGAAATTTACGAAAACTTTTTAATTAATTGAATCGTATATCGAAATATTCCAATTTTTTATAAATTTAGTTTAGGTAATTTAATGGAAACCTAGTTATTCATAATTATGCATAATTAAATATTTACCCGGTAACCGATAATCGAAAACGATATTAATCTAACAAATTTTAAAAGACGAATTAATAAATATATTAAAAAGTTTTATGAAAATAAATATTTATGTGAAAGGTTTGATAAATTTGTAGGTAGTTCAATAAATTTATTTACCTTAACTTATAATGAGATTATGAGATATATTTTAATGCCTATGTAATTTGAAAATTGATATAAAAAGATTGCCGGTAAAACTACCGGATTGAGCTTCAAGCATTATTCTTAACGGTATATTAAATATTATGAAAACGAGATCACGAATAAATCTGTAAAATATTTGTTAATAATTTAAAATACAAAAATAAATACCTTAAGCTAGATATCCCCATCTCTATTGCTGCATTACTGAAAAACCTCTAAAAATCCGCAATAATAAAACAATCACAGAGGAACACCATAGAGTACAGGCACAGTTCAGTCGAGGAAGAAAAAAGTTCGAAAATGGAATAGGTATTTAAAAATGGAATTGGAATTTAAATTTCCCGCACAAACGCAGCGCCGAATCGCGTAGGCACGGTTCGCGCAGGCGCGCCGGCTGATAGTCGACTGACGGAGCCCGCTGTGGCCGCAGCCTCCGGCGCAAGATTCGCCCCACGCCCCACCACTCCATTGATGAAAACAGCTCAATGGACGAGCTTTGCGCGAGCTTTTCGCCGCTAGCGCTCCCTGAACTCAAATGTTCCAAGGCCTCGCTTGTGTATTCTATTTTCTTTCCATTTGCGTTTTGGCTAAGAAATACTTTATATGCATAAAGACACCGTTGAAAGCTCCGTTTCTGGGGCTTATTATGTGTCGATGCACTGAAGTCTTTTTGAAACTAGGTGTGAGCTTTTGAACGACGAGCTTTAAATCTCTCTTAAAGCTCTAGATTTGTACAACCTACTTATGTTGCATAAAATCGTTAAAAACTGACTTGCTTATAAATATGTACGTGTACAGGAAAATGTTTCATTAATTCGTTTAATTATCGCGCGTCATGATAGATAATTCATTAACTGTGTTCGTAATTAAAATTCCTATGTCCACGTTATGACCAGATTCGGTTAATTTTTTACTTTTTGATGTGAAACATCTATAGCCGCACGTAAAACCGATTTCTGGCGTGGCGACGCATGCCGTGGCGCGTCGCCACGCTATACATTGTCACAGTAATACCGTCCTCAGAGGCAACATCGAATATAAGTATTACCGAAGTCACTGATTAAACGAATTAAGTAGTCACGATTTGAAATAAATTCGTAAATTTTTGTATTTAATGAAAATAAATGTTTATTCAATAAATAGTCATCGTTATCTGGAAAAAAATCGTAATATTTTATTTTATCATTATGACATATTTAGTTCCTATCACAATATGTTCTTTTCTGCATATTACTTTTACAAAATAATGTCGATGTTTCACATCTACCAGGCGTCCCGTGACGGCTCACATTTTTTTAATTAACAATTTTAAATCCATACAAATACTGCTTTAAATGAAAGTGGTAGACATAGAGAAATTGCTTTTTAAAATAACTTAAATTTTGGTTTTTAAAACAACTTATATACTCATTATATGAATGAATAGAATATATTGCACATTGTAATAATTTGCTTCTGGTATTTTAACTACACATATCGGTTACATCCGGGATTATATCATAAACTGAAATAATTATCGCACTGTACTGTTTAGTAGGTGTACAGTTAGTTCCTGATGATATATAATGTACCTACAACACTCCATATTATTTAACTGATAGTAATATATCGTTTCGTGTATGGACTTTCGTAGTGTCATCAAATTATTAATGTCCCACTGTTGGGCCACCTCGCAAAGTAGTCTACAATCGAGACAGTAGTATTTGTAAATTACTTTCTTTCGCCGAGTATTTGGTATTTAAATAGGTACTTAGACCAAGTAATAGCTACTTGATTTTCAATTAAAATTTTATTTATAAAAATCAAATATCGACTAAAAACAATGACATTAGGTAATACCTACAAAGCCTAAAAATATACTTATTTGTAAAATTGTAAAATATCGTAAGGAAACCGACATATATAAGAGTTATTTAAAAAAAGATATCAGGGGCGTCTTAATATATCTGCTTCTAATAACGGAGAATATGCCCTAATACTTTCTCACTCTTCAATTTTCACAAGAGGATCGAGCAGAAATATCAGAAATTTTCCATTACTATTAAGAGTAAAAAAGTACTAGTAGGAGATATAAAGCTAAGATGGATAGCATCAGTCATCAGGTGAACCAGTACATCAAAGTTCCGGGGTACGACATAAAATTAGCGAAATTTCGCAACCGCGCCTTATCTAGGCTAGTCGCGGAAGCTCCTCGTTGCGCAACTCGCGGCGTGGGCGAACTATATCGTGTCCATCCTGTAAAATATCCTGTATGTGTGTGTAAGTAGTATTTAGTGGTTTTGATAAAAATATAATTGTTAATACAATTTTAGATCGTACTGTACAATATAATTTTTATTTACCTACGTTCATTTTAAGTTATTAAATCCCAAGCGGGCATCTTTGATTTTTCGATATGTTATACGTACCAGTAAGTATATGTTGTACGATATGTAATACATATTCAAATAATACATAGCTTGTTTTAATATTAAAGGAAAATATATCGGAGAATTCTCGGAAAAATGCATAAAAGTAAAGTATATCAATCAGAACTTGGCCTTCGTGGGGACTAGATCAATGTTTTAAATCATAATCATCAGGCGATTATAATTGTTGAAAGAAGTGTATCATATTAATTTTCATATTAATAATCGTTATAGTAATCCATATTTAAAGTATAATATCCTGACTGGAAAGCTATGAAACAGAAAAGGAACATTGAAAAACTTCCACTTAATATATTGTGCATTTATAATTTCCTAGTACCCAGTGTACTGATTCATTCACCGACTGACCGATAATGTCATCTCTTCCATTTTATGATTGCCTAGAGTTACGTTTTGGTTTGTTGAAGCTCGAATCCGCGTGATATATCAACAAGTCCCTTCTCTGTCTCTCTTACGTACCTTGCCTATCACTTATGCACTCTGTCATTGTAATTCAATCTCCTTATATATTCTCGCTCCCTAGTAGTTCTTGTTTTGGTTTGCTGAAACGTCATTCCTATGATATGAATGCATGCACACACTGTCACATTATCTAGTGACTCACAACAATGTTTACTAGACTCGAATATTTTCAACAGTACCTATAATATTTTTTTATGCTTAGAATATTTACGCTTGGCATTTAAGGTTTGTTTTTGACAATCAGTCTCTTGATTAAAGCAATGAAAAACTTTGTTATGACATCATAACGGAAAATCGGAATTAAAAATCATATCCAAGCATTGTTATAACAGATATCCAAAGATGGATTTTATCCGGGAGATGTGTAGCAGCATCGTACTAAGAAGTTTATGATTCATTCATCTCCTGCAGTAATCCACAAGGTGGGAGCCTTAATCCAAAAACGGAATAATGAGGATCCTTAAATGATTTTAGTGTAATAGTACTATAAGAGTTTGATTTTATAAGTACGTACGTCTGCATTGCTTCCAAAATCTACATGGTCATGCCTCTTGAAGATTATTGAAATATTTATACTAAGCACTTCATTTAAAATCGTCAAAATAATATGTACGTGTGAAAATGTACCTAATTAATGTAAGTATTGATCAAAATTTAAAACTTTTTGTACTGATCATACCATTTTAATAACTTTTGCTTTTATTTTCATATTAACTTTCATATTACAACGTAACCTTTACAACTTATTTTGCCTTATTGCCCTCTTATTATTTACTTTTTGTCCGCTTTAAATATTTTCATATAGAATAGAAATCTAGCCTTAATATTAATTAGTGATTTAATTTCTTTTGAATTCATAAGCTTTTCTCTTGTATCCATTAATATTAAAGGATTAATAGGTGAGTATGAGGGACTGCACAAGTTAATGTTTAAATCCCAAAATATTGTACAAAATTTTGGTCGGAATACCAAACTAGACAGGTGTGGGCACAGTATACCCAGCTTTTATATAAGATAGCCTTATAAATAAATAATGGAATGTTTATTCCATTTTTATGTTTCCCAAACATATGCTCTACCTTGTCAGAAACTATTATTTTGTGGATCTCTATCAAATTGTATTTTTATATTGCATTTTAAAGTTATGTCAGTCTTGAAAATATATATTTTACAACAGCATTATAAACTTTACGTAAATTATAGAGTATTTAAAAAGTATTCACGTTAATTAAATAATGACGTAAAAAAAGAAGAAATATCCACCTGTCAAGCAACAACCGACTTTTATCAGAATTTTCTTTCAAAATTACCCGTTTTTCTATCAATTTACAAGAGATTTAATTAAAATTGTAACGATGTGTGAAAATCTAAGCCCGGATCGCATAAGATGCGAGGCGTGTCGGACAATTAACCTCGCTAAGCATATAAAACAGCCGAAACCAGATATGCAAATATATGACAAATGCAGCCCTACACAAAGAGTAGAATGCGCTCGTGTAACAGGTGACATTTTTTTTAAAAATAAATAACATTATATAACAATGTGAACTTTAAAGTCATTTCATTACTAAATCTATTATATTTGCAAGTGTTGCATACACATTACATTGGGTTCTTTAATTTTTTTTGTTTTATTCTTAGAGATTTTTTTAAATAACTCTTTAGATTTGTAATATAAAAGCGATTCTCAAACATGATCGAATGTACTTGACTCATAGCAAGTTACAAGGCTTTACATCAGCAATGTAAATTACACTAGTATAAAGTTATGTTACCCTGATATTCTCTCTCATCTCGAATACACGAACGAAACGACTTTGTTGTAACGCCTTCGGTACACTCGGTTAAACCTCCTTAAACCCTTGCTATCCTAGTATATATTACAAATTATGTAACGTCTCGATTAACCTTACAAGCAGACTTATTACAACGAACATAAGGTCAAATATTAACTTCATATCACGAAACTTACTGTTTTACTACATTCTTGGCACTTGTAGTTGATACTTTTAGTAGGTACTTTTTTCAGGAAGTAATTACTTTTATTTGTATTTATGTGTATCGATAAGTAAATTCTTTATGAACTAAATATAATCTGTTTTTATATCCAAAAATACGTCTATAAATAATGTAATGATGTAAACGTCCATAAATCTGTTATAATGAAATTGAAACCTTAAAACGTCTTACATGTATGTAAATCACATATACTTTAATTAATTAGTAAATAAACAAAACCGTGTAATTATTCACATAACTTTCCCTAATCGCGAAGGTTTTCATAGAAATCCTCAAAGTAACGAGTTTACGCGCTAGTTACCCAAATATGAAAATATACTTTCTTTGGTTATGCATAATTAATTGAATAAGAAACGTTGAACGCTTACAAAATATTCAACAAGAGAGTTAGCTTTGATCTAAACGTACTATTTCGATTATTACTACGATGTTGTATCGTAACTTTTTGAAACTTGCAACCATGTTAAAAGTCCGTAGTTTCAATAGTTTCTCTTAATTAGTTCAATAGTCCGTAGTTTAATATAGGATAGATATCAGGATATCCTGATATCTAAATTATGTAATCTTTAAGTTAAAATAATGCCTGTCTAACATTCAAGAGAGGTACTTACACCATGTACATCTTCTGTAAGGCAGAAAAGGTGTGATGGTGTCGCATGGAAGTACTATTTCACTAGTTTAGGTGTTGTAACCAAACACACTGATGTTTTTCTATGTTTTTATAGAGCTGCCTCTACATCCAACTTGTATAAAAGTGTGCAGTAAAGAGGAGTACAAGCTGAAAAAAAGCGGCAAGAGGTTGACAATGCCCAAAATGACACTGCCTTATGGACATGGCAGACTAATGTACGCTGTTAAAGTTAGTAATTTTATATAATATAGGAGTAGTAGACAAGCATACAGATATATGTAAGTGACTACTGTCGCCTATGGACATCTATAATCAACCCCAAATAAATTTAAATTCTTAGGCAGAAATAGATGTGCCGGTAGTGCTGCCGGGGACGAACCATAAAGGGCTACCTTCGTAAAATAGCATTCCTCTACTACGAGCCCTACGCTCAGCAATGTAGTGTATTAGGGCTGATGGCTGGTTGAATATAAAATAATTACGCCTTCACTTTCGCCTTGTAAATATTCAAAAGAAAAATATACTGCAATACATACTCGTACTATTTAATTCATGAGCTCCCGTTACGATAGAAAAGATCGTGTGACATTTAAACAGTAATTTATTTTTTTCTAATCGTTTTAACATTTTTATGCTTATGTAATGTAAGCAATAATTATTTCCCGAACATTTAACGGCTGGGAAACTACATCGCGGTTTTGTAGTTTCCCAGCCGCGATAAGATTATCCCAAAAAAATAATGAGTTGACGTCAATTTTAATTATACTTTTCTAGGTCATTGAATACGTCATTAGAATTTTTATTACCTACGTAGAAAAAATATGGTGCATAGCCGTAATTTTTGCTTTGTTTTTTTTTCTTAAACATTATTAATATCTCTCGATCGGAATTTTATCAACTAACTCAAGACAGGCATAATTTATTTTACTTCATTGCTACTTGTATAAAAGCACGCATTTTCGTACGTTATAGAGCTCTAAGAATGCTTGAGACGTCTGTGAAAATTTTGGAAATTAGTAGCTAGAAAAAGTGCGTAAAAGAAATTGTAGAGAACCACAATCATTCTAGTTTTATTTGGATGGAAATTTATCCTAAGGTGCGAGGTACGATCCTATCAGTCAGAAAGTAGAGGTAAGGTAGAGTCAGGGTGGTAAAATCTCTCGTGAATGTTCCCAACGACCCAACCAAATCATTCATAATGATACTACAATAAAATGTAAATGTCAAAGGCATGACGTACCTATGTATACCGTCCTTTATTTCCGAAAATGTCCTTCTCAGAACAATCAAACAAGACTTTCAAAAATATAATTTTCAACAAGGTTCAATTTTCTGTACTTTTGTCAGTAACTCTGAAACAAGCAGTCATGGTCATGTTTTCCTGATAATGGATGGTTTGATTTTCGGTGGCCATTAAAAAATTTACGTTGCGCGCGCATTCTTTAGGTGTTGTCCTTGTCTTTCAAATGGCTTTGTCCTTATCGTCATATCGGTAGTCTCTATCAATTCAGCACTCTAGGTAATATTATGCTATCCCTTTCATTAGTATACGCCCCTATCACATTGATATTCCCTCTCACAATAACGACAACGTAGTAGACGACTGCGTCTATAAACCCTTTTAATCTTATAAAACAACTTTTACATATTTTTTGCATGATTACAAGTTTAACATTACCTCTTTCAAGATTAATTTTCTAAGCCCGTGATTCTTGTTCGTTGCTACTGAGGGGAACAAGAGACGTTCGCTCAGGCTCGCTCTTATAAAGCTACATTCCGAACACATCTCGCATTCATGATCCCCTAGTCTCGCGTGTTTTGGTTTCCTGGGGTAAATTGTTACACGTCGTAAAGCGCCACACCTGAGTAATGTTTTAAATAACCTACTTAGCTTATTTAAATTAAACTTTTGCAGTCAATTAAAAATATCATTGTTTCAAAATTTAATTTTATTATTATTGTATTTTCAATTTTCATTATTAAGTTTGCGATGAATGCATGTTTATGATATTTACATTTTCTACACCTACAGGCTGGTATCCTAGTCGGTGCTGTTTATTTCACGTATACACAAGGAGTGTGGGGCGACCAACAAGACGTCACTGAGTGCATTCGTCGTTGGCAAGAGTACTTGCGTAGTATCAACACTAGACGACCACCCGTTTTCGACCAGTGTGGTAATATTGTTGTAAGTATCAAGAGATAATAAATTTCACAATCAGATATTTATACTCAAAATATTATGTATGCCAACGGTTAATTTACAAAAACTACTCTACATCAAACCCAATTTACAATTACAATTTACTATTTAATAGTAACGAGTAACCACCATAACTTTAATACTAGAAAGAGAAATAAATTAGCAATTCCTAAACATAGATAATGTAAGGTGGGTAACTGTACTCGCTACTACAATAAAATACCTGACCACATTTTGAATCTCACAGAAAAAAAGTTCAAACATGTCGTTAAACAAACGCTATGTTAAAAAGCGTACTATAAACTAAGTGATTATTTGACTGACAAAACGGTGTGGTCTGAAGTAGTTCCAGCTCCACATGTACATTAAGTTTAACATTGTAAAAAACATTTTTTTATAAATATGTGTGTTATGGGGTTTCTTTTGCCGCTTCTTCTCCATAAGGAAATGGTAGTTGTATTGACATTCAAAAAGTGCTCTGTAAAGAACCTATTTTGAATTTAAAAAAATGATTTGATTTGATTTAAGGCAACATTGCAAGTTGATCATTATTGTATGTATTAGCGTCAATATTTATGACTGTGTAATTTGATTTAATATATTTTTCACAAAGCATCCGTAGATATTAAATATCTTAGCCATAAAAGTAGTCTATTATCAATTAGTACGCTAACATTTTAAATAATATGCGAATAATTATCCTCTTAAACATGTCTTTTTGGCTTTCAAAAACAGAATTATCGAGCTATGATTTCGAACAATTATAATGATAACCAGTTAATAGTTAACTTAACATTATTAATATCTATGTTTAATTTTGCAACAATCAATCCGAAACAGCAACTAAATACAATCCATCCATGTTGTCCTAGTACTAGTTTCGCTATAACACAACGTGCTGCTCGTTAAAAACCTATCTTGATCTGCGAAACGTCTACCTGCGATGAAAGCTTTTCGCGTAATGGAATCCGCGATTGTGGGCAACTAGAGCAGTCCGGCTCACGTATGTTTCAAAGTTCTGCTCGCCTAGTAAGCGTATACCAGTTTCACGAGACGATATGACGTAATAAATGTGACTTCACTCCACACAAACGTGGACTCTACACTAAACTTGTTGCTTCAACCTGAAATATCTAGCGAGTCTATGTATGTACCATGATATCCTGGTATTTGCACGTGCGCAAAATTCAAGGGACGTCATTCCTCTGACGTGTAATTCCTTTCAGATAGTTTCAAACCCACTATGTATTTGTTCTTTTTAAGACAATAAATAAATCACATATAAAAAGATAAATAAATATGTTTGTAGAGCCAAAAAAGATAGAGTATTTATTTTTTTAAAACCGATCACGTTAAATTAAAGTTTTCGTAAAAAAAGTAATTCTACTTACGTCTCAGACATGGTTATCGAAAACTTTACATTTAATTCACCCTTAAATTTGAATTTAATTGAGATTTGATGTAGTGATTTTGGCCGCACAAAACCACTATAATTGTGCCGGAAACAGCTTCCTTGACGTTGATAATGCCCTGGTAAAACTGGGTCATATCATTGACAGTGTGATGTGATAACCTAAATGTAGCCTTTATAGTACTTGATTATTATTTTTAACGTAATTATTTCATTGAAATAAGTGCGTCATAACTATTTTTGTTTTTTTTTCAGAGAAGAGAAACTACTGACAGTTTTCTTGCGCCAATTTATTCCATGTATAAAACAGCTGTAACGACCTGTTTTGCAGGTAAATTATTATTATTACAAGTTTTCTTTTTAGTTTCTACGAATAGATAATTTTTACCATGCACTAATGATCTGGAAGATATTAAAGAAATTGTAAATTGTTTGTTCCGATCTAATATTTTCAAGTTTTCATTAAAATTGATTAAAGCTTAACGATAACCAGAATAATATTGTGCTTATACTGATTTCAAGACATAACAAAATTTTGTTGAAGTTAATTTCAAGGCTATTGTAAAGTTTTTTCATCGTTTGGCAATTCGCGTAGTACGTATATGATCTGGGTATGGATATACGGTACATCACTAAATAATTTATCTCACATGTATATAGGACGAACGTAACACGCATTTAATATGCTTACTACCAGATTATAATTGTACACACATACATCAATTGTATAACATATGTGTTGTAGGTGTCGTGAAAGTGCCATTAATAATAAAGTGCGCATATTTTGACTACCTCGAGGCCCTCAGAAAGAAGCAGGCGGAAGATGATCTGGAGCGCAAAATTAGGAAGAGGAGTACATAATTTACTAAAAGTAATACCAAAAGTTTTCGGACTAACAGTTAAAGGAAATGTATCATGGACTTACGATTAGGTGTAACTGATTTTTTACTAAATATGTATATTTATATTTTTCAGTGTTTTGTTCATTGTTTTTGTTACAGCAATAAATTACGAAAACCAAGATTGAACTTTCTTTTTTACTTTTATATTTCAGTTGGTAAATGTTTATTCTGTTTATGTATTTAGCCATTGACTTCTTTACTTAGAACTAGGCACATACTAAACATTTTTAAATAAAATAAAAGTGTGTTAAAATAAGACAGGATTAATTTATAAAGATTTAATTTAGTTCTTCAGTAACAACGAATACTTATACCTAAAAAAACCGTTTCAAAATACAAGCGATTGAGAAGATGTTAGTACAGTAAAAAAATTAACTACACAATCTACTAAGTTTTTGGTATAAAACATGAGCTTTTATTATTTCACTTAAATTATGATCTTGGTAGGATCTTTCGTGATTCGACTTTGGAAGTACCATCGCCACACCACCTTCTGTGACAGAAAGAGGTATTTGTGCCTTCCAACAAAAATGTTCAATTTTCTGGTTTGAAGACTTTGATAAGGGCTCTCCCTTATATAGGTCTAAATTTATACTAGGCATTTTAACTTATCATCAATGGTAGCATGACCTCATAGGACACTAATGCTATCTGGGGTTGACTTCAGATATCCATGGGCGACAGTTGCCTATTAGATTACCATCAAGCGTACTTACTGCATACTTGTTTTCTCCTCTTCTAATATAAAAAATAATAAGTGCAAACTTTTATTGTCTATGCGCATATTTTTATTTCTGAGCAGCATTTTTAAGACACCACAGAAATTCTATATACGCTTTCGCCTAGTATAAAATGCATTCTTTGAAATTTCTAAGACATTAATTTAACATGATTAAAATTATGAGAATCTCTCCTGTCGTCGTCGCATCTCCGAAGCGTGCAGGTCGAAGAAAGCGGGGTTCTCTTCTGGAGTGCCACTAGCAAGCATGTACTCCAAGTGCCTGATGTAGCAGATTGCTATCCTGAAATATTAGAGAATGTTCGAATGCGTTTAACTGTGTATGTAATCTTAAAAGTCTCCTGCACGGCATCGGGGTCCCCTTGAAAGGCGACTGGTTGCCATCTTTCTAGGGGACTCTGATGTTCACCAGATGTTTACCGCGCTCAATCATATATGTTGGTAACAGGACCAGAACAAATAGTATCTAGATAAGGGTAGTTCTTAAATTACAGACTGGTATTATTATTTGATTTGATTATCATTTATTGGGTCCATATCATAGAGTAAAACTTCCTTTCGGAGTTCATTTCGACCACCATCCGGTTTTTTTTTTCAAATTCTACCTAGAGCTTAATACATTTATAATACCTTAAGCACTCTATTTTGGAGTACTTCTTCTTTGAGGGTTTAGTGACGGGTAATTTGGAGCGCAACAGGTCAAAAGCTCGATTCATATCTCGCATTCTCGTTCTTTCTCTATCACAAGCGGTCTTCTTATATTCTGTAAAGACATTTTAATAAATAGTGCAGAAGTTTAGCCAATATGCTAAAGTTATTCGTTCAGATTTATTTTTAATTTCAATACTATACCCAGGGCCGGATTTAGAGGTCTAGAGGCCTTGGGGCAACAAAGGAGTGGAGGCCCCCTGGTCCCAAATTATTTTCCGAATAAAATGAACATTTTTTGCAGTTGAGTTTTTCAATAAATATTTTATTGTAAAATACAGATAGATTCTTCTAGTATTCATGTTTGTACAAAGTACTGTAGATAAAGGTAAAACAGCGAAAAAAAATATCAAAAGAAAAGTTTTTTTTTACTAGTGTTTACTACTCGGAATTGAAAAAAAATCCGACGTCTCTATTGCGGGGGCCCCTCTTTTGTGGAACTCCCGGGCCCTCCCTTAAATCCGGCCCTGACTATACACGTACCTAATGATTAATTAATGTAAATGCTAAGTACGGGAAATGCATACCTAGTCGCGGAAAAGCTTTTATGTTAATTTCGGCATTTTGTCAAACGGGTAATTACATCCAGGATATGAGTTATGAATTATGGTCTTAAACGACTGCTAATAATAATAAGATAAATAATAACGTTATCATAAAGTAACTATCATTTTGAGTACTAACTCACCAGGATATCAGGAGAAATCATAAGCAAAGTGCCTGCATCAGGTGATAAACATATCATTAAAATTAAGCATTAAACTCAACGTAACCTTAATTAAAAACCGACCAATAAAATTGCAATATTATTCGAATAATTTCAAAAATAAAGAAAACAAGTATTGCGAAAATTATATTATATAGGACCTACATTATTATAAGTAGGTATAAACCTATATATTCATCTTATTTTATAGCAAAGTTGTTTAAAGCTACTTAATACTTATGTCATCACTTGTGTTTTATAAAAATGGTTAGCGCTTGGTCATTATTAATCCCATAATCCCTATTATCTTGATCTTGGTAATATATGGGATATATTTCACAGGCAAAGGTTAAAAAGGGTCGCAGAACATGTACGGCGATGTAAGTATGGGTCGAGATCGTGACCTCAGTTAGTTCCCCATTCCATAAGAAAGTTATAGTAAGGATATCATACTAATTTAATTTTGGTAACGTCTTTTTTCTCATATCTTATTGAGAGGATACTGGACCATACTCCAATTAGATGTGGATGGAACTATAGAGTCGTTGATTCTAGATCTTACAAACCAAAAAACTATAATTATAATCCTTATCCTTACTAATATTATAAATCCGAAAGTAACTCTGTCTGTCTGTTTGTCTCTTCTTCACGCCTAAACCACTGAACCGAATTTAATGAAATTTTGTACAAAGATAGTCTGAGACCTGAGAAAGGACATAGGATAGTTTTTATCCCGGAAATGCCACGGGAACTAGGGATGGCGATCTAAGATCGATTAGTCGGAGAATCGATCTTTTGGACCAAAAAGCCGATTATTTTAATCGATATTAATAAGTAATTAATCGTAAACTATGCATTTGATCAAGTGATAATCTTTAGCAAAGTTGTTGTCCATGAGCCCACGAAGCCCAGAGTTGGTACGACCAATTTTCGCCAGATGGCGCCATTGTCATTCCAATGAAGGTACGAATTTTCAGTTTTATGTATGTTAAGTATGTCATATTATTTTCATTTAAGCGGCGAAGCCGCGAATATAGAAATAATTCTGGCGGTAATTCCGTAGCAGTCTAACCAGAACATTTTACGACATTGCACACGTAATTGGTAGCTCTTTAAATTGCGCGTGAATATCCGTGTGGTACAGCGGGTTATAATATTGTCACACGTATGGAGTTCAGGGTTCGATCGCCGATCAGGTAGGCCTCTGCGATGAATTTAGATTTGTATTCTGGGGCTATGTATGAATCCATCTGTGATGTATATAAGACATAGATAATTGTACTTTGGAGCTACGTCTGTGCAAAGCGTTATCATTACTGCTTTAAGAAACACGAATAGGTACTTTACTATAAGCATTATAATGGGTTATGCTCCAAGTCATGGTTATAGAGCCGTGCCTAGCCGTATTACAAAAATATTTTTTAACAATTGGTTCATTACCTTTCTCCAACTGTAAGGCTCTCTCCTTCCAATTCATCAAAGAGTCGTGATGGCCGTCATCTGTAGCAAACTTGCTGTTATCCTGGGACTCGTGCGAAAAGTCTAGGGACGACTCCGAGTTGGCGGTGTCTTGCAATATCGCCGCTTCTCTGTACTCCTCGTGCTCGTAGTATCTAGGACCTAATTACTTCTTATTTGTAATTTGCTTAGGCAACAAAGAACCCACCATTTTATACTAAGAGTATTAAAATTGCTTTCATACATGCAAACTGACGAACATTTTATTTTTTAAATTTTACATTGTTAAGTCTCCGAAACAATTATGCATAAGGAATTCGATTATTTACAATAATGAGTCACAGCGCATGGCCTATATGTACTAGGTTAGGAGAAGTTTAAACAAATTTCCCCAAAACTACCTTAGAATTTCCACTGGAATGTAAATATGCGCCATGTAAAATTATGCACGAACATAAATATTATTTTAAAATAGGTTTAGGTAGACATCGTGCAATTTATTAATGCTATGTAGGCTATGTCATGTGACCTGCACCTTCAATCTTATAAGATTAAACTTCATTTAACTGTTATCTTCAAGTAACTTCAACTTTTACATACCTATCCGAGCTAAATAGAAACAACATAGGTAACGTAAGATTAGATTCAGTACTTACCTATCTATAATTATTTAAAAATAATTCAGGACTTAATTAATCAATGCCTATCAAATACACGTAAATTTTAAATAAAATTACCTTCATGTGAGGATTGTTCTAGCTCATGGGGCCTAAAGTAAGTTATTCTGCGAGGTTCCACATAGTCGTCCAGTACATAGGACCTATGGTGCGATATGGTCTTATCATACTTCTTATGAGAGAACGTGAGTTCCTCCTTAGGTTTGTCATCTTGTCTACCAATTTCTAGAATGACCCGATCTTCTGTCTCCCGTTTCTCCTCATCCTCTGCTTCTTTTAAAACCGTGTAATTCGCTATCAACGGTATTGGAGCTTCTTCGTCATATGTTTGATTATACATAGTCTCGTTTTCTACTTATGCTTATAATTTTATTATAAGAAAATAGTAGCAGCAATTTTATAGACACTTAGTGAACTTATTATTGGTCATTGCAGACCGTGGATCAGTAACCAACCCAAAATACAATAGGAATCTTGAGTCAATAACAGATCTTGCTAAATCTACGTTTAAGGACTAAGTTGGAACGCCTGCACTAAATCTACCTTACTACTTCTAATTACAGGACAAAATTGATACTATATCCAATCAAAAAAAAACACTACACGGCACTTTTGAATAAACTAGATGTTTTAAATCACTTTAACTAGAAAACTCGTCTTTTCTCTACCTGCCGCAGCTAAGGACTGTGTCATCCACTTTTCTGTGCTATTGTCATGCATATTCGATCAAAACTGTGTGGTATTGTGTACACAAGTGTTGTCTCAATGTCTTTAGTTATAGAGGTTCGTACGTCCCCCGCATTGTATTGTAACATATTGTTAAATGTTTGTTTTGGTCTCCTATAATATGCTCTATTTTATGTGACACTCGGTATTCCAATTCTTGGCTGCTAAACAAGTTTGTAAACAATATTTATTATACGGCAAAGCTGTGGGTAATACTCCTGTTGTAGAGGGGCCTGCCAAACTGTGGAAGAGCATTTCAACTAATATGTAACAAGGTGGTAGAACCCTTTATGGTTCGACTCCGGCGGCACCACCGCCACACCTATTTCTACCTAATAACAGCAGTGATAGGCGCTGCTGTGTTCCGTTTTGAAGGGTGTGGTAAGGGAGACAGACTTTTCCGAGGCGTTCCAGCTTAGTCCTCAGGGGTAGCGGCGCATCTGTGGCGGACCTCAGGTAGGAATATCTAATCCTGTCTGGGGTTGATTACAGATGTCCATGGGCGGCAGTAGCCACTTACCATCAGGTGGACTGCATGCTCGTCTGCTACTCCTATATTATAAAAAAAAATGTGAAATAGTCTATCAGCATTACTAGCGACAAATAAGTTGCATACATATCGCGCAAATTTTAAGCATATGGTTGTATTTTTACGTAAAGGTTAAACGTAAAAAACACTTTCAAAAATATAAACTATCACTATACGGGTCATACCAAACTTGAACAGATTCTAACACGCATCGAAGGGCAATAACATTATAAATAAAACTGCGTATACAATTCAATCATCACATTTATTTCTTAGCAAAATAAATCTATGCTTAAAGCACAGCCACACTCACAATAAATAAGGCAATTGATGGATATAAAAAATCTTCACTTCACATAACTTATAAACTGCTACATCTAAGTGTAATCAAAATTCCAATTAGATAGACATTAATATAACATTTAATATTGTGATATTATATAAAATACATGTTTTAAATATTTTTTCGAATACAATATATTATAATATTTTTACCAGAAAATTACTTCAGAAATTATTCAATTTAGGGCGTACGCTAAAGCTCACGCGGGTGTTCGCTCGCGTGTTTGTATTGAAAAATAATGTGAGCCATAGATATGCGAGCGGTTTTATTCACGTTGCGTACGGCGCGTTCGCACGCGGCGGGCGCCTCCTCATATACTGTTTCTCAAAATGAGTTGAGAGCCGCTATTACATAGGCCGCTTAGCACGCATCGATCGGCCGCAGCAATCCTAGGCTGTCTGGACCACAGCGAAAATATTCTAAATCTATGGTACAGACGCCCGCTTTGCACACAATGTTAGCGAACGCCCTTAGTGTCGATATGGACATAGAGTTATGTCTAATGCGGATCAGCCTAGGTGCAGCACGATGCTTGTTAGCTATCTAGACTTATTTTTGTGACGGTACATATTTTATCGTACTAATGTACTTAAGTCTTAGGTGTGTTAAAACTGATAATAAAACCAAAGTATACACCTTGGCAATTGTAGATAGATACGTATATAATAACTACAATATGTGCACGCCTTAAATAAATGCTTATTTATATGTATGTATTATGATTAAATGTTTATGTAGGAACATTTACTATGATAAGTACTCATTATGCGAAAATATCAAATTCAGAACATAAATGTCATTATAATATTTATATTATACAATTAAATGGCAGAGTATTGATTGAAAAAAATGAAGCACAAACAATAAACAATTTCAAACTAAAAACTTTTGAGAAAAATAAAATCTGTATATACCCATTCAAAATGTGCATAAATTTTGACTTTGAAAATATTTTATTTCATGGCAACTAAACACTTAAGCAGAGTACTATGGAAAATATGGACATGACTCATAAATAATGATAAAAATAAAATAAATGCTTTACATACTGTATTTGTGAATACCATTTATATTATAACAACAGGTAACATTACCTGAACAATAGACAAACTTCTAGTGTTACTGTAGTTATTTTGTGATAAAAGTGATAAATGAATAATGCAAATTGTATTAGAAACAAATATAAATATTTTGTAGTAATAGAGAAAAAATGTAAATTGAAAGATAGCGAAGTAAATTTTTTGTTTTTTTTTTTACTATTAGTTTTTTTTTTTGTAAGCAGTACTCGATAAATAGTTTATAAACTGAATTTTAAGCATCTTTTTTTAAATATAGTTTTCCACTAAAAGTGAAACAAAATATAATTTATTGTTTTTTCGTGCTTGAGTAATAACCACGAGATAGCGAAATTTAAAATGTCTGCCTACAAAAAAGTCTCGATCTTTTTTAGCAAAAATTGGACAGATTGATTATTAAAAACGTACTTAAGGTTATTTTACACTAGAAGTTTGTCGCTACCCTCGTTTTCAAAATGTGACTTAGAAGTCAATTTTCCTGAGCTTGAAGAACTCTTGCATAACCTCGTCGGTGACCTTGGCTCTCCGCGCCTGGTACTCCTGTATGATGGGTGTCAGTGTATCTATTGCTATTTTCTTCAACTCTCCCGTTAACATTTCACCGGATTCGTAGGATTTTTTAATCTGGAAGAAGTAATATAACTGGTTATTATCATGTTTTTTCAATATTTTAATGCTACCAGATATCATAGTTCATTCTACCATTGATAGCGGTCAGTGGACATCTCTAATCAATTCCAAAACTGAACGGATATCGAACTAGAAGCTGATTACAGACGCTAGAAATAGGTGCTTGAATGTGTTAGAACTTTGATGCCTCTGAGTATTAAAACCCCGCTAAATTTTTCGTTTATATCCTATATTCTGCCTTACTGCCCCACTTGAAATAGACTACAGCAGCACACTAATAATTTGCAATAAAACAAAAATTAGACTGAAGAGTTCTACTTCCATATAATTTTACATTGAAAAATAAAGTATTTGATTTAAAAATGTTATTCTCACCTCTGCCAGTCTCTCATCATCCTCCAAGAAGAATGTTAAGTACTTGTAAGATATATCCACTTCAGTGTTACCACCTTTCTCCCTGTGCTCTTCGACCGTCGCCTGACCTCCAGAGAACGCGTATTTATTAATCTGAAAATAAAATTAAGCAAATAAAAAAATAGTTGCCATTTTCTAAGCTTGAGCTATCATAAATTATATTGATAAGTAGACATGTTTTAAAGGCACAATTTTGCAAGTGAACCATAAGAAAATATATAATTTATATAAATTATCTGTCTGTCTATATGTATTACATAATCTTGGATGGAATACCAGATTACGTTCAGGTAACTTTTAACATGTATAAACGTAGCGTGTAATGTTTTATATAACTTGACCTAGTAACTCAATTGGCATCATACTAGTCGTTCATAGGTGACTTCATACTCAGTGAGATACCTACACTAATTGCTCTAGATCTATGTGACTGTACAGACCTGTAAGTTAAGAAAGCTCATGTAAAACTCACCTTATTCTTAATCTGCTTGGGTGTATCGCTCAAGAACACGGTAGCGTTCACATCACTAGCGGACATCTTATGCTGTGCTCCTTGCAGCGCGGGCAGGAAGGTGGCGTGTAGCAAGGAAGGTTTTGGCATCTTCAGCCGCGCCGCCACATCGCGGGTCATGCGGAAATAGGGGTCCTGGTCGATCGCGCATGGTACTAGGCAGGGTACCTATAAAAAGGACATTTAAATTTATATCAATAGTTAGGATTAAAAGTGTATAAATTAAAAAGGAAAATACTTTTGTTTCCTCTAGATAACTCTATGAGCTGTTGTAATATATCTATGATTGTGATACAGACTACACAAATCTACTGACAAACAACTAGTAGACCTGTATTTGTTTTCCTCGCGGTTTAATCAGCTTTTAACTTTTTTACTACCCATGAGCTAGTTAAAGCCGGCGATGATTTGTTTTGGCTCAGTGACAAAGAAATTGTAACTGAGCTGAATAGAAGAATACTTCATTAGCATTACGCTCCAATAGGAACTTCTGGATAAAAAGTATATAACAGTGATGCAAAGTCGTGCAAATATTTAAAGTCAATATATCAATAACTTCATGTTTTGTGAAAACAAGCCTACGAAAGCTGTATGTTTAAAACAATATACAAATCACTTACAACTTTATCCCCAAATATAAAGGGGAAAGACGTAGAGAAGGCGGGCGCGGCCTCTATCGAGGGGAAGGTGATCTTGCCGATGACGTCAGAGTCGCCGAAGCCGAATATGCCTTTCACCTGGTTGAACGTGACACACTTCTGTATCCGCAGCATGTTCTGGTAGAATGCTGGACACTGACTGTAATAGCAGAAACATGTTTGTTATGTTTTATATCATATCATCTGAGGTCCTCCTGAGGTATTCTCTGACCGCTTTGAGCATGGGGCTCTTCAAGAGGGGTACGAAAAGAGCTCTCCTTCAAAGCCGGCGATGCATTGGCGACTCCTCTGATGTTGCAAATGTCCATAAGCGAAATGAGCGAAATGTCTATAAACGTTTAGGTATAAATACAAAAAAAAATCTGAAAATTAATAAAACGACATATATTGATTCAATTTTGGTATGTAAGCTGAAGAAAAGATATTGATTTTTAAATATCAAACTTTAGTCCTAGTGTCATTAAAATCTAATAAACATAGAGCTCTCGTGGTGTCGTGGATGTCTAGGACAAATACCTAATTGCAGAGCACAAGTTTAATTAATTACTCTTAATTCATCATTTTGATCAGGGCTGTCCATAGTAAGCCCGCAGGCCGCATGCGGCTATATTGGTGCAACTCGCGACATGTTTCTAATCTACCATTGTTACGCAAAGTATATACAACCTGTTCTTTTTTGCCAACTTTCAGAAAGTACTCAAATCTTGACGACCTTTGTATTTGCTGACTTATTAACATAGGTATGTGTTTATGCAATTCTCCCATCTATATTTTATAAGCCTATCTATCTTGTTTTATAAGCCTATCTATGTTGTTGTATCTGATCTGAACAACCCTGATTAGATATCTGACAGACCAGAGAAATCTTTATTAAAGGTGGTAGAACCCTCTGTAGTTCGACTCCGGAGTCCCCACAAAGCCATCTGGATACTAGTATAGTGTAATGGTCACCTACTGGTTGTCACAATGGTAATAATCAAGTTTTTTTTATAATATAGTCTATACTGAAGTAAGATACTGACCCAATAAAGTCCAAATCATTATAAATAAATGTGTTAGACGGATCGAATCCAATAGCTATAATGTCCTTGGCATTGTTGAAGGCCATTTGCCTCGCATCCTCTATTTTGATGTCCCTCCACAACACCTTCTCATCATCCGTGAGTTGGATGATCAGAGGCACTTGGAAAACATCTTGTAACCATCTGAAAATTAATAATTAGTTTAGTATAGAGTTGCAATTAAATATGTTTTAAATTTAGTTGTAATAATGTAATGACCAGAACAATAAGTCACCATCTTAATTGTAAAAACTATAAAATCTTGGTTAAAATCTGTGTATGGACCATATCTTTTCTAGATGCTTGATGACACTTACCTTAAGTGTTGGTATGGCATGCATTAATATGATACTCTGAATACTTTATAGCATACATATAACATTACATAGAACATTCTAGAAAAAATATTATGATGTGATAAGAACTTGTATCATAATTTTTTCCCTCATATCAATTAATATCGAGGATAGAGAATATTATATATTGTAAATATTTCCTTATAACATCTAGCCTTACAGCTAAATAACATAACATTGCAAGCATGCATGTTAATAATGACAGAATGTTTAGTTGTCCATTAAGAATACCAGAATGAGCCATTACATAGTGCTCAGGGCCTTCTGGCCTCACCTCTGGTATAAGTCAACCTGTGACTACAGGTATTATTACTACTTTTATGATATAATGAGTCCTGTTCTTGTGAAATATGCATGAAGTATAGTCTGCACCAAACTGCTAATCCGCTCTGAAGTTGTTGCGAGCAGGTGTAGTGTGACTAGCAGTTTTACGCGGACTATATATTACATAACACACAATAGATCAATTATTATTGAAATAACTTACTTAGTAAACATGAAAGGAATCATATGCCCAATATGCATACTATCTGAAGATGGGCCTCTTCCTGTATACAAGTAGAACTTTTTGCCAGCCTCAACCAAATTGAGGATACTATGGATATCTCTATGGGAGAAGAATATCCCTCGACGGAGGAAGTGATGTGCTGGAATAAGAAATTGTAACATATTTTATTGATATTAATTATAACAAATACTGTTTTATATTTGAAGAAAAAGATTATTTGTTACCTTTCTTTCCTGTTACTTGTTCAAATCTTGCAATGATTTCATCATCAATTTTTTTACTGCCAAATCTTTCTGTAAATAAGAGATAATTTGAATTAGTCTACATATTATTACAGTACAATCAATATATTATTTTAAAGCTTGAATAAAGAAATTATTTAAAGTAACAAGTATTACAAAATAATATATTGAATAATATATTGAACAATTATTATTTTTTAAACCAATAGAAGAAATAAAGAGGCATACAGCCTGTCTGATGTTAAGTGGCAACCTATTAATATTTAGAGATGTCCATGCGCAGCAGTAGCCACTAATCATTAGGTAGTCTAATAACAGCAGTGTTAGGCGCTGCTGTGTTCCGGTTTGAAGGGTGTGGTAAGGGAGACATACTTTTCCGAGGCGTCCCAGCTTAGTCCTCAGGGGTAGCAGCTTATCTGTGGCTGACCTCAGGTAGGAATATCTAATCCTATCTGGGGTTG
This sequence comes from Epargyreus clarus clarus, assembly GCA_014595695.2. Lineage (NCBI taxonomy): Eukaryota > Metazoa > Arthropoda > Insecta > Lepidoptera > Hesperiidae > Epargyreus > Epargyreus clarus. The sequence continues at coordinate 2,099,052 of JACTTY020000016.1, read as the reverse complement.
ATTACAGATGTCCATGGGCGGCAGTAGCCACTTACCATCAGGTGAACTGCATGCTCGTCTGCTACTCCTATATTATTATAAAAAAAAAGAAAGTAGACCGCATGCTTGTCTACTACTTGTATATTATACAAAATGAACAGTTTTACCATCCAAACACAATAATTGATAATATATGTTAAGCTTGCATTGATAATGTTATCAACACTTTCAATCACAAGAAAGCACTCAATGTGTAATCTACTTACGAATCAATTTATCATAATCAATTCCAGTTTCTGACTTGCTAGCTACATTCCATGGGTCCACAACATCATCATCATCATCCAGCGTTAGGTTGTTGACCTCTTCCTCAACCATTTTGAACTGAAATTCGAAATTATTTAAGGTAAGAGAACAATCAATAATTATTACGTATTTAAAACTGCTACTAGATTTAAAGAATTTACAAATAAAACTGTAACTTCTGTCCATCATTGGCGATTGTAGCGTATTAGTAGCAAAACATATTAAAATCGATATCATATTATAACTAAAACGGAATACAGCAAATTTGTTCAAAAAGTTTTACACTATTTGGTCAGAAAAATCGAATATTCTCTTCGGTTTCATATTATCATTCATATTTCATACAAACTAAGGTCAACATATGGATTTTTGAGTCACCTAATCACTCCTAATCATAGAAATTTAAAAAAATATATCATAGATACGGTATAACATTACTAACCTTTAGGGAAGTTCCTTTCAAAGCCTAGAACTAATGGTTCTAACAGTAATATAAGTTAAAGAACAGTCGTATACTTGTGCTTTATTAAAAGCTGATGCAATTTTAATTTTCCTCAGCGTTCGGCAAAAGCATTGCGGATTTGCGAACTCGACATGCAACGTTTACATTTGACTTTGTGTGTCAGTGTCACATGTCATTGTCATAAGTTATATTTTTTTATAATGCTGTAAATAGCATACGACTAGTCGTTCAGCCTTTTTCTACAAGTTTGCTAATTACACATAACTTATCTTGAATTAAAATATTTACTATTGTTAATTATCATTTATTTTAATTAACACTTATTTAAACTTATCTCTAATTTCATTGGACATATAGTTATTGAAGTATGATTCCTGCTGTTATTTTTTATCTGTTACCGCGAACTCAATAACTATCGCAAACGTCAAAAAATGTCAATAACCATTCATCACGCGAGGCACGATGTTCTTTTGCTGTTTTTAGAATAATAAGTAGTGTATTACAACTGTGCGCGTCTTTGTCTCGAAGTGTATGGCTGTTGTGTTGAACTGGTGCTGACTCCAGTGTTCTTGATGGTTTCCGGTGACGATTCCAATGGTGGTCGTTTATCGCGTAAAACTACCAGGTCCCCGAACCGAAAATCCAAGAAAACCGATGCAGACCTAGCGAAGGGTTCAGCGTTGCGAAATGACTCGCAACCCTCAGTCCACAAACGGAACCTTTATGTTGTTTCTTTCCCCATTATCATTCTGTTCAATATACTCCGGTCTATCTTGTATCAGTTGTTTATAATTTTCAAGTACTTGTATTCGGCGTCGCATCGCTTTATCCACAAGCCTCGGAAGAGTGGCGAGTGTAACCTCGAGGTGGTTGTGAAAGACGGCGTCGTGTCCACTGAGATAGCGGGAGAAGAGATGTCCCATATACACAACGTTGGGCCCGGCGACCCCCTACTCGCCAAACAGAAACACCACCACCGGAAGGCTTTTGAGTATATTTCCAAAGCTTTGAAGATTGATGAAGAGAATGAGGGTGAGTTTTTGTCATAAAATAATTTTATTATTTTTCCTTTCAAAACAAAAACAACTTTACGTCTGAGTGATTAAGTTCAAGTTTGAGTTTTGTTTCCTGTATCAGGAAACTGCAGTGAATATTACTATATTATTAACTTCAAAGATGTTACATCATGAAGACCTTGAAAATTCCTTATTTGCAAAACTCAGTCGTTTTTATTGTTTTATTTACATACAGGGCAGAAAGAGTTAGCGATAGAGTTATACAAAAAGGGTATATATGAGCTGGAAAGAGGCATCGCTGTGGACTGCTGGGGTGGGCGCGGAGATGCCTGGCAGAGGGCCCAAAGATTACATGATAAGATGAAAACAAATCTGGGCATGGCGAAGGACCGTTTACACTTTCTTGGTATGACACCTTAAGTTCTACACTATCGAACCTCATACCTATTCAAAATATTCCACTGCTTCTTTCCGTTAAGCTGTTAAGCTAAAATTTTAAGTCAGGCTCTTATATTTTATTTATTTACAAAAATTGGCTGTGTATTTTGCATGCTAAGCTTTTTTCAGTTACAATACAGAAACATAACCACACAAATTCAACTTTAATAAGATAAGGTTTAATTCAAGTTACCCATGTGTTGTCCCAATGTAGCCAACCTTGTCGCCCTCAGTAAATTGGGCGTAGAGAGTGAACCAGAACGGAGTGACAAAAAGCCCACGGAGTCACCTCTAAAGGCGCGAAGGCCCTTAGAGAAGTCCAAGACGACGTTGCTAGCGCATATTGAAAGTAACAGTGGTCAAACGAAGCCACCAAACGAAGGTAGAAACCACAAGATATGCTTAGCTTCGTTTGACGTAACCTACTGCAAAATTAAAATGTACCACGAAAATTTCCCTTAACAAATAGTAAATAATACAACATAGTTATGAATTGGACTAATTGGATTACTTACACATCAATGTTTGCATGTGGGTTCACTGTGCTTACCACTATTGTTTTTTTTTTTTGCTTTCTGTGTGACACTACATTATCATTTCAATGTGTTATCTACGCTATGTTGGTGTGAGTGAGCAAATTTATTTGAAAACAATGCACGCATTAAGTGGGTCAAATTGCAAATAATTTTTATTCATCAAAGTAATAAAAAATCGTTAAATAAATTTGACTACTCACATAACAATGTATGATAAAATCACATCTAATTGAAAATTTCATTATCATAAAATATGTCAGCGTTTCCGTCCAATGTAATGTTTTATGCATGCGGTTTTAAACAATACAAAGAGTTCATATGAGTAAAATTATGATGAAAAGTATGTCAGATTTATACTAGTTTTCACGCGCGATTCCGCTCGTCTCTTCTTGTGGTTTTCTCGTCTTTCATTTCTAGTGGAGAGTCCATACATGATCTTTACTTAAAAGTTTTAAATTTTTTTCAGTCATTTGAATGACAATTACAGACCGATAGACAAATATGAAAACTAGCTATCATTCTAAAAACAAAAAACCTGACTGTTTAAAAACAATTAACTGAAAACCGAACTAATAGACTATGTTACTCCCTCAATTTAGACGATTCCAACGACACCTCGTATGTTAAAATCTGTTTCGGCTGTAGCACATACTAAGGAATAAGACATACGAACATAATTATAAGATGGAAGACCAATGATACCTTCTGCAATCGGGTACAAAGTTTTTACTTTTCTTATGAACGAAACAATATGCGTAGAAAACATACTTTATTTAGTTTATTGTAATGTTACAAGAACAAAAACGCCAATTTTGTACATTTTTATCGATAACAAAAGCCAATGGCCCGCGTAGCATGGAATAGATAGGTATTTTAATAAGTAGGTACAGTGAGTAGTTACCAACTATGCCTACCAATTCGTATGTTTTTAAATGTTTCAAATGCATTTCTCCCTACTTCATTTGAGGCGGGTTTTAATTATACCGCAATATGCTAGCCAAAACAAATACACAAAGCTCTCTAAATAACTTTAAGTATCAAGCAATGTTCGTATTTATTATTACTGCTCTTACTAAAATATCATATTTTTGTTACGTTGTGTTCCATTGGAAATCTTATCTCTAATACTAAACATCCGTTGTTAATAATGGATCTATCCATTTTGTAACTACCAAAGATCGAAAGTTAACAATGAAGACATTGTCACGATATTTGGTAGATAAGATATTGGATAGATAGATTTTTAATAACGAGCGTAAACGTGGTTTATTTTACTAAACTTTAAAGTTCTTGAAGTCGTGATTAAACTCTATAAGAAGTCGTTAGATCAACTGTAGGTGAACTAAGAGAGTGCTCAGTAGTTCAACAGTTTTCTCATTCAGTGTAGCGTGCAAGAAAACTTATACGGGAAAACTTAGACGCAATCCCACATAGCTACGATCCGGTTGCCGGCGAAGCGAGACGAACGTGACAAAGTGATCCCTTGATTACCGACCTTTATTGCTCTATTAGATAAAAATAATACTAGTGATACAATAATTGCCAGTAATAAATTAATTATGTTTTGATTGGCAAATTTGAAACGCAGAGGAATAGCGCCGATACTTGTGTAGATCTACCATTGCGTAGATCTTAATCACTCTATCTACAATCTGCCAATCAACGACATTTGACAATTACTTCATACGAGAAATTATCCAGTTCGATCTTTGGGAAGCAAAATTTAGATAGAGTGTATTAATAAGAGGCGTTAAGTTATCTACAAAGCTAAGTTAAGCAACGTCTTCATCTTAATAGAGTGACGGCTAGGAGCTTAAATATCAAGGGCATTTTCGTGCTTCGGAGTTCACGTTAAACCCTCGATTCCCAGTATTACTATTACTGGATAGCAGGCGTTAAACTTTGATAGACCTTATAGGTTACTAGTTTTTGCCCGCAGCTGCGTCCGCGTTTAAAAGAAAATTATATGACATACTAACATACATAAAACTGAAAATTCGTACCTTCATTGGAATGGCAGTGGCGCCATCTGGCGAAAATTGGTCCAAAAGATCGATTCTCCGATTAATCGATCATAGATCGCCATCCCTACGATCCCGATCCCGTGGGATACGATCCCGTGGAATTTCCGGGATAAAAACTATCCTATGTCCTTCCTCGAGTCTCAGACTATCTTTGTACAAAATTTCATTAAAATCGGTTCAGTGGTTTAGGCGTGAAGAAGAGACAACCAGAGAGACAGACAGACAAAGTTACTTACGGATTTATAATATTAAGTAAGGATTTAAACACATCCAATACCGGTTGGCCACTATGATACCCATACTTCCTTCCGCCAATCCGCACTTGAACAGCGTGACGGAGGACACTTCAGCCTCCCCTCAATTCGAACCGCTTCCTACTGTGATACAAAAGGGTTTCAAGCATTTAAGTATGTACAAGTAAGTTACGTGACCGATGTATTCGTTTGACGCTATGTTTAACAATTTAACTTCGCTAATTAGACCATAAAGGTCACTGAACGGTACGTGGTAGAAAAATACCGTGTGTAGACGACATTCAAAGGGTATACACTTTGTGTAGTCGCATACAACTCCCATTCCACTCTCATTTATAACAGCCGTGAAACATATTGTCCTGGTTGGTAGTAAGGCGCATGTTTCGTTTCAGTATAGCAATTTCTCAAGTGTACATATCGTAAAACTCGGGATTTTGGAAACCTTTGGATACAGATCCATTACGATTCCGTCCAAAAGTAACTTAATATAATCATCTGAATTTGACAGTCATTCAAATTTAATTTTTTCGGAGTCTTCAGACTGATCTTAAGGAATAGGACTTATTTATTAAGACTTATATCGTTCGTCCGTCAAACTTGTCCTTAATAAACACCCGAATTTCAAAATCTTCAGTTTCCGTACTACTAGAGTAGAGACTGGCTTAACCGGACTGTTGTCGAACAGCGTCCGGATAAACGTACAAAATATGTAGCGATAAAGGTTTTATCGCTACATATTTTGTACGTTTGTCGTTTATTTTAAAACTTTCAAGGGCAGATATGTTACATAGCATCGGCGATCGATTTAGCTACTTTATGGAGGCTGTGTATTGTGAACATAATGATAATCTAGAGGTTGAAAGTTGGCTTCTCAATCGGTCCGAAGTTCGAAGTCTAGCCAATCTTTGATTTTACAAAGTTGTGTGCATATTATTTAATCATTAATAACGGCGAAGGAAAATGTCATAGAAAACCTTGAGAGTTCTTTAAAAAACTTCTCAAATATATGAAAAGTCAAGGTATACCAATTCGCACTTTGTAAGCCTGTTGGACTATGGCCTAAACTCTCAGTTTGATTCTCTATTTTCTTTTCTGTCAGTTAGTTCGTTAAGAGGTATAGATAATTAGTCAAAAATAGGCACCGACATCCAGTATTTACATTTTCAAACATCTAAGCAATGCTACTCGAAATACTGTTAACGATTTTAGGTCTCTACTTTTAGGACTTTTGTAAAAAGAGTAATAAATATCTTCTTTTTCCCGACCTCCTCGAGACACCTATTTTTTTCTCATATGTGTTATGACAATATTGACTGTTTACCTTCAAAATGATAAAAATATATAGATAATGTTACTACATATTGGCTAAGCGTGTGTTCCTTTTATATTAGTACCCTAGCAAGCGTGGGTACGTAATCAAACAGTATTAAGTAAGATATCTAATAAGTCCCGGATTTAAATTTTCTAATAGTAGTCATTAATAGAAAGTCTTGCAACGTAAGCTGTAAGATTAGTCGCTTCGTAAAGTAATCAACGTCTAACCATGAATTTAATATCGTCGCCTCTGTCTGCGTCGTTTGTATAGACGTAGCAAATGCAGTCCACCTGATGGGTAGTAGCCACTGTTTGTGTTTAAAAGCTTTGCGTATGTACCTCTGATGACTACTCCAAGACAGATACTAATGTGTCAATAAAAAAAAATAAGGCAGAAATTAATAGACAAGGATATTTCCAAATCTTGTTCATTTATTTATACAAAAATATTTGATGCAGTCATCTTTATTAAATTAAAGTACGAAGTACGAACGAAAACTTTCCTATATGTTTATACTGTACTGTACTTTTTTGTAATTACTTTATAGAGCCAACGTAAACTCTATTTGAATAAAACGACTGAACGTAACTCCTCAACTAATCCTTTATGCCGTTTAATTGGAAAGCCGGCTTAGTCTGGACTCGATCTCTGTGTAATTGCTTGCAGGATTTTGTACGTTCCACCTTAATACCGTGAAGCTTTTGCTTGTAACAGTCTGCTTCTTTAGTATGATAATAAAAGCTTTGTTGTCCGTGAACAGGCATGAGGTCCGTGGATAGGTATATAAGTGCCTAAAGTTCAGGTTTAATTAGACTTCTCCTGATAAGTATCATCTTCAGATTGAGATTTGTTCTGAAAGCTGCAGGCCGGTGTGATTGCGAGTGTGTCATTGTCCTAATAATGGATACTAAAACAAAGCTCAGAAGAATTCCATAGTCCCTATGTCATTTCAAAGGGTTGGTGAAGAAAGTAGCACAATGTGCAGGCCCACGACAATCATTCTGACTTTACCCTAAAGGTGTGGTAACCATTGTCCCAATAAATGGTACAAATTCCCAACGTTGCGGACAATCCCATAGTCCCTGTATCCCTACGAGGGGATGGCGAAGAAAGCGATCATGCGTGTAGGCACGCACAGGAGCGTTTCCGTTCGACTTGTGTTTCCACAATAGCAAGTCACGGATCAATGGCCGTCACTGGGTTAGTTCACATGGCGACATCGGCTAACTGCACTCGTTCGATCTGATTCTTGTATGGTATTTCCTTACAGTGATACATAATTATGTACGGGTAGATAGATATATTAAAGGAAGCACTATTCCTTGGTTGTTCGACTGCGGAAGCAATGCCGATACATCTATTTTTGTCTAATAACAAATGTTAACTGCTGTTCTAATTTTATGTGGTAAGGAAGAATTTATATGAAGCATTCCAACAGTACTATATAGCAAGACTGTCTGTCAAGAAGAGTGTGTAGACCTTTGGATGGATTTTAATCCTGTTTGGAGCTGATTACAGACGTCTAAGAGAAAGTAACAGACATTTACGAGCCAGGCTAGCCATTTACTATTATAGGGACTATATGCTAATCTGCTGCTTCTATTTTAGAAAAAAAATATCATGGCATCCCACAGGGAGCACCAATGGAACCTTTTCATTCCCTTATCTATGAGAATCAGAGTTTACTAAATGCTGGTAATAGGTATTACTGTTATCCAAACAGTAGAAAGTATCTCTTTTTATAAATCGTAAAACCGTCCGATCATAGTTTTATTATCTATCTTAGCCTCCGGTACCGTTGATCTTCCGATAACCGTTATTTGTTCCATGTTGTATTGTAGGTATACATTATATTCGTTTCAATTTACAATAATCAATTTGTGAAGTATTTCGATTATTTGTATAATATGAATTTAGTAAGATATGCAAATTATATCGGTCGCATAATTATTACGCAAGGGATCGTATTTCGGTTCAAATTCCATATGAAACCAGTTTTGCTTATTAAATTCGATATAATTATTCATCTTTTCATCCATTACAAAATATTAATATATCTGAAAATTAAAAGATATGGAGTATCTAAATCTCTTTGTAAAAAAAGAATTTAAATTTTGGCACAGAAACAAGAAACAAAATTGAAAGTTGTTCTTCATAATATATTTTTAAACAAAAAGTTGTGTCGTAAACATTAACATAAATGATTTTTTAAGTGTGCCATACTCACTTATAGATTGTGGGCGGAGTTTTGGCATTTTGATGAATACCCACACTCAGTTGCGACAGAGTCAACTTATGTTCCATTTTCGAAACTGACATTAAGAAATTCGAACTGGCCGTCAACATTTGCATGTGGCGCGAAAAGATAACCTGAAAATATATTGTTATCTGTGACAATGCAATAACCGCGAAACCTAGATGATTAAATCTCGGTAAATAAGTCTTTTGATGCTAAAGATTTTTACTTTATCATTCTCAATCTAGTTTTTTGTATGGGGGAATGACACAGGTCACGTAAAATAGTGCTATTATTAAGAAGCCTTTGTAACACGTAGGCGACCTTGCCGGAATACTTGCGATCTTTCACCTTTGATCGATTTTGCCCTGCCTTTGGAAAGCTTTTCGTATGTTTAAATGTATCAGGTGATGTTTTACTTATAACTCCCTTGTTAGCTTAGATAGGTGCGTTTATATACCTAAAAATCGTCCTGTGTATAAACGCACCTAGGTTCTTACCATTATATAGATGCAATAAAATACCTATTAATTAGTATTAAGTTCCTGTTGTAATCCTTATATAACTATATAAAAAAATGGTCTTAATCTGTATTTTCTATTATAATTTGTTTGTTTATTTGTTCGATGATCACCCATATGTATAGTGTTAAAAATAATCTACTAGCGCACCTATATTTTTTTTCATTCTTAGGTCTGGTTTTAAATTTAATTTAATGATTAATAAAGTACAACAAATCGTGCAAATGTTACTTAGTATGTCACGATTTGTTCTTAAACTACTATAAAAGGCGAAAACATTAATTTCATGCGTCGTTAATTATCCTATAAGGATAATTTGTACTGTAGTTAGCCTTGAGCTTAAAAGTTTTGGTCTTGGACCTTTTAATCTGGCTTAAGGTATTAACTATCAATCATCTGTCTTCTGAGAAACAACGTTAATTGAGTATCAAAGAGGCACAAGAAGAGATTACCTTCGGAGAAAACATTTTAATGACGTGTGCTGCTAATGTTCTAACGACTTGATTTAATATATGTAGACTTGTAGAAAAACGGGCATTTCATAGTAAATTAATTTCATTCTGAGTATTAATCAGAAATGTAATGAAGTGTCTCTCAAAGTGTGCAACAACCTAGGGGATCGCAAAGCTCATTAAAATGAGGAGGTCAAGAACCATGGTGAAAAATTAATATGAAGCGGAAAAAAATATATTTAATACGATTTTTTAGTTTTAGTAAAACTCGTTTGGCTATGTAATTAGTGTTAACATAACTATATCTAAGTATGTTATTTAGGTACTTCACTAATATTATGTAATGTCAATTTATAGCCAAGTAAGTACATATGTTGCGAATGTCGATTTTTTATATGTACAACGTACGTAAAGCAGCGGATATCTACTATAATTTTACCCTCGCTACTACTACTGTAATACTAGCTTTTACCCGCAGCTTCGCTCGCGGTCCGGTTTGTATAGGTCCCTCGGGAACGGTTCTTTTTCGGGATAAAATGTACCCTATGTCCTTTTCAAAACACTTGACAATGTGTGTACAAAATATCTTGACAATCGGCTATGTAGATAGGCGTGAAAGTGTAGCAAACAAACAAACTCACATTTGCATTTATAATATTAGTTATGATTAAGGAAGTCGTGCTATAAGAGTAGAAGTAATATAAGATTGAAAAACACTGCAGTAGTGTAATAAGACTACAAGGATCTATAATGGACGCATGTGCATGCACACGCAACTAACTCATATTAGATAAGAGTAGTATATTTCAGTATCTACAGACATGTTGCTACCGCTGAGTACTGAGCTTACATATACTATGTAGCTGAGTACTTATACCTAAACCTCACCACACCCAAGTGCAGCAGTGTCATTATTCTATACTAATATAAGTTGAGCTCCCATTTCAAGTGCGTTAATATTAAATGGGGGTCCGTTTTGAGTGGCCGTTGCATATGGCCAGAGAATATAATAATGACATAAGCGGTGACACATGTAACAGGAAAGAAACAAAGATGTTGTTTACCAGTATTAAAATTACGAAGAAAAGATTCGAGTTTGTATGCCACAAATTCATTATCTAAACTTTATTCGATACAAACGAAACCGCGGGGAAAACCTAGTGTTATATAAATTTAAGACCTTGATGATTTATATAGGCTATGATTTTTTTATAACATAAAATGTTATTACGTAGCAGCAATTACGTTTAATTAAAAAATATATTCCTATTCGTAATATAATTTAGCTCCGCCAAACGCGATTTAACCAGCAAAGCGTGTTATTAAGAAAATGAGTAAGATTCAGTTTTCAAAGGAAACTTTTGGGAATCAAAGAACGTTTTGCTTTTACAGAACTTGGTCTAGAAATTACGAGAGCTATACGTCGCCGGATTTTACAAAACTTTCTAAAGTAACGTACGTAATTGAACACATGTTTATGTTAACAGTTTAGTATGACGAATGTGTACCGCGGATACTTGTTAGGTCTTCTTTACGTATAAGTACAGGAAAGAGGAAACCTTAGAGACTTTACAATGTTACAATAAAATATTAGTATTTTGTATGTATTAAGTATTTTATAAAAGAGGTCAATTATAACACATCTAATATATAAAATTCTCGTGTCACAGTTTTCGTTGCCACACTCCTCCGAAACGGCTTGACCGATTTTGATGAAATTTTTTGTGCTTATCCGGTATCTATGAGAATCGGCCAACATCTATTTTTCATCCCCCTAAATGTTAGGGGTAGTACAACCCTAATTTTTTTTTTATTTATATGGCAATACAACGTTTGCTGGGTCAGCTAGTATATTATAAATAACATGGGTATGGATTGATACCACTTGCCTTAGCAACAGGAGAACCTTTTTTGTCGATCTATTTATTTAATCGGCAAGTTCAACTTCCGTCTTAACAAACCTTTACCTAGCTACGCTCATGACAATAGATATTATGTAAATGTCCATGAAAAATATTGATGTATATTTATGGTTGAATAGGCCGGTTAGACCTAAGCTCTGCGTATCCAAGCTTATCTTAGGAATTAATAGATTAATTCGTTACTTATGATCCCTAAATCTTTTCATAAAGATGGGAGATACACATTTACTTTTTCTTATGTAATTCTTTTTCCTGGCCTATTTCCACGACGCGGGCTCCTTATTACATTACGTATTTTATTGTTATAAGAAAGCTAAGCCACAGAGAACATATTATATCCTACGAGACATTGACGTCGTATATTACTTTCTAGTCCCATTTAGGGTGGAAATAGCGCCAAAAACTAAGCTAGGTTAGAACAATATACGGACAGTGTGGTGTAGTGGTGTGACGACGCGCCTAACGCCATACATTGCTTGTTGGGTGCCGGTTCGGAACTGACGCTCTTACTATTTTGTCCCTGTAGTTTCGGGACCAGAATAGGGCTACGGTATCCCCTGCCTGTCGTAAGAGGCGACTAAAAGGGGGCTTCCGGGGTTGCGGGCGGTAAGAGTGGGAGCTCGAACCGCTCGGTAAGCGACCCCGGGAAGGGCGGCGGTATGTGTGGTCGCGTACCGTCGTACGCACCAGATGGTGTGGCGAGCGTCAAGCTCACCTGGGCAGAGCCCGACGGGGCAACGCGCTAAGAGGACTCCGGTTGCGTTCCTTTGGAGATCCCGGAGCCCTCTACGCAGCGCTGAGGACGGCCACCGGGGGGGTTTTAGTGCGGTAAAAATCCCACATAACCCGGCGTCGCTCCCACGTCGTCGGATACCTTTTGAAGGTTTCCCCCTCGAGGAAAAAAAAAAAAAGGTTAGAACAATATACAAGTAACAATGACTAACGCTCTAAGCTGCATTTAGTTGTAGTACATGTTGGCATAACGCCAACTGTTTCACTCCATTGATCGTCAACAAAGCCACTTTAGAACAGAAATACTAAATCCGAAGAGAAAAATAAAAACAAAACAAAGCTAAGCATCAATCCGCTAAAAGGAAAATACTCAATGATGACGTATTGCGGTGGTTTAGGCATTGTTATTTAAACATCCATTACTGTCCGTCTACTGAGGAAATTTCTCAGACTGATAAGAATAACGTCTTTTTTCGTCCACCAGCTTAACGTAGCCCTACCAGGAATGGGCAAATTTTCATGTTTGGTAGACAAAATTGTTTTACAACAACAGAAAAGAGTTTACAACGACAAAAGGGTTTTAGTGCAGTAAAAATCCCACATAACCCGGCGTCACTCCCATGGCGTCGGGTACCTTTTTGAAGGTTTCCCCCTTGTCAAAAAAAAAACAAAACAAAGAAGGTACCTATGTAGGTACCTATGTAGGTAGTGTTCCCAAAATGTTTTATTTCATCGTTAATGAATGTGATTAATTTATCACAATCTGTGAGGGCCCACAATGTATAGTATTGAAGCACTGCGATAAGTAAGAATTGTTTGATGGACTCTACCACCACTAGGTAATTACATAGAGATAACCTTCATTTATACCTACGTATATACGATTTACTGTTTATATATTTCTTATTTAATAACATTTGTTATCCGGAAACCTCGTCTGGATTAGCCTAATCGCTTTTAAGATAGGGATGATTCTACGGTACTTTTGAAAAAATGTTTTTCCTCATTAGAACAAGATTCGTCGTAAAAGGCTCGCTGTTTTGGCTTTTTATACCAGACTGTCTGATAAGTTTATCTTAAACGACTGTCATCTTCAGAATTTGTATTCGAATATACTTTTGCTCTTACACGGCTAATCTCTAATACATTTTTCAATGAAACGTTTTATAATATTATCAAAATAATCGAAGACTCATTTAATGAAAGAGCTAGTCAAACCAATATTAATATTACCTATAATAGTGTTTTGATTACTTCGTAAGTTTTATCGTAACAATATTTTTAGCTCACAAACAACAGATAACACTAAAACTAAGTTAAATTAAATAACTTAAAAATATTTAAATGATGCAAATTTGTGCACGTATGGAGTTTCTTTCGCCGCTTCTTCTCCATTTCCATAAACACCTTCCGAAGTGGTAGTTGACGTTAAAAAGAGTTCTATATGAATCAATTTTTAATCTTCGAAACTGAATTATTTTATCTTTATCGAGACATTAATTGTCAATGCGGCAAACCCCACTAAAACATCCTCATTTACATTCTCCCCGCTCTTAATAAATCTCTAAGATATACACGTATTTATGTATGCAAAAACTAATGAAGCCGTGAACTCACACAAACTTAATTGACAATCTTATATACTAATTAATTCAAACAACGTAATTTAGGTCTCTTGCATCAACTCCAGTGGCATATACCTTAATTGGCTATTCTAATCACGTGTCGATCGCTGCTTGCCTTTTAATTAATTACTTATGTTTTAGAACCTCTACTAATTAGAACTCGTATAGCTACTTGATCACACTGAAATAACAGCACATCTTTTTGTTTTACTTTCGTATAAATAATTAAAACGTATGTATTGCATCGAAGTATCCGCTGTAGGTATGTCTTTTGAAAGTTTTCGACTAAAACATGTTCTAACACTTGCATTAAGAAAGCACATCTCATTTTTAACTTTGTGTCTGAGCCCGAGCAGACACGCTTCTTTTAGCAACTGCGATCAATGATTTAGCTATTTTTCGGAAGCTATGGTCCGATTCATAATTAGGTGTCCAAAATGTAAACAAAGGTGTTGACTTATCAAGAAAATAAGTTTCAAATGGTAGTTTCTTATTTTTGACGATATTCAAATAATAAAATAATAATAAAAATAAATTACTCTTAGGATCAATTCATATTTTAAAATATTTATATTACCTCAATTTCGTTCCATACAGTAATAATAATAAAAAACGAGATTTATGGTAGAAAATTAAAATGTGATAACGGTAACACGATCGGGATTCAAAACATTTTTTGTGCCGCCATTTTTAAATTTCGTAGTTGATGTTATTCATTTTCGTGATCGTGGTCGAATTCTAATGTTTTCTCATTTTCGTAGTGCGTTTGTTTAATTGTGTGTAGTAATTGAGTTTATGTATTTGTTGAGTTTCTTAAAGTTTTTTTCTTGTTAATTTGTTAAGGTTCACAATACCTATAATCGTATTTTGACAATGACATTACTTTGTTTACATTTTGGACACCTAATTATGAATCAGACTATAGATGCAACGATTAAACGCTACACGCACACGATTGCGCGCCGGTAGCAAACTAGGTACTTTTGGATGCTCGATGTTGTCCTAGCGGAAAACGCAGCATTAATGCAGTCGCTAAAACCCGTGTTCAGTCGCTAGATACCGCGACTGAATACAGTAAGTCGTCAAATCGAGACGTAGCATCGATGCAATCGCAGAAACGCGAATCGTATATGCTACAAGTGGCATGTCTGCTAAGGGTATTAACCGTTCATTGAGCTTGGGAGATCCATTACTTCGATGCATTGTACGTCGGTCAGCTTAATTAAAGACTTTTTCACCTATAAAGTTACACGTATTTTCAGTGGCAGGACGCAAGTTGACGATAGCCGGCCGGAGAGCGCCCAGTGGCGGCGGGAACCCACTGATGAAGTCACAAACCTTACCACGATCCATGGGAAGATCGTCGTCACAGCCCAACAGCTCCAATGGTAGCTACAGCAGGTATCCAGTGAAGCCGGCCTCCACACCGCCGGCGGTCAAACGACAGCTCTCTGTGAGTAAATTTAGATTTGGATCGCTAATCCAGTGGATATTGATTTACGTTTAAAAATAACGATGAAAGCGGCATTGGAATATTTAAATATTTTATTTTTTATAATCAATATCTGCATCAATCCGCATTGAAGTATGCTTCAGGTCTATCCAAATTATGAGGCACGTGTCCAGCAGTGGGACATATAAAGGGTTGCAGCTAAACCAAAGCCTAGTTCCCAATAAAATTACTATACTTAACGGAAATTTTCAGAGATGATTATAATAAATTGTTTTTACTTCAAAGTTGTACATATTTTGAAAGCGTACTTTCATTGTATTTAAATGTGCTATGTAATAGTGTAATATACAGCTTTGATATCTTCATCTGAACTAACTCCTGACTAATTCATTTGTGCATTATTAAACTTATTAATATTTCATATTGAATCAGATTTAATACTTTCTACCTTAAAATTTTCCAATTTCATGATACGTTGTAAGTAATTGGCACTTCATATCATTTTCAATTCATACGATCCAATATCATAAGTTTAATATCCAAAGTGTATTCAACCATATTCGCAAAGTTTACGTTTATACTTTGACCTACTAAGAAACTGTAGGCAATTTAGTTTAGTTTCCAACTAGAAACTAGAACACGGATGTAGGGTAGGGCATATGTTACATTACGAGCCTAAGTCACTCCACAAATATTGACATTGGCACTGAACACGCCCAAAACGCGCCTGATAACATAAGTTCAATGGACAGTATTAATTTGGGTCTGTTTTATATATTGTTGGTGCTTTTGAACTTTTGACTAAGTGCCTTAATTAGCTACAGCTTAGGTTCATTAAAATTTATACTGTCATAAAAGCCATTCATTTCAATCTTCATTAGCATTTCTATTGGGAAGTTTGCTAAATTCAGTTTAGACGTGAATATTGCTAATGAACGAACGACGTTGAGTAATCATTTATATCACTTATTCATTTTTATCTTCATGAACAGTATACATATTTATGAGGTGTTCCAAAATGTTGTTTAAACCTGCCGAGTGATGAAGAAGAGCTTTTGCTTCTTTGCGCTGCACTGGTTTGATTAATTTATCCAATCAAATCATTATCATCATCAGATATGTTAGATGCTCTAAAGTAAGTTGGAAGTAGTAAACATCATTATCGTCATTCATTTCCTTCTTCATCATCATTTCAGGAAGTATACTTAAAATCAGTTTTATTATCACAAATTCGTATTACCGAAAGAACAGAGAGCGGAATAATATTAGGTAATCAATTCTATCAGTCGTTATTTTTTGTTGTCAGTTATTAATTAATGTGTTCGGTGCTGCAATAAAATATCTGATTATACTGCGAATCTCTCAAAAGAAAGTTTATACAGGTCAATAAACACACGCTGTGTATTATAAAATAAGTGATTACGTAAACGATAAAAACAGGCGGTTTGGATAAAAAGCTCTGGCTCCATTTGCTCCATTAGCCTAAGTGATTACCTTGTAAGTTATATTTTTAATGGAAAAGTTGTGTTTTATGGAGTTTCTTTCGTCGCATCTCCAACAACGGGTTAGCGAAGTTGAGACAAAATGAATTCTGTAAATAATCTTTTTAATTTAAAAATGTTTTTCTTGATTTACTTACTGCAGTAGTCTCGAACAGCGTGGGCGGATTTGGGGCATAGTCGTAAATAGTAACAAGAGTAAATCTTTATGATCTCGAAAACGGAGTAGCGGTGAAATATCATATTCGTATTAATTAAAATTCGATAGTACTCAGTGGCTATGTCGCTGCAAATTCGAATGTGGAGATGAAAGGATGAACTACTGTAAGTCCGGAATTAATATTAAAGTGAATCTATAGGTATTGATACAATATTAGTCCTGAGTCTCGAACGTAAACAATTTCTTTAATCTCATTTTCAGTCGTTTTCAATCTAGTCCAATCGAGAGTTAAATTGAGATTTGAAATGTTGTTATTATACAAATTCGCACTTGTTTTATTACACTGACTTTTTACTGACAAGTCAAGTCAATATACTGTTACCATTTCATTAGTGAATACTAGCTCCGCATCCGTAAGCAATATGTCTAACTCTAGTTTAGCTTCAGGATTCTTATTCTTAAATGGGATTTTGCCCAATCGCAATGGTTTCACTGCGTTGATCATTCCGTCATAAATCAAATCAAGTAAATCACATCTCATTTGTCACACAAACACATAATACAAATCCAAAAGCGCATTATCTTATAGCGTAGTCGATAGACTTACATAAACATAGTTGTTAGTGCACATATCAATCCTACTGCCAGTATTGATAGTCAGAACGTGCAAACGTCCACGTAGACCTGCGTACACCGCTCGCGCTCCCTGTCGGGGGAGTCGACCACAAGCCCGTCATAGTAATACAATAATTCTTCTCTACCGCGTCTAAGATATCATATATATAGCAAAACTTCTAAAATAAAGTTCATGCACATCAAAACCTGCATTGAGAATCCCGTGCCATGTCTCGGCCCCATTTTTCATTTACAGCAAACAAGCATGACATCTACAAACACAAGTACTACTACTAGTACTCTTAACACTAGAACATGTTATTAGAAACCCTTAATCGTTCGTTTGGTAAAAAGATTACCGTATCATTCGTACCATCACAAAACATTTTTCTGTCTTTCTTTCTTTCTTTCTTTCATATGCAACCAAACACAAGTAAAAGACTCATAAGCACAAGCCACTTCTCTATCGCTTCACGCACTAACCAATCAACCACCCCACAACCACTAACCATCCCACAATCATTAACGCACACTCCCGCTCACGGTCAGAGCGCGTACCAGGTGCCGGTGAACGGGTCGCCGGTGCGGCGCGCGGTCGGCGGCGGCTCGCAGCGCGGCACGCCCACGCGCAGCCGCACGCCGCAGCCCGCGCTCGCCGTGCGGGGGGTCGACCCTAAGCTCGTCCAGCTCATTCTGGACGAGATCGTCGAGGGCGGCCCCAAGGTCCACTGGGAGGACATTGCTGGGCAAGAGGTGAGTTTCATTTCATGGTTACTCTCATAACGCTGTTTTTTGACGTCAAATAGTTCTTTAGTATACATAAGCCTTATATGAAACAAAATTGATCTCATTATGGGATGGACTTGTCCGAACTAATCAGCACTCAACAATTGATAATCAGCATGCACGCATGCATGTTTGTAATATATCATCACCTAGATTTTTATGATTTTTTATCACTTATACTAACATTGAAAGAGCAACATTACAATAATTTACGTTCTTCCAGTCAGCAAAACAAGCATTGCAAGAGATGGTGGTACTACCGTCTCTCAGGCCAGAACTCTTCACTGGTCTGAGGTCACCAGCAAAGGGATTGTTGCTGTTCGGACCACCCGGAAACGGTAATATAACCTAATCAATTTTTAATAGACCTCCTACTAGGCATTATAGGCTTATTTCAAAACCTATTTTCTATAACTTTGTACCAAATAAATACTGCAGCCAACTTCATTGCTTGCTTATGTCCATGAAAAGCTCGACCAATAATAATCATAATATGGACTCCCATGTTAGTGAACAACCTTATTACAGCGGTCATTCATCATATTTCCTGACTGCAGAGGATAATTTTTAAGAGCGTATGTATGTATGTCTCATTCTTCGGAACGCAGCTCAGCTTCTTTGCAGCTCAAGCCGCTTCACGGAATTTTACACATGACGTGTCATTGGATTCGTCTAAATTTTGGGAGTAACATATGCTATTTTTAAAAAGTCAGGTTTATTGTTTTTATAATATTTCTCTAGTCAACATATGTCCTCAGGTAAAACGTTACTAGCACGGTGTGTGGCCGCGGAGTGTTCGGCTACATTCTTCTCGATATCGGCGGCGACGCTCACGAGCAAGTACGTCGGCGACGGCGAGAAGATGGTGCGGGCACTGTTCCAAGTGGCGCGAGAGTTGCAGGTAGCCGATCGAACTTATATATAAAACTATGTGGGGGAATGAAAAGAGATATAGGTTTGGTATTTAGAATGGGCAATCGAGATTCTTTGTCGCTATATTCAGTTAATGAAGCTTTCTGACAGGCAATCGTCAAACTGGGTCGTCTAAAAATTACAATCGTAAATTCTAACATGATGAGTGCTAAGATAGAACTTTCACAAACTATGGGAGTAATAGTCGTGAAGCCCGTTTGGAAATTTATATTATATAAATACAGTAGCTGAATGGTATTAATTTTTATCTTTCACTTAATCAATTTACCAATTTGAAATTATTTCAGACGATTGCAACGTACATGTTTTCAGAATATAACTCATTTAATTTAACCTTTTCTTGATGAATGTTTAAAAAAGATTTTTGTTAATATTTCACAAGCCTAGAGGTACTTTTAAATGTTTTTATACGCGCATAAATAAATGTACTGTAAACTTGTAAATGTTCTCTAGTGTTCCGTGCCTATGCACGGTCACACATACACACACATTTGCAAGTTCTCAGTTCTTATCTATACAAGAAGTGTAGGTTTCGCTTTGAAATTGATAGGAAATTACTATATTAGCAACATGATACGTAGTCACATGTAACAATAAACAATCTTATCGTGGAAGCGAACGTGTCACAAGTCACAAAGGACTTGAATTACTCCCAGGCGGTGCGGTAGGTCAATCAGTATGAGTTTATAATAGAACGCCACTAATATACTATTATTAGCCGCTTGCACTTGCTAACTAAATGTCTCCTTTTATTGTTCCTCTAAGTCGTAACGTGAGTCATGTAGTCATACGGTGAGCGTGGATTTCGGTAACTTGTAAGGGGAATAAAGCAAATAGGACAAGCAGAGTTGAAGAAAACATTGGTTGGTGCGGTGATTTCTTAAGGTATTTAATGTTAGGAGAAGTATGAGAATGAATGAACATGCGCACGTGCAGTGTCACAATAAAAATATATGATGAAGTTAGTTGTTATACATACAGGACGATTAAATAATTTCCAAGTTAATTTAAAATTGTATTACTATTTTATTTTTGGTAATTCAAAAAATGTATTTTCTTAAAATTGAGGCTTTTCCTTTAGTTTGTCATTTATCATTGCTTCCCAGAATTTGATCCTTATAAGCAACACCATCAGATAGTGGAATAATATAGAGAGTTTTTTTTTTTTAAAATGAACTCGTTCGATTCCCGTCTAGGGAAAAAGATAATTTACAATCGGCCTCGTAACTCCTTTCAGCATTTTTCGCTAGCTTATAGTTTCGGATTTGGCCCTGAAGACCTATTTGAAAAAATTCACCTGTATATAATTCTACCTGAAGCTTGTCACAGACAATTTATTTACATTAAAGATAAAAAAATACTAAAAAGACAACCTTCTCACGGCGTTATCATGTTATTAAAATTCTAACAAAGTATTCATACGCAGTAAATTTATGGTCGTGTCGAGGCACGAAGACTACCACAGTTAAAATCATATCATATTCATAAGAACTTTTCAACTGCAATTTTTATTTGTTAACAAACATCAGTTAGTGAGATCGTGCCCATATCTGTATCATCAGTAATTTATTTCAGCCGTCAATAATATTCGTGGATGAGGTGGACTCGTTGCTGTGCGAGCGGTCGACGGGCGAGCACGAGGCGTCGCGGCGGCTCAAGACGGAGTTCCTCGTGGAGTTCGACGGTCTACCCGCCGCGGGGGCTGATAGACTCATAGTGATGGCTGCCACTAACAGACCACAGGAGTTGGATGAGGCGGCGTTAAGGTTGGTTATATGGATGTTGAATAGATTTGAATGGAAATTGTTGATTTCAAAAGATTTTTGGAGAATATTTCAATAAGAAGTATTAAAAAATATTTGTTTTGTGATGTAGTTAAGAACATGGGTCTACTTACATATTGACACCAATGAGCATACTAACGGTTAAGGAGCTACTACAGTACAATAATGTGGTGCTTCCTCTTAGTTTCATATTTATTTATACAGAACTTCATGTGTATATGCGACAGTAACAGATCTAGCAATTTTTTTTCAAAATAGTACCTTCGTTGTGCTATAGACTTTTAATTTTACTTTTATATCAATATAGACTTCGTATGAAAGTTTAGATATAGGTAGGTAGTTACAGATATTGGGATCCATGTTTTTGTTTTTTCAAACAGTAATTCGTTATTACTAAATCTGCAGACGTTTCCCCAAGCGCGTGTACGTGCAGCTCCCCGACGCGCGGACCCGCGGCGCGTTGCTACGGCGTGTACTCGCCCGAGGTGCCGCGGCCTGTGCGTTGACAGATGATGAGCTGGCTCGCCTCGCCGCGCTCACTGATGGGTACTCGGGGAGCGACCTCACAGCGCTGGCGAGGGATGCCGCGCTCGGGCCTATTAGAGGTAAAGCATAGATTAATAAAGGTTACTCACTCCTAACAAGAAAATGTAACCAGTTTTGACGATGGAAATTGTCACTGTCATCTATTTAGTGTTTAAAAAATATTTAAAAAAAATGTAGTTTTTAGATCATTTACGAATAAAACGATATTTCTTCGCACTTTTTCTTCGATTTCGTGTTTTTGCACCACTTAATGGCGCATGTCGGCATTGTCGGCTAATTTTACAACACCCAGCAATCCGGTTTAAACCGCTTCACTATTCCCAGAGCTGGACCCCGAAGAAGTGAAGTGTCTGGACCTGTCGCTGGTGCGCAGCATCACGTACCAGGACTTCGTGGACGCGCTGAAGCGGATCCGACCGTCCGTGTCGCCGCTCAGCCTCGCCGCCTACGAGAAGTGGTCCGTGCAGTATGGGGAGCTTGGTGTTTGAGTGACATACAGGTATTGGTTACATTGATGTTACGTGGTCTTGCAATATGAGCGAATTTTAGATTTTTATATTTCAGTTGCCTTGTTAGTTTGAATGTATGTATGAGTCGGAAGTCGAAAAAATTTTAAGCCACTTTGAATTTTAAGAAGAATAAAAAAATAAAGTTATATTCCTAAAAAGCTAGTTTTTAAAAAACAAAATTTAATGTTATTTTTGTGTAAACTCTGATTCACTGAAAGTGTGATGGATTCCGATCCGAAGAGCTGAAATCCGTAAACGAACTAAGCTTATTGATATAGCTGTCAGAATTAGTAGAATAAAAAAATAACATTAAGCCAGTCATAGCCATTGTTCGAAGGACCAAAAACCGTTGCGATGTTATAGTCCGCGCCAAACTGCTAGTCCGCTCCGAATATAGAAATGAGTTGCGTCGAATTGTAGATATTAGCGGGACGAAGACAGCGCAAGACCCCCCGGCACCCTTCGCTGCCCGCTCTCGGGTACATAGCGCAGTTACTGTGCCCTTACGTTACAGAGTACATGCTAACTAAACTTGCGCGCAACAACTTCAGAGCGGACTAGAAGTTCAGCACGGACTATACCTTACTATCTTTATTAGTTAAAATGATGCAAATGAGTTGACACACAAACTACCGAAAGTAAAAAAAAATCTTTATATGTTACAGGTATTCAAGTAGAAGTCAAATGTATGGTGAGTCAATAATTTTAAGCGAGTTTGTATTTGAAATGTACTAATCGATTGAATTTGTATCAATAATAATGAATTTATCCCGGATTTTATGTATCGCTCAAATATTTTGAATCTCTTGATTTTTTTAATAACAATACCATTGCGTTTTTGACAAAGATTCAATAGTATTATGGAAGCAAGTGTTATGCACGATAAGGCTACGTTTGTATCTACAGACATTGAACGTTTCAGGCACGGACCGTAGCAGATGAAACCATATTTTCCTGTATATTTTAACAGGCACAGCCAGTGCCTATACGGCTGTGTTGATAAGCTAGATATAAAAACGTCAGTACACATCGTATAGGAGAATACTTTTTGTCTGCCACGGCACGTGACTGACACGTTCTATGCCTGTAGCTATAAATGAACCCTAAGAGTCCTGGTACAAACTTCTAGTCAGCCAGGTTTTCAAAGAACAGTTTATCCCAAGTAGTATTACGTGCCACTTAGATGTTTTACAACGTAGACTAAAGCCCAAGTCCAGCCTAAAACCTTAACCAATATAACCCGAATCAATGTAGAAGCAGCTTTCGATGTTGCTATGTATAAAAAACGCGTGCGTTCTTTAAACTTCTAAATTGGGTCGGATTATATTGTCCCTCCATCACCCGTCCAGTCGAAAGGATGTAAAAACGTGACCGTGTGAAAGAGACGGCATTATTTCGTCAGCTACGCTTGACCCTTTTGGCTTGTTCGGATAATTTCTGCTTTATAGAGGCGGACTGAACATTTCTATCGCGCGCAAAGTAATACTTATATTTGAAAGCAATTCAAACTATTTGTACTTTTTAATAAGGAGAGAATATCGGATCTGTTGTCAATTTTAATGCTTACTCTACAATGGAACAAATATTGTCTAAATGTAAAATATGAACAATGTTGGAAATACATCAAAAATAAAATACGTTTTAAAGTATAACCTATTCTTAATTTTGATGTGTTTACAATATCAATAGTTATTTTATTTGTTAAATGTAATATCATTTGTATGAATTCTCAAAAATGTTATATGAAAAACCAAGTGAGTATTATGAAAGTGTATCTCATTGAAACAAAATAAATGTTAATGCATAATATTATGAAATTATTGTACAAAAGTTCGTTTACCTATTTAGTACCTCATCGTTTTGTATATTTGGGTATTGTGAAATGTATGAATATGTTGCAAATAACGCGTAGTTTAATGAAATTTACATTTTTACCTATTTTATTCGTTGTCGACAACCCTATTGTGGTCCACATGAAATAATCCGAAATAATTGGAACCTCGCTATGCTTTTTATAATTGGAACCAATTGAATTAATTAATTAATTGGTAATAGAATATTGTGAACTAAAATCCGAATCAATTGGAACCATATAGCTTTTTTATAATTGGAATCGATTCAATTAATGAATTAATTTTGATTAAATAAATAATGTATCCAATTGTATAAAATATATTAAAACAATGCATGACTTACACAGTTGACTTTTCCTATTATTTAAAAAAATATATATGTATCTTCTCTTATTGAAATAAATGAAACAATAATAAAATTCTAACATAAATTATGTTGACTACAAAAACAACGAATATTAAAATAAAATATGACTTAACTAAACATAACCGTGAAAAAAAAGTAAATTTCGGTCATAGTCAGCAAATATATTTTACACTATTTAGTTAATACATTCGATAATATTGTAAAAATAAGTCATTTGTGTAAGTCACTTCACTCCCAACCACATGTACAATAGAACCCCTATAAGTCGCATCATAATAACGTGAATGAACATTTTATATGTAACAACGTGACCGATATTTTCACAGGTCATTCGTTACATACAAATATTCACTCACAAAGAATGGTGCAACCGATTCTTCGGTATAGATAGTTTTAATGCAGCCGTAGTATAGTTCGTAGTTATTCCAATTTGATCTTAGTGAACCGACGGCCGTGTGACGTCGAGTCACCTGTCATCTCTGTCTATCTGTGGTAAACAGAGAGAGATAGGAGAGGCTCGAATTGAAATTTGTTGTGAAGTGATTCATATATGAAAACGCGTGGTTATGTGTGGGTGGTTTTCCTACCAGGTGAGATGCCACTTATGGGAGACCTTGCCCAAATTTGGGACATGAAAAGAGTTGCCATTTGTATGACAATAACAATTTCTACTAATACAGTTGGGTCAAACTTTATTTAAGGTTAAATATAGTACAGATTACCTACTTTATCTTTTATGATAAATTCATTTTCTCAAAGTCTATATTTTATCACACGCACACATAGATAGCCAATGTATTCGTACAACTACAACCAAACACGCGTTTAAATTAATGAAATCACGTATACAACTGTATTTAACCGTACGTCACTTGTTTGAACTTGAAACGGGAATAGCAAGTGTCTTTGGTTGCAAAGCTTTGCAATTGCGCTTTGGAAATTGACATTTACACAGTCGTCGAGCTTTGAAAACGTCCTTTTCTTTTTATAAATTGTTGTTGTAATTGTTCGTATTCTAATTCTGTTGTTTATTGTTTTGTATTATTTAATTTTCTTTAGATGTCTTGCCACTGCAACTTGACATATATTATGGTGTTATTAATTTCTATACAATTGTATGATACGCTGCGAATCTTATGAGTAGTTCAAATATAATTTTAAAAAGACATTATGACGGGTAGCTACTTCCACTTAGCAGAGAACAATGAAAAATGAAATAAATAATTTGCTCAAAAATTGTGTGCGTTTTGAGCATGGTAATGAAAAAATATATATTTTCATAGTTTGTTATAAAATTGTCTATATCTTCGATTTAATATTATTCGATAAATATCAATTACTGGACCATAAGGATAAGTGTAGACGACATGGTGTGCCATTTCAACACGCGATGATTTTGTATGGAGAGTTATCGAGAATCTTGTAAAAAAATCGATTCTAATATGACATTGACGTCTCACGGACTATATATTATATTTCTCTATTATTCTGTACTCTTTTCATCTAATCTAATGTTTCATTGGTTAGTCTCGATGACTCTCAGTAAGATTAAATAATAACTGACTGAACAACAGCGTATTTATAAATAGTTATTGTTTATACGAATTTATAATGCATATTTATTATACCTTATATCAAGTATTCTATCATAGCATATGGATAAGCAAGCTTATATTTAGAATCCTTAAAATAAAGTCGGAATTATAGGGTCGAAGCGACGAACAAGACATGATTTGGCAAATACAAATTTAGTGATAACCTAATTCATTCATGATACTCATTCATGAGAGCTATAAGAGGTCACATCAAATTGGCCATGTTAAATGTTGGAGGGACATCCAGAGTAACAGTCAGTCTTCCTATAAATATATCTAATATAATAAACATCAAAACACTGATACATAATTATGTATGAAAGTAAGTTATATCATCTATTATATCTGCTACTGTATGAAAGCTTAGCATATATAATATGTATAAGTAATCAATTTCTTTATAAATTAAGCGGCTCCATGCTATAGTTCTCCGTTAACTTATTAAAGCTCCAGGTTATCAAATTCCAAAAGAAGATCTCAAATTAATAATAATCTCAAAATTAAAAAACAAATTGCTTGAAAGTGGCCTTTTTACGCTAGGTTCCCAAATATGTTTTAGGACACAGGGTTTTATGTAAGTATTTATGGATTGTGTAAAGACATGAACTTTATACAGGTCAAAAAACAATATTTATTCATGTAAAGATCAGGTGTCTAAATTAGTTGCTTTTGCAATGAGAGGTTTTTGAAAAATATTACTCATTACTAAAAAAATGTTTGTGAGTAAACAACAATTGATCTTAGCCCTAGTTAAAGTATTTCATCTAAAATTTTCAACTTTTCTATATAATTCATAAGTATCTTTGTATTAATAAATCATTATCGAAAACAGGTGCTATCTCTGTATCTGTAAGTTTAAACCATTGTTTCATATTGACAACTATGTTATGTAAATTATAAAATTATAAATTGAAAGTCTCTAATTTATACGATGTGACAACCGCCAACAATTTGCCGTCAGAAATATAAAATAATATCAAAGATGTTTTATAAAAGTTGTTATAATGTCTTTGTTCCGCATTGTTGAGCACATTTTCTCAAAAAAAAAATAAGATATTAATGTATGAATTTATATTAAAAAAAAAATAATAATAATCCATTGGCGACACAACGATAATTTATATGCTGTAGATCCAACTCACATTATTTTCTTTTTTAGGATAGATACGATTAAGGTAGGCAGTGTTTTTTAGCTGTGGCGTACATAACCGATATAATAATAATAATAAAAACATTTAATCCAGACATTTTAATGTACTAATTAAAATCAGAAATACGAAGCGGCAAAAGCAAAACTTTATTCGAAAATGTATCTATATCATCATTTATTTTGAATCAATTATCATCTCTCGTATCATTTATCATGTATTTATATTAGTTTTAAATTATATTATTTATTGATGTATTATTATATTATAATGTAATTATAAAAAAAAATAGTGAAGCTACGTATTATTAGTTATTTTTATCTTTTTTCTGTTTTTGATTTATGTGCACATATAAAACCAACTTTACTCACTATTTTATCATACGTAGCATTTTAATTTGTAGTCCACATATAATCGGATCTTGTATATTACGTTTCCATGTGTGAGTGTATAGCAAATTAGATTTAGCTGTGTGCAGTCAATTATTATGTAATCTTACATCCGGTGGTTAGCCCATAGTTATCTTGTTAAGCCAAATAGAATCAGTAATTTATCGTGTACTTATAATAGTAGTAAACAAACTAAAAGACAGCGACGTTTAGCAGGTAGCCCAGTTAAAAGTAGTGTTTTTGTTATTTACAGTAGAATATCTTTCGAAATGTTTCAACATTTTTCGTTCGCTCTTGTGACACGATTCGACTGACAGCTGTCAATTTTTATGTTGTTACACTTACAAAGTTAAGAAAGGATTTTATAGTTACGTGAATGCAGATGGCGCTACTGTATAATGCATGGAATGAAAAGCAATAATTCACTAAAGGATAGAACATCCCTGGATTTCCTTTGTGATAATGATGTAACTCTCTATAACCTATTTATAACTTGTAATAACTTTAAATAATGAATCTTACAACAAGAGACATTTATTTACTTTTCACATATGAAGGTACATCCACACTGTGTATAAAATATGTTTTATTGATTTGTTGAAAATGTATATGTACTTTCATACATATTGTACGTTTATATGGTGTAACTGTTTTTGATAAAGTCGTGTCACAATGAGCAGCTGTAGATAATAGGCTAAGGCTTGTAGTTCTAATCATTCCTAGTACTAACCCAGTCTGACTTTGCATTTATGTATGAATATTTTTCGCTTTTAATATATTTGCAACACACTGCCGCGCTCGTGTAATAACAACATTATATCCAAAATTAGTTTAAATTGTCAATAATGTTAAAGACATGTTAATGCTAGTGTATGACATTGGATTAGGTACTGATTATATTGTATTTTTTGCACTATTCAGATACTGGAACCGGTATAGTTTTATACAAAAGTAAGACTAGAATTCAGTAGTGTCATGTAGTCAGTTGTCAAGTCGTAAATATGATTTTTTTCTTAGGGAAATTAGAGATCTTAAACTGCTCTGCTCTGGTTTAAATATCGAAATGATGTTGAGCGTTCCAATTTTCGGCCGTTGTCAATAATTAATCTCTCTAATGTTTTGCAAAGATTAGAGTTTTGCCTATCAAAAATAGGCGTTTAATAATTTCTTCGTACTATACTTTGTCAAATATTGATCTTTTGGGCAAAATTAGGACTGGTTATTATTAAGGGCGGTAGGCAATTTATTCACCAACCTCAAACAGTATTGAAGCCCTGTAGTTGTGTTAAATATTTTTTTATGGAAACATGTTAAATATTTTTTTTTTTGGAATGACTTGACAACTGACAGCATTAATAGTCCACATGGTTATGTGGATATGTCCTGTATAGTATTATCGACACGTTGCGGTAGTTTACCTAGCTTAATATTAATATTTATTACGTATTTTACATGTCGCACGTTTAGAATTATAATGACGTAAGTGCACACTGCCATCTAGCGGAATTTACGGTAACTTAACGAAAGTCAATGTTGCATTACATATTACGTCACATTTTAATGTTTTTAACCGACTTCGTATAAGGAGGTTCTGTATTCGACTACTATGTATTCGACTACTATGTATGTACTTACTTACATACATACCTATGTATGTATGTAAGTTTGTATGTCCGCGATTTACTAATGATCCAATTTGGATGGGGTATTAGTTTTTATTAATTTATTCAGTCAGATGGCTGTGCTCTTATTGTCATTGTAATTGTAAATTTGCGATATTATTACGGCAGGTCTCAGGGCATTTGTGCAACTGTAGAATGAAATGTTGAGAGTTGTGATTTAAATCGTTTTTTAAATTGTTCGGTTGTGGTTTTTATTGGAATTTCTCTTATTGTTCCGCAATGGATTATGATGTACTGAATTTTTAAATTTATCTATTCTAATGGTTTGTTATCATCTTTATGTAATTGAATAATGTGTTAAGACGCGTTGTGTTTGATTTTATTTGGTAATTTTGTATTTTGAAAATAAATTTTATATGTATGCAACGGCGATCGGTTGATTTGTTCTAAATTATTGTTTTACCAAATTCGGTGTTGCCAAATTTGAGTAAATATTTTTTGGCACATTTGATTCGAAATTCAAAAATCCATTTAATCTCAACTAAATCACATTAATGATCAAAAGGTAAGCTTTTAACGTTGCGGCCTTATTAACAATAATATTACTGTGCATATTCAATTCTTTGTAATCGTATCATCGAAGTATAAGAATTCAAGTAAACGCTTTAATAGCTGGTTTATACATATATCAAATCGTTATTTATTGAAAGGGAAAGACATTGAAGTTAAATGAAGAACTTTTGCATTTATTCGTACATAAGCTACGGATCTCATACAAAATGAACTTACAGCAATAAAACATATTGGGATAAGTATATTGTATGCGGATATGGATATTCAAGGTAATTCAGGGGTTAAAAATGATCCGAATCATACAATTTATACATCATAGTCATACGATTCCGATCATAAACGCTGGTTATAATATGGCAACCGACAATTTTACGCTACAATATAATTTGCAAGTAACACATACTAACGTAATACATTTATATGTTTTTTTTTGCTGACAATATTCCACATCTTTCTCAATCTCATTTGATGGTAGGTGATGAAGTTCAAAATATAACACTAGAATTTCCCTGAAGTTCAGCAGTTATCGATTGATTTTGATAGATAATAGCGCATAATATCGCCGCCGGCCAGTCAGCCCGCCTTTCTATGAACTTATAGAATACCTTTTCTTCGTCGACCTATATCCTTCGCGGCAAAATTTAACCGACATATTAGGGAGCGGATACAGACATTTTTTCGTCGACACACTTTCAAAGAGCATCTGAGGCCTTAGTACCCCAGTTGTTATGTTCTTCGGGCGTATTTACCTTGTACTACTTAGAACCCGCGAATATCAATCTTGTACTACACGCAGCAACGCCATCTGTCGCTAAATAGAATTAATTTTCGACTTTTATGTCAGCCCTTTCTTATTTCGAGTTAAATATTAGGAGAAAAAAATGAAAATGCAGTTTTTATTTTTCTTTTATTTCCTCGACAAATATTTGTAGCATAAAATTGTCGTGTAAGTAACGATCGCGAAGATATTTCTGAACCGAGGTTGTTATTGTTTATACACGCTCAGCTTTACGCAACACTTTATATATTTAATTTAAGCGCACGAATTTACTGACTCGACTAATGTTTTTATTAGTTAAGTGTCGTTGAGTGTTAAAAAGGTGTATTTTTTCATAATTTTTCATAAACTAAGCACACTTTGCCTAAAATGTCGTGAATGTACACTACGCATAATGTGATACACGGTTTATCTATGAATAAACGATTAATTTGTGATGTGTTGTTTTATTTGTTGTTCGCCTGGTTAAGAAACGCGAAGTAGGAGTACGATGATTTTAAGATCTGGAACAAATGGAAAACATATTTTGTTTATAGCAATATAGGAATCACTTTTGTATATTCCTATAGATTTTTTCTGGTTTCATGTGTCGTTACATCGACCGACACACAAAGATGAGTACACAAATATTAAGACCCAGGATCTGGCTGGTTTCAAACCCAGAATGCTATTTGTGTCAAACCGGTATGGTGATCGTTGGGCCATACAATCCTATAAACCTGTACCTACGGGCGCCTACGGAACACGAAGCTCGTATTCCAGGCACTTTTTTTTAAATTAGTGAATAGATGCACGTGTCCCACTAGAAAGATGACTAGCAGCATCTTCCTGCTAAGATTTTAATCCACTGCAATCAGCACGCACTCCAAAGCTCGAAGACTACCACATTGTCTCGTTTCTAAAAGGCCTATGTCCTACAGAGGACTTCTTGGATGGATAAAGATCTACTGACCGATACGAACGTAGGTCGAGAAAGTGGAATGTAGTGACCGGCCTTGAATATAATAGGTTTCTTCATACACTCCATAGCGATAAGCAAGGTTCTCTTGAACTTGGCGTCCTGCTCGTACCACGGACACTGGTACAAACTGTCCCGGAGGTCTTCACTCTGGACAAGAATAATGGCATAGCAATTAACCCTACAAACTACAAATTTCTACTGTTTCTTTACAGTATTTATGCAATTTTAACTGATTTTTCAACTCAAAATAGGTAAGTAGATTTTTTTTGTTATCGTAATAACATAAAATAGAAGCATTCGGTAAGATTGGAAAAGAAAAAATAAAATTTAAATAAGATAAAAGCTTGAAAAACGGTCCAAATAATGAAATATATTGCCATATTGAAGACAGAATATGACAAAATATAAAAGTTACCCTTGCAGTGAGTTCACTGCCGCACCAGCAGTACAGGAACAGTTGGGAGAGCATCGTCACCATATAAATCAACATTGAGTAGAACTGCACGCTACTGGGCTCCTCCTAATATACGTAAAATAATAACCTTTCAACAGTAAACGGTGCATTATTCTTTTCTAGGAGAAGATCATAAACACCCCAGCTTCTAAATTACTTCTAAAATATTTTTTTTCGGATTTCTGAAGAGCACCCAACTTAACGTACCCAAAAAGTTAGCGCACCCGATGTATTTAAAATCGGGTTTAAAATTCCGTTACATAGATACATACCTACATATATAGATACAACCCAAGCTAAAAAAGCGTGTTAAAAACAAAATAGCCACAACCTGTTTCTAGATAAGGGCCTCCCCCATGACATAGTCCGAAAATTTTCAATAAAATGTCTAATTAAGCAATAAAAAAAATTATAGGTAAATCAAGATAAAGTTAAATTTAAACGATTTTGTGTTGTTCGTTACGTACGATAGATATTCGAAGTCCAATAATGCAGATGATAGCCACAGTCCCGCATAGCTGGAAAAATATGTTTGCGTGATAGCTGTTCTCCAATGTTTCTATAAATCTGCAATGTAATTATGTAATTGTTTTCGTGTATGTAAATTTTCAAAGTTGACCATCACGAACTCTACTGCATGCAATATTCATGGAAAAACGCTTAAGAGTGCTTAAATTAGTTATCCGGCTCAAAGGACCAAATACAGATTCATTGTGTACTTTTTTAGTTGTAGTACACACTACACTACATTTAATTTCAGGCGAAAAACCAATTCAACACCTAAGACAATTAAAATAAACGCCCGTCTATTATTAAGAGACTGATTGTTACCTTATAATAGTCTGATGCTGACTTATGCATTCGACAAACAATGTATTGTTATCCTGGACCATCTTATCCTTATGTGGGTTAATCAATTTTGTAGACATGGGAACGGCTTTCAACTAAAAAAAATATTTATTTGAAGAAAAGTTAATCAGCGACGTAGGTATATTTTATATTTTATCCATTTGATTCACTTTACCGTTTTGAGTTTATCAATGATAATCTCAAGCTGACCGCATCCGTACATGATCATAGCGAGAGTAGTTCCATCAACCGCGAAGAATAATAGGGCGCTGATATAGATACTCATCATTTGATATACGTAACCTAACTCGTATTGAGGCGACTTTTCTGGACCAAAAGGCATCCTAAGAACGATAACAAATATTTATTGGAAGTTAGATTGTGAAAATATGTATATAATCAATGATGTGTTTCAAACTTTTTAAGAGGAAAACATCACCAAAGTTTTTGTAAGAGGCAAATCGAACCAAACTTACCAAATATTAAATGGAAACGATCTCTCATCTTCAAGTAGAGGCACTATAGCCCACAGCGTGCAGGTAGTGAGCGCATTAACGAGAAAAAACATACTCAAAAGCTTAACTTTTCCGGCTAGCGCTTTTAACATTCTGTAACCGTAACAACTTAAATTCAAATTCTGCTCATAGATTAGTGTCGTGACGCTTCTCTGTAAGAGATGGCGCCACATGTGCGCTGAATCACGCTATCGAAGTTTTCTAAGTATTTAATTGTATACTAATTCTGAAACAAACCAAACTTACTTCTCCTGTTCCGTGGTTTGTGGATCAAATGCCTCGCAGGTCATGTACTGCAGTAATATCCGTAAATTATTTTTGTTTGTTACGAACACAGTTGCCTTATAACACACTGACGCTTGAGTGAATAACAAGTACGAAGCCTCTGAAACTGCCTCCAGATCTCCCCAAACCATCGCTATGTACATAAACTCAAACAGGATGAAAGCATACTGACTTAACATGATCAGAATCTTGTAGACCATATGGATAAATACATACTGAGTCGGTGGCAACCAAATACCTAAATGGGTCAAGACATACTTCGGACGACTCAAGAAAACACTTATGCTGTCGAAAGTCATACTTTAACCGAAATATCTTACAATTTACGGTCAAATATTGAATTGAATGGCGTAGAAAATCAGTCATTGTAGTATTATATAGGGACTACATGGAAGACAAACTTACTCTTTGAAAAAAGATACAGGGTGCTCAAAATATAGTTAACCTAAATACATTTTATGAATCAGCCTTTCTTCTGTAGTAGAACAGAGTTTATTTCTAAACGTTTAACAATGAAATTATATTATATCCCTTAATTTTACCCCTGTATCTTAAATAGGTTTTCTATTTTGGCTAAGTAAATGAACCACCTAAGTAACACTAATGCAAGTAAAGTACGTGTTATTTAACATAATAAATTCAATTTTGGGAAAAAACTTATAGGTAGGTATGCAAGTTACTCGCGCATCAAAGAGTCTAGGAAATATTTAATCTACTAAAAATAAGAAATAGATATATTAAATAATATAACACACTGTTTCAAATTGACGAAGGAAGTTCGAGGAATCGCAAAACGTACAATTTATAAGTTTAATGACTTTTGTTTACAAACTCGAAGGTGATAATTAACAAACAAAATAATTACTCTCTACCTAAAGTTGTCGCAAAGTTTATAAATATTTAAACACATAATGTCACTTTAAACACTAAAATTGTTCAAACTAAAACAATTAAATGAAGACATTGAAGCGAATTGAATAATACATACGTAGATGCAAAAATTAGTAAAATTAGTAGGTAGATTAATACAGGTCTAAGTAATACAAGAAGTAACAACTAATAATAATAAACAATTAATGTTGAAAAAACTACATGACCAAGTTGCTTAAAGTGCATCTATTTTAAATTTTAAAATGTATTGCAAGCTTTTCATTTGAAGATGATAGTAGTGCTAACCAAAGACTTAGAATTGTTTCGCTACGCTATCCTATATCTATGGTGCTAACAATTACCAAACTTTTTTAAAAGGCAAAGTTAAGGGTCTACTTCGTTTGATTCAATACTGCAAAATAGGAATAGGACATCCGCAGAATCTGTAAAACAAAAAAAAATCCTAAACTTAGTAATTGTTGAATTAATAACAGGTCTTTCTTAAAAAATATATTTAACATACGGAAACAAATGTATGCCGAGACAGAGCTATATAGTGTCCCGCTCGAAGGACCATCGGCTTGCTCATGCGCATCATCGCGATACACAGCGCCCGTTTGAACCTCACGTCTTGTTCGTACCACGCGCACTGATAGAGCACTATGTGGAGCTCCTCGCTCTAAAAACAATAAGGAAGCATACGTATTTGGTAAGTGGCCACCGCCGCACGTAAAACCTCGCATATAAATAAATGTCGGATGGCAGATTGATTGCTAATTTGTGTTTCGAGACTGAAGAATGAATTGAGAAAAACAGTACGAGAGATGACATAGTCTATACTACTGTTAAGTGTGTTTACCCTCTCGCTGAGTTCCAGAAAATATAGTTTTGGAGGACTCTTAGGACGTTTAACTTATAAGCAACATCTCTACAATAATAACTAAACTTTATTAATTAGGTTCCCTACGTTGCGACTGCCGTGAACATACAAACTCAGTGAAATAATCACCCAAACATAACCATAATATCCTCTATCAGAGGTGATATCAAAAATAATGATGACAATACTTACAGTAGCCGTAAGCTCATGACCACACCAACAGCACACAAACAATTGGCTGATCATAACGGACAGGTATGTTAAAATCGAAAAGAATTGCATGCTTCGCCAATCGATCTGAAAAAATCACACATCATATTCGATTGTATTTTAGAACAATCCAAGATTAAGATATTTAACTTGGATTTTTTTAGTATACCTATAGTCTCTAAGTGATGAAGAGTAGCGAAGAAATTCTAAGTCCATAATTGAAAGTCACACCTTAAATTATATTTTTGTCTCTAGGATCTCACAGGAAATATTACGGACATATTGAACGTTTAGAAAATGAAAATAATAAAATAAAAATGAGACCGAAGTTAGACACATACCATATTGTGTTATAGTATCAATTGGTACTTACGACTAAAATGCGGAACGCTGACATGCAAATTAGACCAACGCTTCCACTCAATTGGAAAAATAGATACGTGTGATATGCATTTTCCACAAGTTCCGTAAATCTGAAATAGAGAATGACTGGATTCCTAATTTCTAAGGATCTTATAAGTACGTCATACGTAAGACAATCTCGCTGTATTTTATACACCTTAAACTATCCCAACATAACCCTACCGTAAAGTTTTAATGGGATTTTTCTCCAGAGATCTTATACCTATAAGTAAACAAGACATACAATTGCGATCTTTTTGTATTTGGTACACAATCAATAAATTGTTAAGGGTGTCGTAGCTAGTCATAAGATTTGAAGATCTTTATAACTTTGCGACAAATTAGATTATGTCCCTGGTAGCTGCCCTTTAGGACTGTCCCTAACTAAGATGTAATGTTAAACTAACTTACGATACTATACACTGATGATGTTTAATACATTCGGTAAGTTTTTTATAATTGACTTCGAGTAGCTGGTCTCTTTCTCTGCGCCCTATCTGTTGGGTTTCTAGCAACTTTATCTGAAAATATCATTTGGAAAATAAATGTTACGTACTTAAAAGTCCCTCTGGAAACAGTATTTAACCCTCTCGTTCTACTTTCACTTGGCCAATTTTTTATAATAATTTTTGACGTTAGTATTCAGTTCCAGCTGCATTACTTGCAATTCTAAAATAAACTTACACTTAGAATCTTGTCTTTCACGATATCAATTTGCGCACAAGCGAAGATGACCATTGACAAAGCTACGCTGTCTACTCCGAAGTACATGTACGCACTCATGCAGATGGTCAGTAGTTGGAAAGCGTAACCGAATTGGTATTGTGGTGAGAATTCGGGATTAACTGGCATCCTGATAAAAGAGGATTGATTTGTAAGTACATAACGAAATAATATTTACGATTGCTAATTTTTGTTACAAATGGAGAGATGGATAGAAATATGTAAGTAAAAAGTTACAAACGGAAAGCTATGCAACACCAAGAAAAGCTTTATTTGGATGAAGGTTGATAATAAACTGGCAAAGCTTAATTAAATCAAATACTTAATATTATAGTTTATTTATTAGATGATAGATATCCCCATGTACAACCTGTACATGCAGTGATAGCCTTTTTTTGACGAGGGGGGAACCTTCAAAAGGTACCCGACGCCATGGGAGTGACGCCGGGTTATGTGGGATTTTTACCGCTCTAAACCCCCCCAATGGTGGCCGTCCTCAGCGTTTGGTGGAGAACTCCGGGGTCTCCAACGGAACACAACCGGAGACCTCCTAACGCGATGCCCTTCTATCGGGCTCTGCCCTGGGGGCAGCAATTTACGCTGCTCTCACATCCCTTGGTGATTACAGCGATGTGCGACCACACAAACCGTTGTCCTTCCCGGGGTCGCTCGCTGGACGGTTTGAGCTCCCACTCTTGTCGCCCGCAACCCCGGAAGCCCCTTTTAGTCGCCTCTTACGACAGGCAGAGGATACCGTAGCCCTATTCTGGTCCCGGTACTACAGGGACATGCAGTGATAGCCTAGTGGTTAAGAAACTTGACCTCTTGATCGAGGGACCCCTTACCTGGGGTAAGCACCGCTAATTTTTCAAAGTTATGTGCGTATTAGAAATTAATTATCACTTGCTTAAACGGTAAAGGAAAACATCGAGACGAAACCTGTATACCTTAGAACTCAAAAAAAAAAATCAAAGGTATGTGAAATCTACCAACTCGCACTTGTTCAGCGCGGTGGACTTTGGCCTAATCCTGCTCATTCTGAAAGGTGAGGTTGATAATGATCCTTGTACAGGTACTTTCAACACATCCGACGTAGCCACTGCGTGTACTACGTATCTTAAATTCTTACCACATATCAAAAGGAAATTTCCTGCTTCCAGCGTCGTCAAACAAAGGTTTCAGCGCCCACAGACCACAAGTAGCCTGTGAACTTATCATGAAGGCTAGAAGTAAACGCTTAATCCTCGCAGCTTGTACTTTCAGGATCCTGTTTTTCGTCAGACATAAAAAGGGAAATTGTGTCATTAGACCAATGATAAAAAGTAACCTTCGTACTATTTCATCAACATTAAGCGACGCTTTAAACATTACCGATATTAGCATATATCTACCTAACATCCTTAACCAACACCAATCATATACTGTACCATTTGGAGCTGATTTTAGATAATATAACAACGCATGACTGTTTGATATGTAGGTATACGCTCGATAGACTCGATCGCCTTGCTTGTTGGGACATTTTATAAACCTACTCCTGGCTTACCTTTCATGCACATTAGATTGGGGTTTAAAAATGTCACCATTCATTTGCTTCAACAACTCTTTCAGCATACCTATGTTTCCTTGAAGCACTGTAACTTTGAAACACAAACAAGCTTGGGTAAACAAAAGGTATGATGCCTGGGACACCGCTTCCAAATCGCCCCACACTTGTATAATGTAGACAATTTGGAAAATCAAGAACAAATACTGAAGAGACATCATGAAGAGTCTGTGAGTTTTGCGAAACCACGGTTCTTTTTCAGGTGGAACCCACACCCCCAGATATTTCATGACGAATTTGGCTCTGTTCAAATAAAGATCTTCAGATACCAAACTAATCATTATGAGTAAGCTATAAATTTATTTATTATATATTTAAAATATAAATATATATTTAATCCCGTAAGCTACAGTGACTAATCTTGAGTAATTCGAGTATTTTGTTAGTAATACTAAGTGCTTATATTACTAATAATTCGTTTATATACGTATTGTTTTCGCTAGTTATGCTATTATGGAATAATTTCCCTAAATTGCGGCCTCGTTTATGATAATAACGAGGGGTTGAAGATAATTAGCACATTTTGTTATGAATTGCCACCTTGTCATATTGTTGACACAGGTACTGGAAAATTAGTAGCTATTGTTAAATATGTAGGCACCTACGGTTGTTTTCATCACGTTTTTATATAACTACATTTCAAAGTATTTAATTCAGCGTTACTTCAATGGTTGAAATAATCCGGTCTCACAGGATTCTTAAGTTAGACATGCGACATACCTCATATTTCATTATTTACTCATAGATACAGCTCTAACGTGGAGGTAATCCTAGAGGTAATAAAATTCCAATTGGGACTGGTAATAAATGTCTATAAATAATTATGATACAAAGTGCATTGCACATAATATCTAGAATATTATCCTATTTCATATTTCCATGTAACGAAATCAATAATGATTTAAAGATATTGCAAAACAGGCCAAACAAATATACCTACTAGGTGTAAATGAAAATTGCGATAAAGTTACAAACAAATCCATCGAAGAAGTGTTGTCATATACCTTAGCCATTCTATAGTTATTAAAGTTGTAGTAGCTTTTTATACCCAATCAATTTATATTTTATACCTGCCTATTTATTCTTGCTTATTTTCTTTGTTAAAGTATTTCGAAATTATTTACTAACGTCTACAATTTTGAAATTACTTTTTAGATAATTAAAGGTTTCTACAAAGGCCATTAGATATTTATTATCAGAATCGTAATATGAATTCTGGTTTTATTTTAAATAATTTCAGTTTAGACGAATTAACAAATTACTTATGAAATTCCTCTTTTACATATTCTCACGATAAACAAGATTGGGATGGAAAATGAGATTGGTCACTCCTTGTAACATGACCTTTCCTATGTTTTTAGTAAATTCTTAAGTCAGCTACACATTAGAGTGCTTGTACATTATTTTTATGGGTTTCAATAGTTTAAAGAGTATATTTTTATTTATTTACTGAACATATTCCATAATGAGGTGAAAATATTAACGAATTATAAAATAATATATTTTTCGTGTTAAATCTTGTATCATTATCATTATTATGAACAAAGTTCTTAACATCTTACTATGCGTATTGCGTATCCGAACAAATACCTGACGTGTGATGTGTCAAGCTACGTCAGTGAAGTTATTGTCAAAATGATCGCCGAATATAGGGTGATATTTAATAGATAAACAATTTTACCGTTCCTCTCAATAATGGTGCCTTAAAAGCAATATATAGTTAGTATAATGGACAACGAGTTGAAGGAGTTTACGTTGCCGCCCGCGCCTCGGGGTCTGTGCTTCGATCGGAACGATTTTGTCAAGGTAACAATTTCTCTATTCGTGATAAGCTACAAGCTAATTACCAAGTAGATTGCGCTTTATTACTAGTACACAAGACTTTATTATCCACAATTTGTTTACAGACAAATTTTTCCGTCGACAATTTTCTATCGGAGCATCAAAATGTGGCGTCGTTGGAGACGATGCGAGATGACCTGGGGGTGTACCTGAAGATCCTGCGGCTGGCCATGATCGAGCTCATCAACAAGGACTACGCGAATTTTGTCAACTTGTGCGCGACACTGATTGGTTTCGATAAGGCAATAATTAAAATACAAGTACCATTGGGACAATTGAATGATGAAGTCCTGGTAATTTTATTTTTTATTAAGTGTACATTTATTCCATATAGTCCTTATTAGCCTAGCTGCCACGTATTCACGTCATGAGTCTCTGTAGCAAATGATGAGTCATTAGGGAAATACATAGATAGGAATAAAAAGTAATAGATGTTGTTTCAGTGCTAAGTGGTTAAAATGTGATGACTGTTATAAATGTATCTTACCCAAAGACCTACAAGATTAAGCAACTTCATTGATTAAGACTGATTAATGTGCTCTCCAAATTGCAGAAATACTCATAATAATTTATCTGTAGTGTCCAAATTATTGAACTTCAATTGTGTGATAGTTTACTCTTCCCATTAATATTTTAAGAGATAACTAAGGGAATCCATGAGCAACTACTTGTCACTTAATTTATTTATAAATACTTATCATCTTCATGTTACAGAGTGTAAAGCAATGTTTAGAAGACGCCATGAAGGAGTTATCTATGTGGTTGAACCAGCGGCACGGGTTGCTTAAAAAGAAACAACTTCTTAAATATTACAGTCAAACTATTAACTGCCTTAACACACTTAATATTATTTTAAAGGATATATCTGACAAGAGGAAAGAGGAACAAATAGTTCTCGCAGACCGAGCCACAATGCAGTATAACCAATTGAAGTTTTCTATATCAAAATGTGGTACTTTAATAAAATCAGAACAAAAAATGCAGTATGAAGATGTGGGTGTAAAATTGGTGCAGACACTTAATGACTTACTTTTCCAATTTTGGAATGATAATCACGAAGAGAACCTCTTAAAAACATTGTTAACTCTTACCTCATTAGATAAAATCAAGGAAACTGAGTTGCTAATAAGAAAACAAGCAGTAGCTCCACTTTTGCAGGATATTATAAATGAACCAGCGCTACAGAGGAGCAAAGATGGCCTCCAAGGGATTTATAAAAGAATACTTTCATTACTAGACACGAAGCTCAAGTTGTTAATTACGGTGACACAACATTCCAAGCTAACATTTCTCAGTAAAAAGTATAGTTTTTTAGTAAACTGTTTTTGGTGTGAGGTTGAAAGTCGGCTAGAAGTTAATCTAGCATCAATATTTGCACCGGGTAACCCCCAACTATTTTATAGGCGTTACAGTGAAAGTATGCAATTTGTAAAGAAAATAGAGGATCTATGTTCTGACAGAGAAACTGTTAAAGCATTGCATGAGACAAGTGAATATAAGAGCTTCCAAAGACGGTGGAACCTGCCTGTATACTTCCAGATCAGATTTCAGGAAATTGCAGGTAATATTTATAAGTTTTTCCTCACCCAAATATATTTTTTCTTATAAAATTAGTATGTTTTCATTTTTTTATTAATACATATTTATTCTTAAATATTACAGTCAATATTTATCTTTAAAATTCGATTTTACATGCTGCATATTATTTTGGCTGTCTACCTAGTAGTGATCTTGGTCAGAACCTTCTTTATGTAATTTATTCTTATAACTTGACATTCAATTAAAATAATAGTTAATTAATGATATTTTCAGGTAGTTTTGAGTCATCATTAAAACCAACCCTCACATTAGAAAAGTCGGATGGGTTTGTAATAGCAGAAACACACAAATGTTGGAGTGCAATGCAGGAGTGTTGGGCAGATGGCATCTACATTGAGGCTCTAGCCCATAAATTCTGGAAGCTATCCTTGCAGCTGTTATCCCGGTATGCTACTTGGGCGAAAGCATATTGTGTTCAGGTAATGATAGTTAAAGTTGAAATGATTTGTCACAATCATCCTACATATTTTCTTTTTTCATAATCTAATCATTATCATAAATGCTACAGATGAGCCAAACAGAGCTTAATTATGAATTTAATATTGTATAACAGTATTATCATTTATTTCATATATTTACAATTGGTATTTAGTCATTTTTTTGTTATTTTCGGCTACAGGAAATCCTGATAAGATTATGTGTGAAGTATTCGATTTATTTTGTAATATACCCTTTGATTTATATTCTATAATGATTTAATAGGAAATGACACATTACACAATTATATATTTCCTTCGCAGAGAAATCCGTCGCCAAGATTGGAATTTGCGAATGTTAATAAAGAGCTGATTAACAATTGTATAAACCTTTATGTGGACTCCCAAGTACTTTTAGAGAGGTTGCCAATTTTTTTACAACTTGTACAGAGTAAAGTGCTTGGAGACAGAAGTAAAGAGTTACTTCAGCAAAGTTTCAAACCTTCTGAAGAATTGTTACAAGGAACAAAAACAAAAATACGAGAATGTATTGTTAATGAACTGTATGAGCACTTCAATATACAATTGAAGCAAGTGAGTGAAATACCAAGGCTATATAGGAAAACCAACCGAAGTATACCAACAAAACATTGCACATACATTGAAGTTATATCTAAAACAATGAGGGAGTTCCACGATGACAGTGCTAGTCGGTTGGATCCTGCATTTTTAATAGAGCTGTATAATGCCTTATTTAATGTAATGACAGTTTCGTAAGTATAAACATTATATTTTACTTTTACTCGTACTCAATAGAGTAGTAGTAATTTAAATATTACTATAACATACAAGTTCATTTAACTTAATTTGCATATTTGTCCGTTTGATAAGAATAAAGAAAAAGTTTTTCTGCTCAATTTTTCAGTTATTTCAAATATGTAGAAGATGTATTGACCTCAGTACAGAGAACCGAAGAATCGCTAAGAAGACTGAAGCAAAGTAGAGACAAAACATCACAACAGAATAGTGATCCAACGGGAGTTACAGATGGGGACAAGATCAGATTACAAGTCAATGTAGATGTGTTAGCATACTCCCACATCGCACAGTCTCTACAGGTCAATGTACATAGTGTGCACAAGTTAAATGATTTGACTTCAATGGTTATAAATGCTGTAAAAAATATAGATATTAAATGATATGCCCAGTTAATACAATTTACGACTTATTTTATCCTGTTATTGAAGTTTACGGAAATTCTATGACTCATGTGTCAGAATGATTCATCACTCTTGTGTATGCATGTCTTAAGCTGCCTTTACTTGCAACTCGGGTTGATGTAAATAAAACAAATGCATTTTATAACATAAACATGTATTTGATCAGCTGAATAAAAATTGTATGATTTGAAAAAATAGAAACCATTCACTTATCGTTTAAATAATTAACAAGATAATATCTTACTAATACTATTTGTGTGGAACAAAATATTTCAAAAGTGTGTTCGGTTTTGATCTGTTTGAAGTTCTGGGGCTACTTCTAGGCACCTCTGAGCTGGAGGGGTTCTTCCACATTGCCTTCAACTCTTGCTGCATTTCATCTGGAAGGGCATTGAACACTTCTCTATCGACATAACTTGGACAGTCTTCACAGTTGCCTCCTTCAGCTACATCCTTCATCGTATCTGATGTATCTGACAGGTTATCCTTGGCCGGACTCGCTCTGGGAGTTAGTGACCGGTCTCTAGAATTCAGCCTCAGCTCTGACACTTTCTCAAGTTCTTTTGAGTTCAACCTCAAATCTCCCACCCTTAACTTACTCGGTGACGCCACCTCTTCTTTCGAGAAACATCTCCTTTTCGCTATCAAGCCAACCTTTTTGGGCTTCTTGGGAGACGGTTCCACTTCGGCATCAGATAAGTCTGTTGTAGTACTACTACTGGGAGAGGCTGCCGAATAGTCCATGGAAGATGCTGATGTATCACAGTCATTCTGTATATTAAGAACGGATTGGACAGATATGTCG
This sequence comes from Epargyreus clarus clarus, assembly GCA_014595695.2. Classification (NCBI taxonomy): domain Eukaryota; kingdom Metazoa; phylum Arthropoda; class Insecta; order Lepidoptera; family Hesperiidae; genus Epargyreus; species Epargyreus clarus. The sequence goes on along the minus strand of JACTTY020000016.1, from coordinate 2,054,986 downwards.
TTCATTAGGTAGTTCACGATGGAGCTCCGCCCCGTCATGCGCTCCTGGAACTTAGTGAAGGCCAGCCCCACTAATGTCAAATGGAATGGTTTTGTTAAGTCAATAAGCTTATTAAATAATCTCATAATTATGGTCATCAGTTTATTTTGCCCTGCTTCAGTCACAGTTAAAGTACCATTGTTTATTGTAAATATGGAAGGTGAGACCTGACACTGTCTGGACTCTCTATGACTACTCAGCCTTTTGACATCCTTCTTTCTCAATGTCACTCGTAACGAAACTGGAATGCGACCGTCTTCCCTGACCAATACTAGCAGCCTCTGCAGCAATGCTGCAAACCGTTCCTCCACTTCACTTTTAACACTGACAGTTTTGAAGCTGTCTTCTAAACCTATGCTCTGAGGCCTGCCCGTCTGCTTCACTGGAGTATTATCTTCCCCTATACTTAAATTTTTCAGTCTAACAGCCATGTCACTGCTGAAATGTTTTTTCAACACGTCCAGGGACACTTTTTGTAAGTCACTAACAGTTATGATTTTTTGTGATATGAGAGCTTCAGTTGTTTTGGAACCAATACTTGGTATTGACCGAACACTTTGTAGAGTGGACATAAAAAGGGGTCCGTGCTCCGGGTATATAGTTGTTTGATCATTGGGCTTATGAAATGGACAGATGAGTTTAGCCAATAGCTTGTTGTGTGCAATACCAGCACACGTTGTAAAACCTAATTCGTTGTAAATTTTCTGGCGCATTTCTGTCGCCACTTGTGATGATATTTTCAGTCTCGTGTGGCAGCCACAGGGGCAGTCCATGCTCGGTTCACTGAAGACATGGCCGGCCACTGTGACCCCAGAATTTATGCTTTTTAACCTTTCCTGGACCAAATTTGTGACATCAATGTAATTCTCATCCATACCCAACTTTTCAACTGGACACTTCCACGTTTGTAAAACGGCGAAAATTTTGTTTGAAGCGGTTCTATAGTCGTGCAAATCCTCACCATTCACCAGTTTTAAATTAGGGCACACTTTCAAGGCGTCCGTTATGAGCATACACTTTTTTACCCCGTACTTCCTGGCCTCATAATTGCTAGTTACGACGATGTTTTTCTGTTGAATACCGAGAGGTTGCGAGCGCAGTTCGGGTTTCCGGATCATTTCCACTTGAGCATAAAAACAATCGATGTCGATGTGTATGATGCTCTTCGGGTGTTCGCTGGCTACGTCCGTGAAAGTGGAGCTACTTGATTCCATGATCCTGTTGATTAATCACATAGTTTAGTCATAATTTACTTTGTTCTCCCTTAGTTTTACCTGTTGCGATAGGACATGTAATTTCAGTTAAAACTAGACCTGTCGTCCATTGTCGTGTAAGTAATGGATGGAGATTAAGTTGAACTATTTAAGTACAATATTTCAATGGGAAAATATTATTTTTCTTTCATAAAATCCAAAATATTGATATTTTACATTGGACAATCACGACACATCAACAGAGACAATATTGCCAGCATTATTTTTCACAGGTTAAAAAAATTACAAAGTTTTAATATAGATTATACATTAAAAAATAATATATTTATTTTTTATCTTAAAGCTATCTTTTAGAGAATTTAGCATATATCTTATAGCTATATTATATGATTAAAATTGTTAATGTTTTATACATAGTTCATCAACATAGAACTAGATGGCGGTACAAAAAATCATTGTGAATCACGCTGTTGAGAACGTTTTGTAAAACTATAAGACCTCGGCTCAATAATTAATAAAATGTCTTAAGAACCAAATCGAAGTGTTTCATTTCGAGTCCGTGGAGTGCTTGCCGTCTGTTTACCGGATTTGTACATGGTCCTTCGAACTCGGATTTGTCTATGTTTGAGACAAAACCAAGCTGATTTTTTGTGAACTCTACGCTTGTGGGCAGTGGAATACTGTCGCAACCACAAGTACGGGAAACCAGCTGGTTTCGGAAGAAACTGCAGAGTTTCCGACGAGATCCTCGTGGGAGGATATCGTCAGGCCCCGGAAAAGCAGCCGGGAGAGTTGCTGTCTGGTAAAACGGACAGGACGTTGCGAAGTTGCAGCAACATTAATCCACGGAGGCAATGCGTGATTAGACGTCACGAGGATAAGGTGAAATTGGTGCGCGAACTGTAAGTAAGAAAAATATTCCGAAATAACATCTTCACAGTGAAGTGAATTGTTAGACAGGGAACCCTTTAAAAATAATTGCAAATTTGAACTGTATATCTTGGTGCTCAGTAACTTTAAATTTGTGTGGTATATTGGAACTCTAGTAGTATGTTGAAATTGTAATTTACTTATATTCAAGACTTAGAATATTTTCTCTGAAACCAGGGAAATCCATGCCCGATTTTAAGTTATTTTTATTGTTCTAAAAGACTTGGGAAAATTTATGCTGTAAATTAACTTAGATTATTTCGGCGTCATGGAGGCAATAGTTAACTTACAAGTAGATCTAAAGGCGCGTATCATTCGAGCGCAAACTAACTTTAAGAAGTCTCCGAAAGAAAGACTCACAAAAGAATATTTGGAAGGGAGGCTAGAGGCATTAGAGGCCTTATGGTTAGAATTTACCTCTGGTCATAACAAACTTATTTGTATGTATAATACGAAGGAACTAAAATCCATTGATTACAAAAAGGATGATATTTATGATACAACGGAGGATGTTTTCATAGAGTATAAGTCAGATATTAAAGAAAAATTATCTCATTTTAATGCTCCATCCGTTTTATCTAAATCTCATTGTAGCAGTAGCTTAAACGTAAAACTACCTAAAATTGATTTACCAAAATTTTCTGGCCATTATTCCGAGTGGTCATCTTTTCAGGATTTATTTAGTTCTTTAATAATATCAAACAGTTCTTTAAGCAACGTTCAGAAATTACACTACTTGAAAAGTTCTTTGACCGGTGAAGCGGAGCAATTGTTAAGGCATATTACAATACAAGACTGTAATTTTGAACGATGTTGGGAGCTATTAACTGAAAGATATAATAATAAAAGGTACATTTCACATCAGGTAATTAAAAGATTTTTGAGTCAACGAAATTTAACTGTTGAGTCCGCACAAGGTTTAAAAGATTTATTAGACACGACAAACGATTGTTTAGCGTCATTGAATAACGTAGGTATAGACACCAAAAGTTGGGACATTCTAGTTATTCATATTTTAAGTTTAAAATTAGACACTGAAACACGACGTCAGTGGGAATTCCACGTGGCAAGTCTTACTGACGATCTCCCAACTTACAAGAACTTTGAGGAATTTTTAACTACTAGATTTAGGGCTAACGAATTTCTCACTGCTAAAGAAACTACTAGGGTTAGTCAAGTTCGAAACAATACCAAAACATTACATGTCGCAAATATAACATGTCCATTTTGTATGGAAGCTCATAAATTAATATTTTGTAAAAGGTTTCACAAGGAATCTATAGAAAACAGACGTAAATTCGTTCTGGAAAATAATGTATGTTTTGTTTGCATGGGTAACAATCATTCGGCCAGAGATTGTCGCATTAAAATTAAATGTAAGATTTGCAAGCGAAATCACCATTCTTTATTGCACCCCAATGGTAGGGCGGTCGGGACAATAAGTAACAATGCAATTGAAGAGAGTGTTGTCGCACCTTCAGATGGTGCAACTTTTTCTTCGGCTGGTCCAACTCCGGTTGTTTCGTGTTTCTCAACAGACAAAGTGCGCCAACAAGTCTTGCTCGCGACGGCGCTCGTCCAAGCGATCTCCAGAAACGGAGAAGGATATGATGTTCGGGCACTCCTAGATCAGGGATCACAATCGTCCTTCGTTACTGAATCCACAGTTCAGTATTTGGGTCTAGAGAAGGTTATGACAAGAAACAATATTACAGGTCTGGGTGGAGAGAAAAATATTGTCTCCAAGGCGGTAGTAAACATTGAAATTCGGTCCCGGTTTGATCCAAGTGTGGCAATACAAGTAAGAGCACATGTGCTCAAAAGTATTACGTCTCTTCTCCCAACTAGAAGAGTTGAGGCAATACAATGGCCTGGAATAAATAGACTTGTGTTGGCCGACCCAAAATACTACGCCCCTAGTCGAATTGATCTTTTGTTAGGAGCCGAAGTATATGGAAAAATAATACAAGAGGGCTTGGTAAAGGGTCCGATTGGTACACCAATAGCGCAAGCAACCAGTTTGGGCTGGATATTGTCAGGAGTGGTTAATTCGTTAAATAAACCTCCTGTGAACATTAATGTAATGCATTGCTGCACAGACAGCGATGTGTATTTGAAAAAATTCTGGGAGATTGAATCCGATGTTCCCCAACCGAAACGAATGATGTTCACAGATGAAGAGAAGCGGTGTGAACAGTATTTTGCAGAGACGACTAAGAGGGATATAAATGGGCGATATATTGTTCGCCTTCCTTACAAGAATGGCATCCCTGCAGTGACAGCTTCGAAGGAGATAGCTGAAAAACGATTCAAATCGTTAGAAAAAAGATTAGACAAAGATGAATCATTGAAGTATAAATATCAACAATGTTTAGACGAATATTTAAATTTAGATCATATGGAAATTGTGCCTACCAGTGAAATCGAAAATCCAAAGGCAATCTACTTACCTCATCATGCGGTGGTCAAGGAAGATAGAGAAACAACAAAGGTAAGAATCGTATTTGATGCTTCCTGCAAGGGTGGGAATAATGTTTCATTAAATGACCAGTTATTGGTAGGACCTACCTTGCAACCCGAGTTACGGCACATCATCATGCAATGGAGAAGCTCGCCAATATGTATATCTGCGGATATTGTTAAAATGTATAGGCAAGTGAAGATTGATCAGCAAGATGCCGATTCTCAAAGAATTCTATGGAGGGAGCACAAAGATAAGAAAATGAAACATTACCGACATACCAGAGTAACATTTGGCACGGCGTCTGCTCCATACTTAGCGGTGAAGGCTCTTCAGCAGGTAGCACACGATCATGGCGCAGATTATCCGTCAGCATCTGAAAGAGTACTCAAACACTTCTATGTTGATGATTTGTTGACAGGAGTTCAAACTATTGAAGAAGGGATAACTGTTTATAAGGAACTTACCGAACTACTAAGCAAGGCTGGTTTTGAGTTGCAAAAATGGAATAGTAATAGCAACGAATTAAGAAAAGCAATGAAAGCATGGGATGGAAATGAAGATCTGAAAGAAAACCTGAAAATAAGAGAAGATGAATTAACAAAAATAATGGGACTTACCTGGAACCACACCGATGACACTTTCCGCTACGTAGTAAATCTTCCAACTCTGCAGGAACCTATAACAAAACGAAAAATCATTTCAGACATATCACGTTTATATGATCCACTGGGGTGGATAGGACCTAGCATGATTGTAGCAAAGACAATAATTCAAAAATTATGGTTAGCAGCACTAGATTGGGACGATGTAGTACCCGATAATTTATTAAAAGAATGGGTTACTTACCGCGAAGAACAACCAATGCTTGAAAAAATACGTATACCAAGATGGGTTAGCACTACAGCGACTGATGTTCATTACGAGCTACACGGCTTCTGCGACGCATCGAAGACGGCGTATGCGGCGGTAGTATATATGCGTGTCGTTGATTCCTTAGAACAAGTCACAGTATCTTTAGTTACAGCAAGAACTAAAGTAGCACCTGTAAAACAAGTGTCAATTCCTAGACTAGAATTGTGTGGAGCTGTTTTACTTAGCAAGTTGTTGTTAGAAGTGTCACAGGTAATGAATGTCCAAAAACATGACATTCACGCGTGGACGGATTCAACCATAGTACTGGCTTGGCTAAATAGTCATCCAAGCAGATGGAACGTGTTTGTAGCGAATCGGGTGTCGGAGATCTTAACTACTTTAGAACCTACTAATTGGTGCCATGTAACATCCAAGCAGAATCCCGCTGATTGCGCGTCCCGAGGATTACGTCCTTCAGAACTCATAGATAATGAGTTATGGTTTCATGGGCCAAAATTCATCTCCTGCCATCCTATCACTTACCTGAAACCTCTGGAAGTACATACTGATATAGAAGCAGTTAAAACACTAAAAAGTCATTGTGTAACCTTAGAAGATTCAGTATGGGACAAATATTCATCGTTAACAAAAACTATAAGAGTTATAGCATATTGCAGGCGGTTTATCATAAATTGTTACAAAACATCTGAAAATAAATTAACTACAAAATATTTAACAGCAACGGAATTAAATCAAGCTCTAATTATCCTAATAAAAAATTGTCAATCAAATTCATTTAACGTTGAAATAAAACTAATAAAGGATATAAAAAACTTACCCAAAACCAATAAATTGAGATCTTTGAATCCTTTTCTTGATGAAGATGGAATATTAAGAGTAGGAGGACGACTATCAAACGCAGTGTTGCTTTATAATAGGAAACACCCTATCTTAATTCCAAAACATTCACACTTAACGGAACTCATTATAACAGAAGCACACAAACAAACGCTTCATGGAGGACTGCAGTTGACTTTGACTTATATTCAAAATAAATATTGGGTAATAGGTGCCAAACAATTGGTCAAAGCATATTGCCGCAAATGCGTCACTTGTGTGAAAAACTCGGCTGTCACAAAAACACCTTTCATGGGGCAGATGCCAGCCGCTCGAGTAACACCGATGCGTCCTTTTTGTCACAGCGGTGTCGATTATGCAGGGCCGATTCAAATACGCACCAGTAAAGGAAGAGGTCACAAGTCCTATAAAGGATACATTTGTTTGTTTGTTTGCATGGCAACACGGGCCATACATTTGGAAATCGTCAGTGACCTAACTGCTGAAGGCTTTTTGCAGGCATTTAAACGATTTGTGGCTAGACGGGGCCATTGTTCACATCTGTGGAGTGACAATGGCACAAACTTTGTTCGTGCAGCCACTGAGTTGAAAAAAGGTTCTGCTGCCGAACGAAGACTCATACAGAACATAGCTGAAGCTTTGGCCAACAACTATTGCGAGTGGCATTTTATACCGCCTCATTCGCCAAACTTCGGAGGATTATGGGAGGCCGGTGTAAAATCGGTAAAACACCATTTGAAGAAAGTCATTGGCAACTCGACTCTAACATTCGAAGAAATGGCAACTGTATTGGCTCAAATAGAGGCATGCCTAAATTCACGGCCTATGTCAGTGCTCAGCAACGAGCCAGATTTCATATTGACACCGGGACACTTTCTTATAGGTGAAGCACCGTTAACCGTTCCGGACTTCGATATAGAACATGTAAAAGTCAACAATCTGAGGAGGTGGCAACACACTCAAAGGATGTTGCAATCTTTTTGGCGACGATGGTCGCAGGAATATCTCAACAAATTCTTACACCGGTACAAATGGACAAATAAAAATTCAGAACCTTCCATTGGGGATGTTGTAATTATAAAAGAGGATAATTTGCCCCCATGTCGGTGGCTCTATGGTCGCATTATTGACACTCATCCTGGTGACGACAATATTGTAAGAGTCGTCACACTAAAGACAAAATCTGGAACTCTAAAAAGACCTGTTTCAAAATTGTGTTTTTTACCGTTAGAAAGATAAACTTTATTTTGTTGTGTTTTAGTTTGTTTATTCAAATGTAATTTTATAAGGTCAAAGTTCTTATTAGTGATCGAAGGGTCAAAGGTTAAACTTTGTCCTTGGCGGGCGGTATGTTAATGTTTTATACATAGTTCATCAACATAGAACTAGATGGCGGTACAAAAAATCATTGTGAATCACGCTGTTGAGAACGTTTTGTAAAACTATAAGACCTCGGCTCAATAATTAATAAAATGTCTTAAGAACCAAATCGAAGTGTTTCATTTCGAGTCCGTGGAGTGCTTGCCGTCTGTTTACCGGATTTGTACAAAAATATAATTTGGAAAGCTATAATTGTAATTTTTCAGTTATATATAAACAAAGCAAACAAACAAAGCATAGGAACTAGCGTTGCGATCGCGGAAAACTGCGACCGCAGCCGATAGTTGCCGAACACGGCGCTGACACTATAAACGCTTTCTACACTCACAGCCCCACACTAGGATTCCCTGTATCGTGGGTGCTATGGACACACACAGAGACAAATACACAAACACCCAGACCCAGAAACAGAAATCTAAATTCATCATTTAGAAATCTGTCTTGGCCGGGGATCGAACCCGGGACCCTCTGCGCGTCAGACCGGCATGGTGACCGCTCCGCCACGCGGGTCGTCGCTTACACAAATTAAAAGATTTATACAAAAATTAAAAGAATAAATTATTTACGTTTCTAATAATTACAGACTTTTCTCTTATGTTTGTATCTAAATACGTTCTAGGTAACATTTTCATAAGTTTATACTTATTTTAATAATTATAGGTATAATTATTTAATGTCCTATTTTTTTATAGAAAATTGTCCCCAATAAATATCGGGACATCTCTACAAATTGCAAACGTCAATCAGTCAGCTGTCAAAATATGTGTCATTTCACAAGAAGTGGGTGTTCGATGTAGGTACAATAACGATTTTAACAAATAAACATTTAACGCCGTATGTGTCGCAATAAACAGTTATGACCTCTTGAAGCGGAGTCATGGAAGGGCTACCTTCAGGGGATATACAGGCGAAGTATCAGAAATTGGCGTCCGAATATTCGAAGGTAACATTACTTAACGGTAACAATAATCTTTATGCAGTCGGCAATTTGTGTGAATTCGTTGTTTCCGCTTTTAGTTGAGGGTGCACGTCAAGGTGTTAAAAAAAGGCGTTCTAGATGAGCAAGCTAAATCAAATGAATTGAGGGAGATACTAAAAGAAAAGGAGAAATCTTTAAGGAAAGGAGAATTAGAGATAGACTCTCTAACGTTTAGAAACCAGCAGTTGACGCGGCGCGTGTCCGTCCTTCAAGATGAACTTGATCTTTTACAGGTTAGTTTTATACATGAATAATTCAGTACCTATTTAAAGAGAGTGACATATGAACAAGGATCCCCTTGTATTCACAACAGTATACATATCAAATGCTGTACTAACACTGTACTCATACCTTATCAGAGAAATATCTACAAATCTACATACACACAATATCAACACTCTAACTCATGTTTCTGTCATTGAACTGTTTATAAATTGACTATTGAACATAATAAGAATTGGTTCCAAGACTTATTGTATTGTGATCTAAGGAAAGATCTACACACAAAGTAGTGTAGTTTTTATTTAAATGTATAATGTTTATTATTGTTTTTTATAGTTAAAATTATCAAAAAAATCTAAAAGTAAAGGAGATGAGAAGCCAGCACCATCCACCAGTTCAGCTCCTCTGGACTCAGGGTTACTACAAGAGGAGTTGCAGAAGAAAATTATTGAGAATGCCCAATTTGCCTCACAGGTAATGAAACCAACCACAGGTATTGAAACCACTCTTTAAACATCTAAAGCAGCACATAAGAAGTATTTTTAAAAGGTGTAGATGGGTTTAATATGAGTCCTCAGGAGTGGCAATGTACCTGTGATCAGCTTTAGATAGATCCTGTTCAATATAAAGTAAGTCACACATGTCCCAATGGACATGTGTCTTGCCATCACATCTGCAAACTCATTTTCTACCCAACCTAATGAAAAAAACAATGGACCATTTAAACTCATTTTTGTCATGTCATCAACCACCAAGTATTTACATTTTACTCATAAAATAAAGTAGATAAATAGATTAAGAATGATAACATTGTTCATGAGTATTTGTGATTTGTTTAATACCTTGTTAACCAGTAGTAAAAGAAAACAAAAGATTTAATATTTAAGCCCACCAAAATGTATGTTTTTCTATTTTCCTTCTTCATTTCATAATACACGTGATTATAGTACTAAGTGTGTATCAAATAGCAAGTGTTCTTATGTCTATTAAATTGTTTATGCTTATGTAGTGTTAGTGACCTCCTTTCCTGCAATCTCCTGTCCAAAGATAAAATTACAGTGTTACTATTTCCTAACTCATACTATCAGCAATGCAGATTTTCCATTGTATTGTAACATTTGTAATAATTGTCTTTGTTTATACACTTTTAAATGTGTTTTCTTCTTAACATATTGTACTCATAACTGCTCATAATTCTTAATGTCTTCTATGGTGGATAGATATACTGGTCTGATGCGTAGAGAGTTCTGGGTTTGATTCCTGGCCAGACAGATATGTAAATGATGTATTTAGATCTGTCTGTTCTGTAGTCTGTTCTAGATCTGGATATTTGTGTATTTGTCTTTGTGTGTGTTCATGGCACCCACGACACAGGGAATCCTAGTGTTGGGCAGTGAGTGTAGAAAGTGTCTATTTTTTATTTGTAAATTTCAATTTAAAATAAAATAATATTTTTTTATCTTAGCTTTCAGACAAAACCTTCGAAGTGTCACAGTTGCAAGCCTCCATAGAAGACTACCAAAGGCATCTAAACGAATCTGAAAGTAAATACAAGTGTGAAATAGCTAAGTTGAAGAACAAAAACCAGGAGTTGCAGTTTTCACTAGAAGAAGCCCAGAAGCTTAGTGGTACTCCAAATAAGGCTCTTGTGGGAAGCAGTCAGCCCATGAGTTGTAATGGTGACTTCTTCTCAGAGGCAGGGAGTTTGGTAATATATTTAATACGCCATGATTAAAAAAGTAATTGATAATAACCATACTATTGTAGGAGTTGAAGGTAAAACTATTTGTGATGCCATTGTCATGAAGCTGTTACTGTCCCACTGCCGAGCATGGATCTCCTCTTGAAATGAGAAGGATTAGGCCATTGTCCACAGCACTGGCCAAGTGCATATTGGTAGACTTTACATACCTTTGAGAATTTTTAATAAAAAAAAATAAATAAATAAAAAGATTCTCAAGTAGGTGACCTCACATAATTTTCCTTCATTGTTAAAGTAAGTTATACTTAAATTGCATAGTGTTTTTTACTTTTTATTTAAATGTTTTATGACACAATTTGACCTTCACCGTGTATTATCTATTACAAATTATTAACACATTTGTGGTACATATAAAATTAGTTGCCTTCTAAGTTCTAATAGTATAATCTATCCATTACAGGTGGGTAGTGAAGATGCTCTAAGTTCTGTGGATGACCTGCACATAAATGAGCAACTGACTACTAAGGCACACACATTAGAACAAGTTAGTATTTGTATTTAATTTCTTTATTTTACCTAAATGTTTAAATACAGTGTACAGTGAAATTCGTGATTGAGGTGTCGTGATTTTGATAAAATTCTATACTGAATGCATAAAATTATAATGTGATAAATTATAATGAACCTCTTTGTTAAGGCTTTTTTTTTCAATTTATATGTCATACTTTTTCACTTAAATTTATAGCATTTTATTTCGAATATAATATAATAAATAATAGTAAAAGATGAAAAAGAATATTGAAGAATAATATACAGAAGGCCAAAGACATGATTAGTTTTTAGCAATGACTAGCCAACATAAATCCAAAATCTTCTAGATATTTTTTTTGTTAAATCTGAAGCTATTAACAAGTTGTGTTCCTCCTTCCTTCATGCAAAATTCATATCATGTGTTTTTTTTTGTTTTTTTTTTTTTATTGTTTATCCTAACAATTACTATACTATCTGATGGAAAGTAGTCAACGCGGCTAGGGACATTTGCAGCACCAGAGGAGTCTCTAGTGCATCGCTTTGGCTTTGGATAAGAGCTCTCTTTGCATTTTTGTAGAGCCCTGGGCATACCTTAGAAGGAAGCACATTCTACATCTTACATGTTTGTGTGTATATTTTTTTTTATAATTTAGGAGTAGCAGACGAGCATGCAGTCCACCTTATGGTAAGTTGCCACTGCCGCCCATGGACATCTGTAATCAACCCCAGATAGGATTAGATATTCCTACCTGAGGTCGGCCACAGATGCGCCGCTACACCCGAGGACTAAGCTGGAACGCCTCGGAGAAGTATGTCTCCCTTACCACACCCTTCAAAACGGAACACAGCAGCCTAACACTGCTGTTATTAGGCAGAAAAAGGTGTGGCGATGGTGCCGCCTGAGTTGAACCACAAAGGGTTCTACCACCTTCAAAATTTGCAGGAAAACCAAAAACTCCGTATGGAGTACGAGCTGTTGCAAATGGAGAACGAGAGCCAGCGGCTGGAGATCACGCGGCACGTGGCGGCCGCGCAGCGCCGCCGCGGCGACGGACACGACTCCGGCGACTTCAATAGTTTTAACGACACGTCTATAGGTGAATAAGTCTTATTATTTATTTACTAGCTGTGCCCCGCTGTTTCACCCGATTTATTTCTTTTTAACGCGGGTGAAACCGCGGGGCACAGCTAGTTCTAAAATATAAGTATCCTAAGTTACTCCTTATTACATCAGCTACCGGCCAATAAAAGCCTCGTCAAAATTGGTTCAGCCATTTCAGAGATTAGCAAGAACAAACAGACAGACAGACAAACAAAAAATGTAAAAATGTTATTTTGGTGTATGTACCATGTATATACATGTAGTAAAAAGCGATTATTTTAATATTTAAAACAGACACTCCATTTTTATTTATATGTGTAGATTAAACACCAACGTAATGCCACTATAATTATAGGTGTTAAATGAAAACATAAAAAATAAATAAATGTTACAGTCGTACCTCTACCTTTACTTTCGTTGTCATCGTCAACCCATTAGTGTTCCACTGCTGGGCATGGCACCAAGCAGTTAAGCTCATAGTCCACCATGCTAATCAGGTGCTAATTGGTAAGACTTTAGAGGACGTTTTTTAATATTTCTTTTTATTGGTGTATTTAATATTTATCATTGATGTATTTATCATTAATTGTATAACTTGACCCTTTGTATTGACAAGTTATATTTACGCCCGATAATTTGTCTTGTTGACCATGATTCTTATGTATTGATTACCCAATAAGTGGCTGTGTATTCAAATTATTTATAGATTGTATATTTATGAGGTATACATTATATAAATTGTTATTATGCAACCTTTAGTCCCATATATCAAATCACATTGATGATGGCATAGTCCGCGTAAAATTGCTAGTCCGCTCTGATTATAGAAGTAAATCGCGTCGCCATAGCAAATTGTATGACTACATCTGCTTGCAACAACTTCAGAGCGGATTAGCAGTTTGGCGCAGAGTATGCGAGTGTTATAAAGAATGTTTAAAATTGATGAGAACTTGAACCAAATTATATTTATTATTTTACTCATCAAATAAACACATTGTCATGATTAAAAATAATTGTTACACATAAAAAAATCTTAAAAAACACCCTTGAAACATTTTCAGACGCTGAAGGCAGAGTTACAGGGTTATTAGGAAGCTTGGAAGTACCGTTCTTGGTGAACCACGAGGTGCAGGTGCGGGAAGAGAGGATGCAAACCTACTTTAGGAATAAGATTAGCGAGTTGTCAGCCCAGAGGGAGGAGCTGGAGAGCAAGACTGAACATTATATGAAAGAAGTGAGTTGTTTCATTGATAAGAAAATGTGAAAATTTTTAATGTGATATCAATAATTCTAAGGTTTTATAATAATATTATTTAATAGTATTTCGTACAATGCCTCCACGCGTCATTAATTCTCGTAAATCCTTATATTCTTATATAAAGAATTATTTTTTAATATTTAAATTAATTTACTACAAAAGTGTGGTATTTAGTTTTGTAAACTATAATTTATTTATAATATGTTTCTAAAGATACATCTTGTAAGGATTTGCATCATATCATAATGTTGATAGGTTTTGCATTCTTGGGATATTTTTTGTTAACTATTTTCGTATGATATTAATGTATATTATATACGACGAGACAATATTTTTCAATGTGAATATTCAATGTGGTATCATAGATTAGTAAAGATTACTCACTCCTAACAAGAAAATGTAACCAGTTTTGAGAATTAAAATAGTTGTGTAAAAAAAGTTTTGCCATGTCTCCGTGTTAAAATGTCCCTAAAATATTTGAAATACTTATTTATTTATTATGTAAATTACGCAGTATTAGACATTTATTCCTAAATTTTCTATAAAAATGTTTTTTATTTGTCAAGAATTCAAAACAATAACTGACATATCAGCCGTTTGTGCCTTCATTCAATTTCAAGGCGGCGAAGTATCTTCACTAATATATGTGTGGTATACAATATTTTTCAGTGCGAATTGCTGCGGTTGAGGTTCGAAGAACTGGAAAATGAAAAAGAGACCGACGCGCAGACGATACAGGAGAAACATAACACCATTAGCAGATTGGTAAGACTCAACCACTTCATAATAGCACACAGTGAATAAATCTTTATAAAGAGCTCTTTAATCACTATCTGTCAAATATTCGGAAAACATGAAATTAATTTAAAAATTATATTATGTATGATTGAAGCAGTGGCGGGCTAAGGTCGTTGGGGGCCCGGGGCGGACGGTTGAATGGAGGCAACCATTGTAAAAAGTTCGCCTGTGATTCGGTGACCTTTTTTTTTCGCTGACTGATAATAATAATAATAACATTTATTTGCAGAAATAAGGTACAATTTAGATGGCATAGTACATGTATAAAGGTCCTCTTATTTTACCTATTGAGGCATGCAAATTACAATAGCACACGTAATATGTAATTATCACGTACAAGTCACTATGATAAAAGTTTAAGTATTTATATAGAAAATGTCATGTCAATATAATTATTCAAATATTTAAAGTTACAGAAACACACCTTAACTTGAGAAGTGCAATATACGCATTTCATAGATTGTTTGGTTCTGATGACCTTTTTTTAGCAACTGTGTTTGGAGGCCACCCAAGATCGAAAGTCCGAGGCGGACCGCCCCTTCTGCCCCCCGTTAAGCCGCTAGAGGATTGATGTTATAAGTAAATTGCCATTGTGCCTTGTGGGCAATTATGCATATATTTTATTCAGTGTTTCAATTTAATATTTTGGTGGTTATATTTTACATAATTTAAAATTGCAATATACTAGATGTTATAAGAACATATAATTGATTTGTCTATATATTTTTGCGTTCTTACGTATGTTAATATTTTATTCTTATATTTTGCTTTACTGCGTAGGATAATGATTTTCGATCGGATGTATGTATGTGTCATTCGTTAGCATGCTGTACAGTGTACAGCCCAAGTAGCTTAACGGCATTTATCATATAAAGTATCCTTGAATGCATCTAAATTGTGGGAGTGACATAAGCTATATTTTTAAGCGGTTCTTTTTTTATAAAATTTCCAGTTATCCAGTTTCCAGTTATCTGACGACCCGCGTGGCGAAGCGGTCACCATACCGGTCTGACGTGCAAAGGGTTCCGGGTTCGATCCCAGGCCAGACAGATATCTAAATGATGAATTTAGATTTCTGTTTCTGGGTCTGCGTGTTTGTGTATTCGTTTATGTGTGTGTCCATGGCACCCACGACACAGGGAATCCTAGTGTGAGGCTGTGAGTGTAGAAAGCGTTAGTTATCAATTGAACCTAATATACTTTAAATATGAATGTTTCCAGGAGGAAGAGTTGCACTCGACGTCGCACAACTACGAGCAGCAGATGTGTGTGCTGACGGAGCACGTGGCCGGCCTCAGCGAGCAGCTCGCGCGGCAGCACGACCAGCTGCAACACCTCAAACACCAGCTCAGCACCAAGAAGAAGTAGTACCATTAACTGGAAGTAACCCTTCTTCAATAATTGGTGACTGGTTTTGCTAACCTTTATCCCTTCTTCAAAGCTGGCAAAATAAAAGCCTGGTGTCCGTAGCCCACGGTGACTGCTTTCAATAAAGTAACCAGCCTACCTTATCACAAGATATACTTATAAAAAAGGTACCAAGAGTACTATTTAGAAACCAACAGCTAAACTAAAGGTATCAATTTGGAGGTGTTTTATTAGCAAAGGAACGTGGGCTGTGCACTAAAACAGTCTCAGACAAAGTTATCGCCACTTACGCGACCCTTATTACCAGAAAAGGGTAGGCCTATGGAATAACCTCTATATAAAAAAGACCTGCAAAGCAACAGCTATAATACAGTTGGCATCGTAGTTATTCCATTATGAGAAAGTATTAAGCATTAAATTGAAACAGTTCTGAATTATCATACTGAAAAGGTCATATTATAATCATCTCTGAGTACCATTACTACCAAGGTGAGACCTGGCACTGAAACAGTTTCAGCCTCACTCACAGAAAAAGTACCTACAGAAAGTACCACTAAGAAAGTAGTACCCGCTAATTCTAAAATAAACTATGTACTGGGAAATAGACTAAACGAATGAATGAGTATTTGTAAGTAGTTGCCCTTTAAAAGAACCTATGATCTATGATCTAAATTTAAGTTTAGGTCATAAGTTACCAAGTCTAATATACTTTTAGGTCATGTTTGAATCCTGTAATATATACTATACTAAACATATCGCTGCATTGCAAGAAAAATCGCACAACTCAAAAAAGGTAATTATCCAAGAGAGCCACCTTAAAATTAAACGTTTTCTTTTCAAGATCTTTTTAATAAATGAATTAAATGAAAAATATAGTTATAATTAGTTATATACATATGTAACCGTATAGTTAGACACATTAAAATAGGAAATATTTTAGATTTAATTTTACCTTTAACAAATCAATGAATTTTGAGTTGTGCGGCATTTCATGCAAAGCAGCGATAAATTAAATGATAAAGATCAGTTAATACTGTTTATGACATTCTAATTAATCCAGTTGTAAAGTTGCCTTATTGATGGAGATAATTAATCAAAAATATACCTCATTTTAGAAATAATATTTAATAGATATTTAGATTTTACAAAATAATCGAGAGTAATAATTGGCACTGCCTTAAGAGATATATGATAAAACAAATAAGTGTTTAAAATACTATTTGAATGGCCTTCATGTCCTTTTAAGTAGGATATATTAAAAATCTTTTGTTACCCACGGAATAATTGTGTTTTTTAAGTAATTGCCTCTAAACCTTATTTCTCTTTGAAAAACACGTTTGCACACTCGTACACGTTCGGGTATACATAGAAGTATTAAGACTTCCACGCACACAAGCACCTACTTAATGTGGTACTCTAGCAAAGTTCATAATGCTACAATGCTCCTATATTCTGATAGAGTTAAATTACTTACATAAAGTTAAACCATTGGCTAAGCCAATAGCCTACTGTTACCGGATAAACTATAAAACGTTTACCTATTATCCATAGATTAGTAAAGATTACTCACTCCTAACAAGAAAATGTACCCAGTTTTGAGAATTGAAATAGTTGCGTAAAAAAGTTTTGCCACGTCTCTGTGCTAAAATGTCCCTAAAATATTTGAAATTATTATTTATTTATTACGTAAATTACGCAGTATTAGTTATTTATTCGTAAATTTTCTCTAAAAATGTTTTTATTTGTCAAGAATTGAAAAAAAGAACTTACTAAAATAAGCTGTTTGTGGCTTCATTCAATTTCAAGACGGCGAAGTATCTTTACTAATCTATGCTATTATCTTAAAATGGTTTTGCTCCAACGGGTACCGTTTGCAATGTGTCGATGTCACACCCCATATTGTATGTATTAGCAATGTTGAGCCTGCTTCTGTCGTCGTTTTTAAATATTTATTTACGTATGTGTTAAGTTGTCCGTGGGTAATAAAAATAATAAAAAGGAACCATTAATTATCACTTATCGCAATAATTAGAATTTTAGCGCTTGGATTGATAAGCTAGATGTCATAATTTGCTACTGTTATCTTATGTCTTACGATGGTCTGCTTTTCAGATGTAGGTGTAATTCATCTTCATTTAGAATTAACTATATAGACACGTAGATAAATTAACGAATTTAATGTAATATTTGTGACAAATTCAAATATTTGTGTGTTCAAGATTTAAGTGAGATTGTTTATGTCATCATCCACTACGTTTGTCATTTTGTTTGTCTTAATATACTGAATTACTTAAATCTAAGAATTTGAAAATTTTAGTCAACCCATTTCGGAGTTATTTCGCCGTAAACGTAGAAAATTGTATTACAGGTGTTATTGGCTGCATCAGCCTCGCGACTTGCTGCGTTCTTACCACTTCTTATTATACTATCATAAAAATATAGTAAGTTAGCTATATTGTACGAATGTCACGTAATGTTTTACATATTTGTATGTTACAGTAATGTTAACGCATGTCCAGCGTAGGTTAAGCCTAACGTTAAGCTCTGTTCCCAGTTGTAAGAAATTGTAAAGATGTTATATTTAAATTAATATTACAATTATTGTACCTATATGTCAAAGTTGCCGCGCTATGTGGCTGTTTATATTTTTACCCGATATAATGTATGTAATATAGTTATGCTCTAATATGTAATAGTTACATTTGCTGTAGTTATTTTTTAAATGCTTGATCTCGATAATGGTTAAACTTGGAACACATTACTGTCGGGGTGTGTTGTAAAGGAAAAGTGTACTTTTGCTATTAGTTGTATAATAAATTTTATCTTTTGGAGATTTTTTCCTTTATTCATTTATGTTAGGTCGCTAGATATAAAAGATATGGTAAAATGTGAAAGGTGTAACAATTGAGCCGAGTTTTCAGCGGTAATCACCTCTAAGTAATGTGTTTTCAGCTTAAATTATGGTGTATAAGGAATGTCAAGTTTGAAAATAGTTTAAAACAAATATTGTAGAGATTCATTCTATTTTTTTCCTATGCCGAAACTATCATGTATTCAAGATCAATTTAAAAATCGGTTTTGAATTCTTTAAATTCAAATATACATATTATGAACTAATATTTACTGATTCCTAAAAATGTATCCAGTCTCCAGGACACAAGTAGTAATATTGTGTATTATTTTATCTAATGTCTTTAAAAGCATTCCTGATTTTTAGTGGGACTTTGTGGACGAGGCCTAAATATATTTAATTTGCTTATTTACTTGTATTTGATCGGCTAGTGATTTATTCTTAATATCTTAATCAAGTGATTTACATTTTTGAAAAATATTTTCGTTCATTTTGTAAAATTTGAGTTATTATTAGTGGCCAGTTATCTGTTTATTCGGTTCAAAGGACATACGCCTTTTTTAATTTATTGACCATAAAGATATGATAAGATGCAACAAGTTTTTTGATGCCGTGATGAAATATAAAAATATATGATTGCAGCATTAGACTGAACGTTTCCCATCCCTGAATAAAAATTATAAAACATAAACCCCTTTAAATTTAGTAGAAGGGAAGAAATTTAAGGTACAAATTATGCGGTTCTTCAAGAAACGTATTACTAAAATTGTTAAAATTCAAAATGTATGCAGCTTATTCTTCAGCAAATCTGTACATTGCATTTTCACTTTCGACCTCTTAATTATGTTCGAGCTTGTTAAAATGTCTGTTTTAAGGGCATCCGCTAAAATGGCACTGAAATATAATATAAGCAGTGCTTTAAGAGCGCAGCAGGCGCCCGCTTGTACACTTGTTCTCGAAATTAATTGAGCATGACCAAAAAACACCGCGTATTGCACGTGATAAGCTGATAATGCGGGCGCCCGCTCCGTGCACACGTGCCAGTTTTAGCGGACACCCCAAGCCCAAAAAAAATCTGTAAATATTTCTTTATCATAAACATAGAACCGTTAGAATTATTGGACTTGCAAATGATCTTATTACGAAATCCGCTAGCTGCTTTTATAAGTTCTCTTTACATCCCTAACTTGGCGCTAGAAAAATTGCTTACGCACTAAATAGTGTACCAAAATGTTAAATTATAATTGTGTAAAAATGAGTATATACAATGTGTATTTATAAATATCAAATAAAATAGTTTTAAATAAATGTGGTTTTATTTCAAAAAATATAGAAACATCCATACATGAAAATAATTTGTCAATGTTTTTCACTGGTCATAAAAAAATCTAAAACCATTATTCTGAAATTAATGATAAATTAACCAATATCATTATTTTCCTTAATCTCCACACCTCTTTCCAAAAATTGTTCAAGAGGTATACGGCGTAATAAGAGTGATTCCTATATCCGATTACTTAAAATCAGCTTAAAATATATATTTTTTAAATACGTTTTTAATTGGTGGAAGGAATTTCAAAGAATAATTTCGCTATATTTTTATTGATAAAATTTAAAAAAATATATATTTATCAGATTCTATTCTATAAAAAATGTCAAATTATTCCTTGAAAACCTCTATATCGAAATGGATGTATTTTTTTGTAAAATAGGTAAAAAAAAGTTATTAATGAAAGTTGTTTCCAAAGATTGCCCGAATAAAGCGTGAAAACCTGTGGCACAGTACAAATAACCATATTTCTACTGTGCCTGTGGTGAAAACGATTTGCACCATTTTAATCTTATATATAAAATTCTCGTGTCATGTTAGTTACAGTACTCTTCCGAAACAGCTTACCGATTTTCACAAAATTTTATATGCATATTCAGTAGGTCTGAAAATCGGCCTACTATCTATATTTCATATCCCAAAGTGATAAGGGTTGTTCACCCTTAACATTTTTTTTATTTATATGACGACAATAGTTCAAAATACATTTTTTGCAAAATTGCTTGCTTCACGTTTCCTCAATATGATCTCAAAATGTACCAGTACCAGTAAAAGTACCAGGGTAACCCCTGGTACTTGTACTTGGTACTTGGTACAAGTTATGTTAATAACTCTCGAGGAGGTCGTTCTTCCAAAGTGATTCATAGTATGCATCTCTAAGCGTGTTCAACAAAGTGTGAGTGAGATGAAATGCAGAATATAGTTGTTCTCTTCACGTTACCGTATACGCGCTAAATACGAGTGAGACACAAGATGGAACGAATTACATGCTGCCATCTATTGAAGAACTTAAGTACTTTTTAATACATCGGTTATCGCGTTATTTTATAATTGTAACAAAAGATGTCGCTGTTGAAAATTGGAAAGAAAAGATTGTATGAAAATCATTGTGTATAAAGTAAAAGTAAATTTTAAGAAAGCTGGACAAGAAATTTCTTTGTGTTACATAATTTTATATTCAGTTGAGGTAAGGTAAAACTTTTTAATTTGGTCAGCAGAATTTTATAATTACCTACACGTTTCGTTTGGCGGGAAATTTCATAGATTTAACATTCGCGGATAAGAAGAAAGTATATCAGGTGTTTGCATCAATATATTGTAGAACATTTGCATGTGTGATAACAACTAACAAAAGGAACACAAACATTTTAGTTTGTAATAGCATAAAAATAATGTATTTTGAACATATTGCGCTTTATACCCAGTGAATTGAAGGTGTAAGGAAATTTATATTATAAAGTTTTTTTATTACGCGTCTAGATCTGTTGTATTTGTATTTTTTAAAGTTTACCTTTTTGATACATCAAAGAAGTTTAACTTCTTGCGTGTGTACATATGATATACGCTTTTTCATATAATGTAGAAGCGAGCATGCAGTCCATCTGATGGTAAGTAGCTTCTGCCGCCCATGGACATCTGTAATCAACTCCAAATAAGATTAGATGTCAACTTAAGGCCGACCACAGATGCGTTGCTGCGTCTGAGGACGCTTCGGAAAGACATGTCATCCTTACCACACTCTTTAAACCAGAACACAGCAGCGTTAATAGCAGTGTTAAGTGTTATAACTGGTAGTGTAGTAATAATAATACGTGTGGCGATGGTGCCGTCGGAGTCGAACCACAAAAAGTTCTACCACGTTACTAGTTACGTGTAAGGGACAGCCCTACACGTTAAGGATGCATCGCGCCAGCCCTACACCGTTCTCAAGCTGCATCGTGTCTTCGTGGAACGGCCGGTGCAGGTGGCCGTCCACCATGGGAACAGTTCACATCCATCGCGGAAAGTGACTCTACCTATCACATCATTTATTTATTTTATTTTATTTTGTTACAAGTTGTGTAAAATTTGAGTTGTATAAAATAAAAATTAATTCATTCGCGAAATAGACTGCAATTATTTCCTCGACGCCCAGCTCCCATAACTACCTTAAAAATATTTGTAAACAAATTATGTTTCATATGCTATAAAGAAAACACCGGGCCGTATGCACAACTTTGTATTATAACGATAATCATAAGCACCTTATAATATGTCATCTGTTACAATATTTGTTTTCAACAGTTACATTATCGTTATAAATATTTATACAAAATTTATCAATTTGTCGAACAGCTTTGCAAATAATTCGCTAACGTGAAGTCAGTACATGCACACGATTTTGCGAACCATACACATCGTTGCGAGCGACCGCCCCACACTGCTATAAATAATCGTACAAAATTGCACTTTGACGCGTATTCAAGCGCCATGCTAAATATATTTATTTCATATACATCGTGTTTACCTAATTTTAATTCTTAGATTTATGTAAATGCTAAGGTGCGGCGCAGTCGCTCGGACTCGATTTCAGTAGAAACAAGATCTATTGCAGGTGTAGCCGCTTGTGGTCGTCTCCACGCGTATTATAAAAAGTAATACTGCATTAAATTATTAGTAGAAGAGTTTTAGAAAATGCAACAATTAATTCCAAATTCGTGTAAGTAGCACGACGTATCAAAATTTTAATAATACGTGGAAACTTCAACACAACCGGTTACACCTACAGCAGAACGTAAGAGAAACAACAAATTGATTTACTATAATTTTACAGTCAATTCTTAACCACTTAACCACTGGACATATATTAAAAAGTTATTATGTACAGAAAAATAAATACAGTGTAATACATAGGCGTTCTCAGTCACACGCGTTCAAGTCGAAGCTCATCCTATTATAGTACATTTACACATACATATATAAATTTTCGTTCACACAGTGTTCATTCAGTTCATGGCGTCAACGCAACCTTTGGCACTCTATGCACACAACTAAAACAATAAACGAAGAGAAAAATAATACAAAACAAAATGCAAGAATGTGAGTGTCCATAAAAAGATACCGCTAAATGTACCGTAGGCTAGAAGTGTAGGATTAGGTCGAATATGTTATATATATCTTGACGGACAGTCGTAAAAAATGTGACACGATATTCATGCCTACAGGGGCACACTAACACCCGTTAATGATAATAATCAATCTATTCAATGATTGATTACTACAGATCGGAATTTGACAATTTCTGTTTATAAGAAATCGTCACATTTCGATCTTTAGTAGGCAAAAATTGGATCGATTGATATTATTAACAACGGGAAATAAAGCGCCGTACACTGAATGATCGTTATGTAATCATAACCAACAAACCGAGCCCTTTTTATTGTCTCTACAACTCTGTTTCAAGACATATATAACATATCTGTAATAAAAATTATGGCTAAGTGTTGTAAACTAAATATAAATAAAAAAGCGACTAATTCATATCCCTGGCATATTTGTCGCCTTTTCCGAATCATAAATATGTATCTCGAGCTAAATTCATATTGTGTCGCCATGTCTGTAAATTTTTATAAGACTTTTCGCAAAAAATTAATCAACCATTTGACCCTTTTACCATAAATATACAAGTTGAAAAAGATGATTTTGAAATAAAATTATTTTTTGGGTTACCAACAATCGAATCGAAGTCAATTATTTTGGAGGGAAACAGTAATGTTTTACACTCCTTGTACATTATGCCTAAGATTGACAAAAGGTAAACAGAATATGCCCTTTATTATGTTGTAGTCTCTATCCGCATTATGCAAGTTAAAATGTTGCTATGGGTTTAGCTTAGAGATACATATTACTTCAAAGCACGCTAATACAGAAACACACTAATCGACAAGTACATGGGTATAGGTCATTTCATTCGTTCGTGCACGCGATCCTACATAAATTAACTGAACAAATACAACTTTGTACTTACTATATTCCCTCACCACGTAATTCCCTATTAATTCTAATTCTTGTTTTGCTTTCAGTAAAACTTTTCGTAAAGTATTTTCGCGACGAAAACTGAATGATTGGATAAAACTCTTATTGCATATAATATAATAGTAGCAGACGAGCACGCAGTCCATCTGATGGTAAGTGTCTATTGCCGCCCATGGAAATCTGCAACCAACCCCAGACAGGATTAGATATTCCTACCTGAGGTCGTCCACACATGCGCCGGATATAAGTCTAACTATACATTCTCGAGTTAATACTTATAGACTACACGCACGAACGAATGAAACCGTATATAATAACATGAACCCTGCTTACTCGAAACAAAACTATTATTTCAGTCGTGATTATAATAGAAACGGTAAATTTGTAGTGCCAAGCTAAACAATCCTAGATTACAATAAAGGCGTAAATGGTGCCATATCAGTCAATTCTTAGTCATTACTGTGGCGTAGTGATAACGCGATAAGAATAGCGCCGAAATACCTTGAAATATACAGGGTGAATTTTTAAAACGGGCCTTCAGGGCCAAATCGGAAACTATAAGGATAAGCGAAAAATGCTGAAAGGAGTTACGAGGCCGATTTTGATAAAAACTAAAACTGCATCATTACTTTTTTAAAATAGCTTTTTCCCTAGCCTATTACTATTACTTTCTCATACTAAGCCGTATGTCATAGTCATAACATCGAATAATTAGTTGATTAACCAACAAATTCTTCAATGGTATGACTTATGTCTGTTTCTAAAGAATTATACATAAATCATTTGTTATGTATAATCCTTAAGGATTAGTATGCCAATGTATGGAAAAATACGTATTTTCTTCAAAATTTTCCTTTTCCTTTAATTTGTCACATAACATTACTTCCCAGAATTTGATCCTTATAAGCGACACTATCAGATAGTGGAATAATATAGAGGTGTCATTTTTTTCAAAATGAACTCGTTTGATTCCCGGCTAAGGAAAATAATATTTAAAAAAAATAATGATGCAGTTTTAGTTTTTATCAAAATCGGCCTCGTAACTCCTTTCAGCATTTTTCGCTAATCCTTATAGTTTCGGATTTGGCCCTGAAGGCCCGTTTTAAAAATTCACCCTGTATAACGACTTCTTTCACAATGATCTGAAAAAAGAAAAACTTTTTTCGAGATAATATTGAACAAAGACATTGATTTTATGTAAGAATTTCTGAATTGAACTATGGGCTCAAGTAGAGCTTATTTTAGTATCGGCGATCGATCATTTCCCAGCTTTTCTTTCGCTATATGGAGAGAACAACCGCGACACGGGCGTTAGAGCGCCGATAGCTTCGTTTGGACGCTCGATGCAGCCAACTGAATGACAAACGCAATGCAGCATAATGCAGGCAGGTATCGAAAAAATCCATCGTGGCGGATTTTCTCGACGGAACATATCGTCAAAACGTGAAACGTCGATACTAAAAGTAGCTAGTCTGCTACAACCTTAAATGAAAAATAAATTACAAGCGTTTTTAATAATTCTTATAAATATATTCAAAACATTTACTAAGACATTGTGAAAGAGGCCTTAAATGGTGATAAAATAAAGAACTATTTGTGTATCAAAATTGCAAATAACTATTGTTAAGTAGGTATAACATGTTATATATTTCTACAGGGTTAAAATTGTTTATCTAATATAATTTATATAATAGTCCTATGAATTCTAACTAAAGTTAGAACCTTTATAGATAACAATTTGGGATTAATCTTAAGGGAATAATGTATTCACGCGCTCTATATACTTTGGACGTTAATTCACGCAAATTTATAGATAATTAAAGGCAATTAATTAAATTTTCATTTTCCAAAATAGTTTGCGAAAATTTTGATTTGTGTTTGAAACAAACGGAATGAAGTAATGTTTAAAGTTACTACTCTCATAGTATAATAGAATTAATATTAGTAACCACACCATGACTTAGGGGTAGTTAATGTTTAAATAGTTAAAATGGAATGATGTTTCTTATGAATACATAGACTAAGTAATTATATAGACTGCTAACGGGTTCAAAGACCATTTAATTATAAACAACAAAAAAAAAATTGTTTCATTCTATTTTTTGATGCAATACATTAGTAAAGTAGTAAACACTTTTTCATTAAAAAATAAAAATAGAGAAACAAAAACCACTCCGAAAATAATTTTATTTCATATTTATGTTACGAGATTTGTAATTTATGTATGTAAGGACTTACTTTGGATTAGATCTATTCGACTTATGTGTTACCAGAAATCTCTATACAAATTACTTAGCCTTTGTATGAATATTTGCATTATACATATCTATATAAAAACAATACTCTAAATTAATCACATTTTTTATATTATCCGAAAATGTTTATGCCCTCTAGAATACTTTACGTTTCATTTAAATTTTAAGAGCTACGTTAGTAAAAGATTAATATATATTTTTTAGGACAATAACAAGTAAGAAAATAAATACTGATATAAATTCATTTCAATATACGATGCTGAAAAATGTACTAGATTACTCACATAAGTACAGAACTGATTAAGGATGAAAATAGATAAAAGTAGAAATTATAAGAAAAATAGAAAAAATCTTTAATTCGATTATTTCCCGTGTTCCACTTAGCGATTACATAAACCGTTCGTATATTATACATCTATATAGTTGCGATCGTTGTGATTGTTAAGTGGAGTCCCACGGAATTACACAAATTATTTCTATGTAAATATTTTGTTCAGCTTTCGGCGAAATTTAAATAAATGTACATAAAGCATTAGAGAGTACTTCTTCTTAACTTTAAATTTAGATGAACTTTCTATCGTGAACTTAAGAGATAAGTTTTTATTTCGACATATAATACTCAACATCGAAAATATAGAAAGACACTCACTAATTTTAAATAAAACGAGTCGTTATTACCCAATTTGTGATTTAATTACTTCCGCGGTAGAGACAATAAGGACAGTAATATCAAAGAAAGTAAATCATATAAATATGCAGGCACTATTCATTCATTCACGGTGGGTGATATTTTGTATGATTTTGTAACGAACGTGAACTAATTTAAGAGATATACCGGAGTTTTGATCCACCATCTGAGTGATATAATCGATATTATTAAATCGATTTAAAAATATTGTTTGGTAAACATATATTTTTTCATTGTGTCAAAAAAGAGATATGACATTTATTCATGTTTTTTTAAGAACAAAAATACTATAGGATTTATATATCGGCAGATGTCTGTTCGCTCATAGAGAACGAGCGAGAGGTAAATACATTCGATTACAACCTTTATATAATCAAATTATATTTCATTGGATCAGACAAATTACTATCATACTTCAACGGGTAATTTTACTATGTAGTGGATCAAAACTTCATTCGGTACACCAAACTAAAACTCTATTAACATCTACGGACGTATTACGTGGTAGACATGGATCAGCTATTATTTATATTTACCAATAGATGGCCGATAGCCATTCACAAGACACATACAGATCTGTCACACACACATGTTGTCTTTGAATTATTTTGTAAATTTTCCATACTAGAACTAGCAACAACGGCAACAGACACATAATAGACAATATGACGTGCACACAAATAAAACTTACCGAGCATATTGGTAGGTAGCTTGCTTACCGTCCATAGATAATATACATTTTCAATTGATTCTACACAAAAGAAATACATTTAATTTCATAATATTTTTATGTCTTGTCATGTTAGGTACCTACCACATATAGTGTCCGTAGATATAAATAAAGCTATCTATTAATAAACTTGGATCTCGTACACTCCTGCACTAGCGTGAGGCGGTGCCGAGGGACTAACACTAACACAGGTTATTGTAGGCGACTGACACAGGTGAGTGTTTATATACATCTAACCACAATATTCATATAAAGTTTAACATATCTATGGCTTAGGGACGATTCGCATTGGATACTGTGGGGCGATAATGGATTTTATCAAATCATCAAAATTTTTAGGGTACTTTCATATTTGGGGAAACATGTAATTTACTAATATACAGTGTAATTTAATTTCATTTTGTATCTAACATTTCTAATGTATACATGTAAAGCATATCATGGTACACATGTACAAGTACATGTAGTACATGGTCATATGTACATGAACTACAAATCCAGGTATTTAAGATAGATCTTAAATATAATATTTAGAACATTCTATATAAATATATTTATGAATTTAGATGTTATGGATAGAACGATGTTTCTCGCACCACAGTATTCAATGCTATCAATACATCTAATAACGACATTTCCATAGTTAACCTTAACACTCGCAGACGTCCCGTAATATTAACGATTACCTTACAAAATGTTTACCAACACCTCACTGTACATAGTCTATATATTAGGAATATTTGTATAGTACAGGGCAATAGCTACAAACATTGCTAGGGTCGTCGGCCGACGCTCCTTCATCGCTCCCAAATAAAATATTACAAATAGAGTGTAGAGAATACATTAAATTGCGTCGTCTAATCAGTGATTTGTTAAAAATGTACGTGTAGAAAATATTTGTCTGTCCGTTCATCAAGTTATATGTACCGATAAGTATATCATTACACATTTTTTGTCTCTAATCGACCGCACGTGTGCGTTAAGTCACGAGTGTGTTGTTTTTAGAGGACACATATTATCCATTTTGTTATATATTTTCTCTTTATCGTACAATCAGATTCAATCCATCAACCAGCGACAGACGTATGTCCCGTTCCAATTATTTCGTTAACATAGCGTTAAAATACGAGACTTACATCGCGGTTATCATATCTTCTATCCACCAGTGTATGTACAGAGAGCGGTGCGGCGCACGCGCGGGTGTCCGTGCAGGCGTCCTTACTCGGGCGATTCCATGGGGGTATCGTCGTACGGGTGTTCCCATGCGGGTGTCTCCATGATGGTGTCGCCTTCCGGGTATTCCGGTGCAGGCGTCCTCGTTCGGTGCCCGTGCTCGCGCCTCGTGCGGGCGGTCCCACGCGGTCGTCCTCGCGAGTGCGGCCACAGGCGCGTGACACCGTGCGTGTTCCGCGCGTGCGTGCGTGCGACGCCGCGGTTCGCACGAGCGCGTGCGTGCGTGCGTACACCGCCGCGCATATCCCGCACGTGCGCGTGCGTGTCCCGCACGTGCGTGTGCGTGTCCCGTGCGTGCGCGTGCGTGCGGGCGCACGGGCGTGCATGCGGGTGCTAGCAGCGGTCGGGGTGCGGGTGCGCGGGCAGCGCGGCGTCGGCGCGCGCGTGCTCGCTCAGCGCTTTCACCGTGCTTGCGTCCGGCGGCAGCTCGGACTTCTTGCGGAGGAGCGGCTTGCTCGCGTTGTAAGCGCCGCGGGCCTGTCAACAAATAAACAATTTTATATCTTCGTTACTGCATTTGGAAAATAAGTTTCCATGTAATTTGTTGCAATTAAGTTGAAATAAGGTTTAAATCACTATGTTCAGTCTTTTTACTTCTTATTTTATTTTTTATCTCTTTAGTGTTATCCTCGAAGCACGACGTGGTCCCGCACTTGCCAATGCAAGTAATTTTTTCAGTAAAAACGAATAAATATATATTACTTCAATCTGTGTTATTCTGAAACTACAGTGTGTTGGCTTCCGGCCAACACACACACACACACACAGCACACATTGGTCACACATTGGTCGCATGAGGCGCACAGACTGCGTAAGCTCCAGTAAGTGCATGAACCGCATTGGCCCCCAGGCGGATGTTGCAATCCGCAGTAGCCTCACCGACTTCAACGGGGATTAGTCTAGATTATCACTCACATCAGTGTTGTTCTCGAAGCGCGGCGCGCTGAGGTCGGGCGCGGGGTCGTGGTCGCCGGCCGCGGCACACACGCCACACTGGCCGCACTGGCCGCACGGGGCGGCGGCGGCGGGCGGCGGCAGCAGGCCGCGCGAGGCGGGGTTGGCGGCCGCGCGCGCCTCCAGCCGCTGCCACAGCTCCTCGCGCTGCATTAGCCGCTCGCGCTCCCTGGTCGCACATTAATGGACATTTATGCAAACACATTTCACAGGGCATGTAATTGGATCGCAAGATAACAAAACGTACTCATACTTATACTCATACCCATACTTTTTGGTGGTAGAACCCTTTACGTGGCTCCGATGGTATCACCGCCACACCTATTTCTGCCTAATAACAGCAGTATTAATGCAGCGCTGCTGTGTCCTGGTTTGAAGGGTGTGGTAAGGGAGACATAAGTTTCCGAGGTGTTCCAGCTTAATCCACACGATATGGGGTTGATTACAGATGTCCCTCGGTGGCAGTAGCCACTTACCATCAGGTGGACTGTAAGCTCGTCTGCTACTCCTATATTGTATATTAAACAAAACATTTAATGTACAATGCAAATAATTAGATCACTAGATAATAAAGTATACTATAGTATGCTTTATTATCTAGCTATTAAAATGGCTTAACATATAACATATCTTGAGTGAGAAGTAATCATTGAAAATATTTCTTTCAAATGACGCTGTTAATAACAATTGCCAATTATTAAAATTTAGACTCTATTCATCATTTTGCTTTGAACCTTCCAAAAAATTATAGTATCCTTCAGGGGAGCCCCCTGACACCGCTACTTTTCCTACAACACAAACATGACTCACTTCTGTTTCTCTTGCTTGTACTGTTGCGTGCACTCGTCGAAGAGTTTCTGATTCATCTCCATGAAGAGCTTGAGGGCGTTGTACACCAGCCCGTGGATGGTCTTGTTCCAGTGGCTCTTCGTGTTGCGGTACAGTGACGGGAACATTATCGGCAGGATGTGCGTTGCGTTGTCCGATATCAGGGACATTATGTACTCGTTGTTCCAATAGTATAGCGCTCGTTCCGCCACCTACAACAATTTGACATTTATTAAGCAATACTTACGATTCCGATAGTACGTAATACATATTAAAATAAAATATATGTGGTGAGGGTGTAAGAAGTCTGTCTGTCTGTTTACTAGATTATATCATACTAACTAATCTCGTTTCAATAGTGCAGATTTAAGTAGCATATAAGACGTCTAATAACAATTAATTTACATATAGTAACTAGCTGACCCGGCAAACGTTGCATTGCCGTATAAATAAAAAAAATGTTAAGGGTGAGCAACCCTTATCACTTAGCGGGATGAAAAATAGATGTTGGCCGATTCTCATAGATACCGGATAAGCACAAAAAATTTCATCAAAATCGGTCAAGCCGTTTCGGAGGAGTATGGCAACGAAAACTGTGACACGAGAATTTTATATATTAGATAAAATAAGAAGAAAAGATATAACTTCTATGCCAACCCACTACAGCAGATGTAGAAACAAAACAAATATATAGATAATAACAAACAAGTTTCAGCAGATATTAACGCACAATAATCACATCTAGTAGCACACTAAAATCTACACACAAAAATTGAAGGATATTGAGAATAAGATATATAAGCTTTTAGAATTCTATGTGCTTCGACTCCGGCGGCACCACGGTCACACCTGTTTTTGTCTAATAACAGTTTTGTTGTGTATATTATACATTGGTGGTTTTAGCCACTTGCTATCAGGTGGACTGCATTTTCCTCTGCTGTTCCTATATGAGTATAATATAATATATTATATACGAATAAATATACAAACCTGAAAGTGCGGACTTGAGACGCACTTGGCCAGTTGCCTGAACAGCGGGTCCATGATCTTCTGGAACTCGGCCGGCTCGATCACGTCGAGGATCTCCTCCATTTCGTTGAGGAACATCACCTCCTTCGGCGAGTGGGTCTTCGGCCAGTATTTTAGTAGCGCCCTGGAAATTTGTGACACGTTCATTTAATAAATGAACTATTTAATCTCCTGACTGTTAAATCTCCTACTTATGTAAAGGAATCAGTGTGGTTATTTGACTAAGAATTAAGCTTTATTATTAACGTTATCTACGCATTTATTCCCTAATTGTAGTCTGGTTTTAAGACCTGATACTGTCGTTTTCATCTTCAACCTTGTGCTACCACGGTACTATGCTAACAACAGAAATGTAATGTTTGGCACACAAGTAATTGAGAAGTAAGTCATAGCAATTACTAACATGAACTAGAGAATTATTATATAAACAAAGACCAAACTGTAATTTAATGAATTTCCAAGTTACCTAACTACGGGTTGAGTTAGTGACGGGTCCTTCTCTAGGAACTGGACGACGCAGTACGCCAGCTGAGGGTGGTATACTGATAAGGACTTCACTTTGTGCAACGGTAGTAGTACCTGGAAACAATTTAACAATGGATTAGCAAAATTTAGATAAGAGTTTCTGAACAAAAAACGTGGTGTAAAGAATTTGTGTTGAAGGTAGTGTCTCTATGGTATTACTCCGGCGGCACCGACGCCACACCTATCTGCTTCATAAAATTAGTGATAAATGCTGCTGTGTTTGGTTTGAAGGGTGTAATAAGGAATACACACTTCTCCGAGGCGTTTCAGCTTAGTCCTCAGGGGTAGTGGTGCATCTGCAGCTGACCTTTAGGTAGGAAACTAATCTTATCTGGGGCTGATTATAGCTGTCCATTGGCGGCAGTAGCCACTTATCATCAGGTAGACTGCATGCTCGTCTGCTACTCCTATATTATAAAAACTGTTACAGCGATCCTTCTTCCAATCAGGTGTTATACCGGTCTGGCACGCGTCCAGGTTCGATCTCCGGCTAGACAAGAATTATTTAGATGCCTATTTTATAATTGTATATGTGTTTGCATGTGTACTATGTTACACGATAAGAAATTATCTTGACGTTTATATTGTTTTTCTTGAAGGTATTTATTACGATTAAGTAAATGATGAAATTGCAGTGATAGCCTAGTGGTTAAGAAACTCGGCCTCCCGATCGAGGGGTCCGAGGTTCAAATCCCAGGCACGCACCTCTGATTTTTCAAAGTTATGTGCGTATTAGAAATT
Source organism: Epargyreus clarus clarus (assembly GCA_014595695.2). Lineage (NCBI taxonomy): Eukaryota > Metazoa > Arthropoda > Insecta > Lepidoptera > Hesperiidae > Epargyreus > Epargyreus clarus. The sequence continues at coordinate 2,022,111 of JACTTY020000016.1, read as the reverse complement.
AATTATCACTTGCTAAACGGTGAAGGAAAACATCGTGAGGAAACCTGCATACCTGAGAGATTTATAAATATCTCAAAGGTATGTGAAGTCTACCAATACGCACTTGTCCAGCGCGGTGGTCTATGGCCTAATCCTTCTCATTATGAGAGGAGACCCGTGCCCAGCAGTGGGACAGTAATGGGTTGTTGATGATGATGATTGATGAAGTAAATGATGCTCTACTAACCCTAAGCAAGAAGAGTTTGTGTTCCTCTTTCAGCGGCAGCGCGAACCCGTTGATGATGGATCCGAGGATCTCCAGCAGCTCCGCGATGCCGTTGTGGTGTTCTGTTTCGTATATAAACCTGGAACAATAAAAATACACAAGATTTCAATTTATTTCAATGACGTAGGTAAAAAGATTGTGGTGACCACAAGTATTGTTTATTGAAGTTCTTTTAAAAGAAATCGCGTCGTGATGTCACCGTCTGACCAGTCCAATAGTAGCCTAAACATGGGCTTAACATATTGGAAAAACTTTGTACTATATATATTTTTTTTATAATTAAACTCAGCAGTAAAGCAGACGGGCTACCTGGTGCATAATAATTATCGTCGCATGTAGCCTACGTACAGTCACATTTGCAACAACAGATATTTCTGCTCGTGAACTTTGAAGAAGAGATCTTTCTATACCTTTATTCGAAAGCCCTATGTCGTAGCGCTTCGGGGACGCTCCTGGAGATGACTATTTAACATATATGAAGATAACGAGGATAAAAAGTTTTCACGTAAATTTTAAGCTATCGATATCAATATATCGAAAGGTGGTACAACTATACCAGCAGTTCAACGGGGAAGGTACCAGTGCCACATCTTAATACGGTGTACCCTGATCGGCTTCACATAGACTCTCTCCTACATGAAGTTGGTTGCAAATGTACATGAGCGGCAGTGAGAAGTTACATACAGGTGTACTGCATGCTCATTAGCTACTTCAATATTATATAAAAATCTCGTTTACCACTCATATTCAATTTCATATTCATAACGACATTAAATAGAGGTAAGGGATCGCGAAATAAAATTAAAAAACAAAAGTGAGTTGCGCTTTACAATTCCACCGCGCGAGGTCCTCCCTCCGCCTCCCCCGCATTGTACTTGAAGTACCCTCCTGAACATGACATTGCTCGATGGCTCAGTAATTGTTCTTTTGCAAGGCGCATATTCAATCTAACATCCTATTACGGGAGGAAAAAACAACCTCATACTTGAGCAGGGGTTGGTTAATTCTTTGTGTGGTGTTTTTTGCTACAAATATGAGTTTTTATTTGTTTTAGCGAATCGCAGACGAAGCGATTCTGTCATAGAGCAAAAAATAGAAGTTGATTTTTGCTCATTTTATAGATGTGGGAAATATGATGTATTGCAACAGTAGCGAATTAAATGAGGAAAATTGTTTCGGCTTAAAGTGTTTGTGTGAGTTACCTAGACTCCGAGGTTTTTCAGACAAAGAATAATTTGCGATCAGATAAATCGAATATTCACCTAACGCTCTGTTAAGTCAGAAATATGTACCTCAGTGCTGTTGCCGAGTACCGATACGTCGCCGTCACGGTGGTAACGTACGTCAGACTTTTAGCACTTTAATTTTTTTTATCACTTTTACAAAGTAATCGTCTTTAGTGGGGCAGCAGCTTCAAAATTAACAAAAAAAAAAAACCAACTTGAAAATGCATGATGCCGGAACCGCGTTCGTAACACGTGACACTTGTAAGAAGTTGTGAGGTGCCATTGATATAGAGGATATACTACTACAAAAACTCAAACCGGACATCTTCAAATTGCTGTCGTCACACGACGCCATGATAGGATACGAAAAAACGTCTAATTTTGTTGCCCAATATAACCGGACTTTGAAACAAAATGAATTCCATGTTTTTAAATAGTTATTTCAAATTTCGGATTATAGCATTGATAAATGTTGCCACAATGTTAAAACCAAATATACCTACCGTAACTGAGGTAGGTACATATTAAAAAAACTAACAATAAAGAATAATATATATAAGTACAAACAAAATCAAAGTAGGTACATTTTTAAAACAACTTGCACATTTTGCTTCTCACCACGATTTATTTCGAGTATTATAAGTTCCAATGGTTAATTTGATTTTGAATCAAACGTTTTCGTAGAGCAAAACATTCGACAGACCCCTAAATAAAATCGCTATTGTGGGACCGTCATTATCGATCACTTTTCTCGACCGCCGGTTTTTCTTCACCATTGTTGTTATAATTCATGAGAAAACCGTTTTTGTCCACAAATATCTACATAATTATAATCGTAATTGCTTACTCGTTCGCTTGAGACGAATGTCTTTTTATTTTATATTCTTTTAGTAAGTGCCTTTATTTGTCTTTGGAACAAATTTGAGATGAGTGAAGCCCATTATTTATAACCGATCTGTCCAATTTTTACTTGTCAAAGATCGAAATTTGACAGGGCCTAGTAGTAATGTCAAATATCGATCATTGATAGGCAAACATTGAATAGATCGATTATTATTAATAACAGGTGTTATTGATGTATATAAGTGAGTTAGGTTAGATTAGGTTAGCTCGTACCTGGCATTAGTATTACAACTTAAGACATCTTATTTCTCTATCTATCACTCCATTCAAATTGGAACACAACAATTTTATATTACTGATAGAATTGTACCATACGAACAAAGAAACATATGGCCCTACTACCTCTATAGAAACTTCATAAAAATAAACCCACAGACAAATACACACACACACACACACACACAGAGTAGGTACACGCACGTATGTAGGTACCTATATTTATACATACAAGTAAGCATAAGTAATTAAAATCTCCAACTCACCTATAGAATACGTTATTAATCTGCTTCCGTATATAGGCGCGCAGTACTAAGAATTTTCCGTATATCCTGTGCAGAGTCGTCTTGAGGAAGTCGCGCTCGCGCGGGTCTTCCGTGTCGAACAGCTCCAGCAACTGTGGATGAAAATCTGAGGTTATCTTTCAAGTTATATTGTGAATAGTAACAACTTAGGAGTAAGTATTTTCGCCTCCGAAAGTTTCGACTGTCCGAAAATAATCGAAGTTTTATCAAATTATTGTATTATCAATAGACCTCTGCCCGCGAGCAGAATCGTAGGTGAGAAGCTAACACCGCAAACTATCCTAATGAAACATATACTCGTATTTTCAGATCAATTACGATGAGACATGACAAACAACATGGATTACCGGATTACCTGTATCTACCTATATGTACCTACACAATTCACGTTGCAGTCGGCCTGCAGTGCTGTAGGCTTCGCTCTCATTATGAGTGATGCGCAGTCTGCGGCTAATCAGGAAACGGATAGTTAAACATGCGTGCCTCACAAGGCCGTCGAGTGGCGTTCACTTACGTGGGGTTAGTTGAGTGTTGTGTGCCACTTAGATCCACACCTACCCCGTCTTTATACAGGGAAAGTCTAAGATGTTCATAACTAATTGTTAAAATATTTGTTTGGCATGCAACAGAATCTGGATTTGTTCCCCGGCCAGGCATTATTTTAATTTACACTCGGTTATGATCATTAAAATCTGAACACTGTAAAAACTGGCCTACCCTCCTTGAGGTCCTTCCTACTTGAACTCGGCCACAGATGCACCGCTACCCCTGAGAACTAAGCTGGGATGCTTCGCAAAAGTATGTCTCTCCAAACCAGAAAACTGCAGCGCTGATCACTATTGTTATAAGGCAGAAATACGAGTGGCGGTGGTGATACCAACTTCAAAATGGATGTCGACTGCATGCAACAAACGAGTTACATGAATGTACAAAAAAATCGTTAAATAGTCCTATAAAAAGTGAATCCATGTAAATAAACCCAGTCACAGAAGTGGTTTTCTGTTACGTGGGGTAGGTTCTATAAGCCGCCTTAATGCCGTGTAATGCTTTGTAATTGAAGGTCGTCGTGTTAAAATGTAATTAGGAGTCGAGTATGTAGGTAGTTACAATTTCTTACTTAGAAACTAATAAATAAATAAAGAAAGCTTTTATTGATTCCTTAATTCTTACAAAACATGTCATCTTGGTCTATTTAGATTTAATAAAATATTTACAAATAGTGATTTAATATAATTTTAATTCATTTAATACCTAATTAATGTCATTTGATTTAATTATGATATATTATTATTATTATTAATCTATGTCTATCTTAGAAACTAATAATAGTAAACTAATTGCATACAATTTAATACGTTGTTAGGTTCAAAACTAAATACTTATCTGAAATTAATTAAATTATTAAAGGTGGTGAAACTTTCGTTGTTCGACTCTGCCGGCGCCACCGCCACACCTATTTCTGCCTAATAACAGCAGTATTAAGCGCTTTTGTGTTCTGGTTTGAAGGGTGTGGTAAAGTTGACAACTTTTGTGCAGGGGCACATTACTATAATTGCTGGGTTGGAAGAATTGAAATCCCTTGTTTTGTTCTTGTTCCATTTATTCCTTTGTTCCATAGGTCTATTGCCAGTACTGAATGAAAATTTGAAAATCTGGCCTATTTATATCCCCGACTCAAGTACCACAACTAGAAGCAGGTTTAGGCAGGAATATAGGCCTTTTGGCCAATTACAACTATTTCCCGTTATTCTATGTCTAAACCTGTACGGACCTGTACGAACCTGTTCAAACTGTGGCCTTGAGTCGACGATTCACAATAATAATAATAATAATCTATTTAGTTTGTTTAGGAATTTACATATTTCTATTTAAACTTCTATTAAAACCTAAACTATTGCAAAACCTATTATAAATGATACCTATACCTATGCCCTATAAACTATTACGAAATATTTATTTTATTACATTTACAAAACTTAAACTATTATCTATTTTCCCTATTCTATGAAATCCTATTATATACTATTAACAATAAAACATAAGTAAAACATTATTCAAACATAATAAAAACATCAATAAATTACATTAAAAACTATCAGCTGTTTACGTAACTACGTCTTACTGCTATGATCAGCTGATCGAGTTGGAGTCAGCTGTTTAGCGTCGACCATTGAACTATACAATATTAATCAGCTGATCGTGTGTTACGAATAATGAAGTCTTTATTTATTACAACTTATGAACTATTATTAACTATAAATTAAGTAAACAATTTCAAACTTATAATTACGTCGAATCTTGAGTCAGCTGTTCGCGTCGTCCCGCACATTTCTCCCGCCGTGCAGCTGTGTTGCATCTTCTGTCGGTGCTGGGGCGACGTCTTCTATAGGCAGCACTACCAGCTTCCTCACTGGCCGGCGTAGAACTCCTCCCTTGGTTGCCACGTCGACTGTTCTTACTATGTTGTCTGGACCCGGAAATGTTGCGATGACCCGACCTCGAACCCATATGTTCCTAGGTAGGTTACTATCCAATATTTGTACTAAGTCGCCGATCTTCACTGTTGCCCCTCTTCCGTGGGGCTCCCGCCGGTGTTGAAGCTCAGGAAGGTACTCTCGAAGCCATCTTGTCCAGAATATGTCGGTTAATCTCTGCGCGGCACGCCAGCTGTTCTTGCATATGGTGTCGCGGTCGTTGAACTCTCCCGGGGTCGATACTCTTCCGTTCCCGCCGAGTAGGAAATGGTTCGGTGTAAGCGCTTCTGGGTCCTCGGCGCTCACTGACACGTGGGTGAGAGGTCGGCTGTTCACTGTATATTCCACCTCTGCCAGGAGCGTCGTGAGGACTTCTTCTGCTGGATGTCGTTCGTGAAGCGTTGCTTGCAGTGCAGTTTTCACGGAGCGCACGAGCCTTTCCCACGCGCCTCCCATGAAGGGCGCGCCAGGTGGGATGAATCGCCACGAGATGATCTTCTTAGCAGCCTCCTCCGCTGTAGCTGCGTCGATCGCCTGCCGTAGTTCCTTGTCAGCGCCCCTCAGGTTGGTGCCGTTGTCCGACCATATTTGCGCCGGACGTCCACGGCGCGCCATCATCCGCCGGAGCGCCATCACCGCAGAGTCGGTGGTGAGCGATGCTGTAACTTCTAGATGAATAGCACGTGTGGTTAGACAGGTGAAGATAGCTACATACCTCTTCTGATTGGTACGCCCGACTGTTACTGTAAACGGCCCGAAGTAGTCGACTCCTGTGTATGTGAAAGGTCGCTTGTGATGTGCCAAGCGACACGATGGTAGGTCTCCGGTTCTCGGGTACGGCGGTGCTTGAGTTTTCATGCGGCATCTGAGACATTGTCGTATTATAGTGCGCGTCACCGGACGTAACCGTAGAACCCAATACCTTTGTCGACACTCGTTTACCGTGGCCTCGACTCCGCTGTGGTGCATCTGTCTATGGATGCTGTGTATCCATAGTTTGACTGTAGGATGGTCACCGTCCAACACCATGGGGTTCTTGACCTCATTTGTGACGGCTTCTATTGCTTCGATGCGGCTTCGGAGTCTCAGGGCACCATTTTCATACTTGACACTTAATCGATGTAATCGGCTATCTCTGTCTATAGGCTTCTGACGTTTCATGTTATCTATATCAACCTGAAATGAACTTTCTTGCGATGAACGCATTAATAACTCTTCTGCTTCTCGGAGGAGTTCTGCGGGCACGGAGATATAACACTTGGCTTGTTCTATTTTTCTATGCTTTACCTGTGGAGCCACCGGTGTCTTCTTTTGACGTCGCCAGTCGGGGTCCGCTTGAGCGTTTCGTCTAGTCCTCTTGTAATTGACCCGCTGTTTAGACGTCCTGCAAAGCTGTATAAACTGTAAAACCCTTGCTGTAGTGAAACGTAATCTATCCCAATTTGAAAATCTAGACATCTCCGGTAGACCTTCAGCCAGCTTCAGACCTCGTTCTGTTACTATGTTGTGTGTTCTTTCTTCACCTGTAGGTTCTGATGGATACGACGCAGAATTTTCTATTGGCCAGGTGCTCGAATCCTCGTGTAGGAAGTCCGGTCCCCTATACCACCTGTGGTTCTTATTGAACCCTATTGGGACATTTCTTGTGGCATCGTCCGCCACGTTGGACTTCGTTGGCACCCAGCGCCACTCACTTACCTTTGTACCTTCTTCTATAGCAGCTATGCGATGTGCCACATACGACTTGTAAGAGCGCGAACCAGCCTTGATCCATGAGAGTACTGTGCGGCTGTCCGTCCAGAACGTTCTTGAGTCCGGCTTTCGTTGATGTTCTTTAACGACGGCGTCGGCGAGGCGAGTTCCCATCACTGCTGCTTGTAGCTCTAACCTAGGTATAGATGTTAACTTTAAAGGTGCCACCTTGGCCTTGGACATAATTAGTGATATGCTGACGTCGCCGTTGGGTGCCGTTGCTCTCCAATACAATACCGCTGCGTAGGCTGACTCGCTGGCGTCGGTGAACACGTGGAGCTGAAGGGATGTAGCGTCGCTGTACTGTAGGTATCTTCTTGGTATTGCTATATTCGAGAGGCTTCTCAAATGTACCATCCAGTCGCGCCACTGTTCCGCTATGTGATCTTCTATTTTCTCGTCCCACGATGTCCCACGCCGCCAGAGTTCCTGTAAAATCTGCTTAGCTCTTATAGTAACTGGTGAAGCAAAGCCTAACGGATCAAAAAGCGACATAACTATACGTAGGGCTTCTCTCTTCGTCGGTGTTTTCCCATCTATAAGTTCACGAGGCACCCGCGTTAAATTGAGGTTGAAGGTAAGTTCGTCTGTATCCGGTTTCCATACGATTCCTAACACACGTTCCAGCTGCTCTCCCGCCTTATAGAGTTCTATGTTCTGTGACGACTCCTGTTCCCCTAGTGCTCGTAGTAGCGCGGGCGTGTTGGACTTCCATTGTTTCAACTCGAAGCAAGCTCTTCTATGTATATCACGCACGCTTGAAGTGATACGTATGGCTTCTTCGAGGCTTCTAAAGCTGTCCAGGTAGTCGTCGACGTAATGCTTCTCTATAATGGCGGAGGCTGCTTCTGGCTCGGTCTCTTCATACTTCTTAGCGTTCAAGTTCTTGACGAATATTGCTGTTGACGGCGAACTTGAAGCTCCGAAGATGAGTGATGTCATTCTGTACTCCTCGGGTGGTTGATCGTCACGACGGTTCCCTCGCCACAGGTACCTAAGAGCGTCTCTGTCTTCTGTTGTCAACTTCACTTGCATGAACATTTCCTTAATGTCAGCTGTTACTGCAACCATATGCTGTCGGAACTTCATCACGACCCCTGGAAGTGATTGCAGTAGATCTGGACCTTTCAACAGCAAGTCGTTGAGTGCGACACCCTTAGTCTTTGCTGCGGCGTCGTGTACCACTCGGAGTTTATCTGGCTTCATTGGGTTCACTACCGCGAAGTGCGGTAAATACCAAGTTCTATTGGGAGTCTTCGTCCTCGGTGCAGGCTCGGCGTATCCTTTCTTGATAAGCGCGTCCATTTGTTCTGTATACTTCTGTTTTAATTGAGAATTACGGTCAAGCTTCTTTTCTATGTGCATAAGACGTGTCAACGAGTTGTCGTAGTTGTTAGGCAAGTCGACCTCTTCTCTTTTCCATAGTAGAGCGGTTTCGTATCTTCCTTCTTCTGTTTGGGTTGTATTTTTCTTTAAGATACGTAAAGCTTGCTCTTCAGGGTCCGACTGTGGCTTCTTTGGGTTGATGCATAGCGAGTCCATTGCGAAGTAATGCTTCATGAGATCTTCAAGCTTATCTTCCTGCGGCGCTTCTGTAATGTGTGACACGAAGTTAGCGGTACGTCCAATAATTCGGTTGTGGCTTCCGTGAAGTACCCACCCAAGTGGCGTGAGAGACGCTACCGGTTGGTTCTTCTTTCCCCTTCTCACTCTTGATGCTAGAAGGAGATGCCAGTTGTCTTGACCGATGAGTATGGTAGGCTTCGCATCTTCATAGGAGAGTACGTCACTAAGATCTCTTAAATGTTCACATTCTTCTATCTGTTGTCTTGCTATTTCCTGCGGCGATACGTGCAGGTTCTTGATTGTTCTCGCTTGAATGCTTGCTGTGTGGTTGTTCAACCCGTTGAGTGTGATGCTAACTCTTCTTGACTTTGTTTCAGCTGTTTTCAACTCGTTGATTGCTTCTATACGTAATGGGTCGATGGGTCCCTTTGCCCCTATTTCGTAGGCAAGGCTGTCGTCTATCAGCGTAACTGTAGATCCATCGTCCAATAACGCGTAAGTGTTGACCGTATTCTTGGGACCTGTTGCCTGCACCGGGATTATCTTCAAATAAGTTTGCTTCTTTGTAGGTCTGGCTGTAGTCCACGCGGAGTTGATGACCTCTGTTGACTTTTCTTCTGTTTCTGCCCTTTCTGTTCTGTTGAAGTGTAGTAACCTGTTATGAAAATACTTACAACTATTAATACCACACGGCTTCGTTCGGCAGTTGTGAGTCTTGTTTCTGAAGCGTAGACACCGAAAGCATAGTCGTTTCTTCTTTGCTATATCCCATCTTGTGCTTTCGTTTGCTTCTTTAAACTGTTTGCAGTCCGTCGCGATGTGACCTGTTTCTTCACATACGGGGCATTTCTGTATAACTGTAGACTGCTTTTCTAATACTGTATGTGTCTTCTGAGGACGTCTATTACTATACATCGGCGGTGCCATCTGTTCGGGGAGTGCATAGGGTCCGCACAGCTCAGCTTCTCTCTTCATAAATTTTTCAAACTTCAATAAGTCAGGCTCTTCTTTTGGTTGTGTTGCAGCAAAGTCGTAATATCTGTAACGTAAAGTAGGAGTAAGCTTGTCCACCATTACCTTAGATACCTCCGGATTGTAGAGATAGTAGACGCATTTCAATGCCCGAAGTGTAGACACGGCGTTTGTAACCTTAGTAGAGAACACGCAAATATCCCTAGGCGACTCGCAGAGGCGCGGCAGTGTTCTCAATGTGTCTATTTCGGCCATTGCTATCATCTCCGATCTACCGAATCTCATTTCCAAGGTCTTCATAACATCGGATGGGTGCGCGTTGGTGATCAATAAGCTTTCAACTGCTTCCTTAGCTCTTCCTATTAGATGTCTTCTTAACCTATTAATATTTTCTACTATTGAAAAAGACTCTTCTGTTTCCATATATGCTGCTCTAAAAGGTAGCCAGTCCTGATAATTACCGTTAAAAGTCGGTAATTCAACAAACTTTGAGGACCGCTGGCTAGCTTTGATGGCCTGTGTTATCGCTGACGTAAGTTGAGAGAAGTCTGGCTGCGCGTGGACTCCCGCCGGTGCTTGAGCTCCCGCCGTTGTATGTACTCGCGGATCTGGTTGGGTATGGTGCGCTATACTATTATTCTGTTGAACCGGCCTTGTCTCTTCCGTGATGGCTTCTATTTCGCGGAGAGGTAGGTGCGGCTCGTCGGCTATGGCTAGCCTCGGTTGCGCTTGCTGTTCCAACCATTCGTCGACCCTGGTGTCGGCTTCTGTTTTTGAGTACTCGGAGACGTCGTCATCGTCGTCTTCTGCTTCTATAACGGCGAGGCGTGCTGTTGCAAGTTCCACTTGCAGACGTATAAGCTCTTCTTTGGCCTTGGCTATCTTGTAAGCCTTTGTCCTTGAACGCGTGGATCCGGCGCGTCGACTCGGAGCGCGCGAACCATGCTGACTATGTGCTTCTGAAGGCTTCTGCATTACTGTAGGTGAATCAGTACTGGCGGTGAGCTCGACGGAATTCTTGAAAATGGTCGCAGCCGGCCTGGCCATCGTGGTGCCAGTGGCCACTGACGCTACTGTACCCTTCGTCGTGACGGACGTGTCTGTAGCGGAGGTTCCCCCAGTAGTGTCGGTCGCGGTGGTTCCCGTGGCCGACGTTTCTGTTGTGGTGCCCGTAGCGGAGGTCCCAGTGGTCGCGTCAGACGAGGAGGGCTTCGTTTCCGTCGAGTCTCGGCGCTCTTTTCCCACGGAGCGTGTGATCGGCATTCTTCTTGCTAATACACAAAAATGACAATTGGAACGATAATATTACTTACTATTCTTCAATTTCTTCAATATTCGGCTTTCGAAGGACCATTAAATGTGCAGGGGCACATTACTATAATTGCTGGGTTGGAAGAATTGAAATCCCTTGTTTTGTTCTTGTTCCATTTATTCCTTTGTTCCATAGGTCTATTGCCAGTACTGAATGAAAATTTGAAAATCTGGCCTATTTATATCCCCGACTCAAGTACCACAACTAGAAGCAGGTTTAGGCAGGAATATAGGCCTTTTGGCCAATTACAACTATTTCCCGTTATTCTATGTCTAAACCTGTACGGACCTGTACGAACCTGTTCAAACTGTGGCCTTGAGTCGACGATTCACAATAATAATAATAATAATCTATTTAGTTTGTTTAGGAATTTACATATTTCTATTTAAACTTCTATTAAAACCTAAACTATTGCAAAACCTATTATAAATGATACCTATACCTATGCCCTATAAACTATTACGAAATATTTATTTTATTACATTTACAAAACTTAAACTATTATCTATTTTCCCTATTCTATGAAATCCTATTATATACTATTAACAATAAAACATAAGTAAAACATTATTCAAACATAATAAAAACATCAATAAATTACATTAAAAACAATCAGCTGTTTACGTAACTACGTCTTACTGCTATGATCAGCTGATCGAGTTGGAGTCAGCTGTTTAGCGTCGACCATTGAACTATACAATATTAATCAGCTGATCGTGTGTTACGAATAATGAAGTCTTTATTTATTACAACTTATGAACTATTATTAACTATAAATTAAGTAAACAATTTCAAACTTATAATTACGTCGAATCTTGAGTCAGCTGTTCGCGTCGTCCCGCACAACTTTTCCGAGGCGTTCCAGCTTATTCCTCAGGTAACGGCGCATCTGTGGCCGATCTCAGGTAGGAATATCTAATCCTAACTGGGGTTAATTACATATGTTCATGGGCGGCAGTATCCACTTGAACTAGGACTGCATGCCCGTCTGCTACTCCTACATTACAAAAATAAATATAGTTCAAAAAACAAAAATCACGTTTTTATGATAAAATCAACTAAAAAGTAGCAAATAATTTTCAATCTAGGAATCAATTAAGGAACAGTAAATAGTATAATTTTTTTCTAAGTAAATTATTTTCTACATTTTAGTTGATTTTATCATAAAAGCGTGTTTTTTAGTTTTTTGAACTATATTTATTTTATTAATTTTTGGTATTTGTTGTTATAGCGACCATCATTATGCATCGTCTGTAAAAAATCAAGTGTCTATCTATAACGGTTTAAGAGATAGAGCCCTGTGACGCACGAACAGACAGCAGAGTTTACCCTTTGAGTACGGAATCCTAAAAAACATTCTACGGGAGGGCATTATACATATGTTTCAGAACATTTGAGCTATAGGGAAAAACCATTATTATTATACTAAAAATCACGCTATGACAGTTATTGAAACTAAATAGTAATAATTGTTGCAATCTAGTAATTTTGCGATGAACTTTCTCTAAGGCGCTCGAACAATCTCGCCTCGAAAATCGTTAATCCTCAGGATTTGATAAGGACAATGGTACAAAAATATTCAAATCGTGTATTGGTTTCATCGGTTTTTGATAATTTTTCAAAATTTTGAATTAAACTGAACGTTCAAAGTGGATAGAAATCAGGTTCAAAAATTCCGTTACTCTGTTACGTACATACTTACATACATACATACAACCCAAGCTAATAAAAGCGTGTTAAAAATAGTCCCTCCAATGTACTCTCTATGGTAACAAAAGATAACGTATATTGTTTTACTTCCACCAACAGTGTAAAAGTGCAAAAATAACACTAAAGTAGAATTAAAGTAAACTCTATTTAAAGTCTGAACACAGTTCCCCGAGCGAAGGAAAAACAGAAACTCGGGCATCACCGCGCTACTCAGTGGAGGACGTGAAATTGCATTATTCTCCTACTCGGGGCCCGTGGCTCGTGGTTCGTGTTAACAAATTGACGTAAACATTTTCATTCGACCCTTTGAGTCGCTTTGTTTTCCTTACGGTGCTTAACAATATGGTCTATAGTGTTTTATTGTATGACTGATGCGTAGCCAATCGGAAAATATAAATTGATGACTTTTGGGTACATAAAACGCCGTGCGACGACCCGCGTGGAGCCACACGGTGGGTTTTAGGTACGATTCGCGGCTCTGAGTTTACAAAAGGTAACGTATATTGTTTTACAATCACCAACAGTGGAAACGTGCAAAAATAAAGTAAAATCTATTTGAAGTCTGAACACAGTTCCCCGAGCGAAGGAAAAGCAGAAACTCGGGCAACACCGCACCACTCAGCGGAGGGCGTGAAATTGCATTATTCTCCTACTCGGGTCTCGTGGTTCGTGTTAACAAATTGATGTAAGTACATATTTTAACTCGATCCCTTGGGTCTCTTTGTGTTCCTCTCAGTAGTTAACAATATGCTTTGTGGTGTTTCATTCTACGACTGATGAGGAGCCAATAGATAGAAGAGAAACAATAAATGATACATTTAGGAGAGAATTGATCAGAGTAATGAAAAGACCACAATAATATAACAGTCAGTCGACCACGAGGGTGGTAGAGTTCTACGTACCTGAATGGAGGACTACAGTTGGAAGCAATTTTCTATTTTGAATGATGCCTTCCTAAAGAGATGTTATTATAACTACCTATTGGTTATTTAAACAGGTATTTATTTTTCAGGTTCATTTACAAAAATACTTACTTAAAGCGACACAAATTACGAAAGCAATATAATAAGACACTTAGTATTAGTCCTGTACTCATCGTTGGGAAGAAATACTTCATTTTTATTCGCTCCTTCGTCGAACGTTATCTAACCCTGTAGAAACAATGTATTCACATTCCTACAATTGTTACAAAAAATCAAACCCACTCATAAAATAGACTTCACCGTCTTTTTCATCAGTATGAGCAAACAGGTGTAATTGTATTATTCCCCACTGGCTCTCCGCATTCAATAGTTCACGAAGGTACGAGTTATTTTCCGAATGAAAACGACAGACACGAACTACGAACATAACTAAATAACGGAGTATTGTTTCACGGAGTGAAATTGTCTTATTTCCCCAGTCGCATTGCAATAATACACCATGTACAAATATTTATTCATATATTGCAATACTAAAAATATTCAATATTTTATAAGGTAGACCTTAGTAGTACAAAACTTAAGGGCCTTTTTCATACCACGCGTGTTATTGCCCGCGTGTGAATATGATTCGCACGCGTGCAACTCGCATCGTATAGTTTTATGAATACTTTTCCTGTCACTATCTCCTGTCATTTCCACAGCCACACGCGTGTGGGACGGCGTGAGACATTAGTAATTTAAATCACGCATGCGGGTGAGGCAAGCACGCGTTCATAAATCCGCGTGACAAGAAAACTAATACCTACTAAGTAACAAGAAGTCTTAAAATAAATAAATAAAGTGTAATTGCAAAATCGTCAAAACCATTCCTATACTGAAAAACACAGGGACATATAATATCAAGCTAAAGTTAGTATTTTGGGACACGAACATTATATTAAATTCAGGTAGGACCCCTGTCCTGCTCCGGTTGTGTTCCGTCGGAGATCCCGGAGTTCTCCAACAAGCGTTGAGGACGGCCGGGGGGGTTTTAGTGCGGTAAAAATCCCACATAACCCGGCGTCGCTCCCACGTCGTCGGGTACCTTTTGAAGGTTTCCCCCTCGAGAGAAAAAAAATAAAAAAAGGACCCCTGTCCTATATAAGGTCATACGTAGATGTCCATGACCGGTAATGACATTAACATTAGGTGAACCAAATACTCATTTGCCATTTGTCGTATGCTTTAATATATTTCGTTGTTTTTCGAGCGGTTGACAACTTATTTTGTAAGGCGTGAAATTATATTATTTCAAACAAAGTTTTCTTTAAGTAAGTTATGTAAAGGTGTTTTTCTAAGTTGGAACAATGTCCGTTTGTATTACTGTCTGCTGTTAACAATGTTTATACTTTAGCGGGTGAATGCTTTGTCAATAGACTATTATATTACTTTGTGCATACATAATTTGCTAATTGACACTTTGACATGTTCATGTTTAAATATGTAAATTATTTTATCACCATTGACATAAATTATGAATGTCAAATATGACAGCACTAAAAAAACTAGTAAAAGGTGTGTACATATTTTGTAATTGGACTGTGTCAGTACCACTGATACACCTATTTTTGACCTTTAATTTCAATATTATGCACTGCTATGTTTTGGTTTGAAGAGTGTGGTAAGAGACACGATCCGCGTGGCGGTGCGACCACCATACCGGTCTGACGCGCAAGGGGTCCCGAGTTCGATCCTCGGCCAGACAGATTTCTAAATGATGAATTTAGATTTCTGTTTCTGGGTCTGGGTGTTTGTGTATTTGATACAGGGAATCCTAGTGTGGGGTTGTGAGTGTAGAAAGCGTTTATTGGCGTTTAGACACACGTTGAGTTCAAATTTACTCCAATGAATAACAAGTTGCGGACATCTGTTGCCGACCTCATGAAAGTCTCTATTGATTACAAATACCCTTGAGCGGCGGTATCCACTAACCATCAGGTGGACTACATGTTCTTAAGCTACTTCCATATCATAATAAAATATAAAATGTTTAAAAAGTAAAAATATAAACACTCCGTCTACTCCATTTGAAATATTATTTAGTACGAATCAATCCCTTTGCCCAATCCCTATATCCCAACGAACACAAACGTGAACACCACCACCCTCTGACCGGAGTCCACCCACGGCAAACAGATATAAGACATAAATCCAGCCGCGGTTCCTTCGATCGCACGCGGTCAAGGGCGAGGGCGACGTGCAAACGAACGTATACCATTCCGGATATCGAGCGTAAATACTTTATGTGTAGCCGACCATGTGTCTACAACACGTATGTAACGTATGAAATGTTAATGTGTGTGTTTAGACATAAGACGCTTTGTACAGACGTAGCGCTGCGCTAGGATTGTTTTTATTGGGGATGTCATGGATACACACAAAGAAAGGTGTCTGTACTCACATGTAGACAACGTACGGAAACCTGAATACGTAATTAAGGTGTCTGGGTGGCTGTGTGTTCGATATAAGACGCTTCACTCTACAGTCATAGCTATACTCTACAATGCTCTTTTCTATGGGTGGCAATGAATTCACAAACATCCTGATACGGAATAGAATTTAAAAATTCATCATTTAGATGTCTAGCTAACTGGAAAATGATTTTGACACCTGTGTATCAGACCGGTGAAATCTCCGCTACATAGGTTGTCAATATATCAAAACCAAATTCTTGTAAACCAATTTATTGTGCGTATCATTGTACATACCAAGCACACAAATTCGCCATAATTTAGCTATCCCATCAATGTAGCGCAAAGTGTTTAATTCTTGATTTTATCAATAACATTTATGTAAGTATCCGACCAAGAAACGATATTGAATTGCGTCTTTAGTTTCTAAGTTACCACATAGTTAGTAAGTTAGCACTTTGAGAAATACCTAAGAGAAATAGCAGAAGCTACGAGATAACAACGTTACTGGAACATCATGACTGGAATACGGTGCGAGTTGCAACATTATCTCTATAGCTTTCCAAGTAAGGACGGTATCACACGCTTGCGAATGTAATAGGAACTTTCGTATCGTATATTTTGCAGTATTTAATTACATTTATGTCTTTTTTAATGTTACTACAGGCATATTGGCTAGAATACGGTGCGAGTTGCAACACTATCTCTGTAGCTTTCCAAGTAAGGACGGTATCACACGCTTGCGAATGGATTAGGAACTTTCGTATCGTATATTTTGCAGTATTTTAATTACATTTATGCCTTTTTTAATGTTACTAGAGGCATATTGGCTAGAATACGGTGCGAGTTGCAACATTATCTATATAGCTTTCCAAGTAAGGACGGTATCACACGCTTGCGAATGTAATAGGAACTTTCGTATCGTATATTTTGCAGTATTTTAGTTACATTTATGACTTTTTTAATGTTACTGGAGGCATAATGGCTAGAATACGGCGCGAGTTGCAACATTATCTCTACAGCTTTCCAAGTAAAGACGGTATCACACGCTTGCCACAGTAATAAGAACTTTCGTATCGTATATTTTGCAGTACCTACGAGTATGTTCGTTACATTTATGTTATTTTTAAATGTCTGGAATACGGAATACGGTACAAGCTGCAATATTATCTGTATAGATTTACGAGTAAGGGCGGCATCACACTCCTGCCAATGAGAACCTTTCGAATCGTACATTTGTCGTATTGTCGTTGCACTTGAACATTTTCTTCAAGACACTTTATTTACAGTAAGTTTACATTAACCCATTAGTGACCCAGTGCTCCAATCTTATGATAATCAAATAACTTTTATCGCGTATCGACTATAACATTTTTTTCTATTTAACGACATGGAATCAATCTATGGCAAACGGCCCGCGGGCCACATGCACCCGTCTAGGTTCAGGATCAAGTATGAATAAAGCCTTTTCTTTCGTCGCTGTATTTTGAGAAGACCCATCCACGGCTTGCGATTTTTGACTCTGCTTTCAAAAGGTTGCCCATCCAAGATCTCAGGTGTGTCGGCACCCTTAACGAACCTACCCCTATCGATTTTACAGGCGATCGGCGACAAGCGCGACGGAGCGTATATCGGTCTATGGGCGTGTTGGCTCTCTGTCATTCGAAGGCGCACCGCTTCGATATTTGCGAACGTAAATTAGCATTCAATTTGCCTTGAGCTATTTATAGGGTGGCGGTCTTGCGAAATTTTAGGGGATGTACGGTGCTAATGTTCAGTGGTTTCTACCCTTCTTGCTCTTACTTTAAGGGTATTACAAAATTAATTAATGGATTGGATGAATCATGCTGTTATATATTCACAATATGAAAAACCGTTATATTTTTTAAGTTATACTTTTTTGGGGCGATTAGGAAAAATGATTTTTGAAAAGGAAGGAAAAGTGTTTTTTTACATAACCGACGAGTTTAAATCGATACCATTTAGTTCAATAGTAGATATAGCAAGTTTTGTAGAATACATTATTTTTAGATACGTTACGATATGTTACGTAATATCTGTTTAACATATAAATTAAAAAAAAATGTTTACATCTGCAGTCTGCACTCCTTAAGACAGTTCTATTTACTTTAAGAATAACTCTAGCACTATACTAATAGGTTTATTGTGCTTACACTATAGTACTAGATTTACTTAGGTAATGTTGTCATTTTCTATTATTAATAATTATATTTTTACCATACTACACTAGACAACACGAACGCTGACCAAGCCCAAGTTTATTTATACAGTGGCCATGATTTATGGACGATACAGCGCCACTTTTTGTACACCTGAAGCATTTTTACTTATTACTATGGTAATAAAGATTGAAATGTGTACACATTAAAGCCACGTGGTAGCTGGTATACGCTATGTAGGTTTGGGTTAACGTTGGAAGTTTGTTTCGTGACTCATTAGCGCTTTGCAACAAATTTTATGCAAGAAAATTTGAACTTTATAATTATCAATTTTTTAAACATGCAACATAAATTGTGTATTCCAGAACTAATATTTTATTATAAGGTTGTAGGGGTAAGATCGTAGGGACGTAGGGACATGCAAAATAATTATGTATTACACATAAAATTTAAATATTAGCAATTTCAGATCTACAATATTTTTTTTGATAATTGACCAGTATTCAGAACCAAATTCCGTTAAAAAATGCAAGATTTTTTTCAGAATAGAACCGCGAGCCGTTCTAGTGCTTTTAAAAATACTTAAATAGATTTTTAGATATTTTATTTACCTGTTGAGGTACATATCCCAAGTAGTTACTTGGGATAATTTAAGAACCATGAAAATTTTGTGCCGACAACTATTTACAATTGCGTAAAGTCAAAATATTCGAATGTGACGACATCTAACATAACGTACATAAATCTACCTACCCGCATGCGTTATCACGGCATATATTGTGAACCGTCCCATAAATGTCAGACATACCTAGTTGAAGGTCAATAATTATAGTTTAAAAACTGTAAACCACGCTAAAATCGCACAACGAAAATCGTTCATCCTGATTCCTGACGATCCTAATGAGGAGAATGGGACTATTATAAATGGGAAAACTAAAATCGTGTATTGTCATCGGTTCTTGATAAATGTTCAAAATTTTAAATTAATCGGACCGTTCAAAGTGGGTAAAAATCGAGTTCAAAGGGTCCGTTACATACCATACATACATAGATAGATAGATACAACCCAAGCTAATAAAAGCGTGGTAAAATACACAACAACATACCTGCAACACAAACTTCTGATCAATATACTTCTTGGCGATGTTCGGCTGGAAGTCCGGCGACTCGAGCAGCCGGAGGAACAGCTCGTAGACGAGCTGCAGGTGGGGCCAGGCGGCCTCCAGCGTGGGCTCGTCCTCCTCGGGGTCGAACTCCGCGCCGTTCGGGTTCGACGACGGCGGCAACGTCCGGAATAGGTTGATTGCGAACTGAGGACAAATGTGGAGGAATTAATAAAATAACTGAAGCCATAACTTATTAGTTTGAAATATGGACTTTGTGTCTCAAGGTCCGAGATTCGAATCTCAGACACGCACTGGTTTTACCAAGTTATATGCGTGTAAGAAATTAATTATTACTTGCTTTAACGGCGAAGGAAAACTTTCGGATGAAATCTACACGTCCGAAAGTTCTTTAAAAAAGATGTTATACGCGAGTGAAGTCTGTCAATTCGCATTTGACCAGAGCGGTGGACCTAAACCTTGACAGAAGGCCCATTTTATAAAAGCCGTTGCTGGATAGCGTTGCAAAAATCTTTCGAAAGTATCAAATTATTTTGCGAATATGAACACAGTTAACAATATGATAATTTTATAGGTGGTAGAACTCTTTGTGGTTCGACTCCGGAAGCACCACCGCCACACCTATTTCAACCTAATAACAGCATTGTTAAGCGCTGCTGTGTTCCAGTTTGAAGGGTGTGGTAAGGGAGACAGAGTTTTCCGAGGCGTTCCAGCTTAGTCCTCAGGTGTAGCGGCGCATCTGTGGCCGACCTCAGATAGGAATATCTAATCCTATCTGGGGTTGATTACAGATGTCCATGGGCGGCAGTAGCTACTTACCATCAGGTAGACTGCATGCTCGTCTGCTACTCTTATATTATAAAAAAAAAGCGCAAACAAATTTGCATCTTTAAATTCAGTACCACGCTCTTCCATCACACTTAACCCGAATCGTACATTCTACGGCTATCCTATAACCCTAAATTGCTTATGCGTATGAAGATTTAATATCGTGGCCCTGTACGTGCGGGTTAGTCCGCCGTTGTATAAAGCTGACGGCTTCCCCTCTACGCTCGGTTTTTGATTCATTCGAATCAGCTGGTCTATATTTCTGCTCAAAAAGCTTGTCTTGCAGCTTGTGTTTATGGTAATTGAAATATAAATTTAAGCAACAACAAGGCTTATAGCCAATAGAGATCTCTTGAGCCCTGTTAATCTTTTCAACATGTGTTTGTTTAAATTACAAGTAATAAATGAATATTTATTTCGCGCGTGAATAAGGAAAATGAGTCACGTGTCGATTTCGAAATTTACATCACGTACGCCCATTATTTAACATTAATTTATACAATGTTTTGGTACCAAAGATCGAAGTTTAACATTTCAGCAATTGTCCATTTTTACTTTAATAAACAAGGAATGTATATAAAATTTGGCAATTTGTGTGGATGGTTGTTGTTAGGGTGTGAGGGTGGGTTGTGAAAAACGAGGGCGTTAGCTATTCCACAATATCCTAATATTGCGGAAAAGTTTTACCACAAAATTACCTTCGCTTATTAACCGAAAAAGTTCACAGCTGCGCCATGTTCTGTCAGCCATAATTAGATGAACTGTGTGCTTACCGATTGATTTTCTTCAGGGAAGTCCCTAAGGGAATAGGGAAAGAAGAAAAATGAATTCCCTCGAACCTTTCTCGGTTGCTAACAAAATCCAAACTCTTTTGTGAATATAAACAGTCAGTAAACGATAAGAATATGATTATTCACACACATCGTATTAGCATCTTCAATGTTTACAGCATCCTTTCATCTCGCGTAACCCAAATTGCAAACGCTATGGCCAAATTGCGTTACGTGTATGGAGAGAATGAATATGTATGGATCTAATATCGGATTATGGATATGTGGATGAATCGTCTATTTCATAAAACCATTCCAAAACGGTCCACTGGTGTAGGGTGAAGTTCGTAAAGTATATATTTTTTCCTTGCAAACTCATCTCATCATAGGTCGTTATAATCAGTATTTCTTTTTAAACCAATTGTTATAGAGCCAATTTGAATCAATTTATTACAACAAAATTGTATACAGTTTGTTTTATTATTAGCCATAGATTAGTAAAGATTACTCACTCCTAACAAGAAAATGTACCCAGTTTTGAGAATTGAAATAGTTGCGTAAAAAAGTTTTGCCACGTCTCCGTGCTAAAATGTCCCTAAAATATTTGAAATAATTAAATAATTATTGAAATAAATAGATATTTATTACGTAAATTACGCAGTATTCGTTATTTATTCGTAAATGTTCTCTAAAAATGTTTTTATATGTCAAGAATTAAAAAAAAGAACTTACTAAAATAAGCCGTTTGTGGCTTCATTCAATTTCAAGGCGGCGAAATATCTTTACTAATCTATGTTATTACCTATATGTATTTTCGCGAATCGATATTAATGCCTTTGTATTTTACTCGAGCATGTGGTATTCGGCACTTATAATTCGGACTTTTTTTCAAAAACCGAAGATTATTACTCAGTAGGTCAATGTAAAGGCGATAAAGACAAATCCACCCTCAACCCTCAACCAACCGTCGCCGGTAAAGAGCTTAGACTGTTGACGTCATGCGCTTTCCTCGCGGCGTGTGTAAACAATATAGCCTAGTATAGTACTAGCTTAGTACTAGTACTAGCATAGTATGTAAATAACGTATAAGTGGCTAGTCCATTATAAAAACGCCTAGGTGCGAAAAACTTTTGCCACAACATTTACGTTTCATGGTTTATTGTATTTGTAAGCTTAGTCATTTGTTTGAACTAGCTAGCGCGAGAATGCTATATTCTATAATACTTTCTCTGTCATATATTGTTTGAAACGAGATAGTGATATCCTTCCTTACCTACAATGTATGTCATTACGAAAGGCGTCGAGCAATGACGCGACGCGTGAACCTGTTTATTGTATTTTTATTGCCAACTGCGGTCTGTGTCTTACGTCGCTTCTGTTTGACCTGCGCCACAACTATACTATTTCAGAGTAAATCAACTTAAATCGAAGTAATTAACGATACGTTTAATCAACCAATTATTAATGAAACTTTAAAAAATCACATGAAAGACCCTCTTGGTATACACCCCTATTCTCGTTAAACGAATTGTCTTGTTACGATACAAAAACTTCCGGGCAATCACCGTTCTCGGAAACAACTCATCCATTAAAGGGGACGGCCTAAGGATAAATCCATTTATGCTACATCCAAAAATTGTTGCTATATAAAGCTATAAATAGCTTTTTTCAAAGGAAAACAAAATTTAAGGGGTATTTGTGATGCATAAACAACCGATAAAATTATTTTAATACAAAATGCCATAGGCAACGAATAGAAATAGTACCGAGTTAACTAACAATTATTATAAACCAAAAAACTCTATATAAACAGCTGATCGCAGTCGAAAAATGAATGCCTACCATATTAACAGCCTCCGGGTATATCGCCTCAGTGATGACGCCCCGCTGTGACGTCACGTACTCCACCATCTCCAGGAGGGCGGCACGCTTCACCTCCTTCCATTTGAGGTCGGAGAGCGGCTCGTCCGCGAAGTCGAACAGCAGGCAACACTGCCGCAACTTCTGGACGAACAGCTGTTCGCGTTCCGCCGCCGGCGCATCTGATGACAACCAATAAAACAAATTAAAAACAAAGTATTTATCATTCATGTATTGGGCACGAATTTCATCATTATTGTTTTTTTTAATTGAGCATTCAGCCCATCTAACGGTAAGTGATCACTATTGGCTATCTTAACAGTCAAGTTTTAGTCAACTGTATTGTAAGACTTAAATATGATTACCGGTGCGTTGTTACTCCAAATGATTGTATTAGAACGCCTCGTGACTCTAGCACACCATTTAAACCAGAAAACAAAACCGCTTGATACAACTATTAACAAAACCGTAATAATGTCAATATAATATCAATTTATGTAACATTATTGAAAATGACCTACTAAATCCTGGACCGTTGGATTTGAGCCTCCCACCAGAGCTTTTATGGAATCAAAGCAATATTACCTGCGTCATTGAGCCGCGATAAATTGGGTCAAAATATCCAATTAAGCGTATTCTCCGAAAACGGAATCGAGTGCCGCATCGAGTGTTCACGGTTCAGTTAAATTAAGCGTATGCACTGGTGACATAAATTTCGTAGAACAATTTCGACGATAGGAGAGTAAAGAGCCAGATAAGTGGTAGGGGGGCGAATTTAATGAAGTTCACTGTCGAAAATGTCCATACAAAAAATTGGGATTGAATAAATCTACATACTTAAACAAAGCTAAGGGTGAGCTATTGAACGGAGTCGGTTTTATGTTGAACTCTTACAATTTTATTTTTGTTGGACGATTAAGGTTGTTCCTTTAGAAGACGAATAAGTTCTTCCGCGAAAAGCAAAGTATAAATAAGTATATCAGGAAGACGCTTGTTAAACTCACAACCTCACACTAGGAATCTCAAGTGCCATGAACACATTGATATATAGACGAATACGCCAACACCCAGACCCAGAACAGAATTCTAAGGTCATCATTTAGACATCTGCTCTGACCGAAAATCGAACCAGGAAGATCAGCGCCACAAACCAATATGGTGACCATTCCGTCATGTGGGCCATACAAACAAACACTACATTGAATTAGCTAATCTTTTGGCCTAACATCTCCTGATTTTGGTTACAAGTATAATGAATTCTCTAAGACCTGTATTTAGTAAGGACTATTAAGCATAGACATAGTAAGCATAGGTCGACTAATATGTCTGGTATTACATAAAAGAATACCACTGGTTATTGTAAGTGTACAGCAACTACAATAATCATGTCACATCAAGATGATTACGAACATAAAGTGCGCGCTAAAGATGCGATAATGGTTGTTGAATCGTGTGAATTATACAACATTTGCTCGGTCAATTTAACTTCTGCTAGTGGTTTGAAATTATTTCACCGAGTAATACATGATGTTTGTGAATCGTGTCAGTATGTTTATACATAAGTATTCAAACTATAAAGCTAATTTGTTTATTTAGGACTGGCTTTTCCTTCACTTTATTCATATTTATAGTTTTGATTTATATAGGAAAAAAATATATTTGTACTGCCATTTTACGAGGATTTGATTTACTATCCATTCAAAACCACCCTAGCTCAATATTTTCATTTGTAACTACGTCATCATTGTTCCTCTGTCCAAAGGTGGTCTGACAAAGAACTTTAGCGACAAAACTTCCATTTGTGTGTGTCACGCTACGTTTTTATTCATCTCTTGCTATCTTCATTAGTCTGTACAAAATTACATTGTATGTGATAACTGGCAAACAAACTACCTTCCAACCTGTGGACAGCCGAGACCAATAAATAAATCCTACTTGGATCCGATTAGAGATGCATTGCTTCATCAAGGGTGTCATAGCACATGAATCCACTTGAAACTTGATCACATGAGCGCGAATATTGCTACTGAGAAAGTGCTACTACTATGAAAGTGGAAACCCTTAGACAAAATTCCACAATAATACTGAAAAAGGTTAAAGTTATTTTAAGATACTAGATAAAACAATATGTTTCTGGCCGTACAATTATATATTAATAGTGCGATATGTTTAAGACAAACGAATACAATGCAACACACTACAATGTAATGACAATATAATTCAGTTACACGAATAATCATTATCAACCCATTAATGTGGAATAAAATGAAATGTCTCGAACTTTTACCACCACATCCCTTAAACTAGAATACATCTACGCTACACTGCTGCTAAGGCGGAAATAAGGCGGATTTAGGAGCAGATTTATGTTGGTACTTTTACGGTTCTCGAACCTAACGCTAAGGATGACTATATTGAATTGTTAAACTGACAACAAAACTACTATATTAAGGAGAGAATACCTCTTTGAACTAAGTTCCTCTGCATATAAAACTCGACTTCGACTTCAGCTAGGACAGTCGACCTTGTCCCTGTAGTCCCGGGACTAGAATAGGGCTACGGTATCCCCTGCCTGTCGTAAAAGGCGACTAAAAGGGGGCTTCCGGGATTGCGGGCGGCAAGAGTGGGAGCTCGAACCGTCCAACAAGCAACCCCGGGAAGGACGGCGGTGTGTGTGGCCGCATACCATCGTATACACCAGGTGTGCATGAGGAGCGTAAATTGCTCCCCCAAGGACAGCAGAGCCCAATAGGGGCATCGCGCTCGGAGGACTCCGGTTGTGTTCCATCGGAGATCCCGGAGTTCTCCGCCAAGCGCTGAGGACGGCTACCGGGGGTTTTTTGGTGCGGTAAAAGTCCCACATAACCCGGCGTCGCTCCCACGTCGTCGGGTACCTTTTGAACGTTTCCCCCTCGTAAACAAAAAAAAAAGGGCAGTCGACCTATGTGAAGGCGGTTAAAAATGTCAACGAAATCCGTTCCACATGTCAACTTAACAAACGATGATATTTCTTTCATTTCATAAATAAACCTTTCTACTTATTAGACGTAGTAATAAGTGTATGAAAAGCCTAAAAGACTTCATCCCACCCTTATTTCAGTTCGATCTAAAATTAGCCACGGTCTCATGTATACGGTAGCCGAATGGAGTGTGGATTATGTACAGGCTAAATTGAATTTAAGATTCAATTCCATTAAATGATAAAGTGGAGTGCTCTAATACTGTACAAATACGAAGTTCACTTTTAAAAATCAAACAATGGAGATTATTTTATTTATAATCACCTTCATTCTGCTCATATGAGGAACTCATTTGCAAAAAAATAAAAAAATGGTACCCGATTTGAAAAGCCCTTTCTCAAGTAGTAAATATAAATCAGTCATAATAATGTTAGAAAGTGTAATTCAAGCGGATTAAATGTAATTAGTAACTATTACACCTAAATGGTAAGTTTTTTGTTCCATAAAATCAAATTATTTTCATGATATTGTAATGGTGCATGATTCGATATTAAAATGATTTATACGAGTAGATGTTTAGCCATCGAAAAGATTATTTCTATATACGAGTTACTAAAGACATACCTTTGCAGCTACTGATCTTTTGAAAATTCACTGACAACACAGCTAGTCCTTTGAATTATCACACTTTACTCGTAGATCTTACGGCACGCCCTCACTAAAGGACAAAAGACGTCAGTATCGCTTTATGGGTTGAGGTTAGAATCCGTTGAGGTTGGGTATACAAACACGTTTTGAAACGTCCAACGAAAACGTAGCTTAAAATGAGCAAACATTATTTAAGAACCACATTTTTCCCCATCACCATCTATTTAACGCAATCTTCGTTTCCCAAAAGCTTTCGATTTTCATCACAACGACAAGAGATCCGTTGGACCGTCCGTATGTGGCGATACGATTCCGGCATGATCACAACTCATTGATAGCTGGTATACCTCAGAGCCAGGCACTTGCTCGCTTTGTTACGCACGATCGGTTACAGTAAAAACAATAATATTATTCCAGTGGCCACGACGACCAGTCGCATGGCAAAGACTATTGTGATTCAATGTCAAAACTATTGCGGAAACTAACCTCGAAATGAAGATATCTAGCGTATAAAGTACAATGTATTGTGTTTTACAGCAATATGTCACAGCAGAATCCCAATCTAAAAAAAAGTTAAAAAATATTGTCTGTGTTGTGGGGAAATACTATATTAGTCCTACCAACAAAAACCTCACGAGTTGCAATTGCAACAAATCTATGCCCGACCTCGAATATTAATCCTATTCCAAATCCTATCCTATCTTATCCTATTTTATTTATTTATGTTGATTACACATGAATTATAGATATAATTCACACTTTTTCTAAAAACAAAATAGAATTATCCACATTGGATCCATAGGACAATGCGCAATTCAAGGATTTACCTTGAGTTGAAGACGTACCAAAACGTTTTCCATCTATTTACTGTCCATCTCTAATTAAGCCAATGATCAGTGAGTCCTCTGTTTACTTCAGTGCGTCGGGTTTTACAGCAAACAGCAGCTTTGTTTCCTTATGCTCTTATCATTGTGGGTATTATTTTTATCAATCTCCAGCATCATTACGTATATAGACCATAGAAACTTCTTCAAATGAATCAGATATCGCAGATGTCGCATATGATACCTGAGCTACAATCATGATCTTCATTGAGATGCGGAGAAAGCTTGATCAGATGGACAGGCAGTTACGTAGGTGGAAATTATAATGAAAGGCACTTCCCGAGTAATTGTATTCGTAACTAGAGAATCTTGTGAAGTACCTAATACTTATGAATGTTCACTGTAGAATTCCGGTCTTAATATGACATGCACTCAATACTCAACATCAGCATATCTATACCTAGATAAGGATAGTACACATACAAAACATACATGAAAGACATTCCGATTCTGATCGAATAGAAATATCGGAAGCATCTTGTAGTTCAAAAATACGTTGAATAAGAAAGCTGCTGTAACTATACGAGTGAGTAGGTACGAATATTGACTGTGAAACTTGGAACGAGTACAAATGTTCCATGAATTATATATTGAAAGAGAATATCGCTTGCGAACGATATTTCTAGACACACCTATCGATTTCCTAGAATAATTAAAGTTACATACGTAATTACATTCTCCGGTCAATTTATACTGGTGACCTAAAATTTAACATTGAAATGGAAAAAGTATTTTTTTTTCGAAAAAAGAAAAATCCTTTACACCTCGAGGTTACACATCAGCCGAACGTGACAAAATGATCTTAGTGTAAACAATGTCTTAGCTAAAATAGGCTCGTGGTCTTAATTCTTATGATTAACAATGTATGTATACACCTTGAAAGTTAACATGACTGATAAGAGAAAGATATTTTTTATCCACCGCACACTTGTGACCTACATACCGTGTAGCGTGAATATTATTAATCGGAAATCCATATGTATTGCAGGGCATGATAATGTCGCGTTTCATTTCCCATGGTGTTATAGTGTACAGTTAGCCGGCGACCGTCGGCCGCCGGTGGGTCGATATTATTTCTGCGGCGTTTTCGCCATTAGTTGGGACAATATTACATGGGTCTTGAATATTAATGCTTACGTCCTACATCGAAGACGAAAGATTTCGGATATGATATGTAATTTGTATGTGTTTAGGATCGTTAATAAAGATGTGTAGACAGGCCGTTCAGTCCTCCAACATGCACGGTGCGTCCTCGCTCGATATTAACGTTGGATTTGCGGCAACGATTAGAAAATCCGCAAGATAGTCCCGGCGGACGATTAACCGCTACATTCCAAGTTTGTGAGATCGAAATAGACACGATCGTTTCGAAGGAAGATATTCGAAGGCAACTAAACAACGCGGTCGGTTTGTAAACACAGGCGTGCTCCGGCTCGTGGGCGGATGATCAACACGTACGAGTAATCATGTCGTCGAGGACGAACCTTTGAGAAGCGGCAGTTGCACCATCAAGCTTTCCTTGTCGTTGGCCGGTGCCGGCGGGCGCTCGGGCGAGGCGGCAGCGAGGGGCGGCGGGGAGCGCGCGTCCGGCGGCGACGGCGCCTTCTGCGGCGGCCCTTGGCCCTCCATGCCGAACAACGCGAAACGGAACGCGCGGGCTACGTCTGTGACGCTCTCGGAACGCTTCGTGGTCTGGCTCGCGACGAGATCGAGACCGGAGTGGAACGAGGGGGACTTGGGTATACCGAGCGGCGAGACGGCACGACGCGGCTTGCTCTCAGCGGCGGTGAACATCGCGCGTGAAGGCGCGCGCGCGGCCGGCCCGGCGTGGACCATCGCAGGCGGCGGCCGGCAGCGGCATCCGAACGGGAGCCGGCAGCGCCGGGACCGGAGCGAGCTGCGGGGGCGGCCGGACTGGCACGCGCCGCGAGCCGCCGCCGCGCCGCGCCGCCGCTGCGCGCGCACCGCCGGCGCGCCCCGCTCGCCTCCCGCACACGCAACCGCTCTATGCAACCAACCTCACTAGGGCTGTCGGATGTTGTACCACGTTAAAACTAACCCCTTCACGGCACAATACCGTAATACAGAGACATTATAAGTTACGTCAGCGTTGTTATGATTATTGGCATTTTTTTAGATATCGGGCTGTAGAGTAACTAAGTAGACCACTAAATACCAAATGCGTGGATTAATCATTTTAGTTTTAAAAAAATACCTAATAAAATGTTGTACTCATAGTAAGAATGGCATCTAGTAAGTAGTTTCTAAAACTACGCAAGTGATGCGTCACCCCTGATGATGGTGTATCAGTATAATTCGGCTGAGGTCAGGGGTCGGCACGCGCTACGCCATACTCTCTATTCGCATGATAAACAACCGACGATCAGATACGCGAACATTCAATCGACTGATGAGAAACAACACATTGGAACCGAAGTGATTGGGTATTGATGGGAATAAATAAAAAAAAAATTAAAAAAATATTTTCAAATAATCACTAACACACACAGACACTTGCGGAATCTATGTATTATATTTATGATGCCGGTGCCATGCCGTGTTGGGTCGTCCCAATGAACATGAACACACAACGTGATCTTGCGTTAAACATTACAATAACTTATAAATAAACAATTATCATTACATCATAGTGTAGCTGAGGGAACACAGTGACAAATTATCACTAAAGACTGCGGCTGAACGAGAGTGCCTTGAGAAAGGTTTTCATGCGCGAATCGCTCTTTCCACTTGGACGGAGGCAGCTCAAAGTAGCTCATAATACGTCTCAGTAACATAACTATTCACATTTTGATGTCAGAATCTGCTTTGACCCAGATCTCCATGTGAAGCGACGGTAGTTCCCTTTCAAACGGAATTCTATGTGAATACCCCGACGGTGGCAGCTAGCTAGCTAATTATAGTTATGAAAGAAGGTACAGAAACCATTTTCATACTTTTTAATATGCTCCATCCAGACTATTAATGTTTCGCTTCTAGTATAAATGAATAAAGAGGTTGTGTCTGTGAGCGCTATCTCGATAAATGGAAAACAGTTTTTTGATGGTATTTCCGCAATACGCTTACATTATTTTTCAATGAAGATTCAAGTATATAAAATTAATTACATTATGTAGTTTACATTATCTACAATGCTGACACCAATATTTTATCATTGCATATTTATTCCCTTAGATAGTAAATGTTAAATATTATTTTCAGACGCTTCCTATTGGTTTTCAAGACTGAAATTGAAGTCAATCGTTGGAATTACGTGTTTTTTACGAAAGGTTCAATTTCCGCTCGCCGGGCGATGTAGGAAGTAATTTGCAAAGCAAACGTTTTCACCCGCACAAATACAATAAATATCAAGAAACCCTAGACCACATAAATTCTCATTACAGTCGTAGACTACGAATTACCATAACTGAAACTATGAAGGGCTCTGGCTGCAGGGATAAGTGAAGTTATAAAGGGTCGAGTAGAGCCTTTACATAGTTGAATAATTTTGGACGCTTAGTTTCTTGATATAATAATATTTTAGGCTCGCTTTACGTTCTTGTTATACCTATACAGTAAATAAGTCTTTAGCGAAAATAATATTGTTTAAAATATGAAGAGTGCATAGGACATGTAACCTTATTGGCATAATAACCTACAAGTTGGGCATTTTAAAAAAAATCTAGTGTATAGGACACCATCTAACCTTAATGGCATAAGTAAGAACCTACAAGTTAGGCATTTTGAAAAACATCTAGTTTCAACAGCCAGTTCATAGATACTACATGGCAGATATCCTTTCTGATATATCATTGTAAATATTTAAAGGTTTTTTTGAAATTCTTGGCACTTGATTTATTCAAACTAATACTAATTATTATAATATGGAATCTAATTCTGAAATAAATGATTATTATTATATAATACAAATGTAAAGACTTGATATAATTTTAGAAATGAATCAGAGCTTCAATTGAAATATTATTAACTAACATGTTATGTGGGAAGTAGTACCCACGTAGACCACGTAGGCGTTTCATTAGAGATTAATTTCTATTAATACCCTTATTTATACAAATTGATTTGATATTTCATTGATAATTTCTTTATTTTTTTTCTATAATTGCAAAAATAATTCACTTAATTTAATCCTACATCTCAACGATACAGAAATGGCACAGTCATAATATAATCAACGCACGGTCTTAACTGGTATTAAAATTACAAAACATTCACAGCACAGCATGAAATCTCTTTTGAAAACCAAAATGAACATTTCACAAAGGAACGCGTAAAACACCCTCATAAGCCTCCCCGTTTCCCGTATCATCATAATAGTCACAAAAAGGTTCGACACCGCAACCCCTTGCGTTGAAAACTTTGTAATAAAAAAATCGCTGCGTTCATGCACAATCTTCACCCACACCGACGACGACTAGACATAGTCGTTTTCAGTTATCGGTTACAGATCCGTTTTCCACTCGAAAACGGTTCCGTAACTTATCATATCGATATGGAAAACTGTTTTTATAACGATATCATAAGCAGTTTGTTATCTTCTACGAGCAAGCTAGTTTCAATAGTAAGGTTAGTATCTTTCTCACCTCAATGAGTGTTAAAAGTTGAACTGACAAATATACAAGACGTAGCGAATATACTTTTGACGGTTTTAGTGTAGGTACCTTTGGTAGTTTGGTTTTGTAAGTTTCGCTCGATTGACTGGTTATAACAGTTGACCATATCTAGTGTATCGATATAGTGTTATATATCAATAGAGACGGTTTTACGGTATGGTATATCGGACCGTGCCTAACACAGACGATTTCCTTGAACGCAAGGGGATGTCAGTTTGTTTGTGAGTTAGGGGAAGCAGGGGTGAACCCCACGCAATGGCAGCTACCAAATTCCTAGCAGACGTCACTTCCCCCTGCATTAGTCAATCGATTCTTAATAGTTATTAAATTGAGTGAGTCACTCGGCAGGAACTTGACAGAAGCCACTATCAATATTAATCGATGATAATAATATCGTAATTAAATATCAATGGAAAATTATGAATTGAACTAATGAAGTGTATATACTGCACGTATTTCATTTCATTTCATTTCACACATCAAATAAATTCATTGGATCAATCATTTGTTAGAACTTAAATATCAAACATAAACAACATAATACCATATAACCACATATGATAAAATAACAAAAACCCCATCGAAATTGGATTAGTAGTTTTTGAGAAAATGGCGGAATACTTAACGGTCGAAAACAGAACCTCCTTTTTTGAAGTCTGTTAAAAATAGTTTCTACCAATGATTTAGGGTTTCAGTATTTAGAAGTATTTGGAAATTAATCACGGCAATCATTAGTAGGTACGCACGATACGCAATCGTCTCCGGAAGAGGCGCAATCTTATCTAGAAACCATTATGTTGGCCTCACAATCTGATATTCAACTACAATGGGCCATAAGTTTACTATCTGAAACGTTTGACCTACCTTCGCTTGAAATCTGTTATCTACGGCTGTGTCGATTGTCATTCGGAGACGATTAGCAGGTTAACGTTGCAAGATAAAGAGAACAAAACTTATGACCGTTACAACTATTTTATCGAAATGAAGCTCTGGTGAAACATCTAAGGGTCCAATATTCATACTTTTCCCCTCTGAGAAGTTGCACAAGCTTGTGTTCTTTATTATTTATAAGTGGATCGAGCAGAATATCAGAATTTTGCTTTTATTCTTGTACGTCCCAAGATATGCAAGATGCAAGCGAAATTGCATGGACTGTCGAGATTTGACTCGTAGTATAGTCTGCGCCAAAAAGCTAGTCCGCTCTAAAGTTGTTGCGCGAGCAGGTGTAGTCATACAATTTGACATGGCGATGCGATTCATTTCTTCTATATTCGGAGCGGAATAGCAGTTTTACGCGGACTACGAGTATACCCGATCGCCTCGCCGATCCTACGCTGCTCTAATCAACACAGGCACATTACGATTATTTAAAAATGATTGACTATTTAAGTGACTTTAGCACCTTTTCTACGTTGAATGCCTTTGCAATGTACCTTTATACATTTAATCGAGCAATCATAATCAATTAACGTAGGTACTTATGGTACAAAAGTTATAATATTTTACGAAGAGAACAAATAAACTGACTATTCGAATTTATGGAAAATCCCAAGTATTTGTATTGAAAATTTACATTAAATTATAAGTGGAAATAAAACTAGCTAATGTTGATACGTATTTCAATGACAATGGATCCACAACTTATGTCATCAAAGTGCAGTCGTTCAAAGATCAACAGGTTAGGTAAGATTTGATGCAAAAATAGCGTTGAGAATACAACGTTGCCGCTGAACAATGAGAAGTCTATTGTCTATTCATCTAACAATAGCTTCAAATATAATTCTGTAAAATTGAAAAGGTTCACGCCGCGACTACGTGTTTTATACTTACGTTACTATCTAAAAGGTATCGTGGAAAACTCTTGTTAATAAAGATGACCTATCAAATGAGGCGTTGTTCAGATTCTTATTAAGTCAAAATCAACCTGTGATTGTTAAGAACAATGTTATAAGTGCGAGCAATCTTAATGCCGTAGTTACAATCTGCCGTAGCGTGAAAACAATTGAGTAGGACTATTTTCTCCGGTGTAAGATGAAGTTAATGCTATTCGTAAACTGTATAGGGTAAGTTGGGATATACAAATCCTTAATAACCAAAATATTTTTTCCAATAGGGTAATTAAGTTTCTAGTTGATGTTTATACCAGATGTTATAACAGTAAAATAATTTATTTATCCAGAATTTTTCAACCCCATTCGTGAAGTCGTGACATACGTACTCGTACTCATGATAAATCTAGTGTTTTTCATATAAGAGAAGCTGATTTATTTGTAAAGAAGTTAAATACAATGTTAATTTGGAGACGTCTATTAAATAATATAAACAATTAAAGCAGCTGATACAGGCGACCTTGTAATAGCATTATTGTCATAATTATGTTATTGTTCGTCAACGTTTCCTATTGTTATTGTTACAATATCCTCAATATAAATATAAACATTACAGTTCATATTGCCGAACTTGATGAATAATGAAACTTATTTCTTAATTTCGAAAACTTCTATTAAATGTACTTCATTTGAAGTAATTTACTTCTGTATCAATATAAACATAATCTGATAATACTGTAACTATTAAAATAAGTATTGTAGCAAATAAAACAGAAACAAATACAATTAAACATTGAATACTGTAGATGTGTGGGAAACTTTATGGAGTGTACCTACATATAACCTTGTTTTATTTACCACACGGGAATTCAAAGTTAAGAGAAAGCTAAGAAATACAGAAACTGTTGATATCTTAAACGAATACCAAGACAATACCTTGACTAACTTAGGGATTTACTGCCCTAATGAGGAATTAGCGCTCTGAAAGTGAGCAAATTCAATCTTCATGTGAACATTCTCAAAAATGGCTTGAATAATAATAAAAACTAGCGTATTGATTCCATATTACATCATAATCAACTCGTTAGTATTCTTTTGCTGGTCGTGGGTCCATCAATTTCTTCAATGAGGAGAGTTAAGGTTAGAGCCCAGTGCGCTAACCAAGTGCTCATGGTTAACTTTATACACATTCTAAAATGTTACGAAAAAAAGATTAAAAGATATTAATATTATTTACAATTAAAGTCTTCTACGTAACTTGTAAGTCGGCATGCCTTGAATTTGAATTCGGACCTCCAGAGCGAAACGGCAAAATTCTTACGTTTCAGGATTCTGCAGGTATTTCAAACATTTCTCGGCGAACATTTAATTGTAAGAGTTTGAAACAAAGGAGCCTTCAGATGCAGACGTGGGTAAAATCTTAAAACTAAGGGCCCTGGCAGACATACTACTTTTAGCATCGACGAGTTACATGCTTTTTGGAAGCTTGATGAGCGTCGGTCGCGGTACGTCTGGACGCTCGATACAGTGACTAACACGAAGAACATTAATACAGCTGCTATAAACGCATTTTCGGTACCGCGACCGAACCGACCTAGGTTCGAATCCTAGACACGCACCTCTAATTTTTCAAAGATAAGTGCTTTTTAAAAATTAATCGTGTAATACGGAAACATCACGAGGACACCTTTACGCTCGAGTTATTTAAAAAAAGCGCTCAAAAGGAAAGTCTACATTAGTGTAAGCGACAATTCGCATTTGGTCAGCGCGGTGGACTATGGCCTAAACCCCTCTCACTCTGAAAGGAAACCCATACCCAGCAGTGGAACAGTAAAGGCTTGACGAAGACCGAACAGAACGAGTCGCCAAAACGTGATGCAGCAGCTATGCAATCGCCAAACCGCGAACCGCCGATGCTAACCGTGGCATGTCTGCTAAAGCCGTTAAATCCACCGAGCGTCCAGGGCCGCCACGGGAAATTAAGAACGGATTAGCAGTCTACTGATGAAATTAGTCTCTATTAGAGGTAAAGTGCTGACGACCTTTGGCTAATTAAAACAGTTGACGACCTAATCTGTATTCATAGCGCGAATGTGATTTTTGTTATAAAAGTTGACAAATATTATTAGTGACGCTAACGTTCAGGAAAACGTTCTTAGTTCTTACGTACGGAATTAACTAATTGTATTTAGTTTTTATTTTGTGTTGTATTGTAAGATATGTACGTTACTCATAGCGGAACGATTTTCATTCAGAACTGTGTAATCATAACACAAAACTTCGGTTGTATAGAAGCAGATGTAAATAATCTTCGAACGTTACTTTTACTTTCAAGTCTAATACATATGTATTATTACGTTTGCAAAGCAACCGTATAGTAAATACATACTTATAATTATGAACATTCTAATAGATGTTAATTTATATAATAAAAATAATCATTTGCCTATGTTATAATTTATGGAAACTGTAATTATATTACTACGATATTCCTGTAATTTATTATGCCTTTGTATAATCCATTGATGAAGTTAAAGATAGACCCGCGTTTTAATTATGATTTACAGATAGTTAAAACAGGTGGAACAAAGAAGAGACGCAGGTAAACATATCAAAGGCCACGGCATTAGGTAAAACCGAGCTAAACGGCGAAGATCTTACAAGGCTGGCCGTAATTAAGATAAGAGGCGAATTAGCAGCCTGTTGACGAAGTTAGGCCCGATTAGACGTGGAGTGGCGACGACCTTTGACCCGGTTTTAACTGGCTTGTTTGGAAATGGAGATGGTGTAGATGCGGATAAAAAAATCGCAGACAACAAACAAAACGGACTAATCACACAAGCACCTTTCGGAGATGTTGCACAGGCTTTTGTCTTTTGGGAAGATTTAAGCCTCCGTGACCATCCATTCATGTTGAGTACTATGATGGTACCACGTCTAATCAATCCGAAATTAAAAAAATATCATAGGAGCGCATGGAAAAAGTCTGATGATGAAAAATGATGATTGCGTCAGATGAAGAATACTCGCAAAATGGTGATTGATGGCGGTGAGTCACACTAGAAATTACTATTAATAAATTATGCAATGACTCTATGTGCGTAAATAGAGTATTTATGATCAAAGTTAAATATCGATTTCATGCAGTTCTTTTTACTTTTTACTTGATTCTTGGTATTGAAGCCTTTGTTATAAAAAATGATAATGATAATGTTGGGTTGCATATCAAAATTCAAATTTCTCAGCAAAATATTAACATCAAACAACTGGTAAATATATGAAGAATACGAATAAGAATAAGAGATAAAATCTTTATACTTGCAAATTTAATTCCTTTAAAATATATACCGCAAAGGATACATTAAGTTACTTTCAATCATCTCACAGCTTTAGAGATAGCTGCAGTTATACAGTCAGGATTCCTTTATGAGATATCTAGCGAATGTATTGAATGGACACAAGATGTTCTACAAAAGAGCCACAGAGAGTGTAAGAAGGTTACAAAGGTACAGTTTCCCGGAAATTCGAGCTGGAAATCCAAGACTGCACGAGCCCGCACTTAATTAAGACGAGAGAAATGCATTAACGACGCCTTTATGAAGTTAATATTGCTGTTAGAAGGATACTGGATACTGGAATGGTTATATCATTGCTATATTTTAATTAGGAAAAAATTTCACTGTTATGACATGAAAAGAAAATGCCAATTAAACATTTTACGCTGGAATTACTGTTTATTTTTTTCGAATGACATTATTTTAACGAAATTGCTACCTGCAAAGGAGCTTTCACTCCACCGGATGGTAAGTGGACTATAGCGGCGCTTAACACTGTCTTTAGGTAGAAATAAGTGTGGCGGTGGCGGCTCCAGAGTCGACACAAAAGGTCCTATCACCTCAAAAGGTCATATTGGTCATACTGGAAATAAATATGTTTTTAGGTTCAAAAACGTTATTAGTAAGCAACCACACAGATTAACCTGTCGCGAGCTGGACTAAACAAACCACAACCGCAGTTTTACGTCACACCGTATCGAATATCAATACTAGGCGCTCGTTAGCGTACCTATATTGAATTGGACCCCTACAATACGAGTATATTTGACTCTACTTACCAAGGCGTTCCGTTCCAGCTTAGTCCTCAGGGGTAGCAGGGGTACGGGGGGACGGTAACTAATCTTATCTGGTGTTGATTACACATGTCCATGGGCAGCAGTAACCACATACCATCATGTGGACTGCATGCTCGTCTGTTACTCCTATATATATATAGTACATATAAAATTTAAAAAAATATATTGTTTCCTAATTGGTATGTATTTCGACCTCTCATGTTTTGAGGCCTAGAGCACAAAATATAAATTTGTGTCCAGAATTCTAAATGTGCTTATTCTCAGCGTGATTGTCTATTGTGA
Organism: Epargyreus clarus clarus; assembly: GCA_014595695.2. Lineage (NCBI taxonomy): Eukaryota > Metazoa > Arthropoda > Insecta > Lepidoptera > Hesperiidae > Epargyreus > Epargyreus clarus. Next base: position 1,983,909 of record JACTTY020000016.1, on the reverse strand, counting down.
AAAACAGTCTCATTTAAAGAGACACTGAAACTCTCAGACATAGTAGTGGGGCAACAAAATAGGTTCATGACGAGTAATGTTATAGTAATCATAAGTGAATATGGTATAGTCTTGAAAAATTTAGAAATGAAACCAAACAATACAAAGCTAGGCAAGAGATCGATCCAGAACTCAAGGATAGATAACACACTTTTGACACGAATAATTCTATTTTGTAAAATAGAAATACTTGAGTTAGCAGCAGTAGGTAGTAATTTCGGTTTCCAAGAAAGGAAAGTGCCGCCGACAAACGCGAAAAGATTTATTGCGACTAAATTGGCATTGTTTGTTTAAAGCTGTGTAATTTATTGCGATACCGAGACGTTCAAGAGGTAACGTGGAGGGTAAAAAAAATTAAAGAGAACTCCTTTTGAACACGGACCATGTAATCAATAACGGAGTACAGACAAAGTATGTACAATAAAGTAACAAATGGATATGTATAATTATACGCTTTTCGGTATTCATTCAGTCCTAAAGATATATCATATAAGACATATGACGCTACACGTAGAACGTCACAATTATTTCTACTTTAAAGCAATGAAGTAAAATTATTATGAACTAACATAGGGAGATTAGTCATGAGATACGAACGTCGAACAGGTGTTTGAAAATTGATGTTCAGGAGCTGCAGTGCATTTGTGACTCTTTAAATAGGAATCCTGTCCTATTTGGAGTCCTTGTCAGATATCAAAGGCAGGTAGATGTGTTCTTTTGCTCTTATAAAAGAGTAGATCTCTACTAGTTTTCCACAAATTTACTATCCTAGCTAGATTTTAACACAGAACTAAACTTCAGGAGCTGGAAAGCGTAGGAAGCGGAACTGTGCTCAAGATAGCGCTATTTATAAGCACCTACTTTAGCGAAGAGCTGAATAAGTACGTCAGAAGTATTTATTTCAAGTACGCACTTATATTATATAGCTACTGTACAGTGTATATGTTTATCACACGAACTTTACATTCAAAGATTTGTTTAGTGGATTAGGATTATATGTGATCCGATATGTTTTTAATAGCCAAGACCGGTTTCTTACGTTTATATTAATAATTATTTTTATAGCAACCGATCAATTTGCTAGATAAGTATATAATGAAAGAAAAAGGGATTAATCCACGTTGACCAAAAAGCACCTTTAAAATGGTTTTGATAAATTCTTAGCTACGTGGATGTCTTCATAGTTAATGCATGGTATTTTATGTATCTGGTTTAGGATCCAGAATTTGTTAACTGTACATCTGTTAATTTTTGACGCTTAGCATAGTAACATAGCAAACCTATGTTGTTATGCAAGAGTCAAAAGTTTGTAGCACTTATCTTCGATTTGTCATTTTGTTATCAAATCACTTACCAAACTATAAACACTGTAGTAATTATGCACAATAATAGAACAATATATGCCCATTAAATTTCTGTTATTATTTACGATTTGCGACCACCGATATAATTATAATTATCCATATTGTGTTAAACAAACCACAGAAACGTTACTGCATCGTTGAGCATTAAAACTGTGGTATTTCCTCCTTATTTTCATTATAATGATATTTACATATTCAAAAGTGAACTAAAAGTAGGTAAACATTCACAAAATGTAGTGCAATCAGGCGGTCATTATTTTAGAGTAGAATGTTAGCACTTCATCAGAAATCCCTAGAACATCTTTGCACTATTAGTTTGTAGAGTATTTTTATTTTTATTTTAGAGTATTTTTTTACAAATAAGTACAAAGTTAACATGTTAAAACGCCATCTAGCAGCTAGTTACAATAACGGTTATAGCAAAATAATTGGCCAAGTGCAAGTTAAGCCCGCATCTGGAGGGTTCCATACAACCAAAAATTTCTTTTTTACTTTCTAGTATTAACTATTATAGCAGCCATTAAAGTACAATTGTGAAAAATTGATCTATTTACCTATAACAGTTCAAAAGATACTTAGAAAAATATCGAATAGCAGTTTGTTGTATGGGGACCCCTTTATGTATATATATTTTTTTATTTTTAGTATTTGTTGTTATAGCGGCCACAGTTATGTATCCTCTATAAAAAAAATCAAGTGTCTATTAAGTGTAAATCTATTGTGGTTCCAGGGATAGAGCCCTGTGACAGACAGCGAAGTCTTAGTAATAGGGTTCCGTTTTTACCCTTTGGGTACGGACCACTAAAATCTCTACGAAAACATGTTTAGATATGCCAATTTTCGTGGCGATCGGTCAAACTGTGAACGAATCAAATACCAAACGAAATCCCGCCATGCAACGTGCCGGGGCTATGGAAAAACTGAGTTTAATAATAGCAATCATCATTACAGCCTCGTCACACGCTAATTGTATATTTTTCATTTTACATGCACCGTACAATGTCAAGTCAACATGCAATCATGTAGTGTTTCCACATTCCATACGTGCATCAGGTACATATGACTGAAAGTGCATGATATGAAACAGAAGACAAAGGATTGACGGACGGTTTTAATACCATCAATTTTCATGGATTTATGGAAGATTTATTTAATTGATATTTTAATTTGTCATTTTTTTAATGATGAATCTATTTTCAACAGCACAAAATGTACGGATGCGGATAATCAGTAAAATTTGTCAACTAAACAATTATAAAATAGAAGAAACCGTGAACCAAAATTTTAAAGAACCTTGAATGTACCTATAAAAGAACTGATCTTCGAAAAGTGATGAAGTTACCAATCACTTAAAATAGGCGAAATCCGTTCTACGATTCCAGAGACAGACAAATTGAAACACACGTTAAACTTATAATAAGTCTATTTGCGTCGGGAGTAAACAATGTAACCGAAATAACTAATGAATATAAAAGATAAGAAAACGAAATATGTTCGGATCATGTTATACCCACCTTCTGTTATAAAATGTCTTCTTTGCAAATACTCCGTACCTTACGTTTACGTAAGCGACGCAAAAGTTAAGGGTAAAACGTGACCGAAATTGCTAAAAAAGGAAAACTTAAGCATTATCTGACGCAGCAAAAGATAAAATTAATTCTGTTACAAAATTAGGCAAGATTAATTTGTTTAATTTTACTCTTGTAGACGTATCTTCAAAGTTTCTACGGAATAAGCACCTACTTTTTATTACGTGTCAAATAACTATGTTAACGTCACGGGCGTCGCCAGGATTATTTTCAGAGAGGTGGTATGCCGTTTGGGCCGTAGCATGAACTATCGAAATGTTCTTTATAACTACATCACTGGCGGACTAAGCTCGCCGAAGGCCCGGGCGGAACGTTGAATAAGGTCCATTGCTTTCATTTTAAAGTTGTCTATAAGTAAAAATACAATTTGTTAAGTAAATTTTGAGCTCATAAGATACTACGTCAGACGTTAATGCAATAACTATAATTGGCGAAAAATAAATAACTAAATGCAAAACAAAAAGAATGAAACAACAAAACGAGTTGAGGATAGCAAGATGCCTGAAATCCTATTGTTTTACAAGAGAATCTCCGTAATTGTAAGATTTATGTGGCATGTTGATTTTCATCTTATGTTTGCACTCAGCGAGACACATTTGTGTCATGGTTGAGAAACTAAAATAAATGAATCCAATAATAATGCTTACGCAAGACCCACATTTCGCGTACCCATAATACCGCACATGTTTGTCGGTCGGACACCTTGTATTAAATTATCAAGGTTTAATCTTGTTCCTTCGGGGTATACTATTACGTTATGATATAAGAACAAATTTGAATACTATGTATATAACCTATGAAAAACCTCAAATATTTAATGCAACCAGAAGTGGATTTCTCGCCGTCGACTGAGGAGAAGGAAAGACGTAGATGCAGGATAGGTTATACGACTGTCGGATGTTATTCAACGTCAGAAAACTTTCACGCTTTAATGTTTTATAACAACATTAATGCTGAGTGGAAATGTAAGGGCATGATGTAACAGAGTTAAAGTTTGTTGAAGCCCTTCTGCGAGAACATAGCAAGACAACCACGATCACTTACACAGCGAATATTATTACTGATTACTTAAGAGTTGACCACGCTAAAATTTGCTTAATTTATAGCTACAGTAATGAGCATTTCTAGAGATAGCAACGTAGGATCAAATGGTAGATTTAAGTTTCTTGTTTTACAAGGAAAAATAAATATTTAAACGCTATTAATGAAATAGGACATGAATCATATAAAAATACCAAACGATCACAAATAGTAAGATAGGAAAGATAGATACACTGAACCGACATTTATTGTAGAAAATGTTGATGATATTCAAGGTGATTAAAGACATCGTAACTATAAAATGGGTTGGTTTTTAAAAGTTTTGATCGATTTTTTTAATAAAACTGGTAAGTTCATTGAACTCATAAAAAGGCAGGTGACATGTGATCTAAATTATACAAACATAAGTAGTAAAGTTGCACGATGAATTTAGACTAGAAACGATACAACGAGTTCATTGGTACTATGAGATTATATAAAGTCAATATTTTACAGGTTTGGATCTCAAAAGAATGACAGGATATCGTACTCAGCAGAAATATAATTCCACAAGACACAAAAAGTATTGTAACATCAAATATAAGAATACTGATTTTTCAAGCAACGTATTCTTTGTACTAAATAAGCAGATGATGTTTCGAACTACGACGCCGACTAAATATCACTAATTTTAAGTCAGACAAATACTATCCTCGTAGGGTTATCCTATTTCCTGGCTTGTAATAAAACTAAAAAAGAGATAGTAACTAAACAATACCCGTACCAATCAATCATCTTAAAAGCCACCTAGCTAATTTTAAACTACTTAAGTAAATCTACCAGACTAAACTAAACAGGCAATAATATAAATGGTTTACACTGCTTGCTATTTTTGACACATCTTGTCCGGTAGAAGATTTGATTATTTAATTCTAGCGGCTCTCCACACTGTCAAACCAACTCCTCAAATGGAGTACTGATTTATTTTATTGCTTCTACAATTTGATAGAGTACTCTTGTTTTGGTAATCTATGCAGATTCGTACACATATTTCAACTTTATGTGACATCTGAGAGGAATTTGGTATATCAAATTTCCTTTTGTTTTTACTACCTTTTTTGTAAACGCAGAAAATATTGGATGTGAAATCCTGCAATTAAGGACAAGTTTTTTATAATTATTCTCGAAAGGAAAACAACAACAACAATCAATAAAATGCAACACACGGCTGTATGTGATTTGTAACTCAGTAAGAACTTGTAGAACGACGGACGTGCTTTGGAAACGAAATCAGGGAAAGACCAAGTCGTTTCAAGTTAAGAAGTTATATTCGAGTTGAAAATACACTCGGAGCCGAGTTGCCAAAGTTGTGAGTTTATACAAAAAAATCATATGAATTTTAATTTGTTTGATTATTTATTAACGCGACGCAGTGTCGTGACTTTAGTAGATTTGCAATGTTAATCGTATGTTAAACTTGATAATATATTCATTGGAAGATCTCATTTTAAAGATATCATCACTATTAGCAGTAGTTTACTGTCCTCCATATTAGCACATATTATTTATAGGTATATATATTAATTCTCTTTACTACTCTTTCACTTATAAATTATATCAAGTTTGTGTAAATTCAATAAAAAAAAAAGTTTCTTTTTTTTTGGTCACGGTATTATTGCCCATAATTTTCCTCAAAACACCGCATATTGTTTTCTGGAGGACTTACCTTTGATTGGCGGTAGCTTGACCAACTCCTGGTTGTGATTGTGTACGTTGAACCGACTGGAGCCATGCCTTCTGGGCTGGCCGTTCCACCCTGGCGGTCGGGGTCCATCTGCCGACCGGGGGACTATTGGTGCTGGGGGAGGAGGACGCGTTCCCACTGGGGGCACTTTTTCTGGTCGGCTCTGTGAACAACGGAAATTAGGGTTACTAATCTTAGGGCTTATATATTTCCAATTCAATTGCAATATGCGCGTGAGTGTGGGTGCACGTATACATGTGGACATTAAAGTATCTTTATGTCATCGTTAGCATTGTTATCGTATCTCGTGAGAACTTCACTCGACAGTAGCAAAAAATATTAAAAAATTTGCAATGTGACATTGCCAAATTCTTTTCTTGTTGTCTTTGTTGTACAAAAGCCCGGAATATATTTAAAACTTTCACGCATGACTAACAAAGGAGAATAAACTTTTGTATATTATACAATATAATACAATACATGCATATAATACCTGTATCACACAAGTATGTAAATTATATTTAACTGATGTAATGTCACATGTAACTTATGTAATCTATAATTATTAGCAATATGAAAACAGATACAACTATGCAATATTTTTCTGAAGTCTGCGGAATATTATGATATCCTCGAAAATTTATAGCTGTACTTTCATGCAAAACTACTGTCAAAACCACTTCACCCGTTTCAAAGATTATACTGAACGGACATATAAAGTTTATAAATCAACTTTTTAAATTTTATTTTGAAACAGATGGACATAATATAAACTTGAATTATTTACATATACCTACAAAATGCACAATTTACACTGTAAAGTTTTCTTAAAAACTACTTTGGAGGAAGGGCAGAAACTAACAGATTTATATACAGGGTGTCCCGTAAGTACCACGACAAACTTGAGGAGAACATAGGTGAGAGTCTGACCTCTCTGGGGAAAAAAAATTACCTTAATAAAAGTGTCACCGTTTTTGCACTATCAATTGTTTTAGATTTTTTGAGAAATTCAGCCCTCTTCATCTTCTTTCGTTAACTGCGTATACAAATTTGGTGATGCAGTGTTTATTTTTTCTGTTAAATACTATCAGATAGTTGGTCTATCATATTGAAATGTAAATTGGTTAAAAGATGTAAAGTAACCATGAAAAAAATAGGGATATTTTTAGATTTTAATTTTTTTACTATTTTTCCCTCAACTTTGACTCGTCGCGGTGAAAAAAAAATGTACTGGACTATAAGTGTACGTTGCGCCAAAAATATGTCCAGTTAATAGATATTTCAAAAAGGTACCACACTTACTATTTGAAGTTGAAAAAAAAAGTTAAGGCCGTTTTTGCATGAAAGGGACTGAAACCAACTAAAACGTAATGATCGAGTTTTTATTTAAATTACAGTTTCTACCGACTCACAACGTGTCAGGCAGTACTAAATCACATTATTACCTAGTTACACACTTAAAAATATCATTCTTCATTTTTGTAATAAAAACAATTTAGTAACTAACTAGCAAACAAAGTATTACAATTTATTAAGTCAATTTTTACCTACTTTGAACTATCGTTTCATAGTAAAACTTCGTACATGTATGTAATTTGAATGACAATATCATAATTTGACATCTTGGAACAGATCTGATGATGGAGCCAGCAGGAGCATGGTTCATTTCTTAGTAAATCCCTCGAATTTGGGCTAAATTGATAAGAAATCTACCATCCATATCCTGGCTCCATCACCAGATCTGTTCCAAGATGTCAAATTATGGTATTGTCATTCAAATTACATACATGAACGAAGTTTTACTTCGAAACGACAGTTCAAAGTAGGTAAAAATTGACTTAATAAATTGTAATACTTTGTTTGCTAGTTAGTTACTAAATTGTTTTTTTACAAATGAAGAATGATATTTTTAAGTGTGTAACTAGGTAATAATTTGATTTAGTACTGCCTGACACGTTGTGAGTCGGTAGAAACCGTAATTTAAATAAAAACTCGATCATTACGTTTTAGTTGGTTTCAGTCCCTTTCATGCAAAAACGGCCTTAACTTTTTTTTTTCAACTTTAAATAGTAAGTGTGGTACCTTTTTGAAATCTCTATTAACTGGAAATATTTTTGGCGCAACGTACACTTATAGTCCAGTACATTTTTTTTTCACCGCGACGATTCAAAGTTGAGGGAAAAATAGTAAAAAAATTAAAATCTAAAAATATCCCTATTTTTTTCATGGTTCCTTTACATCTTTTAATCAAATTACATTTCAATATGATAGACCAACTATCTGATAGTATTTAACAGAAAAAATAAACACTGCAGCACCAAATTTGTACACGCAGTTAACGAAAGAAGATGAAGAGGGCTGAATTTCTCAAAAAATCTAAAACAATTGATAGTGCAAAAACGGTGACACTTTTATTAAGGTAATTTTTTTTTCCCAGAGAGGTCAGACTCTCACCTATGTTCTCCTCAAGTTTGTCGTGGTACTTACGGGACACCCTGTATATCCAAAATTGTTCAGCTTCCTAAGCTGGATCAAAAAGAGAAACACAGCAGTACCTAATACAAATTACACTTTCGGCCTAGATTTTGCATATTAGTACAGATAAGATTAGAAAAGAACCCAATTAAATGAACACTTTCTATTCAAATTAAATTTAATTAAAATCGAAATAGAAAGTTATAAATACAAATTAAAATATGAATTAGTTAAACTCATAACATCGCCAAAAATAGCCGGCGGCATATAATAAACATTTTTATTACATGTGTATGGCGAAGAACATAATTATGATGAAAAAATAAATTATTCATCGAATACCAAAGAAGTTCAAGACAACTGTCATTAAGATAATTCATTATAGCAATATTCAATAGCTTCCGTGAAGTTCCATGTAATTGGAATTATCAAAAGGGATTTAATAATTAACCTTGAACTTTTTATTTAAGGCGCCATACTGACTTGGAGGAGCAACATAATAATGAAGATGTACCATTACATTTATAAGGGCGAGGAGATAGGTAAAAATATAGCTAAGATGGAAGACAGAACCGTGCTCGTGCAAATGCAGTAAATCTTACACTTATCTCGGAAGCAATCTCCGAAGTAGCGAAGACGCAAATGAGCCGAGCGACATAACGGATGTGCAGGGATTGAGAGCACATAGCTACGGTTTCTAGATGGAACAAGGGATTCTGTAGGTATGCAATCGTGTTGGAATCCTATAGATTTATACTTAGTTATAACATTTACATCTATAAAAATTATGTAATCGAATTCTTATTCTTATTTATATGACATGAAAACAGGTTAATTTGAAATAAGGATCGTTGTCTGTCTTTTTATAAGGGCTAAGTTTGAATTGCAACAATTCTCTTCTAACTTAAGAACCAATAGATTGGCTCTGTCCGTAACGTCCCTTACGTTCACTTAGCTTATAGGATTAGGATTACTTCCAGCTCAGCACGCCTTAAGTAAAATGTTTCTGTTTGCTTCTTAAATACGCTTATTTTTCTTTTGTCGTTTTGGAATTACACGTCACATTTTTTACGACGAATGCCTTGGAAAGTTGTTCCTATCCTCTTTAAATCTGAACTTACTTTTTTAACAGCATCATAGATTATTTCAATGCAACGGAAGTAATTAAACCCATTCAATTGAACTACGATAGGATAAGTGTTGTCCAGATGTTAAGCTCATTCATGTAATTGGATCCATAGACAAGGGTCCCGGGTTTAATTTCCAAGCGGAACAAGCAATTGAACGCTAGCCAAGCGACAGTGTATTGAGGCAGAATGTTCGGACTATACAATTTCTTAAGGACAAACGAAGATCATTCATATATCTTGATCAGTCGTGTAGTGCGCAATTTTTTTATTTAACGATCAAAGAAAAGCACCGACGACATTAACGCTTGTAAAATTTATTACATTTATTCAAGTCGATTAATTGGTTTTAACATAATACCTAATATTGAGGACACAAACAATAAATAAACCTCACATTACTCCTCACATAAACATTAAGGCTCACATTATGAAAATATGAATAAATATCTCTAAAAATGTTAGGATTCTTTATATCATCATACAAAAAATCTTACTAGAAGCTTCAGTTTATCGTGGAATACTGGAAAATATTACTGACATAAATCAAACTTAGATATCAGCTATCAGCATAATAAAAGAATTAACAAAACAAATTTAGATTACTAAAGTAACCAAAGACAAAAATATCGTTAGAATCAAAAAGATGAATGACTTTAAATAAATCTTACTTATCTAAACAACAACTAATAACGAAAATGGAGAATAAAATAACGTTTAACAACTATCTCCTTCTCTAGTAGGTGACGAAACTCGAGTTACTAAGGCAGAAGCGTATTTGATCGAGCAACACAGTTAGAGCAAATAACACGTGACATAATTGCACGTGCAATTTGTTCCCGACTTATACAGAAGAGAGACTTCAAAGCACTTTGAAACAGGTGAAAAGTGGTCTAACTGGGTCACGCGGGCGCACGCCGTGTGTAGGGAATAGGCATGTCAATGTCAATGATACGCGGCTGACAGGAGCCACTTGGACGGCATTAATGACTGTATTTTTAGACATCGTTAGATGAACTACTGGAATTCAAACTCGTCACGTTGAGTCAACGTTAAATTGACATGTTTGTATGGTAACTTGCTAAACTACATACCTTCATCATGTAATTTTTTTAAAGAAATCTGTGATTTTTTGTAGGACGGACTTGTCAAAGCATTTGTAAGTTTTTCGAAAGAATTATTAGAAAGAAGAAATATGTAACTAAAAATATGAAGGCTAAAAACTATTTTACCTTCCAAAATAGGGTATGGGTTTAGTCCTTAATGAAACATTTTGACATCATTAAGGATTCATATGCTATGTGTATCGATGGGCTTCAGCGATCCCTTCGCATCACTGTGCCATAATCGGCTACTAAACTATAAATTTAATTATTACTACGTTCACTTAGCAATCCATATATTATTTATCATCTATTTCACAAGTTATCGTTTCGTAAAACCAGTATGTATAGAATTCAACTATATTTTTAGAAATACCTATTTAACTTCTTTAAAGTAAACAGCCTTGAGTCTAGTGCTTTGTGGGAAATTCCAAATAAATCATACATGCAAATCAGGTTATTTCAATAACACACGCTAATCTATTTAGCGGTAATGGCACATGAGCGTGATCAATTTTTGAACTGGTATCAACCAGGCTTAGTGATACGATACAATGTGTTTGTAACGTTTATGATGGAAGTAAATATCCATGATAATAGAATAGTGATAGCCTTAACCCTAGCATATTTGGAATTTAGGGTTTGAATTCAAATCACGTATCGCTGATTTGTCGAAACGTATTACAAATATCGTTTTCTTTAACGGTGGAGAAAATATGAGCAAATGTTACGTACAAAATTTTCCATATTTGTCTGTGATTGATGTCTAATAATAATTCGCATTTGTAAAGGGTGCCGGATTATGGCTTCCACGTGTCTGATTCTGAGAGGAAACCTACGCGTAAGGCGGTTCTGTATTACATCGAGACTCGTGGAAAAGTTATTTAAGTATACAGAATACGAGGCATTTAACGACATATGACGGCATATGACGACCCGTGTGGCGGAGCGGCCACCATACCGGTCTGACGCGCAAAGGGTCCCGGGTTCGATCCCCGGCCAGACAGAAATCTAAATGATGAATTTAGATTTCTGTTTCTGGGTCTGGGTGTTTGTGTATTTGTCTATGTGTGTGTCCATGGCACCCACGACACAGGGAATCCTAGTGTGGGGCTGTGAGTGTAGAAAGCGTTTTATTTTTTATTTTTATTATTTTTAAGTTAGTCTTCAGGGGAAACAACACGATGATTACTATAAATCTGTACTTAACCACTTAACATACACTGCCGGCAGTGACCAATAAAATGAGTACCTATATATTTTTTTATATACAGGTATAACCAATTCCTTATCCGCAAATACAGAGCACCTACGAAAACTCACGTAATAGACGCTTGGACTTGTCAAGGCTGTTAAAGCACTAAAACTGACACGGCAATCAATACTCCGAGCAATTTACTGATCAATTAGCACACCGCTTTACTGGGTACTCGTTGAACAAGCCCGTCCAAGGTTATAGCAAGGCGCCTTACAAAGAAGCCACAAAACAAATTACCATATGAAACAGTGTAACATTAATACCATATTCGTCTTGTACACGGAAACAAAGAATTATTATGAGACCGTGTCGCTTAAGGCGGGTACAGACTGCTGTAGCGTAACATGCAATATAACACGCTGTGAAAGAATTTACCGTCCACATTGTCGCAATGTAACAGAATTCCCATAGTGTAGACGCCTTACGAGCACGAACCTACACACTACTCGCGCGAACACAGCATTTCAACTCGTGCGCGCCGCGATCCGGCATTTGTCGGTTTTTTCGGACATCAACAATCATCGTCGCTAATATTTGGTCGTCACGGTCTTCTTTTCGGTGTTCAAATCAAATCAAATCAATTTCTTTTTATTCAAAATAGGTTCTTTACAGAGCACTTTTTGAATGTCAATACAACTACCACCACTTCACAAGGATTTTCGTTATGGAGAAGAAGCGGCGAAAGAAACTCCATAACACACATCTTTTAAAAAAATGTTTTTTACAATGTTAAACTTAACCTAATGGTACATGTGGAGCTGGAACTACTTCAGACCACACCGTTTTTAACCGACTTCAAAAAGGAGGTGGTTATCAATTCAGCCGGTATCCCTTTTTTTTTATTTATGTATGTACATGAATTACTCCGCCGTTAGTTAACCGATTTTAATAATTATTTTTTATTGTGTAGAGACGAGCTGGAAGTTGGTCCCATTTAAATATGGTTAGGATCCATCAATGGGTTCTGGAGAAAATGAGGGAAACTCCTCCACCCATGTAAATATAACAGCCATAACTTCGCCGTTTATAAACCTATCTTAATGCCTTTAATTTCGTGTGTGTTCAATTGCTACAAGTTGGTCCCACTTAAATATGATGAGGATCAGAGTGGGTTCTGGAGACAAAATATGTAACTCCTCAACCGATGGGTATAATTGAGTTTTGTTTGAAGATATTTGGTGTAGGTTCTAATGAAATTGCAAAACCAGTTTATCATTGACTATTTAAGGGTCTGATAATGTGGCTCGGAGTCAAAATATGTAACTCCTCAACCGATGGGAATAATTGAGTCGTGTTTGAAGATATTTGGTGTAGGTTCTAATGAAATTACAAAGCCAGTTCATCATTGACTATTTAGTTAGGTTAGGTTCGAACATATAAGACAATATAAAACTAAGCGAGCAGGGCGCGGCAGCGCTCTGCGAGCGAGCGGTTCCAATCAATGTAAATTCAGACCTTACCTTAATTCATGATCACGTTAATACAATTTTATATTGTATTAATATAAATTTGATTATTATGTCATCACTAAAAAGGGTGAAAAAAATTTTTTAACAAAAAAATACAACCGACTTCTATGTCACTACAAAGTAAAAAATAATTCAAATAAATGTTGGTTTAGAACATATTTCTGACGTCGGCGCTCTATATATTTCGTAGGATAATGATGTAAACAGCATGTCTAATATGAACGCCGACTTCAGAAATATGTACTAAACCAACATTTATGTGAATTATTTTTTATTTTTGTAGTGACATAGAAGTCGGTTGTATTTTTTTGTTAAAAATTTTTGTCAGTCAAATAATCACTTTGTTTATAGTACGCTTTTTTACATAGCGTTTGTTTAACGACATGTTTGAACTTTTTTTCTGTGAGATTCAAAATGTGGTCAGGTATTTTATTGTAGTAGCGAATACAGTTACCCATGAAAGATCTAGCCACCTTGCATAATGTATGTTTAGGAATTGCTAATTTATTTCTATTTCTAGTATTAAAGTTATGGTGGTTTATTCATTATGATGTTTAATTAAAGTTATGATGTTGTCCACAGACTGAGCTATGTTCGCCGCTCGCTAGAAACAGATGCGATCGGGTACATGCTTAGTTCGTGCGCGCGCTGCGTCCACACTCATGAAATGGTGTCCTTTCATGTTACATTGCATGTTACGTTACAACAGTCTGTACCCACCTTTAGATTGTTCGCACGCGGATATGTTAATGTTCAGACTGGGCAACCGAGTTAGTTGTTTAAAGTTATGTAATAATTAATTTCCAATAATAGATATTTAAATACTTATTCATCTGTATATTTTACATAATTCTTATGTACTTCTATTGCAACTATAATATATCACAATAGGTCAAAGTTTGTCGCAAAAACTACAGGGTAGTTTATCCTAACTACTATTACCAAATTACAACCAGCGTGGTTTGTTACATAGCCATTTGTTTATTGAAGTTGACTTCGAGATGGCATGAGATAGTATTAATACAAAAATATTTTAATTATTTGATTGTAATCGTTTTTTCTACTAAAGTACCAACTTTATGTTACATCGATAAGTTCGAATGACAAATATTGATAGAATTATTGGGTGCCGAATAATATGGTAAAAATGATCGTACGTTCAAAATTATTAGATTTGGGTAACGGGCAATCTACCTGACTCTAAAGTTGCTATTGCTACAATCCAAGAATATCAAAGTTAGAAGACTCCCACTTGAAGCTCACAAATGTATGACGCCTGAACACCTACGAGTATGCACAACACCGATTGTCAACGAATAAGCTACTTTTCGGGAGCTAGATACAACGATCAATTGAGCACCGGTTGTAGCTACTTCTGGAAACTCGATGTAGTAACAAATGTTGCAACTACTACAACAAGCGTTTTCGATAACGCGACTGACCGCACCAAGCCATCATGATGGTACAACATCGATGCAATCGTCAAAACGCGAATCAACAATGTTAAATCAGCTAAGCTAGTCTACTAGGGCTGTAAAGCGTACGTAAGCATCGCTTTTCAAACCAGGACACAGCGCAACCCTGGTCTGCCTCTTGGCGGTGTCTGAACACTAAAAATGGGTCAGTCGAAAGGGTACGTTGATACACACTTGGCTCGTTGCTTCGGTGGCCCTATTCAAATTTGTTTATAGCGACATGAATATTTCTGTTATTTTAGTAACGTTTGACGCAAAGAAGGAATCTTTTTTCAACGTCATACCTACATACATCTACTATATTTGGATGCACGCCAAGTAACTTTTAAAGAGGTGACATTAATTAATTTGAATCTTATATTACAATACATACATTATTACAATTTGGTTCGAATTGTAAACAAACATCGGAGAATGCAATATTTTAGATAACAAAGTTATTTGAAACCTCCATTACCTTACTTAAATCTCGTTGCATAGATGACGCATCTTATATGACATAATCAAAGCTCACAATTTTTTGCCAGAAGGAAAAGGTAGTTTAGAATTCGCCGTAGTCTGACGAGCAGATAGTGAAATCAACAATATTTATAGGCGTGGCTGAATATGCGATCTTTTTGAGTAACGTCATACCAGATCTTTTTGTGTTTTATAGAAGCGTATGCAGTCCAACTGATAGTATATGACATTTCGTCTATGGATATCTATAATGAACGTTCCCACGATGAAGGGGATGAAAACGAAGTTGGAAGGGCTGGCATAAATGTGTCTCCTTTACCACGCTTTGCAAACCAGAAGTCAGCAGCTTTAGCAGTAGAGATCTCCTGCCCCACCCTCTTTGACATGTAATAGTGTAGTTATTTTAGAAGACTATTTTGCTTACGTATCTATGGCGTATTCTATTCGCGGTGTGGAGTGACATGCGTCAAAACAATATGACAGAGCCAAAATTTGCCTATTTTAATGACATGCTATTTAAATCTTATTGCTTTAGGGTAATTAACCGGGCATCGTCCGGACATTCAATGCGTGAAGGTTAGTTAGATAAAATTTTGAAAAATATCTTCACTAAAATAATAATCTAAAGATTCAAATTTGTCGTCATTACTTCAAACCTCAAAATCATATGAAAAATCAAGTTTCACGTTTTACTAAAAATATTACACAAATTAATGAATAACCACACCCTAGTTTAAAAACGTATCAAACTATCGAATAAGTGTAGAATAAAACGTGTTTACATGAAACTACGCATACTACGCATTTAAATATATCTGAGATAAAAAGGTAAATAGATTAAGTAATTTGTAATCAAAGCATGTGATGTTTAAACACACAATTGGATATTAACATCAACGCGACGCATAAAAACCTCAATAACGTCATCGGTAATAAAGTAATAAAATTAAAATCTAACGTCCATTTGGTATTTCCCTTGAGACGAAATTCATCTTGGACAAAGTCAACTCATTCCACTTGCAGGGGTTCTAACTTATAACAAATAAGTTTCTCACAAAATCTTCCCGGGTTTTGTTAGATTCTCTGATATGTTCCCGCAAGATCTCGTAAGATTTTCCTACAGAATAAAATTGCTTCATCCTTTTAGCGACGCATTATTCTCATGATGCGTCAGTCCGGTCATTATAACGTACTTCTTCTATTGTGCAGTTTTGATGTTTCTTCTTCTTATGTATAGAGTACAACTATGAAGAGTATATGAGATTAAAGGATTATGTGCCTTATACTTTCTAGATTGCGATTTCGTAAATAAATAATTATATTCTAAAAAGTACTTTTATTAGGCTTCCACATCTTTCCTAGAAGTAGAAAAATAAAATAAAATATGCCAAACAACTTTTAGGCTGTTTGGTTAAACAAAATATTAGTGCTTCAAAACAAGCTATCAATATCATAATTTACGCTTTCGTAAATTTATAATACGGATTGAGGTCATCATTGAGCATGCAAAAAAAATCTGAGGTAAACCGGCCGAAAATGGCGAGATCTACCGTTACCTTGCTCATATTAAAGCTGGCGTTAAGAAAACAATCGCATTCATTGAATCGCAGTCGCATCACATTACTTTAAGATTCGCAAATTTAAGACACTACGACTCGACGAGAAGAGTCAATTGCGCTGACGATCGATACACATAATATAATCATCATCAACATTATTATTCCACTGCCGGGCACGGTTCTTCCCGCAGAATGACGTAGGTTTCCAGACCATAATTATGAATTATAGTAACTGCTTGTAGTATAGTATAGCACTTAAGGGTACGGTAAAAGTTCACCAGGTTTGAATTCATTTTAGGAGTATTCAATTTAGGTACTGAGAGTTCTACAATCTTTACCGCAAAAACAACATCTTGATGATGTAAAGCGTCACTACTATACTTTTAACCTTATGAAGATCATTCGTTAGCTTTAACATCTGCATTCTGTAAGAGTGTTTCCAGTGAAAACGTATATTAAAAAGATTCATAGTTTTCACTCACCAAAGCATCAGAAGCACGTGAAACCACTAAAAGCGAAACACAACAAAGCTCATAAATTTCAATTTCAAAGAAATCCTAAACATTTGCGAGAGATTTTTTCGGACAGATCAGCTGATGTTGAGTGCTGGCTGCTGATAGTCCGTTCGTGAAATCCAGCAATTTGCAACGTCAAAGAATTGCAAATGTAGCACGGTACAAGTCTTTTATGAAGATTGACTCTCCTAAACGGTATACAGGTCAGTAGCAAGAGCAAAATTTACTTTTGCGCAAATTGCCGAGGATGTTGAATATTTATACGCTAAAACTTTTGTGAACGGAAGAGGAATTTATGCAATAGGATGAACGAGATAATTGCATAACATTGCGAGAGATAAACTAATGAAATTAGAATTCTTCTTACATCCACTATTTTATAACTACGGTTTATAATTTATTATTATTTCTTAAAACTAGTTATTTGTTAATATATTATTGTAAACTTATATACCTATATTGTAGATCGTGCTAAAATGTATAAATTTGAACTAGACATCACTACCACACCTATTTGGCCAGTTATTGCACCTAGTTTATTGCACTGCGAGATCAGGTTTAAAGATGTGGTAATTGACGCAGATATAAGGTGTGTTGACATAGAGGTATTACTAGGTGACCGAAGTATTTTTAAAAAAAAACCGACGAATACTGGCTGATATACAAAAAGTAGTTTAATTTGATGGGTTTATTTATCAGCATGATATTTTAACACGGATGGACAACGTTTACAAATGAATTATCTACATCCTATTTATAATCATAATATAGTAGAATCATCGTAAATTGAAACAATGGAGTTGTTAAATTAATTTTGTTAGTAATTTTATTATAATGATTCCTTACCGGAAGCATTCGTCGTCCTTGGATCAATGTTGACAGCGACTGTCTTGTCAGATTAGCTGAAGCTGCAGACACTAACATTTTGAACACTTTTACAACTGACGTCAAGTCTTCAGACACTAAAGGTCCCATTTATCTTACTTATTTCCAGATTTATTGTACGAGCACTTTTGGTACGCACCGTTTGTTTTCACTTTGCGTCATAAGTTCATATTAAATTCACTATCAATCACATAATACACATTTTAAAGTGCAAACTTACAAAACTACTATTGTAAGTTGTCGATTAGAAATACCAAGTTTGTCGAAGTCACAAACAATTTCACTAGTGAGGCTGCCAATGATTGAAAAGTCGCGGCAGTCACTTTTCTCGTTTTGACCAAATACGCGAACTTTCTCCTCGATATTGTGACTCGTGTGCACCGAGCGGCATCTCAACTAAAGCCCTGTACGCGACATCTATTCGCGAATACACCGGACGAAAGGAACAAACGATTTGTTGGACGTTAGATTTATGGAAAGACGTTATTTCGCGCGAACACAAAATTCGAATTTAGCGCGAGAAACATCAAAGATCGGGATAATTCGAATCATTTATAAACAAGTCTACATAACGCTAACAATAATAAACAACATCGAGAGACGTGGTGATCTTACAATTTCCGAGGCTTAAATGTACGCGACGGCATTACAGATGTTATCTGGCAACGGTGAGTGCCTACAGATTTACATCTCGAATGTGATCCACCACTAATAACCCTGTAACGAATGTTAAAATTTGTACGGCAACATTATCTTCAATATTTACGGCATACGGAAACTTGCGTTGACATCATTTGTGCCGTAAAATGCCGCTAAAATTATATGTTACAGTGTCGCATTAAGTCATCTTTGCGCAAGATTTGTCTTGGATTAAAAATGTAATGGATTTGGTGTAAACAAAAACACTATGTGAGGAGGTTTGGGTTTATCATACTAAATCTCGTTTTAATACGCTTGTTCCGGCAATCATGTTCGTAATTTTCATTAAAAAAAAATCTTACAATTGTTGACATAACTGACTACAAGGATGAAAGATTATCGCCCGTTATTAAAAATCAATCTATCTCAATATGTCTCATTAAAGATCGACAATTGACAATTAGTTCATACTACAAATAACAGTCAAATTTTGATTTTTAGTAGGTAAAAATTGGATATATTGATTATTATTAATAGCAGGCGTAAGAGGTGAGTTTAATATGAGATTGTTACATTATACATATTTAAAAAAAACATATGACTTTGTAAGTGTCTTCCACTTCCCTTCGTACATATCACATCCAAAAATCTATTTGATATATAAAACTACAGTTTTAAAACATGTCTAAATTGCGATGATCTATAGACGAATTCATACGAAATATTATAGAAACGCAATCGTTTTGTAATTTAAAATACTTTATACTATATTTCGTTTAACTGCATAAACCTAGATTAAAGTTTTAACCTCTTTGACTCTTCTGAATAAAGAACTATAATTACGAGGAGTGTTAAAGTTCAACCCGATCACGTAATAACGGAATAATACCTTTTTCATACGTGAAGTTAATATCACTTGATGTCATTTACTGTGACCTTAGGTATATATGCACGTAGCATACATACATTTATACTCACAGTAGGTATCTACAAAATGTTTAATTTGATGTACAGATATACATGCATACATTTTCCTACATACTTTTATATTCATAGTACCTACGAAATGTTAATTTTGATAAAACATTTCATTGTTTAATTAATTTTTAATTACAAGGATTTATTATAGAAAAAATAAGGAAGTGGACAGTAAAGATAACTGATTAATAATTTAAACATCTGCGAGGCATCAACACCTCAATTACTTGAGTCGACCTTTTGTTTTAGACATATGATATAACTATATTCTCTCAACGGGGAATCGCTCCCTTAAAATTATCAACCGCTAACATGGTAGGTACTTTTAAATTGTGTGAAATATTTAGAAATGTTGTTATATATTATTCTAGTAGTTCTATTACTTATCTCGACTTATTTGGTGTCTAAATCGTGACGAAACCTACACTACTGAGGGTTCTTTAAAACTTCCCAAAGGATTTG
The DNA here is from genome assembly GCA_014595695.2 of Epargyreus clarus clarus. Classification (NCBI taxonomy): domain Eukaryota; kingdom Metazoa; phylum Arthropoda; class Insecta; order Lepidoptera; family Hesperiidae; genus Epargyreus; species Epargyreus clarus. The sequence continues at coordinate 1,963,749 of JACTTY020000016.1, read as the reverse complement.
CACTTGGCCAGTGCGATGAACTATAGCCTAAAACCTAAACCTATCTGGCTCTGAGAGAAGTCCCGTGCCCAGCAGTTAGGCAGTAATAAGTAGCGAGGCGGGTTGACGGCCATAAGTACTTTTAATACAGGCAGTACAAATATACTCGCTAACAAGGTGAAACGTCTTCATTTATTCTTAGACGTCACGATAAAAATTCTCATTTGCTTTACAATAATATATGACACTGTATGATATATATATGATCAACTTGCAAATGCCCGTGACCGTATTCGTATAGTTAATGATATACCTAAGCTTTTCCTCAATTTATTATGTGTGTATGTTTACGGTCAAATTATATTGTGGTACACTAAACTGGATAGGAGCCCTAAGCGACTTAGACTTTTCGACTTCTAACTTCGAACCAATCTTTTCTTTTCATTTACCACGGGTTTTGGGCAAATGAGCAGAATTCAAAGCAATCGGATCGACTAAAGACACTTCATCAGTTAATAATCAACAACTTTCAACAACTACATTCAACAATGTCTGTATAAGGAAATTTTCACATGTCGATCGTTGGTAGATAAAACAATGGATAGATTGATAATTAATAACAGGCGTTACTACAATGATTTAAAAATCTGATCGTGTCAACGTTTCCTGAAGTAAATGTCATTGCGTTTTCTGCTTGAGCGTGCAATTATCTTACAATTATAATCGAGCCTTTAATTTATATAATTGCTTGAATAATTTATATGGAAATATATGTCGGCGATATCCCACTACCGCACTTTATTAATAAACTGAACGAAACTACTTTAATATGAGAATCACTTTTATTCACTTTTATTCACAATTCGGGCAGAGTAATGGCTTACACGACTGACTAAATGCGAATGAATTACGCTCTACCAGCGCGTGGACTTAAATACTACTCGAGTGACAAACAGCGTAAGAACTACCCTCTCACATCACTTGTTTTGTTATAACAAGTGACGTTATTCACAATAAATTTAACTATTAATAAAATAACATTATATTTAAAATATTGTTTTAAAAATACGAGAATAAATATTTTAATATTATTATAATTCATATAATTTATTTGGTATGACTAACAAAGTGTTTTGAAGTACTACCGGAAGTTGTCCATATTTTAATCTAAATATTAATTCCACATTGACAATCAAAATTAACATGATAATAATTAATATTATATATTATAAAAGGTCTCGCCGCCCATACGGCCATACTGACTCAGCGCGCTCTCTGCGCAATTCTGGTGTTACAAAAATAAACCCACAATAAATATAACATAGTTATCAAATGCCTCGCCGCCCATACGGTCATACTGATTCAAGCGCGCTCTCGGCGCTTATTACAAATGAAATAAAAATAATAAATTTCTTTTGTGGACTTAAAAAAAGAGAATCAATAACAATAAAACATTTTACATGTAAAAGAAAAATATAACATTTCCTTGAACATAACAAAATAAAAAAACATTTTAAACTAAAAACAAAAATAAAACATTTCTTTGAACATATAGAGAGAAAACAAAATAATAAAAACATTTTAAACTAAAAATAACAATAAAACATTTGTTTGAACATAAATATTTGTAAACTTAAATTAGAGATAAGATAAACAGTATTGCAATATGGTACCAGTAAGCCCCAGGATCCAAATCAAACCAACCATAACAACCATCACCCATATTGGGATCAAGCTGACAATAACCGGCATCACCCATCCCGGGATCTAGCCCCCAAGACCGGGAAAAGGAAACGCATGGTGGCCAGCCAGCGTCAGGGAAAGGAAATGCGGACAAGACAACAACAACACAACACAACACAATAACACACATCGGGCATCACCCATCCTGGGATCTAGCCAACACACAAATCTGGCATCACCCATCCTGGGTTCTAGCCTCCAAGACCGGGAAAAGGAAACGCATGGTGATCAGCCAGCGTTATGGGAAAGGAAATGTGGAAACATAGGCATCACCCATCCTGGGATCTAGCCCCCAAGACCGGGAAAAGGAAACGCATGGTGATCGGCCAGCGTTATGGGAAAGGAAATGCGGAAAGGAAATAAATAAAGCGTAGTTACAAATTGTTTCAAAGTTCTCATTTACCCAGTGCCCATACGGCTCCACGTGTGCAAATTTCCATCTTTTTCTTTATTTTTTTTTAAAGATAATAATTTGTTACAAAAAATATAAATGAAGGTTCGGCGGTCCAAATTGTGGCGTTGTGGCACCCAAGGACCACACCGCTCCCCGACCACTCACTTGCACTAGGTATCGACAAACCGCCCCTGATGTCTCTCTAGCTAGTGCCATCTCTTACTTAGCGCACTCGAACCAACCCTCCACTGGCCATCCGCGGCATGGCCATCGTCACAAGTCAAACGTCCTCGTGTGCTGTTCCTGTAAGACAGAAAAACAAACGGCGAATATTAGAATTTCCGCTCGGCCAATCCCGATTAAGTCGTATTAAGGTTATTCACCACGCTAAAACTAAAAGACTAATGATGAATCACATGAATCTCTCAACGCTCAATAAAACCGTACTCAATTTCGACCTCTTTTACATTACTATCACTTTTCTAATTAAACAAAATTGTACTCAAAATAGATCGGTCGCATTGTCTTTATAAGATTCCACATTTTCTACAACACCATTTAAACAAAAGAATTAGTCCCTTAACATTAAACTCAAACGCGTAAAATAAATTCCAACGAATCATTATGTATTATTATTTTTTTTTTTTTATAAGCTAAGAGCTTAGCTGACCAATTCCTTCTAATTACTAAAATTACTTAGACCAAATACATCAAATAATTAGAGACATTTAACCACTACATGTGATTGATGGATAACCCTGTAACCACTTGTTACTTTTTATTAACGCAAATCCACTTACATGAATACACATAGTTTCTACTGAAACTAGACCTCCGCCATAGCTGCCTGTCCACCGCATACTACGGCTATACGACAACCTCTGGTACAGTCCGATCAAAGCGCTTACTCAAGTTCTCAAGTCATTATTGTAACTACTTTAAATAAATTTACTTAGCACTTAGCTTAGCTTAGCACCAATTACCCCGTAATATACCCTATTTGTATATAGAAAAACAAAATGACAGAAGTCTGGAAGTTCATCAATGACATTAAAACCCAAATTTTAAATGTTCTAACCTAAATCACCTTCACCTTGCTCAATACAACACACCGTTAAATTCAAACATGAGCGCCACTGAACGCTACGGTATCATATCTTCGCTGAACCCATATCACAAACACATCTATTGAGCCTTTACCGAAGACAACTCTATTCGCTTCATCAGAAAAAGAAATGAGGGACCTTATGAATCGGCTTGAGAGTACAAGCTTGGACTTTGGCCTTTTGATAAACAGGAGCAAAACTAAAATTATGATGATCGACCGTTCTGAGTCACTACAATGAACAAATCTGCTCAGCGACCTTATAGCGACCCGTAACATTTGCCACCTTCCGGTACGTTCGCGGTCAACACAAGTCCAGTATCGTTGCAATACCACCAATTAGCAGCTATAGTAGATTCTTATCCTGTGAACACTCAAACATTAGGTGAACATTATAAAATTACAAGATAGAAATAAATTGAAACAATACACCATCCAAGTGATTATAAGTATCAAAATGGCAACGTGTCGCCCGTATGAAATAAACGGTCATACTAGACCAGGGTCCACCCCAAAATTGCACTGCTCCATACGTTCAGTCCCGCCATAATCAAAGCATCCAACGGCTGTCAAACGCTTTACCAACGGCGTGGCTTCCTAAGGCTTCGTTCAAAGCAATCCCAGGAAAATCACCAAACACGCGCGCCAAATGTGCGCGCCATTGCCCCGAACCAATAAACGTCACCATTGATCTCCATCATGACCATGTGGACACGTAGGACCATCCCACCGCTGCTGTCGGCGATATCCCACTACCGCACTTTATTAATAAACTGAACGAAACTACTTTAATATGAGAATCACTTTTATTCACTTTTATTCACAATTCGGGCAGAGTAATGGCTTACACGACTGACTAAATGCGAATGAATTACGCTCTACCAGCGCGTGGACTTAAATACTACTCGAGTGACAAACAGCGTAAGAACTACCCTCTCACATCACTTGTTTTGTTATAACAAGTGACGTTATTCACAATAAATTTAACTATTAATAAAATAACATTATATTTAAAATATTGTTTTAAAAATACGAGAATAAATATTTTAATATTATTATAATTCATATAATTTATTTGGTATGACTAACAAAGTGTTTTGAAGTACTACCGGAAGTTGTCCATATTTTAATCTAAATATTAATTCCACATTGACAATCAAAATTAACATGATAATAATTAATATTATATATTATAAAAGGTCTCGCCGCCCATATATACCTTCATGAATGTCACTTTATTATCGTAGTGTTCACATTTTGTTTGAGTGTCGTTCGAAACAATGAAACCTTCAGCAAGAGCATGAAATCTCTCGATGTTAGCCGTATGTTTGCGCGTGTATTGTGGTTTGTTTTTGATGATACGACGGTAAATACATTTTATCAGAGGCGAATGGTAACGTCCTTCGTGTAGCATTTGTCGCTATATGACATCGTGTTCACACGTATGGTAGGGCTGTCTCTTTGTATGTCGTCATTCAGGCTAAGGGTGCCACAAGAGATTTTGAGGTTGGTAAGCTATGGACATTCGACGTGTGTAAGGTATGCTTTTGAAATACATAGTCCCTATCAGACTATGTATTTCAAAAGATATAAACCTTACAGTAGAGTGCTTTTTTAACATTGCCATTAACGGATTTAGTTTATTTGGAAAAGGTAATTATAAAACGTGTTTCAAATAAAGTCTGAAATGCCAAAAGTACGTTAGTTCAATATTATCAAAAACAGGAATGATAAACTGACAATTGACAGCCCTATACTATACAAATACGACTGAGTAGAAAATCATGATATAATGACGAGATGGCAATGGCATCGATGTTGAACCGCATAAGCAAATAGGGTTGCCAGACCAGTTTAATAATGTAGACCGATGTAAAAGACCAATAAAGTATTCCTTTATACTATTGGAAATTGACACTGTGCAATTCATTTAGATAAGGCCAGCGTAAAGTTTGCGTACAAATCGTAAAAGACTAGTTCTTTATAAACGAAATAGCGGTCTTTTAACATATTTTAGTAATTCTGTTTTCTATTATAAACTGACAATGCCTTCCTTTATAAGAATATACTAACATTTAATGGACTTTGCCTGAAATTAAATAAATATAATAATAAAGTTATAAAATAAGCGTGAAAATGTTGTTATTTTTGTCAAGGATTAAATTGCAGAATTTTTATTACTGATACGTAACGGGTTGGTTCCAAGCTCCCATTTAAAGTATGGAAGCGTTTTTTTTTAATCCGTCAATCAGGAATCAAATTAACCTTTAAAGATAGTTTAGATAGGGGGTTCCTCCGTCACACCCGCTTCTAGCGTGAAGCAGCTTTTCTGTGGAAAGATGTGAGATGGTTAGGCGACCAAACCTTAGCACTGTATCTGTGATCGATTTAAGGTGGAACTTGTACAGGTGAACCACTTACTATGAAGTGGATTGCAAGCTCTTTTGCTACTCGGATCCTATCCAAAAAAATCTCCCGACCGTGCACGACGCTGCTTAACCTTACAAATCGCCTACCTACCTACCTACCTATTTTTTACCTACCTACCTACTCACCTAAAGGTTGTGACTGGAAGAAATCGCTGGTCAGCGATAAGCCCACCTTTTGTATTGTTTGTTAAATTAGCTATTTATTTTTATATGTATTTTTTTAATGGTTACAATAAAGAGTATTGATTTGATCGCTTAAACTATACACCGCCGCGACGTTACGCGCGTTTCATTTTCTCAGTTAAATTCCTAGAACTACTGCAGAAACACGGTAACCCTGATCGCGCCACCAAACTCGTAAACGCTAAGCGAGAACGTAATGACAGAATAATATCTGTTTTGTATATACATTTAGGACCACCTGCGCTGTCATCGACGCCCCATTTGGAGCAGCATTGATATGTTTTGTCAGTATTTATCGATACAATATGCGAACGGAGGTTGAAATTACGCGTATTAAACAACTAATCGATATTTTAAAGCATCGACCTTGCCAAAAGAGTTATTTTCGGAAATACATATATTGGCGATATAAATACGGCTAGTTATTATGTTAACAGAGGTTGGATTAACGACATTGAGCAACTAATCGATATTTCGAAGCATCAAACGTTGAATTAGTTATTTTCGGAGGCACATAAATGCGTTGTAATACTACTTACAGAGGCTGAAACTACGAGTATTCACGGGTTGCTAACATTTTCATCATAATGGACCATTTAACATATTATCAAATGCTATGGAACACTATGAAGTAGGCGAAAAAAACAGAACACGGCGCTTCACCGCTGTTTTAAGGCAGAAATAAATGTGGCGGTGGTGCTATCGGAGTCCAGAACAATAGTTTATACCACCTGCAAAACTACCACAACACAATATTTATATTTTAATTACATGAAAAACACCCCATATTTACCCATTAAATGTATTATTAAAAACTTCATTTCAAACAACACGCTTAGTTAAACAAAGGGAGTCTTAGTAAAGCTGGTATTAAGCTATCAGGTGTCAGGTTAAAGACGTTGTTTTATATATTTTTGCATAAAATATATTCTAAGTACATATTTAGGTACAGCAGAAACTGCGTGGTGGAGTATGCTTCAGTGTCCAGCAGTGGGACATAAAAAATGTTGCAGCATAACGCAGAATAATAAATTATTCCAATAATATTCTACGATGATACCTTTATAGAGATCATTCATTTTATTAGTTTACTAGCTGACCCGGCAAACGTTGTGTTGCCATATAAGTAAAAAAATGTTAAGGGTGAACAACCCTTATCACTTAGGGGTGTAAAAAATAGATAGTAGCCGATTCTCAGACCTACTGAATATGCATATAAAATTTGGTGAAAATCGGTAAAGCCGTTTCGGAGGAGTACGGTAACTAACATTGTGACACGAGAATTTTATATATAAGATTATCTACAATTTTTTCAACTACCGATATTGGTATGATCATCTTAATGTTGTGATTTCATTATCATTTTATACGCGATTCATGAATGCACGAATCACTTTTAAAAATGAATAATAAAACCTCATTTATTTTCTCACTAGCGAGTTCAGCGAGCGAGGATCGGTTACAAAACCGCGGTCAGATTTGCGGTTGTCAAGGTTGTTGAAAATATTATTTTATACATGGAACTGGTCGCTTAGTTTGCGAATGCGAGACTACAATCTGTTCTGCTCATAAATTGTTCTTCATAAAGAAGCTGAGGTGAACCTATATGCTTCGAGAAGAACATAAGGCCCTTACGTGAGGTCAATACCGGCGCGTGTCTCACGAGATGCCGGAGTTTCTTTACTATGTTTCTAAAGAGTTAAATAGAGTCCGTAAACAAGGGTCACATACAAAACCATTGTCAAGATTTTCTTTTATGGTACGTCACACTGACAATACCTCGAGTTGAAACCACCTTGAATGGTAACTTTTGCATGACAGTTTTCAACCCCATGTCTAGTCTATTTCTACTATATAATTGAAGTCCTTGGTTGTATATCTTTAGATATTTACCCCTGCCCCCCTTTTCCGAAACTGAAAAGAATAAGAGCTCATACATTTTATAAAAACAAAGTGATATAGTATGAGAACAAACTTATGTAATATTAATCAGGATGCCCAAAAGACAGCAAAATCCTTAGAATTCCAGACCGATTTAACGGCCGATATAATATCGTGAGGGCCGTCAAACGTAATATTTAAAGCCAAAATGACACATCATTTTGTCATCCCTTGACGTGCAATCCCTAAAAACAATCCCAAAATAAACCAGATGACCAGCGCGCGCGCAATTACCGTCAGCGGCGCACCCACGTGTAGTAGGGAAAGTAAACAATGATGCGTTTCTATACATAGACAGATTTCAAATAGATTACGACATTTTACAAGCGTTTAGCCGTCGCGCCTTCAGAATTATTCAAGCTGACCAATGCTTGTGCCAAAATTGTGAAAGTTGATCTGAAGTTGTATTGGAAACTTGATTTATATATATCTGGATACACGTATCGTGGGAGAGTTCTCGCCTTATGAATACACGGTTTAATGTAGCTAAAAATATAAAACAGAACGTCTTTTCTGAACAAAATCCGTTATTTCGTACCAGGTTCGACTCCGGCGGCACCACCGCCACACCTATTTCTACCTAATAACAGCAGTGTTAGGCGCTGCTGTGTTCCGGTTTGAAGGGTGTGGTAAGGGAGACAGACTTTTCAGAGGCGTTCCAGCTTAGTCCTCAGGGGTAGCGGCGCATCTGTGGCCGACCTCAGATAGGAATATCTAATCCTATCTGGGGTTGTTTACAAATGTCCATGGGCGGCAGTAGTCACTCCATCAGGTGGACTGCAAGCTCGACTGCTACTTCTATATTATAAAAAAAAAACAAGTTTCGGATCTTTCCGATGCCGGATAACATACGGACGAAAACTTCGGACGGCCTTGATGGAGATTATTCAGACCATCCGAACCTTCGTTCATTGATTATATAGATTAGTAAACACGCCATACATAGCTATATAGGCCTTAATTTTCAAACAAGGAATTTACTTCTGTAATATCCTATTTCAATATGATGTAAATAATCACAATACGCGATTAATCTTTAAAATTATGTACGGTTTTATAATATAAGAGATTATTAAATTATTACTATTTGATAAGAATATTATTAATTTAAATATAATTTACTTTTTTGTTTACTTAAGTTATAATTATGTTTAATTATGCTTAACTTTTATACAATATGAATATATACTATCGTTAATTTTAACATCATTATATGTTTTTATTATAATTTTTCAGTTAAAATATAATATATAATAATGTATGTGACTGTGTCTTTGTGCGTTACTGATAAAATAATAGCTAATTGGAAATACAGAGTTTTTTAATATATGTTTTATAAATCGGTCAATGGGACCGCATGATTTTCAATATTTTCATCTAATTTCTTAAATCAAGCAATCCTATTGGTGTATTTGACACACATCCATATTCCATATCATAGTTTTCCCGCACATCCCAGAAAGGTTGATTTCAGCTCGTCATAATCTTGATAGGTAATAAGTATAATTATCAAGGTATCCTACAAGCCTAAATAAGGAGGACACCTTGTTTAATTAAGACTATTACTATGGCCAGCATCCAAGTCAAACTAAATTAATTTAAATATTTAAAAGGTGATTAAAAATTACGAGACATGCCCTAAATGTTTAACTACATTTTCCTCTAGTTTTATCCCAAATCGCTCATACATTTTCCAACACACACAAACACTTACCCATTACACGCCCTCAAAGCGAAATCACACAGACGCGTCAACGGTTCCCTCAAAGGAATTCCCGCGGGAGTTACATCAGATACCGCGAGTTTAGTGGACCGGTGGAGCAGAAAGCAAGATTACAACATTAATCCAACAAAGTGCCCGAACAAGCTGTGACTAAAATTAGATTAGATCTACATCACTGGCATATTCAATTTTGTTAATGCAATTCTGACATATTCAATTCATGCAATGCAATGCAATATTGTAAAATGAGCTTTCTTCCGTTCTTTTCACAAAGACGTTATAAAAGTTCCGCGTATATGGTTCATGATGCCGCCAGTAATGCACATATGATGCAAATATAGATGATGATCATCATCACACATATGTCTGCTTATCAGTAATAAATAACACTCCCACTGCTGGGCAAAGACCTCTTTTCAGAACGATATATGACATCTTGTAGTGCAAGAGTACAAGTTGGTGGACTTTGTACGCATTCGAACACATTATGGTGAACTCTCAAAGCTCCTCAGATTTTGTCCTGATTTATATTAATTACAAGTCAAGTGATCAAAAAACAATCTATTTCCAATTAATACTCGTGTGCAAATAGCAAAGATCACGTGTACCTTTGTCTGTCGTTAGCAATGTTAGCTAACGTTTATTTTCATATAATATGTGTGTTACCTAACATGCATACACATTTACTTTGAGCATATTTCCGTCGACACGATAGTTTCTTAACTTCTAGATTGTTCAACATTCTTTTCAATGTTCTTTTTTAAATTTAAATTTCAAAGGTGAAAAATCAGATCCAGGTTGGTATACTTCACACACCTTTGACTCAAAGACATGCAGAACATTTTGAAGAATTCACACAAATTTCCTCAAGAAGTTTTCCTTCACTGTTATACGAAGTGGATAATTCATTTCTAAAAGGGAGGTAATAAATTTCCAACTTAAAAAATCTCAGTTTCAAGAGTCAGGAGGTTCGTATTATGTCTTCTGTCTTTAAGGCAGCCATAGCCTATCGTGTTTGAAACCTGGCCTATCCAACGCGGGTCCAAGGTTCAAATCCCAAGCTCAACCTCAGATTATTAATAAATTAATTTTTAGGACACACAGAGGAACTACACTGAGAGAAGACCCTTGCCCAGCAATGGAACATTTATGAGTTGACGAAGACTGTCTTCGCTGCGTGAGAAGCGCAGCGCAACAAATTGTACACAACGTCTCATAAGAAGTAAATACCCAATTCCATATCAGTAATTTCACCTATCAAGAAGCCTTTGAAGAAAATAACGTGTTTGGAAGCAACGTGAAGAAATTTCAGGAGAAAACCAGTATATTATCGGCAAAAATGCGTTGCTAATTGTTATCAGGTTACACGCGGAACCTTCTCGACGCCCGAGACGATGGTAATGTGGAAATAAGCATTCACGCTAAATTACTTCACTATATTTCTGTTTACTTCAATTTCTGATAAGATTGGATGCAGTTTTCATCAACGTGAAAGCCTTTTATCCAAAGGAGTTATAACAATACTTGTATGGATGTAACAATACTTTCGTAGGAAAAAGAATTGCAATAAAATATGATTAGAATAGTGTTAGTATTTTGTATCTACTCTTGCTAGCCCTCTCGCATCCTACACTGCACTAGATTTTATTGATTGATGCCTACATTTTTGGGCTGTTAAAATGTTGCTTAAGAAATATTGTTAAAAGCCTTTATTATCTACAAAATTTAGAGTGTACAGGATCTACCTAATCATTTTTAAGAATTTATATTTCTTTTGTAATTTGTAGTACTGTCTGAAAAACTGCGAACATACAAAACGTAGTTTATAACCGACAGACAATACAATTCTATTTATATAAATATTCGTTTCATTCCGCAACCGGATATCTCAATATTTGCCAAAGCGAGCAATACCTAGATGGATTTGTTCAAGTATAATGGCGAACATGATCTATCTAATGGATTAAATCTAAAAGAAACTACAAAATATTGGCGAAGATAATGAATATTGACATTGACCACAATTAACGCCCACTTTTTAGACTTCAGACTTCAGACATGGTGTTAACTACATCTATGATAACTTTAATATTCAGTACACTTATTAAGTACCAAATATCTACAGACATTGAACGTGTCAGACAAGGGCCGTAGCAGACAAAATTATATCTTTTTTTCCTTTACAATATTTTGGCTGGCACGGTCCGTGTATATACTACTACTAAACATTATATACCAAAACACTGCTGTATCTGCCACGTCACGGGTCTGAAACGCTCTATGTCTGTTGTACAGAAACCCTTACAATTATGGCTCCACTAACGTAAATACGCTAAGAGCTAATCAAAATTCTCATCTAAGAGCTATGCATAAAAATATCATACGTTTTTATCTTATTAATTACGTGAAACATAATGAAAAGTAATCAAAATATTTTTTTATGCCTAATTAACTTAACAACATTTTAATTCAATGTTGTCATTTTATAATGACGCACATTACATTTTTAATTTTTATTTTAAATACAAACATTACCTTGATATTACCAGTTAGTACAGTAATAAACTTAATACCGAAACTTGAACGAAAAGCAACGAAATTTTAAGCCGCCAAAAATAGGTATAAAATTTGAGCTAGTATCTTCAAGAATTTATGTAAAATCACGTGCAAAGGAATTTCGGTATACTGCCAAAACCGACATGGCAAAAATGTGCGACCAACACAATGTTTACGTGCCTAAGTACATACGATTGTGGGTTGAGTCTTTCACAGTGCGAACCGATATTAATTTGAAAATTAAAATGAGCGAATGTGCGCGCGCTTGATACGCTCGCCCGGCGCCGCACGGACTGCGTTTCGAGTCGAGAGCTGTGCCAAATCCTTGTTTAATATATTATACATGCACTGACCATTTGTATTTTACTTTAAAACGGGACACTTTCGTTATGCAGACAATTTTGATAATACAATGACAATAATTTGAAAGTATTTTTGGAACACTTTTTTTAGCAGCGTAGCGTGGGTTCACATTGGCGGGGACGATAATTTCGCTACCCCCTATATACGGAATTAGTCGGCGGAAAAAAGGCGTGAAGACTAACATTAAATAATCACTGAAAAGTGTACATTTCTGTAATTTAATTAATCAGTAAAAAATAACAGTTCCTCCTATTTACAAATTTGCTGTCGGATTTTTTTTTCTAAAATGAGACATTTTCGCGTCCCAGACTTATTATTTGGGACATCGGGAAAGAGTATAGAAAACGGGACAGTCCCGTTCCAAACGGGATATATGGTCACGTTATTTATACACATTGTGAACTACGTTGTTATTGACATTTCGATGATAAGTACAATGCACATTATTTTAACGAGATAAGGTGCACTTTCGCGGCGTCCGGTTTGCGAATAAATTAAACATGTACAGATAGTTACATACATTGTAAATAACCTTCATGCGATAGCTTGTTTGCAGTTGTAACACTGAAAAGAAAACAGAACCGGTTTGTTTGTTTTCTTTATTTCTTTTTATATCTTTGCTAATTGGTTATTGCCAATAAAGATTACATAAGTCTGCTAGTGGGTGTTTGTGCTTTAAAAAACCTACGTAAATAATATTAAACTTTAAGGACCACAATAGTTTGAGAACCTTTAAAACATGGTCGTCATTAGTAAAAAAAAAACACATTCTCAATCATATATTTTAAGAACGTTAAAATAAATAAAGATCAATTTAAAGTGCTAATATTCTATATGTTGTCAGGTGTGAAGGTGCAAAGTGTGCAAATATGACTTATTTACATTCTGACAGCATCTTCCACACTGCGCAATGCGCATACTATGTTATGACACACAAATCTATGGTAATGCTGATATTTTTTATCATACAATAAACAAAGGTATATTTGTAGTATGCTGACCTAAGTGGTCCAGGCAGCACATGAATATAATACCCTCGAATTAGAGGGTATGCCTAAGTAGATAAGATGCACAGCTTCTCTTAAATATGACACTGGAATGTGTCACCTGAGCATTTCTTCCCTATTACAATTTACTGACTATAACAGAAATATGATTGCTGATATATGAGTAGCTTATGCCTGGGAGAGGTGCTGTGTTAGCATTTACAAAACTCATTTTGTTTTTAATAAAAAATATTCTCATATACCCGAAGTTCTCCAACCTATTTGTATATAATAGGTACCTTATAAGTCCACGAAAAAACAATAATTTGCAATATCATGAATCTTTATATAATCTCTTATTTTCAGTCGCATATTTCATTTTGCCAAATAATCATACATTAGTATTGGAAGATTTTGGAATCAACTTCCACAGTTATATTGAAAATACTATAAAATAGAATTCCACAGTATCAAAGAGCTCCTCTTCAAAGTCAGTAGTGCATTGGTGTCATATGTTCATGTCATGGACTTTTATGGCCCATTTCTAGATTTAGTCATAACAAAAACCGAAGGTTCGCCATTTGTTTAGGCCATTCGAAAAATAAGCATGACCTAAAACCTCTTAATTTTGTGAGAAGATCTTTGACCCCCACGGGGTAATGAGGGTAGCCAGTAATGAGTTGATATAATGTTACATCAATGATTACCAAATACAGAATAAAGCAGACTATTACATTATGTAAAAGAACTTATATGTTCGGTTCGGTTACTTATGTAACCAACAAGCTACATTTTAAACAGAGGTGAGATTGGGGAAAAATGTCATACCATGTCACCTTTATAATTGCTTAATTAAATTTAAATAAAATGAACAATTAAATTAAATTATTCAATTAATTTTCAAATAAATGGAATTCATACTTAATTGCATACATATTGAATTTTTGTGAGGGTTAAATAAGGGACCGGTAAAGATTTTGGAACTGAGTTCTATAGAACTGCGTTTCCTAACCTGTGGTCTGCGAGTATATCAATGGGGGTCCGCGGTGTCATCTCTGGACCACACATAAATCGCTCATTAAATGCAAAAGGGCCGCTTTACTGCTTTTTTCAACCACATACCTATGTGAAAAGGCATTCTCTAGTCTTGTTTATATAAAAAAAACAAATTAAGAAACAGATTACAAGTAGAATTTGATTTGTGATTACAGCTTAGTAGCAACATCAACTTGAATATCCCTGATTTAGTTCACATTAATTTTTTTTCATATTTTTCATAATAAACAATTATAATTACCTTCTGTATTTGTTTTTTTTTGTATCTGTAATAACTAAAATAAATACCTAATCCGTTCTTTTCTGTTTATTTTATTAAGGGGGTCCGTGAAATCTGTGCTTGATTTCCTAAGGGTCCGTGGACTGAAAAAGGCTGGGAAACACTGCTATAGAACATAATGCAATTTGACAGGTGGTGGTACGAATATGGTTTGTACTGGGAGTTACCACCATTACACCTGTTTCACCTGTTCAGTTCATGGAATTGGTTACAGATATTAATTGAAGAAATTGACTCCTTATCATGTAGTATTATATATGCCATATGCTTATTGATTAGAATAGAACACATTTTAGTGAAAATTATGGAATTATAAAGATACAACATACAACATTGTAGTGCCAATTTAAAACTTCTTTCTAATTATATGTTCTATATATTTCACATTTTAATATTGGTGGTAGATGTTTTTAGAGCATAATAATGGTGGGAGCAACACCACGCCTATTCCGTCTCATAAAAGCATTGTAATGATTCATATATTAATATGAATACGATCTTTGTACCCCTTTGAGGAGTGAGATTGGGTTCAATTGAAGTTCATATAGAGAAGGAGTGCAGGATGGTAAAATTTATGTGTAATATGTGTTACAAAATATATTTAATTATAATATATTTGTAACACATATACAGCCAAATTAACATTTATTGTGTTTTTACTAATCTATGTTGAGTTTATTTTTTATTTGTGTTTAATTATGTTTACATTTTGACCATTGTGACAGGTACTTTGGTATAAAAGGTGAATTATCTGATGTGTGTGATATGGGGAAATTGATATAACTGACTAGCAGTGCTTTGGGGCATCAATATTTTATGTATGCTACACATGATTAACTTTAGGAAGTACTTGAAATATCGGGTATTGCTTAGGATGTCTATTGTTTTCATGACTGTCAAAGGTCATTATAATTAATTAACATGTAGAGATATACAACAGTATAACGACAGATTTATGTAACATTCTGTTTACAAATCATACGAAATATTCAATTAATTATAACATGTTTCCACTGAAATAATCACTAAAGCTGAACCGCAAGTATTTTCATAGCGTAACGGAAAAATCAAAACTATGAACATGAATGAACCTAAAAATAAATTACATCACAGACAGCATCTGTCAAAGTTTTAGCGAAAATCGAAAGGTAAAAGTAGGCTACGGAAACCAAAATCACGTTTAGATAAAGCGCAAGACATCTTACGCGGCATACATGCGTCGCAGATTCCAATTAGTTCTTATTGGCAAAGAATATACATCCGATTACGTTATAAACAACTCACCTCCGTGTCGTTTTCTTCGGGTTTTTTGTCAATTTTAGTCTTCATCGCCTCCTGCAAACAACAGTCCTCACTAAAACTTTCACACCAACGATATTCGACTTGATTCACAAATAAACGACGATTTTACACACGTAAATTATGCAGAACCGCATACCATAAACGAACTGACATGGCATGGCATAGTATTCTCCGAGTCAAGCGTATCGGAAATGCCGACAACACTGATATTACTAGTTTTTGTAACACACAACCACATGATATTTTAAGCTTGTGGTATGGAAAACTTTTCTTGTCGTTTTCGAACTCACCTCTTTTTTCGGCATATGTAATATAAAATTAGTAAATAAAGCGGAAAATTAACTTTGCAATAATCTCATGAAGTTAGTTTTTATGTCTGTCAAAGCTGTGTTGTGATTGGTTAGAGAGGTCACGTGACGCCATTGACGTTTGCAGCGCTGGAGAATAGTGATGTGTCGATTCCGATTTAACTACGATTATGAGAATCGATCACTGTATTCGTGATTTTATGTAGGCAAATAACGCTTTTTATGTTAAAGACACAGACTCGTAGAAAGCCCGATTAGTTGTCTAAAATAAAATATTCAATCAAATCAATCAACATATCAATAAGCAACAATATCAGAGCATTTCTCTGTAACAAAACGGGGTGCGGTTATATCTCAAATTAATATTCAATGAAAAATAATAATTTTAAGAAACCAAAAACCACGGTCTTATAGTTTATCAATCCAAAAAGTAATAATTGTTGCAATCTATCGTGCAGTAACTTTGCCAAGAACTTTCTCTAAGGCGCTCTAACATCGCCTCGAAAATTGTTAATCCTGATGATCTTAATAAGGACAAAGAGACAAAATTATTAAATTCGTGTATTGTCATCGTGTGATGTATGTTCAAAATTTTGAATTGAAGTGACCGCTCGAAGTGAATTCAAAAATTCTGCTACAGACATACATACATACATAAAGGTCAAGCAAAATCGTGGTAAAACTAAGCTTGTACAGGCGTGTTGCATGCGACAAACTCCCGCTTGCTGGGCCTTACTCTCCGCTAGACTTACATTACTAGTTGCGCGAACTAGGATGGCAATTTTAACAATTTACTTCCATCGACACTAACTTTTTGTAGGTTTTCTTATTAATAAACATGCATTAAAAGTAATACCAATTTATTCAATTAAAATATTATGAATTAATCAAAGAACAAATTGTTGTATTGTTGTTGTATAATTAATAATAAAGCATAATAATTACTAAAAATTAAAATAACTGATTTTAATTACTTCTTCTTCTTCTTGGCATCAGCTCCACCACCCTTCTTTTTAGCAACTTTAAAAGGTCCTAATTGGCATCGCACCAATAATCCTCTCCACCATGCCTGAACTATAATAGCAGATTCAGTCATTTTCTTGTGATACTGTCTGGCTTTCTCTCGTACTTCCTTGAACTCAATCCACTCTTTCATCATGTTATCATGTTTCTCAATCTGTAACAAAACTATGTGTAAATATGAAATATTTGAATAAAATATAAGTTTTAAATTAAATGTTTTATAGACCGTTTCCTCAAATTCAAGTCTCCTTTCAAGCATATCTTGATAATCATTTTTCTTGATTTGTATTTTAAGGTCAAGTCCCTCCATATCTTTATCGTATTTTTCCATCCAACTCTCAACTTTTGCTAGCGTTTCCTGTAAGGTTATGAGATTTCAATGAATATATTTTACTGATTCATTATAGTATTTAATGTAACAGTAAAAAGTTCGTAATAGTAAAAATACATTTATAGTAATATTAGTCAGAAGTTCCACTTCAGAATGAACTCGTTGTTCATAATCAGTCCTTCGTTTGTAATATTCTATGACCCTTGAAGGTTTAGCTTCTTGATCTTCAATAGTCTGCAAATGTTGTTCCGTGCGAGCTCGTTGCCAATTGTCGACGTACCTACTACGAACTTCAGCGTTTAATGGAGCATCCTAGAATTATAAATTATTGATGATTGATAAAGATTTTTACAGATATAAGTATTAATTATAATGGATAAAAATCATACTTCTACTAGCATCTTCAGCTTATCAATCGTAGAATCAGCATCATACACAACGGATGTTATGTGATTGCGTTGTTGTCTTAATTGTTTATTTAATTCCCGTCGTAATCTGTTATGAGCAAAGTACATTAGTGTATATTTTATTGCATACCCTGAATTATACTGTACAGAAAATTATCACTAACATTCTATTCTTCGCCTCGTCTTCAAATATAAAGATTCTTTCATTTTCCTTATTGATTATATTGTTAACATAATCTTCTAGTTCCATGAATGTTTTAGTTAAAGTAATTTCTTTATAAGTGTTTTCAATTACATTCATGAAGTATTTTCTAAAAAAGATGATGACATAAAAAATAATACTTTTCATATCTGAAAAAGTAGCATTGATTGCAAATGATATTATTTATAACTTACCTATCCGCATCAAGTTTATTAAGCTTGTATGCATTACACCCAAGCATGTGAGGATTAATGCCATCCAATTCATCTATGGTTGCAGGTTGGGCTATATCATATTTATTAGCAATCAACATAATCATGTCAACGTCTGCTTTAAGCACACGCATATCATTGTTACACTCGACTAAAAAATATAAAATTAATAATCAATTAGATAATACTTACCCAAAACTGATTTAAGAATTATACAGAATATTTTTTATCTTACCGAGGATACGTAAATCCATTAATGTGTCTTCTAGAACTGTAGCAAATAACGACGCCTGTAAGTATGTTAAACTGCAAATAATTTTTAAAATAAATTATTCATGAGTTATTTAGTGTCCTGTACAAAGTAAACTTACGTTTTACCTATAATCAGAGTCAGGTGCCTCTTCATCTGTGTCATTTTGCTCAAAATCATCATATTCGTCTTTATTTTGCAATGATATTTTAGATAATATAACCACGTCTTCGGGGAATGTATCCTGTTAAACGATAATACTATTGTAAATTATATGTGTCATTATAAAAACGATAATGTTTTCGACTACAATTTTTGTGGGAAGTTATCGAATGAATAGTCTTAAATGAAGATCATTGAAGACTCGTATGAGTGCGCATCACTAAATAAAAACTCGTATTTTCACATTTGAATCCGACATAAAAATTTGTATTTACAAAGCGTTCTATTATTTTAATTTATTAACAAAAGCTAGTAAAATAGTAGATTGTAATCATTTTTATCATTAAAATTACCAATGAGTTTGTGATATAATTTCTAGCAGGATATTTACGTCACGGGTACTAACTTAATCAGGCACCACTTAAGTATTTCTTAAAATCCAAAATTTTGACAAAATATTTGACCATTCAATTAAAAATGGAAAGTTAATAATATCTCCTAATCGGCGCTGAAAGTCTATTAACATGGGCCCCTAAGGCCTGAAGGCTCAAAAGAAATTGGGATATGTGGAAGCGGTTTAGGAGGCGATTGTTATTTTGTGTTTTTCTAAATGAAAAAAAAATGTGATTATCACAAACGTTAGCTTTGCAGGGCCTGTTTAACAGGCCAGGCCAAATACATAAAAAGACAAACCTCCTTTGTGAATTATTCTGACTTCAGTATGAAAAACTCTGACAGTGCAATTGCAAAAAGTGTACCTTTGTATCGTCTATGTATTTGTGTAATGTTGCATGTGTGTGTGTGTGTATGTAATGTTGCATTTTGGAATCCATACATGCTTGTGTTTAGGTCTATGTACTAGTGTAAAAATAGCTGATTCGCTGCAACTTACATTTTTTATCTCTTTCTCCGGTTCATCGCTATATACAATACCACAACCCCATGTATCTTCCACTACGCTGACTATCCGCATACGTTGCATTATTCCTTTTTTCGATAACTAAATAAATTACTTCTAAATAAATTACACTTCAACAAAAATAATTGGTTTGACTTAAGTTGTCAATTGCATAAATTTTTTGGCGTTTCCATAAAATTATTGTTTTTCGCAACCAGTTACCTAGTTCCGTTTGTCACTGAAATTCTATTTTGAAAGTTACCAATTGACAAAAATCTTTTCGGTACCCACAGGACCGTGGGTACCAACTAGAAAAGCTGCCAACAATACCCATGGAACAAAAATAAAAACAAGGTGGTAGATAGTAGGTATCCACCTAACACAAACAATCACATGTAAAAATATGATGACGTCGAAGTTCTATTATCTCGTATCCTCTCTGAAGTTAATCGCAAATGCGTTGTTTTCTCTCTAACTTCCGTTATTTATTATCAATATGTATATCATTTTCTTTGTTGGTATAGTCCGCGTAAAACTTCTAGTCCGCTTTTAATATAGAAATGAATCGCGTCGTCATATTATGTCTACATCCGCTCGCAACAACTTCAGAGTGGACTAGCAGTTTGGCGCGGACTATACTTAATCTCTAGTATAGCAGAAATTGTCAAATATTGATCTTTATTTTGGCCAAACAGAGGATTTTGGTACTAGCCAGAGCTAATTTTGACAATTTCTATCTGGTATTTTTTTAATTTCGATCTCTATTTTCGATTTTTGTATATCAAGGAATAAGTATTTAATAAAATTACGAAATTAGACAATATCTTTGAGCATTTAATAATATCATAGAAAAGAAGATTAGCAATTTCAAAAATCCATATAACAAAACTTACAAAAACACAAACTTTATTCTAAAATACAATTATCTAAAATAAATTAAATCTCAGAGAGTTAAAGTTAGAATTAAAAAATAACATACAATTTTGTAAACAAAAATGTTATAACAGAACTCCAAAAGCATTTCCGACATAAACAAATAAAGGGCTGACGAAATATTTTTAAATTCATTAAATCAAGTATTATCCTACGCTAAAAGATCTACGTTGGCCTAATTAAAAAAATATTACGTAATTAATAACCTACCTTAAAAATACAAATAACCTAACAAAGAGACGCGGGCGGCAAGTTTGGGAGGTCGAGCCGTCCAGCAAGCAACTCCGGGAAGGACGGCGGTATGTGTGGTCGCATACCGTCATAAACACCAGACGGTGTGGTGAGTCCTGAAGCTCACCTAGGAGGAGCCCGAAGGGGTAACGCCTTCAGAGGACTCCGGTTGCGTTCCGTAGGAAATCCCGGAGTCCTCTTGGCAACGCTGAGGACGGCTACCGGGGGGGGTTTTAGTGCGGTAAGAATCCCACACAACCAGTGTCGAAATCACGATACCGGGTACCTTTTGAAGGTTTCCCCCACGTAAACAAAAAATAAATAAAAAAAAGTATGGACTTGAAACGTGTGTTTCAATAGTTTGTATGAGATGGCGCCACATTACACCTTAATCACGATATTGAAGTTTTCTGAATGTCTACATGGATGGCCTGCATTTTGAATTGCAAGTTAACTGAAAATTAAACTTCAAATTCGTTTTTCTGCAGTTGACGAAACTACACCGGAGACGCTAATTGCGCAGTTTGCTTACCATTCCATTTCCAGCTACTTAGGTAATAAGTTAGTAATAACGAATTGCGAAGTCGTTTACCAATTTGAATGCTGTTTTCGCCCGTTATTAATACGCAATCTATCCAAATTTTGCCTACCAGACATCGAGAGCGTTTCCGGTAAAGTAATTGTCAAATCGATCTTCAGTATTCAATATCGGATAAATTTACTATTAATAACGCCCACATAATATCAACCGAAAAAAATGCAAACTGCACTATCGCAGCTACCTTATACTCCACAAGGTAACCATATATTCAAGATACATGTTGTAACGTCAACACAAAACCTACAAGTCCAGCAAGTCTTTTATCAGTTATCGTAGATCATTATTTCTTCTTCTTGCCAGCCGGTAGCTCCAATTTAAAAAATGGTCCTTTATCAGTTCTATGTTGGATCTTTATTTCTTCTTCTTCCCAGCGGCTGCGGGCGGCGGTCGCCTGGTGACCACCTTGTAGGGGCCGAGCTGGTTCCTCACCAGCAGGCCTCGCCACCACGCCTGCACCGCCAGCGCTGCCTTATTCATCTTCTCGCGTTGCAGCCGCGCCGCTTCTCTCTCGTCTTTGAACGTCACCCAGCTCTTTATTTCTTTCGCGTGTTCTTTAATCTACAAAGATATTTTATTTAAGATATTTACCCTTTTTAATTTAGTGTAGTTTGTGTAATTTCAACTTCCTGCCAATGATTAAATAGATAATTTCTTTATATGATTAAGAAGTTATCTTACATGATTATTTTCACCGTTTATTTCTATATCATTGTCCATGTTATTCATCACTACTCATATTAACAATCATAAGTACACAACAATAAGTACATATTTAATTAATGTGATAGTAAGGAATGTTATACATTCCTATGTTAGGTAAACATCTATGTATAACATGAGCCCTAGACGTAGTAAATAGGCACTATGTGATATTCAACTATCACAACCCTTTAAAAAGCAGTATCCAAGTCATGAAAAATTAAGTGCTTCCTATCATAAACAGCTGACTGCCAAAAACGAATATAATGAACTTAGAGCAAATGTCGTTTATGAGAACTTATACTAAGTACTAAATTACACTTACCATTTCTTCCAGATTTTTTACTTTCATAATCATGTCCTCGTACTGATTTTTCTTTTTTTGTATTTTCAAATCCATAGATTCCATGTCTCTGTCGAATTTATTCATCCAATGTTCCACTTTCTCGAGCGTTTCCTGGTATAAAGTTACATTGTTGTCATTAATAGCAAATAATTGAAAACTGGACAAGTGTGAGTTGGATTTACACACTAAAGGATCTATACCATCACTCAATTCCGTATCTTTCGCGCGAACATTATTTCTTACCGTACCTACCCATACCCTTCACGACAGACCACATGCAGGTACCTACCAGGTACCATTTAACATTGTTACAAATCTGACTATGAAATAAGAACCGAGTTTCTACGTTTGGTATGTTTCTTTTATTACCTCCAAACTGAAACTATAAAGCTCCTTTTGATTGTCATCGAAGCTCGATGCTTACAAAAGTGTGATTCGCTATGGACAAAAAGTGGGCTTTCCTTATGTAGCACCTAAGCCGGTTTCAAATTCTTAATTAAGGAGTTCTTTCTTTCAGGATTCTAATCTCAAAGAATCACCTGCGATATTATGAAGATATGTACCTTCGAAGACACCTTAACACTACAGAAAAACATCCTACGAAAATCTGCATACTTAGAGTTTTTTTTTTAAATATTCGCAAAGGTGTTTGTAGTCTACTGACTAACTGGACTATGATCTAAACTCGTATCATTCCAAGAGGAGTTGGACAGTATATGGTTGACGACGACGTCGTCGACAAAAATGATAAACCATATACATTTATAGCAATATTCGTCAGTAGCTCCACTTCCATGTGGATCCTCTGTTCTTGGTCAGCCTTTTGCTTGTAGTGCATAATGTTCTGGAGGGGCTTCGTCTCCTTGTCGCGGATGGTCTGCAGGTGCTGCTCTGTACGCGCGTTTTGAAAATTCTCGACATATCGTCTTCGGATGTTAGTATTCAAATCTGTATCCTGAAAGATCCGTTTTAGGAGTTATCTGTTATTATCAGAAACCTTTGAAATAAAATACGAGTAAATCTTTGTATGATAGAAATGTGCGCATTTTTTTTACTGTGTTGAGGATTAAACCTCTAAAGTACTCGTAATTGCAAATCTGAACTTAGTAACTAAGATTTACCTCTACAGCAGTTCTCAATTTTTCAATAACAGCATTGGTGTCGTAAAACACTGATTTAATGTGGTTACGCTGATGTCTCAACTGACGATTCAAGTCCCGTCGAAGACTGGAAAAAGTAAATAATGGTTAATTGAAGAAAAACATAGGTGTAATCTGTGAAACTACTGATGTCATTCAGAGTAGGTACGTGAGTTAGCAGGCATAGCAGGCGTCATTGTTTCTTGAAAAGGTAATAACGGACAAGCAAAATACAGAATACTTTCCAATGATTAAATTTTTAGTTGCATTCAGTAGAATATTGCGAAATTTGCAACGGTTTAAAAAAACAGAACCTACCATACATTTTGTGACGATTATAATCTTGATGATGTAAGTCGCTGATCTTAGCTTTTTACTAGATAAAACGATGAGAAATACACAAAAAAAAAGGTTACATCCAAAATATAACTGACACTCTGTTCCTGGCCTCCGCTTCAGCTAAGACCTGACGGTGGTTGTTGCGGTCCACAACTTCCTCCACCTGGTCCATTAGGTATTGGGAGCGCCTGCTCGTCGACAGATCCGAGTACGTTCCAAATAAGACGTCTTTGAGGTATTTCCTTAAAAGAAAATATTGTCATAAAGTTTTTATTGCTGTAAAAATAGGATCTAATCTTTAATAAAGTGATGTTCGATAGATTAGTTTTTTTGACCGAAGGGTAGGTAGGTCTATAGAGTCTGAGATAGTATTTTATGTTTCATATTTATTATAAAGTCGAAATTTATAGCGATTATTGATCTCTCACTTAAAATTTCACAATACCCCAGGCATTGCCAATGCGGCAAGTTTCGAAGAATCCTATATTGCAAACACTTGGCTAATGGCCAGATATTTTCTTTTTTACGACACTTTCTCCATTCATAGCCCAACACTATAACTTATTTACCTATGTTGTGGACGCAGAAGGAATAATACCCAAGTAATATTATTAAACTCTCGTATTATTTTAAGACTTAGGTTATTCCTACCTTATTGACCGGATATTAATCCAGAAAGCCACTAAGTAGCTTAACATTATGTCGCTGACCTCATTACCGCTAGCAGTGGAGCAACAATAATTTAATGTGCTCTTTGAATTAAATAAACAGCACAAACAAAAATAATATATTTTATTCAAAGTATTTCTTCGCCAATAATTTAACTGCTCATTTACCTACGCTTTAGGTATTCTTATTTATTCTCTCTATGATCCAAAAAGTTACCGAATCTTACCGGTCATCCTCCAGTTTCTGCAGTTTGTACTCCATGCAGTTCAGCTTCTTGGGGTCGATGTTGTCGAGCTCGTCCCCGTCAGTGCGTTGGGGGACAGCGTACTTCTGCGCCAGCAACACCATCATGCCCTTCATTGCTTTTGTAAGACGGATGGGATTGTTGCATTCCTCTGCGTTTAAATTGTTATGCATTACAATCATATTCCCTTTTTTTTATTAAAGCTTGTATTTTTACAAAAAAGAATTAAATAATAATTTAGATAGTGAGTAGGTAATTACCAAGAATATGTAATTCCGAGATGGTGTCTTCCAATACTGTCGCATACAGAGATGATTGAAAATACGTCAAGCTGGAAGAAAACCTTCGCGTTTATTTATATTATTATACTTAACGAACCTGACTACAAAAGATTTGTTGTTAATCTGATCACAACAGACACTTTGTCATGATCTATAATGCCTGATACTGATATGCCCTTTTCCTGCGTGTCTTGTATGTCGGTATGGTTGTGGTGATGTGATACACGTAAGAGCAACAACACGACAGTAAATGGGCCTTTAATGGTAAAAAATACACACTCACATGCACACAAACATATAAGGCGTAGTTGATGTAAATTTGCACTCGGTTCATCATCGGACATCAAACGGTCATGTTGATAAGTAAACTACCCGCAGGGTACTAACCGAAACCATTTAAGTACGCACAGTAGGGTAGTTTAATTTTTGCACATTATTATAAGAAGTGTGGCGTTTACCCACCTATTTACTATGGCTCCAATTGAAAAATAATGACCAGTTGGTACATAGTTTACGGTTACATGTTTTGGGTCCACAAGGAATAAAGGTGACAAACGAAATTTTCGCTCCGCCCTGAAAACCGGTTAGGGCTGCCACTGCTGTATCATAATAAATTATACATATGCATTTTAAAATAAGGAAAAGATTCTTACGTATGAAAGGAGGGAGGCCTCGAAATAATGTCTAATTCCTCAAGCTCCTAAAAGAGAAACAATTTGTTGTAATTTACTGAAATTAATTTTAAAGGAAATAATTAACGCGTGCTTTAGCAACAAGTCAAAGGTTCTTGTCAAATGATATTTTCCAAGGTGTGGGTAGTCTACAAATTTGCAATTTGCCAGCATGGTGGACTATAGCTTAAAGCCCTCACGTTTAAGAGAGGAGACCCGTGTCTATAAGTGAGAAGTAATTGATTGACGATGACGACGGTGATTTGTTCATTTATGTGTATATAAGATTTTTAGATAGAAATTAATTATCACTTGCTATACGGTGAAGGAAAAAATCGTGAGGAAACCTGCATACCTGAGAGATTAAAAAAAGATCTCAAGGGTGTGTGAAGTCTACCAATACGCACTTGGCCAGCGCGTTAGACTATGACCTAATCCTTCTCATTCTGAGAGGAGACCCGTGCCCAGCAGTGGGATAGTAATGGGTTGATGATGAAGAAGATTTTATGTATTAACGAACCTGTATGTCTGCTTCATTTCTCAGACCAATTGTACTAACGAAGGATTGGTTGGTCCAAAGATTGCTTGAAGTCCTGCTAAACATTTTCGTCGATTCGAGTTAGTAAAATCCCATACAAAAATAATTATTATAAATAAAATTATATAAAAAATTTGCGTTAAAAATTCACGTCAAAAATTCATGTACATTTCTAAACTTCGTATAAATATGTACTGACATGATGATTATTTTTTGAATCAAAATGTTACAACATTAGTGGCCAGTACGTTTATGGTTATTTTTATAACGTGCCATGAATATACTTGGGTTTCGTTAGGTTTTCTTGTTCCGTGGGGTTCCAATTAAATTTATAAAATTTAATAATAATAGCGTGGCAAAGGCCTATATCGTAATATTACTGAAATAGTGATCGATTGAAATACAAACTTTAATTTACGACTACCCTAAGCTTTTTGACTTGAAAATCCAATACATCATTTTATTTTTAAATATATATGGATTTATATTGTGTCCTTATTGTATATTTCTCCCTTGTTATCAAAACACATATTTAAAGCATTTCTTAATATAAGTTAAGCGAATATTTAGTAAGATATTGCCATCTACAACGAGATTGGCGTTGCTATTTTCTATATTTGTAATTTTTTTCCACTAACTTAATGGATGGATGAAAGGAAATAAGTAAAAGAGAGTGAGTAGTCTAGTAAACTTTTAATACCAGTAGTACAAAATAATTTATGACTTTTCATCGGTTTAATGTTAAATAAGAAAACAATTTTGAAAGACAACAATGTCAACTCATTCTGGACAAGGTTTAGGCTGACCGCACATAGGCTACTATCGCGTTAGCGACAGTGTAGGCTACCATCTTGAATACTGCTATATTGTTTAAGCTACTGAGCACTTTAATTAGCTGTTTTGTCTGTCTTACCGTTCGGGCATGCAATTTGATAAGAAAATTAGTATGTCTGCTGGACCTCTTATGCGTTCGAGCTCGAAAGATCCAATGGCAATAGGTTCGATCGTCTACGCCTCTGTATTGATGCGCCAACTACTAATGCGCGTTATTAATCATCAATCTATCCAATGTTTTACTATCAAAGATCTGACAATTCTAGTTGGCAGAAATTTGACAATTGTAGTTGACAGAAATTGTGAAATTCTAATCTTTGGTAGGCAAAAATTGCATAAATTGTATATGAATAACGGGCGTAAGTAGACGCTAAACAAACCGTTAAGACGCAAACTTTATCTGTTATTGACGTTAAACGCTTTGACCAGTTGCTCAACCCATAGTAACCAAAGTGCGTTCAGCCTTATTATAAAACATCACGAAATTAACATCACAAACATTAAATTATATCAGACAATGCAAAATAACTTAACCTACGAATAAAATAGGAAAATTATAAACTTAACCGACAAACTACCTAGTTTTGTATAAAATTCAATACTATATTTTTACACACAATTTACAGTAAATAACATCGTATATCATATTATATCGTGTTCTTATACTCGTATAGTTCAATTTTGTGATATTTACAACGTACTAAAATAAGTTTATTTTTATTTCGATGAGGTATATTTTTTATATGCGAATATTGATTTTTTTTTAACTTTGATTCAAATTGACTTTTTCATTTCATGCGACTTACAACGTTTTACAAATTATTTGTGACAAAAAATAAAAGTATAACACAATAATATTCTGGAAAATACAAAATATTTTTTTAGCAAATCTATGTAGAACATAGATTTGGAAAGAAGTGCAATGAAGTAAATATTGTCTTGAAGCCGACATTTCAGTTTAGGTTCTAAGCAAATGATTATAAACAGAAAAAGACAAAGTTAATGATTAGCTATGAATAAATACAAAGGTTTTGAATAACAATATCGCCTGTAGCCTAATTCAGTCTTACGACAGTAATGTTCACTGATGTTCACTGGTTAGTAAGGGAAATGTAAAAGTAAGTTGAATAACATAAGAATAGAGTTATGTATAACTTGTTTGAAGTTGAAAAACCTAATAAAAATAAATTTATGTACAACTTTGTTTCAATAAAGAACGTGATTAAAAAAACGGCCAAGTGCGAGTTGGATTTGCACACAAAGGGTTCCGTGCCACCCTCACACATTATTAAGATAAATTAAAAGATAATTGTGAAGGGACGCCCTTAATTAATTACGAGCTTTTGCCCGCGGCTTCACTCGCGTTACAAAGTAATATTTGCATCCCCTATTTTATCCCCTTGGGGGTACAATTCAAAATCCTTTCTTAGCGGATGCCTACGTCATAACATCTACCTGCATGCCAAATTTCACCTCGATCCGTCCAGTGGTTTGGGCTGTGCGTTGATAGATCATTACGTCAGTCAGTCACCTTTGAGTTATATATATTTAGATGTCTTTTTTGGTATTTATTATTACAGCGATTATAGTACACTTTATGTTAAAAATATCACGTATATTTCTATTACGGTTCATGATATACATTCTTGTGTCAGTTTTGTGTTTCGTCGGTACCCTGATATAATACGATCTTTATTCAAACAAGTCATACGATAAAAAATACAAGTAGGTTTACATTAAAAGTAGATAACAGAAATAAAATACTTAAAATAAAGTGCTAACGAAACTAGGCATAGACAATAGTAAAATCAACTATCATAGTGTAAGATAATCTCCAAGATTCGTTCAAATATTTGAAAAGATCCCAACGTTATATTTTGCCGTCATAAAGAAAATTAACACAAGTATTTTATTTTTCTAAATTGAAGATTGTATTACATATTTTTCAAAATAAACAAATATTTAATAAGATCGATTAATAAGACGATTTGTTCGGCTTATACCTTCGAGATGCCAAATAAAAACAAAATTCAGAATTATGACTAAGATTTTTTAAATTACGTTATAATCTGAATTAATATTTCAAACACACACATACATAAAATACAATTGAAAAAAGATTTGTAATTAATTGTTAAAATAATTTATCGTTTGTGTCTATTTTCAATATGACGGCAATATTAAACGAACATCAGCGAACTAGATGAAAATGGATTTATTTAACAAAATAATATACATAATACTTAAGTTTGGGTATCAGGTTAAAAAAGACGCGGGACCACCTATTTATCATACAGGAGTAGCAGACGAGCATGCAGTCCACCTGATGGTAAGTATCAACCCCAGATAGGATTAGATATTCCTACCTGAGGTCGGCCACAGATGCGCCGCTACCCCTGAGGACTAATCTGGTTTTCGCCTCGGAAAAGTATGTATCCCTTACCACAGCTGACGTTTAGTGGCCACCCATGGATCCATTATAGACTCTTAAATAGCTATCTGTGATCGATCACAGATACTTTTCAGAACATCTCAAATGTGTTAACGTCCTATAAACGCAAGATTAAATTATAACAATATTTATATGCGTTTAGTTCTGTCAAGTATCGCTTCTACTCAAAGTTTGAAGTTTACTGTTTGGACTCAAAATGTAAAAGCACTACCTATTAAACACTATCTGTTATGACTATGACTTCTGTTTAATTACATATTGGTACATAAATCCTAAGTATGTAAAAGACTTGATAATAATTGCATAATATAGAGGCAGAAATTTCATGTATTTAACATCAAATATATTATTCATGTATGTTTAGATTGAAGCGCCATCTACAAAACGTGGGATAGGATTTATTTGTAATTGATGTGTGCGTTATTAGTGAACGCCTTGTACGTGCACTGTAACGACACTGTGTGCGTAAGCTTATAAGGGAAGGGATAAAGCCGAAGAAGTGTAACATTTCTGATTGAATTTTGTATTTTTTTTGAATTCTAGATAAATATGCCTTCTTAAAGAGAATTAGATGATAATCTGAACATACATAATATCTTTGTGTTGTACATACATTTATACTCGGTATAATAGTGAACTGGCCAAAGGTAGTATTTTTGTAAAATAAAAAAAATCTTTAGGATAATCCATGGTACAATATTTGCATTATTAACACAATTTTTTAGCGTTAGTCCTTTTACAATAGTTACGTTATACTGACGATTGAGAACCACTGGTCTACAAAACAAAAATACATTTCACGCAGAATTTATTAATTTATCTTGTTGTTGCCTTGTAAAATTGATTATTAATTTCAATATAATTTTACCTCATGATCGTGCTAAGAACACTTCATTTAGGTCCCCAATCCAAAAAGTTTGGGGAGCACATCTTCACGGAGATAATTACAAAAATGCCTTAACAGAAATCCAACTAATAGGAAATACTGTTCATAAAAATATAAACTACCACAATCTCTTATTACATTACACAATTTGAAAAGGTCCATGTTTCACTCGTCTAAGTTGCTGTCAGAGTGCAAAGTCAGCCATTTAACTACTTGGCTACTTAACTGTTTTTTTATATTGCAAATATCAGAGAATATTAGTGTTTATTTATCAGTTGCATCTTTGGAGGGGTGACGGGTGCAAATAAGACTCTTGGCACTTGAGACTTGGCACTCTGGCAGCATCCCAATTAGTTTACAATTTGTCTACCTACCCTACCTTACGTCGAGAACTCATGGAGCGTTTTTCTTCCGCCTCCGTCGCGGATTCGGATCCGCACATTCGTAAAAATATTAAAATTTAGATAAATGACAGTTGCAATTTTCACAGCACGATTATTCCGTGGCCAATGGTTTATGTACGCGGTTGTTTGCTGTAACAGTGGGCAAATTGTTATAGTGGTATTGCCCACTATAACAATTTGCCCACTGATGATATCTTTTCGTTCAATCGATTGCAACCGCATTCCGCCGTGTTTGCGGGCGTTTCCATAACCGTGGCGGCTACATAACCGCATAAAGCTGCGGCCTCATGCATTTCGAATTAAAAATAGCTATCCCGCATTCGCACGTAGAGACGGAAGAAAAACGTCCCCTGTGTTCTCACTTTCAGATTGACGCTGTAATCAGGCGGCAAAGCTCACTAAGTCGACAACGGCGGGGGCTTAAAGCTGTTTAGTCGCATTGCATGTACAGAATAGATCAAATCTATTAATTTGACAAAACTAGCGTTCTTAACGTACAGTGACATGGCACGTGTGGCGCCTAGTGGCAAAAAGCGTAACCCCCCGCCATTGCAAAGTAAAGTCTAATGCCTTATTTAGATTATCGGCGAACAATCCGCCTAATAAATTGCCGAACACTGACGAATATCACGCATAATTCTTGGATTATCTGATAAAACAAACATCACGCGGAGTTCGTGACAAATTCGTTATGTACATACTCGCGCCTATTCGTGTGTGTTCGGCGTACATCTAAATGTAGCAGTGGTACTTATAGTACGATTATGAACGTTTGGATACGGGACTAAGTGTAGTTGGACGTCACCTTTTCAAGGCTACCGTGTTGGCGGGGAGTGGCAGTGCGGCGCCGCGGGAACGTCGCGTCCCGGCGGCACTAGCTCGACGACGGCTGGACCCTTTCTGGAATTAAATTTAGCTATAAGATTTCTTGGATCGGTGGAGGAATTTTTATGATATCATATGAAATAATATTGTATTGTTGTTATAGCAAAGTACAGTATTTATAGTACAGTAATATCAACAAAAAAAAAATAGGAGAAAATGTAGAAAAGGCTGCCTTTTCACTATTTGACAGTGATTTATCCAATAATTTTCAAATATAAATAGTTTTTGTTATAAAATAGATATATTATAATAGAAAATGTGTTCAACATTACCCAATCGTGGGTCGATTTTCCCAACGGTAGGACATAAAAAGTGATTTATAATTATTGTATGCAATAAAATGAATGGATACGTACTGAAATTTCGACGGGCCTCTTCCCTTTCCTTGGCGTCGAAGTACCATAGCGTGATGGCGTATCTGAAAATTTATTATTTTATGACTATTACCAAACAGAAACGAAAAAGGTTATATGTAAAGAAAATGCAATTTTTTGGATATTTTTGAATTGAACATATTTCTCTTAATAGAAGTACGGACTTTGAAATCAACTGTCATAGATTTGTGACTAAGAAACTTCATTATTGCTATTATAGGTATCACTAATGTGATTAGGCAGAATATATGAGACTGAGCGCGGAGCCTATCTAATAATAATTGGTTATTGTCGCCCATAAATAACTGTAATCAATCATAAAGGATATAACCTGACGACTACAATCTTATTTCCTATTACTATAGACTGGCCGCTGAGAGAATGTATTCCTGACAGATCGTGTCCCTCTGAACTATGTAACTTTGTAGTGGCGTCGAATATATCATGAATATTTGACTATCGTTTATTTACCGTACAAACAAAAAATATCCTAATTCCACATTATAAATTAAGGGTCTCTAGACTCACCTGGTAGCGTAAGCAGGTTGCACTTCATGCGGGTTCCGCCGGTCGGACCAGAAGAACAGCATTCTGTCGAAAATGGGCTCTATATCGGCCACCTTGTCCGTGCCTTCCGGGAATACCCTGGAAACAATTTAGATTCTAATGAGTCTAGGAATAAGTGCCTCTTAGTTTTAGTTAGTCTTGAAGTAGTGGCAAAGGTGTATACACCTTACTACTATGATAGTTCATAGACCATTATAATATTGTTTTTAGAAGTATCAGAAGATATGTAACTATTTCTAGATAGCATGGGAGTTCTACGTAAGGTCGGTCGCATATGCATATGCATTGCCGCACCCGAGGGTAAAGTTTATTATGAATCCTATCAGAGATCGGCCACAAGCGTTACTACGCCTTAAGTTCAAAGACTTCGTAAAGATTTACCCACCACCCTTATAACCATTTTTAAATAAGAACACGGCAGCGTTTAATACTGATACGGTACGGTATAAATAGGTGTAGCAGTGGTGCCTTAAGGTATAGAATAAAACTCTTACGACGAAATGACGAAATCTAATGACCCCCTCCTCCTCCGCCGACCTTTAGATGACAACTGTGTATGTACGCACAAATGTGTATGTATGTGTTATATAAAAAATAAACAATTAAATATTGTACCTGAGCAGTCCGCCGTGCCTATCCTTATCCCAATCGAGATTCAGGTAGTAGATGGCGGTGATGCACCTGCCGTCCTTGTTGGGGTTGTCCACGTGCTTCACGTAGTGCGTGCCGGAGCCGGGGTAGCACGCCACCATCGCCTGGAACGTACCATCGATAAGTCACACACAAGTTCATATAACACTATGGAGAATATAACTTTTTTGAACTATAGCACATGTTGCATGCTCGTATATTTTTAACACGCTTTTATTAGCTTGGGTTGTATGTATGTATGTATGTAACTAAGTAACGGAAACTTTGAACCCGATTTCTATACACTTTGAATGTTCAGATTAATTCAAAATTTTGAAGAATTATCAAAAACCGAAGACAATACACAATTTTAATAATTTTGTACCATTGTCCTTATCAACATCCTCAGGATTAACGATTTTCGAGGTGAGATTGTTCGAGCGCCTTAGAGAAAGCTCATCGCAAAGTTACTAGATTGCAACAATTATTGCTTTTTAGTTCTGTCATACCGTGATTTTTAGTTTTTATAAATTATATTTATTTAAAATAACAAATTGATTCACAAGGTAACAGGTTTTACCAAAGAACTTGAGGTTTTCACTTTGTCAGCGGGGATGGTGCTACCCGCAGTAAAACTATAGTGATATGAAAAACATAGTAAACATAACACTTTATTAGAGATTAAATCGAGATCCTATCATTGATTGAGTTTATTATCAGGACGATCATAGGGCCCGGTTCTACAGGTAAAATTTACCCAACAAATTACTGTAATTTCTCGTAACATCTTGCACATCACATGGCATACAAAGTATCGGCAAAATTCAGATATTCCTGCTTGATTTACATGTGAACAATGAAGAACACAATGTGTAACATCTCACAGGGGTCGAAAAGCGGTTACCGACTATCCCAAATCGAATGTTTACTACGCTACCGCTTCTACGGCCTTTCACAAAGTTTAACGACTGTATAGTAAACATCCGGGACCAACGGCTTCAAGTAAATCATATTGTATGCATGTGTTTAAAACAACTTCATATGTATGTATTTATATATCTTTTTTTTGTATCACCCTCGCTGACTTTCATACTGTTCCAATATTGACTGGCAGAGAATGCTTATAGCTATAAGCCGCCTTTGTACCTGTCTGTACATTTTTTGCAAATGGTACAAGACGATAAATAAATAAATAAACGGTTTATAAAAAATATTTAAAAAATATATAGGTTCCTTTTGTCACTAATAAGTCAAAGCCCAATAGTGAGACATATTATTATCAGTAAATTATTTAAATAGGTAAAGTTTATTACCGGTTCTTACTATAAAACGCAAACAAATTCTTATGACGTAAAACACATTATTAGGCGAACAAAACAAATAGATTTAGATGGAAATTTATTAGTTCCTGCGTTATCATAGTAATTTATTACCAAATAATTATAATCTTATACTAGTTACATATGCGCTGTTATTTTTATTTTATTTAAGAATTTATTATATATGTAAACAATAAGTACGTATAAAGACGAAAGGTCTATGTATAAATGTGTCGGTAGGTGTGCAGATTTTAAATTTTCGGACTAAACTAAAATATAATATCAAAATTGTTCTTAGGGTGAATGGTGCCTGTATTCTCTGTAAAATCATCTTCAATCTTTGCTTATAAATCGTAAACCATTTCCTAGTGCCACTTCTGACCACCAGTGGTCTGCGGACCATTTTCCAAATGTCCAAAATAACCTTCTGACAGTCATTAGTACTCATTTTTCTTCTAGGCAAAAATTGGCTAAAAGTGATTATTAATAACGGCCATTACTCATCTACATAAGGTACGTATTTACAAACTTTCAACCCACTGTTTTGCACTTGCTCTTTATTCACTCAATGTACCTAAATGTCTCAATTCCACACGTGACTCAAAAGTTGCATTTAGTAGATAGTACAGTGCAATTGCACAATATGAATAGCGCTTTAAATGCACAGTTTTCCTCAAAGCCATGAGTGAATTTACTATTTGCACATCTCGAGTGTTGGCCGTAAAAGTATAACGCAGTTGCAATGGGTATTTCCCCGAAGCATTAGTTACTTTACGAATGTTTGTATTCGACCGAATGCCTTATTCTTCGTTGCAGTAAAACACATTTTCCTCCATTATCCACACTTCATAGATTACAATTATATTCGTGATAAGGATAAAAATATTTGTAGTGTTCTAGAAACTATTTAGAGTGCGATTGCGATTTCTTGGTTATGATAATAGAACTGTAATGCCTCATTTAGATTATCAGCAAACAATGAAAGTGCTGAATGACTTGCCGAACAATTTGTACGCGAATACCACGAAGAGACGTGTTTATATATTCGTCGCTATTCAGTAACGATGGATCGATGGATCAACGTAAATAAACTATGTGGGGCTAGATGATCGGCTTTTAATAATTCTTTGATTCGCGCCACAGAAACCACGCAGAGAAAGGAAAATGATTGTGCCGAGTATGGTCATCTTCGCGTCTAGTCACCTTGACTCTGGGTGTAAATATATGGATGCATCACCACGAGGCCCTCTTTCTGCAGTAGTGTCAATAACTATAGCGGTAAGTGCCGCTTTATTTAAGGTTGAAGGATATAGGGAGATCAATTTATATGAGGCGTCCTTAGTTACTCTCCACGAGTAGCGATGCCCCTATGGCCAACCTCAGCTAGGAAATCCTATCTGGAGTTGATTATACATGTCTTTGGGCGGAATTGACTATTATTCATCAAGGCTCCATGATTGCTTGCAACTCACTTTTAACAAAAAAAAAATGAAATCTCAACTTTACAAGCGGCCGTAGTCTTGGACAAAACTTTTAATCATAATTTAGAAGTCGTCATATACATTTATATTTTTACATTAACAACATAACATCTTTCTCAACCTTGATCTATTAATAAATATATCAGGAACACCTATTTTTACGTTGTTAATTATTTATCAGTGAAATGTAGAATCCATATTGTGTCGTGCGGATGCCAAAAAAATAAATTCAACACAAAAAAAATATGGCGAACATCCTATTTTATAAACGAAACCCACATATTTGCGCTAATTTTTTTTATGAATTTGATGAGTTTTATGAATGAATCTCGATTTTAATTTAATGTTATTTATTTTAGTGTTTCATTTAAACGGTTCCAAATAAATAAGTTTAAAATTCATTATTAGAATAGTTTGTTTTTAATGTCTCTTCCGATTTTTGACAAGGCTTAACAAATCGTTACGAATTCCAACGTACGGAAAGTCAGTTTTTAACAGATCAAGGGAATTTGAAACAAAGATTGGCGACGCGTGTTCACGCGTTTGTAAAGGTTTAAAGTTTGTGGCAAGTACCAAACGTATGGCAACAAGCGGCATCCTATTTTCCGCATCGATTTGATTTTACGGAACACTTTATATATTAAACACCTTATATATTAAAAGAGCCTGTCAGAGAAGAGATTCAAATAGACGATACAATTATGAAAGTACTTGAAAATAAACCGGTTACTTACCGGTTTAGTACCAAAGTAACCTCTTGAACAATTACCGGTAATTACCGGTTCAGTGCCATGTGCGCGACCCTCCGTAGTGTGACGTAATACGTGCGACGTCTCACGCACGTCACGCATGTCGTTTAGATATTTATTTCTAACACACACTCACTTTCGATACATAATTTTCAGAATTAGTGAAGACTGGAAAGTTACAGGGTAGATATGAAAACTTTTGTTTAAATGATTAGAATCGAAGGCTGAGGTTGGGATAAGTTAGGAATTTCTTTGGTAAAATATCTTAAAATCTCATATTTTCCCAACCAATATACCAATTTATAAAGAAAATTATTCGTTTTTAAATAAAACTGTTTCTTTATAATACAAAAAGTCGACATCAGATACCAAAATTACTTAGAAGTTAATTCTCAACAACCACATCCCTATTAAAAATTTAAAATTATTGAGCACAAGTCATAATGAGTTCAGTATTACCCTAGGGCGGAATGAGGGCACGTACATCCCGTACGGTGCTCACCCACGTGTGATTTTTTGTCTTGTTTATTCTAGAAATTTTATTGGCAGAATACCAAAAATAAGTTTAGCACAATGTAAAGTAGTGTACTCAAAACATGCGAAATATAAAATCTCATTCACATAAATACAGATACGAAAAAGAAAGCTAAATGCATCACTAATGCCCGTGATTAATAATCAAAATTTGACAATTATTGCCTAGAAAAAATGGCAAAGTTTATTATTGGCATATTAGCCAGTGTAGGCAAAAATTGGCTACGATTGATTATATATTATAACGGGC
This sequence comes from Epargyreus clarus clarus, assembly GCA_014595695.2. Lineage (NCBI taxonomy): Eukaryota > Metazoa > Arthropoda > Insecta > Lepidoptera > Hesperiidae > Epargyreus > Epargyreus clarus. The sequence goes on along the minus strand of JACTTY020000016.1, from coordinate 1,925,860 downwards.
GTTAGTCTTCACTGATCAGTTTGGTTTAAAATCTAATCCGAAATAGTGACCGTACCACCACACAGGTCTTCATCATCAACCCATTACTGTCCCACTGCTGGGCACGGGTCTCCTCTCAGAACGAGAAGGATTAGGCCATGGTCCACCGCGCTGGCCAAGTGCGTATTGGTAGACTTCACATACCTTTAAGATTTTTTTTTATAAATCTCTTAGGTATGCAGGTTTCCTCACGATGTTTTCCTTCACCGTTTAAGCAAGTGATCATTAATTTCTAATACGCACATAAATTTGAAAATCAGAGGTGCGTGCCTGGGATTTGAACCTCGGACCCCTCGATCGAGAGGCCGCGTTTCTTAACCACTGGGCTATCACTGCTTTTTTTACACAGGTCTTAAATAATAATAATAATTTAGCAGTCTATGTATTTATATGCAATCAGCACATCATACAATAATAGTAAAGAGTAGTACGTAATGTATTATCTCACAGCCAAAAATGTCGAAGGGCGTGAATACATTTCCGTTTTCGGCGCCACGTGCGTGACCCTTCGCGGTATGTAGAGCGAAACGTGCAAGGGCTCACGTGCTCACTGTAGGGATGCCAGAGCTTGGAAACATTTTTTTGAAATATGATTTTTGTAATTACTTTCAAGTTTACCTATTTATTTGGATTATGAATTTTGTTTTGCACACTTATATCCAGAGGATATATGGTATTTGGTATATATTTTTGTATTATTTATTATTAAGAATTATTAAAAAACTGTATTGTATTAATTATTTAGTAGTTACTTTATAAAAGGGCTAACTTAATGCCTGGTGGATATTTTTGCTAGCCATCCTTGGGTGGTCGTAGAAAATTTTCAAAATATCGAAAATAATTTTCAATCGCATATTGCATTCAAAACCAAACATCTGCTTCGCATTTTCGTTCTATAGAAAGCCTTTGAACTGTGCCGCTTACAGAATCACTGAATCATTACGACACGGCTGTATGAAGCATATACCACTGTCTATTAGCCCATTGGAAAAGTTATATTATTACTCCATTGTTGAAAGTGTGACAAAAGCAATATTACTTCAGTCAACGCGTTCTTAGTAAATAACTACCTAATTATTATACCTAAAGGTATTGTTCATAATGTCGTTCAACGGTTCTAACACTTAAGTGTAACTTTTAAGTGTTATTTGTTCTGAACTACTAACGACGTGTAACAAATCTTGCTATTCTAATGCATAGATGTTTCACAAGCTTAAGTTAAAACATACCTACTGTAAGATTTTTAAAAGAAATTGTAGCCGTAAACGAATACGCAGTTCGCCTGATGGTAAGTGGTCATTGTCGTTTGTGGTTGCATGTAGTCAACTCCAAAACAGGGTTGGAGTTGACTACAGGTGTGTTACCACTGAGGATTAAGTTGCAGTATTGATCTCAATCTAGATCTTTTCTAGATTTAGTGATTTTTAAAGTGAAAATTTATGATCATGATTACATTTCATTTATTTTTATTTTAACATTTGTAGGTACATGGCTCGAAATTAAATAGTAATGCGAAAAAGATGCTTCCCGACTACAATGCTTCCAGCGACCAGACAGTTAAAGATATTTTCTGAATAAACAAAATGTAAATTTTAAATAATTTTTCAAATAAATGTCTCGTTCGTACTCCCATCATCGGCGTGAGAGGTCGAAATACCCTAATGAATGGCTGTAATGTAATAGATAGACATTGAACGGTTACTTCCGACACCTTATTCACGTTCGAACGTAGGAAGAGAGTCAATGCCATCGCAGGAATAGCGAGGCACAAAAACTTTGAAGTGTGACTTTCGAGAAGGGCGCGTTGATTGGAAAAACTACTCAAGGCGTCCGGCCTCTAACAAACTCGTACTACCATGTTAACACGTTATTAAACAGGATATTCTTATAACGTTGTGTGCTCCCTTGAGAACTAATGTGGATGCACTAAAAATATTTTTGGAAGTAATTAATTGTTGGTACACCTTCTCAACTATTTATTATTACGTTGCATATTTACAAAAAAATGGTGACATATTTATAGCTTACTTACGCTTAAGTACTCTTTAGCATTGGCAAGGAAAAACCTTTTTATCCAATAACCAAAACATCATCGGGTGTCGTTTTTAAAATCATGACGGTACCGTTAAATTGCATTTTCAAACAAGCAATAGCCATTAATGATTGGCTTCTACCCATCCATACTGAGGCAGCATGTTGGAATATGCCGTGGGCCCGTCAATTGGTGGGGATACCTACAACAGTGGTACAATTTGCAGCTTATGTCGACATAACACGCTATGTTTGCTGGCAGTAACCCAAATATCATTCAGTTATGATGTCTGCTGGCGTTGCGTCACCGAATCAGGGTCATGTGTAGGGTCGCCTGGAGTTATTCAGCTCAGCAGAGCAAGGCTCTCACTGCAATCGCTTCCGGAGACCATTGGTTACACAACTCTACAAGACCTATACAAGTACATGGATTCGTACTAGGTAAAACTGGAACGTTTCTAGGTTAACCGTGACTTTCTTGCTTAAAATTAAACTCAGTTAACTATTTGCACGCGAAATTGCGCGCATATTTTCGTTTTTTGTAGTGATATTTTGACCAAACAAATTCCACCACATTCCGGGATTGTAAGTATCCTATGTTATTCTCACATGCCACGGATATAACATGACTTCCAAATATAGCGGCCGAATATAATGATAAGAATATGAAAGCGGAACGAACAAACATGCTTTCACATTTACAATATTAAATATATACCAGATATACCATCATTATGGTATCGAACACGTTGGAATTATCATACTTATACCATAAATTATACTAGCACACAAAAGAGCAAAGAAATAATCGTCAACGAACAGTCATTTTGATGATTCACTCAATAGCAATCTTATGAGGTCGAGACATTATGGTGGTCATTTGCACGGTACTTCCCTCGGAGCGCTATGAACTTTTAGTAATGTTGAAGAATAGTCTCATGTAATCGTTGGAGAAACTATTTGAATACATTATTATAATTATATGTTATTTATGTTATTTACGCTATGGATTTTATGGATTGGAGTTAATTTTTTTATAAAAAGTATACTTTATTTTGGGGAAATACTTTTTAAGTATCGGTGAATTATCATCAGATGCTATTAGATAACATCATTGAATATGAGCAGGTTTTGTTTTGAAGATTTCGCAGGCAGGCTTGACTTAACAGGCAAACATAACCTGAATACTCTTAAAATGTATAAGTAGAATAGAATATGTTTTCCATATTTTATCTATGTGTTACGTCTAAACAGTAATAAAATCCAAGGAATATAGTATTTATTTTCCTATAATTATCAGATCACGAAAGACAATATTGGCCAAGGATATCTGTAAATAGGTTATTAAGCGAAGCAGAACTGAGCAAACTAATTATAGCTTTGCGATCCGTATATCCGTCTGTTTGGCAGGTAAACACAGAGCATGGTCTGAAGTTTACATTGCTAATGTCAATTTGGCATTTAGCTGTGGACTGGGGAAGCATGAACCTTTCTGTATGTATCAATATGCCTTTATGTATATTATGAGATCAAATTTGGTATTCCCGGAGCGCTATGACATAGGGCTCTTCAAAAAAGGTGCAAAAAGAGCTCTTCTTCTTCAAGCCGGCGATGCATTGGCAACTCCTCTGGTGTTGCAAATGTCCTTAGGCGAAGTTGACTACTTTCCATCAGTTAGCACGTCTGCTTTATCGTTAAGCTCAAATATAAAAAAAAAAATACAATCGAAGAAAATCAATAAACATTGCTTTTTTTTTTATTGTTTTTATCCGATTACGGAGCGTAATGTCCCATTCTTTGGCACACCCTGCAGCTCAAACGTCTTGACGAATTTTTTATTGCCATTTTTTTCATTCATTTTTTTCTTGGTCATTGCCGTTGCATCTTAATTTCCTGTCAAATTTCAAATTTGTAGGCAATAATTGGCTAAGATTGATTATTGCTAACGGGCGTTATAGGTTGACAGTTTTGTAAGTGACTCAATTTTAAAAGCACGGTACCATGGGTTTCGCAAGATTGAGTCATCCGGAATGAATGTATGGCGTCTCATCTTGAAATATTTATTTGTATCTGATATATTTGAAGTGAAGTCATATCACACGATAAACGCACTCACTATATCTGTCAGCATTTCTCTGATAACAATGCCATTATTTATTACGATTAATCTATGAAGTTCTACGTTTTATTAATTATGTTTTTGATAGGTCTAATACGTAATTCCGACAATTGCTGAATATTGTGATGCATCAAGCCTTCTTAGGAAATGCATAGATTTTCCCTGCGCTAAATGGTACATTTATTATCTACATACGTAATATATCGCGGGTTTTTCGGCGGTACATTTGAGCATCAGAACAACAAGGCACAACAAATACGGCAATTACAAGTTAATTTGTTTATTAATAATTGAAAACCTCAAGTCATAAATACTTAATTGAAAACCTCAAGTCAATAATACGTGTCCAACGTACACGAATTAATTAATTAATTATATTTATGATCAGATTATCACATGGAAACGTGATAAAACGCGTAAATTGAGACGCATATTTTTGCAATGAAATATATTAAATACTTATCCATTTACAAACAAAAAATATTTAATAAGTTAAGAAATTTGACAATGGGAAGATGTAAACGGAAAAAACAAAGCTGTAGGTTATCTATAATATTGTGACCCCGAAGGATAGTCCGAATTTGGTATCTACTGAAGCAAATATTTTGCTATGTAAGAAGTAATTAAAAAAAGAGGAGTTTGTGTTTTTGTAGTAGAAACTATTATTAAATTAATAATATTACATTGAAATAATATTAAGTGCTTGTATAAATTCTAATATGAATTTTGCTTCGACGTCATTGCAGTGAATTCTTAAAAAAAAACTATTATTTAATAAACCTTACAAATAGCTGCTGTTTTCTTTTTCTACGAGTTATATAATGCGTCGAGATGCAGCAGCCAGGATACAGAAAGACCGAATTACTTATGTATATGTATTTAATCAAAACAGAATATTACATGTTTTGGATTAAATCTAACCTAAATTAAAACTAACTATCCTAAGTGACTTGCTGGGGCAATGTTAGCGCCCAGAGTGAATTCCCACGTTCGGGACTATACGGTGGAAACGGAGCGGTGGTGCGGAGTCAGCGTTCTCACGGCACGGCGGCGGTGCAGGATCGGATGTCTTCTTGATAATTTTATTTAAGGCGAATTTCTAACTATGGTGATTAAGGCCAATATATAACATACGTAGAATATATTAATAACACGAGTTAATAAATAGAGCGGGTTCAAAATAAATGGTACACAAAGAACAAATACGTAACATAACAACGTTTCGTAGAGATACGTTTCATACATTAGAGGATGTAATATTAATAATTTTGGCTGTACACCAAGACATCAAGGCGGGTCAATGTATAGTGGTTACGTAAAGTTTGTAAACAGAAGGGGCGCGGGCGGCGTGGGACCGCGCGTTACGACCACCGCGTGTGTTTACGTAGGTAAAGCTGTGGTTATACTCTGGGGATTTATCGTTTTATTTTTAGATTTATTATTTACTATTCCAAATTTTCCGCATAGGCGTAGTATTCTATTTTTAATGTTGTTCGTTTTTACTACAACTTGTTATTTTCAATTCATTTAAATAATTAATTTGTTTGTTTCGTTATTACTACTTTTCTTCTTTAATTTGACATAGGATAACCTATAATAGGATAATTATATTAAGAATTATCGTGAATAGAGTTTCCTCGTTCAAGCAAGGTTTTGATACGTCCTCTTTTACTTTTACATTACCATATTATTATTGTGATCGGCGTTTTTCTTAACAAAACCGATACATAAATCAATGGTACTTTACATAAAACTGAATTAATAAATCTACTTCGATCCGTAGTTCGTACTCGTAGATATCCCTTCAAATACTGTATTATAACAATTGCCTAACTTAGCCGCTATGTTGAAGCAGCGTTATTCCAAGACACATACTAAAAACAGACACCCAACACGACCGTTACAGTCCTGAAAGAGTTCCACGTTTGTTGTCAAAACAATGAGTAATGTTTACGCTTGGCATGTACGTAACGCTACGGTGCCGGCTTTAGCCCCCCGCGCGCCTTGCCCGGCGTTCCATGCCGCCGATCACGTACGCAAAGCGAGCAGGGCGCATGCGCCGCGCGGGCAAAGGGTAATACACACTTGGCGGTTAAAACCCTCGGTGTTCTCACTGATTGACAAATAATGACAAAATAACTCAACGGTAATGTGAAAGATGATTGTAGAAGCTACAAAAACAAATTGGTAATATAAATAGTGGTTTACTTTAAAGATTTATACAAGCATCTTCTATTACATCAAACATTTCCAGTTGTTAATTATAGCATAAGGCAAAAAAGGCCAACAAATATTGAAGTATCTAGTAAAATGGGTAGAGTCAAAAGTGACTAGGAAGTTAAAAATCTACTGGAAAACCCTGTCGCTAATCTACGTCTTTTTATATTCTAAATTTTTGTAACAAATAGATAGCGTTGATGGGCCGAAAATGCTATAATATTTATAAATAAACACGCGATACTAAGTGGTCACTAAACTTTACGTAAGTTATGAAATTGATAATTATTATTAGCATAATAATATTAATAATGCATTTTAGTATTATTACGCGTACACACAATATTATTGTATTACACACTATTACGCATGATACATACCTACATGATTCAGGGAAGCCGCATGTAGGTTAAAGAAAAATATAGTATACTTCAACGTTAATAATTAATCGATCCAATTTATTGCCTATCAATGACCGAATATTAACAATTTCTGGCTATTAGAAATTGACAAATTTCGACCGTTTGGAGTCAAAAATTGCACAGATTGTTAATTAATAAAGAGCGTATAGTCTGATTGCATCTTCCACGACACGTGTGTTTCCGCCTTTATTTACAATTTTATCACACCGATCCTAACCGCGCGATACCCATTACCACTGATAACATTGTGTATGTGTGTACTAGAATAGATTTCTGACGCTACGATCCATTCTTGCTGGCGTTCGCTTCGCTACGGCTACGGATGTCGACGTTTCCACATTGATAACACATCGCGAGTTTACTTATAAATTAGCATAATGGCTGGTGCAAACTATTTTTTATAAATTAGTAAATACTATTAATATTTATGTAGTGCAGTGTGAATAAATTTTATTCATGAAACTTAGTATTTATTTACGTATTTCAGGTTTCCTGTTTTTATGGTGCAATATGGTAACCCTACTTAGATCGAACGCGATTATTTTTATTGTTTACTGCAAGAATAATACACGTATATGAAAATATAATTTTATGAAAACAATTACATTATGACATTATCTTACGAAATGTTTCTTTTTATTGATTTATATAGGATCGACAACGGAAAATACGTTTTAAATGCACTCATAAATATAACACATCTTTAACCATTCCAATGCATTATGATCATCCGACCAGAGTTTTCCAACCAATACCAAAATTTAAGGAAAAAAGTAAAAAAAGAGGTAAACTATGGATGTTTTTTTTTTTATATTTACTTATTTAGTTTTTTTATATTTTTTAATTGCATTACTTATGTGAAATATACATAACAAATCCCACAAATGAATGAGAGGAGTAAACAAACAATTTCTCTCACGAGGCCTCTCTTGCAGGATACGAGACACGTCGGTATGCGACACGGAAGAAAGTGTTGTGGCCTACATTGTGGCAAACCTGATCAATAAAAATCGCGAACTTGGGCGTGTAGGCCGTTTGTGACGAGTAGTATAGTGGGGTTGGCTATTTGAACGTGTTTGTAACCGACTAACATTGTTAACTAAGCAGAACAAAATTAGCAGAAGAGACTTAAAAAGAAGTATGTGTTTTTTGAAAGTCGGGACGTTATGTAGATGTTTGGTAATGAATAGAAGTTGTAATAAACATTTAAATTTTAAAATCTTTTGAGTTACGTTATTTTGTTTATCGTATTATTTTTAGAAATATTCCTTCATTCGATACCTATATCCATCATAGGAGTGGTTAAAAATAATTTTATTTAAAATTATATTTAGTAAAGTTTCCATTTAAACATTAATTTTAGACGTTAAGACTTCTTCTATTTGATTTGATGGAAATTAATAAAAGAAGAAATTATGAAAACCCACCACCAAAACCCTATAATACCATTGGATGTAAAGCCCGCTCCACAATATCGCGAAAAACACGATTCTCGCGAGAATGTGGAGCGGTCTTATAAAAAATTAGACTTGACAAATATTTTTTAGGATTAATTTCCTGTTACACGATATGCTCTGTTGGGAGTTCTATATTGTATTTTGTACTTTGTTTTGGTCTGTAGAGCTTACACATTCTATGATTCATCTGAAACAGCTGTGCAATCTGTGGGTTCCGGTTTAAAAAATGCAGTGTAATCACAGCTTTAAGGCTTCGTGTCATATTACTTATACATAGTTTTACGCAGCTGTTGACAGGATATACAATGTAACCCTGATTTGAACATACGAGATTTTTATGTCGTATCACTATCATAAGGTGTAACAGTTAACATTTTGAAGTTAAAATGGGATTATAAACATATAATATGTTGGTATCGTACAAAGACTCAAGAATGGGATTAGTTGAAAAACTCGCGACATTTGTTATAATAATAATTTGAATATATGCTAACGTAGTTACGTACTTAAACTTAAACCTTATACCATAACTACCTACGTAGCTTTTCCTTTTAACTTTACCTTTTTTACCCGACTGCCAAGGAAGGGTTATGTTTTTCGCGCGTATCTTGTATGTTTGTCTTTCTTTATTTGATCCGATCTAACAAACGGCTGGATAAATTTCAACAGTTAAAGTGTCATTATATTTGTCTCAATGACCCGAGTGTCCTTAGATAGGTGTTAGTAAAAAAAAATCAAAATGGCGGATTTTTGGCGCGAAATAGTAACACATTTAAAAAAAAAAGTTAACCGAACCTATCGAGTAGGGTATCAAATGGAAGGAAATTAAACGGAGATTATAAAAACATATTTGTATATATATAAAACAGTAAGGTGACTGACTGACAGACTAACTAAATGACTTTTTCATTTTTCAGAAATCAACGTACAGCCTAAACCAAGGACCTTACAGTTCTGAAATTTTGCACACAGGTTCTCTATATAGCTTGAATAAGTACTAAGAAAGGCCTTTTGGAAATTCTACCCTTAAGAGGGTAAAATAGGGGAAAACAGTTTTTTTGAAATCCTTTAATTTTGAAGCAACTACTATAAAATTTTGTATTTGGCTTTCTGGATAGGAACAAGGACGCTCTTATTTATCCCCCTCCGAAAAATCAACCCCGTAGAGGGTAAAATAAGGGTTAAAAGTTCATTTGAACAATCGTCAATTTTGAAGCAAACACTATGACATTTTTTATCAGGCTTGTTGGATAAAAATAATGAAATGCTACCTCTAACGAGGTGAAATAATGACCGAAACTTTGATTTACTGAAGTTATATATTTTATAGACCGTAAATGGTGAATTTTTTCGCGAAATAGTAACACGTTTTAAAAAAAGTTAATCTATCGAGTAGGGTGTCAAAATAAAGGAAATTAAGAGGAGATTACACATACATTATATAATATATCTTATATATAAAATTCTCGTGTTAGTTACCGTATTCCTCCGAAACGGCTTCACCGATTTTCACCCAATTTTATATACATATTCAGTAGGTCTGAGAATCGGCCACTATCTATTTTTTTTTACACCTAAGTGATAAGGGTTTTTCATCCTCAACATTTTTTTATTTATATGGCAACACAACGTTTGCCGGGTCAGCTAGTACATATATACTCGTATATACACATCGAGATGACTGACTGACTAAATGAGTGAATTGCTGTGCCAGAGATCAACGCAAAGGGAAACCGCTGAACTTAAGCGTGCTGGAATTTTACACATAGGTTCTTTATATAGCGTAAATGAACACTACGAGGATAAAATAGGATAATATTGTTTGAACATGTTTTGTTTTTGAAGCAGACACCTACTATGAAACTTTATATTTGGCTTTCTGGATAAAAATAATGAAATGCCTATTTCACTGCTTTTGGAAATTCTACTTCAGCCTTTCTGGTGCAGTCGGGTTTTTGATTTTTTAAATTAATTACTTGTCTTATACCTAACTTTTACCGTACCTAAACGCAAAATTGTTTGTTCTAAATTTTCTTCCAATTTTTAATTATGTGCCAAGAATTAATATAGAGATGAGCTAGTCTTCGCTACTTTTGTAAAAGTAATTTTCTTTTCTTCTATAAGAATTATTAAATTTCTTTTTTTTGTATAAGAATATTAAAAACAAACAAAATCAATAATAGACCGCATTCGTTACACAATGTTACCGAGTTGAATATTATATTACCAGCCTTCACAACATAATATCTTATATATGAAATTCTCGTGTCACAATGTTAGTTACCGTACTCCTCCGAAACGGCTTTACCGATTTTCACCAAATTTTATATGCATATTTAGTAGGTCTGAGAATCGGCTATTATCTATTTTTCATACCCCTAAGTGATAAGGGTTGTTCACCCTTAATATTTTTTTATTTATATGGCAACACAACGTTTGCCGGGTCAGGTAGTAATAGGTACATATTATTTTAACTTAAAATTAAATTAATTAATATTAATTACCTTCGTCCTCCCATTGATGATGTAATTCCCCATCTTCCCGTTGTTCGCCATTTTGTTCGCCTTCAGTATTATATTGTCAACCTGGAATACAAACGGTTTAATAGCATTTTAATTGTGATCTTGATATGTAATGTACACGATCATTAAAACGTGGAAATATTCCGTATTAAAGTACTGCGTACGATTTGACAAAATTTTAGTACTTATGCCTTCTTAAAGTCTTATATCATAATTATATCATTATATGTTTTTCGAGACGATATGAGCGACTGCCTGTTTATTTGTAAGGAGGACTTACTTTTTAAATATTAAGTAATTTTAAGAATCAAACAGGTAAGGTTAAAAATCATATCAAAGGATTTTTTATTAGGGGAGACGAGCCATTGCCTAGGAATTAACTAATATCACAGATTGTATTTGTGCACTTTTTGAAGACTCCTTTGTCGTATTCCGGAAATACTTTTGTAGGAAGTTTATCCCAAATCTTGCGTATGCGCAATTTGATAATTTTGTTTTATACATTACTTTTTAAATATTAAGCTATTGTTTATTTTTAAACAACTGAATCGAATCCGTGTCTAAGCCGTTAAAGCGTTGCTTTAATTTCTAAATACCAGTTTCTACGGTATTTGCGAAACCCATACTCGACCTTCAAATACCTATATCAGGCAGTTATCCTAATATCGAACTACGCACCTTTACGACTGTAGATGGATGGCGCCACTCTGTCCATATCAAATCATTATCAGTACAACAGTTAACGCCGATAGTGTTATCAGTCTGGCATTTTGTTAGCCTACATGCCGTGCAAAAACTTAATTGGGACACCAATCTTATTGTTGTGCGGTTAGGACCTCAGAGTAATTAAAAGGGTAGATCGAGCCTACTCTGGTAAGAACAATAGGCACAGGTCAGAACAGCATGAGTATACTGTGTAAGATGCATTTATATCTACAGATAAGTAACGTGTCAGGCAAAACATATCTAAATAACTAGCTGACCCGGCAAACGTTGTGTTGCCATATAAATAAAAAATGTTAAGGGTGAACCACCCTTATCACTTAGGGGTATGAAAAATAGATAGTAGCCGATTGTCAGACCTACTGAATATGCATATAAAATTTGGTGAAAATCGGTAAAGTCGTTTCGGAGGAGTACGATAACTAACATTGTGACACGAGAATTTTATATAAACAATGTGTATGAAAGTATGTATTTCTATATTCCGTAACGCGACCGCGCAGACAAGAGTTGTGCCTGTCACGACATTGTATAGAAAATATGATTTGGTCTGACACGACCCTTTAAAATCTGTAGATATAAATGGGGCGATACACGACTAACAGTCTTAATGCAATTTAAGTGGAGTGACGTAGCGAATTTAGTAGATCTATAATATCGTAATTTCAGTGAAATGTAGTGTATAACTAGTAGTATCTCCGACTAAAGCAGTATTAAACAGCTAAACCACACCTGCCCATCATTCATACTAATGTGTTGGCAAGACACTCTATTTTAATTATTACTCTAAGGTAGAACCTTTGGCTTATTGCGGTAGGAGGAAGAAAACAATGCACGATGACTTCACACTGGTTGGCCGTCATGTGTATGAATCAATGTTTTCAAAACACATTTAGAAAGTTGTTGGTACACGTGAAGACGCAGGTTAACGTTATGTAATGTGTTTCGCAGATTCAGATTAATAGTCACGGGTCAAAAAGTGATGTCTAAATCTGGAGTGTTGTTTTCTGACTTTTTAAATCCGAGTGGTGAAAATAGCTTCTCAATCGACGGATCCAAAGTTAAGATCCAATCTCTGATTTATCAATGTTATGTGCATGTTAGAAATTGACATAGAGGAAATCCACACGTCCGAAAGTACTTTAAAAAAGTTCTCAAAAGTCTGCGAAGTGTACCAATTTGCACTTGACCAGTCTTCCGCCTATGGAATAAGCCCTTCTCGCTCTGAGTGGAGCCCCATGTACATAATAGTGCTACATTTGCTACATTTTAAATGAAAATGAAAAGATCTTCGACTGTTATGATGATGGGCGTACGCATAAACTATAAACATTTTAATTAAACTTGCCCCAAATTGTAATCCTGAAAGCTCCGCGAAAATTACACATTGGTCTGTATGAAATCAATTGGTATTTTGAGTGCCATTCAAACGGATTCTGTATAAGGTATTAAAACGTCATGGGGTCATGGTTAGTAACAGGATGAAAATCAGAAAATTGTATACTTATGACGTGTTATTAGGAGTTTACTTACATATATTGTATGTTAAAAACCACCGTGTGACGCAAATATTGTCATAAAATTATGCAGTATCAGGATGAAATGTATTTCAATATATTAAGAGATGAATAATACGCTAATGTGCTTCTTCATCTTCCACTTAAATTAATTATCACATCACCATGTGTGATTCTTATTAGCATTGCTAGCCTAACATAGCCGCGCTATTACTTCCACTAAGTTGGATTGACTCAATAAGGCTTTAATCACACCCTAATAATCGCTATACTGCTAAGGCAGAAGTAGGTAGCGATTACCGCTTTCAAATGATTCTTGAAGCAATGATGATGGTAATGGTTAAAATCTCCAGTATATCCTTAATTGTTCGATGTTATACGAATTCAACGTTTAACACTGCTTTTATTAGATAGAAATCACTATCTTGACATTGGTCAACTTACTTGACTAATTAGTTGTCCAATGTGGTAGCAGTGCTTCTCCTTGCCGTCGATCCACGTTATCCTGTCGCTCCTCACGGTCTGCGCTTCCGTGCTGCCTGGATTTGATACTAGTTGACCTGCCTGATTGGGAAATATTATTAGACCACGTGCCTTAGAGTTTGCTGCAGCATATTTATAAGGTACATCCAGCACTAAGGGAACGTACCCATGCTGAGTGACCAATCTTTTAATATTTTTCGACCCCTCCTCCCCTCCCGTGACCACCCGTAGTATATGCTAAGACCCCCCCCCCTCCTCAAATAGTTACGTAGTATTAGAGATTGGTTGTACTAGGTAAATTTGGGATTAGGTATGCCTTAAACGTGTTATGAAATGGCGCGACGAGCAAAATCAGCCGATCGTACAACGACGTTATTGTATACGCCTGTAGCACGGATTCTCGTCGACTTGCTTGCTTGCGAGATTTCTCTCGATGAATTTTACTACGTGACAAAAATCTAAGCCCCCCCCCCCCGCTCCTGTGACTTAGCGTGACATTTTAAAGACCTCCCTCCCCCCTCTAAATGGGTCACGTAGTATGGGTACGTTCCCTAAGAACTGTTACAGTGTAATAGAATTAATGTTAGTTATTGGTTAGGTGTGAAGCAACTTGTACAAGGGCACTTTTCCAGTTGCGCGTGTTTACGCCCGCACGCATGCTACTTGCATCCTATTGTTTTTTTTTTATTATTTATAATATAAGAGTAGCAGACGAGCATGCAGTCCACCTTGTGGTAAGTGGCTACTGCCCATGGACATCTGTAATCAACCCCAGATAGGATTAGATATTCCTAACTGAGGTCGGCCACAGATGCGCCGCTACCCCTGAGGACTAAGCTGGAACGCCTCGGAAAAGTCTGTCTCCCTTACCACACCCTTCAAACCGGAACACAGCGGCGCCTAACACTGCTGTTATTAGGTAGAAATAGTACAATTAATAAATTTGTACAATTTCCGTCTATTTGTCAGTTCACTTTACGACCGTTTCAGCGGATACAGAGTAACGTAACAATATGTTACGTGTGTTATCACTGTTTATGTAGTTAATTAGCTTCTAACCGCATATCAACAATGTTCTAATGACATTGTGAAATCGTGACTTTGCTCACGTGAGGAATAAGTTGAAAAGTCACGTGCTCTTCAAACAAGTGACTGAAATTATATTTTATCGTCCGTTTTCAATTACTATTATTATTTTATAATATAGAAGTAGCAGACGAGCATGCAGTCCACGTGATGGTAAGCGGCTACTGCCGCCCCTGGACATCTGTAATCAACCCCAGATAGGTTAAGATATTCCTACACGAAGTCGGCCACCGATGCGCCGCTACCCTTGAGGACCAAGCTGGAACGCCTCGGAAAAGTATGTCTCCCTTACCACACCGGAAGACTTCAAAATGGAACACAACAGCGCCTAACACTGCTGTTATTAGGCAGAAATAGGTGTGGCGGTGGTGCCGCTGGAGTCGAACCATAAAGGGTTCTACCACCTTCAATTAACAATCTATATAATATTTGCCTGCCAAAGATAGAAGTTTCATTATGTCTATTATACCGACAATCATTACTAATCTATGCCGATAATACCTGTCGTATTGTAAAATTTGGAACTTCGGTAGCCAAAACATTGGCTAAATGCATTTTCAATAACGGACATAAGTTCACACAACATAGGAACAAGCCACTATAGTTACAATTTACTAAGTTTATTTTTGCAGCTAAATATTAATAATACTCCAGAACCGTGTACCTACTATGTAATGTGCATAAAGAGAAATTATTTTTATTCGAATTCTTTAGTATCTTGGCAGCATAACAAAAAAACAGCTGCACAACATAATGTAAGTTGAATATATTTGCTTAATTAAATAAATAACATAATTGTCTTTTTATTGTGAAAAGAGATAAAATTACGACGACTAATTGAGTTACGATATTAATATTATTAAAAAATTGCGACAAATTAATATAACGTAAAATTAATCCTGAATCCAAAACGTAATAGCTTTTGGCCGTATATTAGTTTTTTCTTAGACGTTGCTAAGTGCTTATTTCTCTTCTCTATCGCTCTGTTTATAACAATTAACTTTCTAATAACACCACTTATATTCCCACGTGTGTAGAGATTTATAATTTGGTATAATAATATCATTATGTGAATAACCTAGATATATTTGCCGTAAAAACCTGTTTACCCGCTTGCGGAAGGAAGTGCGAAGTGTACTCACACTTCCTCTATGGCTCACACGACTTACGGAGGATCAATCCCCTTCGAAATAAACCGCTATTATTATAGCTTAGTTTTGTATAGAATTTTAGGCGTTCAAACGCCCTCCGAAATGAGTTCATATGCATACGTTGCGTAAGTATCTATAGACGTAGGTTGGCGAAAAATTACGTCGTCAAGATTTTCGAAGCCCTCCCGAAAGCAACTCCTACAAAGGGCTGTACTTCAAGTCACACATTTTCTCGTTTAAGTCCACAAACTCGTAACGCATATACTTAAACTGGAACAATCGTGCAAGCAGCTGAGATATGTCATTGTTCTATTCATTAAGGGCGACCGGCTGACAATGAAACTGCACAGGAAGTGACATTGACTCAATTGTGATGCCCCGCTCTTGTTTTCACAACCAAGTGCAAGTGAGACTAATAAGAATGAAAAGTTGAAGGAATTCAAAGTGTTTTTAAGATGGTTTTAAAAACTATGATGGTAATTGATTCTCCAAATTGAAAAATCTTTCGGATTTTTCAATTAGTAGTTAGTAGTTTATATAGTAATTACTTAGTTTATGAACAATATTTTAGTATTAGCAGTAATTCGTAGTTGCAGTTATAATATGAATTTTTACGTTAATTTAAAAATATGTATTATTTGAAAATAAATATTATCAATGTTTTACCTACATGGATTTGGTGCATTGTGAATAAAAATATATTTAGAAAAAACAGATTTAAATAATAATTTTTATCCTAATTAGATCACTTATATGTATTTTACTTTTTTAAGTGCATATAATCTGTTAATTGTTTGTTATATATTTACCATAAAAATCATTAAGTTGGACGTGTTATATCGTATCAGAGTAATGGGATAAAGTAGCTGGTTTTTTTTTTTAAGTTTTTAAAAGTAGTTTTAAAAACTTAGCAGTCATTGGATTTGTGTGTCTATAGCATACATTAAGAACAAGACAATCATTGAAGATGAGAATGATATTATATACCTAAACAAAATTATACTCAAGAAGTTTATAATAGAGATATAATTAATAAATAAAGCTATAAGCGTAAAACAAAGATAACACTAATGATAATTAAATAAAATGTGTCATAAAAAGTAATAAAATGGCCTACATTTATGGCACATTATGATTTAATTGTAAAATAATTATAACACAGAAATTATGTATCCTATTTTTGTAATGTTTAGAAAGATAATTTATATTATGTCGAACTGTTTACCATCATTCTTGTTATGTTTAATATAAAAATACTATAATTACTATAATTTTATTGTACTTTAATTAATATGGTACGAACCAATTACCTTAATTACAGACAACACAGTCGCACATCTCGCTCACAGTAACTCAGGCACACTTACAATAGTTTTGTCGATTCCACCGCAAACAAATTGCAATCATAGTTTGTATCCAGGATAGCGTTACGAGTAGTGTGAAATAAAAATACCTGTTCACTATAGTAATACAAAATATATAGGTATGATCTATGAAAAATAAATTATTCTCAATTTGTTTTCACCTGAAAACTTAGTTTTATTAATAATACACATAAGAATTAAATATTGAACCAGGTAGAACCCTATGCTATTCACCCGTGGAGGTACATATACTAGACTTGCTGTGTTTTGGTTTGAGTGCGAGGTAATATAGTGACTTCTACATGAAGCATACCAACTTAGTCCTCAAGAATAACAATGCACATGTGGCCAACCCCTTGGTAGAGGTTTTAATGTTATCCGGAGTTGATTATAGAGAATCATGTGTGACAACTTACTGTTTAGTGGTAACTTATGTGGTATTCAGGTTTAAATACAGTTCTGGCTCGGAGTGTTTGTGTGAGTATGTCTAGATTGTATACAAACAGGAAATTGTATGAAGTGTGAGCATGGAAAGCATCAATTCAGCATTAGAATTAAACAATAGCGCCACAACTCAAAGGCCACTTGCACACTTGTTAGATCACACTTATGTAAGTGCATTGTACAACTATGCAAGGTTTCTGGGTGATGTGGTTCACACATTGCAACATGCAAACAGGAAGATTCTAGTTTTGTGTACAACTGTTTTGATTGTTAATCTAATTCTATTATCTTGTTCTTAAAGTAACTTTTTTGTTAAAGATTTTTAGGTATTTAAGGCACTCAAATTCAAAAATTGTATGGCAGGCTACTAGTGAAAGTTACTATTATAGCATGGTCAGGCCTAAGATTACTCGCGGCAGATGTAATGTGGGTGTAATATCTATATCTGCTCTGTGTGTGTGATATATCAAACATATATCACACACACAGAGCAGAGACTGGGAGAAAAAAAGCATGAAAAAAACATGTTATTTTTATAGAAATAGATATTTAAAAATGTGATAATTTTAAACTAATTAAATTGCATTAACATAATTGTAAAACTGAATAAAGTTATTACATGTGGTCCTATATCATGATATGAGACACTTAAAGATTATATTTGTGAAATAT
Organism: Epargyreus clarus clarus; assembly: GCA_014595695.2. Lineage (NCBI taxonomy): Eukaryota > Metazoa > Arthropoda > Insecta > Lepidoptera > Hesperiidae > Epargyreus > Epargyreus clarus. The sequence continues at coordinate 1,907,613 of JACTTY020000016.1, read as the reverse complement.
TTTTTTATAAATATTGTAAAACAAGGATAAACAAGATATACTACATATCATTCAAATTATATGCAAAATATGTCTTTTATATATATTCAGTAGTAGTTTTACAACTTTTACATCTATTTCGGTCTAATAGTCACTCAGCATAATATATGCAGACTGCTTCTTCTATTTCAATTCAATATTGTATTGTTTATTTCATTTCTATTTCTTTTATTTGCAATTGTATTCCATGTTTTATAATATAAATGTAATGCTTACTTTGGACTACTTTGTTGCTGTGTAAACAAGGCTTTAAATAAATGCAAGTACTTATAAAATACACTTTACAGATAACAAAGTTGTCTAATCCTTTCATTATTTGTGGGTGTAAGTAAAAATGTTATTTTGGATTTTTTCTGGTAATTTAAACTTTAGTAATACTTTAGTAGAATCAAATTTTATAGATCAATAATAAAAATAATAAATTATACTGTACTTACTGTGAAAATACCCGATCTATACATTTCCAGCACTTCTTTTAACACTAACAGTCCTCGTTCCTTGCCGAGGAAATTGTTCAACACACACACACCATACTGCGTCATGTCCTGTATCACCCGTTGGCAGATATCATAGCTGGGGTCGGCCGGGTCCATGCAGTAGCTGTTCAGTACATTGTTGAAGGGAGCCACGCTGCCCCGGACCGAAGCCTCCGGGTACTCTCTTGTTCGCATCTCTTCTGTATTATACCCTGGTATTGCTAGCATTTTATCTCTATTCACAGCTTTAAGGACATTGGACGCGCCCGCCGCCGCGAAGTCCAATGTACTCAACTGCTGCGCTGACTCGCTAAGAATCTCCTGCTCCGACGACCCCTCGTGTACTATGGCACTCTCCTTCGTCAAGTCCCTATTCGTATACACGACACTAGATATAACACTCTCTTTCAACGTCTGATCGGTTTCACTAGGTTCCACATTGGACCCGCTGACGACACTTTGAGCAACGTTCTCGGTTTGCGAGGTATTAATATCACTAGCTACGACCCTACCCTCCTTTTTGACGTTTTTCCTCTTGGATTTCTTTGATTGTTTCTTCTCACCCTCCTGTTTCAAATCCGTAGTAATCTCTGTCGGTTTAATAATAAGTTTTTCTTTGTCACTCTTTGAATCCTCCGCGTTAGGAGACGGATGATCCACTTTATCCGTTTGCGATCCTTGTTTTTGTAACTTGGGTGCGCAATCACTTTTATGTCTTCTCCAATCTTGTCGTTGATGTTCTGTGTTACAATAATAAACGTTGAGGCAACGACCGCATCTCCGATGTGTTTGCTGATTGCAAACGGCGCAACAAGCTAGTACGCCTTCTAAATTCATTCTGAAATAACTTCTTTCTAAGGCCGGCCCCTGCGACTGTCACTTTGAAATGTCAATGTTCCGTTTTCAGTTTTCTTGGAATAGCAGTGATTCTGATTCCAGGTATTTTGCCAATAGAGGCTCTTATATTCGGATATTCAGAAAAACTTTAATTACTATACATTTGGATAAAGATTAATTAAATAATTTGAGGATTTTTATTATATAACCGTTGTTGCATAAGTTAGTGATCCTGAAACTAAACTTTTAAAGATATTGATGGTTCATAGAGCTATCGTAGTTTCCGATAGGTGACGCTGTAATCGTGTCACTTAATACTCTTAGTAAAAGTTTTCTATCGAATACTCGATCAATCGAATCGAGAGATCGTTCTCCGTAGATTGTACATTACAATGATCACCAGTTGTTAACCAACCTTAGATCACCAGTGACGCTTCATATGGATTTGATTATTGTTTGATCATTATTAAGTGTATTTTAAGTGTAATTTCATAAAATTAGACACCAGAAACCCCTCGTGCATTGGAATCGTGCAATAGAGTAGGTTTGTCCGAATGAATCGAACTGTAGAAAATTATTCGTTGATTTATAGAATAATTATATTTCATTTCATGAATAAATAATGCATATACTTTGATTTATAGGTATCATTCAAAAACATGTTGTAAAAAATTATTTATTCAGTTTAAGTAAACGTCATACATTTTTAATTAAGATAATTAAGTATTTTCTTACAATAATAGATTTTTCAAAAAGGTAAATATAACTGGGGAAATAAAGAATCTTTCAATAAATCTACTTAATAACATATAATAAAATATGATCTAGACGATAAATTGTGAAGACATTTTTATATATGTGATTATCAAATTTGTAGAGCACATAAGTAGTTTTACAATATTTACAATTTCGTGACGTGTGAGAAGATTGCGTATTGTATCGATTTTGATGATATAGTAAGACCTCATATTGTTGAAAATAGACTAGATTAGTTCTACATCGAGTCATGTCTCAGTAAATACACAGTTAAGCAACTGGTCTCTAATTTTTAATGTGAGAACAAGACTCGGCGACAGGAACTAAAGAGCGTATAGGCGTTCGTCGCTTTAATCGACGCACGCCAGTGCGCTTACTTAATAGATTAACTAAAGACTAAACTTTACCACTATCTACAAAGATACGTTACTTTGAAAAACCTTGCACGCCTCAGAAATATAGACAAAAGATGATAGAGGGATGCAAAAGTTTCAAAGGTAAAAATAACCTATTAATATATATATTTATTTTGTGCATCGCATTTTCTATTTTATAAAACATGTTAGTGCTTGAACAGATTAAATTATTGGATAAGATTATTTCAATTAATAAGGTTTATTTCATAGGAATGCGATGTACAGTAATGACCTGCGATGTGACCATTTCAAGATTCGTTGTTATTCAGAAAAACGTAAAATAAGAAAGGGTCTCATCGCACGCAACATTTTTGAAGAGATATACCAATTAAACCTTAGCAAGTTATAAACAAAACTTAACAAGTTACATACTAAATTCGTTTAACATTGGGTAGATACCCTTTGCATTATACAATTAATACAATCCAGGAGGAATATGCTTGCAATAAAAACATAATGTTATATTTATTTTCTCTTGTGCACAACAAATCACATAATGTAAAGGATAATCTAATAGCTAACGAATTTAACAGCAATTTCCATTTGCCATCTAAGAAATGAACATTTTAGTACCTTTTAACATCTAAGTTACTCGTAATTGAACTCAGAATTTGGACCCGATTATTACTTTCATATTTCTGTTAGAAAATTAATGTACGTGTATCCGAATGCTCGGTATTTTAATCGAGTAACTTAAATGGCATATAAATTAAACTGGCCGTATTCTAGCAATCACTATATTTACTCTTATTTAAAATAATGCAGAGTTATATTGAAAATTGAGTCCCGAAAGTAGGTGTGGCCAAAGACCATGTGATCGCTAAGAAGTAGGCAGTCTCTTATAGTTATGAATGAGGGCTTTCCACTAATATTTTCACGCTTTTGCGATACGCTACTGGCAACTCTGAAAGTGGCAATAAATTATTTTTACCTCATATGCCAGATTCTTACGGTATCTTTTAAAATAATTTCATAAGTTGTAAAATCATATATTTCGAAAATTTCATCGAAATTAATTTTATCTTGTGATTTTTTAACGCTAGACACTAAATGTTATTTACAACGATACGTATACACAAAACGATTCAAATATCCATTATTTAACCAATATTGTTACACCAACAATCTAACAAACTTAGTACCACTTTAGTATCAAAAAACCGAGTTGCCAGTAGCGTCACCTAGCGGAACTTTCGAGCCCTCACACTCTCGTATCGTTCGGCAGCACGGGGGGCGGGGGAGCGTGGAGCACTCTCGCGAGCTCCGCCTTCTCGTCCGCGGACAGCACGTACACCGGCGGCGCGGCGGGCAGGAACCGCTCTGCCTTATGCGGCTCTCGTTGTAGCCTCGCGCGGTATAACATCACTAGCACGCAGAGTACGCTGATGATGAAGGCCGATGTGGCCGCTAAGACTATTAGTGCCGTGTGGTAGGATGTTGCTGCGGAGACCTGTAATATAGTAAACGTTGTAACTGTTGTATTTGATATGTAGGAAGTAGAATAAAAATAATAAGATTAAAATAATGAATATTGCGTCTTTCCGATTTTAGAGACTCACTAGTAGACATAAGTCAATTAATGTCTTTAAATCAGTATTGAAATATAGTTGAATAATATTTGATAAAACAATGTTTCTTTATGAAAGTTAAACTATAACACGTTGTTGTTAAATTCATTATATAAATAAAAATATATTTAAATAAGAAATGGTTCGTTGAGCCGGATATTTATTTGACGCTACTGTTTCAGAAACAATATTGACAATATAACAAAATAGTGAAATTTTATTTGCTCAAAAAACATCTGGTCCTTGGAGCCAGACTATTAACATTTATTGCTCCTATCATAAACGGAGGCACTCGATATCTTACAGTAGACTCGCTGAGTATCTCCCGCTGCATGGCCGGCACGGGTGCTGCTAGCCGGTATTCGCTTCGTATCACGTCTACTCCCAAACCACCTTCATCTGGTTTAGTGCCTGATAACTTCTCTTTTTTCATCTGCAGGAAATGATTATATATTTATAAATTACAATCATTACGAACTACATTTAACTTGTTTAGGGTGTAAAAAAATATTTTCTAATTAATTTTGACTTCTCTATTTCACATAACCAATACCCACCAAAGTCTCGATATGGTACACAAGATCAGCAGCCCGTGGTCCAGATAACAGCGCTCTCAGCTTCACGATCCCTCGTTCCCGCACCGCAGAGACTGGTACCCTGGCTCCAAGCGCAGCAAGTCTTGCAGCCAGATCCGCCCTCGCTCTTTCTCCCACTGAGACATCGGCACCGACTAACTCCAGCTCGAGTAGCGCTGATTCTATTTGTGTTACTTCTGCAATTAAAATTTATGATTTGAATACCACATTCACTTGAGAAATTATTAGATATATTTGATGCACGTTTTACAAAAATAATTAACGTTAATATTCTACTTTTTGGACAAACGAAAATAAAATTAGATTAATAGAATATGTTTAAAGGTTATTTTTAACGAGACCAATTATAATTATTAATAATATAGAGAAATTGAATGTCTTTGGTTTGAAGGAAGTCTATTATAAAAAGATAAATGAAATTTAATATACAATTAAGGTTTAGTGAAAAACATGGAGGTAAGATTCGTAAGTTCGTCGTTGATATTAGAAGCACCGGCTCACTAATTAGGCTCGGTTCGTCCTGGGCCTTTGAACCTAGGCGGCTTCCAAATGGCAACTATTGTCGCACGCGCACTGCCGCGGGGAGTACGCGCCGTCCGCCAGGCACCGGCCGGGACCGTCCCCCGGCGCCAGTGTACTCACCGCACGGGTCCGGGGCCGGCGCGTCGGGCACGGGGAGCGGCCGCACGAGCAATGCCGCTCGGTAACGACGCGACAAGTACCGAACCACCCACTTAACAGAGGGGTTGGTCTATTTTTGATACTTGTTCATTATATTACAATGTTTTAAATAACATTATATTATTATGAACAAATATTATAAATCCAGGGGGTATTTGACCACCTGAGAATCTGCCCGGGTACCCTCGAGACCCGAAATTCCTACCACCCTTATGTTGACATTGCAATACATATGCGCCCAGGGGGTAAGACGTCCCTGTAAAGCAAGCGGTGCCAGTGTACTCAGTTACTCACCGCACGGGTCCGGGGCGGGCGCGTCGGGCACGGGCGGCGGCGGCGCGCGGCGCTGGCCGGCCGCGTCCACGCACCAGCAGCGGCCGCGCGCGCACTGCCGCGGGGAGAACGCGCCGTCCGCCAGGCACCGCGGCCGGAGACCTTCACCACCTATACATAAGAACAGTGACGTAGTAGAAGGTGGTAGTACCCTCTGTGATTCCTATCCGGCGGCACCACCCGTTTCTACCTCGTAACGGCAGTGCTAAGGGCTACTGTGTTCTAGTTGGACGGGTGTGGTGGGAAACATACTTTTCCGAGGCATTCCAGCTGAGTCCCCAGGGACAGCGGCGCATCTGTGGTCAACTTTAGGTAAGAATTTAATCTTACTTGGAGTTGATTTTAGACATGGTCCATGGGAAGCAGTACAAAAAACCAGTTGGAGCGCATGCTCGTCTACTCCTTTTATATTATAAAAAATATATTTTATAAAATTGATTGAATTATAAAGTAAAAATTAAAATTGATTGAAAACCTTGCGGGTTATTGTTCTAGAATTGACATCTAATAGAGAAGGTAATATGTTATTTTAACTAAATCTAAAATAGCTGATAATCTAATATTACAAATACTGTTATTTTAATTTTCTTAAATGCTATGTCAAAAAAACTAATAAAAATATGTCATCTAATCTGTGCTTAAAGCTTACTTAAAGGATTATTTAATTTATTTATAGGTGCTTAGATGTCACAGCTATTGACCAAGATAACCAATTTAACAAACACAATTACTAAAGACAATCAATTAAATAAATATTCTCTTTCACAAAATGTTTTTCATATTAACTAAAAAGACAAGTTGTGTAAAATTACCATTTTCGATTTCTTCCTGCATCAGTTGGCATTTGGTCTTGAAAACGATCTTCTCAGCGACTAGTAATGGCTCCTCTTTCCTCCTCGTAGTATCAGCTGGTTTGGGTTCCACCACCTCCGACACAAGGACAGAGCTGTCATCCCTAGACATCACTTCTTCGGTGGATGAAGGTTCAGACCCGAGCATCCGGTGTTCAGCCTCCAGCTCCGCGATATCGAATTCTTCTTCGTCTTCCTCGAATTCGTCGACTCGATATGTTGTCATCTGCCTTATTAGTTCTTCTAGAACTGGAAACAAAAATGTTCTTAACCAATTTGTTTTTTATAGATTTCGACATGACCCGAGAATCTAATAGGGCGTATTCAACGTCCTATTAAGTTGTCTAGCGATTCCGAGGGTCTATATAACGTTCTTGTGGAACATTTACCTTTAGAAACAAAGATAATGCCATCAAAAACAATGCTTGTAAAAAGATCCAAGTCTCGCCATTCAGTTCTTCTACCGTAAAAAGTTTTGAGATCTATGTAAAACCAAGCCGGTAAATGTATGCAGTCCCTACTTAAGGGACCTTCTGTCTTAAGGTATTATCTCACTATCTAACCTAACAACATCTCATGGGACCATACCAATATTAAAAATCTTTTATGTTCTAAATAAATTAACGTGGCAATCGTACTGCAAGTCACATTGTGTTTTCATCTTATCATATCGCATCACACAGGTAACATTAGTACGATTGCCACGTCGATTTATTTAGAACATAAAAGATTTTTAATATTGGTATGGTCCCATGAGATGTTGTTAGGTTAGATAGTGAGATAATACCTTAAGACAGAAGGTCCCTTAAGTAGGGACTGCATACATTTACCGGCTTGGTTTTACATAGATCTCAAAACTTTTTACGGTAGAAGAACTGAATGGCGAGACTTGGATCTTTTTACAAGCATTGTTTTTGATGGCATCTCATTCCTTTTTGTAGATATTTCTACTCTTTTCCTTTCCGGTACCTTCTACTAGTTGAATCTCAACAACAGATTTTTTAAAGCCAATTAAATTTTTGTAGTTAGTCTTTGTAGTTATGTAAATAATCTTGCCATTCATCATCACTTTCATTCGAACATGACAATAAATTAAATCTAAAAAAGTTACTATTTTGACAACTGAAATTATTCCCATTATCCTCAGGAAAAAACATCTCTACTGATTGTGATTTATTTATTTATTTATTTATAGTGATTTAACGTGTCTTCGTATTAAATAATCGACATCCCTTACTTTCTTCTGAATATCCGACAAAAATCATTGGTAATCTTTCACTGACTTCGTCGGACTCCGGTTTTTTATATAAACCACAGTATTTACTGCTCTTGCTCAAATTCGGTTCAATTTATAATATACTTCTGACTTCTGAAATGAAATTAAATGAAATGTTTATTTAATAATGATAACATTCGTTTTAAACTTCTCGCATTTACAATAATAGTTCTGTTAGCTGTTTCAACCACAACAATTTGTTTAGGGGTATATAGCATCGCCTTCTGATGTAGAATTCCATTTGTTGATAAGAAAATATTGAAAGCTCTATTACAAAATTTCGTTCATCCATCTGATCTCATACCTACATTTGTTCGACTTGCTAGTTCCCATTTCAACACTTTATATTTTTGAAATTTCGTAAATACTCACTCTTATATTTGAGAAAATAAACATGTGTCATTCGTGAATAATAGTCGATAAATAATAACATGTACCTTGAACCGTTGAGTGAAGTAGCTTCCATGGGACCACATAAATCTGTATGTACGATCTCCAGTATATCGTTCGTTCGCGTTCAGAGGTTTGGAAATGGTTTCTTACTAGTCGTCATATCCGTCGTAATGTTCACATCATCAAGCCCGGTCATAATATTCTTATATTCCGGATTAATATGGGCTAGGGGCTAGTCTTCTATGCCAATATTTATTTGACATTGTCAAATATCATATCGGTGATTTGACAAATTGTTTAAATTTATATATACCATGTACGTTGTGGCCAGTTGCGATGATGTTATCCATAGAGTTACTAATAGTGCAACCGTTTTTCAAGAAATTAACAGTAAATCCTTTTTCAATAAGTTTACTCACCGCTAACAAATTCATACTTAAATTATTAGTCTGCATTTGTCTTTTGCATTCAACTGTAGTTATTTTTAGAATTATTATTTGCAGAGTATATTAATAATACATATTTTCAGCTAGACTATATTTTTATTCACTTCTATTTAAAACTTAACTCACCGTACAATATAATTTTATATATAGCTATTATAGATTACAAATAATTTATATTAAAAAGGTTTCTTATAATAGTTTCCACGTTTTTTCCGGGTAGGTATTACCACAAAATAAAAACTAACAGAAGTCAATCTTCATACAAAGTGGGCTGGAGTAACGCACACATAGACACCACTTACCGACTAGTTATCTCGGGGGGACTCGACTCGACTCGTGCGCGACTGTCAGTTCATTTTTACACGCATTTGTAACTGTTTTGTACAAGCAATGGAGCAAAAAAATACCCTAATTGTGCAATGGACGGTTGTTTAAATTCAACATTAAACTGTGGATTTTCGTTTTTTTTATAGCTATCAATTATCAAGCCACTAGGAGCTGATATTTTTGGTGATCATGGCAAGAATATGTTACAAAGTGGCTATCTAAGCTCGATTTATATAACAGTTTCCTATTTCGAATCACTTGAAATGAATATAACTAAATTTTTGTAATATTGCGTTGAAATGTTAGGTACCTAATATTACGTTAGTTGAAAACATGATTTTTTGTTCGTATATATATTGGTTTGTCTTTAATGCCATTTGGTAGGTTTAGGTCTAAAACGGATAGGGCAAAAGGAATTGTGTAATTAGGGTAATCCTTTTAGAAGTTATTAGGGATTTTCCATTGTGAACATTGTAAATTTTTATATGTAAGCTTATTTTCATAGACATTTATTTATGCGCAATAAGGCCGAAATTTGCCTAAACACTTGTTTCCTTGGAAACAAACTTATTATTATTTTATAATACGGTGACAGTTGCTTTACCTCACGACAGTTATTGTATTTTGTGTATGTTGCCGTTAGATTGTAGAATACGTTAGCATACACATTAACTAGGTAGTCTTAAGATTAGCTAGAAAATATGCAGATTAACTATGTAGTTAAAATTTGAAACATCTTTTCAGACTTGTTCTTAGGACTAAAACACATGCCTTTTTACGACACGACGACGTAGTGTGATACATAGCGACATCGTGCCGCAAAGCGATATTGTTTCGTGAAAATATACAAAGTTTGTCGTAAATTCATGACACGACGACGCATCATAGCATGCATGGGTCGACGTCAAGGGGTAAAAATTGATACAATCTTCGTTTTGTACTTTAGGTAATGGACAAGCTAATCTGCGTTTTAACTGATTTAGGCACATTAGCCGTAACATCTAGTTTTCTTCTTATGACATTTGTCAGAAATTCGGAATGTTTTTGATATTATATAACTTTTTAGGGTTCCATACCCAAAGAGTAAAAACGGAACCCTATTTCTAAGCTGTCCGTTTGTCTGTCTGACATAGAGCTCTATTTCTGGATCCTTAATAGATAGAAACTTAATTTTTTTTACGGCATATTTATAATGGTGGCCGCTTTAACAACAAGTAATAAAAGTAAAAAGAAAAACTTTCAAATAAAGGAGAGTTGCCATACAAAGACCTTCTTTTTCTTTATGAAGAGGAGGAAACCTTCAAAAGGTACTCAACGACGTGGGAGTGACGCCGGGTTATGTGGGACTTTAGCCGCACTAAAATCCTTCGGTGGCCGTCCTCAACGTTTGTCGGAGAACTCCGGGATCTCCGACTGAACGCAACCGAAGTCCTCTAAGCGCGATGCCTCGATCGAGCTCTGCGTTGGGAGAACAGTTTTCGCTCCTCCTAAACTATCCGGTGTTTTTTTTTTTTTTTTATAATGTAAGAGTAGCAGACGAGCATGCAGTCCACCTGATGGTAAGTGGCTACTGCCGCCCATGGACATCTGTAATCAACCCCAGATAAGATAAAATATTCCTACCTGAGGTCGGCCACGGATGCGCCGCTACCCCTGAGGACTAAGCTGAAACGCCTCGGAAAAGTCTGTCTCCCTTACCACACCCTTCAACCGGAACACAGCAACTCCTAACACTGCTGTTATTAGGTAGAAATAGGTGTGGCGTTGGTGCCACCGGAGTCGAACCACAAAGGGTTCTATCACCTTCAAACACTTTGTTCACGACGGTATGCGACTACACATACCGCCGTCCTTCCCGCGGACACTTATTGGACGGTTCGAGCTCCCTCTTGCCACTCCCAACTCCGGAAGCCCCCTTTTAGTCGCTTTTTACGACAGGCACGGGATATCGAAGCCCTTTTTTAGTCCAGGAACTACAGGGACAAATATATAAGGACCTGCTATTTTTTGGCGTTTTTCATTTTATCTATTGAACCGTAATAGATGTTACAGTTGAAATGTTCACAATGCATTATATGGCTGCTATAATATCAATTAGTAAAAATAAAAATAAAATAAACAAATGTTTTTGTGGTACGGAACCCTCAGTGTACGAGTTCGGTTCGCACTTCACCCATTATTTGAATTGAATTTAAATTGAAGTTGGAATTGAAAACGTCTTTTGTCTCGAGAATAAAAACAATTGACGTCGCCTATAATAGTAGGGGAGCCCAAGACGGGATTTCGAGAGTGACTCGAACGCGGCAGATTAAGATATGGGAGATACCTTACATCCTATAGAGTATCTTAAACTATCCATTTGGGGGGTTCAACCAGGGAAGTCCATCAGACTATTAATAAAAAAATGTATTATCTATAGTAGCTTAATTACATTCTGAAAACAATAAATTTATAATCTGATGATTTGAGGGCGGCGTTAGGGAGTAATAAGGTTGCAAAAAAATCTATACCTGGACATACTCGAGTGCGGTAATTTTTTTAATATAAAGGAAATAATGCTAGAAAATATGCACTATCTGATAGCGCCATTTATTAGCTTGGATCCCTGGAAAGTAATGGTGTATAACAAACTAAAGGAAAAGGCAAATTTTATGGAAAATACATTATTCTTCATACATTCTCATTCTATTTTTTTTTCAAATCGTCAGTATAGAAAACCCCTCCACTAAATCGTCAGATGAAGGGTTATGATAAGTAAAACATCAGTTGGAATTTCCTGTATAATAATCTTATCCTGTATAATAATCTTCGAAGAGTCACTGACAGTCTTTCGAATCGAATCGTCAGTTTTTCGAATGGGCGACTCATCTGAGGTAGCTTCATATCCCCTTTGAAAATCTAATGCGCTGGTTACTTTTTTTTCCATTTTTACCTCTCGTATGACTATCCCAAACCAGCAGATAAACATATTTCCGGCATCAGAGATATATACTCTATCACTAACCTGCCGCGCCTTGAGTATGTCTGACTCTGCTTTTAACATCTTTCGAATCATCTAGACACTATTCCCACGGTGAATCGAAAAATATCACACAACCTTTTCTTCACTCTAACGTGTAATCTACACAATCGTATAGGACCTATCGGCGCTCGAGTTTCTACCCATTTAACATCATCGGCTCCCCTACTACTCTTACATTTCGCGGACAGAAACACAGATTCATTAACGGCAAATGTAACTTTGTCATCCTATATAACTTATATAGGATACAAAGTTATTTAATGTAGTTGGTGTATCTAGATAACTGGACAGAAATTGCAAAATATTTTAGTTTTCCCATGAGTTATATACTAAACACTAATTGTATTCTCAATTTCAACCTTCTATGTCTGCTAGAAGTGCCTTAAACTTTTGATGATCGGTCAGTCAGTGAGTGAGTGACAAAATTACGAACTTTGACTACTTGTAATTCTTAAACTACTGGTTCAAATTTAATGAAATTTGAAATATACCGTGTCTACACAATGCTTGCTTGGCTCCTGAAAATTCAGGCTTCTAGCTTCATATGCAACGAAGTTACAGGAGGTCGAAAATGGGCCGAATTGCTTCGAGAAAAGTATGCTACGGCCGTGCCGCTTTTTTTGGCTTTGGCTCGACTTGGCGGAGGCACTGCCGTGCCTCCAGATTTGCTATCAACATTTTATGTTCTAAATCATGGCCTTACTTAACCTATAATTCAGGTAATTTAATAATATGAGATTCATTTAATAGTCTCAAGTGTTCAAAATTAAGCAAAAGATATAGATCATCAAGGTATTATAAAGTACCTAAGATTTTGTTTTCATGAAATACTCTATTTATTATATATTACTCTATTTAGTATTCTTTCTTACTCTAACGGATTAGGTATAAAGCTGTAATGTTAGCTGTAAATATGATTAAAATAAATAAATTAATAAATAGTGTTGTCACTTTCGTCTAGTAAATTCCACACTTTAAGTAACATTATATCGTTGAGGTTTTCCTCAATCACTTACGCATAGACACACATATAGGTGAAGGTAAAGTACAGGAAAAACTACATTACTTTTTTAAACCAGTGTGGTTACATATGAGTCATGACATACTTTAACTAACCTATAGTTAGTAGTCATGCAAGGAAATACTGAAAATTTTAAAGGTTTTCATTTTACAATAAGAGTTACCATGGACTCAGGTATTACCTTCCGTATACTTATACATATTACACATACTTTTCTGAGGCGTTCCGGCTTAGTCCTCAGGGGTAGCGGCGCACCTGTGTCCGACCTCAGGTAGGATTATCTAATCCTATCTGGAGTTGATTACAGATGTCCACAGGTGGCAGGAGCCACCTACCATGAAGTGCAGTCCACTTCATGGTAGGTGGCTCCTGCCATGAAGTGGACTGCACTTCATGGTAGGAATACGGAGCATACAGTGTATGCTCGTATACTACTTCTATATTATAAAAAACATTACTTTATTAGCTATTCTTACCCTCATCAGCTCTAGCCCTTTCATCCAGCGGGTCTCTTCGCACCCATTTGCGCGCCTGTCTGAAGTTGCAGGTGGGCTTCGCTCCTCGCACCAGGGAACCCTTTTGCGGCTCGCCTCGAGCGCTCACACACCAACACACATCTGCTTGGGAAATCATGTATTTAATTTGTATACAGATTGTTTGGATTTTTTTATTTTTTCTTAAACAGGTGTAAAGTCTATCGATCAAGGTTAAGGCAGTATGATTTAAACTCTTCACATTTTAAAGCGAAATTAAGCCCCAGAATTATTTTTGATGATCTTAGACATAAATCTGATAGTGTTAATGTTATTGAAGATGATGAAATTAACGAAGTTAATGATTATGATATGTATGAAGAACAATAAAGAGTAGATTTTAATGATGAATATACTAAAAAATACGTTTTCGATAAATAATGATGACGATGATAAATAATGTGATAAGAATAATAATGATAAATATTACGAGACAGTACTAACCGATATGTGACATGCATTGCACAGGTTCCCAGGCGCCAGCAGCGTCACACGCGGGGATGAAGGTGCCCTTCCCGTACTTCTGCGCCGCTGCTTCGTTCTTCTCACGGAGCCTCTCGCACGGACTTAACACTGGAGAATAATATGGATATTAGAGAATAATATTTATATTTTATCACACACTTCCTCGGCTTGTGCCAAATTAAGACATTGAATTCTAATCGTTAGTGTTGTATCAAAATGAAGTAGCAAGAATATCATGAACATGCAACAGTGTCTACGTGGACAATTTTACAATTTAAGAGAGAAAGGAAAAAAGTAAAGAACGAAACTGAAAAAATGCTGCTACGAGAAAATATCTTTTTGACTGAGTAGTACATAATTTTGGCTACGTTCTGGGTAACTCTAGCGCACTTAGGGAAATGTTCTATTGACAGAAAAACTTGGAGAAATATTCTATTTTTTTTTCTATTTATTTCTATAGAGTTAAGTACGACAGTACCCAATATTAATGACATGATTTGGTGCGTAATGTGTGATGTGTGATTTTTTAATGTGCCTTTTTAATATTAAATGGCCTTTTGTGCTTAAATTGCGACGTGATTGTTAATTAGACACATCCTGTTCTAATACCCCTTTCTAATTTGTTAATGATAAATTACTTTAGGACTCACTAATTTAGTAGTGCATTATTAGTGATGATATTATGGATATGCAGGCAATTAAAACATTTTTAGTTAATTTGAATACCAAATGTTCATACTTTGAAAATATCGTATAAACATTAAATTCTATATTTATTGGCTTAAATACTCATGCTCTCTATAAAATACATTCTTCAATATCTGTACGTGCACATATAAATATAATTACTTTGATCCCTTAAAATACAACATTTACGGTACATGTATGGTGAGCACATTTATTTGTAAAAACTAAAAACATGCCTCCAACTTCATTGTGATTGCGTCCTGTCTTCTCTTTTGTTAGTTTCGCAGTTTCACCTTCCACTGTTGCAAAATTACCATTAATTTTAGATTGTTATTTGGTATAACTTTCTGTGGCAGTATATGAAACTTTGTGATTTAGGTCAGCTTTAGCAACGCATTTGTCATTTATTAGAACAGCTCCAATTCTGCTTGGATTTTGCTATCGACTACTACAAAAACACTGTCACAAGGATTAATATTGAATGAAAGTTAGTTGTCTCCCGGGGATTCCACCGATTTTGAAATAATTATATTCAGAAGAACAATATTTGCCGCATACATAGTTCGCGCCAAACTGCTAGTCCGCTCTGGATATAGAAACGATTCGCGTCGCAATAGCAAATTGCAGGGTCGAACACCTCCAGCGCGGGGCTCCCCCGGTACCCTTCGCTGCCCGTTCTCGCCCACGGGTACATAACTGCGTTAGTGTGCCTTTACGTTAAGGAGTATAACTAACTAAACCTGCGCGCAACAACTTCAGAGCGGACTAAAAGTTTGGCGCGGACTATACCATCGACTTACTTGACTTCTTATCATTTTCTGAATTAGTCCCCAGAAATGTTTATAATTATTTTTCTCGTAAAACTTTCTCTAACTTGTCTTTATTCTTACCTGGACAAACAGTGTTGCACTCCTCCTTAGTCCGGAAGTTGTTATGGTTGCCAGAGCAGCCGTAGTACCGGAAGCGCTCGCAGCGGTTGCGCTCGTGGCGGAAGTACCAGCGAGTTGTGTTCAGTTTGTTGCTACCTTGTCCCTCCCCCTCAGGACATATGCCCTCGTCCTTGTTCTCGAAGCAGACCGTTCCTAGACAAAGATTTTATGATAACAATCTAATATATTGGTGGGAATACATAAATAAGAAATTGAGCAGTAAATAAATAAATTATTAAATAAATAAACAATCAAACATTCTTATATTAAGTCAGAAAAATAATAAAACAGCATATAATTTAACATTTAAACCATTTATCAATAAAAAAAATAACGATTTTATATTCACACAAATTGCCAAAAAAATATTGTTTATACAATTAAACAATCAAAAAATCAAACATTCAAAATTTTCAATTATTAAATATTACACCTTCAGAGCCACGTATTTAGAGTCTACTGAGCTAATGGGGGTATGAGATGCGGCTCCCGCTTTTTGTGCGTAAAAACTTATATGTTTGTTAGGCAAGTTATTCGACCGATTCTTCACTATAATTTTAATAAGGTTCAGGTACCCTTCTCCTCTCTTTAACGCTGCGTCGCCGCATACTACGATGTTGAGGCGCATAGAGGTACTGTTGGATGTTAGATCTCTAAAATCTCACAGAATACAGTTAAACAACGTACTTGGCTTGGGGCAGCAGACGGCCGGGCAGGAGTCGTGCGGCGCGGACGTGCAGCGCACTAGCGGCAACACACATACTCTAGCAATCTATATTACTCGTAGCTATATAGAACAACGTACGCGGCTTGGGGCAGCACACCGAGGGCCCGGAGTCGTGCGGCGCGAACCGGCACGCGTGCGTGGAGGGGCAGGCGGCGGCGCGCGGCCCGCACGCCAGCGGCCCGCCCGCGCCCGCCAGCGCCGCGCCCGACGCGCACTGCGGCGCCGGCGAGCAGCGCGCCAGTGGTGGACAGGAGGAGCCCTGAGGACGAATATGTATCATCATTATCTGTTTAGCAACTTCATCCCTTATTATTCCATTGCTTCATTATCATCATCATCTGCCTAATCATCCTCATCAACATTGTCATCATGATTATCAATCACTTATCTTTCTATGGTAGGCACGGACCAGATCGAATTAAAAATATTTGAATTAAAGTATCTACTTTACTCAAATAATCAAAGAAAAAGAAAGTAAGTAGGAAATTTAGATCAAAGAATCTCGTAAATAATCTGTTTTACAAGACTCCTTGCGGACGTATGTGTATCACCATCATCATCAATCGTTCCATTGTTAGGCACGAATCAAATAAAATCAAGCCATTGCAACTTCTGCTTGACGACTACCTACCCTTATGCTAGAAAAGTCTCCTTTGAATAGAGTAGACAAGGAAAAATATTTTAACATAGTGCACACCAATGATCTACAGTGTCAATCTCATGGAAATTGTAAGGTAAGTTGTATACCATAATTCCATATCAGAATCCTTATAATATTTAGTTGAAAAGTGATAAACACAAACCTCGCATTCTAACGGAAACAGTTCACACGTCTCATCAGGACGGCACTTGGCTTCAGCGCAGGGATCCCTGCAGTCGCACGTCGGGCAGCCCTTAGCATCCAAAACCCTGCCGTGAGCGCAGACCTCTTCCGAATTGCAGTTGGGCTCGGGACACTTGGCTGGCGAGTCGCAGGACGGAGTTGAGTTTGTGACGCGGGTGCCAGGTATCTATGGAACATTATAATGATTCAATTTTTAAGTTAATTCAGTTTTTAAGTAGTTATATAATAATCAGGATTACTAAAAGTGGCAATTAATATCAATAGTTTGACGTTCGACTCCGGAAGCACAATCGCAATAGCTAATCCTTATAACAGTATAACGGTTTTGCTCTGTAATATAGGTTGTGATAAAGAAGAAATGCAAAAGTCAGTCCAACTTTGCCCTCAAGGGCACTAACGCCAAGTGCGCCAATCGATCGGAGATTTTAATTTTGCATCAAGAATCGAAATCTTATTATATGTTTCAAGTTACTGACCTCATTGCCAGCGGTGTCGACGCACCAACAATTCTTGATGGATCCTTGGCATTGTACTCGTTCATAGGCACCATCTTCTTTGCACTGTGGAAGCCACGTCCACGATGGAGGGCTACCACTCTCTGCGGCGGTGTGAAGCGCCAATGCTCTAGAACGAAACATAATGGATTATTAGACTTTGTTGTCAAAAGCGATAGAAACATTTTGTCAGATTGACTGGACTAATAATAATAGAGTAAGTTGTTGATGAAGTATAGAGATATACCTGTGTCATTCCTATGCCCTGCAGGAGTAAATTATTAATCAATTAGGGGGATGCTAGTATCTACGCTGTTGTTTGGTGCCGCAGGTCATCGAGTAGATCCGTTTGTGAGTCGACTCCAGTGGCACTACAACCACAGTTATTTTTGCCTAATAACAGCAGTGTTAAACGCTTCTTCCAGTTTGAAGGGTGTGGTAGGGAGTCATGTTTTTCCGAGGCATTCCGGCTTAGGGAGGAAAGGGTGCATCCGTGGCCGATCTTAGGTAGGAAACTAAACTCATCTAGGGTTGATTACCGATGTTCGTGGTTGATAGCAGCCACTTACCATCAGGTGGACTGCATGCTTGTCTCCTACTCCTTACATAAAAAAAGTCTATAGCCGTACCTGCGCTGCTGGCACGCGGTCTGCTCTCACTCGCACGCGCCCGACCTCGGTACTAGGTATGGGCACAGCCACGCGCTGCGGAGACTGGGGACGTACCTGCGCTGCTGGCAGGCGGTCTGCTGCAGCGTGTCGATGCAGGCGCTGCCGCAGCCGGTGGGGCAGCAGCGCTGCGCCGGCCCGCACTCCTCGTCCGCGCGGCACGCCCACTCGCACGCGCCCGACCACGGCACCAGGTACGGGCAAAGCCGCTCACGACGGGGAAGACCTGCATTGTAGTTTGTTTTCAAAATTATGTGATTGTTTTAAATAATAAATGTTAAATTATGGAAGTCCTTGAAAAGTTTATCCATTCTTGTGTCATGAATTTCGATATGCTTCGAAATAGAATGAGACAAAATATTACATGGGCAAAGACTTTAAAGTTATATTTACTAATATTTATGTCACATAATGTTGTAGTATTTTTTACAAATAAATATTTCTTTCTTTTTTTTTTCTTTCAAAGACCATCGAAATTTTTTTATAGTTCGAATAGTTTTAGCTGATATATTTGTTGTGTAGTTATACCGATTATATTTACTTTGTTATTCGTAGTATCAAAAAAGCACGTAAAATACCTACTTATCACGTTTAATACTCAGTTTTTTCGATTTTACCCTTCCTTATTATCAGTTCCTTAGTATCAATTAGATAAAAAAGAAGTTGAAGAAATTGATGAAATATTAGAAATTTAATTAAAATTACTTTAGTTGATTTTTTTATATTATATAGATGTACTCACACGCAGGCACCGGCGGGCAGTAATCCGCATCACACGCAACATCCACGAGTGCGCAGGCTCTTCCGGCGGGGCAGCGCACCGCGGCGCAGGGGTCGCGGCAGCGGCACGTGGGGCAGCCGCCTGCGCCCAGCTCGAACCCGTAGTCGCAGCCCATGCGGCATGTCAGGTCTAGGCACGAGAGCGACGACCGGACCCTGGGGACAAAATATATGCTGATACAAAATTGTGTTTGTATAGGGTTACCAAGGGGGCAAAGTATATGCTGATACAGGATTGTGTTTACCAAAGAAAATATAGAGAGAAAGGAAGATAAGAATCCGGTTATTTTAAAATACCCAAGCGTTCCTAATAATCTTTCAACACAATCTAGGTAAAGCAAATTATAATGCCGTAATAATAATTAACGAAAACGGACATTTTAAAAGAGTTTATTAACAAATAATAGGTATATAATATACATCATTAACCGCAATAATAACTACAAGCGAGAAGCTCCCGTCGGGCAGGCAGTTAGGCCCGGGCAGCACCAGCTTCATGCCGTCCACCGTGTTCTCCATCTTGTCTTAACTTCATCATCATGACACAAGCCTTTTACATCAAAATATCCTTACTTGTCACAATCCAGCGCAGAAGCATTAGTGGAACTAGTATCAGGGATCTCGGTGCCGAAGGAGTCGACACACCAGCAGCGGCCATCAGCGCACTGTTTCGGTGTGAAGCTCCCGTCGGGCAGGCAGCTGGGCGCGGGCAGCGCCAGCTTCATGCCGTCCACCGTGCCCTCCATCTTGTCGTCGAAGTCGCGGAGGTATTCGCACACTGGAAAAAATACGGTTTCCACTTTAAAATCATTTTTCTATCATAAAACCGTTTTTAATATAACTTGCTAAATTAATACTTTCTTTCTGCAATCATGTTTATGGATGTGATTTTAGTTTATTTACTTCTCTATGGTTTTGCCATTGATCAGCTTTTGGTAACTAAATAATTTCTGAAACTAAATGTTTAAGAATATCTTGGGTGGCATGCTCCCAATAAAGCTCCGAGATTATCACGTAAAGAAGGATGGATGCCTTAATTCTGCTGGAGTGTCTACTGATTTTTTTTGACAAAATTGCTTTTTTACACGATTTACACTTTTGACAAGATTTAAGTCTTTGAAAGTTTCTTCAAGGGCCAGAAAGTTTTTTGCACCACTTTTAAGAAGCATCTATCCTGAAGATCCAAACAAAACCTACTGGTGGGTGTGTCGGCGTCCACCCTGTCCGTCTGCAGCCGCATCTTGTCCGCGTCCACACACACCGGCCCGCACGCCGTGGAGCAACACACCAAGCCTTCCTCGCACGAACCCTCCGGACAACTCACAGTGGAGTTGAGACCACAGACCGCTTCTGCCTCTGTGCCGCATGACTCGAAGTTGATCTGGAATTCACGATTTTACGTTTTTTTTTGAAAATTTTGATTTTGAAGTAACAAAGGTACATGCAGTCGATCTGATGGTAAGTTGCTACTGCCGCCTATGGACATCAGTAGTCTGTCCCAGATAAGATAAAAGTCCTATCCGAGGTCTACCCCTGATGACTAAGTTGGTAGGCTTCAGATAAGTATGTCCCCTTTACCACACTCTTAAAGTCGGAATACAGGAGCGCTTAACATTACTGTTGTTACGCATAAATAAGTGGGGTGGTGGTGCTACCGGAGACGAGTGCGAAATGGTTCAACAACGTTTTTATATTAATATATTTTAAGTTGTTGTTTTCTTTTTTTTTTTAGTTAAATTTTTTGAACAATGCCTGAACATATTCTAAGGTTAAAATTATTATCGGATAAAGTAAAGTTATATAAGAGTTAGGTTTTCAAATTTTGACAGTAACCCAGGCGTGATCGCAGCATAAGATTTTGGGTCACAGGGGTAATTTGGTGAAATTAGACCACTTTATTGGTCACAGAAAAACATTGACCAAGTGCGAGTCGCTCTCAACGGTTTCTGGGCGGGGTCATGGCCTGTGACTCCCCCTAGGATCGCGTCTGCAATAACTCATGGCCTTTATACAATCTTCATAGAGCAATTTACCTCCATAACCTCAGCCTCTGTGGAGTTATCAGCGTACTGGGGATCAGGGCAGCAAACCGCCCCACCACTCCGCCTGGCTCTAGCACACAGGTGTCCTCCAGGGCAATCCTGGTCACTGCCACATCCCACTAGGGAACCATCGTCGTCAGTCGCCGGAGCGCCCACTTCGCAAGGATTCTCATAGGAAATACGAGGTCGGCCTGGAATAATGTTTGGAGATAAGTTCGAACAGGAATATGCTTTTCATTTGTACATATTAACTACATTTTAATTCTAAATGCTTTGATCTCAAGTGGGTATAGTTCGCGCCAAACTGCTAGTCCGCTCTGAAGTTGTTGCGAGCACGTGTAGTCATGCTATGCTATGGCGACACGATTCATTTCTATATTCAGACTTGCAGTTTTACGCGGACTATAACAGATCAATTGAATGACCAATTACTAAAAGTTTGTATTTTGATATGTATGATACTTATTAATCTACCCTCCGATGATCTTTCATATGAAGACATATGCATTTTAATTTGATTTGTTGAATGAATACAAGATGAGTACTTTAATTGAACATATAAAATGACGTGTTACTTACAAACAGGATATCCCGTGCACAGATCACCAGAGCAATCAGCATCCTTGACCCTGACACACTCCTCGCCGTCTCCGCAAGGGAATCCAGCACAGGGGTCGTCGCATTCGCAAGTCGGGCACCCATCGGTACCAGTCTTGTACCCATATTCGCAGACCCCAGCGCAAAGTGCTCTAGCGCAGGAGCTTAGACTTCTACCACCAGTGCGAGCTGGGCGGGGGGTTTTGGAACATTGGACCTGAGCAGATGGACCCATTGATCCACGAAGCTTGTTGCCGTCAGTGTCGACACACCTGGTGGAATAAAGTACGGTTTATTATAGTCTGCGCCAAACTGCTAGTCCGCTCTGAAGTTGTTGCGAGCAGGTGTAGTCATACAATTTGCTATGGCGACGCAATTCATTTCTATATTCAGAGCGGACTAGCAGTCTTACTCGGACTATACTTATTTTAGTGCTGATAAATATTTGTTTAACGTACTAAACCTATGATTTATAAACGTCGTAGATCATAGATAACTCTGTAATACGATTTAATGAGTCTAATAATCGTTCTCTTGGTCGTAGAAATTTGAATATTACGATATTACTTACAACTACTTTAAATTTAACTTTAACTTCGATTATGAACTGATTTAAGAAGAACAAAAGAATAGTATTCTGTGCCTATCTGTACCACATATATAAAAATGAATTTAACAGCTACTAACCAGCAAACCAGTCCATTCCTCGAACATTGTCTAGACTCGAACGCTCCATTGCCATCACACTGCGGCACGTAACCTCTGCCTTCCTTCTCGCTAACCACGAGAAGTTCAGCCAGAAGCTTCTGCTGAGAGCACATCGTAACATTATGCGGAAGGGTACAATGTCTTCCACATTCCCCTCCATCGCAGCACTTTTGCATGGAAGGGCATTCTAAGTCGTGGGCGCAGGGCGTCCCACAGTCTAAATCTGTGGACGATGTTGATGGGGCAGGACAGTTTCCAGCTTTCTGAAGCTCTAACGACGCTGGACAGCAGACTCCGTAGTCGTTTCCTGGAAGACATCAATATATCACATCAAAGATAGGTAGGTAGATAAAGCCTTATATATTCTGAGATACATTTTATTAGCAATATGTCTATAGCTAAGGAGCAGTGATAGCCTAGTGGTTAAGAAACTCGGCCTCTCGATCGAGGAGTCCGAGGTTTAAATCCCAGGCCCGCACCTCTGAATTTTCAAAGTTATGTGCGTATTAGAAATTAATTATCACTTGCTAAACGGTGAAGGAAAACATCGTGAGGAAACCTGCATACCTGAGAGATTAAAAAAAAATCTCAAAGGTATGTGAAGTCTACCAATACGCACTTGGCCGGCGCGGTGGACTATGGCCTAATCCTTCTCATTCTGAGAGGAGACCCGTGCCCAGCAGTGGGACAGTAATGGGTTGTTGATGATGATGATGATGTCTGCTACTGTATTCTATTTAAAAAGATGTGATGATGTTAACTTAATTCAATACGATAAGGGTTTCTAACGTAAATACTCAGGGTTGATAACACATTTATAATCGACTTCATGTATGTCTTGTTCTATTTGGAATTGGTCACAAATTACTATAGGCTTAAGTGACCATTGAGGATCAAGTGGATTGCATACCCGTTTGTCAATTCTACTCGTATATTAAGTAAATGTATACATTGTTGCTTGTATGGTACAGAGACGGTATCTGCAAGGCGTCGGCATTGTCTTTGTATTGTGTATCGGAATCTCAATGCCATTGTTCCGCTTTACACGTCTGTTCAATTAATTATACCAACATAGATAATGAACTAGGGATGGCGAACTGAGATCGATTAATCCAAGAATCGATCTTTTGGGCAAACAAATCGATTATCGAATGATCGATTTCCAGTAATGGATCGATTTAGTGAATCGACCTTTTATCTTAGAAAATCGATGTTTTCGAAGTTGGTTGAATGTGTTATAGACATTTTTTGCTGATGGATAAGTATTTCAGTGCTTGTTTGGTCCTGACTTTTTTTTTGCAATCGTCGTCCTTTTTAGCTGAAAAGATTTGGTCCTGATGACTTTTTCTTGTAATCTTCGTCTTTTTTTGCTGAAAAGATCGAAGATCGATTTTTTGAGAATCGATTCTTTGGGCCTCGATTTTTTTGTGAATCGATTTATTGCACCTCGATTCGAATCGATTCAAGAATCGATATTTTTCGATAAGGATCGTCCCTATAATGAACACAAATGTATGCGAAGAGCGTACCAGGTTCGACGAGACATCTATAGAGCGGCGGGCAGTTCGGCTTCCCAGGGTCCGTCCCGCACAGGAATGGTCTACTCGTTTCAGATATTAGTATTGGTTCGCCGACCGGGCATATGTTTTGGAGACTTCTTCCTCGTTTGCCTGGAAATTGTAACAATTTGTTAAGAGACGCAGATCATTATACTTTTATAAGAAAATTTGGTACTTCGTTGCTACGTTTCAATAAAAGAATACCAACAAACAAATCTTGTTTGACTGGCTGAGAAACTTTGCTACAAAGGGTTTTTGGATCTCAAGGTCTTGGGCCTTTTTGCATGGGCAGTACCCAAGAAGTAACTACATAGTTTTTGTATTTTGTTTGTTTACAATAAAAATGACTAGATACGAGACATCATAAATTATGCACAATTAAATGTCTACTTTAAGATTTACTCGTATCAATCTCAAATACGTACAAGTAGGCACAGGTGGGCAGGGTGGCCTCAAGCAGGGGGTTTCTTCGAGCTGGCACGACAGCTGTCCAGGGCACGTGATGGAGGAGCAAGGGTCGCGGCACTTGCACATAGGGCAGCCTTTGGCGTCGAGCTCGAAGCCGAGCGGGCACAGCATGCGGCACGTGTGTGCAGCGCACGCGGCCGTGCGGGTACAGTTGACTAGTGCCGCTGCTGGGGCGCGGGTACCCGCCACCTACAACAAAAGTAAGAAAATAAATAAAAAAATAGTTTATGTCTTTCAAATCGTATCTACAAAAACACGTGGCAAGGGCCCCTGTACTGGGTGGAAAAATCAGTGTTACTGGGTACCCCGCTCTTCCCAACAAGGCGATATGTATTAACAATTTGAAATCTAAATTTAGTCGACAAAAACAAGAACATGCTTTGTTGAACCAAAAGTACTGTGTTCCAAAAACCAGTGTATTTAAGTGTTGAATCAGCCGATGTTGAGGGTGTGTAAACATAAGTATGGAATAAAAGTAACTGTAGATAATGAAAATAAAAACAAACAAAAAAAATGATTTCAAAGAAAAATAAACGAAGTGAAGTGATATGAAATACAAGTTATAATTTAGAAAAGAGATGAATAACATCGGCGTTCAATATTTGCAGCACAGACCTGCATTTGTTTTGTACAGATCAGTGATTTGCAGTGTATAGAATTACCTAGGAACATGTTTGTTAAGAAACAAGTTGCGGAAAGATTGAAAACATCACGAAGTATGGTGTGAAAAATTCAAATAATGATTTTGTTTCTCATTTACAATTAAAACAACGATTACACGAATTGGTTTAGAAACCTCTCAGATTTGTACACCCGCAGCTACCTTCACTATTATACTAATTAATATGTGTCCTTACCTCAAATCCAGCAGAATCCACACACCAGCAACTGCTGACAATTTCGTTATCGCACTGTATCTCCTCGAACTCCCCATCAGAGACGCGGCAGCGAGGTGTTCTCAGTGAGGGTAGGGCTCCCCGACCGCCTCGGCTGTTCTCCGCTGCTAGTGCTCTTGATATTCGTTCTGATGATAGCTTTACGTTCTCACAACCTGGGGATAAATTGGTGGGAGGTTTTGTTAGCTACGGCAAATTTTAAAAGAGATAAAGTATTTTTAAGCGAAAACTTATTTAGCGACGTTGTGCACTTTTAGTGATGGGTAATAAATGTTAAACTTGCGTCAGGACTCGTAACATGATCGAAAATTCGTAAGATGGCAAAGCAAACTGCAAAAGTCAAGATGTCATCCGGTGTCACCATAGATAAAATATGTCAATGGGTCTCAGTTTCATTTTTTATATTATATTATTATTCAGGTCATCAATCTAATTATGTACATTACTATACATTTTTAATTACTAACATACATTAAATGTTAAATATAAACTAAAAATGGACTTATTTACAAAATATATAAAAGAAAATTATAAATAAAATAAGCCATCGAAAATTGCCGTGTGAGGCATGGTTCCCAAAACGCTGGCGGCGTTTCCTTGCTGCACGGCAAGACTTAATCTTTATGCAAAATAGCCGCCAGCTTTTTGGTCACCGGAAGCAGTGACAAGTTTGGTCGACATATCTGACATGAATTTTTTCATGTCAGATGACCATGGACCCATTGTCTCTAAAGCAAGCGCCGCAAACAAGTAATTGTCTAATAAATTACTATATTTACGACGCTTGAGAGTCTGGGCATGGTCGGCTGCAGCCCCCGCTTTCACTGAAGTATTAGCTAGGTGAGAGGGGGCTAAAGTATCAACGCACGTTGCGTCCCATATCAGGAGTCGTCCGAGACTCCATGGAACTAGAGTGATTCCATCAGGTCTCTTGCCATCGTCTCTAAAAAGACCTGGGGGTTCTAAAATCGCTGGTATAGAGACGGTAGCAAGAGCCCGACGAATCAAACTGTTCAGAGTCCCGTGACGATATAGCCTGCCGGCACTCCTGATACAGGACAAGCCATGTCGACCCAACGTGTCCACCTCCTGCCCACACGGCAAAATGTGAGACTCGCAAATCTTGGCACCGAGCCGGAGACCTATAGAAATGCGTAACGTTATAGGATCCAGCACGGTGCCAATATTGTTGGAAGGGAGCGCGTGTAGCCAATTTCCTGATACACTTTAGGCAACAGCTAATAAACGGGCCCTATCAGAGTTGTCAGAACATTGTTCTAGAAGACAGGCAAAAACAGACTTAAGAGCCGGTATATCCCAAACGGATTGCTTGGTTTTATCTGACATAGATATATCCTCAGCCGGAAAGCAACCACTCCAGGCCTCCTCAGCCTCTGGCATGTACGTCACCCGAACGTCATCCAAATTAAGAGTTTAATATATCGGAGATGAGGGCGATCGTACTATGACAAGAGGCCAAGAAAGCCGGAAGCGCCAAACTTTCCGTGGTGCGGACACCTATGCCACCAAACCTAACCGGAAGAGTTGCCTGCATCCAGGAACGATTATTCAGGTTAGGTTTCGAAAGTTTTCACTTCTGCCGGCACTCCCGGAGTACAACCCGTTGATGTCACTTATATCATTCACAATACGATGAATTGTAGTTAGGAGGACGCGAAGTGCAATAACAGGTCATGAAGATGATAGAAGTTTATTAGATCGAATGCAGCAAACCGCCACAAGAAAAGCAATTCTTTTAAATTCACATTTTTTTTTTATATAATATAAGAGTAGCAGACGAGCATGCAGTCCACCTGATGGTAAGTGGCTACTGCCGCCCATGGACATCTGTAATAAACCCCAGATAGGATTAGATATTCCTACCTGAGGTCGGCCACAGATGCGCCGCTACCCCTGAGGACTAAGCTGGAATGCCTCGGAAAAGCCTTTCTCCCTTACCACACCCTTCAAACCGGAACACAGCAGCACCTAACAGTGCAGTTATTAGGTAGAAATAGGTGTGGCGGTGGTGCCGCCGGAGTCTAACCACAAAGGGTTCTACCACCTTCAATACATAATACTAAACATGCAAAAATTTACATATACCTACACTTACTGTATAA
The DNA here is from genome assembly GCA_014595695.2 of Epargyreus clarus clarus. Classification (NCBI taxonomy): domain Eukaryota; kingdom Metazoa; phylum Arthropoda; class Insecta; order Lepidoptera; family Hesperiidae; genus Epargyreus; species Epargyreus clarus. The sequence goes on along the minus strand of JACTTY020000016.1, from coordinate 1,880,055 downwards.
TTTTCAAAGCACTATAAACAGGTTGCTAAATAAGAAACAAATCATGAAATCACTTGAGAGTTAGGTAGATATTTTTATTTTATATCGTGTTGTATTTTTAAAAGCATTTATTTACTTTTACTTCTAACCATAATAGATTATCATGGAATGCATCTCTATGTACACAATTCTTAGTCTAGTACTATTACTTCCCACTCAAAGAGTTACGTAGGCGTCAAACAAAAAACAATGTAAACAGTGATCGCTGAGCTCTTCTGTTTTGTAAACACTCGAGTGGTGTCATTGAACTGAGATGGGTTACGTCATAGATATTTTGTAGAATAACGTAACCATTCAGTTATATCGGAGATTATAAGTGTTTTATAGTGAGAGTAGGTATCTATTAATCATTTTCTTATTACATGTAGCCGTTTGAGTATAATATGTACGATATGTAGAAATGTATGTAGATATCGAATTATCACGCACGGGGTTCCGGGTTCAATTTCGATGCCCAAGGATAATCAATAATCACATACTTATTCATGAATTCAAAATATTTAATTTCGGTCTACTTAAGCAGTTCATAAGTGATTTGGAGCTCGAACCGCCCAGCCAGCGGCCCCGGGAAGGACGGCGGTATGTGTGGTCGCATACCGTCGTACGCACCAGACGGTGTGGCGAGCGCCAAGCTCACCTGGGCTGAGCCCGACGAGGCAACGCGCTAAGAGGGCTCCGGTTGCGTTCCTTTGGAGATCCCGGAGCCCTCTACGCAGCGCCGAGGACGGCCACGGGGGGGGTTTTAGTGCGGTAAGAATCCCACATAACCCTACGTCGCTCCCACGACACTGGGTACCATTTGAAGGTTTCCCCCTCGTAAACAAAAAAAAAAAAGTGATTTGGATATTCATGGAGATATCATACAATAGGGACACTATCAAGCGCTTCTAGGTTTCATAAGAATTCCAGCTTATCTAATTAGCTTACTTACGAGTAGATACCGAAATCTTTATGAACCTGACCAACCAATCTTGTTCGAGCGATGATGCCATGCTTATTATTGGTATACCTATCCTATATACAGATTTAAGAAGAAGGAATGCCAGTGGCGAACTAAGGTCATCGGAGGCCCGGGGCGGAAAATTTAATGGAGAAGGGGAGTCCAAAAAGTTGATTTGATTGTTACTAAATGAAAAATGTCTCATTGACTTATTTGTCGACAAATACGATTCCGGTGAACTTTTTTTTAGCTAGTGTCACGGTGTTTGGAGGACCCTAGAACCGGGGTCCCGGGGTGGACAGTCCCGTCCGTCCCCCGTCCTCTTTAGTCTGCTAGAGAAGAAGGCAAGGCATGTTCAGAACAATACCAGTAAACAAAGGATCGACGCAGGTCTGTCCACAAGCGGTGTTGCAGCAGATCTGCTCTCCGCAGTCGTCGTCCGCGCTGCACGGCGTGGCGCGCGCCGGGCACGCCGCCTCCGCCGGGCATCTCCCTTTCAGCTCCGCGCTTGCTGTTAACAAACAGAAAATACACACATGAAAAGATCCGACGGGAGGGTGGCAACAAACGTGAGGTTGAAAAACTGAAATTTGTAACTTTCCGACCTGGTAGTAGTAGTACTATAAGAAAAAAATTGTAACTGACAAATTTGTAAGTGCCTCCCGCAGGCCGATTCAAAATTAATATATTTCATTTAATTTCAATGTGGCTTTCTTACTCTGACAAAATATTAAATCAACTATCATGTACAAATCAGTTAGAAAAGTATTCTCAAAATAATATACATTATATTACAAATAAGGCAGCAATATATAAAACAGTAATGGTTTTAGTAATTTTCTTTAATTTAAAATGAATGATGAAATATGCTTGTAAGTTTCTTATATTTCTAACAAAAATTACAAAGTAGATAGAGAAATAATTCACAAGATGGAATCAAAAGAAAATGAACTCTTGAAATGAAATTTAAAACAAACTGAAAGCAATCGTACCGTGATGAAAGAACAACACGTAAGCGCAGAGCAGTGCCGCCCTCACCGCGCGCGGTCCCATCGCTGCATCACACCCGCGAACTCTGAAACAATAGAGAAAAAAGTCAGTAACGTACATCATTACGACCCGCGTGGCGGAGCGGTCACCATACCGGTCTGACGCGCAGAGGGTCCCGGGTTCGATCCCCGGCCAGACAGAAATCTAAATGATAGGTTTCTGTTTCTGGGTCTGGGTGTTTGTGTATTTGTCTTTGTGTATGTACATTGTACATGGCACCCACGATACAGGGAATCCTAGTATGAATGAATGCTGGTCCAAGGCTGGGCACGAGTCTTCGCTCAAAGTAAGAAATGGTATAGTAGATTTCATACACCCATGAGTTTTTTATTAACTCTCTGGAATACAGGTTTCCTCACGATGGATTATTTGACTGTTCAAGTGATAATTAATTTTTAATACGCGCATTTCTGTTCGAAGAAATGCCCGAAGCCACGTAAATGGCTGAATTTTGATTAAAAGTACCGTTAACTGTTTTTAGTCCCTGTCTTCATTATATTTAAACGTAAATCAACTCCCTAAAATCTTACACACAATTAGAAAGTAGACAATGATATCCACAGTAAATTAAATCCTAACTAAATACACACCACGAAGAAATCCTCGCCACACGTTCATGATAGGAATAACGATTAGATAAAACTGATTTCCAGTGAGCTGATTATAAGTGAACGTTATTTCAGCTTCATCGTGCATTCCTGTCACATTACCCCCAAGTTATTTCAAAGACCATTTTATTAGAGATCCACTTTTGCATACATAATATAACTTTCGATTTCATATATCCAAGTTTAATTAGTTAAGTTGAGGCAGGTCCGATTTCTCTTTGATATATTTTGTTTCTTTAAGTTTGTTTTAATTAGGAAGTCGATTCACGTTGGTCACACCTTTTTTTTGTTAACGAGGGGGAAACCTTCAAAAGGTACCCGACGACGTGGGCGCAACGCCGGGTTATGTGGGATTTTTACCGCACTAAAACCTCCCCAGTGGCCGTCCTCAGCGCTTGTGTGGAGAAATTCCCGTGTTTACTTGCTGGACGGTTCGAGCTCTCACTCTTGCCGCCCGCAACCCCAGAAGCCCCCTTTTAGTCGCCTCTTACGACAGGCAGGGGATACCGTAGCCCTAATCTAGTCCCGAGACTACAGGGACAAAGGCGCACCCATACCTACACTTCTGAAACTTAAAACATCATAATTAATGGAGTCTAGTTTGGATACAGATAAACTCATTAGAAAATGTATAGAAGTACGACTTTTTACTTATAAAATACTGTATAAACAGCATTCATAAGTCTTGCTCACCTCCCGTAGTCCTTTGAAACACATTATTAGACTCAGATGAATGGTCGTGATCGGAGTTCATCTTTAATATCCTTCGATCGTATTCATAATAATAAACGTTTTAACTTTGACGCTATCTCGCAATATGACTGAAGTACCTACTCAAGAATTCTTTTCAAGCAAGATAGAAGAGATTTCCATTATTATGTGCACTTTAAGTGATATCTGGAGCATTTCTCTCTGACTCCACATCGTGAAATTCTATGCAGCTTTGATAAAGCTGTTTTTTATGGACACTATAGAAGGATGGGGAAAAGTAATAAGTTTTAAACTTCTATTTTAGATATATTGATTAGTTTTCATGTATAATCAAGTCCTCGGTAACGACTCGAGAATTCAACATAGTTCCTATTATAACTCTTTTTTTAATTCGTATTTTAGCTTTCTCTTGAATATTAACTATCTTTAAATATATATATTATATATATAATATCTTATGTGCGTGTGTATGTCACTGAACTCCTCCTAAACGACTGGACTGATTTTGATGAAATTTGCTGGGTGTGTTCAAAGGGACTTGAGAATGGTTTAGATTCACAATTTAGTCCGTGGGATAAGGTATTTTGATGTGAAACATCTATAGCCGCACGTAAAACCGATTTCTGGCGTGCGTCGCCACGCTATACGATGGTATATATATACAGTCTATATGCAGTAGTGTGTACGGTGTGGAGACGCGTCGCCATGCGGATCGTAATATTTTATTTTATCATTATGACATATTTAGTTCCTATCACAATATGTTCTTTTCTGCATATTACTTTAACAAAATAATGTCGATGTTTCACATATGCCAGGCGTCCCGTGACGGCTCATTTTTTTTTAATTAATTTTTAATTCGAAAGTAGTTATAGAATGGGAAACTATGCATTTGATCAAGTGATGATCTTTAGCAAAGTTATTGTCCAAGAGCCCACGAGGATTTGGGAGTTGGTAAGACCAATTTTCGACAGATGCCACCACTGTCATTCCAATGTAGGTACAAATTTTCCGTTTTATTTATGTCATATTATTTCTTTAAAATGCGGGCGAAGCCGCGGGCATCACTAGTTGAGTTATAAATTTAAAGCTATCGTTCATCACATAAGCCTACTCATACATTGTGTGGTAACCAACACAATACAGATCCCCAAAATGGAACGTTAGATTAATATTCACCTCATGTGCTAAGGCTGAAACGATTCGACGTGAGTCATTATACACGACTAATAAGTCCTCCAGACCTAATGTGGCCAGCCTTGAGGCTGAATTGATTGTACAACTATTAATTACCTGGATCTTTATATCAGACATGTAAGGTTTATTTGGGATTTGATTAGTATCTACGATTGGATGCTAGATGTATCTAGCATATGATGTTCTTAATGTAAAAAACACAGAATTGTATTTGTATTGTAACTTAAAAAAAAAGGTATCTGATATCAAATTTACGATTCAGTCAGTTTAGTATTATTAACTTACAATTCTTTCTATGTTACGATAAAGTTGTTATGGGCTACCATGTAACATTTTACAATATTTATAAGTATTTTTAAAAATAAAAATAATTACTTAAAACCAGATTAAGTAAGCTACAGTAAATATAAAAGAAACGTGGAAACGAATGTTAATTTTAAATAAGTACTGATGTTCTTTTTCCTTTGCAATTCTTATGATATGCTTCATTATTGGCTCAACGCCAGGTCAGTCGCATTTATTCATATTACTTCCCTGTTTAACTTTTCACAAGCCTTATTTTATGCTACACATACTTCGTCGTCGTTTATAGATACTAACATTCTTTACATCCTGTTTATGAGAAGTGACTTTAAATTCTTCTATCGTTGTAAACCTATTACTGTCGTACTGTTGGGCACTGGTACATCGCGCTGGCCAAGTACATTTTGCAAACTTCACATACCTAAGAGAACTTTTTTTAAAAGATCTCTCAGGAATGCAGGTTTCCTCACAATGTTTTTCTTTACCGTTCAAGCAAGTGATAATTAATTTCTAAAATGCAAATAACATTTGAAAACCAGAGGTGATTCGGGCTTAGGGCTTATACCCCCGTGAGACCAAGGTTCAAGCACTAGCCTATCACTGAGGGTACATTACAAAGAAATCATGCAGGTAATAAATGTCAGATGCCCCACATACCGTCTGATATAGAGTTACCAAATCGCGCAGCTCATGCACGTAAATAAGATTTACAAGTGTAATCCCGGCCTAATGCTCTAATACTGGAACACGCCACATCCAGTTATATTGAACGACAGCCGTGTAATCTCTGTTAAAGTAATCATAGTACACTACGGATGTCAAATAGAATTTGTATGCAGACATAAATTCCCTCTCTTTATGCTTTTAATAAATGTAGCAAAGGCAAGATGGTCGAATAATGGTAAGGCTGAGTCTATTAATACAGGTACTGTACGAACAATTTATATTTATTAATACGGTTACCGTACGAATAATTTATAATTATTAATACGGGTACTGGACAAACAATTTATTATTATCCGATTCGATGATGTAAACATGTATTTAATATAAACAAAAACAAAAAAAAAAATACATATACATGATATATTCATAAAAACAAATATACATGGTCCTTAAATTAAGCCTCATAAAAACTAATGTAAGACCCTCGCTGCAGCCACTGCTCTTGCATAGACTTATATAGCCAGTGTACAAGCAGAGGGCTGGAGCACGGGCCAAGTGGAGCTATGTAATACATGACAAAATAAAGAACAATCTTAAAAAAGGCACGGACGAACCGTCTGTGGAAAAAGCGTTTCATTTAAAAAAAAAACGAACCCAACCTAACCTAACCTAACCAATTGAATAAATGTACGAATAAATATATTAAAAAAAAAAAATTGAATTTGTCACATTTCAAGAAAAAAAATTGAATAAATGTACGAATACATATATTTAAAAAAAATAAAAAATAAATGTACGAATAAATATAATTTATTAGTCCAGTACCTGTACAAATAGTCACATTGTAATGGTAATAATGGTGGTATAGCTTATTCTCCCATGTTTAATCCAGGAGTGGCATCGCATCTGTGATCTACTTCAGGATCACGTTTGTATACGGAGCATGTTACAGATATCAATAGGTAACAGTAACTACTTACCATCAGGTCAACTGCATGTTCGTTTACTACCTTAATTTTAAAAAAATATGCAGCCTTTCCACAATATATCACTGTGATTAATAGATATTTGTTAATGTAAAAATAGTCAGAAACCCCACAAATAACTTCCTGACAGTTTTATATTTAAACTATCTAGGTTAGACCGCAAATAAATTTCAAATTCTAGAAAACCATGAATACAGATACGGCAAATAAAACTAAAAGCTATAAATTTTACTGCAAATCCAAGTGTGTCAGCAGAAACGGGACTTGCTTTCTCTGACTATTCTTAGATATTTGCCGTTACATGCATCTAGCTAGTGAAACAACTCGTGCCATTCGTACGACGTAAGTAGTTGAAGCTGAATTAAGAGATTAAGAAATAAAGTCGTGAATGCACAGTAAAAATTGCAATTAGTATAATGTATTAAGGAGTATCTGTCATATTTAAACTACTTATACACATAAAATCTCTTTAGAGTAACGTGAAAATGTGGAGTGTTATCAAGTTAAACAAGTATGAAGTGTTTCAGTAGTAGCTTTTGTTATTGTAGACAAATTTCGACTAAATAACACAGAAGCTGAAGGTGGTAGAACCCTTTGTGGTTCGACTCCGGCGGCACCACCGCCACACCTATTTCTACATAATAACAGCAGTGTTAGGCGCTGCTGTGTTCCGGTTTGAAGGGTGTGGTAAGGAAGACATACTTTTCCGAGGCGTTCCAGATTAGTCCTCAGGGGTAGCGGCGCATCTGTGGCCGACCTCAGGTAGGAATATCTAATCCTATCTGGGGTTGATTACAGATGTCCATGGGCGGCAGTAGCCACTTACCATCAAGTGGACTGCATGCTCGTCTGCTACTCCTATATTTAATAAATCCTATATTATATAAAAAAAAAAAGGTTTATCGAATATCTATTATATCTCATTTTATTCTAACATACTCAATATGTAGTCTTAAGCACTTAATGGCGTATAAGGCATTTCAAGTTAATTTCTAGGGTAACAACGATGACCATTTAGCATCAAGGTAAACTGCCATACTCTTTAGGTACCTCTTAAACGAAAAAAAATATGTGCGTTAAATTACTAATTCTTAACTTTGCTTTGGCTTACATATTATGCCTCTAACCGCTGAATACATTCAAATAATTAAAAACAGGAGGACAAGAATCATCCACCTTTGTTTTTAAATATTGGTAATAAAGAAATTCTTTCAGTTGTTATATGTTCTGAATTATATGTCAAACGTCATTCAATCCAAGATAGTGTCAGTGTGAAACAGGATTAAAGATGTTTTATGAAAATCTTGATAATGCCTGCTCTTTGTCTTTATATAGGCCATATATTTGATCCCTTCGTAGTAAGTATAGGTGCTTATAACATGAGTGTGGGCATAGATGGAATCGCTATTAGCGATAAATATTCAACGCTTCCCATAATTTTTACATTAAGGCCAAGGGCACTAATGCGTGTGCGAATCAATCATGTTTAAATTGATATGTCGCGTCGTAAAAAACATTTATATTTGGGTCATTCGTATAGGGCTTGTGCTTAAGACGGTTTCCTCAGAACTCAACTGTTATATTTATGGAAGCAATATTTCGTAATAATATTTGTTGTAGTATAGGTATACTTCTTCAAATTTTTATACCGATTAACTGAGAAACAACACAGAGTCTAGTGTCTAGGTATTGTATTGTATATTGTATAGTATTGTAGATTGTCAGGAGCACGATATTCACACGGCCATTCCAAATTAAATGTAGGTGTAGAAGAATGAAATTATGAAAATTTAGCCTTAAAAATGAGCAGATATGTAGTACCTACATCTGTTTGACCAAATTTCTATGTGAAAGCCCCCTATTAAAAAAATCAGCCCTTATTTGCTACCAATAAATGAATAAATTCATAACCCTACAACGTATATCTAAAAGACAAAGAGTTTATGTGTTGCTTTATACTACACAAATTATTTAAAATTATTACGCAGTACTGCAATATTCTAAGTAATATTTGCGTAAGCTGATTAAATCGCATTCGCGTAAGTTTCACTGCAAGGGTACATTTTGCAAGAGGGCTTCTCTTTGCACAAACAAACACTTGAAAACTCTGAAAAGCTCATCTCCCGTTTTCACGTCATTTGTTTTTGTGTTTATGTCTTTCGCTTATTTTTATGCGGCTTTTGATGGCGATAGAACTTTGTTTGTTTCTGTTTGCAGTGCGATTGAATACTTTGACACAAACAACTATTTATTCGTATTTTTATGTGAAGGAACATAATATGTAAGAAGGCACAAATATATTTAAGAGATAGTTACATACAATTAGATAGAGATAGATAGAATAGAGATAGATACTTTTTACGTTGCTTTTGATAATGAAATGGTGATTTAAATTCACTGATATACATTTTCATTGCATATTAACGTAGTGTCATCATATTATTGGCATTTGCCTGCGGGCAGAAAGGTATCAGATTATTATCTAGGTATATTGTCATTCCAAAAAAGTAAGTGGACATTAATCCCGGAGAGCTTTTGTACTGCATTGGATATAAGTCATTATTATAATCCGGAATGTCATAAGACTTCAATTAAGTAGTTACAAGTAATAAAAACTTATTACCTAGGAATCGTACATTGGTTCATAGTGTATATAAAACCTGCGCAGAATGCAATCACGTAAGTGAAGTGATAATGTTATAAGATATTCAGCTCGTGTAGGTGCAGCAATGTTTCGTCCTCGCGCCATTTTGCGGTTAGCTGGCGCGCTGCGCGGGAAAGCCCGCGCGTTCAATGTCTGCGTTCAGAATTTGTGAAACTTTGATGGTTCTTATTTAGTTTTATTTATGTATTTATTAAGATAAATACAAAATTACATTACTCATTGTAGCATTATTTAATAATTAGATATAGTTTTAGATTATTTTTAATAAGATAACTTTCAAAGCTTCTTTTGTAAAATATCTAACCACAATGAAACTGGCAGCAAACAACAAGTTACTTTTAAAAATAAATTCATTGTTTCCGTATATCAAGTTTTTTAAATTATTTTATTATACAAATATCAATTTATTTTTTGTTTTCTTTTGAATCATCTGATTATGATTCATCTTTACTTACACAATACACATTTATTTTTAGGAAAATGAATATTTTCATATTCTCTATATTTACTATTTTTTCGTTTTAATACACTCACTCAATGCATAATTATAGCATAGATTAGTAAAGATTACTCACTCCTAACAAGAAAATGTACCCAGTTTTGATAATTGAAATAGTTGCGTAAAAAAGTTTTGCCACGTCTCCGTGCTAAAATGTCTCTAAAATATTTGAAATAATCATTTATTTATTACGTAAATTACGTAATTATTACGTAAATTAGTTCTCTATTCGTAAATTTTCTCTAAAAATGTTTTTATTTGTCAAGAATTCAAAAAAAGAACTTACTAAAATAAGCCGTTTGTGGCTTCATTCAATTTCAAGGCGGCGAATTATCTTTACTAATCTATGAATTATAGTAAGAAAATATCATGCAATTTAGTAAGTAAAACCCGTTTATAAGATTCGTCTCAATGCCATGGTAGAGCTGCACGGATGTTACGTAATGCTATGGCATCCATTGTTTCCATGTTAATCATTCGCTTTCTCTTCTTTGTATATATTAATACAAATACAATGATACTGTCTGGTCAATGAACTCTAGTTACCTATATTATAAATAAAATCACGCATTTTAAAATTAAATCCATTATTTTATACGACATATTTTTTATTATATAGAGTCAACCGACAGACAAAAATACAAAATAATTTCTACTTATTTATAATGACTGTACACCTCATTTGTCAGTAAAATTTTGTAAAGCAATATTTAAAAAAAATATTGGAGAAGAAACGAATTATTTTAATATCAACATTATTTACGTGAAAATCTGTTTATTTTAGCAGGAGTCACAACAATATATTAAAGTTTGCTAATAGGAGAATTGCGTGTATTTTACGTACTAAACAATGGATTAATAATAAAAAGAAATTGATTCTCATCACCAATCAAGCGGAACGTACAGCCGCACTCCACTGGAAATCAAAAAGGCGTATCATAGGAACAAAACAAAGCTTTGTTCGAATACCACAATCATTCACTGCGAACCATTTCGACTCAATAGAGACGTATACATTTCAACAGCCTGCTCAAATTATACGCTCGCTAAAGTACAGTGCAGACTAACATATCGATGAATGATTTCCTCATAACAATGTTCGCTCGGTCGAAATTCACCCATAATAATTGAAAATTTGAGGAAGACTTATGCATGTAAATACATGTTTCGAAAATGAGAGGAGAGGACAGAGGAGACTCTTGCCCAGAAGTGGAGCGGTAATAGATAGAGGATGATTTTTTTTTGATAAGCATAGAAAGGATTTTTCTGATAATAATACCTGGTCAATAGCAATGAAAAAAAAGCAAATCTGTTTTCAGGCAAAGGCGTCAAAAGGTGAAAAATTCTCAACTCTTTTGTTTTCACCTGTTTACAAAGTTTTCATTTAATTACGGTGTCACTAGTTTTATATAGAATAGGTATGTAATTCACTGTTTTAATACAATTTGTTGCTATTATATAATCTAGTTAGAAGGATTTTTAAGCATAAAAGTTTTATCTCCATTCCCAATTTGACGTAAAACTTTATGGCAGCGCTATAGCCTTTAATAAAGTTTCATATTAAGGTTCGAGCGTAGATTTGATTTAAATCCATAAACGAAAGATATATCTCTCAGTTCTCCTATTTTTATTCCTCAGAATCAATTTCCGCAAGTTACTTCGTGTAACAGTTCTACATTAAAACCAGTGGGTATGACCACTTTGAACATGGAACTAGTAAAAATATAGACTTTTAATTTAAGACAATTATTTTCTGATAATACATTGGCCTTATAGATCCAATGTAACATCAAACGGGCAATCTCATAGGTTTCACTTTGTAGCTCGCTTCCTTAATGAGCCTGCAATCAGCGTGCAATAAACGTACAATGAGCGTGCATTGAGTGTGCATTGAGCGTTCAATCCTCCACCTCTACGTACGCAGCAATTATAGGTTGAGAAAATATTACTACAAAAATATTTCAGAAGTAATTTCAATTTTCATTTAAATAACGTTTTCGTAAATAATTATTAATTTAAGATATTTCATTTAAATAAGGTGTTATTTAACATTACCCTGAAAGCTCTAGGATTTTTCTGGGTCGTAGGTGCCAAAAACATACAAAAAGACTAATACACAAACTTGGAACTTCTGTTCTGGGTTGAGTGTTATTATGCATATAGGTTTCTACCTAAATGCATATCCCACTGCGTGTCAGACTTGTACGATACCACTCCCACACACGATTCGTCATGTTAAACGATATATCTATCGCTTGGGATTCTGAGGATCGATGTAGAAAGCAGTACAATGCAATAAGCTAGGAACAACGTCATTCGCCTTTCACTTCGTCACTTGCGTCACTGCGCCGGAGTTCACTCACTTTGAAACTTGCGACACTACCTGCCGGGACCGGGGATTTTCGTGTTAAGAGCACGTTGAATACATCTAAGATCCTGATCTGCTGATTCCAGAGAGCTCGTTGGGAAATCTAAATCTACAAGAGCACTTACCTGACTACGATGGATAATGTTTTTCGAGCATAAGTCTGTCACATTCTTTGGAACGTCCTGCAGCCCAAACGATTTGGTAGATTTTGACATATAAGGTGTCGTTAGATTCGTATAAATGTAGGAGTAATGAGAATCTCCAGCCTATCATCCTTACTCAGTATATTCCTGCCTATCGAACTCATTTTTACTCCAATAGGAATAGAATTCTGTGACAGTATTTCTTGAGAGTTATAACCTAGCTTGAAATTGATTAAGTCTACGTAGCGAAGCGTCCTAGACCGTATTTCACTTACTGTCAAGTGAAATTTCGGTTCAGTGTAACTCTATTGGCGTTAAAAATTGACCTTTTAAGCAGAGAAGGAATCGTCGCTTAGCTTAAAGCTCGTGTGAGCTTCGATACGTGACTTCAATACAGTTTACACATATCCACAATTGGAAAACTGTCCTGTATATTTACAGTTTTTATTCAGGAAGTACATGGAAATGTATCATGGTGTGATCGTACGATAATACTGTAAAAGAATATTTATGATGGCGTATAATAATTTAATTGGCTAACAAATAACAATTGCAAGAGTGCGGAAGGGGTTTTACCAATGTCTAAATATGTAGTGAAATTAAAGTGTTAGTTTGGGTTTTTGAGGTGGTGTGACGTATGAAATATTGCGCAAAATATCTTGCGAACAAACCCTCAACATGCAAAAAAACTTACCAATGAAGACATTATACAGTGAAAGTCACTATGGAAAAATAATGATGTTTTTGTGATATTTTTTCGATATGTAAGGATAAGTTATCAAATTATTCTCATAACTGTGCGATGGTAACGCCGGATTAGAATAGGCTCTACCACCTTAATCTCATATTGCAAATGTCCATAAGCGATGGGGTTTTTGGTAGCCCGTGTCCCTTATTGCTAAGTTTATATATAAAAGGACAAAAAGATATAATTATAACAAAATATTACAATTATCTTGTCCCGATAGCTCATAAAGAGCCCCACCACAATGTTAAAACGACGCTTAAAAGTTTTAAACCCCTAATGTAGAGCCAACTGATTCGTTTGATTGCGTTAGAACGAGTTTTAATTAGCTTAATGGCTTAAGCGGGGTTCCATTCATCACCTGGAAACTTTTAGCGAGTTTGCGTTTATCCAGAAAACCAGAGGAAATTTACTAGAAACGAGTTTTACCTAGTTACTTGTACGGATTTCAGATTTTATGCAGTAATCCTAAAAGTTCCGGATAAAAGTGGCTTGATTTATATTCTGTTATTTCCGCCATGGGTTTTATCTATTCAGGATTTTGTATTGTTTTGCTGCAATCGATTTTTAATTTTATAGTATTTTATACTAGGTGTGTACCTACTGTGTATTCATAATTATATTGGATAAACACTATAAAAGTAACTAAGTAATCAAAATAGTCTCTAGACTCTATATTGAGTATTGACTATATACTATATCATATGAAAATATTATATCTCAAAAAAATTAAATATCTAGCTTGGATAGTTTTTGAGTTTTTAAGCGGTCAAAATAGCTCTAAATGTTTTGTGTCATATTATAAACACAGTGTTTTCCCGACGCTTGTTTTTTTTAAATTTGGCTGACACAGTAATTTCCCATAATTATAATCATTGGATTAGCATATTTAACACTATAAATTCCTTAGCATTTGGTAATGATTAAGTAATGATCAATTAGATAAATTTAACCTGAGGTTGTATTTCATTGGGAGAAAACGTCAGAATACTAATCCTACAAATAAAGCAAGGACATATGTATGTAAGTTATAAATAATATAGTGGTAATTAGTTGCCACAAAGTGGATTAATTGGGGATTAACTAAATCCGTCCAATATAATGTCTTAGCTTATTAACATTATTCATGAATTAATTTAATACATATAAGGTAGCAGTGGTTTGAAATTTGATCTTTTAATCTAGAAGTACGAGGTCTGAATACCTGGCCTGCACCTTTGATTGTAAGTTATGTGCGTAATTTAAGTAATTATTACCACCTCGTTAATAGTTAACGGAAACATCGTTAGGTACACTACAGGTGTCCCTGTAGTTCCGGGACTAGAATAGGGCTACGGTATCCCCTGCCTGTCGTAGGAGGCGACTAAAAGGAGGCTTCCGGGGTTGCGGGAGGCAAGAGTGGGAGCTCGAACCGTCCAGCAAGCGACCCCGGGAAGGACGGCGGTATGTGTGGTCCCGTACCGTCGTAAATACTACATGGTGTGAGAGGAGCGAAAACTGCTCCCCCAGGGTAGAGCCCGACCGGGGCATAGCGCTTGGAGGGCTCCGGTTGTGTTCCGTTGGAGATCCCGGAGTTCTCCAACAAGCGTTGAGGACGGCCACCGGGGGGGTTTTAGTTCGATAAAAATCTCACATAACCCGGCGTCGTCCCAACGTTGTCGGGTACCTTTTGAAGGTTTCTCCCTCCGAGAAAAAAAAAAGGTACACTACAGGTACATTACATATCTAAGAATAATTATCTACAAAAAAATGGTTGAAGGTGTATGATCCGCACTTGGCAAGCGTCGTGTTGGGTCGACAACGGTCAAAATTGCTTACATACGCCCAACATACTCCGATATCTTCTTCTATTACAAAAGTCCAGTAAAAAAACAGTACACAAAAACGTTTAGATGACTGCCAAGGTCTTGGCTATCTGTTGGCATGTTTCGCGCGTAATGGACTATAAACAAAGTCCAATTTTCTTTTACTTGCCAAGCTTTTAATGTGTTGGTATCACAAGGCCAGCGAAAGCCTTTTTTACACGTTTTAGCATTGGTTTGGATTGATTCAACTGTTTTACATCTTCAGAATAAAATGGAACGCGGTTAATCTTGGTTTTATTTTTGTTTAATATAAATTCAAATACCAAAGAGCAGTGCTCCAGATCTTAAGAAGTCACTGCCGCCCATTTTTAACCGACTTCAAAAAGGAGGTGGTTATCAATTCGGCCGGTATCTTTTTTTTAGAACCAATTTTAGAGCAGGAGTTTTATCTACATCGCATTATTTATTTGCGTGAGAGGCCGAAGTTTATACCATTAGGTTATCACTGTAAAGGTAAGTCAAATGCATGGCGACTTACCACGCAATAGATTCAGATTCGATATCTGGGTAGGCTTAATACTAAATCTATATATTAACTAGCTAACCCGGAAAACGTTGTGTTGCCATATAAAAAAAAATGTTAAGGGTGAACAACCCTTATCACTTATGGGTATGAAAAATATAGGAGCCGATTCCCAGACCTACTGAATATGCATATAAAATTTGGTGAAAATCGGTAAAGCCGTTTCGGAGGAGTACGGTAACTAACATTGTGACACGAGAATTTTATATATAAGATTTTCAGGTCTATATACCTTGAACAAATACCCTTAATATTCAATTTCAAAATGAACTCGCTCAGCTAGCTCATTGTCATATGGCTTATTTAAATACAGCCCAAATTAGAAAGTGAAGTGCATTTACTTTTATGGAATACAAACGACAAACGCTGACAACTGAGTGGGTTCGAATCAGTCGTGATCAATTTCACTTCACGTTCAAGGAAAAGATAGTATGGTCGTTCAACTCTATAATTAATGATAAATGACAAATACATCATTCGAAAGTTTAGTATCAAATGGCATATTTTAAATTTCAAAACAATAAATATTTTCTGTCGAAACTCGTTTAGGTGGCGTGATGGGTAGCCTCATAGAAATGTTTCCAAATATCGGGAAGAAAATCAAAATTTGTAATTTACATTTGGATATCGAATCCGAGACTTTCCAGAATTCGTTAGGTAATATACCTACCATGCACAATCACAAATAATTGAACTAAATTCATATTTATACAATTGTACATAGATCAATCATAGATAAGAATATCGCGTACAGGGACAAAGTATTTGTATGTTAATACTTATTGTTACTGTAATTGGATGTCTAGCACACGACACTATTGAGACTCACTTTCGAATGTTACATTCTTATTACAATGTATTCACTACTAACAAAAGTTGTTTAAGATGTATCTGATAAGCAGATTCATTACGACACAGATACTAAAAGATGACTTTTGATTTCATGTTTCTGAAATCTACTCGAATTAGTTAGAGCCGACAAAACGAAATATGATTGCCTCCTTATAATCACTTTTCCGATCCGATATAGTCAAAAACCTGCTTCTTCTGGGGGTAAACTATCCATATAAAACCACAAACTACGAAACTTGATTTGTCGAATACGTGCAAATATTAGTCAATTCATTACCATATTATATGCAAAATATGGCTAGCTAAAATCATTTTGTACCCAATCTTTGCATTTTATCAAAGTAATTGACAACCGACTGCTAAACACTTTATTTTGACAAATAGTTGACTATAGAACTTCCAAATGAACTTAAGCAGTGATAGCCTAGTGGTTAAGAAATTCTACTTATCATGACGGGTCCGTGGTTCAAATCACAGGCCTCATATTTCAAAGTTATGTGCGTATTAGAAATTAATTATCACATGCATAAACAGTGAAGGAAGACATCGCGAAGAAAACCTGCACGCCTGATAATTCGAAAAAAAAATCTTAAGGCTGTGCGAAGTCTACCAATTTGCTCTTGACTAGTGCGGTGGACTACGTCTTAACTCCCTCACTACGAGAATAGACCTGTGCCCAGCAATGGGCCAGAAATAATTGACAACATTCCAAACTAACTAAACATAACTACCAATTTTAATTTAAAAACAATAACGCAATAGAAGCCCCGAATAGCGTGTTGTTTTCGTGAACTAAATTCGTAATTTTCACGTATATTCGGTGTTAATTACTAATGGCCGGCCATGCGTGTAAAGGTGATAAGGACCTGCTTATTAGTTACGTGAAATCCAGTTAAATGTTTTAAAGAGGTGTTAATTGCCAAGAAAATGTACATATTTGAATACACACTTATTTGAATGACTGGATTGTTTTGTAACCAATTGAGTTTTAACGTAATTAAAGTGGCTATTGCTATCTATTGCTGTCCAGTATCCTTACCATGAGTTTTCAAAACATCTGTCGTTACGTTTACTCAATCCAATATTCTGTTCCGTTTGCTTTAGTAGACCGAGTAAACGTAACAATAAGTAAGTGCTCAAGTCTTTCTTTGTGTCAAGCCTCACATGTTCGCAAAAAATTTAATGTTACGTTACTGACACGTTAGTTTTGATACAATCCACTAGGGGCGCTGATTGGAAATTGTTTGGGCAAATACGTAAACAAATACCAAAACAGTCATATTTGTCAAAACGTAAAAACTCATGGTAAGGGTACAGGAAAACTGTTATTTTTATATGGAAATAGCAACCGAACATCCAGTCCATTTTATGGAAAGTGGCATCTTCCACCTGTCCGTAGGTGAGCATGGACGGTGGTATAGTTGGTTGGTGTGGTTCGTTGATGTGTTGCTTCCTTTTAGGACTAAATTGAAACGTCTCATATCTCTCCCTTATTAACCTAAACAGCTCGCTTAACAGCTGTCATAACTTGTAGATGAACATTTTCTTGATAATTGTAACATACCTATTTATTATTTATCAGTCATAATTTTACCTATATGAAAATCCCTTTCCTAATCACATGCTCATCGATTTATGCAGAGAGCGAGCGTTAATTAATTATTAATTAGAGAAATGTTCAAGTACAAACGTCACACATTCAAAGAACACTAATTATATACGTACTACGTAAATGTGCATGCAGTTTTTGATATGGTTCAAACCATAGATCTAATTAAAAATAGATGTTCCTGCCAAATAATATGTAGTTAATTGTATCAGGTGTTACTTTGCGGAAATCCATGCTATTAAGTTAAGATTAAAAACTACTTCGCAACAATCCGCTACAAATATGTATGTGACGTGGTAGTAACAGAAAACAAGCATACATGCGTTCATTCCGTTCTGGAATAGTTAAAGAAATAAGTGAAATGTTTATTTACACAGAGTACAATACAATAAAATCGACCAAGTGCGAGATGTATTCACATTTCATGAGGGTTTCGTACCCTCAACTGGCGTCGTATTGTATTGCCATTATTAAGATCGAACAAAGACGAAAAAAAAATGTTACTTATTTAAAAACCTCTGAGGAGAAATGATCTTGGGAACTCAAACCCACCCGTGTTCAACGGATCAACTGAAACGTAGTGGTTATATTCTCTTTGGGAGTAACAAAGATTACAACTATTAAATACAAAGCAATCGTTTCTATAACTTATTTAGTCTGTGCTTGTTGTCGGTACCCAGTTTCACAAGCTAATTAGTCAGCCTACATGTTACAACTGGCTTTAGCGTTTCGCAAAGTTCACCATAATTTACCGGTGATATTAGGAAAATGTATGATTGCACACAATTTGTAAACCGAGTACCGAAACAATGATGATTAAGGTTCTTGATTACTGTCCTGTTTTGTCAGAAAGTTTAATATAAAATGATTACAATATTAGCTTTTCCCGCGGCTTCGCTCGCGGTCAGAGGTCGATGATAATACAATAATTTGATAGCATTGTTCTTATGCTCATTGAGATAAAAGATAAATTTCTTCTTATCTTTAAATCGGGAACAGTATTTTTTTTTCGGGATAACAGATATCATGTGTTCTTTTCTGAACCCTTGACGAAAAGCTTTTATGAAATTCAGTACGTACAAAATTTGATGATAATCGGTTATGTAGTCAAGACGTGAAAGTGTTGTAACAACAAAAAGACTTATTTTTAAACATTGGCATTTATAATATTAGTTAAGATTAGGATAATGTTAATATCAACAAACATTAAATATTTTTTTTATTCTTAAAGCGAAGCTCTATTTATCAAGGAGAATTGATTGAATTGAATTGATTAATACCTGCAATCATTGCAACTCGTTACATACTGTGAGTTTTCGAGTAATAATTATTTAAACGGGTACAAAAAACTTGTTTACTCTTAACCACAACAGTAGGAAAGTAACGCGTGACTGACAAACATCACGACAGAGGTCGCTGGTGTCACTGTTTATGCACTTTGTACGCTTTCACAATTTCTCCGATAGCAGTAGACAACGTTTTTCATAAGTCATATATAACTGGTAGTTATTATAAAAAAAATAACCCGGCTGAATAAATAAAATTAATTGAATAGAGAAGTAATTAATTTACTCTTTGTCACCACAATTTAGACGAATTGAACGACACCTAATATGACAAACAGGACTGCTGCATGCCCATCTACCTTAGAACACCCATTCAACCAGAACTTGTGGAATTTAAGATAAAACAGTTATAAGGCAAAATAGATAAACCTAGTTGCAGGGACAACAATTTCTCACTATTACTTGACCAAAACAAATTTATAATCAAGATTGATACATAAAACGAGATTAGATGCAGCAATTTAGTTTTATTAAAATGTAAATTTAATCCCATTTATTTTATAATATGAAGTTTCTGTGAAACGTTTTCCAGAATATGAACGCTGAAGCTTGTTATTATCAAGATAAAGAGATTCTGTTCCCACAGCGAGTATTCTACAGTTTTGGTTGCATTCAACTGGGATGTTATCGAGTTCCGTAACCGTAACCGAATCTATCGGATATCCTGAATAAAAAACTACGCGAGACCGTACCTAAGTTTCGAATAGTTTAAAAAAACGAATAATCCCGAATAATTTTAAAATAATGAAATAATTCGGAAAATTCAAAAGAGACATTACGGTCGATTTTTGATCGGTCGAGTATAGTCTGTTACAAAATCCACGCGTGTTCATTAAATTGTAAATAAAATTAGATCATGACTTATTTAAAAATAATCACTTAATAAATCCTTAAAAATCGAATATCCGTAACTGTAACTATTCGAAACTATCGAACATAACTCCTCATCCGTAACCGTATCTGCAATCCATATAATATAATTTATATGTTACATCGAGATCCGAAATTTGATATCCATAACATCCCTAGCTCTGAATCACGGAACGAGATAAAGCAATCTTGTTGTTTAGAGCACGTTAATGTAGAATACCTGGTAACATCCTATTACGTATGTTCCTTGGAGTTAAATTTAAATGTGGGGTTGTTTTGTAGTTTGTGTATTATAAGAGAACTATTAAGTTTTAAACAAAATATGAACACTTAGAAACTTGTGATCTGTTTAGGATTACAGTGTATTATTATTTAGTTATTTTTTGACAAAATATATTTTTGATTTATTTAGTGTTAGGCAATTTTAATGCTTATCTTAAGAACCAACTATAGAATAAAAAAGTCAAGTTTAGTATAGTAGAAATTAAGTTATTGCTGAGTTCTTGAATTCTTTCTAATCTCTATTAACTTTGTGAGTTTTGCAAATTGTAATACATTTTGTAAATTTTCGTCAGTAAAAACTTTTCCTTTTCGTTTCATATTTGTGTACTTGATAGCATTTTGTATCTTTATTTACTGATATTCTTGTAAGAGCACAGTTTAAAATTGGTTGCCCTTTATAGCAGTATATATGCACGTATTTGCATTTATATAGCAACGTATTTGTAGACGTAAATTCTTGTTTGTTGTTATTAAGTTCAACGTAATATATTGCATTATTAGAAATTGAAACTTAGTTAATACCTTGTTGTGGACTGATGACCTGAAGAGTACGGTAGGAATTTTGCTGGATTCAAATGGCTCAAGATCGGTCGAAGTGGCGCAGACTAGGGGAGGCTTATGTCACGTCCAGGAGTGGATTTTGAAAGACTGATGTATGGACGGACAAGATCTCGACCTGTGTTACTATTTACCGCGGGTTCACTATTTAATTTTTAGGGTAAAGCTATTGGAACCCTTTAGCAGTAAAACCATGTCATGACGGCAAACATATGACGTTCTCTTAAGCCGTTTTAACTCGCTCTCACCACTCTTTACTTCGTACGGATGTACCGCGTATACTATTATACTTCATTGCTTATATGTGTGAATTTCTACTGGTGTTTTGAACACTACCATGTTTTTATTTATATGACTCTATATTAGTTTTTATTTTCTTCGATAACCATCAATTTTGATATTCCACATCTGCAGGGCATCCTCTCACTTTCATAAAGAGGTAAATACTTGTACATAAAGCAGATTATAATTTTAGGAATGTTTGATTACTCATGTCAAGTTACGTCATAATTTTCTGCACAGAATGTAGAGATGTGATGTAATTAATTACGGAGCCACAAGATTAATAGCGGAAGGCTATAGAATTTACTCCTAAAAGGAAACAGTTCACCTGTTTCCTTATATTAATGCATGTGTGTAAAATTATTATCTTATGTAATGTATCTGCCTTATCTATTATGTATTATTAATGCGGAATCAGTGTAAAGTAATAAATTAAACTGAAATGGAATTTGTAATGCCGTAATATTTACGAGATTCTAAAACGTTATTTTTTTGCATGTGTCTGCCTACAAGCGATACTTTAAAATAAATAAAATCGATGTGGATCCGATTTAGATGAAAATGTGTTTTTGTTGTAAATTAAAGCTTCTTACCATGATCAGAGGCCTATATGTGAAAAATAGTAAAACACCGAAAAAATGCACGGATATGCGCAAAGAAATTTTCATTTACCAAATATAAAATCTAATAACCAACATACTCAAGGTAGACTTCCATGACGACCGACAAATTCGTCAGTTCAAATTAAACGCGACTCCCGGAAGTGCACCTTAAAATCCAATGAATCATAACTGCAAAACAAATTTCAAACTCACGTAAGATGACTTACACTATATTAATGACTTCCGACGTGTTGCGAAATCTTTTATCTTGTCATCCGGTTTCTAGATACGACACTTTCCCGGAGAAAAGTTTTAAGACACAAACAATGTATGTTTTCACTTCCTACTGGCGATAAACACACGTCTTTATCTGTTTTATGGCAGTGTCACATGTAAGCTACAATTTCTATTACCGCTAATATTGGTTTGAAATGTTACAAACACAACTCCTAGTGAAAGTATGGTTAAAAAAATCAATATGGATGGAATTGAATGGATTGATGGCACCACATCCATTTTAGCCTAATAACAGCAGTTTTATGTGATACTGTGTTTTGGTTAAAAGGTAAGGAAACATACGAGATATTTAAAGTTAGTTTTCATGCTAGTTGGAGCTCAAGCAGACTTCCAATTCTACCTAGGGTTGATTATAACTATAAAATTATAAATATTATTGGCTATAAATATTCTCCTGTTTCCGCTAAAGACTATTATTTCCTAATATATCTTCAGTATTCCTACAAAGTGTAAACAATGTTCTAGTACTTTACCGCCCACGTAGGTTCCCACGGATCTATTATTTCTTCTCATATATTCAAGATGCGTACTACTCTCATATCGTCTTAAATTCTGACTGACAAGAAAAATATGTACATACATACATGCCGAAATGATACTTCACATATAAAGGGTCGTTCCAGAGTAATTTTTCAACGTCACTCCTCGGAGGACTGATTGGTGTAATCCAGAGGTTCTCAAACCTTTTTCGTCAATCGCACACTTGTAAGAATATTTTGTAGTACTTCTTTTTTTTATAATATAGGAGTAGCAGACAAGCATGCAGTCCACCTGATGGTAAGCGGCTACCTGATGGTAACCACACCCTTCAAAACGGAGCACAGCAGCGCCTAACACTATTGTTATTAGGTAGAAATAGGTGTGGCGGTGGTGCCGCCGGAGTCGAACCACAAAGGGTTCTACCACCTTCAAATACTTTCTAGTGCCCCTCTAAATTGGCAATTCTTTGTTTATAAATCGACGTCAAATGGTAATGGTTTATCAATCATCTGTCTCTGAAATAAGTCGAAAATAGACCAAGTCAGGGTTCAAACCACTTTTTTAATTTTAAGTCTATATTTTACTAAATCGACTCTGAAAAACATTCAAATGTTACTATTTCAAACTATTTCGTTCAGTTCATTAGAATAACAAAACTATGTATCATCTAGCTTCAACACGGCTTAAATGTATTTGGACCCATTACACACTTACAGGCTTTCAGCCCCCCACAATGACGTGTTATCGCCTATTTTGAGAAACACTGGTGTAATCCTTTTGTGAAGAAGATTCCTTGCAGCGGTCGAACAGACGAGATTGACAAGGAAATATTTTCATCCTAATGGCCGGTCTCTTTCATTCAGCAGCCGTGTTCCAATCCAAAGCAGGGTTGCGATTATAATAAGGTCCTTATTCGTTCGGGTTTTTTCTATTGTCCCTGTTTAGGCGTGCGGAAACGTTCGGACAGTTTTATATTATGTACGGGCTTTAGAAATAAGTTATTATATACTGAACGTGCTTGTCATCTCTAAATTTATTTTCATACACAAAATTTTTCGAATAGTAACTTATTCTTCTTTCTGTAGTTCTTTATTAAGCGTCTTAGTCAAGTGTAAGTCAAGCAGAAGAGTTGACAGGCGCTGAAGAGGCGTCACAGTCACCTCCGATCTACAAAAATAGCATAAGGTTTTTTTTTCTTTATAATATAGGAGTAGAAGACGAGCATGCAGTCCATATGATCGTATGTGGCTACTGGCGCCGATAGACATCTGTAATCAACCCCAAATAGGATTAGATATTCCTACCTGAGATAGGCCACTGTGGCCTATCTCTAGGGGTAGCGGCGCATCTGCATGCGCCACTACCCCTGAGGACTAAGCTGGAACGCCAGTATGTCACCCTTACCACACCCTTCAAACCAGAACACAGCAGTGCTTAACACTACTGTTATGAGGCTGAAATTGGTATGGCGGTGGTGCCGCCGGAGTCGAACCACAAAGGGTTCTATCACCTTCAAAGGTGGACAATACAAGCGTTATTCCTGCCATGCACACTACGGTGAGAGGTCTACTTGCTTAGGTATGCATGCGCGGATAGACCGGACTATGTGGGAATAGACCTGTGCTGTTTTTTGAACCTGTGCAGGCGACCGGCGCAAGATCAAAAATCAATTCTTTCGTGTGACACCGTACGGCGCGTCATGGTCTTCAATCGATGCCATCGCAAACAGAATGGGCGTGTAATGCTTACATTAGAGACGTGGTGTGCTATGCTGCGCAGTGTGTCCACGCCCATTGTCGCTTCTGTGTGATCCCTAAGGCTATCAGCGCCGCAAGCAAGAAACTAAAAGGGTTTTTTATTCACATTCGATTTAGGTTTTTTGATAGGACCTACCTTTATCTTTTGAATACGCACAAGTAATATATTACACATGTATCCAAATCCATATTATAATTATAGGTACGCGTACGGGTTACCTAGTACCGGTGTTAATGTTTTTTTTTTAAGACTGGACATTAGAACGCATGAGGGTAGCAATGCAATCAAATATGCTCTGAAAACTGTTATAAGGACATAAATATCATTTGAAGACCAAAAAAATATGTTAAATCGCTCGAAAACAAGCATTATTCCTTCACCTGTATATAACTACAAAAATATAACAAAGTTGTTACAATCGCTGGTCATGTAAGCACATAAGCTGAACCCTTTTAGGGTTGGTATCCCTTATTAATCATTACGACCCATGACTCTTCACCGCTTATCACACCAAACACAGGCGAATGTGAATTACTATCGTAGTACGGTCGGTTGCTATATGTGTGTTTAATAATCGTTACAATTATCTGAAGCTGCATATATGTAACTGTAGTTGTATGTAGTAGTAGAGTTATTACAAAATGGCAAATGCACACGGAGGGTTCCGTACCATACATTTCTTAGTATTTTTAATCATAGCAACCATAGAAGTAAATGCTTTGTGAAAATTTTAATTGTCTACCTGTTACTGTACCCTTACCAGGAGTTTTTACGTTTCGACAAATATGACTGTTTTGGTATTTGTTTACGTATTTGCCCATACAAATTCCAATCAGCGCCCCTAGCGGATTGTGTCAGAACTAGGAAATCGTATGGGCCACGTAAACAAATACTTAAACAGTCATATTTGTCGAAACGTAAAAACTCTGGTAAGGGTACTGTTCAATAAATAAAGCGAAAAACGTCGATAAATAACAATCTCTTATATGGCGACACCCATTTATTTTAAAGATATTTTTATTTTTAGTATTTGTTGTTATAGCGGCTACCGTTATACATACTCTGTAAATTTCCAGTGTCTATCTATTACGGTTCCAGAGATAGAGCCCCGAGACAGACGGACAAACGGTTGAGGCTTAGTAATAGGGTTCCATTTTTATGCTTTTGGATAAGGAACCTTAAATCAATATTTAAAGATACAGATACACAATAACACAATTATATGACACAATGGTCTGAATGCTGGTCTACAGTGCTAATAAATCCGGGTTTGACTCTCAGGAAGAATTCGTAAATCTGTTTTAGGAGCTATGCGTAGGGTACATAACTAATTCATGAACACATTTTTACCTGATTTTTTTTTTTTTTTTTTTTTTTTTTTTTATAATATTAGAGTAGCAGACGAGCATGCGGTCCACCTGATGGTAAGTGGCTACTGCCGCCCATGGACATCTGTAATAAACCCTAGATAGGATTAGATATTCCTACCTGAGGTCGGCCACAGATGCGCCGCTACCCCTGAGGACTAAGCTGGAATGCCTCGGAAAAGTCTTTCTCCCTTACCACACCCTTCAAACCGGAACACAGCAGCACCTAACACTGCAGTTATTAGGCAGAAATAGGTGTGGCGGTGGTGCCGCCGGAGTCGAACCACAAAGGGTTCTACCACCTTCAAAATTAAGTTATTAAGTTTTATAACAAATTTTAGCTGTAGTCACCTCGTAAATACTAAAAGTTAGTGTTTATCTACTTAAAAATATGTTACAAAGTATTTTATGTCTCATATTGTAGGTCATAAGAGCTTTATAAGCTTTGGAAAACATTGTCAGCGTGTCTCAGCCATACACGATACCGATAAAATATCGTCACTTTTAATTTATCGACTTCGAGAAAGGAAGAGGTAGGTACAATGTTCCCCTAGAAGGTTTTAAGTTATGTATAGGTATACTACGCGCCAAACTTCTAGTCCGCTCTGATGTTGTTAGGTTAGGTTAGGTAAGGTTATGTACTCCATAACGTAAGGGTATGTACTCCGTAACGTAAGGGCACACTAACGCAACTATGTATCCGTGGGCGAGAGCGGGCAGCTGACGGGTGCCGGGAGGGGATACGCACTGTCTTTGTCCCTCTATTATCTACAATCTGCTATTGGTACGTGACTCGTTTCTATATTCGGAGCTAGCAGTTTGGGGCGGACTCTACTTCTTATATCCCGTTAGTTTCAAAGAGAAATTGTGTTTAAAGTTATGTTTTAAAACAGCTCCGAAGTCCTCCGACAAGATTGAAATTTTCCCACTAATGGTCACCCATCCAACTGCCGACTACACTCATAGTTGCTCATACATCAAGTATAGCATATGTAACACGTCTGGCATCAACAACAGTTTCACTGCAAATGTCTATATACCGTGACGCATCAGTGCAGAGTTTTTAATTAGCACAGATAAAATATAATCCACACTAAATGTTCTGTCCGAGTGGACACTTTCACATGCGACATAGCAGCAGTGAAACCGGTGAGAGTTGTTAGTATGGCCGCCTTCACGCTATGACGCTGGGTTGAGTTGCTAAGTATCTTTATCGGTTTCTTTTGAAATTAGAATAAATTAATAGTTTAAAGAAATGATTAAGATGATTAGATAAAAACCTAGATAAATATTATAAGAACAAAAACCCCCAAAAATAGGAGTTATAGAGATGAATACAATATGACGAAAATGTCTTGTTAAATAAAATAAAATACCCAATATTTGAGGTTTTTTGTAATATATAACATATGTATATATAACATATGTAGGTGAATAGTAAACGAGCATGCAGTCCACCTGATGGTAAGTTGTCACTGCCATCCCCGGGCATCTTTAATCAACCCTAGATAAGATTAAAATTCAATCTGAGGTTGGTCACAGAAGCTGTCCGTGAGGATCAAGTTGTAACGCCTGGGATGTTTCCCTAACCCTTTAAACCGCAACAGTGCAGAGCTTAATACTGCTGTTATTAGGCCTTCAAAGTCAAATCACAAAGGGTTCTACCACCTCCAAAACAAAAATATAATTGTACTTTAATATAAGCATGCATTATTTACCCCGCGTTTAATTATTTCACCCGCGTGGCGGAGCGGTTACCAGGCCGGTCTGACGCGCAAAGGGTCCCGGGTTTGATCCCCGGCCAGACAGATATCTAAATGATGAATTTAGATTTCTGTTTCTGGGTCTGGGTGTTTGTGTATTTGTCTATGTGTGTGTTCATGGCACCCACGACACAGGTAATCCTAGTATGGGTCTGTGAGTGTAGAAAGCGTTATTTAGCGTTATTTATTAAGGCAGAGGTTAAAATAATATTATCTATATGTTACCTCAAATATTAGTATTCCCAGAAGAGGTCTTACCCTCAGATAGTACAAAATTTAATTAAACTTACGACACGCTTGTGGTCGTCTTCGTAAACAACAATACGTCATTATGAAATATACTCAAAGTAGTTGTTGTTAAGCAAAATTTAAATGCTTGCTTTAATGAAGATACTCTATGTAAATCGGTACTCTATGTGAATCGGAAAATTAGGCCACATACATTCTTAAAAGATTTATGTTTATTAATTTGTACATTTTGCAGGTTCTTAATAATCTCCAATGTTCTTAAATTTGAAATAATAATACACATGAAGCTTCAAATGAAGTATACATAAATTATACGATCCCTAAAAATATTAGCCGGTGCTCCCCAAAAAAAAAAGAATCCATAGCTCCATTTTAATTAAGTAGTTAACAAGTTATAATTTCCTTATTGCCCGCTTAACGTAAATAAATTAACACAAATATCGTGAGTCGGTACCTTCATGTTAAAATGCATCAATTCCACGATAATATTAAATAATTATTAAATAATTTCCCCTGACATCTCGTCATAATTGTGTCTAGAGATTCCAATCTCTTAAACCGCTTAACTGCTATCGAAACTAACCTACGCAGTGTCATGGAATATAGAGCAATATCACTGATATTATCGAAACGCCTTATCCGATTGATCGATGAAGCTACATTCACAGCATCTGCATGTTACAGATGAACAAACTGCCAAAGTAACGAGATAAATATTGAAACTTTTAAATATTCTACATTTATAAAGTAGGGCATTTTTTACTTCAAATATCAGATGTAGATAAGTGGATAACAAGATATGTATATATCTTTATATATATATTTCTTATGTGCGTGTGTATGTCACTGAACTCCTCCTAAACGACTGGACTGATTTTGATGAAATTTGTTGTGTGTGTTCAAGGGGACTTGAGAATGGTTTAGATTCACAATTTAGTCCGTGGGAAAAGGTTTTTTTAATTAATTTTGAATTCGTAAGTAGTTGTTGATTTTGGAATGTTTCACATTGGATTCGACAGACTTCGCTACCATCGCAGTTTCAAATATTCTGTCTATTTTTCAAACCCGTAAGTGATAAGGGTTGTTCAATGTTCACCCTTAACTTTTTTTTTATTTATATGGCAACACAACGTTTGCCGGGTCAGCTAGTAATTTATAAAACAGTTTTCGATCTGAGTTAAGCTACCATGATGATTTTACTTAACATTCATGTTCGTAGTTTATAAACGAAAATAATATTTCCATTCCTTAAACGGCCCTCTATAATTTGACAAAAGAGAGACAGATTTAATTTAGAAGTTCAAATATCTCCTGGTGAGAATCGACGCTTGAAGAATTCGTTTGTTCCTAAAAATATATGGCACAAATTTAAGGCATAAATCATTCCTATTGTTACCTTTGGATGTCATAGACACTCATAAAAATCGTTCAGATAATATTCAGTATTAGTACTCGTACAATTATTATCGACTTTTGAGAGATTCGATAAATCCCTATAGTAGAATGATTTAATTCTACAGCATACATAAATTATAAGATCCTCTTCCCATCCTATCTGTATTTTGTACATAATACACTCAGCTAACATTGCCCGTTGCCTACTCATTGAACCTCGACGCCTTGCTTTGTTGTCTCTCCCTGAATATATTAAGGTTAGGTGAAATCCGATAAGAGGCGATAATTCAATCCACAACACAGCATCTGCATATTTTCTTAAACAAACAGACAGACAGAATGTATAGTAATTAAGTTTCGTCACATAAAGAAACGCACAGCTTATGTAATAGCTGATCTATAAGTTAAGTAAGGTCAGGTACAATCATTCAATGAGTGACTGCGATCGGCTTAACTTCATACGTGCTTATTTGCTTCGTAGGACACAATCAGCCATCGGCCCTGTATGTTACCATTGGATAGCGTCGAAGGCCTATAATGAATTTGAAAATACCCTATAAAGATGTCGATTATTCGAACACTATGGTTTTTATCATAAATGAGGTGTAATGATGAAAGAAAACTTTTATTATGATAATCTTATGGTTTGGATAGCATTATAGTGCGATATAATGTATATAGGTAGCTTGCGGGGCGTCTCTCCAGGTCCTGGAGTCACTTTCTTTTTCCTTGTACACTTCTTTATTAAGACATTAGGGTAATCATTGTGTTTATCTAATTGTAAGTAAACTACACTTAAATGAGTGCTAGTGTGTATAACCACCAGAATAAGACCCATATCTGTTCCACTGCTGAATACGAGTCTCCTCTCACAGTGACAAGGGTTTAGACCCAATTGGATCACGTTAGCCAAGTGCGGAACGAGATTTTTTTTACAGAACTCTCAGATATATAGTATTAAAACGTCCAAAAGGGATTCCGAAAATACCATATACTTAGGTACTCGTATTTTTCCATAGCCATTTATAATAATACGTAACTAAATTAACACATTTTCATTATAAAAGACATTACAAACATCGTACGTCATTGTATAACTAAAAGCAAAACTGAATATTCTAAAATACAAAATTAGAAAAAGTATTTAAAAGTGACACACGTTATCAAAAGCCAGCAATTATGTGCTCTAAAGTTACGTAGTAACTATTTATTAATCTGTGTCTAAAGCTACATACGTGCTCTAAAGCTACATGCGTATACTCGTATTTTCCTTCAGCGTTAAACTATCTCGAATAATGGAGTTTTCTGAATCTTTGTCTGGGCCTTTATAGCACTATAATAGTATGAATATCATATAAAGGGTCGGGCACAGTTGTTTAGTTGTTAGTAAGCGATCTCCGTACGTGACTGGCATACATATCGGCAGAAATCTAACCGGATAGCTTCAGGCGACGAAATCACTTCGTTACATTATTCGAGTACGCCGTCATGAAAACTTTGTGATTTTGCATAGTACTCAATGAGTAGTGTATTCGCGTATTTATGTCGAAGCCTGCCTTTGGTCGGTTTTGAACTGCAATAAAATGTATTATTAAATACACTTACACATTATTTTCATTTAAAATTCAGTCTCCTAACTTGTTTTTAGGCACGTAATTAGTGCACTAACAGATATCCGTTACAGACGCTTGAAAATAACAATCTAACGATTTAACTTTACTCAGCCCGTCCGAAAAAGAGTCATCCGATCGTAATGACAATTTATATACGAATTCGAAACTTCGTTGACGGATGTGCGAAATAGACCTCTAGAGCTTGCGGCTGCGGCTTGCGGCTTGCGGCTATCGTATCCGTTACTAGCAGGCTACGGTGCGTTCACTGACCTGCACGCGGATACAGGGAAAAGCGTTCGTTAGCAACCTATACACGGTGCGATGGAATTTCGATACTAGAAGTGTGAAAGGTGAGAGCGCATGTTGCTGCCATTGGTACTCGTATTTGACATAGAGCAGTGAGTGCTTTTTTTACTAAAGAGATAACATTAAGAGTGTTTTGCATTATTTTGCTATCCCTACCGCCAATAATAATTATGATACTATCCAATTTTTATACACCAAAGATCTGAATTCGTTAATATCCTACAAAATTTTGTCAAATGGCGATCTTACGAGTATGTTGTGGGTAAAACATTGGTTGAATCGCTTATATGCTGTGTACGAGGTGCTCTCACAGCCGAGAAATGCATAAAACATATTTCCTCAATTTGTTTCATTGCGTGTTAGCGAAGGAAAGCAAAATATTATATTAAAACAGATTGTTACCTTGAGAAAGTTTAAAAGAAAATATACTTAGTTGTCATTCGATTGCGGCCATAGATATAAGCGTAGCGAAAAAAAATTCTAAGTCTATGATTGCGGCAGTTCCGTTTGATAAGTTTCGGCGATGTTTCTTTTTATATTTATTGACTATTGAATAATTGAAAGATTATAAAAGTACGAGCAAAAAGTACGCACAGTAATTTATACGTAATTTAGATTGAGTAATAAATCAATTTATCAGATACATAGCAGTTTTTCAAAATGTGCTGCTTAACCCAAAACAAGTAAATTTATTTGGCAACGGCTTCGGCCTCGAACCTATGCCATATCTGTGATAGCTTTGTTTATGAAATATCTAATTTGTCACATAACATTAGTTCGTTATGTAATGAATTTAAGTACAAGGTCATATAGAGTTATATACAAAACAGTGGCAGTGGGCATAATCTTATATGTATACAAAATTCTCGTGTCACAATGTTAGTTACCGTACTCCTTTGACGGCTTTACCGATTCTCACCAAATTTTATATGCTTATTCAGTAGGTCTGAGAATCGGCTACTATCTATTTTTCATACCCCGAAGTAATAAGTGTTGTTCACCCTTAACATTTTATTATTTATATGGCAACGCAACGTTTGCCGGGTCAGCTAGTATGACTTTATAATTTATTACCCAATATTAACATCAGGGTAATAAACTGGAATATACTTTGTCTTAGAATGGTGACAAGAGTAGAACATATTATTAATTTTATTGCAATTAATGAAAACATTATAAAGTTACACAACTTCTGAAGAACCATATGAATATGCAAAATCTCTATAACATCTAGAAATAAGTAAAACAATTTGATTTTATTTCATTCTATAGAATTGAAAAATACCAACGAATTCTTTGTTTTTTTCGCACATTACTCTTGCTTTTATAAAAGGCTAGGTCTAAAGAAATTAATCGAATAATCTATTTTATTGAATGCTAAAGGTCACACGAACAGTTGAACCCGAATGGCGTGGTTGTTGCAAATAAATTCAGCGGTAATGAAAATTCAGTTCAACACAAAGCGATTTGCTAATTCTAAGCGCGGATTTGCCTAGTTCCCAAGTTATTACTATTTGCACGCCATTGTTGTATTATAAATTATTTTCTTTGCCTCGAACGCAATTCGGAGTTAAAGTAACTTTGGCGTTTTATGGTCATAGCCCTATAGGTACGTAGTGATTAAATGCATAGGGCTATTGAGCGGACACCGTCAATATTTTTGTAAAAAACCTTCATGCCACTTCGCAAGGACACCTTCTGGTATTTAAATGACATTTTAACATTTATTTCAAAATAACCTATTACCAACTGGTAACATATTGTGAATTACCTACCCTTTTCCTCCCGATGTGTGGTCTATTACTACTATAGGTACATATTGTTGAATGCATTTGGTCTTAAGCTACGTTTCGTGCAGTGTGGGGCCATGGACACACATATAAACAAACCAGGAAAAAAACATATTTTAGATATTTGTCCGTTCGGGAATAAAACTTTTTGCCTTTTAGATACTTAGATAGATAGAGATTTTTCTTATTATTTTATTTAATCTTTATTTATCATTTAATCATCCGACTCTGATTGTATGAAATGAAACCTACTATTACCAATATTAAATTCCATTACCAATATAACAGCTATCTTTACCCTAATATTTTGAAATTTAATTTGCGAGACAAGTTACGTCCCTCCGTAAGCTAGAGACAGTTACTTAATTTATTAAATCTAATCAGATTACGACCGATTCGTAATTGATACAATTTCTCGATAATAATTTCGATGTAGCCCTGGTTGCTTCTTAAGAGAAATAATTTACTTTTTGACGAAGATTTTCATAGAAATTATGTCTATCCTCTTAAAAATGGCTACCGTTTTGAAAATTAAAAATTACACGATTTTTTCCTTTTCATTTTCAACACTGAACTGTTTAAATATAATAATTTGATAAACGTAGTTCTGGCAGTTTTTACTCTATTATGGGGGTACTGTTTTTTGAGCTCATTCTTTGGTATGCCCTTCAGATAAACAGCTTAACAGATTTTAAAATATGAGGTGCCGTCGAATTCGTATAAATTGTAGGAAGAACATAAGCTATTATATTCGCTTGTAAAACTTTACTCTTCTTCCGACACAGTTCAAAAAAAACTAAACCAAAACAACACGACATACAAAGACTGGCAAAAATCGAAAAACAAAGTGTTAAACCAAAACAAGTTGTAAAAAAAAAGATAGTCGTAAAGGTCAAGTTCGGAGAAAGGACCCAATTCCACCTGAGAGCGGCGTGTAAAGTTACAACTTGAAGAGACTTACAATACCCTCAAAACAGAACAATCGATATAAAACACAAAGTAGCGAACCTCAAGCTGGAGGTCCGAGCTTTAATTCTTCGCACGCACTTGTGATTTTACGAAGTTATTTACGCATAATTATTACTCTGTCATAAATAGGTAGTAAAACGAATAGGAAGATGGTTACAGCACAGTTAAGCGCCGTTGTATTTTGGTTTGAATGTTGCGGTAAGGGAGACATACTTATCTGAGGTTTTCAAAGTTAGCCCACAGAGACAGCGATGCATCTGTTGCCAACTTTAGATAAGAATCTAATTTAATCAGGGGTTAATTATAGATGTCCATGAGCGGCAGTAGCCACGTATAATGGATTGGACTGTATGCTCGTTTGCTTCACTAATAAAAAAACAAAAAAATATCACTTGTTTTAACGGCCAAAGAAAACATCGTATAAGACCTACACGCCTTAGGTTGTGTTATTTAAAGTTTTTAAACGTAACTGAAGTCTATCAAGGCGTACTTGAACTGTGATCTGGACCCCTCTGAGAAGCCCTCTACTCAGCTGAGGGAAAAGTGTTAACGACGACGATGTTTTAAGTTATAACTTGAGACTTACAAAACCGTTGCTGAACATGGAGAATTTCTATTACCAAGCAAAGACCTCCGAACAGTATATTGAACTAACTTCTAAGTAGCTAAACCCACTGGAGTTATTCTGGAAAATCATTACAATCTCGAAAGTAGAATTTGCGGTGAAATTTCTTTCAACTTGAATGTTTCTGTGGTGGCGCATTTTCAAGAGTGGAGACGAGGTGAATTATTTATGTAGTAAAAATTCAGACAATATACTACCTAAATAATAAATATTTCTTAGGTGGATTGGTATCACGAACGATTCTTTTTCGATACCACGAAATATAACACGCACCTGTTTATTCTTCCATCGAGATTATAATGTATCGAGATTCGAGTTCGTGTTTCAGAATAGCACTCCTCTGTAGGTTGCAGTTCGAAGTATTAGCCACGCCAAGGCCAAAAGGCAAAGTTCCACACAATGAGAGTTAATTGGTACCACGGGTACGCTATGCGGCACCCATAACTTTTGATAGATGTTTCGCTTTCTATATTAACTACCCTTTGTCGCTCAACTTCGCTATACGGAAAATAAGTTTAACAACTACTTATGTTATGACAGACATTTTATGATTTGAAATAAAATGAAGTTATCCCATCCTGCCAGAGAATCCAACTATTACGCAAGAGATTTTGTAAACATAAGGTTTTACCCCTATAACATTTATCGACGAAAATAATATCTTAAATAATAGATATATAGTTTTTAACTGTAACTTAGATCATCTGTTATTATAATAGTCTAATAACTTCATACTAAGGTTTTGGTAAAAGTATATTGAATCAGCGTAAGGTAACGCTGTAAATTTTAATACGTGGGCGTATACGCGGATGGGCAGCTTGTCTAAAAGTATCAGATTTAAATTTTCTAATAAATCAGCCTTCAAGAGATATTTTAAAAATATCTTTTGAGTTAAAGGATAAAGGTAATTTCCTGATATCATCGCTTTCTTCTAATTCTAACTACTTATTATGTCACATATTTTTGTCCTAAACAATTTTTGTACAGATTATATTTCCTAAGCCTGCTGTAAAAATGTTTCAAAACCTACTTTCTTTAGCATTTTTTCCTGAGTATAATCAAAATTTACAGCAAACAGAACCACAAAGTAATATTGTACGTGATTTGTTCTGTATCTGGTAAAAACAACGAAATTACAAAATAAGGAAACCCGTGGCGTTCGGAATTGCAAATATTTCCTCCACCATCTACATAAGTTCATTCATCTCTTGCTGCATATTGCATGAGCTATTGCGGGATTAGATTTGCATACCGTTTTTGGCTTTAAATCTGGATTTGGTGAAATAGGTCGGTTTGATGACATAGTGTGGAGTGCGAACTATTGTAACACATTTGTCGCTTACAAATACATATCCAACCTGCTGAAATGAATTGCCATAGCGCAAGCTTTGTTGCTGAAAATGCTGAATTTCATTGGCATAGCGGAAGCGTTGAAAACGGCATTTTAATGAAAACATCAAACAAATATGTAACTTCCCTAATTTTATATGTTTTTTTTATTTATTATGAGTTTGTGGCAAACTTGCTTGCCTTCCACCTGATAGCAAATTGTTAAAGCTGCCGATGGACATCTGTAACCATCTCCATATACAACAAGGGTTCTGTGTGAAACTACTTAAGAGATAAGCTGCCACTGCTGAAGACTAAGCTGGTTGCTTAAAGAATAAGTCAATTAGCAATCACACTTTCACCAAAACGGAAGAATTGTTTCGCGCTATAAATAAAATAGGCGTATGTCCATTACCATGTTTCAAACCAAAAACAAGGCATATTTATCCGGCTATAGTAGAACAGAAATAGATAACGTGGTAGTGGCAGTCAAAGCCTAAAAGCAACACAAATTTCCGTTAGATCTTACCCTAAAATGTTGAGTAAATTTCCGGCCAAAATTCGGTTTCGCTTTTAAACTATAACGCAATATCCAATACGGTTAAAATTCATAATTCAGTTTCAATTTAAGCGTATTCGATAATATTTTACGTTAAATTATACGTTTGCATAAACAATTGTGGTATTCAGTTATTTAGTTATTGTGGTATTAATATTCAATACAAATTGCAAACACGGAACAAATTATGAACACAATCGCATTCTAGCAACCTGATACTGATCGTAACTGAATTTCACACAATAGAAATGTTTGAACATTGTACCAAATTCGTTTAATATTAACTGCATTACACAAGTAATACGAGTATATGAATAATTATAATCTAATAAATAAAAGTGCGCATGTTAAGAAACTTTAAAAACCCCTAGGGTGCTTTTAATCCCGGAAAAATTAAAAGACGTAAAGCATAACTTGTATCTTTTTACGGAAGCCGTAACACTTAAAAGTTTAAAACTAAGAAATAAAAATATTATGACAGAAAGTAGCAACTAGTCTCTATGCCCACAGTTTACGACTGCAACCTTTTTTTATCCCACTGCTGGGTACGGGTTTTTCTCTACAATTGGAGAAAGGCTTAAGCAAACCTCACAACGTTAGGTACTGAACAAAGCATATTTACTTCGCAATAAGATTTCGCAACTGTACGTAAACTATGACAAACATTACTATATATTAGTATGTATACAGAACACGTACATTTCGTGTTTATATGAAATGGATATCCTATTGTGCAATGTGTATTGGAAAGCTTCGAAATGTGTCTCAAACGTGGGACATTGTCGTGCTCAAACTACCGGATTTAAAGCTTTATACAGAAGTTTGTATCTGAAGCTTATTTCGGGACTTTAAGTAGATTTATATGATTCGTGCACTCGGGAATATACTAAAGTATCTTATCTTTTTTTTTTTTTTTTTTTTTTTTTTTTTTTTTTTTTTTTTTTTTGTTTTCGAGGGGGAAACCTTCGAAAGGTACCCGGTGCCGTGGGAGCGACACAGAGTTATGTGGGATTCTTACCGCACTAAAACCCCCCCGGTGGCCGTCCTCGGCGCTGCGTAAAGGACTCCGGGATCTCCAGAGGAACGCAACCGGAGTCCTCTTAGCGCGTTGCCCCGTCGGGCTCCGTCCAGGTGAGCATGCCGCTCGCCGCACCGTCTGTTGTACACGACGGTATGCGACCACACATACCGCCGTCCTTCCCGGGGTTGCTGGCCGGGCGGTTTGAGCTCCCACTCTTGCCGCCCGCAACCCCGGAAGCCCCTTTTAGTCGCCTCTTACGACAGGCAGGGGATACCGTAGCCCTATTCTGGTCCCGGAACTACAGGGACACCGCGCCGGGGGCCCTTATCTACGGCCGCGGCGACTCCTCCTCCGAGCGGGTTCAGCGCGCTCCCTAGCTCGTTCGGCGTCTTCCTTCGCAGACATGACCACGTCGCAGAAGGTGATCATGCCGTTCCAGGCTTCGCTGCGCTGAACCATTGCCTCAACGATGGCTGACGGAGACAGATCCTGTCCCACTTTTTCGACGAGGATCCGCCGCTGCGACTCCCACGCTGGGCAGTACTGCAGCGTGTGCTGTGCGGAGTCCTCGTCGTGCCCACAGTGATGGCACTGGGCCGTCTCCTCTCTTTGTATCCTATTCAGATACTCACCGAAACAGCCATGTCCGGTGAGTATCTGAGTAAGCCGGTAGGTCACTCTACCCCTGCTCTTCAGCCAGGCCCGAAAGTTCGGTAAGATAGCGTCAACCACCCTTTGGCGTATGTTCCGCGGCTCCTGGAGCCGTTCGCGCCAGCACCTCAGAGCGCGCCATCTGGCTCTCCTCCGAAGCGCTCCGATCGTCTCTTCGTTGAAGGGTTCAGTCCCCTGACGGAGGACGCGGATCTTATGGAAGACCCGTGCGTCCATATCCGCCAGAATGTCCAGGGGCGGAAACCGCCCGAGGACTGTCGCCGCCTCATACGATATGGTACGATACCCACGGGCGACTCTGATTGCGATCGTACGTTGCGCGGAATTCAGCTTCCGCGCACGGCGCCGGCTGGCAGACAACTTGTCCGACCACACCGGCGCACCGTAGAGCGCAATCGAGCGTATCACACCCGCGTAGAGGCGGCGGACTTCTTCCCTTGGTCCCCCGAGATTTGGCAGCAGTCTGTGCATAGCACCCGCTACCTTATGAATTCGAGGGACGAGACGGTCGAAGTGCTCGTCGAAGCACCAGCGGCTGTCCAGTGTTAGGCCAAGGTACTTCATGAACCTGCCTATCCGGACGTCCGCTTCACCGACACGCACTGAGGTCTCAGCTGGCTCGACTCTCGGCCTGCGGCCGTGGAACCATATCGCCTCGGTTTTCTGGGGCGCTATCTGTAGGCCCAACTCACGAATCTTCGCTACGACGCGTGCCACCCCGAGCTCTGCTAGCCGTACCGTTCTCGTAAAACACACCCCTTCAGTGAGAACGAGGGTGTCATCGGCGTAGCAGACGATGCTCACTCCTGATGGAAGCACCGTTCTCAGCACCGCGTCATATGCGATATTCCACAATAGTGGGCCCAGTACCGAACCTTGCGGCACCCCGCGCATGACGTTCCTCCCCCGAACGCTCCCATAGCGACCTGGGAAGCGGATACACCTGTCCGACAAGTAGGCCTTCAACACTTCCTGTATATAGGAAGGCACTTGGTGAACAGACAGGCCCTCCATGATCGCTCTCCAGGGCAGAGAGTTAAAAGCGTTGACAATGTCAAGGCTTACTGCCAAGACTACTCTACCCTGGGATATGGCCTGCTCTGAGAGCATTCGGACTCTGAGGATGGCGTCCACCGTTGAACGCCGCTGCCGGAAGCCGAACTGATTGTCGGAGAGGTCCGGGCCATGACACGCTAAGTGCTGGCTAATTCGAGAAGAAATGATCCTCTCGAATAGCTTGCCCGCCTCATCCAACAAACAGATGGGTCTGTACGCTGATGGGGAGTCTCGAGGCTTGCCCCACTTGTGCAACAGCACCAGCCTCGCCTGCCTCCACACCGACGGAAATCGTCCATAGCGGAAGCAGGCGGTGAGCAGGTTTTGCAGCCTCCCCCCCAGCACTGTCAGCGCCAAGACCCAAGCCTGGCCTGGGATACCATCCGGCCCCGGAGCAGTGTTTCGCCTCGCCATGCGCTTTATGGCTCCGTCGAGCTCACAATCAGTGACCCCCAGGTTATCCGACCAACCAGGGAGATCCAGCGACGCGGCGGGATGACCCGCTTCGTCAGTGGTTCCTGGAAACAGGCTGTCCACCACTGTATCCACGAAATGCGGGTCCAGAGTTTCCGTGAGAGGAGGCACCCATGGACGTAACTTACCGAGCACCATCCTGTACGGGCGTCCCCATGGGTCTCGGTCAAGCCCCTCCACGAGCGCGCTCCAGTTCCGGGCCTTGCTTTCGGCGATTGCGCCCTGAAGCAACGTTGTTGCGGCCCGGTACTCCACGTACTTCTCCTCTCTTTCCGCGGCGCTGGCCGACCGGCGTCGTCGAGCCCGAGTGTACTGACGTCTGGCGCGCAGGCAGGCTGCACGCAACCGTGCGATGCGCTCCGTCCACCAGTACATAGGACGTCTCCAACCAGGTCTGACACGCGGCATCGCGATATCGCAGATGGTCGCCATGTCATCCCTGAGCCGGATCGCTTCCCGTTCGAGATCGAGCCGGTCAACCCCCTCAGCGGCACTAGACCAGTCTGCGACATGGGCCGCAGCTACGAGCAGATCTCGGTTGAGCCGCTTCAATGCCCAACGACGCGGCTGGTCGTTTGCACGGCGGACGTCCGCTGCCGGAAGCTGTAACACCACGTCTACCAATATGTGGCGATGGTCAGACAACGTGACTAGGTCTTCGGCCACTCTCCAGCCCGTGACTAAACGCTCGGCAGAAAGAGTCGCCCAAGAGAGGTCTACGACCGACTCTCCCTGCCAACGCACACACGTGCTGACCGAGCCACGATTCAGCAGACGTAGGTCAAGCCCGGCTGCCCATTCGAGCGTTGCCCTTCCCTTGACACTGTCTCGTCTGTTTCCCCAAACCCTCGAATGGGCGTTAAAATCGCCCATCACGAGTACCGGTCGAGGAAGACAGGACCGAACACAGATTGCCACACGGTCAAGGAACGTCTCGAATGCCGCCAAAGTGCAGTTCGGGGATATATAGCATCCCAGTACCGCCAAGGGACCCCACTCCACTGCGACTATGCCCCGCTCGGAGTGGAGTCTAGAGAACGGGGGATCTCCCACACCACCCGCCCAGTACACGGCGACGGACTGCGCATCGTCTCCTACCCACCGCGGATGCTCTGGAACTCTATAGGGCTCCGCCACCACTGCCAAAGAAACTGAACAGTCCACGAGGCATTGCTGGAGCAAGTCCTGCGCCCCGCGGCAATGGTTCAGGTTCCCCTGGAGTATTTTAAGTGACGGAGACCTATCCATTAGGAGTCCATCGCTTCCGCTGGCGGACAATGGGACGAAGCGCTGGTATGCGCAGGCCCATCTGTCCGTGCCGAGCTAGCAGCTTTGGCCACTGTCTCGTCACCTCCGTTGCCTCTTTTCCTCCTTTTCGGAGGAGTGCACCTCTTGCTACCCAGGCGGTGGTCAGATGGACGACCGAGGTCCGCGCATAGGGCGCATTTCGGTACCTGCGCTCCGCATTGGCGCGCCCTATGACCAGGCTCGCCACATACGTAGCACAGTGCGCTCCTATCCCTGGTGCTGGTACACTGGTGCCGAGCATGCCCCATCTCTAGGCAACGGAAGCATTGGAGTGACCTAGCCGGCAGTATTTCCACTCTGGCGGACACCCACCCGACAAGTAGTCGCTTCGCAGCGGCCAGCTTGCGGATGGCTGTGAGGGGACAGCGCACCCATACTGTCCCCAAAGTCGAAGGTTTCCGCCGAATCTCCCCGACTTTAACGTCGGTGACGGCGCACCCGCAGGCCGCAGCGATGGCGTCGGCGACATCTTCCTGGGTGACGGAATCGTCTAGATCCATCACCCTTGTTTAGAGGGTCTCGCCACCTTAACGCCCATCTCAGCCACGACTGCTTGCAGCTTCCCTGCGAGTGCGTCGGCCTTTGCGGCACTGTCCTCGCCAGCCACTTCGATCAGTAAGCCACCGTTGAGGGCTTTCTTCTGGCGCACCTCAGCGATGCCAAGATCGGTCAAATTAATTTGTCCCTTCGCGGTCCTCATAACGTCAGCGTAGGTGACGTGAGACCCCTCGGGCACCGTTACGGTGACTGCCGCCGACTTCGGCACTCGCGGAAGCCTCTGCTTGGTAGCCTTCGTCCTACCGGCTCGCCCCTTCTTGGTTACCTGAGCCGCCGGTGCAGCATTAGCTGCAAGAGGCCGCTGGGGGACATTCTTGCCTCGCCCGCGACTTGGAGTTTGCCTCCGGGCTGGCTCCACTCGGCTCGGCGGCGGGGGCCGCTCCTTAGCCCTGGCTTTGCGCCCCACTACAGTCACCCAAGTCTCCTCTTGCGCAGCTGAGGTAGAAGCGACTGTAGGCCGCACCGGCACTTTAGCCACTGGGGGACTAGTGGGCGTGACCTTTTGCCCTAGGGGAGGCCGGATCGCTCTGCCTGGGAAGAGCTCGTCCCGAAATGACGCCAGTTTCTTGTCTATGATAGACCCAATGCGATCCATCAAAGCGTTCTCCCCGATTCCGGTCTTCCTCGGTTCTGCGCGGGGCGGCTCCGTTCTAATCGGGGCTTTATCACGGCGTAACTCATTCAGTTCCGCCGTGAGAGCCTCCACCTTCCCGTGCAGGCTAGCAAGCTGGGAACGCAATGTCGCATTCTCCTTTTCCAGGTGTGCAGTGGTCGCCCGCTGCACCACCTCTGTCGCTGCTGCCTGCACATGGCGCACGGCCAAGCGTATGGTGCGCACCATGTCCCCCTTCAAGTTGCGTGACTTGTCCGCAACCTTCTCTATTATCTCTAGGTTCTCGATTATACGAGAACCTAGGTCACCAGTGGGCTGCTCATTCATCTCCCGGCATAGTTCTTCAGCGCTCGGGAGAGAAGTCTTTGCTTTAGACTTATCCACTGGCAATGGGGGCTCCAGGAAACCTTCCTCATCTCTGCCTGACTGTGGCTTCACGGTCTTCCTTTTGGGCCGCTCGCTTCCGCTGTTATTCGCCGGTAGCGCTCTCTTGCGGGCGCATATCGACTTGGCCGTGGACTGTTCCGACACTCCTGACATAAAGGAACAGTCCGACAACTCGTCCGTGTCTGATGAGACGGCTGTTGTGGGCGGGGCTACTGCCTTACCCTTAACCTGCCGCGTCTTCCTCCTCGCCGCTGGCACAACGGGCAATTTCTCCATCTCGCTTTGCAAATCAGTGTCCGGTATCGATGAGCCTTGGTCGTGTTTACGAAGGTCGGCGGATTGCCGACCTACGAGGCAGTTGTTGCCCCCTCCAGAGTACGTGGGGCTGCCCTCCGCCGTAGCAGAGGGGTGGGATTCTCCCTTTCGGGTACCCACCTGGAGACCGTTTTCACAACGTGCCTTTTCCATGATTTGCTTGTTTTAAGGGGTGAGCTCCCCTGGGCCGCTCTTAGTCTGGTCCTTCACCCTTCGCCTTCCGGTATGAGTAACTCTGCCGTATAGCCTCGGGGATCATTAGGACACACAAGCCCCCCCACCACGACAAGGTGGCAGCCCGTTCGAGGGGGAAAGTATCTTATCTAGGAAAGGTGCAAATAATATCTTCAGTGGAAAGGCTAAAAGTCTAATATGCAACAAGTAATTAATTTAAAAAATCAAAAACCCGACTGCACCAGAAAGGCTGAAGTAGAATTTCCAAAAGCAGTGAAATAGGCATTTCATTATTTTTATCCAGAAAGCCAAATATAAAGTTTCATAGTAGGTGTCTGCTTCAAAAACAAAACATGTTCAAACAATATTATCCTATTTTATCCTCGTAGTGTTCATTTACGCTATATAAAGAACCTATGTGTAAAATTCCAGCACGCTTAAGTTCAGCGGTTTCCCTTTGCGTTGATCTCTGGCACAGCAATTCACTCATTTAGTCAGACAGTCATCTCGATGTGTATATACGAGTATATATGTACTAGCTGACCCGGCAAACGTTGTGTTGCCATATAAATAA
Source organism: Epargyreus clarus clarus (assembly GCA_014595695.2). Lineage (NCBI taxonomy): Eukaryota > Metazoa > Arthropoda > Insecta > Lepidoptera > Hesperiidae > Epargyreus > Epargyreus clarus. The sequence goes on along the minus strand of JACTTY020000016.1, from coordinate 1,836,694 downwards.
AAAAATGTTGAGGATGAAAAACCCTTATCACTTAGGTGTAAAAAAAAAAAAAAAAATAGATAGTGGCCGATTCTCAGACCTACTGAATATGTATATAAAATTGGGTGAAAATCGGTGAAGCCGTTTCGGAGGAATACGGTAACTAACACGAGAATTTTATATATAAGATATATTATATAATGTATGTGTAATCTCCTCTTAATTTCCTTTATTTTGATACCCTACTCGATAGATTAACTTTTTTTAAAACGTGTTACTATTTCGCGAAAAAAATCACCATTTACGGTCTATAAAATATATAACTTCAGTAAATCAAAGTTTCGGTCATTATTTCACCTCGTTAGAGGTAGCATTTCATTATTTTTATCCAACAAGCCTGATAAAAAATGTCATAGTGTTTGCTTCAAAATTGACGATTGTTCAAATGAACTTTTAACCCTTATTTTACCCTCTACGGGGTTGATTTTTCGGAGGGGGATAAATAAGAGCGTCCTTGTTCCTATCCAGAAAGCCAAATACAAAATTTTATAGTAGTTGCTTCAAAATTAAAGGATTTCAAAAAAACTGTTTTCCCCTATTTTACCCTCTTAAGGGTAGAATTTCCAAAAGGCCTTTCTTAGTACTTATTCAAGCTATATAGAGAACCTGTGTGCAAAATTTCAGAACTGTAAGGTCCTTGGTTTAGGCTGTACGTTGATTTCTGAAAAATGAAAAAGTCATTTAGTTAGTCTGTCAGTCAGTCACCTTACTGTTTTATATATATACAAATATGTTTTTATAATCTCCGTTTAATTTCCTTCCATTTGATACCCTACTCGATAGGTTCGGTTAACTTTTTTTTTTAAATGTGTTACTATTTCGCGCCAAAAATCCGCCATTTTGATTTTTTTTTACTAACACCTATCTAAGGACACTCGGGTCATTGAGACAAATATAATGACACTTTAACTGTTGAAATTCATCCAGCCGTTTGTTAGATCGGATCAAATAAAGAAAGACAAACATACAAGATACGCGCGAAAAACATAACCCTTCCTTGGCAGTCGGGTAAAAAGCCGCTTTGCGTGTTAAATTTCCTTTCAGTGACGATATAATATATATTATGAAACGTAACAATGAGCATCAAAGGCATAGCCAAGAACTCTTCGTGGTTGCAATTTATTGGAACGAAGTTCCTTATCGCGCGGTACGCTGGGTAAGGGGGCTAGGCGAGCGTCACGAAAAACCCTCACGACACTTTTGCTATAGTGCGTATAGCTCGGAGAGGGGGCAAGCTGAGTATTTTTTTATATTTTTTTTATATTGGAATTTAAGTAAACATATAAAATATATTTTCAAATAAATATGAATGCTGTTTATTTTGATTGATTTTCAAAATAAATCCATCACAACAAATATCGAAATTCATCATTGTCCTCAGAGTTTGAATCGAATTCACAACTTTTCACGGCAGACCGGTATGGTAGCCAACGTGTCACATAGCGTATGTTGTGTTTAAAATGTTGAAAAGGAGATGAACAAAGATTTTCGGTCGGTTTCAAAGGTCGAGCACGTAGCTTAGAACCGTACGTGATCGTTCGACAGAAGGTGTATTTAAAGGAAAATGTTTTTCACTGGAGCAAACGGTATCTTACCTTTATTTACAACACTTTAAAGATTTGCAATATACTCGTAGTTGTACTAACGTATTAAGTACTTGAAGAATTAGCCAGATAATGATGAATGATGATGAGTAGGCTAAGGATGGAATATTGGATAAATATATGGTCTGGGAAAAATAGAGATGAATTTTTCGTAATTTTTGAGTTATTCTTTGGTGTGTCTTCAAAAGTCCACTGCTGGTCTTCGTCCTACGACTGCCGTAGAAATGACTTCCTATAGTCATTATTATATGCGTATTAGTAAACTACTAATAAATTATCGCATAGCTTGAAGTGAATTAAAGCAAATAATTATAAGACGATTAGTTATATTTGAAGTTCTTGTTCTGTAAGAACTTCAAATATAACTAACGACAGGAAATGTGAAGACCATAGAAATACAAACACTGTGGTAGAATAAGTGTGGTTATGATGCCGTCGAACCACGATGGATTTCGTTCCTTCAAATCGTCAGAAATAAAGTTGGTAGTTACGTTTTTAAACATGGAATTTTTACCGTTACTTCCTCGCTCTGATAATATTGATCTATTTTAGTAATTTTTTTCAAAATTGATTTCTCTTATAATAACTTCGTCATCGACATATTACGTTTTCATATATTACATACATTATGTAGGTCGAGAACATTATTGCTCTACTGAGAGTGAGTGAGTCCGTGGGCGTGACACGTGACAACCGAAAGGCATCACGTCTGAAATTGTCTCTGAAGTCGTTTACTACCGGATGCTGGCACATTACATGACACTTTTATGAAGCTGACTAACTGCGACATGCTTAATACTACTATGCATATGCACATAAAAATGTACGCAGTAACGCATGTAAAAGAAGTAGGTCTTTGTTAATTATATAAGGTGTCCAAGTCAATCAGAATTTCACAACAAATTATTTTCTGAAATAAGTGGCGTGCATAAGAGTCTGTATTTAAGATATCTTTGGAGAAAAGTTCCGTTAATATCAGTTAAATTATTTTCAAGATTAGCTTGCACAAAAATGCATATAAACCAACAAAAGTTCCTTTTAGCAACCTTTTATGCACATAAAAAAGCTTTTAAAGCGAAATCTTCGAATCTCTCAACAAAACGTTCAAACGAGCCGAAATTAGGTATCCGTGTCGTCTTTTACGATTTTATTGGACCGAAAGTAACCCACATCCACACGACATCCGTTCACGGTGTTATTGGTGGAATAACGGTAATTAGCAATATAGCAGCCGCTGAGGCGCTCTCGCGAGTGCAGTTAGCGCGGATCCGCGCGGTTATTGCAAACTGCACTGATATCCCGTTACTGGTGGTCTAAGTTATAAGAAGTTTTCTTTTGCGTGTATTTTATGTGGCGGTAGCCGCTGTCCTTCATGAATATCTTTAATCAACCCTAGATCGAATTATTTTCTTGTGAGGTCGGCCAAAGGGGGAATGCTTGGTGACTCTTCCTTTTATTTGTTAAGCTAGGAGCTTTTTCACAACTTGAAATCGTCTTTGCGTGTTTCATTATGTTAATTCGTCGAGGCAGTTTATCGTTATTCAGGTTTCAACAATGAATTAAGATAGATTGTTCCATATATTAATAACGGTAATGAGCAATATAGCACCCGCTGAGACGCTCTCGCGAGTGCAGTTAGCGCGGATCCACGTGGTTATTGCAAACTGCACTGATATGCGATAATTGGTGGTTAAAGTAATGAGAGGCTTACTTTATTGTTTTTTTTCTTTATAGATAGAAATACCAAACAAGCAAACATATGATGGTAAGTGGTTACTAACGCCCATGGACATGTGTCAAGATAGGCTCAGAGGTCCGTTTCAGGCTGGCCACGGATGCGTTGACTTAAAGAATTATGTAGCAATGCCTCAAATAGTGAAGTATTTCGACTTAGATACTTAAGCAAAGACACCATGACACCATGGCACCGTCTCATATTCGGGCGACCTCGATGCGTGCTGGTGCGGCGGCCGAATCTGCGGAGGCTGTGAAGCGGCGCAAATATGCTGCTATTTCACAGAATTATATATTTGTGCCTTTCGCAGTTGAGACGATGGGACCGTGGGGACCAGAAGCGAAGCAATTTTATAAAGAATTGTCTTCGCGCTTGATTGAGACCTCTGGTGACCCAAGAGCTGGAGCTTACCTCGGTCAACAAATAAGTTTGGCCATACAACGAGGTAATGCTGCTAGTGTCTTGGGTACACTACCGCGGGGCAGCGATCTGGCTCATTTATTTTATTTATTATAGTTTTAGTTATTTTTTTGATTACTGTAAATATTTTTATTTCTATTTGTATTAATTAAACAATTAATTACAAATAAAACTCCGTATAAAAAATTAACTTGTCAATATATATATTAAAAATAAAAAGCAAAGACTGTTTTGTACATAAGGTAGAGCGGCAGTTACTTAGTGCAGATTTCACTTAAACTAATTTATATTGCAATTTCAAATCACGTTTTACGCGTATATCATAGAAGACAATGGTACAGTAGAACGTCACATGTAACTTTTTTGAAATACGTATTGGTTTATTGAATACCTGCGTCTAATAATAAACCGTTTAATGCATATACGCTACCGCTTATAACATGTAGCTGCAGCATGGTTGCCACGGTACACCGCAGCCGATGGTAACAGGGTTAGCTGCACGGCTGCCTGCACGCGATGCGACCATTATTTTGATAAATTAAGATATACCTGCATTATCATAATGGATTAAAATACCTATTTATTTTGTACATTAAATTTATTTTTCATTTAGTTTGATACGATCTTTGGGATTAGCGAGCGTTTTCTTTTCAACGCAAAACGCATTAATTTTGGTTTTATTAAAATTTGCTATCTATATGAAATGGAAATCCGTTAAGTAGTTATTATTAATGTTTTAGTAACAGTACCATACCTACTAGTATTCCGGATTCGAGGCCGTTGAAAGCTTCGAATTTGTAGTACGACATGGTGGCTCTTTATTCTTTCAAACGACTCGGGTTCGATCTTTGGATAGGTAAACGTCTAAATGAAGAATTTATTATTCGATTCTTAGCCTAAGAGTTAAGTTAAGAGATGCTGTATTTTGGTTTTAATTGTGTGGGTGGGTACCTGCTACTTCTATATTATAAAAGTACTCAATGCATTATGCACTATACCTTCTTCTTTATACCTTACCAGTCCACCACCACCACCAGTACCAGTGTGAAGGTGGTAGAACCCTTTGTGGTTCAACTCCGGCGGTACCAACGCCACACCTATTTCTACCTAATAACAACAGTGTTAGACTCTGCTGTGTTCCGGTTTGAAATGTGTGGTAAGGGAGACAGACTTTTCCAAGGCGTTCCAGCTTAGTCCTCAGGGGTAGCGGCACATCTGTGGCCGACCTCAGGTAGGAATATCTAATCCTATCTGGGGTTGATTACGTCCATGAGCGGCAGTAGCCACTTACCATCAGGAGGACTGTATGCTCGTCTGCTACTCCTATATTATAAAAAAAAGTCTTTATTTTAATTTATTGAAGCACTGAACAAATATGATGCAAGATTTTCAGATTGTACAAGAACACACATCGACCCACTTTTAATAAATAAATCCCAATTAATGACCAGTACGGCACATGTTGAGTAGAGCGACCCGTTACTCTACATTGCAGAGTTACTCGTTCACTGGCTGAACACGTAAGTGGAGTCCGATTGGTTTAAAACAGTTATTGTATTTATTTTATATATAAATAAAAGACATTAAATTATTTGACGACCCGCGTGGCGGAGCAGTCACCATGCCGGTCTGACGCGCAGAGGGTCCCGGGTTCGATCCCCGGCCAGACAGATTTCTAAATGATGAATTTAGATTTGTTTCTGGGTCTGGGTGTTTGTGTATTTGTCTCTGTGTGCGTCCTTAGCAACCACGATACAGAGAATCCTAGTGTGGGGCTGTGAGTGTAGAAAGCGTTTTATTTTTAATTAGAAACGTATTTCTTTAATACCTACTCATACAAAACTAAACCAATGTGGATAAATTGTCGTCAGAATTGATTAGGATTAATAATCGCCTATAAGAAGTTACAATCTAATTATTTTTAGGTGATACGAAATTCACATCGACTACTTATATGTAAAAGAGAAGACCAAACTTTTAATGACGGTGAGGTAAAATTTTCAAATTGTACTGGTGGTGTTGATCTACATTTAATAAATAAATCCCAATTAATGAACAATACAGCACATGTTGAGTGGAGCGACCCGTTACTCTACATCACGGATAACAGGGTTATTCGTCGGTTGGCTAAACACACAACTGGACTTCGATTGGTTTTGATCAGTTCCGAAACTATAAGAAATAGCGAAAAATGCTGAAAGGAGTTACGTGGCCGATTTTGATAAAAACTAAAACTACACCTATATTTTTTTTTATTATATTTCTCTAGCGGAGAATTGAATTGAATGGTCCATTTGAAAAATTCACCCTGTACAAGACGACCATGCGCTCATGTAAGGCGGCGACAATCGATTACGATCGTCGATTGTGGTTGTCGGCATGAACTGTCGCCCGTGTATTAGTTCAGTGTATTCAGTGTATATTGTCAGTGTATATTGTATTAGATCAGTGTTGTGTTCACAACACAACACTGATCTCGATCGCAGTTCGTACACAAAACTGCGATGCGACGTCGCATCGCAGTTTTGTGTACGAACCCTGAGCGGCTTACTTAAATCACAACCCATCTACGTAAGCAATGTTTTGTGTCGACAATGGATAGATGACCAATAGAGAGTGCCCAATCCGCAAACCGAGATTGAAAATTTCTTACGGGATTTGATTCTCTAGACGTCGTTATTTGATACACTTAGGTGTGTTGTTTCTTATTACCATAATTATCGTTCGTAGCGATCTAATCATATTCCAATATCCTGCTTTATATTGTAATTATGATTACTTATTGACGTTGACTAATACATAGTGGTGAAGGGGAAATTTTCTCATAATAAATTAAGTCTTCCGGTTTCCACTTGCACTTTTCTTGTGCGTTTTCTTAGAGAGTAAGGAACTGGGAAATACATAATGAATATTATCCGGTGTAAGAAAATCGTTATTATCTTGTGCGATATTTTAAATAAGTAATTTCAATGTATATGTCTTTAAAGTAATAAGTTAAAGCAATATAATTACTGACTTAGAAGGCCTCAACACATTTTACGTATTCCCAAAGGAATACCCTTTCATCGTAGCTTTACTAATAAAAGGCAAGGGACGGCAAAAAACATCCACCTCCGAGAGTAGAAATTCATAAAAATCAATGTTCAATAAAAATAACTCCTTTATACAGCCTATAATACCCACATTGGAGAAAAAGGAGTGTTTGAATAGCCGCCATAATAATATATTGCTATCTTTTGTATTCCTAGATAAATAAACATTTTCAGTCCAAATTTTGACGTGACAACGTCTTAAATTAGGTTGCGGCTGGGAGTCACTTATGAAAAAGTGTAACGCCCGGTAACGTTACGATGAGTCACCGAACGAGAGAGAGGCCCGCCGAATGCCTTGCGTCTCTCTCCCACTCAACTATGATCGGTCTGCCGCGCGCGCAGCACTAGAGAATTAGGCGCATTGAATCGGCGCATGCTTGTGTCTCTGTCTTTGTCTTTCTCGAACGTTCTTGGCGTTGGAAAAACAAGAAAGCGTCACAATACAAGTTCACACGTGTGGTTAAAGTATCGTCAGCTGTGTCTGTAGTGAAAATATGGAGTGCTTAGATTCGTCATTTATCATTTACAACAACTGTTAAAATTTGTGCAATTCTTATTTTCATTCAATTCCTTGTTCCTATTGTGCAATTTAATTATATTCATATCAATAAATATTCTACCGAGAAAAAGACGTTGTCACGTAAAATCTTCGCCCGTAAAACCGACTTTACAGGCAACCATTTTTTTGCTTGAGAAATCTTATATATAAAATTCTCGTGTCACAATGTTAGTTACCGTACTCCTCCGAAACGGCTTTACCGATTTTCACCAAATTTTATATGCATATTCAGTAGGTCTGAGAATCGGCTACTATCTATTTTTCATACCCCTAAATGATAAAGGTTGTTCACCCTTAACATTTTTTTTATTTATATGTGTCGCTTCGTGCTTACGTCATGCATTTTACAACGCTTCATGTACAATGTACATATGACTACTTTTTACACTCGTGTGCCAAGAATCTGATAGGCTTACCCCGATAAGACCTAAAAAATATAAATCAGTTCGTAAAGTACTTATACAACCTTGACATTTTCTTTCATTTCGTTTTAAGTTGTAAACATTTAGGCACGCCACTTTAAACTGCCCTTGAAGGTGGAAATCACGCTAAGGTATCAAATTTACCTTTAAAATACTTACATTAATTTAAAGGTAAGTATAAACTCCCACTATTATATTATAATTTCAAAATATACCATCAGCGTGGATTAGTTTAGCTTTCCTATCTTTTTACGACCATGTAGTTACACTAATTATTTCAAAATATTGCAACATGATCTTCCGGCTTCTACAGTCCAATTAATTGGTAATAAATTCAAAAAGTCGTACTTTTAAACGTTAAAAGTACGACTTAAAACGTTTGTAAATTTCAAATGTTAAAAGTTGCATTTACCCTTCATATAGGCTAGCAAAAGACGAAGAATGAGAAAACCGCGTATCGTGATCCTATTACATATTAAAATATACCAAATCCACAACAATATCAATCTAAAATCATACCCTTTCTACACTCACAGCCCCACGCTAGGATTCGCTGTATGGCACACACATAGACGAATACACCAACACCCAGATCCAGAACAGATATCTAAACGCATCATTAAAATATCTGTCTGGCCGGGGATCGAACTCGGAAGCCTTTGCGCGTCAAACCTGTATAGTGACCGCTCTGCCACGCGGGTTAGTATGTGTTTTTTAACCATACATTTAAAACGACATTACTAACTCACGCCATAAAATGTCAAAAATAGAAGATAGGAACACGATGAAACTGCATCGTGTAATAAAGGATAGAGCAACGCTGTTTTATAGTACTCTTGCAATGTAGAGCGACTGCGTAACATATCGTGTCATCGAAAATGTATACGATCGGGTATTTTCACAACGAACAACACATTCAGTCGAATGCGTAGTAATAAAAGTTGTCGCTAGCCGTGATACAAACGAAATAAACATCACTCAATCTCACTTCAAAGGCTCTGGTTGACGTTCTGATGAACGTCTAGATGAACCTAATTTTAAAAATTGTGTTACCATTCCTCATAGATTAGTAAAGATACTTCGCCGCCTTGAAATTGAATGAAGCCACAAACGGTTTATTAGTAAGTTCTTTTTTTTAATTCTTGACAAATAAAAACATTTTTAGAGAAAAATTACGAATAAATAACGAATACTGCGTAATTTACATAATAAATAAAAAATTATTTGAAATATTTCAGGGACATTTTAGCACGGAGACGTGGCATTATTTTTACGCAACTCTTTCAATTCTCAAAACTGGGTACTTACATATTAATGTTAGGATAGAGTTATCTTTACTAATCTATGCACGTTTTTCAAACACATAAAAAAATAGTGTAAACTAATAAATGTAAATTCTGTTTTAAGTACCTATTTCAGTTTAATTCTTTCACTCCACTGGGCCCAAGACAAGTTGTAAAGTTTAATTACCTAAAAAAAGGAAAAAAATAAATATGAACACACAAAAACAGAAAAATATACAAAAAAAAAATATTAAATGTATAAAATAATACAAAATGTAAATGTATTTGTGGTATTTACTTATTTAAATCTACTAGTATACGTTACATACTAGTGCCTACTACTTTTTTTTTACGAGGAAACCTTCAAGAGGTACCCCATGCCGTGGGAGCGACACGAGGTTATGTGGGATTCTTACCGCACTAAAACCCCCCCGGTGGCCATCCTCGGCGCTGCGTAGAGGACTCCGGGATCTCCAGATGAACGCAATCGGAGTCCTCTTAGCGCATTGCCCCGTCGGGCCCCGCCCAGTTGAGCTTGACATTCGTCACACGGTCTGGTGTGTACGACGGTATGCGACCACACATACAGCCGTCCGTCCCGGGGTCGCTGACGGGCGGTACGAGCTCCCACTCTTGCCACCCGCAACCCCGGAAGCCCGCTTTTAGTCGCCTCTTACGACAGGCAGGGATACCATAGTCCTATTCTACTCCCGGGAGTAGACTCCGGACTACAGGGACGAAGTGCCTACTACTACTTACTAATCATAGGAGTACTACGCTACACACAAAAGAACACCAACATTCACAAAATTTAAGCATACAATTTTATTAATACTTGAAAAAACACCTTTATAAATAAATTTTTTCGAGAGAGCTTTTAATTTCTATATTTTAACAGCCAAGTTAGCAATTTAAATACTATTTTTAAATAGTGCACCGTAACATTTTAATTTTAAGTACGTAATAACGTCAACGAAAATTTTAAGTAAGATTAAAAGCTTTCTAGCTTAAATATTTTTATTTCAGCTTGCATCAAAGAACTATAAAAATACAAGAAGATTTTTTTCGTGTTTTTACCTGATAATAGTAATATCATATCATACCGTACATAACGTAACAGACTTGAAAACAAACAGAGTCCTTCTACCCAAAGGTAAATACTGCACCCGAAAACTAGTTTGAAATGCCTCATAATACCTTTGGACCCTTGAAACTAAAATAATCTCAGGCATTTTAAGGCTTATCTCAGTTATAAGCACAGTACAGTTAAGCTTACTTTTAGGCCTTAAAAAGCGTAAAGCCCCCGCAGTCAAATTGCAATACATTTCATCACTACCTCAATATACATTTAAATATTAACCTTATATATAAAAATCTCGTGTCACAATGTTAGTTACCGTACTCCTCCGAAACGGCTTTACCGATTTTTACCAAATTTTACCTATATGGTTATTCAGTAAGTCTGAGAATCGCCTACTGTCTATTTTTCATACCCCTAAGTGATAAGGGTTGTTCACTCGTAACATTTTTTTATTTATATGGCAACACAACCTTTGCCGGGTTTTTAAATAAAATCTCAATCCAAAATGCGACAATAATCCAAACTTTCATATTATCAAGCGCGGGAAATAAATGACATTTCCAACTACTGACAGCGATAAATAATGCACGTAGAACAAATTGCAGAACACAGAACTCCCGTACTATATTATCTTGATTTTAAAAACAGCGTGCGAACGAAATACATTATTTATGAACGGAGCTTAAAATAATTCAGGAGTTTAAACTTCAAACGAATGCGGAAAAGGATCTTTTTGACTTAAATTTGGGTCACATACATGCATTTTTATCATGTTTCTTTGTGGACAATGCGTATAAAGGTTTTGAAAGGTAAAATGAGTATGGTTTTAGAAGGTACCACGGCCATACTTATCTCTAGCGGGAAGTAGTTCTTGCATTTCGGTGAAAGAGTGTAGATGCCGGTTGATTTTTTTTTTTTTTTTTATAATATGAGAATAGCAGACGAGCATGCAGTCCACCTGATGGTAAGTGGCTACTGCCGCCCATGGACATCTGTAATCAACCCCAGATAGGATTAGATATTCTTACCTGAGGTCGGCCACAGATGCGCCGCTACCCCTGAGGACTAAACTGGACCGCCTCAGAAAAGTCTATCTCCCTTACCATACCCTTCAAACCGGAACACAGCAGCGCCTAACACTGCTGTTATTAGGTAGAAATAGGTGTGGTGGTGGTGCCGCCGGAGTCGAACCACAAAGGATTCTACCACCTTCTAATTTATATATGAGGCGACCAATCTAGACTTTACGCTTCCGTGATCGGTTTGAGACAGAACCACTATTCTATTATCATCATCATCATCAGCATCAACCCATTACTATCCCACTGATGGGCACTGGTCTCCCCTTAGAATGAAAAGGTTTAGAACATAGTCCACCGCGCTGACCAAACCCTCACATATATTCGAGAACTGTTTCATTTTATAAGTTGTTTCAGATAGACACGTTTTTATGCGAAGTCTTGCTTCACCGTTAAAGCAAGAGATAATTAATGTGTAATAAGCTCTTAACTTGATCAGAGGCCTGTGATTTGAACTCGACCAAGAGGCTGAGTTTCTTAACCGCTTGGCTATCACTGCTTTTTTTCACTTCCTATCAAGTAATGATAGTAAGTTGACCCCGACTGTATGTTCGTTTCTCATTTTTTATCGATTGGACATTTCTTGTTTTAAATTAGGTCACATACATCTTCACCGTGTGAAGTTATGTTCCTTTGTGGACTACGCAACAAGACGGAAACAAGCTTTGCGTCACAAGAGGCCGTATTTGCACACTTTGTTTATTCAAAGCTCCCGTTGTCCCCCATTACGGCGTTGTGTGCGAAACAAGGTACAAGCTTAGAACATAGAAATTATAGACAACGCCGATGAAAAATTGTAACCGTGGGTCTAATACAAAACATGTAATTATTATGAAGAAAAGTCTATATTGCTTAAAAATAATTAACTTAAAAGGAAAGTAATGTAGCGTATGTCACTCACGATTATTTTAGACTAATCCTAATAATAATGATTTTAACATACATATTGTGTATGTTAAAATCCGTCAAGCTATTTGGGCTACGGCATGCCAAAGGATGAAATGTACAATGACATACATGTATGGTATATATATTTATACTATATGTTCATAGGCTCGAAAAATAAACCTCCGCAGTAAGGTAATAAAAGTAACTTTTTCAGTAAAAAAAATGGTTGCCTGTAAAGTCGGTTTTACGGGCGAAGATTTTACGTGACAACGTCTTTTTCTCGGTAGAATATTTATTGATATGAATATAATTAAATTGCACAATAGGAACAAGGAATTGAATGAAAATAAGAATTGCACAAATTTTAACTATAGAAATATATTTTGTTTAGTCTCTAGTGCTGCGCGCGCGGCAGACCGATCATAGTTGAGTGGGAGAGAGACGCAAGGCATTCGGCGGGCCTCTCTCTCGTTCGGTGACTCATCGTAACGTTACCGGGCGTTACACTTTTTCATAAGTGACTCCCAGCCGCAACCTAATTTAAGACGTTGTCACGTCAAAAACGCAGCTTAGTATGATATGAGAAATAGGTAAGAATATTACGTTGTGAGAAAATCATTGTATTCAAATCGAAACAGATTTTTACGTACATTTGCAATTACCAAAAAAAGCAGCCGAAACGGCATCTAAACGTAAACCTACATTACTAGTACGGTGTCTCGTTGGGAATGTTTTATATTCTAAGGTTCTTCCTTCCGTTCCTTCGTAAGTCTCAAGTGCGTGCACTATTGACTAAACCCAACACTTCACACTTTTCAGGTGTTCATGATGAAAAGAATGTTATTCCAGTTAAAACACGTCAGTATTCATTTAAAATCCTTTTGTCTAGGCACAAAAGGAAGCAGTTACTGAGAAAAATGATGTTTTCTATGTTTTGTTTCACTTTGCTTGAATTGAATCAAATTGACATAGATAAAAAGAGTTCCGGATTATTTTCAAAAGAATTAAAAATAATACATACCATATTTTTATAACTTGACACTAGATTTCCAAAAACATTTTAATGCTAATACACATTGAACACACAAAAGTATGTTAGGCGAGTTTAATAAGAACGGTTACTAGTTACAGCAAAGTTTAATATGATGGACGCCTCAAAATGGCGATAATTGCTTTTACCGCCATGATAATGTGTAGCAAATGAAAAGCTTTTTTGAGAAGATTACGATAAACAACACGTGACTAAAACTTGTTTTGAAAAAATGTTTCAATATAAGGTATTTGTGAAAATGTCAATTTTTTAATGTCCCTGTGTACACAAATTTATAAATTAAACAAAAATAAATAAATTAATGATATAACTTTTGGGCTACCGTAAGTGCTTAGCGAGCATTAAATTAAAGTAACATAATATAGCTCATGATAGTTAATAATATGCAAATCTGAAGCCCATTATTCCTCCACGCTGTCTTATTGTGGACAAAGGACACCTTGGATGCCGGCCAGCGAATACATTATCCTTATCAACCACTTGCTGTTCTGCGCGCGTTTTACTCGCTTTATCATCGCTATTTATGATCTAAATAATACAAAGATTGTCCGCTGGACGTTGTATGTCATTATCAACTTTCACTGACTGATTGACAAACAATACTACACAGCATAAGGTTTTAGAAATTAAAAAGAGTGAAGAAAAACATCATGAGAAAACCTATAAAGATGAAAGATGTCTAGATGAAAAATTGAGTCTTCAAAGGTGTATGGAGTTGAGGAGTGTAGTGTGTACTTATTCGCGCTTAACCAACACGGTAGACTTAAGCCTGAGCCCCTCTCACTCTAAAAGGAGATCAGTGGTCGGTATTGGTACAAAAATTGGTTGACGATAAATACATAAGTAGTACCTATTTATCACATTTTTAAGCATTACACATATTCCAGTACAAGTAACAGCGAAGCTTTTCTCGCGTCCCTTATATTTCTTCAACGGTAAAACATAGATACGAGTATGTTCTTTAGTGATGAGACACATGGCTAAATCCTAAATGTCTATAGAAATTCACGTATTGACTGCTCTTTTTATCGAAAACGGCCCTCTTTTATCAGGCTACAATAGGGGCCGGATATTCTTCTTCAATTTTGATATGTCGTTTTATTCCTTTACGATATTCGCTTGTATAGCACAAAGGAAATTTAGTGTTGATGTGTTTTCTCTTCATTTACTCTGTCTAGAATTGTTTTTGTGTAATAGAAGTAAACTTACTTAACTCAGGTTATGTTATGTTTTTTTAATTGATTTAATATAAAAAGGCATATTTAATAAATAGGAGATCGATTTATAGAGAAAACAATGATTTAAAGAGCTTTCCTTTATTTTTTTTATGACAACCATAGACAGCCGTGCCGGGCGTAGAGTGGGGTATCTCTATATATCTGATTGAAATGCTTTTAAACGCGAAGCGAAAAAATTCCAAGCCTTTGTTTAAAATTTAACTGCGCGGCAATTTTAGGAGGCGGCAATTTTTTTGCCGACCTATTCCTGCAGGGGCAAATTCAACTTGCAAGGCGTCTAAAGCCCACACTACATCATGACAAAAGGCTATTTATAGGAATAAAATCCATCTAAATAGGGTTTATTTCATAGAATAATTATATCCTTTGTATTTCTTAGTTCTTTTGTCAAAGAAAACTGCCAATGTTTTGCCTCCATCTAGAATAACAAACACTAGATTCATGAATAACTTAATTAAACTTAGCTGAAAACGTAATGGATATTATATGAACCGTTTTCTTTGTGGAGCTTTCGAGATATTTTAGTGTACTTAGTGTAAAGGAAAGTTAAGATAGGTTAAAGACACTTAAGTTTTGATTAACTTACGCCCTTTAGTATTAAACATTCTTACTTTTGCGTACCAAAGTTCAAAATTTAACAATTATTTTCTAGAAAAATTAAAGGACACAAATTAACTTCTTATCTAATTCTTCTCCATAACGAAACACCTTTTGAAGTGGTGGTAGTTGTATTGACATTCAAAAAGTGCTCTGTAAAGAACCTATTTTGAATAAAAAAAATGATTTGATTTGATTTTGAACTCTTGAACATTAAAAGCTATTTTTTATATAAATTATAAAAAGTGGGAAGCATATCTTAAGTCCACAGGATAGTGGTCCACTTAATAAATTTTATGATGACAACAAATTGATGTTTTGTCTGTATTTTCAAAATTTGTCATTTCATTAAAAATATGTATAAAGTCAATATAAACGAAGTATGTGAATAAGTAATAACTCTCTAGAAACAAAATGTAAATGATAAAGAAACGCTTCATAACAGCAAATAATCCAGCCATACGTTTTAACAATCTGAAATCAATATTCAAACCTCTCACTCCCTTAGCCACTTAGATCTAAACTACATCAAACGTGTTCCGTCTAAAGAAACCCAGTTCAGTATCAATGATATGCAAGCGAATTAGCTGCAACGGTGTTTGAATCAGATAATGCATCCAGTTGACTAGCCGAGGTCAGTAGCACAACTGAACCAGTCTAACTATCGCCAGCTTTCCTATTACATTTTCTGATTCAGTAACGGTTCTTCTAAGAAATTGCTCTAAGATACCTATTAATACCTCATTGGTAGATAAACCTTACACGGTTTGGTTAAGTGCTGGATAATGCAATATACGAGTATGACAAGGTAACAGTTAACTTAGTAATTTATAGGTGGAGTAAGTTTCTAGTACAATGTTAAGTTCAAATACATTGAACATACCTCAAAATTATTTTTGTCTTTTCTAATAAAATACATTTTGTGTGAATTCTAATTCGTGTGGGGTTTTTGTGGAAAAATACGACGGTTGGACTCTGCCATCTTCAATGATATATTTCATTGTATGCAAAATATTGTTTAGAATAAAGCCCAAAAAGAAAGAAAATATGTAACAAAGAATAAAAGAAACAATGAAAGATTGAAAAAAGGAAATATTTAATAGAAAATAAATAGTATAATAGTAACTATGAAAATTAAACAGTAAAATACAAGAAATTACGTATGGCACTATACCTAATTTTATTTTAACTTATTCTTATGTATATTAACTGTACTAGCAAAAAATTGTACACGTATATTAGATTACATTTAATAAATAATACGAAACATCTAAATTTAGGCGTAGACCGCCTTAATTCCGTATTGTAGGCCGGTCTTACAGCTACGTAGAGAATGAATTGTATCGTCAAGACGACTCAAGCGTCAATTTTACGATCGATTAGAAAACTCGTTACAACTTTGCGAATCCTTTGTCGAGTTGCGAAGAAAAGGACATTAAATCTGTAAAGGTTTATAATTAAAGTTACTGAAAACCTTAATGTAAATTTTATGTATATTTGTAGAAGTTTTGGAAGTGATGTTTAGACTTGCATATTCTGTTTCGGTTTAACTAAAGATTAGGTATAAATATTATAATAGATTCTGAGAATATCTACTTCTTAATGTTTAATTAATTTATTCCTTTATTTTAATGTTTAACTCTAATTAATAAAATTGTAAATATTTTCAAACGTAGTCATCCTCCTCTTTAACCGCCCACACAAAAGCTGTCTGTTTGGGTCTGCTTAGCTCCTCTATTAGGTTTTACTACTTACTATAACATTACATTTAAAAATATATGAATAAAAAATTCGAGGTTTAAGAATATTGACAAAGATGTCGCAAAGCAATAAAAAAATTTTAACAAAAAAATAAAACCGACTTCTATGTCACTACAAAGTAAAAAATAATTGAAATAAATGTTGGTTTAGTACATATTTCTGAAGTCGGCGCTCAATATATTTCGTTTGATAACAGCGTAAACAGCGTGTCCAATATGAGCGCCGACTTCAGAAATATGTACTAAACCAACATTTATTTCAATTATTTTTTACTTTGTAGTGACATAGAAGTCGGTTTTATTTTTTTGTTAAAATTTTTTTTTCACCCTTTTTAGTGATGATATGGTAACGTTTGTATTAATATTATGTAAAATTGTATAAAGGTGATCATGAATAAAGGTAAGGTCTGAATTCATACGGATTGGACCCACCCGCTCGCAGGGCGCTGCCGCGCCCTTCTCGCTTAGTTTTATATTGTCTTATATGTTCCAACCTAACCTAACCAATTCAATACGAAACACTATAGGCGAGGCTTTATGAGATACTAATTATTGGCTAGGTTAGGTAGGAACAGATAAGTAAATAAATCAAACTAGGTGGTAAAACTCTGCGAGTGAACCGGTCCAATTTACCTTAATTCAATAGTTAAAAAAAGAAAAAGGAGTTGAAGGTCAAATTTTTCATCATATGTCTCTGTCTAGCAACTTCATTACAACAAATGTATATTCTATATACTTTACATGGGAGGCACATCTGCATCATCAGGATTGAAGAATTGAAGGTCATATCTTCCATCATATGTCTCTACTCATGACCTCATCATATATTCGTAAGCTCCAAATGCCTAACTTGTATGATTGAGGCAGGAGGCACTTCTGCATTATCAGAGTTGAAGAGTAGAAGGTCAAATTTTCCATCATATATCTCTACCTATCAACCTTATTGAATATTCATAAGCATCAAATGGCTAACTTGTATGGTTGAGGCAGGAGGCACCTCTGCATTATCAGAGTTGAAGAGTAGAAGGTCAAATTTTCCATCATATATCTCTACCTATCAACCTTATTGAATATTCATAAGCATCAAATGGCTAACTTGTATGGTTGAGGCAGGAGGCACCTCTGCATTACCAGGGTTGAAGAGTTGAAGGTCAAATTTTCCATCATATCATGTTAACCTAGATACTCAATGTTCATTTTAAGTTTCATGAGAATTGAGTGGGCAGAAGGTAAGTTGTCATAAAATATGTAAAAAGCAGGGGTAGTGATGATGAGTTCCACCCCATAACTTAAATTCTAATCATCAGAGCATACTAATGTTAAGGTAGGAAAGTACCGCAACGAAACTCCCTTTCATATGAAAAAAAGAAAATTAAAATTGGTTAAGAAATACTCGACTTATTCAAGTTTATATGAAATCGGGTTTTTCCAATTTTCCGGGAAAACTGGCGGAAATTTTCAAATTTCCTCGAAATGGGACCCCCTGTGAAACTAGCCACATACAATGGTGTATGAATCATGTCGATCGGTCGCGGCATCGTGAAAAAATCGCCGAACAAACATAAAAAAAAAAAAAAATAACCTCCTAATAAACCTCCTCCTTTTTTGAAGTCGGTTAAAAACTCCAAGTAACATTTCGAAACCTTTAACAAAAATCAATCATCTTATAATACAAGAGGGCGGAAGCACGCGTAATTTAGGCCCTCCATTACCAAAGGAAATAAGCCTAACGCTAACGTAAGTTAAGTAACAAATGCAATTGAAAGTTGGGGTCAATGGATGCGCGCTGGACCGTGGCTGACCCGCTTCCACTCCGCTGG
This sequence comes from Epargyreus clarus clarus, assembly GCA_014595695.2. NCBI lineage: Eukaryota > Metazoa > Arthropoda > Insecta > Lepidoptera > Hesperiidae > Epargyreus > Epargyreus clarus. The sequence continues at coordinate 1,818,026 of JACTTY020000016.1, read as the reverse complement.
AGTCCTATTTGTCTATTATTAGGGTTCCGTACCCAGAAAGTAAAAACGGAACCCTATAACTAAGCCGCCGCTGTCTGTCCGTCTCTCACAGGGCTATCCCTTGAACCGTAAAATATAGACACTTGACTTTTACAGAGTATGTGTAACGGTGGGTGCTATAACAACAAATACTGAAAATAAAAAAATTGAATTTAAAAAGGTCCCCATACAAGAAACCGCTATTTTTCATTGTTTTTCGTTTTATTTATTGAACCGTAATAGGTAGACAGCTCAAATTTAATAGTACATTTACTACCATGCCTACTGTAATAACAATTCATTAAAATGAAATTAATTAATGAACATTTTGTGGTACGGGACCCTTCGTGTGGAAGTTTGACGCACTTGACCAATTATTTTTATAGTAGTTGATACGATAACGTTTGATTCGCGCGAATAACGTTTAATACATGCATCACTCGCGTACATTGTTATGTATGCGTTATATTAAACGCTGATGTGGGATAGTTATTATCTAGGGCGAGCGTTTAGTATACATTTGTTGCAAGTTATCGGCCAGCTGGCTACATTTGTACATCAGATGTTGATGGCTACATTTGTACGCATGATTTGTACATCATGCTTATCAGGCATATCAATTATTGATATGCCTGATACGCATGCAGTCCATCTATTATGCTAAAAAACATGCCGAAACCGTATACATGTTAGCCGCTGTGGGTTCAAACATTATTTACGTTTTTTATTTACTTAGAGCCTATAGCTGTACTTAACGTAGGGGCGTCATCACACATAATAACACAATGAAAACACTAAAATTATGTTCCGAAATCACCTGTGCCAAATATTACGATGATTGATAGATCGTATGTCCCTTTACTATCTCCATTACATTGAAACTTGAAATTTAATTATAAGTAGTAAAATTAATTATTAAGTAGCGCGTAATTATTTTAAAAACAAACCTAACTGCTTAAAACTTGTAGCATAACATTTTACTCCATAATATAGACGATTCTAACCACTCCTCATGTATTAAAATTCGTAGAGCGGTTTGGGCTGTTGAGCGTGCAAAGAGGAGACAGATAGATAAATAGTTTTTTTTTATAATATAAGAGTAGCAGACGAGCATGCAGTCCACCTGATGGTGAGTGGCTACTGCCGCCCATGGACATCTGTAATCAACCCCAGATAGGATTAGATATTCCTACCTAAGGTCGGCCACATATGCGCCGCTATCCCTGAGGACTAAGCTGGAACGCCTCGGAAAAGTATGTCTCCCTTACCACACCCTTCAAACCGGAACACAGCAGCGCCTAACACTGCTGTTATTAGGTAGAAATAGGTGTGGCGGTGGTGCCGCCGGAGTCGAACCACAAAGGGTTCTACCACCTTCAAAATACATAGATAGATAAATAGTTTTTTTTTATAATATAAGAGTAGCAGACGAGCATGCAGTACACCTGATGGTAAGTGGCTACTGAATACTCTTTATTGCAACACTTACAGTTGAATTTAAATAATAGCAAAATACATACACATGTCAAACAGTAAGCAATAGGCGGTCTTATCGCTAAGTAGCGATCTCTTCCAGACAACCTATGCATGAAAATGAAAAGAGAGACAAGCGAAGAAAGAAGGATAGTGTGCGCGAAGTTAGAGAAGGAATAGGCTATGAAGGACAGGATACATGTAGTATATTAGTGTTAAAGCAATAACAGAAGAGCAATAAGAAACATACATACCTACATGCCATTTTACTTTTTACATACGCTCCAAAAACATTACCCTCCGCGGTTAAAATATAACAATAGCACTCTGATGCCTTTCTAAAGTTATGATAATTACATCAGCATTTAATACAAACGACCCCATTCGTACTTTTTATACTTAACCCACAACATTTAACTGAATTATACATTCACTGAAACATTTAACATAATCTGCATTTTTATTGTGGTCATACTTTGTTACAATAAAATTTCTATGCCTTATCTTTATGAAAAAACGACGTAAAATTTTAAAACACGTTTAACTTCGCCGCTTTTCTGGTTATAAAATGTAATAGCGCGTTTTTCCCTCGCAAAATATATTACGCTGTACTCCAAAAATCTGTTCAAATTTTCAGCATCGCACCGTGAAGTGATGAAACTGCGGAATTCTAATTTGGATCATAAAAAAGCCGTGGTATGCAATGCCTACATTTTCTATCAAATATAGACTATAAACCACGTAGGAATATGTCTGTCATATTGAACAAATACTGCAGTCGCTATAATACAATTAATAACTAATTTCTTTCAAATTTTATCGCAATGCTTACATATCCAGTAAAAGATTCTTGGGTACGGAACCCCAAAAAAGGTTGTGTTGTTACGCGTGTACGAGTTTTGGGAGTTAACACGAGGGTGACAATGAGAGAAGGTCCTTGACGACGTAGGCTACAATCAACAACAGTCGTCTACATAAACGATCTGTTGTATGTTAGGTCCCTATTTTTCGTGGGGACACCCTTGATGGGTTCCTCTCAGCTGCGGAGGCAGCAGAGAGGATATGCCGGACTCCGGAGGATATAACCGGCTAAAGCACCACGGTGTTCCTCTGGACGTCTTTTGTCGGGACCACGGGTACGGTAATAGCACTCGTCAGCGATCCCGATGTATGTAACCTAACAACAATTTAATATTTACGTTTATTCATGATTATTTCCTATTTCTCATTTGAGACCAAACCCCTACTGTAGATATATTTATCTATGTCGTGCGACACCACATGTTTTATCTATGTGATGACTTTTCTTTGGTATTGCCCGTATCTCTCCAAAGTCCAATGTGAACGAACCCTAATAAAATGTTGGGACAAATCACAATCCCGACGACCAGACGACATACGTACATACGTGATCTAGATTTATGTTTTAACCCAAAATAAAGTAGGTACATTTTTTGGAATAAACCATTTATAAATTCGACAGCAGATTATCGGATAAGAATATTAATCGATTGATATTTATTTTGCTGTGGTTTAAATCCCTCCCTCCATCCCTCTTTGAGACCCTTAGGGATGTGACGACTAATAAAAAACTAAATAATATAAAAAATCAAATTTAATTAAATTCAAGTTAACGAAAAAATAAAACATCAAGTTCGGATCGATTAATTAATTAATGGCCGATTGTTTTTGCCGACCACTCATTTAAAAAATCTGTTATAAAAATTAGTAGAAAAAAATATTTTTATTTTTGACGTCCCGAGAGACCCGTGCCCTGTAGTGGGACATCAATTAATTGACAAAGATTAATTTTGCCGTACCACACCGCCTATATTATTATACCGAAAAATATAGCAAACGATAACACTAAAACAACATGGGAAAACACCCCAACATTGCACGCAACTCGCGCCTTCATATCCATTTGCAAAACTACCCTCGCCTCCGTATCTATTGCACGACTCGAGATAAGAAATAGAACCAATCTATGAAACTACGTGCAACGAATCTACGTACGAGACATCGTAGTCGTATGTACATCCAATAAGAAGCTGTCTGTATACCGTACGATACCGTGAAGCAGTAGTTACGATATGTGATAATGAAAATGTTACTTTTACCGGATTGTGGAGGGCAATGTTTTTCGAGCGTATTTATGTATTTAAGTCTCGTTCTTTGACACCCCCTACAACCCAAAGATTTGATGGATTATAGCTTAATAATAAGAGGTGGTTTTTTATTCGTCTTTGTTGTCATCGGGTTCGTTGTCATTCAAATGGCCGAGTACCCATAGGCTATATTTTAGCCCACCATGCTGGCTAAGTACGGATTGATACGCATAATATTTTTTGAGAACTTCAAAAATTAAATTTTTGGTGCAGATTTCCTCGTGATGTTTTCCTTTAACCGTAAAATGTAAATAGCAGATACGCATATCCTAAGAAAAATCAGAAGTGCGCTCCTAGAATTCAAATTCAGAACCTCGGACTCGGATATTTTATCTTTTTTAACCGTTTTATCAGAAACCTGAGTTTCTCAAGTCGCGCCTAGACAGGCTAGCTAGTAACAATATTAATTTCTTTGTTTGTCTGTGTTTCACAATAGGCTGCAACAAACGGACTTTGCAAAGAAAATCCAATTTCATAAAAGCCCTTAGGGTACACACTAGAGTTTTATTTGCGCGGCGTGTCATGGCAAACAAGGTTTTTTAATTAACTCAGTTCAGCCGTGGAAATGAAAAAGTTTTATTTGTCAAGCTTGATTAAACAAGGCAGTCCGCTGTCAGTGTATAAGCGGATTTTTTTGGAATGAATAGGAATGAGGTTAAAAGGTACGCATTTTATATGGTGTTAAGTGGATCCTAGTAATCTTAGTATGAGTTTTTACGTTTTTGTTTTTGTTTACGTATTTCCCACATATTTCCAATCAGTTCTGATATAACCCGCTAGGGGCGCTGATTGGAAATGTATGGGCAAATACGTAAACAAATTCAAAAACAGTCATTTTTGTAAAAACGTAAAAAACTCTTACTAAGGGTACAGTATTGAAAACGGCGCTTTCTACAGTCATAACCATGGACATATATAGACGAATACACAAACACACAGACCTAGAACAGAAATATAAATAAATCATTCAGATGTATCAGATGTATCTAACCGAGGATCGAACCCGGAATGCTCTGCGCGCAGACCGGGCGAAGGCGCCGGTCGTCAAATACATATATGAGACGGCTACCTTAGTTTTCTTAGTTCTGTAGTGTGGAAACCCATCTTTGATTGGATTATATAGAGCCCCTGTTTTAGATGGAGTAGGTTACACATGTCCATGGGCGGCATTTAATACAGAGTGAAAATACAAAAAAAAAATCAAAATAACACAGGGGTTCTATTTAAAGTTTGTCACAGTTACATTCACTGTCCTGTATCAAGTCTAATTCGGAATGTATATTAACAACCCTTCAACTTAGAATACGGAAGAACAAATACTTACTTGCTGATAACTAAATAAATCGGCAAGAATTCCACCACCGTAATCCCACCGTGTTTATTTTTACCCGACATACATTTATTGCGCTAAATACAAAACTAAAATACACGTTAAGAGCCCAAGTCACTACAAACCTCAAGGGTACAGTCAAATGTACGCCTGCACTTAAGAACTACCCTTAGCGACCAGTATAACTCCAACTCAGCGAAGCAGCGTCATGCTCCATAAAGCCTCTCACGAAAAGAGACTTTTACCCTACAACAGTAAGTGGCAGTAAAATGCAGATCTGAAATATTTCTAGCGGAATGACAACTAAGGGGGATGCCACACGAAAAACCGCTCACGCCAACGACAGGCAATTATGGTCGTTGACGACACGCGGTGACAGTCGACGACAATTCACGACTGTCGTCAACATATATTATAGGATATATAAGTAGCAGACAAGCATGTAGTCCACCTAATGGAAGCGGCTTCTAGACATCTGTAATCAACCCCATGGTGTGTTTCCTACTTGAGGTCCGCTACAGATGCGCCGCTACTCCTGAAGACTAAGCTGGAGTGCTTTGGAAAATTATATCGCCCTTATCACACGCTCCAAACTAGAACACAGCAGCGCTGACCACTGCTATTATTGGGCAGGAATAGTTCACCGTTCACCTCACTGTCGCTCATGTGATACCTCCCTTATTTGACCTGTTAGCATCTTGAAAGACTGTGCCCAGCCGTGGGACGGTAATGTGTTAGTACACGAAGTCCACACATCATTTTGGACATTACATTTCTACTAATTTGCTAAAATAATCTCTTAATAAAGGACGGAGGTGTAGAACTAATCCAGGGATTTGCACAATTTTCCAGTACCTTATATTCGTTTCCATTAACCAGACCTTTTGTCTGACAAAGGGAAATTTAATCATTTATTTAATTACGAACTGTGCCCGTTTCATCTGTATTTAAGAGTATAAATACATTGGAAATTACATTGGTTTTTTTTTTCGCGGAACTATTTATTTTTCTAAAACAAAATTAGCTAAAGTAAAAGTGCCGTCGGAATCAGTTCAGTCACCTTGGAGATTAGCCGAAACAAACAGACAGATGGATTGACGAAAAAAATATTTTCATGTTATAGTACCCTATAAGTATGTGCACTTCCATATACGATTGTTAAACCTGTAACCTGTAACCTGTAAACACACATTTTATTTGACCTTTTTTTATATAACATAAGAGTAGCAGACGAGCATGCAGTCCACCTGATGGTAAGTGTGCTACTGCTGCCCATGGACATCTGTAATCAACCCCAGATAGGATTAAATATTCCTACCTGAGGTCGGCCACAGATGCGCCGCTACCCCTGAGAACTAAGCTGGAACGCCTTGAAAAAGTATGTCTCCCTGACCACACCTACCTAAAAACAACAATTACACATTTATAATACGATCGATACACATTTATAATATAACTTTCGAACAGAGAATGACATCCCATTCTCAAAACATTACGTCGTAAATGTAGTAGCAAATATTTTATCCCGTATAGTTGAGAACTACGAGTTCCCACGGGAGTAATGACTTTGAAAAGATAAGCCAACGACGTCTACTAAACATTATACTCTACATTTGTTCACGATAATATCTGTCTATTCGTTTTATGACGTAATATCCGGTTCCCTTTAATCTATTTCTATTTTATATAGAAGAAAAATGTTCTATCTAAAATTTTACGCCAATATTTTGCCTGCTTATACGGTCAAATGAAAGTTATTTGTACCACACTAAGTTGTAAATTATTTAATTTTAGCTTATATACGGTTTACTTATTATCATTATGTCAAACACAACAAATAAAAATATACATTTTTGCTCAATAGAAAAAGCAAACAAGCATGCAGTACACCTGATGTTAAGTAGCTACTGTTGCGCATGGACACCTACAATGACTACCCCGTACAAGACCAGATTCCCAACTGAGGGTGGCATGCGCGGCTATCCTCAGAAATAAGCCGGAATGCCTCGATTGTATGACTCCCTTCAATCCAAAACACAGCAATGCTTGACACTGCTTTTATAAGTCAGGAAATAAGTAACGGTGGTGCCACCGAAGTCGAACCACAGAGGGTTCTACCACCTACCAAATCACATGAAAATAATTAATAAAGTAAGGTTTTGAATACAATCATATTTTCAAATCAAATCAAATCAATTTTTTTATTCAAAATAGGTTCTTTACAGAGCACTTTTTGAATGTCAATACAACTACCATCACTTCACAAGGTGTTTCGTTATGGAGAAGAAGCGGCGAAAGAGACTCCATAACACACATCTTTTAAAAAATGTTTTTTACAATGTTAAACTTAACCTAATGGTACATGTGGAGCTGAAACCACTTCAGACCACACCGTTTTGTCAGTCAAATAATCACTTAGTTTATAGTACGCTTTTTTACATAGCGTTTGTTAAACGTCATGTTTGAACTTTTTTTCTGTGAGATTCAAAATGTGGTCAGGTATTTTATTGTAGTAGCGAATACATTTACCCATGAAAGATCTAGCCACCTTGCATAATCTATGTTTAGGAATTGCTAATTTATTTCTATTTCTAGTATTAAAGTTATGGTGGTTACTATTTTTTTCAAACATATCAGTGTGTTTTCTTACATACATAATATTTTCATAAATGTATTGACTATGCGCCGTCAATATATTAATAGTGGGAAACAGTTCTCTCAGGGACTCACCACGTCGCAGACTATATATTGACCTTATTGCTCTTTTTTGAAATATTTGTTTATAAAACTACCACTCTCGTACAACTTTTACACTCGTTGCCAAAACGATACAAGGTCGTTTGGGTATACAAACGTAATTCAGACTGAAACGATAAATAATAATAAACCAATTTTCACAGCTGTCAAAACTCTCGATAACTCAAAGGCAATTTCGTATAGAATATTCATTTTACACTTAATTCGAGGTAAATAAAGGTATTGAATATTTATTAAAAACTAGCTGACCCGGCAAACTTTGTACCGCCTCAAAATCTATTTATCAAATATATTTCATGTATAATATAGCCATTCGAAAGGTGAAATATTTTTTAAAATCGGTCCAGTAGTTTTTGAGCCTATTCATTACAATCAAACAAACAAAGTTTTCCTCTTTATAATATAAGTATAGATTAAGACGAAAGTACGCTACTATATTCTAGATTTTATTTATTCGTTCGTTATATAACCTTTTTTGTTTGATTAATTTTTTATCAATATTTAAAAAATGTACCGTACATTTTTTATTTCCCTGTATGAACATTTTCTTCAACACTTAACTATTTTTTGATAAGTCGTTTTCATTGAGAGTCTCTGATACATAAAAAAATATCTGAGCTTTGTGTAAGAAATAATAACATTTTATTAGTGAAGCTAAGCACGAGATAGCTCGTTTTATTGTCGTCATGCTTTCATAATCCTTAGAATATATAGAAGACGAATAGAAATATAGATACGTATTGTATATAACGTATAGAAAACAAATCTATGCTCCTATATTAAAATTAAACAAGGACATACCGATCTAAAAATAAATATATCATATCATCACACGAAAGTATATTATACTATACAACTTATATAACGAGCTTTTTCCCGCGGCTTCGCTCGCGAAGTAATATTTTCATCCCCTATTTTATCCCCTTGGGGGTAGAATTGATCAAAATCCTTTCTTAGCGGATGACTACGTCATAATATCTACCTGCATGCCGAATTTCAGCCCGATCCGTCCAGTGGTTTGGGCTGTGCGTTGATAGCTTACTATGTCAGTCAGTCACCTTTGAGTTATTATATATATATATTTATATTTATATACATATATCATCTATTAGGATTTCCCATACTGGAAACATAAGACACCCAAACACTCAACATTCACATTAAACTTACATAAACGGGATCCCGTACAATACCGTGGCAAAGTTGTAAGGCCTCGGTAATATATTTGCGTTCATAATTAAAGAATTTAGCTCTCAAAGTGTTTCGAACTATTATTACCTGAAACCTAAATGTCAAGGGATGTTTGGATTTAATAAAACAATTTGACAACTACTACTGGTAATAATTATTTAAGACTTGTATAGTCCGCGCGAAACTGCTAGACCATCCTGAAGTTGTTGCGAGCAGGTGTAGTCATACAATTTGTTATGGCGACGCGATTCATTTCTATATTCAGAGCGGACTAGCTAGTTTTACGCGGACTATACAAGAGTTATGAATATATGAAAATGTCGTTTCTTCGATATTTAACAAAGCCCACAATAAAGTCATATTAGATATTTACGAATAAATTTGGCTATTTAGCGCAATATTGGTTTGCGAGGTATCTTGGGATTACTTCCACGAGACAGCAATTTGAATCAGACATTTTATTTATAGCTTTTGTTTATAAGTTACTTCTTATATTCATTAAAACTATTAATTAAATCTTATTTAATTTAAAACTGTTAATATTAAATACTTAATAAATATACAAATATCGTTAACATAGTTTCTAAAATCCAAAACGTTTAGTTCGATACCTATTTTTTGTCTGCTTTTACTATAAACTCAAATTCCCATAATCTATAGCTTTTATATTAATATATCGCTGAAGGTGAAAGAACCCTTTGTGGTTCGGCGGCACCACCGCTACATCTATTTCTGCCTCATAACAGCAGCGTTAAGCGCTCCTGTGTTCTGGTTAAAGGATGTGATAAGGGAGACATTTCCGAGGCGTTCCAGCTTAGTCCTCAGGAGTAGTGGCGCATTTGTGTCCGACCTCAGGTAGAAATATCAAATCCTATCTGGGATTGATTACAGATGTCCATGGCGACAGTAGCCACTTACCATCAGGTGGACTGCAAGTTCGTCTGCTACTCCTATATTATAAAAAATATCGCGCTCATAACTATTTAATACAATATACCGTATAGTTATTACAATGTTGATTTAGTTTTTTATACTTTCTTCACTTGCAGAGAAAGGTGATACACGCTGGCAGACTATTTCCGGTGCAAAAATCTCATTTCCCGGTTCTGCCTACTAATATCCGGTTGCGGTTGTCAACCTGTCACCTGTAGTAGATCGTCGAGGCTTCTACATGAGCATAATATTTTAGAAAAGAAATATGTTTCAGTGACAGAAACGCTCCAATATCATAATATTATACCTTAATATGCCAGTAAAACGTTAACACATTAAATTGTCAAAGACGTATATTAATCTTCTTATATATGAAATTCTCGTGTCACAATGTTAGTTACCGTTCTCTTTCGAAACAGCTTTACCGATTTTTCACCAAATTTTATATACATATTCAGTAGGTCCGATAATCGGCTACTATATATTGTTAATACCCCTAAGTGATAAGGGTTGTTCACCCTTAACATTTTTTTTATTTATATGGCAGCACAACGTTTGCCGGGTCAGCTAGAATTTTTCTATAATAAAGATATTTCAAGATATCAGTACTATTATATTCTATTGTATTTACTTCTTATAAAATAAACAGTAAAACAATAGCTTTATCCATTCCTAGAAATCATAGCTATTTGTAAAAAAAAGCAACACTGTAATCAACTTTCATAATTTTTAATTTTTTAAAGTGTTTCTATGAATATTCAATTCTCATAAAAGAAAATCCAATTATATTAGTCATTAAAAGTCATTATAACTTAATCATATCGTAACCATTCACGAAGTCAGGTAATAAATATTTTTAAACGAAGAAGCATTTTTAAACGCAATTTAATATATCAAATATATTAAATTGCGTTTAAAAATGCCTAATGCGTTTACGTTGTGACTATAATGCAATACAGCAATGCATAATCAACAGTTGTTGTAAGGCAGAAATAGGCGTGGCGGTGATGCCGACTGAGGCGAAAAACATCTTTTAATGCATTCTAATATAATAGGCAATATTAATATTAGGTGTTCATTTAATATTTAAGTCATAATGGGCAGTAGTATTCCTTTTAGCATGTCGCCTCTTTTAACAAAATAAAATTTGTTATGACGTCATTCCCCAGAAAAAAGGCAGAGTCACCTTATCTTCACGTAGAGTTTTGCTCTTTACTGGTCACCTGTTACCAATTTTAGTAATAAAGTAACCGATATAAACCATTATAAACAACAAGACACATTAAGAAAACATATTTTCGCCTTCTGGGAGAACTTAGTTACGAAACTAGGGTCATTACGAGCATTCTCATTTATTAGGCACTGGGGCACGTATGCAAGAGACATAGTTTGTCCATTACTTACATGTTTAATATAAGTACATAGAAATAAAATGTAAGGGCCCGTCTGTGAATTCAAGCCTGTCATTTCTAATTTGCACGATACCAAAATAAAGTCGTTTTGTTTGAAATAATCCTGTAAATTCTTAATCCATTTTGGCGTTTTTTACGCAATAGTGCCACGTCATAGAGCTTGTACAAAGTATTTTTCCCCGAAATAATCAAAAGTTCCTACTTATATAAAAATTAGTAAATCTTTTTGAATACAAAGTCTGATACTGATTGGCTTTAGCTTTCATTTTAAATTCTCATTTCTATATCACAATGTTTTATATCTTTGTTGTTTGCCGTTTTAAACACTGCTGTATTCTGGTTTGAAGGTTTTGTTTAAAAGACAGTAGGATGAATGCAAACTTAGTCCCCAGGAGTCGCAACGAATCTGTAAACAAGCCCAGGTGGTTTGAAGGTTGTATAGCCCTTTGTGGTTAGACTCCGGCGGCACTACCGCCACACCTATTTCTACCTAATAACAGCAGTGTTAGGCGCTGCTGTGTTCCGTTTTGAAAGGTGTGGTAAGGGAGACAGATTCTCCGAGGCGTTCCGGCTTAGTCCTCAGAGGTAGCGGCGCATCTGTGGCCAACCTCAGGTAGGAACATCTAATTCTATCGGGGGAATATCTACAGATGTCCATGGGCGGCAGTAGCCACTTACCATCAGGTGGACTGCATACTCGTCTGCTACTCCTATGTTATAAAAAAAGGTAGAACTGTAGAACTCAAATTATATCTAAAGTAAGTATATTTTCTTAAGTTGATTACGTATTTGTTTACGTATTTTCCATACATTTTCGTAAAAACAGTCATTTTCGTAAAAACGTAAAAACTCATACTAAGGGTATTGATGGACGGCGATGGTCTACGCTACATATTACATAAATACATATAATACCCACTGGAACATACGGACAAATAAATAAGACACAACTTTATTTACCATGGAATGTAGAATACATTTATGACATTACTCGACTTCACTAAGAAAATAAATTTCTTTTCAATCACTATAATTACGTGCGTCGAGTGTGTGACACGCGAGCGCTTTCTGCCGATTCCGTCATGTTCTTAATGCACTATTGTCATGCTTATTTACTTATACGGAACTTGACATTTACACATTAAGTACAATATCTCCTAGTGCTTTACTTAGAAAGTACATTTACTAAAGACATACTTATAAAAAAGTGGTACAACGTAGGCTGACCGTTCGGACATAGAATTTATCGTTTCACCCGTTTCAGCAACCGCTGAGCGGTAAATGTTAGAATTTATTAAAATATCTGTCAGAAGCATACGTAAATTACAATACAAAACTCTTTATTGTACACCAAATTAAAAGTAACAAATACAAAAATTTACAAATAATCTAAGGCACAAATAGCACTAAATATAGCAAAAATATCATACGTATTTAGCTTATAATAGGTACATATATGCTTAAAGTACTAATGTTATTCGTCGAGAAACGTTTGCGTCCCGTTAAGTACTACTTAAGCGTTAAAGTAGTATAGTAACCAATGGGTGGTCAGTCTCAATGGTCTTCCTTATCAAGGGTAGCAATGCATCGACTGACCTCACGACTCCAATCCTATCTGGAGTTGATAAGAGAAGTTCATTGGCGGCAGTGACCACATACCATTAGATGTTCAAATGATATACAATAAAAAAAATGGTTACATTTCTGTCACATACACTCGCTAGTCGCTACCATTTTTAACCGACTTCAAAAAGGAGGTGGTTATCAATTCGGCCGGTATCTTTTTTTTATGTATGTACACGAATTACTCCGCCGATAGTGGACCGATTTTAATAATTCTTTTTTTATTGTATAGAGAGGAGCTGGAAGTTGTTCCCATTTAAATATGGTTAGGATCCATCGATGGGTTCTGGAGAAAATGAGGGGAACTCCTCCACCCATGTAAATATAACAGCCATAACTTCGCCGTTTATGAACCTATTTTAATGCCTTTAATTTTTTTATAATATAACAGTAGCAGACGAGCAAAGCAAAGCAGTCTCCCTGATGGTAAGTGGCTACTGCCGCCCATGGACATATGTAATCAACCCCAGATAGGATTAGATATTCCTACCTGAGGTCGGCTACAGATGCGCCTCTACCTCTGAGGACTAAACTGAAACGCCTAGGAAAAGTATGTCTCCACACCAAACAAATAAATTATATTCAGACAAATGACATAGACATTTCTGAAATCAGTTCAATTTTCTTATACCGATATCGTAATGTGTCGAGGCACGCGATAGCTTTTCGCTAATTCCATTAACTGTGCTGTGCTTTCCACTATTATGGTTATTTATGGTTATAGACAGCGATACTGCGACCCCATTATCACATTTATTGTGCTTTAACGTGAGCTGATTTCTTTGTTTCCGTGAGAATGTTGTTTTTGATTCGCGTATGGAGCCTACGCGGTAGTAGGTAATACATTTTAAAACCAATATTTATTAGTATGGATAGAAGAATGTTTGTTACTTTTTCATTCAAAAGTTACTGATTGGATTTGGATGATCTGATAGACGATTATTTGATGATGATGATGATATAAGTTATTCAATAGAATAAGTTGGAATGCCTCGAATAAATGTCACCACACCCTTCAAGTAAAGAAAATATATCGTGCGGCCTAAAGCTGTTAGAAAAGTGGTGATGGTACGGCCGTAAGTGAACATCGCAGTTTTACGGCTTTTGTACTGTTCGTTTTCCAAATTACGACATAACTTTTGGTGATATTATGTTTATTGTGACATAAAAGGTATAAGTTTTTAATGTCAGACCAACTTCTGAAGAGTTCTGAAGTAATAAAGCCGCCAAGATTCCATATCACTTTGTATACATCTTATTGTTAAGTATAAGTTTAACGCATTACAATTGTAATATTGGATAGTTGATCTCTAATCTTTTGGATATCCTACTTATCAATGGATTCTATTCTTATTTTCAATTTTGCTACTGTATGGGTGGAATACTATTCCACATAGATTACACGAAAGACGAGATATTAAGACTTCTATTTCAATTTCATAAAAATCCGAGATAAAGGATTGTTAAGGCACAGTATAAACTTATACTGTGGTTAAAGTCTATTACCAGTTATCACTAACTTAGTTGAAATGATACAGAACACTCGTAGTATGTTCCAGGTTCAATCCAGTCCGACCCGGTAGGCTATATTATAAGTCAGAGATTGTTTTATAATTATTGCATTTCACAAAAATAAGATTCCAACAACAGCGCCACCTATCAAAACTAGGTATCCTATCTTTCAAAATACAAGAAACTATACGCACATTTTTTTAATCACTAGAACGGGAATTTAGCGTGTAGGTAGAAACTTAGTGATAATTTTAATCATATTTTATCGACATAATTACTGAAATGACTCAAATTATCCAATCAGCACGGGTATGATGGCACAATTACCGTATAATTATGCGCTAATGCACCCTGGCTTACAAAGTGGAACCAATCATCTCCACAAAATTTCATTGAAATCAGTGGAGCGGGAAATTAGCATGTTCGAACAAGCTATGATAGCCTAGTAGTTGAAACGCTCTCAACCGACGGGACTGATTCATGTCCCAGAAACCTCAGATTTTACAAAGATATAGAGATTAGAAATTAATTATTCCTTGCTTTAACGGTGAAGAAAGCATAGTGGAGGAACCAACACGCCAAAAAATTAAAAAAGAAGTCCGTACCATTTGTGAACTCGCACTGACCTGGCAGTCGAAGTGGATAACGACTTTATCTTAGTCTGGGCGGAAACCTGCTTCCAGTAGTGGGATAGTAATGGGTTGATTATGATAACGCACACAGTGACACGCAATTTAAATATATTACAAAAATGCCTTAAATTATCCAATCAGAGCAAGGATGACGCCGGCCACAATTACCAGGCAATTATGAGCTATTGGCGGTATTCGCAATCACCATAAAGCTCCAGGGATGGCGTGACGCTGACTGAGTGCTATTCAATTATACGATTAGTCGATTAGTCGAGGACTCTTATTAGACCAAATTAGTTAATGATATTAATCTATCTAAATACCATTTACTTAGACACTTCAATTTAAAAATCTTTATTAGGTATCTGGCTGATGATGATGATTGATAATTAATACATAGTAACACGTGATTTAAATAACAATATTTTATTAACGTAATTACAAAATGCCTTGAATTATCCAATCAGAGCAGCGATGTCGCCGGCCACAATTACCAGGCAACCATGAGCTAATGGCGGTATTCGCAATCACCATAAAGCTCCAGGGATGGCGTGACGCAGACTGAGTGCTATTCAATTATACGATTAGCCGATGAGTTGAGGACTCTTAGACCACTTACAAAGTTGACCTAATTAGTTTTATGTAGCATATTAGTCTCTATTAATTCTATACTAAGAAACATTATAAAATCTTCATAAAGTATCTTGAATGACATTAAATTAAATTCTGTTATCAAAATTAATAAGATTGCACGTTTTTGTAAACCGAGTATAGCTGTTAAGAAGAATGAAAATATGAAATAATAATGATATGTTTTTTGCCGAATTTCAAGTGCAAGGTAACAAAAACAATTTAAATTAAAAATATCATTATAGGAACAGCACTTTTTCTTTCTAGATTCAAAGGAGTGGTAAAGTAGAGACACTTAGGTATACAAGGCGTTTATATTATTGCAAGAACAGTGTCATTATGTTCTTGAGTGAAAGGAGTGGTAAGGTAGACACAATACAAGGCGTGTCAAATTAGTCTTCAGGAGTGGTATCTGTAGCCATCAAGTTCGACTTCATTCCAATTCGGGATAAAACACAGTTGGCCTCGACAGAGAGTAGTTACTATCAGGTGGGTTACACGCTTGTTCAATTTAAAAAACGAACAGTCTCCCAAATTACAGTAATAATATTACAAATATCTCCAGCAATTATGGCGATTGCATTGTAATAACCTTAATTACATACAAAGTGTGCAGTACGCTTTAATACATTCCCAGCGTCACAATGGATGTGGATAGAACACATTGTTATGCAGATTGTTAGTTGCCGACGCACACTTTAATAAATTAACACACGAACCGACGATACAGTCGCACGACCAAAGTAATTTTGGATGCTCGTGTAGGTGGTTCATTAAGACTACGGATTTTGTCCATTTATAAACAAACGTTGGTTGTACGACCGTGTATTTAAGCTGAACACGGCGAACACAGTCCATGCACATTTTCATTAATCAGTAATGAACACACGGTCGTACAAGCAAGACCGTTTTCATCGTGTAGTCGGCTAATTTATAAAGGAACTTTGGTTGTAAAATCGTGTAGCTATTTGGTTTACACAAAAAATGAATACCAATCATAGATATAGGATGTCATAGCGTAGCGAAAAATTCTAAGTCCAATACCAATGCCATTATCTGTACCATAGCGTTAAAAAAGTGCATAGATACTATTATCGAAATACGAATAAGCTTTTCATGATATAATATGGATATGCGATCAATTAAAACTTTTTTTTTATCTAATATCAGGCCACTTAAATTGGTTATAGAACCCATGGGTGGCCGTTACCATCTACCATCATGCACTGCAAACTCATTCGCTATTTCAAAACAAATAAAAAGTATTAAGTGATACGACGTTTGATGTATCACATATGATGTATCATACGTCGTATCAGTTTATACTTTCAAAGAACAAAACCAACTGTCCAGTTTGAAAGTTAACATCTTCAAATACCTACATATAAGTGCGAATAACATTCCTTTCCACCGTCGATAAAACATTTCTAAGAAATGGAGCGCATGACTTCGCAGATTAAGTACAGATATGCACTTCCATTGAATATTAGCACCATTGTGTGTTCGTATGGCTCATATTATCCGTCAAGTTACAATCAAGACCCATTAAACATTCAGTAATGGATGGGCATAAATTGCTCTTAAAATGTAGCTATTTCTTTTTAACATGCTTTTATTAGCTTGACTTGTATCTATCTATGTATGTATGTAACGGAATCTTTGAACTCGATTTTTACCCATGTTGAACGGTCCGATTAATTTAAAATTTTGAACTATTATCAAGAACCGATGACAATACACGATTTTAGTAATTTTGTCCTATTCTCCTCATTAGTATCGTCAGGAATCAGGATTAACGATTTTTCTTGTGCGATTTTAACGTGGTTTTTAGTTTTAAACTATAATTATTTATTTCGAATCTGTACTCTAGACAGATAATAAATAAAACCGCACTAACCGCAGTGGACATTTGTAACCATTTAAAATTCAAAAGCTTACTAACTACACAACATACTGAATAAATGATTAATTGTTTTGTGGTTTTCAATTTGATTGCCCACTTCAGTGTAATAATTTAATGAGGTACTTGTAATATTTGTTTTTATTAACAAACAATAATTAATAAAATTATAATAAACACATATGGAGCAAACTGTACTAAAATAAATAACGCTAATTAATAAAAACCGAATCCAAATGTACTTACTTATAGCCCGGCAAACTTTTCTGTGTGTGTAGCAGAGGCACCACTGTTTTTATATAATGTAAGTGTAGCAGACGAGCATGCAGTCCACCTGATGGTAAGTGGCTACTGCCGCCCATGGACATCTGTAATCAACACCAGATGAGATAAGATATTCCTACCTGAGGTCGGCCACAGATGCGCCGCTACCCCTGAGGACTAAGCTGGAACGCCTCGGAAAAGTCTGTCTCCCTTACCACACCCTTCAAACCGGAACACAGCAGCTCCTAACACTGCTGTTATTGGGTAGAAATAGAAACCACTGACAATCATAATTTTGGTTGTTAAACTACCTTAGAAGTAGAAAATTTTAGCGTATAGACGTTAAAATCAATTTATCAATATGTAAAATAAAAATTATTCATTTTATTGACAAATAACATACCTTCTAGTTTTTCAAATCGGGTAAATTGATAAATTCTTCAATTAACTATTTCCGAAAACCGCCCCACGACCAGAAAAATTTATAAATAATCGTGAAAATTATTAAATTTGCTCTTTAAGATAGAGCTGTTGTAAGGCAAAAAATACTTCTGTACTTGTACGTACGTGTACGAGGTGTACAACGTTTGTTTCAATTCCAAAATAATATAATATTAAACTCTTTGTTTCTCTTTTGCAACTTTTCAAACTCAACATTGCATGCGGTACAAAGTTTAAGCCGCAAATTAAAACTTGTTCACGTTCAAATCTCAAGACGTACTTATTCTATTTTTGGCTTACTTTGCCTTATATATATCGTGAACTTATAGGGGCGTATACATAATATGCCTATTTTCTTAAAAATCCTGACACAAAAAATACATTTTTTTTGCGTCAAAGTTTATTACATTATTTTCTTAATAATTAATAGCTAAACCTATTATTATGTTATCTATTGAGAGATTATGTATTGAAAAAATTGGGAACGAATGATTTATTTTCTAATAATAAAACAAAAAATGCAATTTTTGTTTATACACCATATGGTTTGAAGCCGATATATAACAAACTAGTTTTTGCCCGCGGCTTCGCCCGCGTTTGAAAGAAAATAATTTGACATATAATCGATTATGATATGAAAATAATCGATTTTTTTGGTCCAAAAGATCGATTCTCCGATCAATCGATCTTAGATCGCCATGCCTAGTTCCCGTAGGATTTCCTGGATAAAAACTATCCTATGTCCTTTCTCGGGTCTCAAACTATCTTTGTACAAAATTTCAGTAAAATCGGTTCAGGGGCTTAGGCGTGAAGAAGAGACAACCAGACAGACAGACAGACAGACAGAGTTACTTTCGGATTTATAATATTAGTAAGGATAATGATAATACCCTTTATATTACCAGTTTAATTAGCTTGTATCTTCCAATAAATGTTGGAGACAAAGGAATTTAATCCAGAGGATAGACAACGACTTGTGTACATCGTAACCAATTTACAGAGTTAAACGACATGGGCGCAATCAGGTGTTGGATGGGTGACCACTTGTGGGTAAATTTCAAATTACTTTTCATATTACTAAGCTATTACTTTTGAAGTCGTCAAATCTCGTCGAAGGCTTTATAAGTGGTTTAAACATATACGACACGGATTAGACGTAAACCAATACTTTTAACCATTAATCGGCTCTGGAACAGCGTGGTCGAGTACGCACAAGACCTCCGTCAGTTGTGGAGAAACACACCTATTCACATAAAAGGCTCGCAGGCATTTTTAAATTCAAATCTCATTTAGTCACGGATCTCCTCTCAGAGTGAGAGGGCATTGTCCACTTCGCTGGCCAAAATATAAAAAAAACTCAGGTGTAAGTTTCTTCACGATGTTTTCCTTCACAGCTTAAGCAAGTGATAAATTAATTTCTAATAAACACATAACTTTGAAAAATCAGAGGTCTTGGATTCGAACCTTGGTCCAGATTAAAAGACACTTTCCAACGACTACGCCATTACTTCGGAGTTAAATACGATGGATATAACAAAGATGAACAGAGATAGCTCACTGCCTTTAATAACAGAGTCTCTTTGGAGCACAATATTTCATCTACTGGTGCAATGGAGCGAATGTTTAATCCCTCGCTTAAAGAATAGCGTCTAAAAATAAATGATCTTTCAAGCAAGATCTAGGGGTAGCGTTGTCAGCGTTTTAGAAAGGGTTCACAGAAAAAAGAATGTCTCAAGCTCGTAAATGTGTCGCAATAAATGGTGGTATTTAGGACTGATGTTACGTCTGTGGAATGAATCTCACCAAGAATAAACGTGAAAGGGTTTTTTCAGTGCGTAAAAAGAGAAAATAAGTGGGTGGTTAATTCTTAAGCGATAACTGGTGTAACTTTAACTCATTACATTCTATGGTACGAGTAGAATAGTTGATAAGATTTACGATACTCTGCCAAAATTCTATTTGGAAAATTAGAAAAATAACATAAATTACAGTGGTGCAATTCAATAAGATGGTTGATCTGTTGATAGCAAAGCAGTGTCAATAATTTTAATGTTTTAAGCAGCGTCATATATTTTTACTATATAAATGGTAACTTTATTTACTTTTTATATTCTGTATTTTTTGTTTGTGAACTTAAGCAAAACCCCCTTCGCATACACTTGTTTTTTGCTATATTCGATTTTCTTTATTTTTTAAATTATAGGTATCTACCTATTATTTTATATATAAAATTCTCGTGTCACAATGTTAGTTACCGTACTCCTCCGAAACGGCTTTACCGATTTTCACCAAAACTTATATGCATATTTAGTAGTTCTGAGAATCGGCTACTATCTATTTTTAATACCCCTAAGTGATAAGGGTTGTTCACCTTTAACATTTTTTTATTCATATGGCAACAGAACGTTTGCCGGGTCAGCTAGTAAAATGATAAACAGGTCGAATAGAACATAAGAAAATCTAGCGTCTTTGTTGAGATGAAGAGAGGGTAGAACAACGCGCCGCCGCCCCAGAAAAAAGCCGCTCTTGAAATGTGTCAGCTCTATGAGTGTTTTTTGTACTACTAACGACGTATTCTTTTTAATTCTCCATGCAATTAAAATTAAAAAAAATAAAGACTATTGCCGGGTTTAGATCTCTGTTCAGTATTTACATGGAAAAACGTACTGAGCTGTATCGATGGAATTGATAAATCGCTCATCATCTTAAAGAGTAACAACTGGAACTACATCGCTCATATGGCCATTAACTCATATGGCTATGCAACACTAGGAGACAAACTATGAACTTAATTGCATTTCAGAGCCTTGTGCATACATTATACCTCTTCTTACCCGAAATACACACACACACAACAGCTTACTACACTACAACTGTGATGAATTATGATGTTTAAAGACTATAAAAAAATATGTGGCGATCTTCTTCAATACTGATATTAAAACATTGAAATTGCAATAAAAAAGAAACGCAAACACGCAGCTGATTTTACTGACATTCGTGAATAACACTCGAGACGAAGCAATAACAGCAACAAACTCAAGCAAAAAGTCACCAATTTTTAAATAGAAAATATAGAACGAAAATAAAGAACAAAATACCCCGCCTTAGAAAATCTAGCGCCTTACTTGTTATATCTTGAGTTTACGACGAGACCGGGGACACTGAGCCGGCCTCAAAACAAAACCCTTCTTCAAATGTGTCGCTCTGAGTGGCATTTCGTTCAAACTATGTTTTTATATATAACCCTGGAAAACAGAGAAGCGGTGAAGCCCATAGAGTTAGATATTTTCGCTACGCTAGTGAAGCCCAAATCTCCGTGAAAGTATTTTTTGGTTATTTTTCTGACTAACGTTGTATTTTGTTAGCACACAAGTAACACTCGAGACCATGGATATATTATCCTACTGACGTACGCTAGTATAATATATCTATGCCCCAGACGAAGCAGTAACAGCAACAAACTCAAACAAAAATATCACTAATTTCAAAAATAGAAAAGATAGAACGAAAATAAAGACACATAGAATACCCGCCTTAAAAAATCTCGCGCCTTAGTTATTATATCTTGAGTTTACGACGAGACCGGGGACACTGAGCCGGCCTCAAAACAAAGCCCTTCTTCAAATGTGTCGCTCTGAGTGGCATTTCGTTCAAACTATGTTTTTATATAACCCTGGAAAGTAGAGATGCGGTGAAGCCCATAGAGTTATTTTTTTTTCGCTACGCTAGTAAGCCCAAATTTGTGTGAACGTATTTTTTGGTTATTTTTCTGACTAAGGTTACATTTTTAGCATACATAAATAACACTCGAGACGACGCAGTAACAGCAACAAACTAAAGCACAAACACCAAATTTAAATATAGAATAGATAAACCGAAAATAAAGAAATAGAATACTTCGCCTTAGAAAATCTCGCGCATTGCTTGTTATATCTTGGGTTTACGACGAGACCGGGGACACTGAGCCGGCCTCAAAACAAAGCCCTTTTTCAAATGTGACGCTGTGAGTGGCATTTCGTTCAAACTATGTTTTTATATATAACCCTGGAAAATAGAGATGCGGTGAAGCCCAAATCTCCGTTAAAGTATTTTTTGGTTATTTTTCTAACCAAGGTTATATTTTCATCAAAGTGCTAGACGAATATAAAACCAAAGGTCATAAGGTTTTCTATCATAATTCAAGACATATATTCTTTGTATTGTATAAATATAAATTTCTTTTCTTCTATATATAAATTTCTTCTTCTTCGTTTCTTGTATAAAAAATCACTTCACAATATTTGTTTGAACAAAACTTGAAATGTATTCAATAGATCGACTTGAAATTTTTAAGCACCATTGCATGTCTATAAAAGAAAGTATGTAATCATTGTTATCCTGAAATTCGCACAGGAATGGGAAATTCCGTAATAATTAACTTTAAGCAAGTTATGTTGTAAGTACCCACGGCTCCTTTATGTGCGTAGCTATGGAATAGGTTAGATTTTTGCACGGAAGTCCTTTAAAGTCCTTAAATTATAATTATTGTCTGATCCTGAGGAAGATACTCATAACTCATAAACTTTGCGCGCTCGAAGCAATCTCAATAGCTATTTATAATAATGGGCAATTTATATTAAACGGGCTTGTTAAGTATTCAAGAAATGTATACAGACACGCCTATCGATTTCTATTGTAAACATCTTGTAATTTATTTAAAGTTCGCTCGTAAATGTCAAAGGATATTTAGACAATGCACGACGGCCTGTGAGGGAATAATAAACGTTTTCCAACCATTACAACACAATTTGCATTTTGAACACTTTACAAATTGAGAATTTTGATTAAAGTCTCTTTCGATATGATAACTAAATGGTTTGTTAATAACGTTTAAATTCAAATTTCTAAGAGTTATTTTTTGAACGAAAATATCACGATATTATTAAATTGGCTAAAGATTGCATGTTCTCGTAACTTGTGCAGATTGGAACCAATCTACAGTTTAGCATCGTTGCATTCGATCCAGAGAAAATTGGTTGTCTGCAAGTGGCTAAATTTCGTGAGTGTAGTGAAACACAAAAAGGGATGCATATACCTATTAACTAAAGAAACAGTGCAATTACATCCATACGTAGTGACTGTCTTTCATAACTTAGGAGATTTATCTACAAGATAATATGAGACGTTTAAACTTAGCTCTCAAGAATAGTATCGTGTCTACAATCGATTCTAGTAAGACTCTTGTTTTATTTGAAATTGGCTACACATATTCATGGGTGTCATCGATCAATCAGATGGTATGTATACCTGTATTCTCGTATGTACAAAATACATTTCCAACGGAATAAATACCACTCCATTAAACCACTCTACATACTAATATTTGTTATAAAAACAAAAAAACATAACAGAGCCGATTAAAAATAAATGCCTATAAAAAAGGGAGGTACTGCAGCTTAAGTCACTCCCAAAACAACAACAACAACATACATACGCTCAAAGCACACGAGACCACAGCGTGGTAAAAATGTGGTCCAGTTTTCATTTTTCCGTAGCAAACAATATAAAAGTTAAAACTATTGATCCAATTACCAAAGCGACCCGTTAGGTACCTTTTAAACTGTTTCAGTTTACACAATCTGATATAGCTCCAATTACTTACGGACTTGCAAAGACCACGCAACAACGTGACCAGTTTATTCTCAGTCTTATATCTTCAGAATAAGTTCCGTTATTGTGATTGTGTATTAGATAAAAGGATTTGCAAATCTGAAGCGCTTCAAAGAAGTTCTACGGGTAGTTAAGGCGATTAATTCAAAGACATTGTTCGTGATTATTAAATTAAATTGATATTGAAAGTGGACGACAATGAAACTGATGACGTGATTTGGGCTTTCGATCCCGGAGGTGCGAGTAACATCACAAGCTTTTAAATATTACAAAGTTGTATACTTATAAGAATTAGAACTGATCAGATCATTGATTTACTGCAATAATAAAAAAATACAAAGGACTCTATGTGCCTGTAGACTTTTCAAAATTTTCTCCAACGGTGTGATGGACCTTATTTTTTCGCATTACATGAGGATTTGTCCGCCGATAAAAAACAATCAGTAAATGACATAGACATACACTTAACCTGTATTTTTAACAGAAACTTAGCATAACCATTTCAGATTCATGTTCAATAAATGATATGTCATATTATGTTCATGATTTCTTGGATGCTGTTAAAAAATATATGAAAATCTGCCCATAAACCAAAACTTCGGTTAAAAAACACTCGTACAATCCGTCTAGATTACTCGGCAAATGACTATCATCATCTGTGAAGCGAGCTTGAGTAAAACCGTTTCTTTGAAGGGCTTATCGTAAAAAGCTACGTCCGAAGTAAATCCTGGGGGATTAATACAGGCAACAGAGAGCACTTAACGCCCGCTTCGGTCTACCTAATCGCCGATAGGTATTTTAAAAGTATTTTCTTGGTGTTAATTACTTTAGGTTATTAACAGTGCTGAAGATATAAATGGGGTTTGAAGAAAAGGAAACGTACTTAAGATAGAGATGGCCATCGCCGCGACTATTCATTAGCGAACCTATATCTAAATATATATAACTCAAAGGTGACTGACTGACATAGTGATCTATCAACGCACGGCCCAAACCACTGCACGGATCGGGCTAAAATTTGGCATGCAGGTAGATGTTATGACGTAGGCATCCGCTAAGAAAGTATTTTCATCAATTCTACCCCCAAGGGGATAAAATAGGGCATGAAAATATTACTTCGTAACGCGAGCGAAGCCGCAGGCAAAAGCTCGATACACATATAATATATCACATTATAACGTTATTAAAATTATTAATTACCTTCTTTGAATAAGCTGTAGTTGCCTAAAAAAAATGTAGTCTGAAAAAAACTGTACAGGCTAACCACAAACTCTAAAACCGATATGAGGGACAAGTACAAAATCAGTACATTACCATTAACAAATAAAAGAACTTGTAAGAATAATTGTTCAAATAAGCAAAAAATGTCCTTTATAATCTGATCGTGCAAATATTTGCCATTTCCCGGTTCATTAACATTTCATATTGCCGTGCTCTACACACCGGCATTCTAGACTGGGTGAGCCTTTCAATAGTTGACAAGTGCCCTCATACCTGAGATTTTCCTTAGCCCTGAATTGATTAAACCAGGCAATTGCGATGAAAACGGGCTGAATTTTACGTCGAATTGAGTGGTTCTAATTTAAATTGAAGATAATTGAAATTCATACAATACAAAGAGCTAATGTACTTAGTAAATAACCCATAGAATTAGAAATCACAATTATTACATTTTAGAATGTAATTAATTTACGTTCTAAAATGTAATAACTGTGATTAACTGTTTCTAATCTAGGTCAAAGGAGGTCAAAAATCGACCCTATTTTATCATGCGTGCCTTGGTCAATTATACTAAGAGCCCTACTTTACAATAATTAAAGTTTTTATAATGGGTTTTCAACAATTAAATTAAAACAGCTTATTGATGGGCCTTAAAACATGTAATTGTTTACAGACCTCGTCATAATAATATTCAAAGTAGCCCAGAAATCTAAATATATATAACTCAAAGGTGACTGACTGACTTAGTGATCTATCAACGCACAGCCCAAATCACTGGACGGATCGGGCTGAAATTTGGCATGCAGGTAGATGTTATGACGTAGGCATCCGCTAAGAAAGGATTTTGATCAATTCTACCCATAAAATAGGGGATGAAAATATTACTTCGTAACGCGAGCGAAGCCGCGGGCGGGCAAAAGCTCGTTATTAATAAAGATATTCCCTAGAGATTAAATACATTATCAGATTGTTGTTGGTAAATAAGCGCATAATTTTAAAATTAAATTCGCTTCAAGAAAGCATACTTTCCGCCAACGAAAATTGTCCACAAAAGATAATATTTAAATTTTCAAGCAACGAGTTTCAAGAATGAATAACTAAGTTTTGATCATCTTAAAAGTTCCAAAGTAACGCTTGTCAAACAATATCGTAGCAACTCTAGCTAATTCCTCTCGCGTAAATAATTACTTAATTGAAAGACGGCCGGTAATTAAACGTAATTACGTAATAGTGTTTGTCCGTGAAAGTAAGAACAAAGGCCTTCTTAATTTTTTTCTCGCTTTTCCTTAGTCAAATGCGCTTCAGATTTGTATTTATGTTTTCAATTTAAGTCAGTTATGTCTATTTAATAAAATCAGTTTTAATGAAAACACATGGTAATGTCTATAAGATTCATGGTAAAGCAATAAGTAAACATACAGTATCTGACGTTACGTCGTGAATCGTGATGAATAACGGCCAATAGTTCTGTAATCAAAGGTACATGCCATCATTATAGTATTTCTTCCTTACCACAGTCTTCAAACTCAAACAAACCCTAAATTGCCACTTCTGAAATGAGTCACGATTTTTTTTGACTTACGAATTGCATATATCACTCTTAGTTTTTTTATCCAAGATCGAGTGATGTTCACTGAATGAACTAACATTTTAACACAATGGACAGCCCATTTCATTTCGAGAGAAATTTTAGTGTCAACAGTGATCATGGATGATGACTTTTACCGTCCATAAGGCCTGCGACAAGGTTTAACATCTGCTATCTGACGAAAACACCCGGGATCGTTGGATTAACGTGATCACGGAAGCACGGAAACACGCATAAAGTTTAAGCACAAGCCATCACTCACTAAGCCTCTAACCGCGTCTGAATTTGCTTAACTTTGTAGGTCGGTTACGATAAGCCACGAGGGTGTGCATGCACCTCATGTTTTCAATCAATCAATGTTCAATGATAAACTGAAAAATGCACAGAGTTTTAAAAAGTTAAATTCACATTAGAACGCCTTTCCTGACGCGCGTCACGCGTGTCTACGGCACACGCATGTTCTGCAGACACTCAATAATTAACTCGCTGCAATTTCTTCGCGACCAGTATACGTGTGCGTATAAAACGATAGCATGCAAGTGACACGCATGCTGTTGGGACACGCGCGACAAGAAAAGCGCCTTTAAAATTGTATGAGTGTATCTTTCTATATTACGTCCTAAAATTAAAAGTCAGCTCAATATCTCGATTTTATGCAACTATTTACTCTTTATAAATTATTGATATTCCTTTGTCTCTGCATCTAGCGATTTCTGATCTTAAAAGCATAGCCAATAATACGAAAAGCAATAAGACATCTGGAGTTCAATCCTTTTAAGAAAATGTAATGTTACTTCTAACTCAGTGAGTCCTATAGTAGACGTATTTACAACGAAAAGCCATTTATGATATTGCTAAAACGATACTATTTTCGATATTCTTCGCTTAATTACGGCTTTTTATCCCACTATGGAGAGTAATGTATTTCAAGTGTATGTTTATTCTTTGGCAGCCCCTGATGTCCAGTTTGACGGTTTTAGCATATAAGGTGTCATTAGATTCTTTATTTCCTTTTTCAATGAATAATTTTGAAGCAGTACATTTTTTATTTTTTTTTTATTCTTTGAACAAACCACTTGACTCATTGTAAAATAATACGCACCTAAAGAGTAAAGCTTTATGTATATAGTTACTCCTTTGTTAATTGTTACTTTCTGTTCCTAATACACTATACATTTTAGGATTCACAATCGCTTTTCGCCACAAGTCCATACCTACTATTAAGTACTATATTTTCGAGTAAACAATAACTAAGCGTAACGCGCTTGTATTTCACCGTTGATGGTGTGACAATGTCCTTAATCCGTGTAACTCTATAAAATCGGTCGTTCAAAAGCCTGCCCATTTACCTCTTATCGGAAGCTAAATATAAATCATAAGCTTAATTAACTTGTGCTGAACCTTTATTTATAAAAGAACCTATTTTCTTGCACATTAATTAAGCTTTAATGGGAAAACGAAAACCATTTTCCGAGATCAGATATATTTTTAACGCTTTTGTTTCTGTTCAAACATTACTTCGTTAAACATTGTTATAATGCCCAAATTCTACGTTAACATTAGTTCAAAAAGTTAACAAAGAAATATTACCATACACTTCTCTGAAAATTATGTTTGTTAAAATTGTATGCCTGTTAAACGAATAATAATAAAACATGATTACTACTACTAGATTTCCGATACTTAACGCTTTTAAATAAAAAACAGTAATTAGAGGTTTCTATTTTCAAGTAATTGATTTCATCCTTCGCTTCGGGTATTAAAACGTAATCGTTCATAAATTAAAAATTAATCACACTCGTTACTCACTTTAAAGTAATGAAATAAATCGGACACGTTACTAAACCAGCAGGCGTGACCGCATCGCGATAAAGAATCGCACTCTATCTTGCTCGCCAGACGTAACTTTCACAT
Organism: Epargyreus clarus clarus; assembly: GCA_014595695.2. Taxonomy (NCBI): domain Eukaryota; kingdom Metazoa; phylum Arthropoda; class Insecta; order Lepidoptera; family Hesperiidae; genus Epargyreus; species Epargyreus clarus. The sequence goes on along the minus strand of JACTTY020000016.1, from coordinate 1,789,367 downwards.
TTTTTACGTAGGCAGTGAAATGTCTGCCAACACTGGTTATTTATACTTATTAACAACACGCCGCGGGGAACAAACAACAATTTCTAATACGACCATTCATAAAACAAACAAAACAATTGCGCGCCAACAAAACAAAAGTGCAACGCACCTCGAGAAAAGCAGGTACCGCTCCAGATTTGCTCGTGTTATCCTGATTATCCTCAAAACACTGATCAGCCACTCAATTCCACACTTGGCACTTTCGAAGCTGTCACTCACGGTTTCGCGCCGATCGGAGGTTTCTCCGGTACGTGTTACTCGTTAGAACGCCTGGCACAGACTGCCCGCCTGGTCGTGGAACAACCTCAGCGTCGCCGGCGAGTTCGAAACAAGGCCATGCAAAACGCTGCTCCCATTTCCCACCAGTGGAAAGTGTTCGCATCCGTGTATCGGACAGGTGTGGGAGAAAGCACCCAAAAACTGATACCTCTGACTCATTCGAGATGATTCGCCTCTAACCGAACCAACGTGTTGAGGAAAGTGACCAGACCGGTTCCGGCGCCGAATGTTTGATGAAATGGAAAGGTCCCCGAATTTGGGCCGATCTTCGGATATAAACATCTCGTGAAATCACAACACACATATCTTCGGATTATTTTCCGTAAACTAGGCCAATACACGAAAGTGTAGGTACCTACTCGCAATTTCAAGTAAAATTAAACGAGCAAACTCAAGTACCCGTGAACAGAAAATGACAAACATAAGTTTTAGTAATAAATGGAAAAGTATGTCATAACGCAATGAAATTTTAATGTCCTTGCATTTCACAAGGAAGTGATCCGACAAGCGAAAACAATTCTACTTTTATAATCTCTGCAAAGTCTTATTCTGAAAGATCTGATATGATTTGCCCAATAGCTTTACAGTGCAGCCACCTGAAGGTAAGTTAAAACATCTTGTATAAGTGTATCTCTCTTATAACACCCGTCAAACGACAACAGCAGCGGGTGACACTGTCATTATAAGACAGAAATAGGTGGTGGTACCTACGGTATCGAACGACAAAGTTTTCTACCACCTTCATAGTATACCACCATACCCACTGAAATACGATCGAACTTCATAATTCGACGAACACTTTATTTCGTTAAGAGAATATCGCATGTATGTATACCCTTGTACAATGTATACTGTGAACCATAATACCATGATAATTGCAGAAAATCAACATCCTTTTGTGTTTAAATATAATAAATTGTGAAGTCTGTGTGATCGTTAATGTGCGTTTAATGGCGAATAATTTAAACCGTAACACAAAAGACTAAACGTCCCTGGGCGTCCATATAAATGGCGTCGGCTTCATAATTCTTTTAACTAGCTGGAAACTGGGAATGAAGCCATAAAGCAGAGTAATTGTTAGCCAGATGACAGTAAAAAGCTAAATCCCGTCTGCGTTTTAAGAAAATAATATCTCTGAAGGCTTTCTCAAATTAAAATAAAGCAACGCTCTGAAGATCGTAAAAAATGGATTACGAAGTATTGCAACCGACAAGGTCTTAAATTACGTCGTAAGCAACTTAAAATAAACTATATTTTACTAAAAATAATAATTAATAGCAATAAACGGTTTATACGGATCACATACAAATCTTTACCTGATCACTTAAGGAAAACTTTGTTTGCTAATACAATCTGCCATAACACAGTCCTCTGATAAAATAGCAACGACTTAACTGACCAAAAGTAAATAATATTACAGTAGAAGAATATGTTTGACGGATTGAACCCCACTGCTGGGCATACATCTCCTCTCACAATAAGAAGTATGAAGTAAGTAGCCTATGATACATTTCTGGAATAAGGCTATGCTTTCTTTAATCAAAAACGAATTGAAATCCTGTACTTAATTATTAAGAATCAAAATTTACACACTATTCTATTACACTAGCTAAAAAAATAATATTAAAATGCATAATATACATTTAATTTACGTTTTAAATAGAACAAGCTACATAAAATAACATATTCATGGTTCAAGTAACTTTGTGTGCTCAAAGACGAAACCTAATCTTATTGAGACGCTTCTAAACTTACCTAAGAATTTAAGTGTTTTATTTAACGTACACGTTGTGTGGGTGACTCGAGACTCGAGACTCGAGAGTACATTGTTACGAGACCCGGTATTTTCGCTCGCTCCCAGTGGAATTCTTCAAAATCTTGTCTGATCCGTCACGGGTCTCTACCTTACCTATTTTTTTCGTTTCAAATTCCACGTAACCTTTCCTTGCAGGGAATATGGGGAATTGCGATTTATTTTGAAAAGTAAATCAATTTTAAATAAGTTAGTATGAACTCTTGTTTAGTAGTTGTACTTTTTAAATTCAAACATATTTAGTAGAGCTGACTCTACCTACTTGATGACGAAATAGCCATCAGTGTTATTACTTAATTGATTACGAAATAGCCATCAGTGTTACTTGAAACATTACTTAACTAGAACAGCGTGTCTGCTGAAGAAGTAGTTTTCATAGAAAGTTATAATTATGAATAGTAGAAGTAGCAAACGGGCATGCAATCTATCTTATGGTAAGTGACTTCTGCTGCCCATGGACCATAATCAACCACAGATAAGATCTTATCTGGGGTTGGTTCCCCCTTGTTACTCCTGAGTTCCAAGTTGGAACGCCTTGGAAATATGTCTCCCGTACAGAAGTATGACTAAAGTTGATCAAATTATTGCCAAATTTCCCCCTTTAATTAAAAAAAAATGTAACTGTATACATATTCAGCAATGTATGTTAATCTGACTATTCAGATCTGATATTCCTCTGTTATATCAAAACCACACTTTGAAGAGTACTCACAGAAAATATGCTTCAGAAAATATATGCAAAACGGTACTTGTAAGGATAATGGTCGGCACAAATATTCTCCCAGATTTCCTTTGGTGGACAAAGGCGGTGTCTTCAGTTGGAAATAGACAAGGTTTTCTTACACAAAGATTTCTTTTATCAACTTAGAAATATCTTTTCAAATGTATTTTTATAAGCAACTAGTTTTTGCCCGCGGCTTCGCCCGCGTTTAAAAGAAAATAATATGACATACTAACATACATAAAACTGAAAATACGTGCCTTCATTGGAATGACAGTGACGCCATCTGGCGAAAATTGGTCGTACCAACTCTGAAATCTTCATGGGCTTATAGACAACAACTTTGCTAAAGATCATCACTTGATGAAATGCATACTAATATCGATTAAAATAATCGACTTCAAAAGATCGATTCTCCGATTAATCGATCTTAGATCGCCATCCCTAGTTCCCGTGGGATTTCCAGGATAAAAACTATCCACTTAACCACTAGGCTATCACTGCCACTAGATTGTATGTATTGCTAAATAAAGGATTGATAGAACTCCAAGTCTGTCAGTAACAGTTGAAGATAAGTTACATAGGAGTGTATATGATATGACGTGTCATTAAGCCATTACTCATCCACACGAACCCGCCCCAACCCATCTCCGAAGAGAAAAAGCTACTGTACCCTCTGAAATTATGCAGGAAATTCCCAAAATTTTCTCAATAAGCCTTTGTTACACAGTAAACTGGGTAAAGTTTTGTGATAAGGTGAAGATAAATAAGTCCTTCTCAAATAATTAATTTAAGCTTACCCTTTTGTGGAGCTGTAATATTATTAAAATTAGAAGGGTTTTAGAAGTTATGTCAAGGGCGTGGTGAGACAAAGGTTATTTCAAGAGATATTTCGACTTCTCTACACTTCATGTTGAGCTCGCGATCTATTTTGCGATAATAATAATAATATTCTTTATTGTACCCAAAAACAAAATACAAGAATAAAAACATACAAATATTGAACGATACAAAAGGCGGCCTTATCGCTAAGACAGCGATTTCTTCCAGGCAACCTTAGGGTGAGGAGTTAAAGAGTGGATGATTATAAGAATAGGTAGGGTGCAAATAAATAATAGTTAAAAATCTACCTACATAACACATAAAAACAAGCGTAAATTTAAAATATAATTATAAATAAATAAATAATTGACATACTTGATATACATACTTATAATTATAGAGTAACTAATTGTAAATTAAAAATTAAAAACAAAATTAATACTGTTTTAAAAACTTATTGACAGTAAGAGCACACATTTAGAAGGAGCAGAGGAAAGAAAGACAGTTAGAGTTGAAGGTAATGAGATTTGACGAGGTTTTTGAAGGAGTATAAGGATTGAGAGTAACGAATATATACAGGAAGGGAGTTCCAAAGACGGATAGCGGATACAGTGAAGGATTTTTTGTAAAAGGAATTTGAGTGAGAGGGAGTATAGAGAGCAAGATTTTCTGAGGAACGAAGGGATCGGTCATGGGACAAGTGGAGAAACTGGAAGCGTTGTTTGAGGTAAGGAGGAGCAGTTGGATTAAACAGTAAACAATAGAGAAGAGATAGAATATGAGCATTCCGGCGAAGACGAATTGGGAGCCACTTGAGCTTAGCACGATATTCTGAAACATGGTCATACTTTCTTAAGCCAAATATAAACCGTATACATAAGTTTTGGAGACGCTCAAGTTTATTTAATTGCTCCTCGGTAATGTCAGGATAACACACATCAGCATAGTCAAGTATTGGTAGGAGGAGAGACTGTGCAAGCGTAATTTTAGTTGGAATGGGTAAAACATTTTTTAGCCTTCGTAGCGAGCTCACTGCAGCAAAGAGCTTCCTACTGACCTCTGAAATCTGAGGTATCCATGAAAGGTGCTGGTCCATGTAGATACCCAGATTTTTTACCTTGTTACTAAAAGGAATATGCACATCATTAAGTACAATTGGGGGCAAGTTGTGCCAATCAATCCTAGAGATTAAACGCGAACTCCCTATAATAATTGCCTGGGACTTGGTGGCATTTAATTTTAGACCAAAGGATTTACTCCAAATCGAGATGCAATCCAAATCAGCATTAGTAATCTTGATGGCGTTGGGTAAGTTATTTAGGCAAGCATGGTTGTAGATTTGTAAATCGTCTGCATATAAATGGTAGAGAGAGGTGAGATGAAGACTAATAGACTTTATGAAAATAGTAAATAGGAGAGGAGACAACACGCCACCTTGCGGTACACCGGCAACAGTATTCGACCAGTAGGAAAATTTGTCGTCAATTTGAATCCACTGCCGGCGGCCATACAAGTAACTATGAAACCAGTCAATAGCCGTCGGAGATATGTAGAGAGAACGCAAGACCCCCAAGAGGATATCGAAATCGACAGCGTTGAACGCGTTGCTGAAATCCAACAGCGTCAACACTGTCAGCTGTTGATTATCCATCCCCATGCGTATGTCGTCAGTGATTTTAAGTAATGCAGTAGCCGTACTATGACCTGGACGGAAACCGGATTGTAAAGGATTAAGTAGAGCATTAGCGGAGAGAAAAGAGCTAAGCTGTTGATGGATAAGGCGCTCAAGGACTTTAGATAGGAAAGGAAGTATGGATATGGGTCTAAAATCGCCAAAATCGGAGGGGTTGAACTTCTTGGGTAAAGGGATGACGTGGGCATCTTTCCAGGTGGAAGGGAAGGAATTCTTAAGGACGGAATTATTTAACATGGACGTAATGGAAGGGAGAAGTATGTCGAGGAGAGGGATGATCATTTTCCGGCTAATGCAATCACTGCCGACCGCATTGGATGGTATAGAGAGTATTGCCCTCTCAACATCACGATCCGAAAATTGACTAAACGAAAATAAAGGAGAAGTTGGATTGGGAAAATGTGACAGTTGATTTAAAGTTTTTGCTTTTGTTTCGCTATCAATGGAAGACGTGACGGAAAAGTGACGATTTAAATCGTTTAGGTCGAGATTGTGTGGAAGAGAATTTTTTGGTGATTTCCCAATTCCTAAAGTTTTTAAAAATTTCCAGACCCTACTAGGGTCTTCATTTTGAACAGACTTATGGATATGGCGTCGTTGTAGATCTCTACACATCATATTGCACCGATTTCTTGCGCATTTGTACCGCTCAAGATTACTTTCGCTGGAATCTAGCTTGTACCTCGATTTGGCAGAGTTTTTCCTGTTTATTAAGGCTCTCAAGTCGTCTGTGAGCCAAGGAGCTGGTGGATGACGTATGCGAACTGGACGAACAGGGGCATGCAAGTCATAAAGTTGTACTAGCAAGGAGTTAAAGAGTGCCACCTGTTCGTCAACAGTACTTGCACTCTCAATGACACCCCAATCAATATTGGCAGCGTCATGACGAAGCTTTGCAACATACATTCCACTGAAATTACGCTGAAGGAGAATCTTTGACTTAGCTTTAGGAGGACGGATTTTGTACGACATATAGAGAAGGTCGTGATATGAAAAACCTTCAGCAGCACACTGGCCATATTTTGCAACATGATCCAGTGATGATACGATAATTAAATCGAGCTGAGATGGGTTACAATTGGGAAAAAAGTGTGTTGCACTTAACGGCAATATATTTAGATTAGCCGCATTAATTACGGACTGCAGTTTATCAGATCTGACATAGTTTCGCTTTAACAAATAAATATCCATGAAACTACAAAAAAAGTAGCAAACCATCGTGCAATTTACCTTATAGTGAGTGGTCACTGCCGTTTTGATGTGAAACATCTATAGCCGCACGTAAAACCGATTTCTGGCGTGGCGACGCATGCCATGGCGTATATATATACAGTCTATATGCAATAGTGTGTACGGTGTGGCGACGCGTCGCCATGCGCAATCGAATTCAAGAAATAGTCATCGTTATCTGGAAAAAAATCGTAATATTTTATTTTATCATTATGACATATTTAGTTCCTATCACAATATGTTCTTTTCTGCATATTACTTTTACAAAATAATGTCGATGTTTCACATCTGCCAGGCGTCCCGTGACGGCTCACATATTTTTTACCATTAGAACAGGGCTTCCAGCTGAAACTGAACACAGGTGCGGTACACTCCTGAGGAGTTGGTCGCTTCATATAATTATTTAAGTCAGGCGACGTCCACATCCTTTCACCACGCCAGAAATTCTTCACGCTAGCAATAGATGTGACGATAGTACCTACCTTCCTGGAAATAATTAAAAATGGTTCTACTACTTATCTGGGCACGGGCACCTCAGAATGAGAAGGATGAGGCTATAGTCCACCGCGCTGGTCGATTGCGTATTGGTCGATTTCTTCATATCTTTGAGATTTTTTTACTGGTAAAGCAGGTGATAATTTATTTCTAATACGCACATAACTTTCAAAGAACTAGAGGTCCCTGATGTGATAAATATGTAGTGATCGTTATGCAAAGGTTTTAATTTGGATGAATATATAAAAGGAAAGTACATAGTAATATTAGGTCGTGATCGCACATTTCACCGCAAAAACGCGCGCTTTCAAATATTTGACATGAACCATGCGAATATTTGAGGTCAAACCAGCGAGATATATATTTCGCGCATATTTTCCAAATAGCTTACAGATATTAAACAGGTATTAAAATGATATACATACCTTTTTTATAATATAAAAGTAGCAGACTAGCATACAGTCCACCTGATGGTAAGTGGCTACTGCCGGCCATGGACATCTGTAATCAACCCCAGATAGGACCCCTGAGGACTAAGCTGGAACGCCTTGGAAAAGTCTTTCTCCCTTACCACACCCTTCAAACCGGAACACAGCAGCGCCTAACACTGCTGTTATTAGATAGAAATAGGTGTGGCGCTGGTGCCGCCGGAGTCGAACCACAACGGGTTCTACCACCTTCGAATACCTATTAGACAGTCCACCTGTCTACTACATCTACACCTTTTTGCCGACTTTCAAGAACTGCTTTAAAAGGTGTGTGAGTGGTACTCAACTCAAAAACCTTATTGGTCCTCCTACCTTTTTAAGCGACTGCAGAGAGTCATATTCTTAGAACATTAGTATGTTTATATGTTTAATTGTTTGGCCCACCCTACAACCTTTTATAAGAAAAATGTTTGTTTATAAAAACACGAACGCTTTTCGCACTCCTGTAATTACCTTTGTCTAAATCTGAATTTTGCAGTAAACACACACATGTATCGATTTATTGACCTGACCCAGAATCGAACCAGGACCTCTCATCTCGACGTAGTTCCGGTATCGTTTTCCGGATAATCGTTTCATTCTCCTATACGCAAACATAAATCCGTGCATATTTACGAGGCAGTAAATTCAGATTCTGTTATTTATTTTTGCGGGCCATTTTGTGAAAATACGAGTATTTCCATTGCAAACAGACTTCAACAGTTGTAAAGGAATATATACTTTGAGTTCATGTGCATTTATTACTTACGCTTGAGTAGCGCGCAAAAGTTTAAACGTAAATTTCTTGCGAAATAAATTACGCGGAGAAATTGAGAAGGTCAGGGTGTGCCGAACACGGATCCGGCTTCTCTTAAGATCGCATTAGTAACCAGGTCATTGTCGAAGACAGACAGCTTAGATGACGTAATTAAATACGTCTAGCTTTCAACCGCTGACGTAACTACATTATTGTTAGTTTAAAAAATCCGATTGCTTAAAAATATTGTCTTTTTCCTCCCATAATTTAGGAAATTCCAACGACACCTCATATTATGTTAGAATCCGTAAAGTTATTTGGCCTGCAGGGACAGATGATATTCTACTATTCTGTTGTTCCTTAAGGGAGTAAGCGATTAAAATGTTTACCAAGAGGCGGACAGTAGTGAAATTATTCATTTACTGAGATCACAACACACATTAGGAGCGGTGACTATTACAAAATCCCATGTCTCAAGAAAGCCAAATCCATGAATATATATAAATAATCCGTGAATAGGTCTATCCAATAGATTCCTATGTGATGCATCACTAGAATTTTTATATAGATTTCTATAATTACGATTTCTATAATCGCCGAATTGGTCCATTTTAATTTGAAATGGGTACTCACGATACGTGGATATAATTTCCCTTACTGATATTTCAAGCCAGTTACAAAAATATTAGTGGTGACGGCGAAACTGCGGTGTCGTGGAACAGCTGACAAGCGCTAGTGATAAATTAATTTTTCTACCCTACGTCTATTTCGTTTTACTTTTCTAGGTTCCAAATCATGACACACAACACTAACTGTAGCTTTGCGCACTTAATTTTGCACTAAGTATTTCTACTTTACATGAAACGTAATTTAAACTTTATTAACTTTGTACAATGTGCATTTCGCACACATCCTAAATGATATTTGAATATATTGCAAAACAAAATGTAACACACCAAGCAAAAATTTGAGTATTTTTTTTACAAAACTATTTGCAAAACGCTATTCTAAATAATGGCCTGAAGCGGAACAGGTGCTGGTGCCCACACTATCTGCTTTGTGTTTCCGCAATAATAAATGTATAGATTTTACATTTCGACTCTGTTCAGAGCGAATAGTGGCTGTTACCGCATTTAAATAGGTTCTTTGGATTTGAAACCCAACGGAAATGTATAGAGTTCGTTTGTTAAAAACTAATCACTTAGAAATATTAACAAACTATAAGTTTGGAAATAACGAATGAACGTACCTATTCCTGAAACATTCAACGCAACAGTACAACGCTTAATATAGCGTGGTCTCTATATAATGTGCCTATATTATAATCCCTTAAATGACATGACAAATAACAAAATTCAATATTAATTAGTTGTCCGCCTGGCTAGTCATGAAATGTAGAAACAGAGTATTTAACTTAATGGCCATGTTAATAATAATCTCTTATTTTGTCTATTATACATGTCAGTTGGTGTTTTCCAAGAATATTCCTAACAAAGTTACTATTCAGGCAATTTTGCTATAAAAGTACTCTTAATATTGTTTTTTTTTTAAATAGTGTAAATTATACAATACCGGACATCGGGCGATAAAGCGTCACCCATGATTTACTACTAACTGGTATTAATTCTCTTTGACATAAGTATATTATATTTTTTCAGTCATATAAATCAAGAATATAGACATATAAGAAACTGTACTTACTCGAACCACGTACAGGGGATCAGGGCCTTCAAAAGCTTCATTAAACTTACAATATACGAACGCAGACGAGGTCTCAGCTTAAACACAGCTACCGTATAATTCCGTAACGCAAGAATATTCGAGGTCGAATAATTTCGTCGAAATTTTCTCATCAATCCCCAAGAACTCGTTTATCTCCTTCAGATATCGCGGTAACAAGGTTTCTGTTACAATAAACCGGGGAATCTTAATGCTGGTACTTGGCTTAGATTATATCATGTTCTACAAGAAAGCACGATTTTTAGGTCTTTTCCTTAGCACGTTTTTATTATTTTTCATATATTTAATATTTCAACGACTTTTGATTACATATTATTTTCCCTATAAGATCTTAATAAACTTATTTAGTTCATAATATTTAATATTTCTCATCTAAATTGATAATCAAACAAATTTTATCTTAACATAATATTTTTTGCTATCTTAGAAAATAATCTCAAAATCAATAATAGATTTGAATGTTCTTAATCAGTAAATTAAAGGCCATCCTCAGTCTATTCTACATATGACGAAATCGTGTCTTCTTCAAAATTAGGAACCATCCAATTACAAAAGGCGATCAAACAAGTAAAGTTTAAATTACTTAAAATTTTAAATAAATTTCATTACTACCATCAAACCATTTCCAAGTTTTTTTACGGGTTGTATAATTATTATACCGTCTGAAGTTTAAATGGAAAAGAGACGGAATTTTGTTAATTGTACAACCCTGTAGAGTTTGAGTGCGAGGGGACCATTACCACCCTGTCTTATAGCAACAATTATTGCGCATAAGGCAAGTTTATTACTATGAACTCAGTGCTCAAAAGAAATGCATCTGTGATCACATCAAAATGAACTTTTCATGACCATGAAAAAAAAGCTTTTCAGAGACTTCATTTTCATTATTGTCCTTATTATATTTTTCGCTGAAAACCCATTCATTGGATACCCATATCAAGAGTGCATAAATTATAATTAGTCCCTTTTATTGGGGCGTCCGCCACATATGAATTAGAACGACATCAATGAGCTAACTCAATATGTTGGAGTTAGGTTGGTTTAAAGTTCAGTTAATATGTAACCCGTACCCAGCAGTGCGACAGTAATGGGTTGCTGATGATGATGATATTTAACCTTGTTATAAAAAAAATTGGTTCGCTTGAAATAAAAGCTTGTAAAAATCTTAAGAATAGGAAATCCGTGTCCACTTCGTAAAGTATAGCGATAAAGTTAGCGATACCATATGACATAACAGCACGCAAGATTGATGAGGCGCACGCAAGAACTCGCGCCAATTTGTCAACGTCGCCATCTTGCCAACCGTCCACATTACATTAAACCACTTCACCTGTTTAAGTATATTCAGAACAGTAATGTAATGATTTCATTAAGAAAGTGATATTTGCTTAGTTTTATACAGTTGACGGTAAAGGCCATTTATACGGAGAGAGTTTCTCGTCTCGAAGACACGATTATCGAAGAAATATAAAGGATATGTATTGAACAATATAAACTAAGTATGTAAATAAACGTACTTAGTAGAGCCATATTTCAAAATATTGACTGAAATTTATAATCACACATATATTTCCGAACAAACTTTGTGTCTGATTTTCAGTACCTAAAAATAAATATTGATTTTATTTTTAAATGCACCCAAACCAATAACAAAATAAAATTGTAAAATCGAAGTTTATTTCATCGAATGGGTGCATTAGGAACAAAGTCAACATATTCGCCAAATCGGATTTTGAAAGTGTTTTGCCTACAATTCTAGACCTGCTCAATATGCCTGGCAGTGGTACCAATCGTTGGCTGCCGAAGCACTAAAGCACTCAAGGAATTTTGTTATTAGTGATCACTCATTGAGGGGGACCCAAAGTTAAATGTTTTCACGTCTTCCCAATAATCTTCATAACCGCGGCGTTCTACGTGATTAATTAATGCTTTATTTATACTTAGCAAAAGCATAAATAATAAATAATTAATAAGTAAATAAATAATAAATAAATCCGAAAGTAACTCTGTCTGTCTGTCTGGTTGTCTCTTCTTCACGCCCAAACCACTGAAACGATTTTAATGAAATTTTGTATAAAGATAGTCTGAGACCCGAGAAAGGACATAGGATAGTTTTTATCCCGGAAATCCCACGGGAACTAGGGATGGCGATCTAAGATCGATTAATCGGAGAATGGATCTTTTGGACCCAAAACATCGATTATTTTAATCGATGTTTTGGGTCGATTAGTAAGGATTGAATCTGGATTAATCGATGATTAGTAAGGATTGAATCGTAAACTATGCATTTGATCAAGTGATGATCTTTATCAAAGTTGAAGGTACAAATTTTCAGTTTTATGTATGTTAGTTTAACGCGGGCGAAGCCGCGGGCAAAAACTAGTAAATAATAAGCAGCAAAAGGATGAATTCAATTATGTCACGACAGATATTACGAAAAATGGCATTATTAATCGATACATGGAGTAAGCAAGATTAATGGGACAGGAACAAGCTTTTACAGGCACAGCTAATTTGTCAACGTCGTGGTGTATATGATGTCTTCCTTATATTGTAAACACCACATCTCTATGTCATAAATCTTTAAAGGCAAATGATTACGTACGATTCTCCAAGTACTCCAAGTAATATGTGTTTCATAGAAAATGATAACTTATTTATATTGTGAAGAAAGATGTCAATTGAATAGTCATTTTTACCTCCTTCAGAAAGACTTCTCAAACATGAGAACACTGCTAAAAATAAATTAAAATTGGTGGATATCTTCGCCAATGTAAATAATAGTGAGACCCTTCGTGGTTTGATTACAGAAGCAATGTCGTAACTAACTAACTGCCCCTAGCAAGGTGTGAATTTACGCCGAAGAGTTTGAAGAACTTAACGACCTTTTTTGGAGTCTTATACGGCGTACTACGTAATCATTGTATCTTCGATCTTTTTTTACAAGTTTCATAGTTTTTTGTCGTCAAAATGTTGTATTCGCATAATGCGCTCCTTGAACGCTCCTCCCCTGGCTTTTCACGCTAGCCCCGAAGTCGCTGTACAGAAACATCATCGCCAGTTCCCCCCACATCAATATATTCATAACAGTATTAAGCTGCCTGACTGTAAGTTTGATAACAATATTTTTTTTTTGTAATATAGGAGTAGCAGACGAGCATACAGTCCACCTGATGGTAAGTGGCTACTGCCGCCCATGGACATCTGTAATCAACCTCAGATAGGATTAGATATTCCTACCTGAGGTCGGCCACAGATGCGCCGCTACCGCTGAGGACTAAGCTGGAACGCCTCGGAAAAGCCTGTCTCCCTTACCACACCCTTCAAACCGGAACACAGCAGCGCCTAACACTGCTGTTATTAGGTAGAAACAGGTGTGGCGGTGGTGCCGCCGGAGTCGAACCACATAGGGTTCTACCACCTTCAAATATTATGCATTTTGTAGAGTAGGGTAAATCAGATACATGTACATACGCAAGAGGTTTTAGCATTTTGATGAATGTGTGGACCTTGGGTAGAACTGGAAACTTATTTGTAAATTATAGATATCCACGGATACACGGACAGTAGTAAAGTCCTAAAGGTAACTTCGCGTAACAGTAAATTATAACAGAATACTACTGTTCATACTAGCAGCCAAGGTGCTTGCCAATGCCCCGGGGTCATAAATCAATGGTGCATATTGTAGTCATCTTGGATCTTGGACCACTGCCATTAGCATTACGTTGCAGCTTCCCATGTGTTTTGAAGTGATGTTATTTATTTGCTAAGTTTTAGGGCAGTGTATCGGAAGAAAACGATTATACCACAGATTAATAAATAGTTACTACGTAAATTATACTTAGATTTTTTTGTATTGGATACAAAATCCGATTTTATCCAATTTAATAAAAGATTTAGTGACTTAGTCACTTAACACGTTAGCTGCGGAACGCGGCTTAAAACACCTCGTCCATGTCTGGTCGTTATAGCGGTAAGAAAAAACTTTAACTTCTCTGTGGTGCGGGAGGCATAACTTCCGTCTGGTTCAGTGTAGGAGAGTGATAACTATATGTTTGTGATGTGCTACTGATTCCTAGTTCTATGGTACACCAACCTAATGTCGGGTTTATTAGACCTCGTACCGCACTGAACAAATAATAATGCTAACACAGTGCGGAACGAGGTTGGGAACGCCTCGTTTCCCCACGCACCTCGTACCGCACCCCACGCTAGCTTCACGTGGTTAGTGTTGTGCAACGCAGTCGAGGCTGCGTAGCGACGAAGTAGGACCGCTGTCTTCATGTTGAAAATTATCATGTCGAAACGTTGCCGAAAAAAGTTGATCATGGAGGAAGATGAAGAAAAACCGGTTGAAAAATCTGAGCCAGAATCAGAATACAGGAAGATATTTCAAAAACAGGTAAGTCACAAATATACTCTGTCTAGGTGAAAGTCCAGTAGTGAGACTTGGCAGGCTAGGCGTATATCCGTATAGTAAGAAATAACATTATAGATAATTACGTTTCCTGTTATAGTTCAAACAAAAGTTAAGCAGCTACATTATTGATATAGGAAACGTAGGCAAAATCGTTACCGAGTATTCCGATTACTCTTTACCCTAATCTACTCGCTCCTACTTTTCAGAATCCACTGCAAAGAAAGCACATCATCTCGATAAGGGTCCAAAGAAGAAGAGATGTGTCGGATGCTACGAAAAACTCCGCACATTCTTGACATGTCGTGAGGCAGACAAAAAAACCAAAAAAAAAATCTCACGAAATGCACTGTTTGCAAAAAACCTTATTGTCTGAAATGTTTCAATGAAAAACATCCATAACTTTTCCCCTTTTTGTATTCATTCTGTCCATAACGTTGATAAATAAAAACAATAAAATAAAATCGATATTTATTTTCCCATCACTAAATTATATGGAAACCTGCCATTTTTCAGTGCGGTCCGAGGTGCATTAGACCCACATTTTATTTTATCCATAGAATCTAAAGTAACGAATTTAACCAAGGGCGGCGGCAGTTTTAGGTTAATAAACTCATTGTTAATAATAATCAAGACAAAAGCCGTCGATTTTGTCTTATTTGGCGCCAAAAAAAGGATTTTAGTCTCCTTCGGGCGGTGGGATTTAACACGCCTCGTGCCGCCACAATGTCGGATATAGGACGAGGTTTAAAACAACTCGTAACGCAGTAATGGAAAGTACAGAAAAATCTGTGCCGCAGGGAACGTGTTAAGGGTTTTTTTTAATAAATTCTTGTAGCTTGCATTTCAGTTGATGGTAAGTTTGGTGGTTTGGTAAGAAATTTGGTGACCAGCTCCATATAGACCTGGTCCTTCCGGAGCTACCCCTGAGGACTAAGTTGACGATTTTAAAAGTGTAGCCTATATTAAGACAGAAATAATGTGGAGGTGCCTTTGTCAAACCACCAAGGATTCTCCCACTTATAAGAACACTTAGAAATTGTCAGCTACGCTATTTGAATACTCGGGTTATAGAGTTATCTCAACCAAGTCCGAAAGTTCAGATATTATACCTACCACTCAAAGTTATCTAAAGTTTAATCCTCTAAACCGACCTGAACTTTGAACAATCCACCCACATAATAGTTTCACCAAACTAAATGCAATACCGGGTTCAGTAGAAGATCGAAATACATATATAAACATAGTAGGTAACAAGTGTTTTCACAAGCATACGCGCACGGCTTCGCTTACTTCCAAATATTTTATTTAGAAGTCATAAAAAAGTCATATTATTGTTTTTAATTTAGATTTTGATTTATTTATTTATAAGTAAGTTGAACAACTCGAGAAGCTCTATCTTTGAATAAAAGTTCTTTAAAATTCTGTCCAGGAGTTTTCATAGCCCGCACAGACAAACAAACAATAATAATTGTAATGTTTTGGAATCGTTAAATAAATATTTGCTTTGAAAATGGCACGAATTAAGAACACAGACAGACACTTGGATTTATTTATTTCTATAGATAAGCAGTATGAATAAGCACTATAGTATCTCGATGAATGCTCGTAGAAAGTTTCGTGTTCAATTCTAATCCAAATGTTCAGACTAAAACAAGATAGACAAAGTCTCCAGACCGAAATATTAAAGCAATACGAAATTCAGCCCATTTAGTCACGAAATCCGAATCAAGTTACATCCAAGACAAATCAGTCACGTTTAGTACATACCGAAGTTTTGAATTAGTGTGTGATTGTTAAATAATTTAATATTCAAACGAAGAGACGTTATTTAATGTAAGTAATTCGTTGTTACATAAAAATGCATATTGGCAACATTTACTTTAATTCAGTGTTCCGAACGGCTCTGTCTATACTTTTTAGTCTTATTCTATAGGTAACATTGTTACAAGACCGGTTTTAACATATCTAAACTTTTGCTAAAAAGTTTTCATATGAAAAATTCATTCATAGCTTATGAAAGCTCCACTCAAAAATATTCAGTATTTAAAAAAAAATCTAAGATGCATATAACTTTAATTCCTTTAATTGCATTTTTGTAATTGTTCTTGTCATTCATTATATTCCTTAACTAGCTGACCCGGCAAACGTTGTGTTGCCATATAAATAAAAAAATGTTAAGAGTGAACAACCCTTATCACTCAGGGGTATGATTTCTATGATTCTTTTTTATGGAATAGTGAATACTGTTAACTTTTTTAATTAGGGTTGACTGAGAGTGTTATAAACGTAGGAATAGACAAATATAATCAGAAAGCTTTGAACTGCTAAGCTATCGGGAGTTACACGTGTTATTGTGAGTCAACCATAAAAGATAGACATATGCTATCGTGGGATAAGTTTTATATAATTTTAAGGAGAACATTTCCGTCATACATGATTTCTGTGTAGCTTTAACTATTTAGGTTGCACACGCGACGGAAGCTTAAAAAATGGAGTAACTTCTCCCGTTTTCCCAACATTTCCCTTCACTGCTCTGCTCCTACTGACTGTAGCGTGATTAAAAGTATACTATAACCAGCTCAGGAGTATGAAAAATAATTGTACCAAATTTCGTTAAAATCCGTCGAGTAGTTTTTGTTTCTATAGCGGTTATACAGACAGACAGACAGACAGACAGAGAAAAATTTTACTGATTGCATTTTTGGCATCAGTATTGATCCCTAATCACCCCCTGATAGTTATTTTGGAAATATATTTAATGTACAGAATTGACCTCTACAGATTTATTATAAGTATAGATTTTACTTCTGTACTCCGAGATGGGCGTAAATAGTGGCACAGTTTATACTATTGCCGCTGTTTACGACAATATCTTATATATAAAATTTTCGTGTCACAATGTTAGTTACCGTACTCCTCCGAAACGGCTTTACCGATTTTCACCAAATTTTATATGCATATTCAGTAGGTCTGAGAATCGGCTACTATCTATTTTTCAAACCCCTAAGTGATAAGGGTTGTTCACCCTTAACATTTTTTTATTTATATGGCAACACAACGTTTGCCGGGTCAGCTAGTAATTTGTAAAACTGTTGCTTCGAAATAAATCTTTAAATCTTTTTAAATTTTGACATAAGTATTGTACTGTTTTATACCTATATACTAAAAACTGACATATTTTTATTGAACAAATTTTATTTTATTTTGTACGATGTATTGAACTACATAGTCGCAAAAGTTAGTAAACCTATTAAAATAAAGTGTGTATAAAGATTTATATGGAACGGAACAGTAGGTAATCTTATCTCTGTCGGCTTCCAGCCTCTCAGCGCTCCAGTAGATAGCAGCTTAGATATCTTACACTAAGCCTACTTCTATCAATATTCTGTATCGGTAAGTTGAAGTAAGTGCAAGTTAAAAAAACCGAATTTACACGGATTAGTAGATTTTTTTCTTATGAAGTATAATATATTTTTAGTACTTTTTACTTTTAGTTTGTATATGATTATCTTATTTTAGTGGAGAGATAAAATATAAATTCTTAACTAGGAGTATACTTAAATGGCCCTTTCCCGTTGCGCCTTTTAAGTGATAACAAACCTTTATATCTTTACTATACTTTTAAAAAAATACTTAAAATTTTTACAGGAGCTTTTGATATAACGCCGAATTCTTAAATAAGCATCAAATAAGGAAGCGAAATAGAAAAAAAGGTGTTCCTCAATATAAAACACAAATAATAATTAAGATAATCAGTCACTACTTTGTAAAGTACAGTCGTGTTTCCATATAAATATAGCGCATACATCACTATAAAGCAACAACGAAAAAGTTGTCCATCTAAACATATATACTAAAATATTTACAGAGTATAATGGGGTTCTAAGCATTGACTACATCTAAGCAGTCTATACGTCACTATAAAGCAACAACGAAAAAGTTTTCTATCTTAACATACATACTAAAATATATACAGAGTATAATGGGGTTCTAAGCAGTGAGAACTACACAAATGCGGCTATAGCGAGGTCGACCGAGATTGCGTGCGGCGCCCCTATTGCCGACTCATCCCCCCATTTGGGGCGCTTACAGCAATTTCCTAACCCACTTAGTGCTGGATGCCGTGAGAATACGCAACACCATTCTAAAAAATACACTATATCGCATATCGTAATGTGTATAAAATTTTGCTAATGTTTTTAAATATATTACCTTAGATATTCTATTTGATTGTCGATTTTTGAACTCTGGATTTTCACTTTTTAAACCGGAATCTGGATAACATAAGTTCTGGTTAGAAAGTGCGTGTTTATGATTTTCAAGTTAAGTACTTCAATAAAAAAACACCATTTTACGAGGTATAAAAAGGTATGCTGTGTATTATTTATTCTACCGAAATAATATTTTTATAGTTTATTTTCAAGACTAGTTACAATAATATATACAGCAAAAACATTATAGCAATTTAAATAATATAAAAAAGAGAATCAAATAATACTTATAACCATATTTTAAATTAAATATAAAAAGCTACATCTAAATTGCTGCTCCTGGGATGAGTATGATGATATTTTTTGTGAGAAGCTGTCATACATTATTTTTGTAAACAATTCAAATTGTGATTTAAATGCATAACAACACTACCAATTTAAATGCGAATATTCAAGATATAAATTTCCTTTCAAATTTGCATTCACATGTCGCAACGAAAATCTTATTACTGTTTTCAGAGAAACACTCACTCTCTTATTATTCTTTACTCACACTCTCTTATGTGGCAATGTTATTCCAAGATTTCACAGAATTTGTAATACAAAGGACTGCTCGTTTATCAAAACTGCTATTTCAATAAAATACCCCAAATTTTGTAGAAAACAATTAAATAAATAGCCAGAAATTGTATGTAAATGACTCCATTGCATGTTTCAAATTCCAACGACCTTGTGAAGATTATTATGCGTGTTATGAAAAACACTTGAAACAGTTATAGTAAACATACGTCGTGGAAAACTAGATCACGACCATGAATGGTTAGGAATGCGTGTAACTAATTCACATTCTATTGTCATTATGTCTGCCGTGTGCAATGTCACTGTTCAATGAGGCGATATCCTGGTGTTGCACTATCGGAGTATTTTGGGGTTCCGTACCCAAAGGGTACCTTATTATTATGCCTCTGTCTGTCCGTCTGCACAGGCATAGTAAATTCTTACTTTACTTTTGTACAGGGCTCTATCTCTTGAACCGTAATGAATAGAAAATGGATTTTTACAGTGTATGTAAAACAGTGACGCCCTAACAAATAATACTAAAAATAAATTAATTTTACAACACGTAACAAATACTAAAAATAAAAAAATACAGTTAGGTGGAAAGAAACCTTCGGTGTGCGAGTTCGACTCGCACTTGTACAATTATTTATAAGATTGAAGCAGCATACGGGTTGGTAAATGGTCACTGCCACCCATTGACATCCGTGATTAAATCCATTTAAACCAGGTGCTATCTGACGCAGATCAGAGATGCGTTGCTTCTCTTGAGGGCTAAGATGGTTGCCTACATGTAAGGAAGCTACACTCATCCCACGAAAGGCAGGCTGCTTCGTGCTATAAATGGACGTGGTGGCCCCGGTTGAACCATAGGTACTTCCTGGACCCTTAAAATGATTTGAAAATACATATAAAAAAAATTTGAAATTGAAGAATTTTTAAAGTTGTGAAGTACGTACACAATATGGAATATACCGTACCGGCTCTTCGATTACTTGAAGAATTCCCGGATATTTCACCGTTCTGAAGTGGGGACACAAAATGTGATCCGGTTCAACAATCACTCGAAAACTTCAGGGTTAAAAGTTTCCGGATAAAAATAGTAAAAAGACCACACTGATACAGGTCAATGTGTACATAAGTACCGTAAGTATATATAATATCTAGAGGTATATTAATTAACGACATAAAAAAATGTAGCCAGATATATACCTATATTGGGTTGACTGGCAGAGAATGCCATTAGGCATTAAGTTTACCCATTGTTACACTACTTTAAGGTGTTACAAGAAAATTAAATAAAGAAATTAAATAAATAAAAAAATAAATATATTAATTCTTCGAAAAAATACTCTAAAAATTAACACGTTTAATGTAGGCCGATAGGATAGGAATAGTGATAATATTCTAATAAGATTATTATAGGTATATTCGAAAAGCTACGCAGGTACTCAAGTGGTTAAAAATCGGCCTCTCAAACGGGGGACCGAGGCAAAAATTCTAGATAAATAAATAAAATAAAGATAGAAGAGTACCTATTTATCAAATGCTATGAAAGCATTTACGTACCTACCTATAGGGCTGTCGCTAAACAGACGAACGGATCATTATGAAATTCTTAGTCAATGAGTCGGGAATGCCCAATGTCGTTCATTCATCGAAGTATTGTTCGCGAGGCCTGCCTGTCAATGTGTAGTCATGACACCAATTTCGAATCCGGTGTGTTTGCCCGCCTATCAGAGGTATTGAAGGATGTTTTTCGTGTTAACTGTGCTATTTGGAACAAATAAATCCGGATTACGTAACAGTGAAAAGGTTTATTGCACGTTAGGCAATTGGTGTAGTCATGCAAATACGGATACTCTTTCCAATTTAGTCTGCGGATGTATTTCTGTGATTGTACGAAACATGGATACGTGGCGTTCTAACTTAGCAACCTATTTTAGGTCCGTGTTTTTTTTAGAGCAGTAACAAAATATCTTAGTAGCAGTAACTGCATTAAAGGCACTCATATCGTCACTGGAAAGGCAAGAAGACTAACGTGCAAAGGAACCGCTTTGCGTGTTAGTATTTTTGGTGACAATATATTTTATGGCCTGAATTAACACATATAATGCAAGATCCTACTGTTCACCAGGCCCACGTGAGAAAGCTAGTAATTATTTTTTTTAATACCAAACAAATCTTCTTGATTATTGACATCTACAAATCGTCTGGGTTATGTAATATGTATGTCTAACCTAACCTAACCTAACCTAAGACCAGGTTGATAGCGACAAAGTCAATCTAATAGTAATACTTAATAACTTATGACATCAATATTTCTTGCTTACCTGTAATATACCCATGTTTATAAACAAACAATAAAACTTGTACCTACCTACTAGTTTAGTGAATTCTGGTCATCACTAGGTTTCAATTCGGTCCATTGTTTACCGAGTGCTTACGGCGAGTATCGAAAACAAACACTCCGTATCAAAGATGATGTAACTCATCGATCTTGTCTACAAATTTCACGATGACCACTAATAACACATATATATCTTAAATATTAAATGTATTGTGCGCCGCCTTTATATTTTCTGCACATCCTTAATTAAGGTTGACTGGTAGAAAATGCTACTTAGCATTAAGTCCGCCTATTGTACCACTTCTTTTTATTGGTCAATAAAGTGTAAAAAAAAAAAACACCTACCTACACTTACGTGCAATAACATTCCTAGTAATTAATTAAGCATTTACTGTACGTAATATATTATATTGATGTAATAATACAAGTTAAAATACATTATTTAAGAAAGGCTGCTTTTATTTTGATAAAAAATGAAATATAATATTTTTAGAGGCTTAAGTACTAGTTTTAAAGGCTTGCTAGAGGGCACTTAAAAATTAATAGTTATAATAATTATTTTATTTATTTATTTAAACTTTATTGTAAACCTAGTGGTTACAAAGGGCGAACTTAATGCCTAGTGGCATTCTCCGCCAGTTAACCCTTGTTAATTATGCTTCATTCAAGGGTGAAGAACTACAAATTTTGCAAGAAACGGCGGCGACATCTCTCCTGCGCGTTGTTACCCATATTTATTTAATTAAAATAAAATCTAAATTGATAAAACAACATAAACAGGTAATATATAAACGAAATAAAACAAAGAAATAATTTAAATTACGTGTCATCTACAGGCCCTAATTTTATACACAAATTGAAATATCTCTCGATGATTTATTTATGTGTATTTGAATACCTTTTATACGTAGAAAACTAACTAAATACTAAGAACTAAGGAGAATACTTAGTTATCTTTAGGTATATATTTTGATATTTAACCAAATCCTGCGAAATCGGCGCTTTGACTATCATTACTTAAGACGTGACTGGCTCTATTTGATCCTGTTAAGTAAAGCTAAAGGTTCCTACTAAACTGAAAAGCCACTCTGAATACCAAATTCAACGTGCCCTGAAATCTAATTAAGGCAAAAATCTACTGAATTAAAACTTATAGAAACAAATGCAGTAATACTGTACCTACAAATACTTCCTTTTATTAAAAATTTTAGTAATTAAGTATTTTCTTAAAAATTAACCAAGTGACCGACCCGTCTGACACGCCTAGGGTACATAGATAGATCCCTGGCCAGACAGATCCAAATGATAAATTAAGAATTATGTTCTGGATCTGTGTTCACATTATAAGTATGTATTTGTGGCACCTACCTACACCACTCGAAAAATACTGATGCAAGGCTTTGTATTAAGAAACATAAAACTTGGCCACCGTGCAATTAATATTTGGTAAACATTGTTTACAGATATTTGTAAGAAGTGAAGAGTCGAAAAGAAGTGAAGAAAACTCGTTTTAAATAGCCCCATGTCTGTCAAGCCTACGTCTACCTAAATGTATAGTAACCATAGCTTTCTTAAAGAGGAAGACCCTAAAAAGTACCACCGTTTGCATCACCAACCTACCATACGAATGGATCGTTGATTTGGAAGTCCTACAGTAGTACAGTACACTTCACCGTGTAACACCAATGCCGCGAATAATAGCTATTGTTTTGTTTGTTTAACCAAAACCTGACGAAAAGTATTACACTAACAGTAAGCGGGTCCATTGCATCAGTCGTTGAGTCAGTCACTATCTTGCGTCACTCCAGCTGCAGTGTGACTTACATAAGGACAAGAACCGATATAAACATAATAAGCAACCAACCATGTCTAAGTAACAATAGATTCCTTCGACATTTAAGTAGGTCGATACTTGGTAACTATTTGTAAATTTAAACTTTTTCAATTAATTGTTTTAAAAATTTAAGAGATTAACGTTTTCATACAGTCGACAAAGACAAATACTTGGATTTGGAACATTATTGATTATTTAATATGTTTGCCCGCCGGGGTTGTACTCAGATCTCTTTCTGCAGTCAGATATCGGTCAGATGCGGTCAGATAAACATGAGCAGCTTGGTCCTTGGACAATGATCATTAAAAAAAATAAATGGTCTTGTCCAAATAGAACAGGAACTTCTCACAATTACTCATAGCAAAAATAAATACGCGTCATGTAAATATCCTTATCAACCATTTCGAATTACGAAGAAATCTATCAGTTATAAAGATATTCAGCTTTAGTATTCCTTTCTTACAATTAAAACTTTTTGTTATAAATCACTGAGAATCCATAATTTTAATTCCATATTACTGTCAGCAACAAATAACCAAGTTGTCATAACTTATTCTTGGGCTTCGCGCCAACTTATCGTAAAGTAACAACGCCTTTGCGGCGCCTGCTTTTAAACGCTCAATTGCGTTTTGCTAATGTATTTTCACAGGCGCTTGGCACATAAAATGTCACTGCACTGGTACACAATAAGTACACTTGTGTTGACATTCAGACGCCCTCTCGCCATATATTTACAACTCGACTGTACCACATGAATGTAACTCTCAACGCCTAGTGCAGGAAGACTGCCAAGAGTCAAAATTAAATAAGAAATAGGTACATAGGTAAATCTCATATTACATTAAAGCAGTAGCACAGTAAATGGCTGCCTGAGTGCCTGGGTGTCAGTATTTTTATGATTTACTGCTAGGCACTTATCTCTTGTTATTTTTGCGTTCGGCCTAAATCTACAATCCGCTTTGTGTCTCCAATTCGAATTAGGGGAGGAAGACACCTGTTAGTGGCCAGTCAGTACCGAAAGTTGACAAACTTGAAAGCCCTCCAGTAAGCCCTAATAAATCTTATATAAAGATAACAATTACGTTCAACAGCTCTACGCGCCTCAAAATATAAATTTTACATAAAAGAAGCTACAATACTTATTCAGTAATGATGTTTAGATATCTCTGAGACCTACTCGTTTTAACACAACCGTAAAAAAAGAAAAAGGTTTAGCTCTGTATGGGATCAATCATTGAGTAGTATAATGATTGTTGTATGGAGCTCACTCACAAAGTACTCAACGCATTAGTTCTCCCTGCTCGTATATAGGCGGACGGTGGCAATCTGCGCCCATTGTGAGCTTCCTCTGTCCTTTGCCATTTAATAAATAAATGTAAGAGAATTTGTGCGAAATGAAGACAATAGTGGCCGTGCTTGCCGCTGCTTCAGTTGTATACGGTAAGTAAAACAAATAAACAAACTTACATTCGCATTATAATATTAGTTAGCACTATTTCGCCTGCGATTCTGTCAGCGTTTTAAGGGCTTTTAAGGGATTTTAAATTTATTATAAATTGCATTAAAGTAAAAAGTCAATTAGTCCCTACATCCTTTTGTGAACTATATCGTGCAATTGATTAGCGTGTATATTAAAATATGTATATTATTTCATGGGGTTAATGTAAAGTTCTAAAAAGTGTTTGAACTCTACCAATCCGCAATTTTTATAACGTAGTAACAGACGAGCATGCAGTCCACCTGATGCTAAGAGGCTACTGCCGCCCACGGAGACCTGTAATCAATCCCAGATAGGATAAGATATTCCTGAGGACCTGAAGTCGGCCACAGATGCTCTGCTACCCCTGAAGACTAAGCTGGAACGCCTCGGAAAAGTATGTCTCCCGTACCACATCCTTCAAACCAGAAAACAAGATAAGAGACCCGTACCCAGTAGTGAAACAGTAATGGGTTGACGACATCTCTTTTAGATTATTATGTCAAAGGGCTTTGAAACCAATATTAAATATGTACGTGACGTTAAATACAAGTAAATTCAATCAAAGGGAATCTATTATGCATGTATTAGTCCCCTAAAGTTCTACCTAATATTCCACGCCGAAATAAGCTGGTTTATGGTTAATTTCAAAGGCTCTTAGCTTTGAATTTATGACAGGGTTACATAAATATATTTTGTATTACATTCAGCTTTTGTACAAATTTAAGTTAATCTTGTTCATAGGTTATAATGAAAGTGAATTTATTCATTGTTTTTACCCTGTCTTCTAGTCATTTCGCAAGGTGTTTCGTTATGGAGAAGAAGCGGCGAATGAAACTCCACGACACACATCTTTTGCGAAAACGTACCTACATTCTCTATATCTTTCTCAAAGGTCATGAAGTCCACCTCTATCAACATTTCCTACGTGAACTTTGACATCCTACCCATTACGACCCCTTTCTATGCCCACCACCACGTTTTTCCCACACCCATCAAACACATGGTAACCCCTTCATATAATCAGAATGTATCTGTACCCCCGGCGTTAGACATAAACAAATATTTGAACAAAGATTTTGCTCACACATCTGAACACTTATTTCTTTAATTTTTTAACCTGTCACCCATGTCATGGTCTCCTAGCAACTGGACTTCGCGCATGTGTAGCAGACTCCGCACATATCAACCGACAACAAATTGCAAAGTGCAAATATTTGAAGCAAGCTTTGAACAAATACTCAAATACCCGTGCTTCAATGTGTTCAAATGTTTGTGCTACTCGTATGTCTGTCGCCGGCCTACGAACAATTCAATTTGTACGAGTAGGTATTCGACGAACACGCTTGAATAATTCGATTGAGTGATTTTATTCAATCAACCGTTTATTTATACCGTTAACAGGCTTAAGCGACTGCAAACTTTCTTCGACGGAGATAATTTAGTTTTCTTTATAAAGATCATCGTTGTAATAATCTATATTAAACTTTTTGATGCGTAGACGGTAGAAGCGGGGAGTTGAATCAACTGAGAGATATTTAAAAAAAAATGCTAAGTATATTTAATATTCTTACAGTTCACAGAAATAAAATATTCTACAGTTTATGTATGCATATATATTTTTAATTCTGTTACATCGAGGGTTCCAGGTTCTTACGGCATGTGGGACAAACTTTTTGCCGCCCAAAATATAGTTAAACAAAACATAGATCTTCAAATCTTTCATAAATGAAATGTTGCCGCCCCCTTAAACGCGAATATCAATAATACTTTACCTAAGTTAAAACTACTTTATCATGTTTTACAGGTATCCAATACGATGGACTTAGAGGTAAGTTATCAACGATATTACTAAGTGATCTGTAAAACTTAGGCCCTTTGAAAATTAGATGCGCAAGTTCTTTTAATTCTTAAAGTTTTCAAAAACAGATCTTTTTTCAGAGCTTTAATTTTAATCGACTTACGAAGACTATCGAAGATATACATTTGACACATTTGCCCTCTATTTCTGTACCAACGGCGGAGGGTAATGTTTTAACGTATGTAGGTATGACTCATTACTTGGCACGATCTGCAGCTTAAACGGCTCGACGGAATCTAATATATGAGGTGTCGTTAGATTCGACTAATCTATGTTAGATTCGTGTAAAATATCGGAATTAATACTTAGACTATGTAGGGGAGAGTTAGTGTAATTCTACCGCCGGTTTAATCGTACCACTCATGTATTTCCTATTAAATGAGCAATTATTTCTAATATAGCAATACGGAAGTATGACTTATTGCAGTTCCACACCATTCCGCTATTTGCAAATGGGATTTACTGCGAACTGTTTGTGCGAAAAAAATATTTTTCGCTCTTGGCCAATTTATTTATTTTTTGGTTTTATTGATAGATCTTGTGTGAAATAAATGATTTCTTTAATGATTTATATATTTTTTTTTATTCAGCAGTACTATTTAACGCTCTGTGGTACAATTTAAATTGCTAGTGGTAACATTAAACCGCCTCGTTGGCTAAATCGTACCGATCGAAGACCTCCGGGAAAATTGATTTTTAACGATGTTGAAACAAAGGTAGAGATTTGATTTTCCTGTAATTAATAGTCAAGATATGAAGCTATCTTTCAATTGTTATTTCATCATTGTAAACCTCACAGTTAAGTAATTATCGACATTAAAGTGGAAAGTGGTACGATATAACCGACTTTCCCCTATTTACCTAGTCGGGTTTTTGTTTTTATAATATTTTTGTTATGTTTAGTTAGATTTGGCTGGTCAAATGCTCTGGCGGACAAAACGAACTTCTTCACTATTCCTCGTACGATGAGGGAAGCGGAGGGCAGAGGCTGGAGGCGACGGGAGATGCCTCCGGGAAACACGGGGATGCTGCGCGAACTTCGTCTTTACTGCCCCTATGGTAGGGGCGTTTGTTCTTTGTACGATGCCAATGGATTCATAGCTGGGATTCAGATTGCTGTAAGTTTTTTTATTATTACCTTTATAGAAGACGATTATGCAGTCCACCTGATGGAAAATGGCTTAGATAAGATTATATTCCTACTAGAGGTCGGCTACAGAAGCACCGTTACTCCAGAGGATTAAGCTGGAATGTCTCGGCAAAGTAGGTATGTTTACCACACAAAGTGTAGGTTATGTACCCATTATTTATATATTTTGAATAATTTATATTGAATTTATTACAGTTAAGGATTAAGTAACTAAGATGTATACTGATTTCTTATTTATGTTGCGAGCGTTTTGAAAACATCCTTCAGTGTTTGACCATTAGCGTTATACGAAGGTATGTGTGTGAAGACACATCCACATTTGACCAACTTACGTTTTGAAGGTGTTAGAACCCTTTGTGGTCGACTCCGGCGGCACCACCGCCACACCTATTTCTGCCTAATAACAGCAGTGTTATTAGGCAGAAATAGGTTCCGCTGCTGTGTTCCGGTTTGAAGGGTGTGGTAAGGGAGACAGACTTTTCCGAGGCGTTCCAGCTTAGTCCTCAGGGGTAGCGGCGCATCTGTGGCCGACCTCAGGTAGGAATATCTAATCCTATCTGGTTGATTACAGATGTCCATGGGAGGCAGTAGCCAGTTACTATCAGGTGGACTGCAAGCTCGTCTCCTACTCTTATATTATAAGAAAAAAAAAACGTACTGAAGTATCCTCTAAAGTTCCCCGAATTGCGTAGAGACCGTTCTTAACAGTGGTCCAAAATTGATGTGGTAAGGGGACACTTGCATGAGGCATCCTAACTCACCCTGAAAGGTAGCAACAGCAATGGGTCTTGGCCTATACCTCAGATAGGATTCATTCATCTGAAATGGATTATGGACGACCCTGTGCGACTGTCGCAACTTACCTACCATAATTTGCCACTCCTATATTATAGTCCGCGCCAAACTGATAGTCCGCTCTGAATATAGATATGAGTCGCGTCGCCATAGCAAACTGTATGACACACCTGCTTGCTCCAACTTTAGAGCGGACTAGCAGTTTGGCGCGGATTATACAAGGGTTACAGCCATGAGAATGCTACAATTATTAATAACAAATAAGCGTAATGGCAAGAAGTATCTGGAACGAAATGAGTCAGTCGTACGCGCAGTAAACGGTCCTCGACCCTATTGGGTCTGTCTCGTTCAAATAAATTAGATAAACGGCGTATCCGTAACGCGATGAGAGTCATGCACGAGGAAGTTTGTATCGCATGGATAGATCGCAAATTTGTACATTGTACATGCATATCCGACCTATATTTGAAACAGTTATTGATAAATACGCGTTGTTAATAATCAATCTATCCAAGTACCTATCAAGGACGAAATTTCTAGTACGAGAGATAATGTCTAATATGAAGAAATTGTTAACTGTCTATATTTCGAACACAAAACATTGGATAGATTCAATATTAATAAAGGACGTATGCAAGAATTCTCAAATTAATAATGGGTGTACTTAAATTGGCACTATAATAAATACCTATGGACGAAAAAATTTACTGACTCATAAATTAAAATATGTTCCCAAAATGCTTAATTATTTAGATAAATCCAACTAAGATTTTCTGTGTAGATTAATATTACCGTTCTTCAAACTTTGGGACAAGGAAGTAGATAAAAACTTTCCTAAATATAACTTAAGTAAGATCTTACCTATAGGTACCTACTTAATTAAAAATCTTACGAATTCTAAAAAAATCACGTTAAGTAATCTTTTGCAGAAACAATCTTAATAAAGCCACATTTTCACATAGACACTTAAGAAATTAAAAGTTACATCTCTTCAAAATGTTTTAGATCCCAGTACCAGACCTCACGACATACGGGATGACGCCGGATAAACTACACATGGTGAGGTGGAGCCCTCCGCCGACAGAAGAGGATAGCTACACCGAGTACTGGACGTCCACACAATACTTCGTATCTGAAGGTAACCACTGGAAAACAAGCCGCTCACACACCACCACAGTTACACCAGCATTGAGAGTTACTGGTTTGGTTTTTAAACCATTCTTTAGACTGCGCTATAGCAGAGCCACATAAGACAACTTTCATCTACTTGAAGTTGGTAGATCCCTCTGTCGTTTGACTCCGGCAGCGCCACCACCACATCTATTTCTGCCTATTAACAACAGTGTTAAGTGCTACAGTGTTCTGGTTGCAAGGATGTGATAAGGGAGACATAATTTTCCAAGGCGTTCCAGCTTAGTCCTCAGGGGTAGTGGCGCATCTGTGTCCCACTTCAGGTAGAAAACTAATCTCATCTGGAGTTGATTAGAGATGTCTATGAGAGGCAGTAGCTACTCACCATCAGGTGGACTGCATACTCGTTTACTAACCCTATATTATAAAAATAAACTTAGTCCTCAGAGATGGCAGCCCACAATACCAACAACAACAAAAACTTCAATTCTATTTAGGATCGTAAAGATACTCGTAACTTAACATCAAGTGAACTACACGCACGTTATCAAAACAATAATTTAGTAGCGTGCTTAGCGTTTCCTAATATAACTAAAAAAAGATAAACTATTCCTAGATAACTAAATAAATATAGTTCAAAAAATTAACACACTTTTATGATAAAATCAACTAAAAAGTAGAAAATCATTTTCAATCTAGGAATCAATTAAGGAACAGTAAATAGTATAATTGTAAAAAAAGCGTTGGATGCTCCATTTGTCAGTTTTCGAAAAGCACCCCAAGTTAATAAAAGGATAACAAAATGATATTCACCTTTACAGAGTCGTTGAAAGCTGGCGCCGGTCCACAAGTGGAGAATGGTGCGACGCTGCAGGACGGTGGCGTGTGGGTCACGGGACCGGATAAGAAGCTCATGAGGATACCCACCACGGAGGCAGAGCTCAACACCACCGCTTTCAAGAAGCAGAATTGCGTGCCGAATATGGGTAACATCATTACGTTTTCACAAACATTCACACAGACACACACACTCACTCATATTATTTTATGTACTAGTATTTATCTCTTACCGAATACAATTTTGATTTTGTATATAACGGGTAAATTAGTGGTTTTAATTTCTTTTTGCTGATATTTCGAACGCGTTACATAGATCGTGTCACGGCGGAACTGAGGTGGAGGGAAGACTCCGTTGACATGAACTAGTGATAGATTAATCTATCTACCCTCTTTGTTATTATTCTTTAGGCACAATGTCACGACACCTGTATTTTCACGCACTGAACTTTGCACTATTTGTGATTTACCTAAACTAACCATTAAAGTATGTACAACCATATGTACGTACGTATAACAAGTACCTATAACTGAATGTATGTATGTACATACATGAATAAGTATATATGCATAACACACGATGCTTGGTATATATGCCTGAAGGAAATTCTAACGAGGTTTTGAATACCAATTGTTTTATTTTATGTTGTTGTTATTGTTTTTTATGACGTTAGGAAACAAAAGTACCTCTTATCTCTGTTAATTTGATTACTTACGTTTGCATTTTTTTTACTATTTTAATAAGTCTAATATCCTCGTTTTCAGGCACACATTACTTTTATAACATGACGACAGCGATGCGTTGCGAGAACTACTACCCATGGTTCGCGATGACCACAAAGGGCGACCTAGTGGCCACAGGGTTCAGCGCCTTTGCGAGACTCAACAGACAGTACCAACGGGAGTGGTTTGAAAGGGCACCGGCTAACCGGGAACGGTATCAGGTTAGTTTCAACTATCCTAAAACTGATACAATGATAATGCACAAACGTACGACTGTGAAAGCCTTGTCGTTAAGAAACTCGGCCTGTCGATGGAGAGGTGCTTGAAGGAAAACACCGTGAGGAAATCTGCACACCTGAGAGATTTATATTTAAAAAATCTCAAAGGTATGTGAAATCTACCAATACGCACTTGGCCAGCGCGGTGGACTATGGGGTATGGCCTAATCCTTCTCATTCTGAAAGAAGACCCATGCGCAGCAGTGGGACAATAATGGGTTGATGATGATGATGTGGAAGATGTGTGTTTTCTTGTGCTTGGACTTTCCCTGGTAATTTTTAATAAATTTACTAGAATGTACTGTTTCTAATGATTTAATACGACTTGTCTTAAATTATTTCGTTATCTTTCTTTTTATCATAGTTAAATAATTTCTTTACGTCTCTACATTTGCAGATACTAACTCCAAGAGCGCCGGACTGCTTCTTCAAGTGGGCGGGGAATTATTCCTCGATATCACTTCACATTTATTACGTGGACAAGCCCTGGGAAATTCAGTGCCGGTATTCATAACAATATTTACTTTTGCTGTACAGCACATAAACATAAAATAATACGATCAAATAATATTAGGAATACACGAAAATGAAGATATAATTATTAATTATGGTCACAATTTACATACCGAAAAACAAGAAAATATAACACACATGTATATATTAAGGAATAAATATACTTATTTGAATAAAATAGTACATTACGATACGAGGACGAAAAATTTTTTTCTGACAAGTGTGAGTTTGCAGGCCGAGCCGCAGGCGAGGACTGCAATCACACGAGTCAGAAAAACATTTTTCGTCCGCGTGTTGTATAAAATTTTATATTACGGGGTCGGAAATGGGGGTTTTGCGCACGCGAAGCGTGCGTAAAACGTCAATTTACGCACGCCGTGATATAAAAATATTTTTTAGGAAAACCTAAATCCCTGAGCTACTCTCACATAACTTCACATTATTTTGTGAATTCTCAGTCAAAACCGTAACATACAAAGTTCCTCAATCGTCATGGTGTAGTTATCCACAAGACAATAAGTAACCGTGAAGAATTTAGTATAAATTATTCATTGTTAAATGTTTTATATCACTTTCAAGTATTTTTTTACTTCCAGAACCGGAGACTCCATACAAATACCTTCACTCGACAACAGGCTACTTTTCAACGTCTTCAAGTTCATGAATAAGATCTACGACGAAATAAAACTGTGGTTTTATCAAACGCCAGAAGCCAAAATTTAAATAAACATTTTAAACTTGTAGAATAGGAGTATAAATTTCTTTAATTTTTTTAATAAAAATTTGCCTATAATATCAAAAAATATTTGGGTTTTATTTAAATATGATTTGTTACACCAACTTTCTACTCTTATGTTCTTCTCGCGACCCGGCATCGAGCGTCCAGAGGAACGCCGCGGAGTTTTAGTCGGTAAGAGTCCGACACATCCCTTTCGCTCCCCCGGGCGGAAGGGAATCCATGAGGATTTCTCCGCGTAAAAAAAAATATATTATGAGTAGGTAAGTACATAATTATTACATGATAAAGTGATCAATCCTTCAGCCTTTACGACCAAATAAAACCTAGAAAACGAGTTGTGCGGTAGTTAGTAGCGAGTGGCGCCTACGGACATTTAATTTGTTTTGGCCATAGACTTAGAATTTTTTCGCTACGCTATTTGGGCCTAAACAAAACGGGACCTACCCTAATTCGCCCACAGACACGTGCCTAGCACACGTTTTCCACAAAACAATATCGCTTTAACCTGTAGTTTTAACACAATACTTCTCGGGGTTCAACTACTTTTAATTCAAGTCATGTAGTACTTCCCATGGGAATGTTATGTTAATCTTTTAATTTTCACTATGTAGTAGCCATCGTCACCGCCATTTATCAACACACGATATAAGTTATTATATCTTTAAATCTGAGGACAGCGCTTATCTACTGATGACCTAATAGGTAATTATTACTTAAATCAGTTTCTTGTTCCGTGATTTGAACACTAAAACGCTTTTATAGTCAAACTATCTCTGTCGATTATTAGATAAGCTGTCGATCTATCATGCAGTTACTTTGCCTATGAACTTCCTCTATGACAAAGTTATTAAAATTGTGTATTTTCATCGGTTGATAATTGTTCAAACTGACCGTTTAAGGTGTGTAAAAATCGAGTTCAAAGATTCCGTTACATATATTTTTATACACATAGGTACAGGTCAAGCTAATAAAAGCGTGTTAAAAATGTAAAAAATTATAGTTCAAAAAACTAAAAAACACGCTTTTATGATAAAATCAACTAAAAAGTAGAAAATAATTTTCAATCTAAGAATCAATTAAGGAACAGTAAATAGTATAATTGTGGAAAAAGTGTGGGGTGCTTTTCGAACCTGATAAATGGAGCACCCCACACTTTTTCCACAATTATACTATTTACTGTTATGTAATGTACTGTAATGTTTAAAATATTGAATTGTCATCGGTCCTTAATAAGTATGCCAAATTTCGAGTTAATCCGATGTTTTGAAGGGGGTTAAAATCATGTTCAAAGATTCCGTTACATACTAACATACCAACATACCAACATACCAACATACATACGTCTGAAGCTAATAAAAGCGTGTTAAAAAGGATCATAATGAACTACATGAAGAACATTTAATAGAATAATGAAATAAAAGATTATGAAAAAATAAAAGATAAAAAATCTGTCAATTTAATATTTAATTACTTAACTATTCCATTTGTACCTACTACAATATATAAATTGCTCACTAAGCAGGAGAAACCGCGGCAAAAAGTAGTGAAATCATATTTTTCAATTGTTGGAGAATGATAAGATATAATTATTAATTATCCCAATATCG
Source organism: Epargyreus clarus clarus (assembly GCA_014595695.2). Taxonomy (NCBI): domain Eukaryota; kingdom Metazoa; phylum Arthropoda; class Insecta; order Lepidoptera; family Hesperiidae; genus Epargyreus; species Epargyreus clarus. Next base: position 1,754,827 of record JACTTY020000016.1, on the reverse strand, counting down.
GATACGCTTGATTTAAATCTCATATCTTATTAATTAGTAATCATAAGAAAATGAGTCAACAGTTTAAAGGTATTAACGCACGATGTTCTTCTATTTTATTTATGAATTTCGAAGTGGTATCAAGATAAACGCATTGAAAGATTATTAGGCCTATTTTTTTATTTTAGGGGTCCGTACCAACTCTACTCTTTGGTGATACCTAAATGATAAAAACGGGACCCATAAAACAATTTAAGAAATTGCTTTCCGCTGTCTGTCCTTCAAGGCTCAATAGACACCTGTTTTTTTACAGAGTATGTATAACAGATGCCCCAATAATAACGTCACGTCACGTCGCACGTCATCAACCCATTATTGTCCCACTGCTGAGCATAGGTCTCCTCTCAGCATAAGAAGGATTAGGCCATAGTCCACCGCGCTGGCCGTTTTGGTAGACTTCACATACCTTTGAGATTTTTTATATAAATCTCTCAGGTTTAAGCAAGTGATAATTAATTTCTATGTGCGTATCAGAAATACCAATAATAGCAAATACTAAAATAAAAGAGGTTGACAATAAATGGGGTCGCCATACAAGAAACAGCTATTTTTCGGCGCATGTCTCTTTACTTTATCAAACCGTTATTTCGTTAACTAAACCAGACTTACCTTTGGAATCATGATAATTATCAAGAACTCGTAGTCCTATCAACAAAAAAATAATAATCAAGGTACTACATCATAATGACAATTGTGTATATTTATAAAATGACGGGTTATGCATTTAGATAACCGGGATGCCAGTGCGATCACTTAAGAACTTGCAGTAAAATAAATTTGTGAAGTAAATATTGCAGCTATAGATATCAAGTTGGTACCTATTGGGTTGTTCGGAAAGTAATTTATTTTTTTCCCGATAGAGGATTAAATTGTATTTTTTCACAGCTAACTTCACACTTAAGTCGCATTTTCATTATATGTTTTTACAGCTGATATAGCAAGGCTTGTGTGTGAATAAGTTCAATTGATTTTATGCAATAGTTTTTGGTGGGTGCCCTTTTAAATATGGAGAGCAATAAGCAGCACTTTCGTCATATTTTACTTTTTAACTACAGAAAAGGTAAAAATACTGTTCAAGTCAGAAAAAAATTAACTAATGGGTATGGAGAAGATGTGTTGTCAGTACGCCAGTGGCAGAACTGGTTTACAAATTTAGATCAAAAATCACCTGCAACAGTTTTTTGCATGAATCGACCAAACAAATTAAGAACGTGGAATCACGCTCCTACCAGAAAGATGGCTTAAGGCCGCGTTTCCCAACCTGTGGTCCGCGGACCCCTGGGGGTCCGCGAGTATATGTATGGGGGTCCGCGGTGTCATCTCTGGACAATACATAAATCGCTCATTAAATGCAAAAGGGCCGCTTTACTGCTTTTTTCAACCTATGTGAAAAGGCATTCTCGACTTGTTTATACCCAAAACAAATACAGAAACAGATTACAAGTAGAATATGATTTGAGATTACAGTTTAGTAGCAACATCAACCCGAATATCCCTGATTTAGTTGCAAAAAAGCAACACCAACCTTCATATTCTTTTTTATTCATATTTTTCATAATAAACGGTTATAATTAGGTAATTATACAAAGGTAAAAAACAAATACAAATGGTTTTGTATTTGTTTTATTTTTGTATCTGTAATATCTAAAATAAATACCTAATCCGTTCTTTTCTGTTTATTTTATTAAGGGGGTCCGCGAAAACTGTACTTGATTTCCTAATGGTCCGTGGACTGAAAAAGGTTGGGAAACGCTGGCTTAAGGTGTTGGGCCAAAATGGCCAATATATAATTTTATAAAATATTTATTCATTATAAGAAAATTGTCTTTAATTTTCACAAAAATAAACGAAATGACTTTCCGAACAACCAATAGATACCGTTTTTTAAATATACCTATTGAAGTCCGGGTTCAAAGGGGCATCACCAAATTTTTGTCGCATATCGATAATTAATTATTATTATCGCTCGCTTTTAACATCAAAATAATTTTCAAAGTAAAATTCGAACTCACACATGGAGGGTTCCGTACCACCAAATTTGTTTTATTTTTAAAAAGATTTATTACCTATATAAATTAATTAATGATCACTTGCTTTAACAGGACATTAAAAGCATCGTCAGGAAACCTGCACATCTGAGGAAGAGAGATCTTTAGAAAAAGAAAGTTCTCAACGGTATGTGAAATCTACCAATACGCACTTGGTCAGCGCGGGACTATGGTCTAATCGTTCTCATCCTGAGACCCGTGCCCAGCAGTGGGACAGTAGAGTGGGTGGCCGGAGCCTGCATTCCTTAAAACGGCTCAGCTGTTTTACACGGAAATAAGTCGAAAAATAACAACGAAGTACCTACCTAAATAAAATCATGATAGGAGTTTCAACTATCTTCGCAATCAGGAGGCCCATCTTTCCGATTACCCATCCATTATCCAGTAGGCATTATCAAGTAGAAAAACATACGATAAAATAGTCCACTTATATAATTACCAAACGTAAGACCTCGCAGTAGCTGTAAGGCCACCGACGAGTCAAAATGAAACATGTTTTAGTGTTTTTTGCCCTCCTGGCGGCCGGTTCCGGTAAGTTAATTCAGTAATATAATAAATATATACAAATATTTTAAGATTATGAACTATAGACACACTGACCGAAGTATTTTGGTGTCATGATTGATAACGCACAATGAGGACTAACTAGCCTTTTTATATCCTACTGGGGAAAGCTGGATGCATTGGATTGAAGCAACTTGGTAGAGTATGATCCATAATCATAGTCCATAAGTGACAACCCAAAAACAAATTGGTGAGCTCTGGCGGCACTACCGCCATACCTATTTCTGCCTAATAACGGCGTGCTAAGTGCTTCTTTATTCTGATTTAAAGGGTGTGGTAAGAGAGACATACTTTACTGGACCAGTAGTTGACTGACTGACAGAGCTGGAAATTGTCAGTTAAGCTTATAAAATATAGATATAAAAAATAGGCAGCCGTTAATTTAATAATAGATAACAATGTTTTCTCTACGAGCCAGTTATATGGGATGGATGTGAATCTTCCCGACACAATAAAAAAGGTCCAGGCAAATAAAAACACTTGTGAAGAAGATATTTATTTACATATACCTATTTCAAAACTTAAAAAATGTTTTTTTTTCCTTTTCAGCATTTAAACCGGGTTTAAGGGGTAAGAACATTTTGATCATGATTAATGGTAACACTACATAACCTACTATTATAATTGAACACATACAACACAAATCCTAACCTTGTTACAAATCAGCTAATTCTGCTGCAACCATAGATTAGTAAAGATACTTCGCCGCCTTGAAATTGAATGAAGCCACAAATGGCTTATTATCGTAAGTTCTTTTTTTTTTAATTCTTGACAAATAAAAACATTTTTAGAGAAAATTTACGAATAAATAACTAATACTGCGTAATTTACATGAATTTACATAATAAATAAATAATTATTTGAAATATTTTAAGGATATTTTAGCACGGAGACGTGGCAAAACTTTTTTAAGCAAGTATTTCAATTCTCAAAACTGGGCACATTTTCTAGTTAGGAGTGAGTAATCTTTACTAATCTATGGCTGCAACGAAGATTGTGGATTCGATACACGATTAGAACTAATTTTACGAATAATATACACGCAGTACCTATACATAGGTACACTGAATGGGTTATATTTTTAAGTGTTTTAAAATAGTCTACTTGTTGGTATAAATGGTCAATTAGTTGTTAAAATGGTTCTACACTTACAGCCTCACACTGAAATTCCCTATGTAGGGTTGTAAGTGTGATGAGGTGACGCACACAAAAACGAATACACGAACACCTGGATCCAGAATGAAAATCTTAATCCATCATTTAGATACCTTTCTATCTGGCCGGATATTGAACCCGAAACCCTCTCCGTGTCAAGCGAAGGGCCACGCGGGTCGTCAACTTCTTAATTTATATATATTTTACTAATATATCTCAAAAATCATATAGCAAAATTCAGCGTGGGCCTCTTTCCCGGAAGAGACTTCTTCTTCGACATTCCTCGCAAAATCGCCGATGCCGTTGCCCACGACTGGACGCCGCGGGAGCGCCCGGAGACGAGTAGTTCACTGGCCAGCTTAGTCATGTACTGCTACGATGGTAACTACATCTGCGCCATGTACGACCCAGACACCGAGTTTGTGGCTGGCTTACAAGTTTCCGTAAGTAGCTGAGTAAATCGACGGTCCCTACGTATAAAGCGATATGTCAAAAATGGCAATTTTTTTTATTGCACATACGGCTTTTGATTGTCTATACGCGTATGCCTATATAAGATTTTTCTTTAAATATGATGTATTTTACTAGATTTACCATTCGTTTAAGAGAACAAGTATAACATTTACGGGAAATAGGTGTCGTAAATTCGGATATCTCCTACTTATCGCTCTATACGATGTGTTAAAAAGCGCGCCACTCGGCATGAACGCGGTCATGTCTAACTTAACATCACGTCTAAAAAGCTTATTTTCCGCTATAAATAATAAGTAAGAACACAAAAAAAATGTTATTGTTTTTCTAAGCTACAAAAGTAAGATATCAATGTAAAATCTGAGTAAGATATGAATACCGTTTTCATGTTTCCTACGTATAAAGTTGTATCTCAGACTTGTCTGGCATACTTTTATTCGCCTTTTCACGTAGAAACAGTCATCTGTCAGTTTTTCTGGTAAATATAAAAAAAATACAATATTTAAAAATACTAGTACAAAGTTTCGAAAGCTATAACAACATTATAAAAAAAATATTCTTAGAATTGTATAGAGAATTATTTCTAGAGTGGTTTGAACATTAATTACGCTCTCCTGTAAACCTGCGTTTTTGACATGTCGCTTTATACGTAGGGACCGTCGAAATATAGGGTAGGTTCTGCTTATAGTAAGTTACAAATACTTTTAGATACTTTTAGATAAAAGATTTGGAAGAACAAAAAAAGCAGACAACGCCTCGTCGACACTGCAGAAAAATTGCAATTGACTTTGAGTACCATTTCAGTTCATTTAAATGTTGCAAATTTTCAGTTTTTCTGCCTGTATTTTGTACTTATATCTATCATTCTTATCGAACGCAATTATCATTATTTGCAAAATATGATTGCGTTCGTAATCGTGTATGGATATAAGATATTTTTGCTTATTACATTAATTACGCAAATGATGTTTTAATATTTTGTTAGAGGCTGTTTTATTTTTTTATTGGCCTACGGACTCATAGTAATAAATGAATAAATAATTTATCGTATCTAGTAGTACTAGTAAATCGATCTCACAGACTTGTACCACCGGAAAATACATTAGCATCGCCTATTAACACTTTTTTCAGCTCCCTTTAAATGAGTTCACTGATGCAAAATTTGACTGGGAAGTGCAAGGCTTCAAACCCTGGACTCCATCCGTCGACGCGGATGCTGAGTCCGTTACCTATATGATCAAGGAATTGTACTTCATTTCTGAAGGTAATTACTAATTGTCTTATCGAGCTACCATATCCATCTACATATATGGTAGACATCTATAAGGTAATCGACCAAGCAAGTTCACCAGTTTTGCTGTCAAGCATTGTCTGATTTTGTTACACCTCATATTTCTATTTGTCTTAACCATAGATATATTATGCTACTGACGTACGATCTATGGTCCTAACTAAGAAGAGTTCTGCCACCATTAAACATTACGAGACATACAACAACACATACAACCAATATCGTATACAATACAGGTACCTAACCCATTATTAGAAACATGTAATAATGTCGGTTTCACTTTTTACGACAATGTTTAATTTTTACATAGATTAGTAAAGATTACTCACTCCTAACAAGAAAATGTACCCAGTTTTGAGAATTGAAATAGTTGCGTAAAAAAGTTTTACCACGTCTGCGTGCTAAAATGTCCCTAAAATATTTGAAATAATTATTTATTTATTATGTAAATTGTACATTGTAATTGTAAATTACGCAGTATTAGTTATTTATTCGTAAATTTTCTCTAAAAATGTTTTTATTTGTCAAGAATTCAAAAAAAGAACTTACTATAATAAGCCGTTTGTGGCTTCATTCAATTTCAAGGCGGCGAAGTATCTTTACTAATCTATGAATTTTTATAATAATGTTCATTTTTTATAATAATTAAAAATGATAAATAGGTTCCTGTTAACCGACTTCAAAAAAAATTACCTTATGTAGGTAATATGTTTGTAAGATTGTATGTCCGCGATTTTACTACTACTGATTCAATTTGGATGGGGAAAGCCCCATCCCGCCCCATATCCCGCGTCGTATTGACATTTTTATAATCTCAATTTCAAGCAACCCTGATGAAGAACAAGGAAGAACGTCTCCAAGCAGTACAATCTGACGAAATACTGACGGAAGACGCTGTGTGGGTCACCGGCTTCAACGGGGACCTTATGGAAATACCTACCACCGAGACCGGCATAGCTAACAGTGGTTTCACTGAACAAGCCTGTATTGTATGGATGGGTGGGTTTAAAATTTGTATTTCATCCGCATAGTTAGATATGTTCATTTAACTATTTATTGAGCCATCTACATCCTAATTAATGTATTATTTGTTACCAATAAATAACTTCTAAACACTTTTTACCAAGCGGAAGAACAGCTTCCAGACCGAACAATTCCGTCCAAAGATTCGGGTTTATCCTACTTTAGATTATTTACAAATTTCTGTTTAATATGAGCTTTAAAAATACGACCGATTTTAGTTTTTTTTTTTAATATAGGAGTAACAGACGAGCATGCAGTCCACCTGACCGTAAGTGCCTACTGCCGCCCATGGACGTCTGTAATCAACCCCAGATAGGATTAGATAAAATTGTCTATCACCTAAATCATACTCTGCTTTTAGTTTGGTTTAGTTTGAAGTTTGATTTGAAAGTAGATTACTTTCAAATTGATCTAAACAGTCGCTTATTAGATTAAATCCTTAGAATTGGATTAATCCTTATAATTTACAGGTCGTCATTACTACTACAATATGTCGTCTGCGACCGAGTGCACCTCGGACTCCATTCTGAACTGGTTCCCGCTGGTGGACGGCGGCAAGCTTATCGCGATGGGATTCATGGTCGTCGGAGTCTTACCAGAGAAGTCAGGGCAGAGATTTTGGTTTGAAAGGCCCGCAACGCTGGCTGTTAAGGTAAATATACTGTATACTAGCTGACCCGGCAAACGTTGTGTTGCCATATAAATAAAAAAATGTTAAGGGTGAACAACCCTTATCACTTACGGGTTTGAAAAATAGATAGAATATTTGAAACTGCGATGGTAGCGAAGTCTGTCGAATCCAATGTGAAACATCCAAAATCAACAACTACTTACGAATTAAAAATTAATGGACTAAATTGTGAATCTAAACCATTCTCAATTCCCCTTGAACACACAACAAATTTCATCAAAATCAGTCCAGTCGTTTAGGAGGAGTTTAATGACATACACACGTATATAAGAAATATATATATATAAAGACAAAGAAGTGCAGCGCTTAGTACTGCTGTTATTAAGAAATAGGTAATGCGGTGGTGGCGCCGGAGAACGTTGGTCGAACCACAGATGGTTCTACCACCTTCGGTACGCATTTTAAATCTGCTTCTACAGCCCCTACTTCAATTATAACAACCAGGACAGAGGACTCAATGTGCCCGCCGAAACACGCGCCCTTCCCAGTTCCGCATGAAAATGGAGTAGCGGTCACCCATCTACCTTCCAATCGTGTCTGTGGTAGCTTAACTTCGTAAATTAGTAAGTGCTCATATCCAAACAATAACTAAAATGTATCTTTTTTTCAGACTATCGTCCCTAGGGGTCCAACGTGCCTGTACGACTTGGCAGACGATCCAACCGTTACCACAATGCATATTTACTTCATTGACAGTCCCTGGACCATCGGATGTCCTTTGTGGTAATTGAAGTATACTACGAAATTAGTTCAAATGTTTTATTATACTTTGTTGAATAAACTGAAATGAGAAACATTTGCACTTTATTTAATTAATAATCCTGTAGGATCTTTGTCATAATTATACCGAATAATTTATATAATACTAGCTGACCCAGCAAACGTTGTGTTGCCATATAAATAAAAAAATGTTAAGGGTGAACAACCCTTATCACTTAGGGGGATGAAAAATAGATGTTGGCCGATTCTCATAGATATCGGATAAGCACAAAAAATTTCATCAAAATCGGTCAAGCCGTTTCGGAGGAGTATGGCAACGAAAACTGTGACACGAGAATTTTATATATTAGATTGTGTTGGTATTAGTCAAATTTCGACTCTAAGTACGGTGATTTAACACAGTCATTAAACCATATACCAATCCGATCATTTTCGAAATTTTTCTCCTGTTGTAAACTAAAAATATCTGATTATCTTCCAAATGGATTTCATATCCTACTAAGGATACTATAACAATTTATAAAGTTTTAATTTATTCCAAATATGTATTTTTATGTTAAATAATATCAATCAATATTAATTTAACTGATATTAGACAAAATAATTGTACTGAATTACCTTGTCTTACAATGTATAAAACATAATGTTAACAAAAAAGAATATTTATTTCTTAAAAAAAATTATGATTCAACACCCGTGGGAGCCTTATGGGAACGCTTCTTAACTTTCTGTTGTCGTCTCTTGAGATGCCTCTGAATTCGACCTGGGCCCTCTTTCTTCAGTTCTTCATATTGTTTCACCAAAGACTCCACTCGCCTTTCAGCTGTAATAAAAAATTAAATTATTAAATTAAAAAATTAATTATCCATATGTTGGTTTGATAAAATGTTGATTTGCATGTTTTTTTCACAATGTAGGGATAGCAGATGAGCACGCAGTCTACCTCATGGTAAGTGGTTACTGTAGCCGATAGATGTCTGTAATTAATCCCAGATAAAATTATATTCCTATATGAGACCACACACCTGGCCACAGATGCGCTGTTACTCTTGAGGACTAAACTGGAATGCCTAGGAAAAATATGTTTCCTTTACCACAGCCTTCAATCCATATTCAGTAGAAATAGGAGTGGCAGTGGTGCCGCCGGAGTCAAACCACAGAGGGTTCCACCACTTTTAATTATCATTCTAAACCATTATAGCAATTGAATTGATTTAGAAACTGAAGGCAATGACACCTTATTCAACCTGCGGCAATCCGGCGGCACCACCGACACACCTATTTCTGCCTCATAACAGCAGTGTTAGGCGCTGCTGTGTTCTGGTTTGAAGGGTGTGCTTACCACACCCTTACAGACATACTTTTCCGAGGTGTTCCAGCTAAGTCCTCAGGGGTAGGGGTAGGGCAGCGCATCTGTGGCCGACCTCAGCTAGGAATATCCAATCCTATCTGGGGTTGATTACCGATGTCCATGGGCGACAGTAGCCACTTACCATCAGGTGGACTGCATGCATGACTGTCTGTTACTCCTATAATATAAAAAAAAATACAAATTGATTTATACAAAGAATTGGGATACACATTTCCAAACCAATCTTACCTCTGTTCTTGTAGTGAGGTTGTTTCCCTTCTCTATACTGCTGTTCCACCTCATACTTGTGCTTCTCTGTCTCCTCGCTATCAACTTTGAATTTCTTATTTGCTTTATGTTGGTCATTCAATCTTTGCAACAAACGGCGCAACTTTATCTCTCTTTCAGGGTCAGTAGTTTGCTTTAGTTCTGCTCTGATTGCTTTGATGTCTTTCATCCTGATATCTGAAAGGAAATTGTAGTTTGCTGCAAACTCCTTCTTGTCAAACTCACCGCAAAGTGGATCAAATCTGTAAGGAATTGTTAATATAATTTTTTTATTTATTATAATAAGCATTGAAAGTTACAATTGTTTAATTAACTAAGTGAATAAATAAAAAATATAAACTAAGCAAGCTTTCAAAAGCACAGTAAAAGCTTTAGCATCAAAAACATCTAAAATTTGATGAAAACCTCAGATGCAATTGTAAAGTGAGAATTATAAATACCAATATTAAGTTGGTTTATTTCCTACACTTTTACCCCTTAACTACATAAGCAATTATCATGAAACTTTGTACACACGTAGACAGAGGCTCATAAAAGTACTTAGGGTATAGTCCACATAAGTTTTATGCTAGTCCACTCTGAATATAGAAATGAATCATGTCCCCATAGCAAATTATATGACTACATGCTCACAACAACTTCAGAGCGGACTAGCAGTTTGGCATGAACTATACCTTTTATCCCAAAAAAAACTTTGGGAGGGGTAGATAAAAGCTAGTCTGTAATATAATTAAAAACAGCCTTATAATTGTATTATACCTGGGATCTCTTATTTCTTTTTTCTTCACAGGTGCCACATCCAATAACATACGCACTGGCTTTTTGGCACTCATCTCTCTTGGTCTGTTCTTATTTTCTCTCTTAAATACCTTTTTCTCATTCTGAATTTTCTCCTTTTTACCAAACACTACTTCCTTGTATACCTTAGCACCAATTCTCTCTTTTAGTTTCTGGAGGTCTTCAAATGATAAAGTGGATATTTCACTTCGAATTGCAGTCTGAAATTAAGACAAAGATGAGTTTTCCTGACATAGGGATTACCTCTTCAAGTATGAGACGTTTCTGGTTAAGTGCGAATTGAACAAGGGCCGTACGAGGATAGAATCTTACTGTGATCTTACAACTGCCTTTACAATATTGATTGTTTACATTTACATACCCGTTCGTGATCATCCTGTACATCGCTGTCGCCAGAATCCATGTCGCCTATACACAGATTTTATTCAGAGTATTCGTCTGTTTAAGCTGAGTACACGTTTGTTTTTATAATAAACAACTGCAAATGAGCTGAGCTTAGGTTATGCTTTTGATTTGGACAATGGAGTTGGGCATTGATGACTTTGACAATAAATGTCAATGTCAACCGTCAGTCGTTATAAGTTTTTCTAAACATTGTTTTTACAGCCATAGCTTCCTGCCTTTTTCACCCTACCTACATTACTGTAACGAAATTAACCCCAATGTCACAAAAACGAAAAAATATACGGTAATGGTATACACCAATTTCTTTAAATTGTTTTTTTTTTAATTATTATTTATTTTCATTATTTAAGGCCAAATAACAATAGAAAAATAAATTACATATACCAAAGGAAAACTATAATTTTTATAATGTCATATGTGTCAAATGTTTAAAATGCAAACCATCAAAATATTTCTTTAAAATATTTAAAATAATAAACAGTAACAATAAATATTTTCCATATACAAAAAAAATGGCAAACAGTAATTAATTTTATTAACCGAAACATTGTAGAAAAACCAGCTATGGATCTAGACGAAGCCATTACAGTAACTAAATTGGAAACATCCGTCGGCAGCAGTTACCTGATGATCGGATGGCAGAATAATTCCTTTGAAATGTACCTATACACAAAGGACAACGTTTGGAAAGGAAGATTTCTCCTAACAGATTAGCTGGTTTTAGTAGAAATTTACAAATGACCGAAAGTGCATACTTCAGTAACGTAAAACGATGTCTATCGCAATATAGAGAAGATTATCTGTATGAATTAAAAAGTGGGTTCTTCTACTGGAAACATATGATAAATAGTTCGATAATTATAGAAGGTTTTCTACCTGTTGAACTAGATAAAACACCAAAAAGTGTTCAACCGGACATAATAGAAGTACTTCTAACATTAAACAAACATTTAATAGGCAAAGTAAATGGTATGAAATTTGAATTGCAAAGTATCAAGACGGAATATGAAAAGTGCTTAAAAGATACAGAAGAGTTTTTAAACCTAAAAATCGAAATGGAAAAAGCACTGTGTGAAAAGTTTTTGAACTTACTGCATTTGAAAAAGTCTAAAATACTTCTACAAAAGCCAAATACCATACGCACCGGTGACGTCGGAAAATTGAATTACGGAAAGGGTGAATCAAAGTAGACAATTTCGGCAATTTTAAGGCCAACGCCAATAAAACGCGAAATGTAACAAAATGCCACCGGAAATAAATAACAACTATTTATTTTAAGTATTAAACCTACGTTAAGTTTGATAAATCATTATCATCATTAAAATATACTTTAAAAAATTAAATAAAATGGTGATAACTATTTGAGTAACAAGTATAATAAAACTTTGACACATAACTCTTTACATTTTATTAAACGAATCAAAACAACATCGAATCCTTAACCATATATTATTTTACTCTTAAAAGCTAACCGCCCTAGGTTCCATCTTTTTTTATAAAAACAGCATTCTAGGAAGAGATTCAATGGAATAAATAATAAGAAAAAATACAGTAAATAAACTACACTTGCCGATTAATTTTGTACGCACTAATGATTTTATTATTATAAAATATCGTTGATTCCTGAAAAGTCATGCCATTTCTAGTCAATGGAACATTGAAATCGATTCAAAAGGTTTTTTTATTTCAACTTGTAGTTTGTTTAAAAAAAAACAAAAACAAATAATTAGCCATAAAAGGGAGAATCCAGGGCAATTCATTATTTTTAGCCTGTGACATTTTGATAGTGATTATTGATTAGTGACATTTCAATTGATTTAGTCGCGTTTTGCTGACTGCTGAGTCGAGTAATCGGTTCGGACGAAAATCAATACGAAAAAGAAATACAAACAAAAATATAGAAATGTTTCACTGAAACAAAACAGAAGAAAAAGGGAAACCAACCCTACTTCCAAGATTACCGATACATATTTAATTTCAATTACGTTTTCAATATCCAAAATAATAATGACTGAAGCAGTGTCGCTATATTGATATAAAGTATTTTTCATCAACTCTGCGCATTCCGCTGAGTTCTGCTGATAACAGTAAACACCTTTAAGACCCGAAAATATAAATTGAAAATTACACTTTTTTAAAATGGATTCCAATTCACAGACCAAAGAGATCACATTTATTTCTAAATTTAATGTGAATAACAAGTCATTGTATGTGCAGGTATTCTGGAAAGAGGATATTACCGATTTATTTCATATGCAATTGTTTTATGAAGATGAGAGTTGGACTGGAAAGTATACGTTGAGTCAGCTACTAAGCGCTTGCAACGCTTAGAAGAAACAACGCACGAATATTACTCTAACATAAAAGAGTGTTTAAATGGAAACAATAAAGACTTTGCACACGATTTCATCATCAATTCTGATGATATAAATTCGGCTAATTTCACTTGGAAGAACCGCTTTGAAGGTGCGCTCAAAACACACGGTGTAGTGTCTCTGAAACGAGATGAAGTTGCTGCATCAAAAGACGTATTGATTGACTTTCTGTTGGAACAGAATAAAAAACTTATTTCAGACATTGATGCTGCGAATAAAACAAACAATAAGTTGAAAGATGATTTGGAGGAATGTGCTCACAAATTAGAACATGTCATTCAGAATAAAGCACACGTAGAAACAACTCTTTATGCGCAGTTCGTCAAAGTTTTGAATACGAAGAAGGAGAGAATTAGAGAGCTAAAAGAGCATTTGAAAAAATATGAACAACAGTAATGCACCCTTCTTAATTGTATTATCCCATTCAATGTTATATGTATAATGCTGTGAACCTTTATTCATTTGACTGAGTTTATTTTTTAATTTTGATGTATTTTAATTTATACAGGGATAAAATTTATATTATTTTAAGTACCTTTGTAGAATGTAGGACATTTTACTCCAATTACTTTCAGTATTGTAAAGAATCATTCATAAATATGACTTTTATGAAATATATGAGTAGTTGAAATTAATTTGTTTATTCTTTTCAAACTCCTAATGTTTTTGAAACTTTCGATTTTGTCCTTTATTCTTTCTCATACTTAAAATTAGGTAAAATATTTGAAATATACTGAATAGAGTTTTGAGAAAGCATTGTACAAAAACTATAAAAATCGAGATTTTGTGATTTCCTATTAGTTTTTAACTTACAGGTTATTGCTATGGCTATTATTGCAGCTACCCCTAAAAGTTAAGAGTAAATATAAATATGTTCAATAAATTTCCAACACACATGCATCACAGTAGCGGCAGCAGTAAGTAGAAACACTGCTGCTACAAAACAGAAATATATTTGGTAATGGCACGGCTATCACACCTTTTTCATTGTAATTATTATGTTATAAATAAGTTCACATACATGAAAAGAAAGAGGAATAATTACATTTAATTAACCAAAAAGGACTGTTTGGTCACAAGTACTTTTTTGTAGATTAATTAATGATATTGAGCTTAGACTAATGTGCTACAATCAACCAAAATTACTTTAAATAAAAACAGATAAGATGACTGGATAATTTATTAATTTGAAATTACATTTAATTATCGAAAAACACTATGTTTTGCCGCAAGTACTCTTTTGTAGATTAATTAATGATATTGAGACAAAATAAAAACTAATTTATTTTGTGATATTGAGCACAGACTACATGAGCTACAATTAACCAAAATTTCTATAAATAAAACAGGTAAGACGAACGAATGTTTTATTGATTTAAAAGCACAATTTTATGATTGTGAGATATTTCTATAAATAAAAGACAGATAAGAAGAGTGAATAATTTATTATTTTGAAAGCACAACTACGTGGTTACGATATAACTGATTAATAGCTGCGTCCGAACAATGTAATGAATTTGGGCTTGTTCTTGCAAGCCGGGTGAATACAGCGGTCCTCGGGGGTGAGGGCGCGCGGCTGCTCGAACGGAATGCAGAGAGACTTCGCCCCCATCGCCGGGGCCTTCACGTCAGTTGTGGAGTCGTCGTCAGTCCTGATCAAACATCAATTAATTAGTAATATGTAGAAAGTATTGTATGCAATCCAAGTTGCAATAATCAGTTTAAAACTCATTTTAAGTTCTATTTAAATCTGTAAACATTGAATTAAAATTGCATGAATTTAAATTTTATACCAAATTTGTTATAAACAATACATTAAACACACTCGTAATTTCTGTAAAAAATAAAAATGTAGTGCTCATAAGTATACAAGATACATGCATCATTTAGATCTCCCTTCAACTGGGTACAATGCCCAGTATTATCAACTAATATATGATAATAATTCAATAATTATTATATTACTAGTTAGAAAAAGGTTCAGCCATCATTATAATACAACTAATATTATAATAGGAGTCATAAAAAAAGAAGAAAATTATACATTTTCTAGCGTATTTATTGTAACAATCGCCAGACTTGGTATAAAAATACTTTGCAATCTATAGTATTTGTGTCTGAATTATTTTATAAGTAATGTCAACTTGTTCCTGCGGCAACCATAAATAAATATAGATATCTCACTGCCTTGTAATTGAAGGAAGCCATTAAATGGCTGATCATGTGTCAGCCGTTTAATAACTGTCATGGTGTATTTTACGCGGAACAATGCCGACATGTGCAGTTAAGTGATACAAAAACACGAAATCGAAGAAAAAGAGCGGAGATATATCGTTTCATTCGTAAATGTTCTTAAAAACTACCTTTTTATATTTTTCAAACACGAAAAAAGATGACAGTGACAATTTCCATAGTCAAAACTGGTTACATTTTCTTGTTAGGAGTGAGTAATTTTTACTAATCTATGGTTAAAAAGAACAAAATTCGTAATTGCGTATTTATTCTTATTTGCCAGACTTTGTATAAAAATACCTTGCAATCAAGTATTTGTGTCGTAACTTATTATAAAAGTAATTTCAATTTTTTAGTTAGGTAAACTAAAATGAAAAGCATTACCTCGCACTGTCGTTCTTGATGTTGTCCTCGCAGGGCGTCTCGCCGCAGAAGGGCGCCAGTAGGATGTGCTTACGCTCGAGCGCCTCCGTAAACTGCTCCCACTTGTTCACTTGCGACACTCTCTCGTCGCGCTCCTTGATCGCCCTGTTAACATATTATAATAAGTTTTAGCTGTACGCTAAGAGATGGCGTTACAAGTATCACGGTGTGTAGTTACCTGAATCACGGTATTAAGATTTTCTAAGCATGTTTATATTTTTAATATTTGAACGAAGTCTAGTTAAGAAAAAGTCTAGTATTATAACAAATTAATGAAAACTGTGTCTGATAAAACATTTCGTACATACTAAAAATTAGATTACTTAACGACGATAACTTTTTTGATAATTAAAAAATCGTCCTTGGCTAATGGCTAAAAGGCTCAAAGTTTCCCTCTTGGGTAGATCTAGCAGTAGGTCAACAATGAATTAATTAGAGAAAATATTAAACTTAATAAAAATGTAACACAGCAGTATTGTCAAGAATTAAACAGAACGGGACTGATTAACTTACTAAGAGAAAACACAGCTTATACCGATGACTGAGCTTAAGGCTTCTTTAATGTGTTAATAATTAGTAGAAACAATGTAACTAATACTAACTTGGCGAGCATCTCGTCGTGAGTTCTGTCGAGTAGAGCAATCAGCTCCTTAGCCGCCTCGGCACGTTTGAACGTGATCTTTTCACCAGTCAACCGACGAACCGCTACGATCTCACCGCGAGCGATGTCCTTCGGCCCCAACTCCACGCGGACCGGAACACCCTGAAGTTTCAAAATAATGTTAAATAGTAAAAAAATTAGAACATCCAACAACAATTATAAATTTCAATTAATAAAAACACGGATGTATACCGTAATATCGTTTATAATAAAGTGCCTAACTAGTAGTAGCTTTAATTGCAATGATTTTAGTATTTCAATAGTATTAATAACGATTCATACAAAAACAACATAAAACACAACCTTTTTTGTAGCTTTCTTAAGATAATTAATTATCAAATAAAGCATCAGTAACCTTAAGCTTTTGAACTAAAATTCTTCAAGAACAATAATCCTAACAATTGGTAAGATCTCCTAATAATAAATAATCTGCAAATTAAATTTAATTAACCTTCAACTCTCACAGTCAAATTGTCCAATGAAAATGACGATCCCTCCAACCGGTAAGGCGCTGCAACTAAAATTGTATCAATATTCAGACGACTTTAGACAAGTCTAATTCACCTTCAACTCCCAATGATTAAACTTCCACCCTGGCGAGTAGTTATCCCTATAATCACCATCCGCCCTTAAGCCCGCCGCACGGAGTTCCTCCACCAGAGCCTTGCAGGAGTCCGTGAGAGCCTTCCTCTCCTCCGCAGTACTGGAGGCAGTGACTCCACACGGCACCACGATGGCCTGGATCTCGGCCACGCGGGGCGGCAGAACTAGACCACGGTTATCGCCGTGCACCAGGACCATTACACCTGAAAATGGTGGGATGAGTTGAGATGAGTTTTGAAGTTGGTAGATCCCTTTGTGGTACGACTCCGGCGGCACTCCGCCACACCTATATCTACCTAATTACAACAGTGTTAGGCGCTACTGTGTTCCGTTTTGAAGGGTGTGGTAAGGGGGACATACTTTTCCGAGGCGTTCCAGCTTAGTCCTCAGGGGTAGCGGCGCATCTGTGGCCGACATCAGGTAGGAATATCTGATCCTATCTGGGGTTGATCACAGATGTCCATGGGCGGCAGTAGCCACTTACCATCAGGTGGACTGCATGCTCGTCTGCTACTCCTATATTATATTTAAAAAAAACTACATAACCTTTACACAAAAATACCAAAATGAATATGAATAAAACATACCAATAGTTCTGGTGGTGAGACCCCAGGAGTTCTGGTACACGTACTTCTTTTCTTGCGTGTCGGGGTCATCGTATACGATCTCGAACATCTTAGAAAAGTTCTGCCCGAGGTGGTGACTGGTCGCGCCCTGAATTTAATTTTAAAATCAATATCACCATCTTATAATTTGAATATCATCCGAATTCAAATACTGAAAGTAGAAATATAATTGTAATTACTTAGAACCTACAATTTGGAAGTAGTAAGGACGTGAAATTTTCATTTGAAATCATGAAAATGAAAAGATAAATGAGAAAGATCTTGTATTGGCTGTTGGAAAATCTGTGTATAATTCATTTCTATATATGAATATCAATATTCATTGTGGGGATGACATCAGAAAAAAATATCAGCTCTTAAGAAATTTAGGAAAAATTAATCGCCATACAAACAAATACCTATAGTTACTAGTTACTAGTTATAGATAAGGAACAACGCCTTCCCACGGTGTTTATGAAAATATTAATAGATGAGTATGTCAGGGTATTTATAACAGAAGAGGTCATGCATTTTGATTACATTAGTAAAGTACTGGAATAAAATCCAGGAGGAATTCCGTACTTCACAAACAAATATCAAGTTATCCAGACACATTAGTTATATGAAATACTAAAGAAAGACCTTCCTATGGCTTTAGTGAGGATTTTAGTATACAGGGTGAATTTTTCAAACGGGCCTTCAGGGCTAAATCCGAATCTATAAGGATTAGCGAAAAATGCTGAAAGAAGTTTTGGAGGTGCTGAAAGGCAGGAAAAATATGTATTTTCTTCAAAAATTTCCTTTAATTTGTCACATATCATTTCTTCCCAGAATTTGATCCTTATAAGCGACACTATCAGATAGTGGAATAATATAGGTGTAATTTTTTTCAAAATGAATTCGTTCAATTCCCGGCTAAGGAAAAAGATATTTTAAAAAACTAATCTAAAAACTAATCCTTATAGTTTCGGATTTGTCCCTGAAGGCCTATTTGAAAAATTCACCCTGTATAATTATGTGTATAATTAGGTCTTGCTTAAAATAAAACACACCTGTATCCCACGGCCGCTGGCTGGGATGTACGCCTCGACGGTGGTTGTGTAGGCGCCGCCCGCGAACTTCTCCTTCTCCGTCTTGCGGCCGCGCACCACCGGGATCGCCAGCAGCTCCTCGTACACGCGACGGTACAACTCTACACACAAACAGACAAACGAACTTAGAGTCGCATTCCGATACGGTAGTCGTTTAAGAAAAAATATTGGCTACTGACAATTAGTAGCCACTGTAGGTCTATACAAAATATATATATTTCATTTCGCACATAATAGTAATTTACACATAAGAACCAAACACCAACAGAATTAAAATGAGCATAAGGGTCATCAATTATTCATTTATTTATTCACATATTATTTTCTTATAAAATATTCGTCATGGGGTAACGTCTTTATTGAAAGCATTCGCGATATAAATTTTGCATTTGCGACATCATGAATATTATAGATAAAGTGGTAATTTACAATACTAATGAATATAACCGTTTACTAAACTTAAGTTTACGTTAAAATATAAAAAAAAGTTTTTTTTTTATGTTTCAAGCTCATCAGAACGAATTATTTTAAGTTTCGAGCTTAAATAGTGACAACTTAAGAAGGTGATTTTATTAAAAAAGAAATCTGTGCTAGCAAGGGGTTATACATTAGATGACTTGGTCACATTGTGTGTGTGACACATTTGTCAGCCGTTTAATGGCTGTTATGGTGTAATTTACGCGGAACAATGCCGACATGTGCAGTTAAGACGTGCAGAAACACGAATTCGATGAAAAAGTGCGGAGAATTATCGTTTCATTCGTAAATGATCTAAAAACTACATTTTTTTAATATTTTTCAAACACGATAATAGATGACAGTGACAATTTCAATTGTCAAAACTGGTTACATTTCCTTGTTAGGAGTGAGTAATCTTTACTAATCTATGTATTACATACCAAGTATTTGGAGGACTTCCTCGTCAGCCTCCTCCACGGTACGGAACGCGGTGTGCCCCTCCTGCCAGAGGAACTCGCGGGTGCGGAGGAAAGGCTGCGGTTGCTTGAACTCCCAGCGCTGTAAATATTTTTGTTTATATAATATAGGAGTAGCAGACGAGCATGCAGTCCACCTGAAGGTAAGTGGCTACTACCACCCATGGACATCTGTAATCAACCCCAGATAGGATTAGATATTCCTTCCTGAGATCGGCCACAGATGCGCCGCTACCTCTGAGGACTAAGCTGGAACGCCTCGGAGAAGTATGTCTCCCTTACCACACCCTTCAAAACGGAACACAGCAGCGCCTAACACTGCTGTTATTAGGCAGAAATAAGTATGACGGTAGTGTCTATGGAGTTGAATGAAGGGTTCTACTACGTTCTAACTTAATGATTATTCTTACATTACATTATCCAGGTCTGATAATCAGCAGCAGCTCCAATACCGGATTTTGTTACCACATTGCAGCAATGTAACTACTCTGTACGTTCAAACCAGTACCTACTATGTAATGCGATGTCTGCTCTCTAAAAACCATTCGCTGTCGAGCCACGACTTCCCACTGCACGTATAGTCCGCGCCAAACTTCTAGTCCGCTCTGTCTTCGTCCCGCTAATATCTACAATTTGCTATTGCGACGCGATTCGATCCTATATTCGGGGCGGACAAGAAGTTTGACGCGGTTTAACACCGCACTCACCACGACGTTGTTCCACTGGTTGAGCTTGATGGGCAGGTCGCGGTGCGACTGCAGCCAGCGCGCGTACGCCGGGTACATCACGGTCTCGGACGTCGGCCGCACCGCGATGTGCTCCGCCAGCTCCGTGTCGCCGGAGTGCGTCACCCAGGCGACCTCGGGCGCGAAGTCCGCGATGTGCGCCTTCTCGCGCTCCAGCGCCGCCTGGTGGGGCAAACACGCAAGGTTTTATGTAGGTTATTTCCGATAGAGGCGCCACTTGTAACAGCGCACAACTCGCTTAATGGGACGCTTAATGCAAACTGTCAATTGTAGCATGGAATTTTTTTTCAAAATGACGATTTAGGCTTTGGTTTCAATAAAAACAAGAGTTTGTTTGTTACATTTTTTATTATTACTTAAATATTTATATATATAGAGAAAAGAATGTTTTAAGTGAGATATGTAAAAAAAAATGTTATATTAAGTCATATTTATTTGTTTCTTTAATTAAGATTGACCAATCGATTCGATTATTAGGTTATAGTATATTGAGATACATTTCATACCTTCGACACGAATATGGGGAAGTAGCCATCCTTAACGCCGAGCTTTTTGAAGTTGTCGCTAAGGAAGGTCCGTATGACATCCCAGATGCTGTAGGACCAGGGCCGCAGGATGTAGCAGCCGGAGATGTCGTAGTAGTCGATCATCTCCGCTATAATAGATACAATGTAGATATAGACTGATTACATTATTCAATTTAAAAAATAATATGTTGTATAGAATTAAGACTGTTTTGGCACACTTTCTCAATTTATTATATTTTTTTAAGACAGCCTAATTTTTCTGAACCGCTGTTGCATTCTTCATTATTATTTTCGATTAGAACTTCTAACATGCAATATTAACCCATAAAACCCAGAATTTTCGAAAACCCGTTCTGTTACACAAAGAGCCTTCGCATTTCCTTTACTTACACCCAACTGTTATAAGTGTTGGAGTATTATTAAGTAACGAATTAAAAATACGTCGACAGGTAAGAAATCTACTTCACATGAAACTTGCTACATTTTATACATAATAAGTAATTAAACTTACATTTAGTAATGACCTGCGAATACCATTCGGGCAAGTCGGTCTCCTTACTAGCTTCCAGACCGAGCCGAGTGACTTTCTTCACACCGCTAGACTCCTCCTTCGCGGGTTTTGGAGACTGAAATAGAAATAGTAAGTAAGAAGAAAAAAGTAGAATAGAAATAGATGTACATTGCGAATTATTCACCAGTTTTTCATCATTTTACTTAAACTTAACTACATTTATAAACCCTCCTAATCCTCAAAATTGTGTATAAAAATACTTAACAGTTTATTTTAAGGAAATTTGGCGGAAGTCGTAGAAAAAATGGATTAATGATAAAAGCATAAAATATTATCTGTATTGAGCACAAGGCTCATCATCACACACATCGCTTACCAATTTACCGTTCAAGACATGTCTGAAAGGTCCCGCTTTCATCGTCGGAAAATTCGATACTACTATTTGACAAAAGTATTCATATCAAGAAATACGAAACTATGTATATCGTGAACACAATGTAATATATCTGACCTACCTACTATATAATTGAGGTAGCACTTGTACCTGTGTCTTATTTCTTTTTTTGTACCTTTACCGATTGTTGGTGTATACTTTGTTGTTGTAACATAATAATAAATAAATAAAAAACATTTCAAACACTAACCGGTTCTTTAGCCTTAGCGGCCTTGCCTTCCTTTTTCTCCTTCTTCTCCTTGGGCTTCTCCTTTGGTTTAGCTTCCTTGGCTTGTACCGGCGGAGCGTAAGCCGCGCCCGTTTCGGCTTGGTACTTCGCTTTCAGTTCGAGGAGTTTCTTCACTTCAGCGTCTATTGTTGCCTGAAAACATAAATATAGGAAGTTTTCTACTTCTTTTTTAAACTTGCTACAAAAATACAAAGTTATATCTTGCAGTAATACATATTGTATTGCAAGGCAAGAAGAACTCTTAGCTTCAGGCAGCGCTGTTTTTCAGATTCACATTCTCCCTTAGACGTTAGAAAAGTTCATTCGCCGATCTTCGCTGCACTGTTTTACTCCTGGGGTTAATTCAAGTTTTTTTTTTTATAATATACGAGTAGCAGACGAGCATGCAGTCCACCTGATGGTAAGTGGCTACTGCCGCCCATGGACATCTGTAATCAACCCCAGATAGGATTAGATATTAGGGACCTCAGGGGTAGCGCCGCTACCCCTGAGGTCCCTAATATCTACTAAGCTGGAACGCCTCGGAAAAGTCTGTCTCCCTTACCACACCCTTCCAACCGGAACACAGCAGCGCTTAACACTGCTGTTATTAGGTAGAAATAGGTGTGGCGGTGGTGCTGCCGGAGTCGAACCACAAAGGATTCTAACATACATTGTACATTTTATAAATAACAATTGCACAAGTTACTCTTTGTGTACGTTTTCGTATGCACATGTGTGAGAATAAAAAATAAAACAAATGGACAATATTAAGTTTTTTTTTACAATATAAGAGTGTCAGGTGAGCATGCGGTCCAACTAATGGCACCCATGGATATCAGTAATCAATCCCAGATAAGATTCGATATCTACCTAAGGAATAAGCTGGAATGCCTCTAAAAAGTATGTTTCCATTACTACACCCTTCAAACCGGAACACAACAGCGTTTAACACTGCTGTTATTAGGCAGACATACAATTCAAAATTAGCTTAAAAAAATGAGCAAAATAAAAATTAAAAAGTAGCTTACCTTATCAGCTTTTTTGGTCTTCAGGTCTCTAACGACTTCGCCCTGTTTAGCCACCTCAGCAGCGAGCGCTTCGCCGTTTGACTTGTTCATAGCTGATGGTGATGCACCCTAATTACACGAAAAACAATTAATAAATCGTTATTTTAAATAACAATCAGGCATACAAATAATCAATAATTCATAGTTATTAATTTCAATTGTTTTTTCTTCTTTCTTTGAATTTAAATTTCTGATTCTGGGTGTTTTTGTATTCGTCTCTGTGTGTGTCCATAGCACCCACGATACAGGGATACCTAGTGTGGGGCTGTGAGTGTAAAAAGCGTTTTTTTTTTACTAGAGAGAAAGTGAGTTACTTTTATTGATCACGCTTTTATTTATGTCCACTATGTATGTATGTATGTAATGTAGGTATGTAAGGGATTCTTTGAGCATAATTTTCACCAACTTCCACAACTCTGATTAATTTGAAACTTTGCACACGTATCGAGAACCGATGACAATGCAATAATTTGATAACAGTTTCCCAGTATCCTTATTAGATTAATTGATTCCCCAATTTATGAGTTTGTCACAGACTAAAAAATGAAAAATAAATAATAGTTTTAAAAAACGAAAAAAAAACCACGCTTTTATTGGTAATCGAACTAAAAACTAGAAAATAATTTTTAATGAGAAAGAGTTTAAGAGTAAAGAGTTTCAATTTAGAGTAAAAAGCGTGGGGTGCTTGATATTTTAAATGTTACAACCATTCTATTGGCAATTATCTATTAAAGAATAGTTATGAACCGCAGTAAGAGCACTGTACTTCTATAATGTTTGGTATTGATACTTGTACTGTATTTCTATATCCTATCTGTCTTTGCTATTATATACCTGGTTAGCTACTCTCCTTATTTCTTGAGGGCCACCCGCGTTTGGCATCCAGTCGCTGCCGGTCAATGCTTTGAACTGAGCCTTCAAGTTCAACAAATTCTTTATCTGAAATGAAATTAGTACCAATAAAATCAGATAGCTCTCTATCATTAAAAATATTATTAGGAAGATACCAACACATAAAAGCATGTATTAAAGAAAACTGTATGAATTCATTTTTGAACAGAATGGTCTCTTAAACGATATATTTTTTATTTATTTATTTATTACAACATTAGTTTTACCTACATCCATTTTTTATATTGGATTTATTAGGCAAAGGATTGTACTAAACACTTATACCTTACTACATACATAGGATGTCCATTAAGAGTATAAAATAAAATAATATAGTAATTCGATAATCTAAAGTTAGATACTTAGTATCGAAACCATTTGTTTTCAGAAATCTCTTTAATCTCTCTGCATTATATACGTAAAGTAGAAAAGATGAAAAACCACTCACTTCAACTTCCACAACTCCCTTCTCAGCTCTGTCTGCTTTGAGTTTCCGTATCTTGTCTCCCTGGACTGCTATTTGGACCAGGAGGTTCCCCAGAAGTTGTCCTTCAGGATTATGAACTGGTGGTGCCGATGGAAGAATGGGTATGGGCTTCCATTCCTGAGGGAGAAAAATATAACGTAAAGTAGTGATAATTATTAAGAAAAATAAATAAGTAACTGAAAAGAAAGGTAACATAGCCTATGTCACTATTTAGAAGTATCCGACAACACCTCATAACGTCAAAATCCGTCAAGCCGTTTGGGCCGAAGGGCGTGACAAAAATGCGATATACATAGTCAGTTAAACAGAAATCCGATTAACATAACTATTACATAGTTTAAAAACTAAAAACCATGCTAAAATCGCACAAGGAAACTCATTAATCCTGATTCCTGACGATCCTGATGAGGAGAATGGGATAAAATCATTGAAATCGTGTATTGTCATCGGTTCTTGATAATTGATCAAAATCTTAAATTAATCTGACCGTTCAAAGTGGGTAAAAATCAAGTTCAAAGATTCCGTTACATAGATACATACGTACATACATACATACAACCCAAGTTAATAAAAGCGTGGTAAGAACAAACGCCGTAAGTGTGCTTGTACAACACCATCACATTTTGTGCTGTGTTTACTAGGATATAACTACATACATTATACTACTACTACTACATACACATTAAATTTAAAATTATAGCTACGCAGGGCCATCTGACATGTTGAGGCAGATTCCCATTATTGTAAGTTTTTAAACCTAAAAACATCTAGGCTAGAATTAAATGATAATAAATGTTCATTGACACTGTTTTAGTTCTCATAGAATTATTTACGCATTAAATATAGTAAGAAGCGAATAGTATAATGGTTACTACCCAGAGAAGTTAACACTGAATTTAATAACCTATAAACTAAGATAAGAAACACATAAATCTACTGCACGCAAACTATAATACAGATAGTACCACGTTAAAATCGTCTTCAATGCCTGCTTACGAACAAAAGAATGGTCATACTCAATACAAGTATTATTTGTTCAGCTGTAATTGTTAGCTTAAATAATACCTAATAGTAAATAATTTACGTATGATTTACAGATTCTTATTCGTCGTGACGTCATTCCATCTTACTGTCTATCTTACTACTGGGCATGGTCTCCTTTCTAGGGTTCAAGCCTAAGTCTTAGTCCACCATACAACTCAAATGGGAATTTATACCAAATCTTCATAATTATGACAATTAAATTTTTATTTTTAGTTATGTATGTTGTGCTGGTATTTTGATGTGGATCGTCGAAGTAAGTGAAAACTAAATACACACTATATGCCATGATCAAATCCCCACCCCTCTCTCAGAGACTGAACACATAATTTGGTTTTATATTTTTATTTCAGAAACTGTAGTTTTTTCAGGATAAAAGGGGTTCTGAACCCCAGACAACGTGTGTACAAAATTTCATGACAGTCGGTTATGACGTGAAAGTGTAACACACAAACAAACAAACAAACAAACAAACAAACTTACAAGCACATTTATATTAATTAGGATACCATATCACTACTTACATGTCCAGTAATCGCCAGGTACTCCGCCTTCAGCTTCAATAATACTTTAACAGCTTCGTCGATTAACGTTTTGTCTGCCTTCACAGCTTTCAATGAGCGGACCAGTTCACCCTGCCTGGTGATATCGTCGTCTACGGTCGACGCATTGACTGATGGTGGTTTGGTTGGTGGTGCTACTCCTGGCTTCCAGGCCTAGATAGAAGAGATTTTTTATATGAGATCAAAGTAGCAAATAAGTATGCAGATCACCTGATGATAAGTGATTCTCCCGCCCGTGTATATATCTAACCAACTATTTAGAGCAGGCTCAGATTGTTCTCATATGTACGTCTACAAGAGTAGCTTCAAGCTTGAAAGAGGTGTGGTGATGGTACCTCCCCGATCGAACCGTATTGGTTCTACCAACGTCATCGCCAGAAACAAAAGTTGGTATTCAACCCTAAATAAGATCGGTTACAGATGCCTTGCTAATCCTGAGGACTAATTTAGATGTCTTATACAAGTATCGCTCTCTTACAACCAAAATACAATAGTTTAGGAATGAAGAAGGATTAGGCCATAGTCCACCCCGCTGGCTAAGTGCCTATTGGTAGACTTCACAAACCTTTGAGATTTTCTTCTTATATAAATCTCTCAGATATCTTAGGATATTTTCCTTCATCGTTTCAAGCAAGCGATAATTAATTTCAAACACGCACTTAACTTTCAAAAATCAGAGGTGCGTGCATAGGATTTGAATATCGGACTCCTCGTTCAAACCATTGGGCTATCACTGCTTTATTTATAACTTTTCACTGGAATTTAATCTCCAACACAAAAATACATCCTAACGGTAGATAAACTAACCTGTCCAGTAGAGGCGTTATATCTCAATTTCAGTTCAAGGAGTGCCGTAAGCGCCTCATCAACTAAGTGTTTTTCAGCCTTAGCCGCCTTGAGTGCTCGCACGTGTTCCCCTTGCTTTGTGATTGCTTCGTTCAACAACGCTGCGTCCGTGGAGCCCGTGAAGGTCGGCGGCTTGGCCGGCAGTGGTATTGCTGGTGGCTTCCACTCCTAGTGTTTGCAAAAGGGTCAGTTATTTATTTTTTATTATGTACAATATTATGACAGAATAAGAAATATTGGGTGACCCTCTGCACTTCAAGTTTCTGATTCTTCACTTCAAGTGAGTTTTCTGATTATCATCCAGAGTGATTACGTTCAAAAATAAATCTATAAAGAATCTACTTTAAATAAAATATTTAGATTTTTTATTTTGCTGAGAAAAACCGAGTGCTCGACGACTCTTTGAAATGAAAATAATTTTACTTTTTAAATACTAACATTTTTAAATAATAAAGGTATAATCAAAATCATGGGTACTCGTATATGCGAAGCATTGCGGAAATCCATATCATTAAAATTAGGATAAATGTTTAATGACAATAGATAGATAGTATACTGACCTGTCCAGTAGCCGCCTTATACTTGGCCTTAAGGTCCAAGAGCGTTTTGACCGCCTCTTCAACTTTGACCTTCTCGGCCCTAGCGGCCTTCAGCCCCCGAACAACCTCGCCCTGCTTGGTGATCTCCTCGTTCAGCTTGGCTGCATCGTCTGCAGCGCCCACCTTCGCCGCGTTTGGCTGCTTAACTTGCTTGGCTTGGACGGGCTTCGGCTGTAAATGATACAACTAATTAAACACTTATCCAGGGCTGTTTTATCGAATGCTGGGGTCCTTGGGTATACAAAAATTTGGGACCCCGTCGGAAAGTTATAATTAAACCATTTAAAACACAACTACCATAGAACAAGTCGGGTCACCGAGCAGGAACCCCATGTACTTTTATATTAAAAGCGGTCTCTTCCTATAGGTATATTTTTTGAAAATATTTGTAAAGGCGGCATTAATCATGGGTCATTCATGAAACTCTTAGTTATAAAATATGATGTTAATTAAAGTACTTAACAAAGGCACAACTGATACAAAAATTAAGTTCACGATAATATATGTAATAAATATAGTTTAAAAAACACGATTTTATGATAAAATCAACTAAAAAGTAGAAAATAATTTTCAATCTAAGAATCAATTAAGGAACAGTAAATAGTATAATTGTGAAAAAAGCGTGGGGTGCTCCATTTCGAAAAGCGTTGTGTTGTCATATAAATAAAAAAATGTTAACGGTGAACAACCCTTATTACTTAGGGGTATGAAAAATAGATAGTAGCCGATTCTCAGACCTACTTAATATGCATATACAATTTGGTGAAAATCGGTACAGCCGTTTCGGAGGAGTAAGGTAACTAACACTGTGACACGAGAATTTTATATATAAGATAATAAATTAGAATAATTTGTGAAGTTCAAAATAATATGAATTTTGAAAATAAAGCGTATTTTTTATAACTCATTATTAAAAGTTAAAACAGCGTAATTGTAAAGTGTAAAGAAGCAGACACTAAAATAAAAAAGAACAATTGGTTCAACCATATGGAAAGCGAAATATAAAATAAAAATATTTTATCCAGAAGTATTACCTAAGTCACAGAACCCCCACTATTTTAATATTTAAAACAACAATTACAAATAGATACCTATCCAAAAAACGATACACGTGCGTATAACTAAATATTAACTTTTGCACTGGATGTTAAGCGACGTTTTTGTTACGTGGACACAATCGTGTATGTGAATCACGAGGCCTTTCACTTAAGAAAAAGTCAACGAACAAATTGTTAATCATCGCCTCTTACGTTATAACTGACGAAAGACTAAATAGTGCGTAGCGAGTAATGTATAGCGTCCATTAAAATATATTTTCTGATAATTATTGCGCATGAAGAGTAGTGATGTTAAGTAACAATCAAATGTGATCATTATGTTACTATCTCGTCTATTGAGAATTATGTAAAAGTAATGTCTACTTTTTTTATAATATAGGAGTAGCAGACGAGCATGCAGTCCACCTGATGGTAAGTGGCTACTGCCGCCCATGGACATTTGTAATCAACCCCAGATAGGATTAGATATTCCTACCTGAGGTCGGCCACAGATGCGCCGCTAGCCCTGAGGACTAAGCTGGAACGCCTCCGAAAAGTCTGTCTCCCTTACCACACCCTTCAAACCGGAACACAGCAGCGCCTAACACTGCTGCATTAGGTAGAAATAGGTGTGGCGATAGTGCCGCCGGAGTCGAACCGCAAAGGGTTCTACCATCTATGAAATTAGTTGTCCCTTTCTGGTATGAAAATCGCGAAAAATACAACAGCTAAGGTGACGTTTTAGCTTATTTTATATGAAGGTGGGTGGAACCTATTGTTGTTAGATTCTGGAGGCACCGCCGTTGTATCAACACTTATTTCTGCTTTACAGCAGCTAGGTTGAGTGCTGCTCTGTTAAAATGTGACAAGGGAAACATATTTATCCAAGGCGTTCCAACTTAGCCCTCTGGAGAAGCGACGCATCTTAGCCGACCTCTGGTCTTTAATCTTTTTTGGGATTGATGTCTATGCGCGACATTCGCCGTTAACATCAGATAGACTGAATGCTATAGTAGTTGCCATTTCTATGTTATAAAAAAAGACGTCTTTTATATTATGTGCGAGATATGTTACGATTGAGAAGAGGACTTAAATCAGACATGAATGTGACAAAGATAGAGGCAGTGGCGGCGTAAGGCGTGGGCACAGTGTAAGGATCTATACAGTACCTATTGTAACTCGGCCCTATCCTTGAATTATATAATACAAGGGCGCTGGGCGAGATGTTAGGCTGTTAGGGCTACGCGCCTACAGTATTTGAATTACGTCTAACTTTCTTATAGTATTTTTTTAATTGTAAATATTATATTTTAGCCTCTACATAGCCGCTCCTTAGCAGGCGAAATTTTTGATTTGATTTTGTTTTAGTGGAATTAATAAGTTATAATAAATAGGTTGCAAATTAGTAGGTATGAAAAGTATAGTTATGTTCAACGAGGCTAGCTTTTGCTAAATTATCATTCGTATGTAATTTTCCTTCGTCCTATCCATTTATTTATTTATGAATCGGTAAAAAATCGAAATACTAATAAAAAAAGAAACAAATCATGATGGTACTTACTAGTACAGACGCTATATAAGTAATTGTTTTAATAAAAAACACTGCCTAAAAACCGTCACACTGACCGCTCATCACTGCGACACATTCGCGCCTGTTCGTATACCGAGTGCATACCGAAATCGAGGCGCGTAGGTATACCTTGGGTTCCGTGCATTTGTATGAAGATATAATACTGTATAGATACTTATACTGTGGCGTGGGCGACGTGGGCCATTGCCCGCGGCCCCGCGACCCAGGTAGCTTCGCGCCTCTAGAGGTCCACGAAAATAAAAAGGTCGCCGGAATGAACCCATCACTGAAATTCGTATTTGTCGGGGCCTCCATTCCACTTTCCGCCCCCGGCCTCTGACGACGTAACAATGTATTGTGGCATAGGGCCCCGCAAAATGTACTCGTATTATCACAGATAAATAATAAAACTGGTATTATGCCCACATAGAATTTTGGTCTTACGCCGCCACTGGTATTAGGTATTTTAATTGCACATCTTTATACTTAAAATAAAGCATTGTTCCATTTTAATATTCATTGTCGCTCAGAATGAGTGGAATAATCATGACGAAATTTAAACAAAAGTTCTCCATATCAAACAAAATACGCTTACGCTGCACAAAGCGCCGCCTGTTGCTTGCAATGCAAAATGCATTTTACTTCGATACCTTATTCACGGTACAAATCCTTATACTGTGCCTTATTAAATACAAGTGAAGCTTTAACGGTAATGTTTAACTTTTTTATTTTAGTTTATCAAATAAGCTAGTGTGCTGATTGTGCTGTTCTCCAGCTCACTCTCACAGTTAGCTTGCTAACTACCGGGAAAGCACTGATTACGAACTTAGTGGTCGAAATGGAAGCGCCATTACTTCTTGGACAGTGAACCTGTGTAAGTTTGATTAATCTGCGTTTAATTCTAGTTTACAGTACCTACACTATAACAGAATATGTAAATAAAGGAAGAACATGGCACTTGAATTTTAGGCATAGGTACATATTATCATTTCTTTCGATTGTTACAAGAAGCTGATCTTATTCTTAGATTATCGCTTCAACGCCTTTAGTAATCACATTTCGGTATTGTATGCAATTGCGAGTTTATCGCGACGGTTACGCAAAATATTACATAATAATTATGGAATTATTATATTGTATGATATTTCCTAGTAATTTACAACTATATTTTGAATCTCTTAAGAGATTCAAAATATCCAAAATAGTACGCAGGTAGAAATACTAAAAATACATGTTACGGTACCTATAAATACATACCTATAGGTAATTCTCGTATAAAAAATAATAAAAATTGCATGTTTTCGTTACTAATCTATGGTTTTCGTAAAACTAATTCATTGCAGCTTTATTATGTGCTTCATTTTAATCTGTCAACGTTTTATGTATTTAAAAACATTTTATAAGTCATTAGGTAAAAATATTAATAGGGTATTATACATATAAAGACTATTCAGCGTCCAAAAACTTCAGCGTCCTCTTAGTTAAGCATCACAATACCAGGCATTAAATTACTCTGTTGTGTAGACACCCTTTTAATAACATAGTGGAAAACTGTTTATTGATTTCGAATCACGGGAGGATTGCGGGGAGTCGGGGTAAACCTGCGCAGTACGAATGCACTCCAGACACGTGATTGCAAGGGCAAGGAGTCAAGGACGCTCAAGCATATCACCGTATCTAAAATAAATGGACGAAGCTAACGATGGAGCTTTTCCACTAGTTCGTTAACTGAAGAACGTAACTAAACCTACGTGCCTACGAGAAGTTCATATTACTAATCAGATCGAAGCTCATCTTCGCGTAAACAAAGTAAATCGTATTCAAATAAATTCGTGTCTGGTGCGACGAGTGCGCGTTTCAAAATGTCAATATTGAATAAAAAGGTCAAAATTTCTTAAGCAATATTTTAAATAAATTTTCTTAAATTATTTTGAGAT
This sequence comes from Epargyreus clarus clarus, assembly GCA_014595695.2. Taxonomy (NCBI): domain Eukaryota; kingdom Metazoa; phylum Arthropoda; class Insecta; order Lepidoptera; family Hesperiidae; genus Epargyreus; species Epargyreus clarus. The sequence goes on along the minus strand of JACTTY020000016.1, from coordinate 1,722,571 downwards.
TATAAACAAAACATTTAATTCCCAAAAAATGTTCGTATGTTCGAAGCCGGTAATTATTGTTATTTTATTTTTTTATTGATAACAATATTTTTTATAAAACAAAAATCAACACGATGTAAATATAAAAACCCGAGCTGTCAGTGTTGCGTACTTGTGTTATCAAATAATGTCACTATTGAAGGGTAGAAGTGGAAGGCAACCGGCGCGTGCTTTCAATTGATTTGCGCAATTTAAAATTAAATAATGGTTTGCATTTTATGTCTATTGGAGTTGTGACTTTTAAGTTTTCAATACGATTTCGTAGTCGTAGTGCAGAAAATGAATAAGAAGTGACCAACACTCAAATGATTATTTGTTTGATGAAACGCGGCTGGGGCGAGGTGCGTTTTCACCTGAAAATTGATTAATTTGATCACAGAGTCTGTACTGCTCTATGTACCTATAGATGACATTGATTACCCCAGCCCACGTACGTTTCTTCGTAACGGTAGGGCGTATACCGATTCACTAGGCAGCCTTTGAAAGCTGTGTGTTGTTCAGTATTTCAGAGCGCGCGTAAACTGGAGGACAAAAGCTTTAATTGTAAGTATTTATATAAAGTATTTATACATTATTGATTTCTAAATTAATTGAGTTTGTGACTTGTCTACAGGATTCGCTTGCAAATATTGTTTTAATGGATAATATTGTTGTATATATATTTTTTAATCTAGTGCAATTCTATTACATATAACTAGTAAGGGTAAAGAGAAACCATCATAAATATATCGCAAATACAAAACTAATTTTAAACATTACCTGGAATTCTATATCATACCTAGTATGTAGTGTTTTTATGACATAGAGAGTACTTCTTGTACCTGTGAGTTCAGTGAAAAATAAACTGAAGTTGGACGGGTCTTATCATGACACCAAGGCTAGTGTTACACCTGAGTATTCATTTATGATGCTTCATATGCCTCGCATCGACATAATTTTACACCTAATTTGAAACACACATAAGGAAATAATATTATATTACTATAATAGGAATTTTAATTGTGATTAGTGTGTGTTAGTCTATTGATTATTGTATCTGTAGACGTTTTTAGAAAGAGGCTGATGGTAAGTCATTGCCGTAATTTTAATCCATTCCTATTAGGATTGCAGTTCTCAGGGTGGTCCCTGATGCGATGATACCCCTTAGGGCTCTAGGAATACCTTGCATATGTGTTGTAGAGATATGATTTAATAAACAAATGACCTATACCATTCCATGTTTGACACTCACATTCCAGAGTGCTTTTCATGCATAAAAAACTTTACTGTTCTGTGAGTAAGCTAATACAAGCAACAGATAGGTTGATAATTACATATGTTTATGTAATATTAATAAGGAACATAATTAAAAAATAATACAACAATACACTTTTTGTTATTTCTTGTATAAAACAGTATTTTTTTGTTACAGGTCTTAATGAAAACTTAATAAAAATATAATTATGGAGCTCAGCAATTTGACAATATGCAGGCAGGACGTAATTGTTGTCAGTGATTCAGAAGCCAAAGGAAGTCAAGACCCAAATTCCAATAAGAAAAAAAAGGCCAAAATGAAAACAGAATGCATTCGGAAAGTTCAACTAACACGAATGACAGTGGAGCGTACTGTGCCATTCTGTGACCGTAAGAGATGCAGACGTGCACAATATTATCACAGACAAACATCTAAGAATACCAAATACACAGACAAGGGAGCATCGGCTGAGGTATATGTGAGGTTCTTATGTTATATGCGGTTCTAAATTAAATACAGTGTAAACTCCATGTAACGTCACTCGATTTAACGACAAACTCTATAAAGCGTCGAAATCAATTGGCTTAGTTGGTTTAGCTTGTATTCCATACAATGATACACTCTACATAGCATTACACCCACTCTCAATAACGACCACAATTAAGTAAAAAAGTACCTTTTAAGTTGCTAAAATTAGTAAAAACTGCGCACCTGTGTACGTTCTTTTGTCGCTTTATTATCCTAGCCCGCAATAAACTCGACTGTCGGCATCATGCATACGGAACTTTCTAAGAAATTCGTTCTTTTGTTTACCAAGATGCCTCAATATCAGAAGATATGAATAATATAATGAAAAAAATACAACAAAATTACTGGTGCAGCAAAAGACGTCAGACAAAAAAAGAACAACACGCAATAGCGTTCAAAAAAGATTCTTTTTTATGTATATACATAACTACTAACACTAGACTGAAATAAACTTTTTCTTTTTCTAATTCTGATTTTTCTTCTCTCCATTTAACGACCACTCTCTATAACGCCATAAAATGCACAGTCCCTTCAGTGCCGTTATATAGAGTTTACACTGTATTTCAAATAACTAAAAAAAATTGTGGTATTCAATAAGTGACAAAAAAATTATCTTTAAACATACAGTTATCCAGTTGCCCTGCTAACCCAAACATATAGACATCTAGACATTTAATAAATCCAATGGAATCCGAGCCTTATTCATAGTTACTCATTTTGCTGTTAATGCTGACTCCATTACCAAATTGAAGGTATTATTAGGTACTTGTGAGGACAGTGGTGCCACAATTGAATTGTGCATTTAGGATTTTTTTAAATTACATTGTATTAAATTTCTTTTGTTTTAAGTTGTAAATTGTTTGTTTTTGGTATCTAGGTATGAACTCTTTACATATATTAATACTTTCTGTCACATTTAAAGATTACAACAAAAAAGTGCACTAAATGGACTAAATATTTCTTTCGTGTTTCAGAAGGTGGAGAGAAAATCTTACAAGAGCGAAAATAATAATAAAAGTGTTGCCAGAGAGATATACAGCCCGATCACTATACAATCTAGTAGCGACACTTATGAACAAGTCAGTCCAAATGACTTTAATACAGCTTCTACTGATTCTGATGAACTTGAGGACTTAATTAGGCTGACGAGAAAGGTAATTCATTAATTACACTATGATAAAAACCCCTCATGATATATATTACATTAATGTTACTTTTCCATATATTTATGTAAAATATAAATTTTAAACATGCATAGCTAAAACAAAGCATTTTTATTCTGTAAAAAAATCTTATAATAATTGAAATGTTTGTAACTATATTGAGATTTATACCTTTTTAAGCGAATGAAGAAAGAAAAAGATGTAGTGAAACATAAACCACAAACTCCTGCATGTGCCATTCAAAATGATGACCAAAATAATGTATCAGATGGGTCCGCTCGAGGTTCTATACATTCCATGGATACTGTGGTTCTTCAGACTAAAGATACATTATACTCTCCGATTAGTCCTTACAGTTTCAGTGATGGTATTAATAAAGAAATGGAACCTACACCATGTTGCCCTAGACATGATGATGAATCAAATCACTCCGACGCAACAAGCCTGTTCAGTGCAAAAAGTAATAGTCTGTCACCGCTGTATGAAATATCTGGGAAGGTTTTTATGGAGCACTACCTCAATACCAGTATATGAATTCTTGAAAGCAGTTTATGAATTTTGAAACTTTAATTATAATATATACGTACTGAATTTCTTTTGTTTATTATATAAGTAAACTTTTGTTACATATAATATTACAATAAACTTTTGTTACATATGTTGATCAGATGTAAATATATGAAATACTGAAGTCATTTGGTTGTTACCCGCTAGAAAACTGTTTTGTTTATGTATTATTAGAAAAATAAGATGAAAATAAATTATGATTGATGTTAATATTGCATTTACTTAATTCCTTTGAATACTAGTTAAGGAAATAACTGAATGGATAGAAGTAATGGGAGCACAGAAGTGATCGTATAGCAAATACAAATATTCTTATTCTCGAGTAGTAAATAGTAATGCAATGTTCAATTACTTTACTCAAATATACATTTCCTAAAATTAATTAAGTATTAATATCGTGAGTTAATATATACTTCGACTAAATTTAATATACATTTTTTGATTAACCTGAATGCTTAAGATTAAACGAGTCACAAGTAGGATAATTGTCATAAGGATAGAACCCAAACTTTATTAATATTTATAAATTGACTTTAATTAATTAAAATATATATCAATATAAAATAAATAATATATTTTTATCCTGTGAAAAAGGATAATGGAGTATCCAATTTGAAATGGCAGAATGTCACTGTCATATTTTATCTGTCAAATCAGGCACCTTCGAGCTATACAAAAATTATTGTCAGTCGGAGACTTGGTATTTGTCGAGTTAGCACTTTCTTTCACAATGACGTATTTTTTGCTTCTTTGCGTCTTTGATGCCGGTAAGTGCACGCGTAGTGTAAATAGAGGTAAGTTAATTATTTATTTAAAAAAATAGGTAGTTCAAAGTTCTATTCATTTTTAAAAATCTAGGTATACATATATAATTTTTGATTTCTACGAACTGGGACTATTATAAATATTTACGGTTTTGTGTTGTACATTTATTACCAAACTTCATTATTTCAAAACTAGAGAAAAAACAATGGAATAAGCACAAATTTGATCATAACATACAGGAGCATGTTCGTGTCATATTACTTAGGATATCGTTTTGTTACAGCTTAGGCATGAATTCAGAATTATATTTCTCGCAATACGAAAGTCCGAATATCGTTATTATTCCAAACATGTCACCAAGTAATCCACCGTCGCCTAAACGGCGGAAAATGAGCAACAACATTCTAGTACCGCTTGTTGACAACTCGACTTGCGAGAAAATAAAACTTCTACAAGAGCAAGGCCAGTCGCGGGATTCAAATATATGCGCCGATAAAAAGGTGGATAAAATTGTAAATTCGCCTAAAAACCCCGTGAAAAAAGCCAGCTGGGCTTCGAACTATTTGCAAAGCATTGGTTTGGACTCTAAATCATCGATTTGGGTAAGTATTTTATTTCACATGAAGTGGGTATCACAAGATAAGTAGAAATACCTAAGTAGTGTAAGTACCTACTCAAAAACAGATTAGTAAAGATTACTCACTCCTAACAAGAAAATGTAAAATGTCCCTAAAATATTTGAGATATTTATTTATTATGTAAATTACGCAGTATTAGTCATTTATTCGTAATTTTTCTCTAAAATTTTCTCTAGTAAATAAAAGAAAATACTGACAAATCAGCCGTTTGTGGCTTCATTCAATTTTAAGGCGGCGAAGTATCTTTACTAATCTATGCTCAAAAAGTACAAACAGACTAATTAACGCACAATAAATATAGAATGAGTTACAAATTCGCATAGCTCATATTAATCAGTTCTTCTTCTAATAACTATAACTTGATTCAATAAATAACGCAATTTCAAATAGGCATTTCCACTTGCATTTCGCTCGTTTTGTATGTATGAGAAAGAAACGTACAAAAACTACCATATTGTATCAACAAATTATACGAACTATTACTCGCGGTCTTGTTAGTGTTTATCGCAAATTTTATAAACTAATAAAAATAAAACAAGCGCAGTATTAAACATATCTTATGAGTGGTTATAGGCCACCTTTTAGTTCAACTGCTACCAACATCACGTCGATTTCTGCCTCATGTAGTGGTGGCGGAATTGTTTTTGGTACCCATGGGTGTCGCCAGGATTATTTTCAGGGGGGTGCATAGACATTTTTAGCTCAATTTCATTTAATAAATTTAGTACAGATTATAATTAACACTTAGAATTAAAGTATTTATTTTTTGAAAACATGTTTTGCGTACTTGCAATATGTTAAATATTGCAAGTACGTAAGTGTAACTTAGGTACTCGTAGTATTACGATTAGCAGCGATTGCCCACGTAAACTTGTTTTATTCTATACTAACTATACACACGATTTCGCATATTTTTAGACAAAAATAGTTATTTCAATATAATATACAAACTATTAGCAGTGATAGTTTACTGTTTATGATATCGGTTTGTATCATCGACGTGCGTCATTTTTTGTTGTAATGGATATTATAAATTGTCAGTAGTTTTAACGCCGAGGGAACATTTCTTATTAAATTTAGCAAATCAAATGGCTCTAGCATGGAGAACATGGACTCCTCACACATTTATCATTCAGATTTTTAGCACATCCCAGACAGACGTAGGTATGCCAGGCAATAGGAAATGATGAGTTACAAAAATGTTGATGATGACCAAATGACATTTGAACTTAAAACTGGGGCTGATTTCAAATTTGGCACTGATCTAGTAGATCTATATAATTAGTAATGTATATGTATATAGGGTTGGTTGTAAATGTGCATGGGCAGCGGAACCACTTGACATTATTATTGATATTTTCACTAACTTTTTCGCTATTCGCCGATAAGTATTTTAAAACTTCTCAACATGCATGTGTTTTGCAGCAACATAAGATACCACGAAAAAATGCATCGAAAAGGTGTGTTTCCGGTAACACTCTTGTATCGATCACGCCAAACGTTACTCCAAATTCAACTTGTCCACCATATACAGAATCGAAAAGATGTGATCAGTCGACAAAAACAAAACCGATAATGCAATTAAAAAGTTTGAGAGACAAATCCAACCAGGAATCTAAGCATTTAACAGAAACACAAAAAACAAAGAAACAAAACAAGAAAGACAAATATTTGCCAAATGAAAACACACAATTACAAAACAAAAGCGTAAATACTGTCACACAAAAAAATATCACAAATTCCCAAAATAACATTATCGATACCACATTTTCGAGTACGCCTAAAAACAAAATTAACATTAAATTGCCGAAATTAAAAACTGACAACATTATAAAAAGTAACTTAATAAAACAACCAATAGATGATTGCGCTGGCTGCTCATCGTGGGTAGAGAATCATAGATTATCCAAGCAATCTGAAAAAGCTGTGGAAACTCAAAAACAACCAAATTTTAAAACTTTACCAAATCATTCTAACACAAAAGAGCAAGAAAAGAGCAAGCAAAGAGCTCTGAATAAAGTCGTGAAACCCAACAAACCAGTAATGATAAAATCAAATTACCAGGAAGATGAAATAAAACATAGTGTTAAGAATACATCGAAAGTAAACAAAAAATGTATGGAAAAATCAAAACCATCAACAAGTAATTCTAGCGATAATTTGAAGACAAAGTACAAAACACAGAAATGTTCAATCGGACAGGTGACTTCTGTGAAAAGTGTTGTAAAGGTAACAAAAAAATATGACATAAATGACTTAAGTAAGTTAACGGCTTCGAAGAAAATTAACAAAACCGATTTACCGACTAACTCAGCTGCTTGCAATAAGGAGAATTCTCGAAAAGATACTAAAGGTATATTAACAAAAAAGAAAGCAGATTCAAAGGCGAGAAGCATTAACCACAAGAATAGCATTAAATCTCCTATTAAAAAACAATCACAAAAAACTAAAGAATATAGAAAAATTAAGCTTGTGATTAACGTGGTTTATAACAACAAACCAATTCCGCCACCTGGTAACAGCAATGACAGCAACAAAGGTAATTCAACTTGCGTACAACAAAACGTCGATCTAGATTTTCTGAATGATTTTGATGTTGATGAAATCGTCCAAAGTTTAGATATATGTGATCGAGAAACGAAAAAAATGCAAACTGAAATGTCTCTGAAGACTGATACTAATAAAAATAATAGTGATGTAAATTGTAATATGTCCCCTGGTGCTTATGAGAATGATGCATTAGACTTAATTAAAATATTAAAAGGTGAAGAAGATGATGATTTAATAAAGCAATCAATTGAAGGTGCCAAGGAATTACAACTCAGGTATGACTTAAGTTACTTGTGCTTTAAATGTTGGTTTAAAAACGGTTATATTTTTGAGGTGGAATTTTAATAGCTACAAATAAAAATTATAATTAAAATTTATTTTTTCAGTAGTAATATACATACTCACACGACACATATTGAAAACTATAATAAATTAGATAAACCAGAAATTCGTGATAAAATTGATATAATGTCGAACAATGAAGTAGTACCAATAAAAATTAAAGAAGAAAAGCAAGATATTGTCATACCAAGAGTGGTTACGGATTTACATAATGTAACAGAAGCCACGTACTATAATAGAAATAACTGTGGGAACAAATTAAATTATAAGCAAGTCACTCCTGATTTGTGTTCAGGAACAATGGAGAATCTTGATGATAGTATTACTGAGAATAAGGAGATAAATAGTAAGGTAGGAAAAGGAGCAAAGACTAGTAAGCAGGAAACCGTAAATAATAACATTATGGATAGTGAAACAAACACAGATTTAAATAAACACGAAGAAAGTAAAAATGAAATAATATCTGCAAACTCTGAGAATAATATTGAAACCGAGGAACAAGAGATCATTGACAACACGACCAATGATGATTCTATGGATCCTGTTAACGCTGATAATAATCGGTATCAACATTCTGATTGCGGAGAAACGAATATTATTGAAAATATCCATCAGGAAAAGGACAATCAATTTCGTAATGATAAAGTTGAAACAATTGGAAATCAAGTAAAGCAGACTGAAAACACTGACAATCAAAGTCAAGATAAAACCGATACACCTAATAGAAAGATAGAACAGGAAAACATTGGAAGCCAAAACCTCATTACAAATTATGAAAATAAAACAACAGCAATTTCAGATAAACTCAAAAATGACAAAGAATTTGAAACGACTGTTACAAAATCAACGGAAGTAAAAGATGTCACATATAATGAAAGTGAAATTCACATCCAAACTAGTTTTCCTGACGTGAACCATAGTGTTCCTCAGCAAATTGTCAATGATAATAAACAACAGGAAAACAGCGAAGTAAATAAGAAACCTGTTTCTAATATGAACGCAGTACATAAAAAGCCCACAAACCCCGAAAAACAAAGTGATGAAAAGTACCCTAAAGACTCGAATGATGAAGAAATGAACGTGGATAAACGGGTTGATAAAGATTATAACAAAAGTAAACCAAAAGCCAACAGCGATTGTTTATCCGCACCGACCGCATTACTTAGTGACGATAAAATAAATAAGAAAGGCTTATTGATGACTCCATATACATCCAAAAACTCCAATATGAAAATGAATATTGCACGAAAACTGGAACAAAGAATGTTCGCTTACTTGGGCACGAAATATTCTATACTAACAACAATTCATCAGGGGAAATTCTCCAGAATTTTCAAATGTAAACATCCCAGTGGAAAACTTTACGCACTTAAATCGTTAAAGTAAAGTATCTTTTTTAAGTTATTAAAGATTCATTTTATGATACATTAACAATTAATGCAATTCCTTATGTTTCTTTTTCAGCGTGAAGAAACACACCATGAACATGACTAAGAAACACATGATGTACTCCCTTCAAAACGGTAGACCTAAGAATGATTTGTTTACCGTTTATTTAGTAAGCGCCTTTAGTTTTGCTAACAAGTGGTACATTTTAATGGATTACTATCAAAAAAATCTAGAGCAGGTGTTGACTGAAGCCAATGAGCCATTTTGTATAGAACGTGTTCAAGAATACGCCAGGCAGCTAGTGGGAGCTGTAATGGCTTTAAAAAGCAATAATATGGTTCACTCAGGTAAACTTATTTTATTACTAATACTTTTGCTGCATCATTATGCATCACGATTTATATTGCTTATGTAATGAACGTATTGTTTCAGATATTAAACCCAGGCACATTTTAATAAATAGTTTTAATAATACATTAAAACTGTGTGGATTTGATAATTTGAGCTATGTAAACCAAATTAAAGTTATACCTAGCACTGGAACTGCGAGCTATCGAGCACCTGAGATTATATTAGGGTACTCGGCTGGCTTTGAAATGGATGTGTGGTCCACAGCCCTAGTACTCTACGAAATGGCTGTCAACCGAAAACTGTTACCAGGACTGTACAACAATGATATTTTATATAAACAGATTTGCACACTTGGTACAGTCCCAAATGAAATGATCAAAAAGTCAAAATTTGCTAGTTCGCATTTCTGTGGCACTATGTTTATGAAAAGATTTGGATTTAAGGGACAGGTGAGTATAAGTATTGACGCATTTTTATGATTTAAGTGGCCCCAGTATCTATAAATTGATTTCTGGAAAATATGGAACACTTAGAAGAATCATATGAATCCTCAGAAAAAATATTCAATGACTTCTAATATGATTTGATAACGTGTGCATAATACATATTACATATTAATGGAAAATAAAAATAAAAGCGCGTTAATTAAGCGATATAAGTGTATTAGCTGGCTAATACACTTATATCCCCGGCCAGACAGATTTCTAAATGTTGAATTTAGATTTCTGTTTCTGGGTCTGGGTGTTTGTGTATCTGTCTTTGCGTGTGTCCATAGCACCCACGATACAGGGAATCCTAGTGTGGGGCTGAGAGTGTAAAAAACGTTTATTTATTTATACTAAAGTATACATTTTTGTTTCAGAAAATAAGTATAATTAATAATTTCGCAAGAAATAATAAACTGAAGGAGTCAATTTATAATGCTTACTACCATTATTGGGCCGACCAAAGGAGCATGGCTCAACAGGATTACGATATGAAAAAACTTGTGATTTTTATAACACTGTTAGAAAAAATGTTGGTAATGCACCCAAGGTACAGAATATCCATAGAATATGTTTTTGATAATACATTTATTAACGATGGTTACGAGTGTAATGACTGGTAATTGGTGAAATCAAAATGTAAAATGGTTAAGATTTTTTTGTTTGTTTATAACAAAGGAGGTTGTATATTTTTGTTTACTTTGCGTTTACGATGGGTACGCAATATATGTATTAAACGAATAATTATTTACATATTGTATCGTAATAATAATGTTAACGATATATTGCTTTGTATAACTCTAATGTGATTTTCAAATTACGTTCATAACTTTTATGTTCCTATGTAAGTATTAAAAGTAAATTAAGACTGTATCGTATCTCGACATTACTTAAAAGAAATAACATTCTGTTTTTCTTTACTTTATACTCAGATAGAGGTTTTTTTTTTGTGTTGTTGCAACCTTATTATTTACGTTATTATTTATCAGAATTACCGTTAAGTTTTGAAGATTATTTAGAAAGTGTTAATTAAATGTTAAGTTTAATTTTAATATTATTTTATTTCATTATTGCATTATTGTTCATCATTGTTTCATTATGTTATACTATATGTTTTGAAGATGGTAGAACCCTTTGTGGTTCGAATCCGGCGGCACCACCGCCACACCTATTTCTACCTAATAGCAGCAGTGTTAGGCGCTGCTGTGTTCCGGTTTGAAGGGCGTGGTAAGGGAGACAAACTATTCCGAGGCGTTCCAGCTTAGACCTCAGGGGTAGCGGCGCATTTGTGGCCGACCTCAGGTAGGAATATCTAATCCTATCTGGGGTTGATTACAGATGTCCATGGGCGGCAGTAGCCACTTACCATCAGGTGGCCTGTATGCTCGTCCTATATTATATGCTACTCCTATATTATATAAAAAAAAAACATATATTACATGCCGGGTGCAAGTTATGTCTTAAGAAAAATAATTGTACTGAAAATATAAATAAGAAAAATTGACCATTTGTATAACATCAATGTAAATAATAAAAGGAACAAGGGTAACAAGGTGAAAACAAAAATAATATAATCATTAAATAATATGTTTTTATTGTTTTACTTTAAAAAAAACATGAAGCATCATTTTAACATACCATTACTGTGAATTTCTTGAAGAGGCAGTGAGAAAGTTAAGAAAATTTAATAATAATTATTATTTATAGAAATATTTAGCGGTGGTGTCACACCGGTTTTCCGACACCTTTAATTAATTAAATTAAAGGTTATTATTGACGGGTTTTTAAGGAAAACTAAAAAGCTATTCATGCTAACAGGAAAAGTGATGAAAACTTGGTTTGGACGACGTCACTCCCCTAGTCGATTAGTGCGAGATTTAATATTGCTGCACATATGTGGTCCACGCTAGTTATTCAAGCGACCTAAACTTCTCAATAATCTGCACAGTCATGGGTTATCACATCAATTATAACCTAGTAATAAAGATTTAAATAAGGAATAGAAGAGAAAAAAATATACTATGTTGTGTTCAATATGTATACATGGTATATTTACACTGTAAAAATCGATAAGACTTTGGTGTTGATCGAAGTCTGTCTCCCTGTGCATGTCGTAGGATGCTACTTAATGGTTCAATATAATATAAGAAGCAGCATTTTCGCATAGGCACAGCCGAGCGCGCTACAGGACAAATCCACGTTTATAGGAACAATCTTTGTCCAATATTGTCGACCCTGCCTGGGTTCGAACCTATCACGGTCAATTTTTTAAACTGGACATAATTTGCAATAAATGCACTTCCTTCTGGGGTGTTCTTGGCGCACTGTGACAGGGAGCTTTTCAGAAAAAATGCTAAAAGTAGCTCTTCTCTAAAGCAATGCATTACTAACACCTCTAGGGGTTTCATCCTCAGACAATGGTGACTATTTTCCATCAAGAACTCCATATGTCTTATAGGTTTAAGTATATAAAAAATAATAACAGAAAACAGAACTGACCTGTCCGGGTACTTCCTTGGTGTTTCCTTCAGGTATATGGAACAGCACCAACGGAGTGCATCGGGAAGTGTGAGGGGATGGGGGAGTGGGCGCCACGTCGACCCTGAAGAAGCCCCGGCGTTGCAGTTGGATGATATCGCCCACTTTCAGCTTAGCCAGCTCTGGCTCGCCCAGCATTGGCACCTCCCACTGTGGGGACAAGTAAAGATTTTTAACTTAAGTACTTAGGCTGGGTACTCGTTAATAGTCTGTAGATTCTGTATTTAATTGATATATAATATTCCGATGGAAAAGTGATACTCCAGATCTGTGCTCTTAGCCCTCAGTGTAAAGTCGCTACACGTGAGTTTTTTCCTAATATCATCATTATATCTTAACATTGACGGTTATAGGGCTCTTTGTGGTGTGGTTGGTGGAGAAGCAACTGTTTTGAGGAGTGTTGTTGAGGCTCTGTACGTATTGATATTTTTATATTAATTTCAGCCTATTATATTGTCACACTTTTTACAACTTTTTTAATGTAACCAAAATAAAACTCAAGTAGAGAGACAATTTCATTTCCTCTATTGATAATAAAGTAATTTAATTTGTGTCAATTATTGACCACAACATTCGCATTTCATAAACATAGACAGATTCTTAACCATCTTCTCATAGAAAGTGAAAGTCTACATACCCTTGTCTTGTGTCCAATGAACTGTTTGAAGTCTTCATCTTTGCCTAACAGTGGTTTTGAGATGATGTGATCGAAGTACACACAGTAGACCTCAATTGGTGGTGTTTCAGGCGCGTCGGCTAACCACGTTAGCTTCAACGTCTTTTTATAGTCCTTGTTCTCAAGGTTAGGGGTGGCGTCCACACTGGTCACTTTGCCGTCTGGGGCTCTGGGAATAAACAAAACTATTTAATCATGGAAGAATATGTGAAGTACAATATTTTGATCCAAATAGTAAAATTGATAACAGTAGAACAAGAGACCCGGAGTCGATTCCAGAGCGGTCTATCTTGTTTGGGAAACATGGCAGCAGTAACATCAAGGCTTGTAGTATTTCGAGTGTATTACTATTATTGATATCATATTTATTTATAATTACATATAACACAAATATTTCTATTATACACTTAAAAAACAAACAGAGGGCCTTCATCATATGTCAGCAGACAGTGACAATGAATTCAAATGGCTAAAGAATATTATATATATTTAGGTTTCAAAATATAAATTGCAAAGTGATTACTTACTTATGAATCTTATCAATAATGAGATTGCCCATATTGATAAACGTGGTGTTCTCCCCCTCCTTCAGGGTCTGTGCGTCCGCTTGGTCAATGAGCAGCTTGGGACCAAGCGCTACACTCTTTTTGCCCACATCTGGATTCTTTGGGTGTAAGGCCACCGTGAAATTTTGAAAATTTCTGATACGTTTCAGATTCACTGGGACTGGGTTTAACTCCAGAGCGGTGTAGCGAGGTGCTATTGGGTCTATCACCTGAAATATGAACAGAAATGAAATGAAATATATTTATTTTGCATAAGCCAACGGCGGCACCTACAAATTGTCAGTTACAATATTTTCTTAAACTACTAACGGATCGGAACAGAAGGTTGTGCTTATAAACATTTTAATATCTAAACTTGATAAATATGTGTCTACAGAGATATAGGAAACCTACAGATATAAGAGACCAATAGGATTATCACTGTCACACCTATTCCTAGCAGAAAGCATCTTACAATTGGGTGGAAGGGTGTGGTTGCCACTTGACTTAAATATGGTGTGGTAATCTTAGCCTTTAGATGGGGCAATGCATCAGTGATCTAATTCTGGTGTAACATAATCCCTGTTCTACACAATTGGTTACAGATGTCCATTTAAGTTGGTTACACATACCCACTGAAGGCAGTCACCATTTTTCATTTGGTAGCTGGCCATTTGCTTCTTCAGTATTATAAAAAATATGTAAGTTTATCATACAAATATGGTCCGCGTAAAACTGCTAGTCCGCTCTGAATATAGAAATGCATCGCATCGCCATAGCAAATGAATGATACTTGCTTGCAACAACTTCAGAGCGGACTAGCAGTTTCGCCCGAACTATCCCAATGAAGTGCGTACCTTCTTATTGATAGCCCAGATCTTATCCCACTCCATGAAGACGACAGAGCGGCTGGAGCCCTGCGCCGTGATGAACTGCCGCAGCCCCTCCACCGTCATACCGCGACGGAGTACCCCGCGTACCGTTGGCATACGGGGATCATCCCTGGACAAACACAAAATGAAATACAACTGTTCATGTATCTAAAAAAACCATTTGAATTCATACTTATAAAAAGCAATGATAACCTAGTGGTTAAAAAACTCGGCCACTTGATGGCCAAGGTTCAAATCCTAGGCACGCACCTCTGATGTTTCAAAGTTATATGCATATCAGAAATTAATGACCACTTGCTTTAATGGTGAAAGAAAACATTGAGAGGAAACCTGAATACCTGAGATCTCTAAGAAAAAAAGTTTTCAAAGGTATGTGAAGTCCACCAATTGTAATGTGTGGATGATGAAATTAATACCTAATACAGTAATAGTACTTACCATCCATCTACAAGCCCTTGCTCCACGAACCATGTCAGTTTTCTTTTTGACAACACTGTGTTTGTCATACTCAATCTGAAAATTAACAAAATAATTATGATAATTTAAGTTATGGGACATAAATAGTAATTTTATAGTACGCATTAATGTACAAGAAATTAACATAAAAATCTGTTTAACTACAGCTATGGAATGCTTTATTGGAAGTAGTTTCAATTATAAGTGCAAATATAGATTCTTACCGACTATACTCCCAGATGTAAGGTTTCCGGAGTCCCAGAGCTTCGATGAACCAGTAAAACTGGGGATCGCGGTCGTGGTACTCCATTGTACGCAGCACGTGCGTCACGCCCTCAATCGAATCCACTATGGGACACGCGAAGTCGTACGTAGGGTAAACTCTGCAAGCGGAGTAAATCTTAAATATAGGTAATTCCATTAAAAAGAATTTTTCTACTAATTCATATTGTGCATTAATTTTGAACATAAATTGGGTAAATTGCATGATTCTAAAAGCAGAATGTGCCGTGTGGTGCCGGCTGCGAATAGCACCACTCCCTCTCTTCCCGTGGATGTCGTAAGAGTCGACTAAGGGACAAAAACCAGGAGATGGGCAGCAGCGTCTCTCTGTGAATTTACCACCATACTGCGGTCACCAACACGCACAGCCAAGCGCGGTGACTATGGCAACAACCCCCTAATGGCAGCTGCAACAAAACCCCGGCCCCCAGTCCCCGGCAGCCCCGCTATTCCTGGCTACGGTAGCGGTCACGGTTACGGCGGGGCAGGGGGTGCTAAGAATCTCCGGCAGAGATCGGGCTACCATAAACGACGACTGCTGCACCTGGCAACATATAACACCAGGACTCTGAGGAACGATGAGAAGATATATGAGCTGGAAGAAGAGATAGGCAAGTTAAACTGGAGTATTATAGGGTTGTCTGAAGTCCGAAGACAGGGGGAGGACTCGACGATCCTAAAATCCGGTAACTTGCTCTATCACCGGGAGGGCGAACATCTGTCCCAAGGTGGTGTCGGGTTTATCGTCAACAAATCCCTCGTCAACAACATAGTGGAGATCAAGAGTGTGTCGCCAAGGGTAGCATACCTTATACTCAGAGTATCTAAAAGATACTCGCTGAAGGTCATACAGGTATATGCGCCGACATCGACACACTCCGACGACGAGGTTGAGGTTATGTATGAGGACATATCAAAAGCCATACATACCTCAAAATCGTACTTCACGGTTGTGATGGGGGACTTCAATGCAAAACTAGGTGTCCAATATGGCGATGAGTCGAAGGTGGGGCCTTTTGGATTATCATCGGAACCATCGAGGCCACTTGCTGGCTAACTTTTTGGAAAAGGAAGGATTCTATATGATGAACTCCTTTTTCAAGAAGAAGCCCCAGAGGAAGTGGACCTGGATGTGTCCCGATGGTACTACCAAAAACGAGATTGACTTCATATTGGCGGACAAACGGCATATATTTAACGATGTCTCTGTGATCAATAGGCTTAAAACCGGAAGCGATCACCGGATGGTTAGAGGCACGTTAAATATCCAAGTCAAGCTGGAACGGTCCCGCCTTATGAAGTCGATACTTCGTCCAACACCTTGCCAGGTCCAGGGCTCTGAAGACTTTCGACTCGAGCTCGATAATCGTCTGCGATGCCTAGAACGTTGCGTAGATGTTGACGATATTAACACCAAGTTGGTAGAAACTGTCCGTGAGGTGGGGTCGAAGTATTACCAGACCGCCTCCAAAAGAACAACTCAAAGGCTCTCAGCCCATACACTCGGACTTATGGCAGAGCGGCGGGCAATGTGTGTGCAGTCTCCGGCTTCACTGTCTAAGTACAGGCGGCTCAACGCACAGATCTTTAATAGAATGCGACACGACTTGCGCCTCTCTAATGCTATTCGCATTAAAGAGTGCATTGAGCGTAATAAAGGCTCCAAAGTCTTCGCAAGGGATCTGCGGGTTGGGCAAAGCTTGCTGACGCAGCTGAGGACGGATGCCGGCACCACAGTTGCCACGAGGCCTGAAGTTCTGAGAGAAATTGAGAAGTTCTACGGACAGTTATATACCACTTCGCGTGCGCCTCTACGACCTGTCTTTGACAAGCGAGCCACGCTAACCCGGCACTATACCGAAGATATCCCGGACGTCAGCCTTTACGAGATAAGAATGGCCCTCAAACACCTCAAAAACAACCGAGCCCCTGGCGAAGACGGAATAACAACGGAACTGCTAAAAGCAGGTGGCAAACCGATTTTAATAGCACTCCAACAGCTATTCGATTCCGTCATTAGCCAGGGTATAGCACCGGAGGCGTGGAGCAAAAGCGTGGTGGTACTGTTCTTCAAAAAAGGCGATACGTCTTTGTTGAAGAACTACAGGCCCATTGCGCTTTTGAGCCATGTCTACAAAGTGTTCTCGAGGGTCATCTACAATCGAATAGCTCGCAGGCTCGACGACTTCCAGCCTCCCGAACAAGCCGGCTTTCGAAAAGGCTTTAGCACCATGGACCACATACACACGCTGCGGCAGGTAGTACAGAAGTCCGAGGAGTACAACCTGCCGTTGTGCGTGGCTTATGTGGACTATGAGAAAGCCTTCGATTCTATCGAGACGTGGGCGGTATTGGAGTCACTCCAGAGGTGCCAGATCGACTATCGATACATCGAAGTGTTGAAGTGCATGTATAAGGCAGCCTCAATGACGATCCGATTACACGACAGAAGTACGAACCCCATCCAAGTGCAGCGAGGTGTGAGACAGGGTGACGTATTGTCTCCAAAACTGTTTACCGCTGCACTGGAGGACGTGTTCAAACTGATGGAGTGGAAAGGATTCGGCATCAACATCGATGGCGAATACATCACTCACCTTCGAATCGCAGACGATATCGTCATCATGGCGGAGTCACTGGAGGACCTCAATACCATGCTCAATGACCTCTGTGACGCCTCTCAACGGGTAGGTCTTAAGATGAACATGGACAAGACGAAGATCATGTCTAACGTCCATGTCACACCCATGCCGGTCGTTGTAGATGGCGTCACACTCGAAGTTGTTGACGAATACGTTTACCTGGGACAGATAATCCAGATGGGTAAGTCCAACTTCGAGAAAGAGGTCACTCGTAGAATCCGACTCGGTTGGGCAGCGTTCGGGAAATTGCGTGACATCTTCTCATCCAAGATACCTCAGAGCCTGAAGTCGAAGATGTTCGAGCAGTGTGTGTTGCCAGTGATGACGTACGGTGCCGAGACGTGGTCTTTCACTGTGAGCCTTATACGAAGACTCAAAGTCGCTCAGCGAGCTATGGAGAGAGCTATGCTCGGTATTTCCCTACGCGACAGAATTCGTAACGAGGAAATCCGTAGGCGAACGAAAGTTACCGACATAGCTCTCAAAATAAGCAAGCTGAAGTGGCAATGGGCTGGCCACATAATTCGCAGGACCGATAACCGGTGGGGTCGGAAGGTCCTCGAATGGAGACCACGTCTCGGCAAAAGGAGTACAGGACGCCCCCCGACCAGGTGGACTGACGACCTGAAGCGGACGGCGGGTAACCGCTGGATGCAGACGGCCCAAGACCGGTCGGAGTGGCGCAGACTAGGGGAGGCCTATGTCCAGCAGTGGACCAGTAAAGGCTGATGGATGGATGGAAAAGCAGAATGATGTCAATTATAATAATCAATTTGAAGTTGTTGCGAGCAGATGTAGTCATACAATTTGCTATGGCGACGCGATTCATTTCTATATTCAGAGCCAAGTAGCAGTTTTACGCGGAATATAACAATAAGTAAAGTAACAATAAGTAGGAGCATGTCTGTGTGTGCATAAACCGTGCTTGCGCATGTACATATATGCATGCAGCTTGAGTGCTTGCTTGACTCATAAATATATATTCATTAATCGTGCATGTGTGCATGAAGTGTGCATGCATCTTTTGCATGTCTATATGTATGTATCAGTTTTTGTTAAACGTGTGTGCACGTGTTACTTAGTTTTCTCAACATGATGTTGCAATACATACTTGTATTGTCTGCCCGTACGAGGATGGGGCTCGGGCTTGCAGCGGTAGATGGTGGGGTCGCGCAGGCAGCCGTTCACCGACTGCATGTCGATCTTAGCGCGTACGCAGTTCTGGATGCCAATTGCAGATCCGTCCTTCATTTCCTCCCACAGTTGCAGGTTCGTTTCCACGGCTATAAATTAATTGTACAGTTAAGAATTTTATATAGACCACAATAACTAACTTTGGTACCAAACTTGAGTAAACTTACTATCAAATATTCTTATTAAAGGATTACAAAAAATATGTAAATACATTATAAATAATGATTGTTAGTTAGTATAACTAATAGGTTTAATAGCACCTATTTCTATCTAGTATACACTCAAAAAACACTACCCTCCTCAATCTTGTACAAAAAATCATAAGGAATCTTTTTTCATAATAACTTACAATTATTTCTATTCTTGCTATCAATTTTCTGTTCTCTCTCCGCTTTCATTTGATCTGGCGGGGTGTCATCTACAAACGCCTTCCCCTCTTTAATGAGTTTCTCGCAGTATCCCATCATCAAGTCAAAGTACTGGGATGTGTGTGTGAACTTGTCAGGTTTGATCTCCAACATGTGCACATCTTCCAATATGACCTTGAATAAATGTCGGATTTTAAAAATGAAAGCGGGTTTAAAATAAAGTAAAAAATGTATGATAAATGAATAAAATACATGTAATATTTATTTGAAGGTGGCAGAATCTTATGTGGTTAGCTTAAGAGAAAGCACCATCGTGTATGTTCTGGACTGAAAGGTATGGTTGAATTCCTTAGGAGTAGCAATGCACATAGTGAGCTTCATGACATGAAGGCATATATGTAATACACCTACATTTAGGGAAACAGAACAACATAATAACTTTTGATTATGTTACAAAGCTTTTCATTGTTTTCCTGAAATTAATTACGCCACTATTTAAATCCATTGAGATTGTCAACAAATTTGGGAATGAATGACGTAATAAACCAAAAAACGCACTTTTATACGCCCTTATTGTTTGTAGCTTGTCAGATTTAAGCAAACACATGCAGGACTCTATACCTACCCCATAAATGGTGTAGCAAACAAATGTAGCCGAACTGCATTCCTACAAAGACTTCTACCACCTTTAATATTGTATGTTCACTGTAGTGTTTGTATCATGACTATTAACTAAAGTACAGCACAGCTGTAAACAAACACTGTCTCGTGCTCACGGTGTGGCGGGGCGCGCGGCGTCAGTATCGCGAGAGCCAAGGGCGAGAGCGGACGGCCGCCTGCGCACATAGTGAGTGGTCGAGCCAGTGCATCACGAGAATAGCAATACATATACTACATTCACCTTTTCAAAATCAGCATTCTCCTTAGCTGGATTGGTGTCATCAAATCTCATGATCAGCTTTCCATTGAATGCCTTTTGGTAATACTGATTCAGTAAGGCTGCCTTAGCATGGCCAATATGGAGATATCTGGAAAAGATTAATAGAGGATAACAAAACTGTATATAAATTTATTTGATGCTTGCTTAGACAGTTGATTACTTTGTAGTAAATGGATATTGTAAAATTAACTACATCACAGTTTTAAAAAATAATCCCCTCAATATGAAGAGTGTGTTTTTCATCAATTAACGTTTAAAATTTTACATTGTGTTCTATTTTAATGTTTAGAACAATAATATTAAATTAAACAGTAAATCAAAGAATATAAAGAATCTAGTATAACTTTAAGACCATTTATTTGGTAGTAAAATGAGATTCTCTTTAATTTTAATACAAATAGACCCACAATGGTTATCTTATTTATTAATAAAGACATTTCAAGGGAACTCTTTTAACTCATATTCAAGAACTTACCCCGATGCTTCAGGTGGGAATCTGACCACCACTTTTCCCATTTCCGCATGTGGGAGTTCGATGAACTTGCCCTCCTGCTTCACCCCTCCATCTTTATTTGGAGATCTCCTGAAAATTGAATGTTATTCAAATTTGTATTTAGTATTACAAGTCTACTGGTCAATTATGTATAAACTATTAGCCATTATTCAACCTATTTTGGAAAAAAATCCTATGAAAAGGATGGAAACATGTTGAAAAAATTAAATAGGAGTACTTGGGGATGCATATCTTTTCAAGATTTTTTTCCCAGGAGTAGCAATGCATCTGTGGCCAATCTCAGGTAGAAATTAAATCTTATCTGGGGTTGATTACAGATGTGTATGGACAGCAGTAGCTCCTTACTCTCAGGTGACTATATGCTATTTCCAAAAAAAATTTTAGAATTTGAGCTGCCAAAAGAATTCACCTTGCAGAAGCCTTAGCCAGATTTTCCAGTACATCAGTAGGCAATTCTTTCAATGCCTTAGCAATTGGTTCTTGATCTTCAACAAGCTTCATCCATCGAAGAATGTTCTTAGGTGGAGTTCTCTTAGCCAGATCCTTAAACTTGCCAGAGACTGCAAAAATAATTAATTATAAATAGACAACATTGATAACCTGTGCTGCAAAGCAATTATTTTACTATTGTAATATGTACTGAGTTCAGAATTCAATACCTGGTCACATAAATATTTAATATAGAGATTTTAGATCTCTAATCCAGCTCTAAGTATGTGGGTATTTGTTTCTATGTGTCCATGGCATATACAACTCATAAAAAAATCTAGTGAGGAGTTATGAAAGCACGAAGTGCTATTTTAATTTTATTTTAATATTTATTGAAACCTTTCTGAAGATATTACATGGTTAGCTTTTCCGTAAGGCATTTGTGTACCAAACCCCATTTGGTAGAGTGAATGACTAAGGCCTGATGTGTGAATTGAAATAATGATGAAATACATTAACATAGTTGTTCCTATCTTACTAAAGGCACTGATAAATAAATGTATATACATGAAAAATATATCACAAGTATTGTAAAAAAAAAATCTATTAATCAATAAATATGTCTTATCACATACAAATGTTCTTTAAAATGTTTTATGACTGTCAAGATAAAATAACTTATGGAGATATTTTGGATTACTACATATTTTTTGCTATATTAAATTTGAATTTTATTATTACTTTACTTACCATATAACACGCTGAAGACAGCCAAGTCAGAAACTGATAAAGTTTCTCCAACTAAATAGGTCTGAGGGCCTAAAACTTTGTCCAAATACTCCACTGACTTAGGTATTTCGTCATCCAGAGTCAGACTGAACGACAGCCAATGGTTCATTGTCAGCCTGGCCAAGGGAGTGGCTGTTATATTGAAGCCATTCTCCAGAATACGGATCATATCGTTACTTGTTCCATAAGGTACCGATTTTGATGAATTCGGAAGGGTAATAGCAGGCTCTCCTTCCCACAAAACTTCGATATTTTTCGCCGCATTCCTATACAGCTCCAACGCTAGCAAACCACCTGCGAAATTTATGTAAATGCTATTTTCGGAATCCAAAAATGATGAAATAATGTGTTAATGGATTAGAGAAATTTATCTTACCCAAAGGTGGGTTGGATTTATTGCAGATCACCTTCATATTTCACTTAGGTCGCATAAATTTTAAAAATATGCTTCTCTTGAAAGATATTTCGCGCACTGCCGAACAAAAATTGATTTTGCCGACTTGATGAGACACGCCGTAAGGAATTGATAGTTGTCACAATGACATCGCACGCCTGTGGAAATGTCAGATGATCAGATCAAGGCGTCTTACGTTCAAAAATTCAAATAATGCAGATGTGGATCTTTCGTAGCCAAAACTTTGGATAGATTGATTATAAATAACGAGAGTAATTTACTTCAAGTGAACCAGTTCAAATCATTTAACTTATTGCGCTCTTCATCAGTTGACTTATATTAACGAATATATAAAAAATCGAAGGGTGTTTCCTTTGGACCATAAACCCATAGATTAGTACATAAACAAAAGTAATTGCTGTCAAATTTTTCAAAATGATCATTGCCCTGCCCTTACATTATAAAATAGTTTATAGTTTATAGTACTTTATAGTTTATATAAACAAAATATCTGTTTCCAATTGGATTCTTTGCAGATTCCAATAATATAAATACATGTACCTGACTAAACTAGTATGAATTAGAGGGCACCATTTCATTTTATAACTAACATAGTTAAACGCAAAAAATAAGGTAATATTTCCTTGAAAAATAAATATATTCATGAAGAACTGTTAACGAGAGTGAAAAATAAATATCCGGCATGAAAATGAAACGACAAAATGTTCGGACCTTATCCTTGGTAGTGTGTACTTTTACATACTTGTTGATCGGCGCCGCTGTATTCGATGCTCTGGAGTCCGATACTGAGAGTAAGCGATGGGAGGTGTTGTCGGGTAAGTGTAGCTTCTGTCACATCGTCGTCAACATTACTGTCCCACTGCTGGGCACTGGTCTCCTCTCGAAGAGAGGCTTAGTCCACGCCGACCGCGCTGGCAAAGGGCGAATAGACTTTACCCACCTTTGAGAACTGTTTTTTAAATGACTTAGGCATGCAAGCTTCTTCACGATGTTTTCCTTCACCATTTAAACAAGTGATCATTAATTTTTAACAGTTAAGGAACTTTGAAAAATCATATGTGTCCTTGGGATTTGAACCTTGGACTCCCCCAAATCAGAAGCTGACTTTCTTAACAATTTGGCTATCACCGCCTCTTTGTCGTTTTATTTCGTAGAGGACTTATTACATATTGTATGTTCGTTCACATAATCACTATTCCTAATTCTGCCCTAGAGTGTGCAATATAGCGAAGATATTGATGTGTGTTAGTTTAGCCCAAATCATAGGAATCAAGCAAAAGTACAGATACTTTCCTTTTAACAATTTAAGCTAAGCTATTTTACTACTTTATACTAAAACTAGCTGACCTGGCAAACTTTGTACTATTTATCAAATACATTTCATATAAAATATAGCCTATATTACTGGTGGATAATGTAGCTTTCGAATGGTGAAAGAATTTTTAAAATCGGTCCAGTAGTTTTTTAACCTATTCATTACAATCAAACAAACAAACAAAGTTTTCCTCTTTATAATATTACTATAGATAACTGTTGTAATTTTTATATTTTACAGACATGAAAAATGGCCTAGTCCGTAAGTACAATATAACTCCAGAAGACTACCACATGATAGAAATAGTTATAATCGAGAACAAACCTCACAAGGCCGGCCCTCAGTGGAAGTTTGCTGGTGCCTTCTACTTTGCAACTGTTGTACTGGCTATGATTGGGTATGGACACTCCACACCGGTCACTGTTGGCGGGAAGGCGTTCTGTATGGCATATGCTATGGTATGTACTTAAGTGGTATTTTTATAGAAATATGTAGATTTTTTATTTGTCTGCAGAATAACTTTCATGGCACGTTTTTCTCTTAAAAATCCATTGTATTCGGAAACACTTAGTGAAAATAGTTCAAATAGTTATTGCGCAGCCACTTTACACTGTTAGCAGTTGTGTTGAAATGCCCAGTAATTTCTTAAGTCTAAATGATAAATAATTAAAAAAATAAAATGAGACAAGTCAATTATCTCATTAACAGTAAACTTTTGGGTCAAACATTATAGGGTCAAATCCATCAGTAACAACCTAAATAATAACTTTTTTAAATGTATAGGCATCCAATTACCCTGTAACCCTGCATATCTGATTTCAGGTTGGGATTCCACTAGGACTAGTGATGTTCCAAAGTATAGGCGAGAGGCTGAACAAGTTTGCATCTGTAGTAATACGACGCGCCAAGTGCTACCTCCGCTGTGAGACCACTGAAGCCACAGAAATGAACCTTATGTTTGCTACTGGATTGCTCTCATCTATAATCATAACTACAGGTATAGTTCTGATAAAACTGTAGATATTAGTGTTACAAATACAAACTTTCTATATTCAATTCCCCATAATATTCCTTGTGTCATGGATATCATAAACATACAGAGATGAACACAAATACCCAGACCCAGAAAAGATTTGTTTTTTTTTTATAATATAGGAGTAGCAGACGAGCATACAGTCCACCTGATGGTAAGTGGCTACTGCCGCCCATGGACATCTGTAATCAACCCCAGATAGGATTAGATATTCCCACCTGAGGTCGGCCACAGATGCGCCACTACCCCTGAGGACTAAGCTGGAACGCCTCGGAAAAGTATGTCTCCCTTACCACACCCTTCAATCCAGAACACAGCAGCGCTTAACACTGTTGTCATTAGGTAGAAATAGGTGTGGTGGTGGTCCCGCCGGAGTCAGAGTTGATCTCAAGTAGGAATATCTAATTCTATCTGGGGTTGATTACAGATGTCCATGGGCAGCAATAGCCACCCACTATCAGGTGGTCAGGTGGTGAATGCTCGTTTGCTACTCCTATATTATAAAAAAATAATAATAATCAATTACCTAAAGATGATCACAGATTTAAATAATATATCTGTTACCGAAAACTAGAAAATATAACATACTCTATGTTCTTTTTACACGCTTTATATTAGCTTCACTTATATGTCTTACCCTGCATGTATGAAAGAATGAAATAGAATACCGAATGCTTTTTAGTTGATTTTTACTTAAAAGTGTGTTTTTTAGTTTTTTGAACTATATTTATTTAATTAAGTTTACCCATCTTGTATGGTTTCCAGGGGCAGCAGTGTTCTCCCGTTACGAGGGTTGGAGCTATTTCGACAGTTTCTACTACTGCTTTGTTACTCTCACAACAATAGGATTTGGTGACTATGTTGCTTTACAGGTAAATGTTGATACAATTTAATTAAATAGTTCTGCTGCTAAGTTTTGCTTTCTTCCAAATGAAATAAATTTGTTGTGTTGTGTTTGAATTAGTTGATTTCATATACTTATAAACTCAAGCGTTATATTATCATGGAGGTTTTTATCTATTCAAAAATATCAGTAATTATTACATGGCACGGGCGGGCTCCTGGCCTCTCATCCTGTCTACTAATTCCCTTGTAGACATTTGTAAAAGCTTATAAAATAAGATCAACTTCTTAGACGGGAGGCCTTCTTTAACCTTCCAGCCCGGGTCTCTGATGAGCTTACTCCGCCACTAGTGTTATCCCATTTACAACAGTTTGTTATATTGCAGAATGATCAAGCATTAACCAGTAAGCCAGGATATGTGGCACTCAGCTTGGTCTTCATCCTCTTTGGGCTGGCAGTAGTGGCTGCTAGCATCAACTTGTTGGTGCTGAGGTTCATGACTATGTAAGTTTTAATCATAGAAGGAGGAAGCCAGAAGAATTACTGTAGCCAAATCAAAATAAGACAAAGGTCTATTTGAAGTTAGCAGAAATGTTGTTACTTATGACCATAAATAATCTATCTATCCAATGTTTTGCCGGTCAAGAAATCGATAAATGTTTTATCTAAGCAAAATGCCTAACACCAATTATGTTACTAAGATACCCTACATTTTCACATCTACAAAAATACGTTTTCTTTGTACATTGTATTTTATTAATTTATTACTCTGACATCTGATCTGACATTCATTTTCAAAAGAGCTTTGATTTTATTCTCTAAACCCCAACATTGTGCAAAGGCAAGCGGAGGAGAATGCCCGTGATGAAGACAAGGAGGGATCTCGCACGCTGTTGCCGCTGGAAGGCCACGGCGGTCATCGCGCCCACGACGACCAGGCCTCGGTAAGTTACCACCTTAAACCACTATTAAGGCCTGGGCACACAGAGTGCGTATTCTAGCGCCACGCTAGGGCGTTAGCGCTAGTAGTAAATCCTGACGTCGCTGAGTTGTGTTGTACTGATTTACTAGGGCTACGGTATCCCCTGCCTGTCGTAAGAGGCGACTAAAAGGGGGCTTCCGGGGTTGCGGGCGGCAAGAGTGGGAGCTCGAACCGTCCAGTATGCTACCCCGGGAAGGACAGCGGTATGTGTGGTCGCATACCGTCGTAATCACCAGATGTTGTGGGAGGAGCGAACGCTCCCCCAGGGCAGAGCCCGATCCGGGCATCGCGCTTGGAGGACTCCGGTTGTGTTCCGTTGGAGATCCCGGATTTCTCCAACAAGCGCTGAGGACGGCCACCGGGGGGGTTTTAGTGCGGTGAAAATCCCACATAACCCGGCGTCGCTCCCACGTTTTGAAGGTTTCCCCCTCGAAAAGAAAAAAAAAGCGTACGCCCGCGCGTAATTTTTCTCACACAATGACGCTTGTACGCAAATCTGTAACAAGTGTGAGTCGAACTCGCACACTGAGGATTCCGTATTTAATAGGAGGAATATGCATTGCGCCAATATTACATCCATTTGCCTGCTCTCTCTAAACGTACAACAATTACATCATCATCAACCCATAATAACATGGTAAGTGGCTACTGCCGCCCATGGACATCCGTAATCAACCCCAGATACGATTAGATATTCCTACCTGGGGTCGGCCACAGATGCGCCGCTATTCCTGAGGACAGTAGCAAACCACTCTTGTGAATGATGATGAACAAATATGACAGCTTAATTTCCACCATAACATCTATCACCACCAAAAGAATTTTTAATGTTGGAAGTTTCAAACGAATATGCAGTTCACCTGATCGTTAGTAGCAACTGCCGCCCATGAACAATCGTAAGCAAATCCATATATGATTGAAAACCTACTTGAGGTCGCCCAGAGATGGCTAGATAGGTTATTTATAGGGTTCTATACCCAAAGGGTTAAAACGAACCCCTATTACTAAGCCTCAGCTGTCTGTTCATGACAGGACTCTATCCCTTGAACCCTAGTAGATAGACATGAAATTTTTAAAATGTGTATAATATTCTATATATTTATCTGTACTTACAAGTGTCATACTACCTACAACCAAGGCAATATCACAGACTGCGGTATTAAAAACGTTCTATTAGTTATGTTGCAAAACATTAAAAGTTCATATTAATTCTCATAACTGTCAATAGATGGCGTAAGTAAAACTTCTCCTGAATCACGCTGTTGAGAACATTTGTAGTAGGTATAAGACAGGCCTGTAGTCTCAATTGATTAATATGAAACTGATTAACTTTATTTTTGAAAGTGGTACTCTTTCTAGTACCCTGTCTCATATAAAAAAGAATCGAGTAAGTTCGAGTCCAAAGTATTCACCATTTACTCGGGTTAGTTACGAAGTACTCGAGTACTTTGTAATACATAGTCCAATAGCATGAAGACCAATAAAACAAGTTGCCTAAACTAAACAAAATTAAACAAGTTATTACTTGCACAATTGCTGCTGTATTCACTCGTTTGCCTATATTAGGTACCTAAGACTGGAGTCAATATTCGAGTGTCACTGGTACTCGAGTATCACTTATTAGTATGCGAGTTATAGTTATATAACAAAAACCGGAACTCTGTCTCAACAACAGTGTTTTTTCTTGTTTCTTATTTAAAGACAGTGTACCTATCAAGACTAATAAACTACAGTGTATAAGTGCTAATAACCGTAATATACGCATAATCAACAGTAAAAGCAATCCCAGTATATTTTCCGATATCAGACGTAACCTAAAAATCAAGTAAATTGTTTCTAACAATACGTCAGAACTCTAGAGTAGCGCCATCTTTTGCAAAACGCCAGAAGTAGCTCGTTTATCAACACGCGCACCGCTATCTGTATACTGCAGAGGCAAAGTAGTGTTAAAACCCAACACGAGAGGGCAGCACCGGTGTCAAAACAAAGCAAACCGTGCATATCAATCAATCATGGGGAAAATTATGAATGCTCTTAAATATATTCAAAAAGAACTCGACTACCAATAAATTGCAATTAGAAAATGGAGAAGACGTAACGAAACATGTTACAGAAAATATTAACAAAATATTGGAAGCAAGGTTCCTCAAATCTTCAAACAAATCTAATTGAAAATGAAAATTAAGAAAATATATAGTGAAAAATATTACGTGAGATTGGGAGGTTAAATCGCTAAAGAGTCTCACGTAATTAATGTATGTGCCCTTATGATTAATAATAATTAATTGAATTACTTTTTTAAAATACAATATAAAATTAATAAAAAATAAGTCGCCATCTATATCGAAGCTGGTTAAATCACGTTGGAGTGTGTACTTCTGTAGGTAGCGGATCATGGCGAACGGAGGACTGCCTGCCTATTTTTTAAGCATTTTTGCATTGGCGTACGCTACATTATTACCACGTTTTTGTTAGCTTGAACTGTATATATGTATGTAACGGAATCTTTAAACTCTATTTTAAACCACGTTGAACGGTCCGTTATTAAAAAAATTTGAACAATTATTAAGAACCGATGACAATACACGATTTTATTAATAATTTTATGCCATTCTCCTCATAAGGATCGTCAGGAATCAGGATTAACGATTTTCCTTGTGCGATTTTAGCGTGATTTTTAGTTTTTAATCTATAATAATTATTATTTTTTTAAGTTTGCGCGGCGTACATACATAATGTATAGAATATTATTTTATAGTTATGTAACCTGATCTAAACACCCTATTTTAAAAATGCATGCACTTTTATATGATAACAATATGATAACAATTAACAAATACTAAAAAAAATAATGAACATTTGGTGATACGGAACTCTGTGAGTAAGTTCGGTACGACTCTCTTGGTTCGGGTCGGCTGTGGGGGAGCTTGACGACCCGCGTGGCGGAGCGGTCACCATACCGGTGTGACGCGCAGTCTCGGGTTCGATCCCCGGCCAGACAGATATTTCAAAGATGAATTTAGCTGTCTGTTTCTGGGTCTGGGTGTTTGTGTATTTGTCTATGTGTGTGCCCATGGCATCCACGACACAGGGACTTCTAGTGTGGGGCGGTCTAGAAAGTGTGTATAAAGAAGACTTTATTCTGCCATGAATAAAATACCTATTTAAGCAAATTTAAGTCATTGTTTAAAAAATACCACATTACAATGGTATTTCATATAAGTAATGATTGTTATTTCAGGTGTGTTCGTGCAACTGCCTTGGCAACAAGCAGTGCGAGGGCGGGGCCCTGCTGCCGGCCACGCCCCGAGCGCCCATATCCCTACGACGAAGGGACTCCATTGCAACTGATCTTATTGAACGTGCCTCCGTTTAAATTTACAAAACTTTCGATGGGTATCTGTATGGTTGAACTAAACTGTAGTAGGATAAGAAATTAGTTTTGTATGATTTCATGTTTTAGTGTTTTGGCGCTATTGCCGCGGTATTTATATACTTATGTATGGGTGTTTTTGAGATATAAGGTTCTATATCTCACTATGAAAAGACGAAGGGAAATCTTCTTGGAAGTAACAAAAATTGTTTTACCGAACATGGGTAAGACTTACAGTCTACATATGCCTACACACAAATTTTAAATATGAAGATGGTATGCTATATATTCCGGATTCAGTTTGTTCATTGAGATGTAAGGGCAGTTAAGAGTTATTTTGAAACTACTTCGACATTGATCTTTATTATTAAATTAATATTATAATGTGGTAAAATCTGTGTCAAATTCTCGATACTATGTGATAATTTCTTGTACTATTCAATATAATTTATAATTTTTATATTATGAATTAGTGTTTTCTAGTCTTTAGGCATTAAGTGGAGATGAAGCACAAATTATTATTAAGTATTCATTCCATTTTTGAGTAGGTATCATAATATTTATTTGTGAATAATAATAATAAGATAGTTCATTTTTAAAATTTTAAGTAACTTTCTTGTTTGTAATTTTATCTTAGGTTATAAGCAAAAATAATTGAATTAAGATGCATTTAAAGATTAATGTTTTAATGTTTGTAATCAATTAAAATAATTATGAAACATGTTTATTACAAAAATAAGCGCATTCTTTTTTCCGCTTACTTGTTTCTTGACGAGTGCCAAAAAAGTAATTTAGTCGTGCCAAATTTTATTTTAATAATTTATGTTTAACAATTATGGGGGCGTTCAAGTATTACGTAAGGCAATTTTGAAGATTTTTAACCCCCCCTATCCCCCTTGTAACGCACCGTAACGTTTTTCTATAACCTCTCTAAACGTTACGTTACGTTACGTTACATTATAGTCATTTATTATTTTTCTGTGATATTTTGTGAAGTATTTTCCATTTCGTTTTTAATGTATTACAATGTTAATTATTAAAATAAATGTTTATGTATGTGTAATATTTATTAAAAATGTTAATTAATACATGTTATGATCAATTCATATTATGATATTGTGCCGCAATTTTTTTATATAGCATAAATAAATGTTTTACACGACCTACTTGATTTTTTATTATTGAACATAGTAATGTGGTGGTGAATAGTACTGTGGAATAGTAGTGATAAATAGTAAATTAGCAGCAGTCCATTTGATTTTACGTGGCCGCTGAAAGTCATGGACACCTTGAAATTGTTTACAGATAGATACATACTACATAGCTTTTTGGGATGTAAATCAAAATACGCCGTATTAAAGACGAATATTATCCTCGTGTTATTAACGGCTACCAACGGGAATAGAACCTAGGACTTTAAACACTGCAGATGGATGTGATGATTATACGACTGCTCATGAGTAAAATTAGGAATAAAAAAGTTAACTTTGTTTTTTTGTGTGTACCTAATTACCTAGTTCGATATGAACTTCCTCGGAATTACTAAAAATCGTGAAATATTTTCTTATCTAGAGCATTGACCTTCAACTAATTAGGTGTTAATTGTGTCTGTACATCTTAAACCCGGTGCATACAATTCTTGTCACATTTATATAGAAAAAGAAAAATATCCAAATTTACATGAAAATGTCGTTGTACTCACCGATTTTAAAAATAAATTATGTCCCTCTCTCATTGTACAAGGTCATATTGCAAGTGCATAAAGATTTCTAAGAATATTAACAAATATGTGGTTGTTATTTATTGATAGATAGTGTGATTGATAGTATCAATACAGTGACCTAAATAATTGCTATACCAAACATTTTACCTGTGTTTTTCACATTATGCTAGAGCGGTAGTTCCCAAACTTATTTTTGTCGTGGACCACTTTCAAAATTTTGCTGGTTTCGGTGGACCCCCTGCTGCTACATTACTACCACATTCTTAAAGTCGACAAAAAATTGTGTCAAAAATGTAGATAGGCCCTACGCCATACATTAATAGGTAGAAACTATGCTTACATTTTTGCTCTTTAGTATCAAAAGCAGATCAATTTTCGTGGACCCCCACTAACATCTTGTGGACCCCATTTTTTGTTCACGCCTACGTAGACCCCCAGTGGGTCTCCCGTGGACCCCTGGGGGTCCTTCTGGACCACTTTGGGAATCAATGTGCTAGAGCATTGTGAAAAATACTTCGAAATACGCTACAAAGAGACATAAGAAGGTAAAAACTCGTACGTGTGCACATGACCTAAGAGTAGACTGTGTATATAATAATCTCGCCCACCTAATTAGAAAACATTTCTCAAAATGTGCCCTACCAAAGTATTACTTTTTTTCGTGTTTTTACTATTCATAATATCTGATGCGTTTGGACTATTTTTTGATCCCGAAAAGACCGTGGCCGGGGTAAGGAAAGCGCCAAGATGTAAGTCATTATATATATATATTTTATGACCTGTTTAAGTGATAAATATTTTTAAGTACATAACGATTTTACCTAAAGATTCACTACAGTCTGGACTGTTAACAATAGAATGGAAATTCTACCTGATCGTTGGTCTTAGATGCGATGCTACCAGTAAGTCAAATTCCAACGGTCCAAAAATGTATCTGGATTACCACAAACTTAAAATCAAAACACGTATATGATACTGCTATAAGGCGAAGTAGATGTAGTGCCAGTGCTGGCGCAGTTAAACCATGAGCATCTTGCAAAATGAGGGTACCAATATAAACTTTTTGTTAACAATTTGCATACACATAATCAGAGTTAAATGTTATTATTTTTTTTCAGGGAATATCTCGTGGTTAGGAATAGGTATGACTTGCAATGGCTGTACACCGGTAGGCTGCCAAGACGATGAAGCAATTATACACGGCTTTTGCTGCGGTTGCGCTCGCCCTTTAGGTATGTATCTATTTTGATTTCTTCTTCATTCACACCCTTCTTATTTCCTCTTTTTATCTTTTTAGTATAATTTTAGGGTAGTAATGGAAAGCACGATGTTTATGTCACCGTTACAGCAAGTGATAATTAATTTTAATGTGAAAATAACTTGGTTAACTAACATTATAATATCTAAAAATCAGAGGTCAAGAATCGTGCCTGGGTTTGAACCACGGACCCCGCTAAAGCCGAGTTTCTACTACTAAGCAATCACTGCAAACATTGCATATTTATTATTAATCACTAGAAGAATGCTTCTGCGATACGCCGAAGAATACCTTTAAAACTAAAGCTTTATAAAAATATTTTGAAATTATTTGATTCGAATATTATGTAATTAAATTTGTATTGTATTACATTTTTACAGATAAAGTGCCGGTACTCTGTCCAGACTTTCTGCAGTGCCCACTCAACTTACACGGTCTCTGCCACGACTACGAATACATGATGCGGTGTTGCTGTTAATGGCTTAAATTCATAGAAAATTACTATAAAGTTTCGTGAACTTCATCCTTCCATTATTACTATTTGAATTCGACGTCCATTTACAAATTTGTATATAAGCCAGTTCATATGTAGCTATTTTAACCATTCAATGCAAGTGTGTAAGATATTTTTGTGATGGGATTAACCAAAAAATATTTTAAATATTGTCGAAATTGTACTTGTTTTATTCATATTAAAATAATACAAAAACATGATTCATACATTAATCTGCGAGGATAAATGAATGTTGATAATACATATGTGTGTGTACGCGTGTATGTACGCGCGTGTGTGCAAATAATTTATTTTTCATGTGTCAATTAATTAAAAATTAAATGATTACGAGGCGAGGAAATAAAACACCCTTTTAATAGCATACTGTTTTAATTTCTAAGAAACCCTTAATACAGAATTACAGTGGGTTAGCGGATTGATTTAAGTAAACTTAGTTCTCGACACCGTAGTACAAAAATAACGAAGTACTCGTGTAACATATTACATAAGACCGAGAAATAGTTAAATAATTTTACCCATCCAGTGTTTCAAATGACCGTCCGATCTATATCACGACTTAGACAAAATATATCTAGGGTAAATATAATGACAATAATTTAAGATGAAATTAAATTGACCGACATTTAAAACATTGGACCTTCATTAAAATCATCACAATATATTGCTGTGATTCTGATATAATTTATGTCTTTTAATTAACACTATTCCTGCTCGGCATTATCGATAGCTACGTTCACTTTACAACTGTCTAATTCTCTAAGGCCCATTGCTATATCTACAATTTTGTGTTAAAAATTACGAGAGTATCAAATGAATTACTAACACAAAATTTTGAACACAGCACAACCCCAGTACGAATTAATACATAAAATATATAATGGAATATTAACACTCGGTGCATATGAAGATATAGTTTAAAGTTAGTACCTCAGTGACGCTTCATTTAATTATAACGTAACAAAAGCTGGAATATAACAAAAAATTAGCCTACACTTCGTAATGGACAGCTTGAAGGCGACCACGAACGACGAATAACAGCGTTCGACTTACTCCTTACTATACAGTTAGTCACTCGACTAGGCCGAGGTCAGAGCTCAAGGCGTTTTAAGGATGGAACTTTAGAAATACTGTTGTTACATTAAATGCAGTCCGCTGTTGGTTGTGCGTCACTGCATCCGAAAACCTGACCACGACCCATCAAGGCTCGTATAACGCTCAACAAAACACTTGGGAATTTCGCATACGTAAACCGTTGATCAGCTATAAAGACCTGCATCAAAATTCTTATTTTGGAATACAGCACAAAATTAACCTACAATATTCATTATATATATAAACATGTATAATCATACACCCATCCATTTCACCTCGTTCCGTTTTACTAACAATATATCGGACAATAGCAACTTAAGAGAAGTTAGCTTACGATGTACGAGCCGGTGGTCGGCACTCGACACTAAATTATTTATACTTTATTTATAATAATAAGGATGCGATCATGAAACGTTTTGTGGTAATTGCATTTTAATTAACGGGTGTGGCGGCCCCGCTCCCTCGCCCCGCCACCAACCTGCAAAGGTAAAAATAATTGTTAAATAATTAAAACTTATTGTCATATAAACATATTATTGTTTAAAGTAAAATAAACAGCGTTTTGGTAGTATCTTAAGATGCTAATATGTATTATATTAATCTATGTCTTATTAAAGCGATGTAACGCTGTGTCTTGGTTTAAAAAGTGCGTTAAGAGTGAGACATTTATATGTGGTTTTATATTTAATGTTTAGGCGTAGCAAAGCTACTCTGGCCGATCTCTGGCCATTAGATTTTATAATAAATAGGCAATGACAAAACAATTCAGTAAGTTTTGGAACGTAATGTTTTTTGCGCGTATGTATGTAGTATCTTTGAAAGCAGTAGAACCCTCAGTTCCACTCCGGCGGCACCACTACTGCATCTATTTTAGCCTAATTACAGCAGTGTTTTGCAAACCCAGAACAGATAACCAAATTCATCATTCAGAACCGAACCCCATACCCTTCGCGCGTCAGACCAGTATGTCCACGCCATGCGGGTCGTTAATATAATTTACAAATTTTAATTATTTACCTGTTATTTTAACCGTGTTATTTTTTTTATTAGAAGTTTTTTTCGGATTATCATTAGCGATCAGTCTGTCGACTATAAACAGGTCTCTCAGCAGAGCCAACCTTTTCTTTATCGGACTTTCAGTCTCATATCATTCATAACCCGCCGCTGTTTCAGGATTAAGTAGTTTAATTATATTTATTAATTAGCCTAAATGGGTAAATAACGCTCTAATAACATAACCCGCCGCTGTTTCAGGATTAAGTATTTTAATCAAATCAAATTCGTTTATTATGGAATGTAGGTAAGCTAGGTACATGTACAGTCATAGAACAATATTCCTCTACATTCCCGCCGCAAGCGGGCATAAGATACAAGAAATACAAAAATATAAGAAATACAAAAAAATAATACAAAAAAATTAAAAATAAAAATTACAATGTGAATGATAAAAATGTACATAAATTTAATTTAAATTACATAAATTTAATTATAAGAAATACTAAATTTAATTTTAATTCTTTATAATTAGTATAAATGGATAAAATTACATTCTAATTAAATAAATAAATAATGACAATACCGTGTGTACGTTCAGCAGCAAGACGACTTGCCGGTGTCGATGGGGCGGCCCTGGTCGATCTTGACGGAGGCGCCGGCGGGCGCGGCGCCCGCGGACGGCGGGCCCACGCGGCTCTTGATCTCCGCCGCCATCGTCATGAACGCCTGCTCGACGTTCGACGAGTTCTTAGCTGACGTCTCCAGGAACGGTATGCCCAGCTGCTCGGCGTATTGCTGGACAAAACATTTTGTATAAATTTTGCGAAAAAAAATGTCACCGAATCAAACGTATTTTTAGGCAAATAAGTCTATGACACATTTGTAATTTTGTACAATCAAATCAAGTTTTTACGATGGGGGGGCCCATTAAATTTCCGCTCCGGGTCTCCGACAACCCTAGTCCACCATTGGATATGACATTAATAAAAATAGAGATATATTGGTTAAGCATTGGTTTCATTGCTTCAAAAATAATATAGACACTAAGATTGCTCACTGATGTAATAAGGAATTTAAGTATAGGTACTTATACTATTACGTACTATTTATTTGTTATTTCATGAGAATAAAATCTGCCATTTTCAAAATAAAATCTATTTTCTATGTTTATTATGTAGGACTCCCTGGGGACAAATACGATTTTGGATAGGGCTACAAACAGATTGCTATTTTTTCCACTATTGAAGCAACAAATAAATATTTATACGAGGCACATAACATTGGAAACTTAAGATGCGAGATTTATATTTGATCTTCGACTGCTCGAATCCGAAATTAATACGACCGGTCAACAAGGCCATGATGAAACTAGTGCAATGACCTTACTTAATTCTAGTCTGTTACACAAAACTTGTACTTAAATAAAAATAAATAGAAGTGTTCAACTCTATACTTTTTGTTAGTAGTTTAAGAGCTATGACGTCATAAAGGTCGCTCCTGCAAGCTAAAACAAGCTGAAAATAGAAACGAACACTGCTTACAAGTTCTGTCATTGTGTATAATCATTGCTCATTTGTTTATCAACACGTTTCGATACTGCGATATATATAGTAAGGGCCTTTTTCCTGTTACGCGGGTTTGTACCGGATTAGGGGGAGGCAGGCAGGGCTACTGCCCCGAGGTCTCCATAAAAGAAGGGCGGGAAGGGCCTCAACAAAGGAAAGAAAAATAATATATCTCATCCTTACCGTCAAAAGATAAAGCCAAAAGCGCCGAAAAATAGCAGTTTCTTGTATGGCGACTACCATTTATTATGAGAGATTTATTTATTTTTAGTATTTGTTATCATAGCGGCCTATATTACCACTATAGTCACTGGAAAGGTTAAAAATCTAAAACGTAAAGTGACCACTTTGCTTGTTAGACATTTAGCCTTTCCCTTTAAATATAGTAAACATTGATATTATAAGAGATTGTTGAAGACATATCTTTGATTAACTATGGAGTACATATTATTATGTAAGTTATTAATTTACAAGCTATAAATATAAATATATGCTGCTTTATTTATCATTCATTATCATTTATCAAATATGGGAGTTAATTAAGTAATTACATTGCAAGTATTTTGTTATATTTTTACACATACTATATTGTAATGTTACATACTCATGTTTATCTTTATTAATAACATAACCTTCACACTTCCAAGTTTGTGTTCCTACTCTTCTATTAAAAATGGGTGTATTTTCATAAGTTATACATCTACGACATGACAACACGTACGTAAATGTAAATGAATAAGTTTGAAATGTAACTTACATTGGCTGTATTGTAGTCAACCGCTTTCTTCGTGGTGAGGTCACTCTTGTTCCCGACCAGAAGTTTGTTCACATTGTCGCACGCGTAACGATCGATTTCCTCCAACCACTGCTTGACGTTGCTGAAGGAATCCTGAAAACAACAAATGTAAAATTCACAGTATATTTTTAATCAATATTTGAGGGTCGGAACCCATGAAGGGTTGATCCTAGAGGTACAAAACCATATCTATTTTAATCTAATCTGGGGTTGATTACAGATGCCTATGGATAGCTGTAACCCTTTATAATCAAACAGTTAGCATGTCCCTTTGCTATTTTTATACTATAGAAAATGTCCTTCAGGAATTTCTGCACTGAAACTCATTACAAAAATTCTTGAATTATATTAAGACTAGTATTAAACAAAAAAATGCCATTTATTTTTGCCACATACCTATTCTATTATGACATCACAATTGATATGGAAATAAATAAAACTAATGAATAGCAGACTCAAATATTTGCGAGAATAATAGATAGTTTCAACATGTACACAAAGTCAAATTGGCTGTATCAAGTTGGAACAATTTTAATAAAAGATGAGGCAAATTAGTTGAACAATTTTTTATGTTCAGTAGGTTCATTAAACGATAAAATGTAATGGGTAATTAAATTTTGGTCGAGTTGAGCCACTGATTTATAATCTGACTTCTTTGGCCAGGTGCCAAGAGTAACAGATTTTGTATCTGAACTTAACATGTACCATAAATATTAATGACTGGCACATTATGCATGCTAAACAGCCATTAAATTTGTTGTTTACTTTTTTTTTGTCATCTGTATTATCATAATATTAAATTTGCAAATGTAATAGTAACAAAGTGCCTATTATAATTGCAGATTTAAGAGGAGCAACATTCTTGTGCAAGTAGGTAACAAATACTTATATTAAAAAGAAGTCATTAAAATGTATATAATTAGTTATATAAGAATGATGTTGCTCCAACTAGGATTTGTACTCTTTACTAATCGTAAATATCTATTATAACAAGACTTAATCCATAATAAATCAAATGTGGTTGAACCAGTATAATTTAACCAGGAAGGTGCGACAGCCACATGTATTTCAAACATAAAGCAGTTGAGCATTTTGGTACAAAGATCTGGAGTCTAGATGCAGACTTACATATGATGTGAACATCTTAGACTTCGACTTAGACTTAGAGCCAATGCATCTGTGATTGGTTCAGGTAAATCTCCTTAAGCATTTTATAAAGAGTTGGATACAGATGTTCATGGATAACATTGTCACCCTGTTGTCAAGTGGTTGGCATGCTTGTATGAAAACTCACACAAATTGATACACCAAAAGAATGATAAGCAATCTATATTACTAATTGAT
Source organism: Epargyreus clarus clarus (assembly GCA_014595695.2). Lineage (NCBI taxonomy): Eukaryota > Metazoa > Arthropoda > Insecta > Lepidoptera > Hesperiidae > Epargyreus > Epargyreus clarus. Next base: position 1,683,004 of record JACTTY020000016.1, on the reverse strand, counting down.
ATATATGGAACAAAGGTATAAATTTAATTGATGTATAATGATTCTAGGCCAATAACTCACTTCCTGCTTAAGTTATGAGATCAATAAATTCTATCTAGACTTCAATACTCAGATGCAACCTTGCATGATTGCAGTTGCTTCCTCTTTTACTACTCTTGACATAGTAGAAACTGACTCAATACTAACAATAGAATTGTAGAGAAGTGAACTGATAGTATCATCTGAACTGTACTGGAAGATAACTAATCTTTGCAATTGAAGCACGGTATGGAAAGCCCTTTCACCAGATAAATGATACCAGTGAAACCAATTCCCCGCTGATTATATTAGCCGTTTGGTGATTTTATTGTATTATACTAGCACCAAATAGATACACAATCCTAGTACATTTAATTATAAAGAAGTGAGCAATATTTTGAAACTTTTACCTGATCTGTGCAGTCATATACAATAATGATTCCGTGTGCCCCCCTGTAGTATGACGACGTGATGGTTCTGAACCGCTCCTGTCCTGCAGTGTCCCATATTTGTAGCTTTATTGTCTTCCCGTCTAGTTCTACAGTCCTTATTTTGAAGTCCACTCCAATGGTACTGATATAACTCTCTGTGTATGTGTCGTCTGCGAATCTGAGCAGCAGACACGACTTGCCTACGCCGGAGTCGCCGATGAGGAGCAGTTTAAACAAATAGTCGCTGGAAGAAAGGAATTCGAAGCATTTACACTAAACATTTACATACGATGCGTCAACTACATATAAAGATAAACACGCACGATTCGAACCAACGTTGGGAGGCGTATCTTTGTTCGATTAAACAAAGAACGACTCCTAATTACGATTACAGAATAGAAAATCAAAAACATCGCTATTAATTGTACACAATAAGGGCGGAAGTAGGCGATAGTTTCGTGCGCCATTCAGTGATTTTTACGATTACGTTTCGTTTTCGTTGGTACTGTGAGTGTGAACACAATGAGTCACCAGACACATTACGATTACTATAAATTACAAATCGTTAATCACGTTCAATGCTAAGCAAATGGGTCTTCACTGATGATTATGAGAGTTTACAAAATGAATGTGCTAAATTGAACAAATTTCTGCCCATCCTTGTTTCACACATCACCATACAAAAAGTCACTTACTATTCTGGGTTCATTTTGTACTATAAACGTTTTCTGGCCAAAATGATTGCGTTGTAGAATATCTTGAGTATAGTTAAATCCTTTGTTTCGAAATTAGTACAGCGCAAAACAGCAAAAAAAATTATATTATACGTAGAATAATGGCCGCCGACACTGAAACACCCACACTGACGTAAGTCAGACAAATTCACATATGGCAGGACAGGAGTGCCACTTGGCAAAATTGAAATGCGTTCAGAAAATTACGCTCTTAACTTATATCATGCAAATATTATTATTTATATATTTATATATAATATTGTATATGTTACGAATGGACCCATTAATTATTATTATAAATAATAAATTATATCTAAATTAAACTTTTATACGCTAGATGTCACTAGTAGAGGAAAACTAACAGAAGGCAATCTTTATACAAAGCGGCCTCGAGCAACGCACACATAGACACCGTTCACCGACACGTTATCTCGGGGGAACTTGGGCGCGTACGTGCGCGACTGTCAGTCCGCTTCTGACACACGTTTGGAACTATTTTGTGCAAGAAATGGAGCAACAACAAAAAATACCGTAATTGTGCATTGCACGATTGTTTCAATTTAACTTTAATTAAACTGTGAATATTCTTTTTCTCTACCATTTTTTAGAGAGGTATTTGCTGTTGAACCGAGCCACTAGGAGTTGATATTTTGGTGATCATGACAAGAATATGTTTTAAAGTTGCTATCTAAATGCTCGATTTACATAAAAGTTTCCTATTTTGAATCAGTATAAACGAACCTAACTAACCTAACATTTTTGTAAGGTAAATTCACGCTACCAAAAATTATGTAAATTGAAAACATGATTTTTTGTTTGTGTAGATATTGTGTTGTCTTTAATGTCATTTGGTAGGTTTAGGCGTACAACGGATAGGGTAAAAGGAATTGTGTAATTAGGGTAATCCGTTTAGAAGTTATTTGAGAAGTTAGAAGAGATTTTCCATTGTGTACATTGTAAAATGTAAAATTTTGTGTATCTTGTTTTTGTTGTGAAAACTATTTGTATTGTAAAACTTATGTTAATTGCTAAGTTTTAATATTTTAGAATAATTTTTTTGCTGTGCGGGCTAGTGTGGATTTGGAGTATGAGTGCATTATATACAACCCTAGCGCGATGGCCGAGGGTAGGTATAAGATATGAAGTACATACATGAGATTGCCTTCTGTTCGTTTTTATATTGTGCTAGTAGCGTTTCGATTTTATACATAACGGTTACAAATACGTGATTTTATGTACAAAATGAATTGGTTATATATTTATGTAGCGTCGATATATATTTATGTGACGATAGATTCCAAATGTACCCTTTACTGCCCTTAAAACAGTTCCTTTAGTATGACTTTTCAATACATCACTCGATAGAATCGATAGCTCGATTCAGTTACATTACAATGACAAAATTTTGTTAGATGACAAGCAATGTTTGAAAAATATATTTAAATTTTACGTAAATTCAAACATAGAAACATCTGTGATTATAAAATTCATATAAAATTTTGAATGTTCAAATACTTTCATCCATACTTTTCTCCATCTACAAGTTAATTACTCACCTTTTTGCTACATTAGCGCCAATTTGGAGGGTTTTTGAACTCTTATTTACTGCTTACAAATACACTTTTTCAACAGATCCGTATTTCCTATACGCGTTTTCTCACCTCTAATATTCCATAATGACTAACTGATGCACTTACCTCTTACTTACTAATTTATCTAACTTACTTTAACAGACTTACATAAAAAAATATACGCCTTTTCTGTGGTACTTTAAATCGATTTAGAATATTTATCAACCCATTACCTGTGCCTTGCTTTTATTTGAATGTATGAAAGAATCTTTGGACGTACAAATAACCATAGACAAAAATTGCCAAAGAAAACAGAACATTTGTAATAAAAAAGGGGGAAAATGGGAAAGGTTCATTGAGACAACTGGTGATATTTAATTATATAATAATATTACAAGAAAAACTTTAACAAACAATGCACAAAACTTAAACCATCTTTGCACAAAGTACATTTAATTTTATTAGATTTAAACACTAAATGAGGGTAGAGGGGACCCGTTAATATTTTATATTAATATTATATACAAGAATATACTATAGTAAGGTGTATAACTAAATATATGGTGAGAATCTACAACATTTAAATTACAGTATCATCTCTTGTAGAATATTTAGTGGTATCTTCCATATGTACAAACTTCTGTCTTTGTAGCCAGCAATAATCTGTAAAAGATGAATAAAATTAATTATTCGTTTTTTTTTCTTAATTACGCTAATTCCTAAAACAGTAATTATAGAATACAAAATAAATGTTTACGTCTACAATGTTTATTACATGGTAGATAAGGCTTATAACTCATTAATGCGTTAAGAAAGAAGCCGCTAAAGGTGGTAGAATCCTCTGTAGTTCTACTCCAACACCACACCTATTTCTGACTCATAACAGCAGTGTTAAGCGCTGCAGTATTCTGGTTTGAAGGGTGTGGTAAGGCAGACATACTTTTCCGAGGCGTTCAAGCCTAGTCCTCAGGGTTAGCGGCGCATTTGTGGCCGACCTTAGGAATATCTAATGTTATCTGGGGTTGATTACAGATGTCGGCAATAGCCACTTATAGTCCGCGTAAAACTCCTAGTCTGCTGTGAATATAGAAATGAATCGTGTCGCCATAGCAAATTGTAGGACTACACTAGCTCGTAACAACTTCAGAGCGGACTAGCAGTTTGGCGCGGACTTTACCATTATACTCATGCAGCACTCGTCTGATACTTTAATATTAAAAAAAAATCTAGCTGACCCAGCAAACGGTGTGTTGCCATATAAAAAAAAATTGTTAAGGGTGACCAACCCTTATCACTTAGGGGTATGAAAAATAGTAGCTGATTCTCAGACCTACTGAATATGCATATAAAATTTGCTGAAAATCGGTAAAACCGTTTCGGAGGAGTACGGTAACTAACATTGTGACACGAGAATTTTATATATAAGATGAGGTTTAACGGCAGTGTGTATTAACACCGTACCTTGGTCCCGCGCACCGCGAGCGAGAGCAGCATGAGGCCGGGCCCGCGGAGCTGCGCGAAGGGCCGGCGCTCGCCCTCGCGGTACACGTACACGCAGCCGTCGTAGCAGCCCGCGAACACCAGCCCGCCCGCCGCGCGCAGGCACACCGCGCCCTTGCCGCCCTCGTGAGCGCCCACGTGGGCACCGCTCTGGAGGAACATTACGAGTTATATTAGTCTCAACCCACTCGACATATTGCCCCTTGTTATTAAAGAATGTGTCGATGAGGTCGATGTGTGACAAGTTTTCATATTAGAAATTTAATAATTATAGTTTAATAAATAAAAACTAAAAATCGCACAAGGCTAATCGATAATCTTGATTCCTGACGATTCTGATGAAGAGAATGGGATAAATTTATTAAAATCGTGTATTGTCATCGGTTCTTGATAATTTTTCAAAATAAATTAATCGGACAGTTCAAAGTGGGTAAAAATCGAGTTCATTTATTCCTTTACGTATATATATACATACAACCCAAGCTAATAAAAGCGTGGTAAGAACGAACCTTGGCAGGCAAAATGTGAACAAAATGTGTGTTTGCATAGACTGAATGTTAACAACAGGCGTTAGATAAGTCCACACTTATGACGTGATGACGTCATCACTGTGCTGTTAGTCTATAAAAATATGATTATGTTTGATACAACACCTTGAAAGTGTGTATATATAAATGGGGCTTTATTATTTAGTAACTAATCTTACGATATATTTGTAAAATTACAACTTCTTAAAATGATACTCACGCTATAATCGAACACGTGTATCTGACTGCTGCTCGTCCCGCAGTACACCTTCCCGTCTTCATACAGAAGCGTGTACACCGTCATCTTGGGCCCGACGAGGGTTCGGAGCAGGAGGCCTGTTTGAGCGTCCTTGATCGTCACGTCTTCAGACCTCGCAGCGACTAGTAGTACCTTACGAGGCCCCTCCTTCATCGCTCGTAAGGCGAGTATCGACTGTTCGGAGAATTGCACCGTGCTGACCGGGATGAGCATGTTGTTCTGAAAAATATATATGTAGAAATAGATAAATGAAGTAATCGTCTAGTTACTAAAGTAATCTGGATTAGAAAGGTATTAGAAACAGTGGACACTGTCATATGAACCTTAAGTCATCATCAGCCCATTATTGTCCCACTGGTGGGCCTTTTCCTATAAGTGTAAGTACAATAGACCTTCATAAAGTAAACTATAGATCAATGCTACCCCAAAGAGTACACTGCAATTTACTTGGTTTTAATATTTTGCTGTATCAAAATTTAGTAAAATATTATCAATGACAATGAAAATATATACTGAAAGAAATTCATTTTAATGTAACTTTTATACAGCTCTAATTACTGATGCTACTTAATATTAATTAATTTTGAATTATACCAGAATACTAACCTTACACTCAAATTGCAGCACAAAACCAGTTCTTGTGCCAACAAAGATAGTGTCCCATGCTCGATCCATCGTCTGTATGGGGCTTAAAACATTGCACTCAAGTCCTTTTTCTAGACCCGTCTGTAAGAAGAAAAATTACTAGTTATTGATAGTTTTAAGTAATAGAAGTATGTATGCCAAGTGCTTAGTGTGTTAATATTTATGTGATTTTAAGGACATCATCTGTTATGTGATTTTAAGGATTGAGTAGGAAAGAACTTATAGTGTTCGCTCGTGTTTATATTGAAATAAAATGAAAAAAAGTAGGCAGCCGCAATAAAACGTAATAGGCGCTCGCTCGCATACTATATCTAAAAATCAGCAGTGTTGCCTCCTTACACCGTGTGTAAAGAATGCATCACCCAAAACATTGTTTAGTAATGTGCCATCACAGTTAACAAAATAGGATTTTTTTTTATAATATAGGAGTAGCAGACAAGCATGCATTTGATTTGTACTTAAGTGGCTACTGTCGCCCATGGACATATGTAATCAACCCCAAATAGGATTAGATATTCCTACCTGAGGTCAGCCACAGATGCGCCGCTACCCCTAAGGCCTAAACTGGAACGCCACAGAAAAGTATGTCTACTTCATTACCACACCCTTCATCCAGAACATAACAGCGTTTAACACTGCTGTTATGAGGCAGAAATAAGCGTGGCGGTGGTGCCGCCGGAGTCGGACTATAAAGGGTTCCCCCACCTTTCAAGGATATTTAAAATATTCTACTCTTAACAAGATTAGAAAAGCAAAGTTTCGATCCAATCAAAAAACTCACTTCTAAATCATAATATCGTATCCTCGAGTCCAGGGATCCAGTATACACGGTCGTGCCATACTTCTCCTTGACTATCGTGAGGCACGTCACAGCCAGGTTGGATCCCCTGAGAGTGGTGATCAGCTGACCATCACCACTAAAGTAGTACACGTTGCCGTCGAGACACGCTGCGATGAAGTTGTTTTCAATACACTGTAACATTTATATTTAGCGTTTTATTCAAAAAGAAAAGAAAAGATAAATCACTAGATGCACAATTACCTAGAGCTCAAAAATAATTATCTTAATTTTTATGTGATATGACTCATAAGCATCTATAGTAACTCAACACAGTGGCGCGAATTGCACTGTTAAAAATAAATACAAAAAAGTTTTAAGTATATTTTAAAACATAGAAAAATACATCATGAAATGAGTTTGTTATGAATCCGTACTATATTTGGCTGATTTAAAAAAAACATTAAGAGACTGCTATCTTTTTGTATTGTATTCTATAAAAATATATACATACCTCAATTGCGAGGACAGCATCAGCGTTTCCGGTGACAACAATAGAGTCTCGTCGCAAATTTTCATCAGCAGAATAGTCAAACATTTTACATTCATTTTCTTTTAAATCTGAACTCGTGCCTTGCTGATCTTCTATAGATGACTGGCTATTGTCAAGTATTATGTCTTCACTTATTGGTACGTCCACAACAACTGATTCCTCTTTGTCTTCAATGCTTTTGACTTCACAATTGTCTCCAATCACTATATCCTCGGATACATCGAGCATGTCGAAGTGTATGTCATTTCCAATAGGCTCCTCAGGCGAGTGGTTTTGTTGGACAATAATACCTTCAGCATTCATAGACGACTCCTCTAATCTCACTTCCTCATTATTAGGTAAATATTTACTAAAATCTTCTCTTACAACTAATACAGTACATTGTTTAAGGGTATAATCGCTAGATTCGGAAGACGGTGCTGGTGCTTTAGTTCTCAAAGCACCTTTCCTTTTTGGTTTTCTTTTTGATTTAATATTCTTCCCTCTAGTTTTACTTGGAGTTTCTTCTAATTCATCAAGACATATTATGTCCTCAATTGGTCTGTCATCACTAATTATTTGTTCAATTAATGATATGTTGGGAGTTTTGACTCTTCTATTATTTCTTTTTGGTGTAGATGGTATGGGACTCTGTGATTTTGACTTTTCTTTCTCCAACATTCTCTGTCGCCTGTTTCTTGTTTCCGGTCTTGGACAGTCAATCTCGTCTGCTTCAACCTCGACACTTTCAAATGCAATTTGTTCCAGTTCTTCCACTGGTATACTTGTGAAATCATCCACTATTGAATCTTCTGAAGGTGTCATTTCTGACGGCTGTTCTTTACCTTCCTCAAATGGAGAAACATTTAAGACAGTCATGCCCAAAGTATGCAATGAATTTGTACCAGATTCTTTCGATTCTATTGAGCTGTACAGTTTAAACTTTTCTTGCAATAAAACTTGAATCTCCAAATCTATTTCCTTCATTCGTTCAAGAGTATCTGCTGACCTGAATGAATCTCTCCTTATACTAGGCAGTATATCTGTTTGAGTTGCTTTAGCCACTTGCTTTCTTCTGTCAGTTTGTGAGAACCTCGTGCATGTACTCCTCCGCTCAATTGTTTGAGTTTCTTTTGACACAACTTTTTTCATTACTTGTACTGACACATGCTTTTTGGTAATTTTATTTTCTTGTTTAGTGTTTGGCTGTGAAATATTCTTTACATTACTTACAGGTGCGACAGCCGTATTTCTATGAGCATGGTGTATGTTGGTTACTTTCTTGGGCTGTTCTGTAAATATATCAAATGTTTTTAAAGTTGGTTTGGTCTCTGACTTACTATTCTTGTTGCTATTAATGATATTACTACTTTCTTTGGGGCTTAAGCTTGCATTAAGGTTTTCAGTGGAGTTCAGTTTCTTGCGAGGCTCATTATCTTTCTGTTCCGTTTTCTTGTGAGATTCTTTCCTTTTTGTGTGCTTCTCTGGAAAACTTTTCTTATCGTCTTTTTTAAGGGCTTTAGAATTAGAAGAGGTGTCATTAGCATTAAGAACTAAATTTTTATCAGTACTCTGTTTGTCTGAATCATGATGAAAGGAATTGCTTTTTTTGCGTTTTTCTTTACGATGAGATGGACTTTGGTCGATTGACCTCTTTCGTGTTATGGATGTACCTGAGTTTTTGTTGATGATATGGGATGTGTCTGATTTTACAATCACTTTAGATTTAGGTTCTTCATCTGACTTCGGTTTTTCTACATGAGTAGTTCTAATTGAATGAGACAATTGATTATCATTGTTGACTGATTTGGTTTCTTGTTTTACAGGAAGCAAGTTTTTATAAATCTCCCCTTCATCTGTTTTACTTAGATTGTTAATATGTGAAGAAAACTTTAAGGGTGACAAAGCCATATCTTGTAATTGATGATCGATTTCTTTTTTAATGTGTTGAAACTCTTTTTCAGGTGTATTTATATTTAGTGGTATGGTTGGAGATTTTTCTTGATTGTCTCTATCTAAATGCAAGCTAGAACTGTCATCATTGTCAATAAAGGAGTGATCCACTGCCACGTGATATTGATTGTCCAACTCTGCAAATGGATCATCATCATCATCTAAAGGAGCCTCAGCATTAGGCGTAAACAGCTGTCGACATTCTGGCTGTGTGTCAAACATTGGATTCTCGGGTTCAGAATGTGTATTACCAAATTGCATCTTGTTAAGTCTTTCATCAAGACTTAATCTAGGAGGGTATGACTGATTTTCTACCGAATCCTCTGTGACTGGACTTAAGTTGCAACTTCTTCGTCTTGATTGACTCTCAAAAATTGGCTCATTATTCTCATAATTCCTTCCATTGTCTTTTCCATAATCAACGACGTCACTGCTCTCTTGTGCAGTGACAGACGGAATCTGGTTTGAGTTATCTGTTTGTTGAGAGTAATCTTCATAGTTGTATAAATTATCATAATATTCACTGCTGTAATTTTGCTGTTCATATTTCTGAGGATAATTAGCCTCATCCTCACCAACTTCAAATCGTTGCTCATATTCATCCAATTGCAATGCTTTTGAAAGTTCTGCCATAACAAGAGGTTTAATATCTTCAAGTAGTACTGTGTCCTGAGGATCAAGTATTAATTGCATTTGTTTCATGAAAGTATCTTCATAAATTGTGTTATTGTCGTCCTGTATGAAATCAATAGAACTTGATGTATGAAGTGATTTCTCAGCAACAGACCGCAAATGCCTGTTAAAACTATATTGTGACTCTGTTATAAGACTACTGATGGCGTACTCAAATTTTGAAGACGAGTTTGGATTGTCCATCAATTTATGTATTTTTTCTTTGTCCATTTTGAACAGTTGATTTACAATTTTACTTTTGATTTTAGTAAAAGATGTGTCACTTCTTAATTTATCGGGCGGTTTTTGCTTGTGGGCCTTTTTCTTTATTGGCTGTTCTTGAATAAAGTTTTGATTGCTTTCTTTTGATTTTTCTTCTGTTTGATTTTCTACTGGGTTGTCGGCAAAGTGGGTGTCACTAGCCTCTGATTGTGGGTCGTTACGGTTTAATAACCGCTTCCTAATAATACTTACAGTATCATCCACTGATCTATTGAATGATTCGGAATTATTTATAACTGGTGTAGGGTTACCGCCATAATGATCACTTGACGGTGGCCTATGGCCTTTATACTCATATGATGGTAACTTACTACTCTCACTAGCATCATACCTGTGTGTTTTATTATTATCATTTTTAGGAGTTCTATCATCATACTGATTCACATTGTTATCGGCCGCCCAAGTGTTGGATATTACGTGTTGCCTGAACGTCTCCCGAGGTGGCATATATCTGTGATCGATATCTCCCATATTGTTCATGTGACAATGTTTGCTTGAGCCCTCATAGTAATTTGGCGGGTCTTTGGGGTATGGGTTTTTAAAGGGAGCTTCAGATGATCGATAATGGCGAAATATTGGATACAATTGTTTTTCTTGAGGTGGATGATTTTCCTCATGGTTTCTAGGGTGGTTGTTTTGTCGATAATCGGGTCTATATTTTCCTCTGTCATGACTGTCGTGCCTCGGGTGGTCATCGTTGCCCCGTCGTTTGAAAGTCTGTAAAGGTCTATGTGGCCTTGGACCAGGAGGCGGGAATCTGGGGAGATGTACAACAATATCTGTTTACGTTTACGTATTAATAACAAAAAAATACTGCTTTCAATTAATTTAATCTGAATTTAATTATAATTTCCAAATATGTTTTTGCGTAAAAAATCGTCCATTTGATGGGTACTAAGTTTGACATTTTAGGCGGCTGCGACAATATTTTGTGTGTATTGTGATTTTTGGACTTGTTTTATATTTTGAATATGCAAACCTGTGTTGATCGAGCAGCCCGTATGGCCTAGAAGGCCTGAAATGAGGATTGCCGCCGTTTCTTGGTCTGAAGTGCCTAGGATTTTCATTGCGCCATCCACCGATACCTGGATGACCCCGTCTCATAATTTACGATTATAACACATCAGATCACAAAAACACAATTTATTTCTGTAGCACTACACTGTAATATATATTTCGTGTATTCGAATACCGAATTATTGTAAAACAAACAAGCAAGATTCACTTTATTCTGTATAAAAACATACACAGATAAAATTTCAGGTTACTTTGACATTTGATTAATGTTGCCAATTATTTGCAAATTGTGTACATTTTATTATTTAATGCTTTAAACCAAAGAGTGCTTTAAACTTTATACTTGCACAAAAATGTAATAGCTTTGATGTAATGAATACGAGTATACTTTACTGGGTATATATGGTCTTAGCAACGAATGGTCATCGATTCTCCGCGGCATGAAGGTTTTTGCCGCGACCTTTAGGATTTTACGACTAAAGGAGATGTTTCATTTTCGGCCATCTCATGTACACTATATCTAAAAAACACGATTAATTTGTATAATTGAAGAAAAATACACATATATTTTGATAACCTTAAGTATTCCTGTTTAAAAATATTTAAAATAAGCATTCCTCATTGAAATATTAAATATGGCGGAATACTGTCATGTCAAGTTTTCAAAACTGTCGATGTCGGTCAGGTAACCTATGTGTACTCCACACATAGGTTACTATACTCTTTGGATGTCGGTAATTCTGTATTTCGCTGTTTTTGTCGTAAAGTTATTGTTACCTTAGTACTTTACAATCTGGCTTTTGTTTTGGGTATCCCGTTATTATTTCTGAATTTAATTAATTATTTATAATAATTATAACAAAACCACCTTTTAAATAGTATCTGGTTTAATAGATGTAAGTGACATGTCAAATTAAAAAAGAAGAAGTTGTCAATTTGATATGTGTAAAGTGGATATATACATATTATATAATAATAGTGGACTCCAATGTAAACATTTAATCAATATGTACTGGTGAGAAGATTCAATTTTAATCCTGAATATGTTTTCTGCTCTGTGCTGCTTACGATTTTGGACTGATTCTACCTCACTTGTTTACCCAGCTTATGTTTTATGGACTCTTGTGATTTTCGTGCGATGGCTGTGGATTGCGTTGACAAGGATTCAACATCATCAGGTAAATTATACATCAGTTAGTTGTATTAATCGTGAAATAATCGTTAATAATTTTAAACTAGAGAAGCTAATCTTTTTACATTTCTCTTTTTTTAGATAATTGCATTAGCAAGGCAAGGACATTCTTGGGATGACAAAATAATCAGTTATTATTGCAACTGCATCGCTGGGCAACGAACCGTACTCGTAGGTAGTTGCGCTCACATTATGACCATTAGCGGTGGTCGTTGAATCAACGAACTAGTTAAATCAACCGTTGATTCACTTTCAACGAATCAACGTTAACCCAACAGAAATCAACTAGTTAAATACGTCAACGACGTTGAACGGAACGTTTCGTTATTTTCAACGTAAATTGTATTGTTTAGAATTAAACTTACGTTATTTTTTTTTTATAATATACGAGTAGCAGACGAGCATATATCTTGATTGCCGGTATAATAGCATAATTTGAACTCCAATTATGTAGAATATATCGAATTATTTCCTAATAAATAATTATAAATATCGAGAATTGATATTTATAATACACACTACGTCAAATTGTTTCTAAAATAACATTTACCGCACGTCAGTAGAGACGCGTTGATCGTTGCAGCATAGTTAAAAACCGTTTTTTATTGATGCAAGTTGAAATTAGTAGCACGTTAACTCGTTGACGAAATTAACTAGTTGATCAACGGAAATTAACGTTGACGTTTCATTGATGGAAAAATCTTCAACGACCCATCGCTAATGACCATTGTTTGATGTTTGGGCTGAGCTCGTCACAGGATATTACAGAACCTGCTACATGATTGGATGAAAATATGGATAAGGGAAGATATTGAAAATGAATAAATAATGTATCTAAGTGAAGAATAAGTAAAATATTATCAAATGTGTACTTAAAGTTGTTTTATTTACACACTTAAATGTTTTAACTAAAATAAATTGGTATAGAAGTACATATTTTGGTATGTTTGTTTTTAGTCAAGATTTATGAAAGTAAATATAATTAATGTTTATCAAATATAGGCATTGTTTCTCAATACATACAATACAATATTTATATATCTACGCCCATTCGCGTAAAAAATATATAAAAAACGTATATAACGTATATAGTAGCGATGCGCGATTGTTACTAAAAACAATCGAATTATTCGATTGTTATTGTGTTCGATTGTATTCGAATAACTATCGAAATTCTTCGATTGTATTCGAATAACTATCGAACAATCGAAATTGTTCGATTGTTGGTCGATTGTTCGTCGATTGTTCGATTGTTCGTCGATTGTTCGATTGTTCGATAGTTCGATTGTTCGTCGATTGTTCGATTGTTCGATAGTTCGATTGTTCGATTGTTCGTCGATTGTTCGATTGTTGGTCGATTGTTTAGTACACGCAAAACTAGTAACAGCGCAGTCAAGCGATACGCGATTATTACATAAAAATAGAAGTATCGAAGCTATTTGGTTGTTGGTCAATTATTTAGTATACACAATATATACTAGCAGTATATACTAGCAGCGAGGAGCCCCTAATTTCTGTGTTTAAGAAATCTGAGTCAGTCTGATATATTTGGTGGGGGAAGCGCACGTGCGTCGTGCACCCTTCCGCTGCTTCGTTGCATTTCGTTATTTAATGGTGCGTCCACACCTTGCTTCTCGCACTGCTCACTGCGCCTCGTGGCCACACACTCTCACACCATACTCGCGTTGTTAACATTATTTTTCTTCAAAGATATAGTATTTCACCGATTAATATTAATGCAACTATGAGTACATAATTTTTTGTGATAACTTTTATCTATAATATACGCTAAAAAGACATATTTTATATTTTCTAATAATCTTTTTCTATAATATGCGCCATGAAGACGTATATTATATTTTTCAGGTGACCTCTTTTTGAAAACGTTGTCATGAAACGAACTTAGGGGATGACTACGACATCTGGATTATCGATGATACTCCATAGCATTTGATACAAAATGATTTATGGTGTAATTATTTCTCAACAATATATAGTACAATTGACTAAAATGTAATACAATACTTTACATTTTCCAACCAGTGGCAAGTGACGATAGCTTTGCAACACGACGCACCTGCCCATTGTCCTGAGCACACGTATGTGGCCGCACGGTATAATTTCTATTCCGGTCGTCGATTGTTATTCCAAGGTCGATTTTTATTCGTACGTCGATTGTTATTTCAAGGTCGATTTTTATTCGAACGTCGATTGTTATTCGTACGTCGATTGTTATTCGTACGTCGATTGTTATTCGTACGTCGATTGTTATTCGTACGTCGATTGTTATTCGTACGTCGATTGTTATTCGTACGTCGATTGTTATTCGAACATCGATTGTTATTCGATTGTTTTTTTGTTACTACGAATAAATCGACAATCGATTGTTGATTCCGTCGATTGTCGATTTATTCGATTGTTTTTTTTTTAACAATCGCCCATCGCTAGTATATAGTCAAGTTAAAATAGAATGACAGATGACATTATTACGGTAATCACTACCGCCATGATGTTTTTCCACTGTTGTGTTGCAAGTTTAAGTGTAAATTATTGTTTTTTAACAATTAAACGAACATGATTTGAAGAAAATGAACCCCTACGAATTGTTCTTTGCATGTTTTCTTAGTTTTTAGTATAGTGTACAAAAGGTGGCCGGGAGCCCATACATTTTGAAACATCTCCTTTGTGTGTTACTTATTCGTCATTTAGCAAAGTACATATTCGGCGAATGAGGCACATTTTGTTATTATACCAAGTCAGTATTTTACAAATATAGCAGACATCATGATTATTATAAATAATTAATTGCCGGCGGGTGATTTAAATCAATGATATATTAAAAGTTAAAACTATGATTTAAATAGGATCTTTGACACTTGTTTTAGTGTGACACTTAGTTTAGTGGGAAGAAATAGGGTTTAAACCCAAAAATGGGTTTTTATTCGGGTATTTACTATTTTCATGCATATCTATGCTTTTTAAGCGCAATTATTACTTTGATGATGATACTGTACTAAATATGCACTGTAAAATGACATTTACAGCGCCAAAATGCCATTTCATCACGCCATTATAGAAGTAGACTTAAGTAAGAAGCCAATAAGCCTATGCTTTTGATGCAAATTTCAAACAATGTCCAGTAGGACCATCAGGTAGCACGTCTGCTCTTCGTTAGGCTTAAATATAAAAAAAAAATAAGGTTTTGTATGACATTGTGTGAAAAAAAAGTGTGTTTTCTTCAAAATGAGACCTTTCCTTTAGTTTGTCACATCGATATACTACTAAGTATAAAATGTCATTGGTTTGTCATATATCATTACTTTCCAGAATTTGATCCTTGTAAGCGACACTATGCGATGATGGAATAATACAGAGTGTGATTTTTTTTTAAATGAACTCGTTCGATTCCTGGACTTTCAAAAATCTAACGATGTAGTTTTAGTTTTTATCACAACTGGCCTCATAACTCCTTTCAGTTTTTTTCGAACTCCTATCTATGAAAAAATGACATTATGGTATTTTAGGCAAATATAACGACACCTTAACTGTCGAAATTTATACAACGAGATCCGAATGTATTAAAAAGATTTACAAACATACGAAATATGCGCGAAAAATATAATCTTTCTGTGGCAGTCGGGTAAAAAAGTAGGTAAAACTTCAAAAATATAACATTAAAAAATGTAAAAACGTTGAAAATACGATAGAAACTTCTAGTATATCTATTCAATAAATATTTGAACTATTTTAAAAACTGTATACAGATTTTATGAAATCATTTTTAAATACCCAAATAAATACCCTGTGGGAGAGTATAAACGGGTCTTTATCGGGTTTAAACCCAGTACTGGGGTTAAACCGGGTGTTTTGCCCATCTCTAATTACAATACAACCTAAAAAGATAACATGATTTCTAGGCCTAGGGAGTATCTAAGTTAAATAGGGTATCGAAGCAATAAAACACACTATGTTATCTATCATATATTGAAACATGAATTTTACAAAAATATTTACAATTGTAAAAAGTATATAATTGCAATTTCTGCTAAGAATTGCACAATTGCAAATAAAAGTAAAAAGAAATATGCTAATACCTAAAAGGCATCAATATTTTGTATAGGTAGGTACTTCAAGTAATTGTGCAGTATTAGCTAAGTATCTAGGTATATTTTAATGAGCTTGCTTTTTATATAGTAGGTATTACTGCAACTATAGATATGATTAATTCAAGTAGATTGCATTCAATGAATGACGAAGTGAGTAAACTAAAAGTCCATTCTAGAATAATGTTTTCTGAGACTTGGCCGGAAATATGTTATGCACGGAAAGTATATTCAATAGACTAGACTTTCTTAATTCTAGATATTAGTCTATATGCAACTAAAACCCTATAGACGAAGCTAGTGCTCACAAAATCATTATGTATCACGTAATTATGGTTCATATTCACAGGATAGAGAAGTGTAATTCCGTGGCCCACCTCTTCCATATTTTCGAAGTTGAACTAGCCCTCATCTAGCTTTTATTTTCTTATAAAGTTATTAGATATACAATTTTTATTTCTTTACTATCATACGCGTAAATCAGCGTAATAAGGACTACTCAATATTCCTTATAGTCTTCAGATTAATTAATGTCAAATAAAAATTAGTCAGCAAGATAGGGCTTAAACAAATCCGCTGATTATTGAGAATCAGCTGATTTAACTTTGAATACATCACTGAAGTTCTTAGAATTGTAAATGTTCAAATTCCAGCCAGTATCGAGGTAGGGTCTTCAACGCCTGATTTTACTTTCCTCAGGAACAATACTGCTTCGCGACCGTCAATCAGCCTGTGGTCGTAGGACAAGGCCAGATACATCATCGGCCTTATTTCTACCTGGATCACAAGAAAATAAGGAGGTTAGGAACCTTGATTGTTATATGTTGCTTGTATTAAATATTCTTTAAATCGTTATTAGCGAATAGCTGTTCGCTTGTATCGAAGTTGCTCAGGAGTTGCTTGTAAGAGAAAGGAGAGGAGGCTTTTATATTTGTTCGTCGGCAGTAGCCACGCAACTGTGATCGAATTTTGGTACAAATCCTATAATATAGGAGTAGCAGACGAGCATGCAGTCCACCCGATGGTAAGTGGCTACTGCCGCCCATGGACATCTGTAATCAACCCCAGATAGGATTAGTTATTCCTGCCTGAGGTCGGCCACAGATGCGCCGCTACCCCAGAGAACTAAGCTGGAACGCCTTGGAAAAGTCTGTCTCCTTTACCACGCCCTTCAAACCGGAACACAGCAGCGCCTAACACTACTGTTATTAGGTAGAAATAGGTGTGGCGGTGGTGCCGCCGGAGTCGAACCACAAAGGGTTCTACCACCTTCATAAGTTCAGAAATTACAGTCATATTAATTTACCATAAGGCAAATTGCATTTTGTTTGCCCAGATCTTTTATAGAACTCTTTTATGATAAACAATCTGGCCAGTCATATATGAAGAGATAACATGTCTTTCCAGACTTGTACCAAAATTAGAAAAAAAAAACACGTCATGAAATAGAAAAATATTGCTATTATAATATCTAGATTCGCCTACATAGTAGTAGGCGAATCTAGATATTATTACATCACATCACTAAGCAAACATTACATCACTAAGCAAAAATGTCAGGTTACGTCACCTTTCCCGCGATGGCAACTGGTCGTTGGACGATCGCGTGCATGCCCAAAATGGACGACTGCGGTAGATTGATGATGGGCATCGACAGCAACGAGCCGAAAACACCGCCGTTGCTTATCGTGAAGGTTCCACCTTGCATGTCCGCTGGGGTTAGTTTGCCTGCAAAAGTGTAGGTATAGAGCATAGATTAGTAAAGATACTTCGCCGCCTTGTAATTGAATGAAGCCACAAACGGCTTATTAGTAAGTTCTTTTTTGAATTCTTGACAAATAAAAACATTTTTAGAGAAAATTTACGAATAAATAACTAATACTCCGTAATTTATATAAAAAGTAAATAATTATTTCAAATATTTTACGGACATTTTAGCACGGAGACGTGGCAAAACTTTTTTACGCAACTATATCAATTCTTAAACTGGGTACATTTTCTTGTTAGGAGTGAGTAGGTAATCTTTACTAATCTATGGTATAGAGTATAAAGGTTGTAAAAATAATTTAATGTAAAGAGTCATTGTGTATTTAGCACGATTTTTTAAATCGAGGGCCATATATTTTATATATATTTATCTATTTTATATAGGTACGGCGTAACTACCCGTATCCTACAGTACACTATATTTTACTGCGAAAACTACAGACCACAGATTGCGAAGGAAATTGTATTTTGCGTAGACACGCATGTATGAATGTCTGTTTATTCTTTTGCACGCGCTGCAGCCTAAACGGCTTGACAATTATTGAGGTGTTGTTGGATTCGCGTAAATCATTGAAGCGACGTAAGCTATATTTTGTAAGCCGTCAGGTTTTTTTTTAAATATTTTTCAATGTAAGCTGTTAATTTTTATACTAATTAGTGTTTAATTCGATGTATACAGATCACAGGCACGTGCAGAAGGAGACCTCAAAAGGATGGATGGATATATATACGGCAAAAAATAGTAATTGTTTTGTGTACCTTTTCTGGCCTTTTCAGCGAGTGCTCCCAATGCGAGTTCAATACGGGGATAGTCCATGGACTCGACATTGCGTATTATGGGGACGACCAGCCCCTTCGGTGTCGCCACTGCCACTGATATATCGACGTAATCCCTGAGGATTCATAATCAGAAGTTATCATTATGATTTCAAAACTATATTAAATACAATTCAATATATCAAAGATCAGAGTCATCTAAGTGCATGGCGTTGTTCATCACACGCATACTCTGACAGACAGCGGGCTACAGGTTCGAGGTTCCCATCGAGGAAAATGTCTAAATCATAAGTTATGATTACTGTTTTCGTTACGTTTTCATTTACCAGTGTTTGTGTGACAGGACTCACATGACATAGGGCATCCTAGTTGGATTGGCGGGTTTTGATGCCTATTTCTTGTGCACAATGGAACTAGGTAGGCGAAATAGAGAAAGCGCGGACAACGAAGAATTGGGTAGTTCTCTCTATGGAATAACGCCTGTGGTCTTGTAGATGCAGGTCGGCAGGTCCTCTGGTTTCTGTGTACTAATTGTAGGCGGGTATGCGGTTTGCGGTGCGCGATGAGAAAAGCGGAAAATGCAGGAAAATAGAGCCACGTGGTCGCGAAAAAGAGTACGCATTTGCGGCGCGATGCGTAAGGTTAGGTAGCTCAAGGCCCACTTGTCCGTCCTTGGGACTAGTGGCCAATGTGCATAAGGACGTCATCATAGACGTCACCGGAGAATGTGCATCTGGATTGGATGATTGAAGATGGGATTGTATGCACAAGCGAATAAGCGTTGCGGCGTAACCACCAGTGTCGGTCTAAAACTTGCATGTGAATGCAATAACCCGCGACATGAAAGCACCCTTACTGTACATTATATAATAGATATTAAAAAGTGTTTCACCTATAAATAATATCGTTGCCAATTATAACACCATTGATGACTGGCTGGTCCATTAACGCATTGGCTGCGGCTTTCAAGAATGGTGACATGAAGGACAGTTTCACTCCATACTTCTTCATGAACGCGTCGAGATTTGCTTTTCGAAACGCCATTAATTTGCTGTGAAAAAATATTAAAGTTTACTCGAGTAATTTAAGTGCCATACCGTACTCATCTATTTTATTAATTAAGTTTAGTAGTTTTACTTTTTTTTTTTTTTAAATTGTATTGTAATTATTTGTCATTAAATATAATACTATTTATGCGTAGTACCATAGTAGGTATAATTAAAGGAATATCCGTTCCCACGTCACGCCTTCATTTTTTGAATTAAATTAATATAGGTAACGGATGTATATTTCCTACCTATCATTATTGCCAATTGTTAACTTTACATTATAAACTTCGTAAGAACTCTCAGACGTTGATAATTTTATCTTTATAGTAAATATACTTAGAATTCTTCATTAGACATGATAAATATCTTTATAAGAACATACCTCATATCGCACTCATTGAATGTAGTCAACATAGCTGTCGTATTTTGTGCCTCCTTTAATCTTTCAGCGATGCGTCTGCGCATCTTGTTCATCGGTACAGGATGCTCCGTCCGTGTCCCTGATATCGTTTTTGTGGGATCAGCAATTCTTTGGGCAGCAAGCTGGGAATAATGGGAAAATATAGGTATTTATTAGATAGAAAAAAATAATTCTTAGTCTTTTTAATGTTACCGTAATATGCAATATGACCTACTCTTTTCTTACTGCAAAAGTATCAACAATAGCTCTTATATTTAACTACTTATCTATGTATTTAACGGAAAATGTGGGAAAATGTGAGAGTTTATTTTTAATTGGACATACTAATTACTAATTTTTTTTTAGATCAGAAGAAGATTTGCGATTTTCTTTAATTACTTAGGTAGGTACTTACGTTAAAAATTGGATAAAAGAAAACGTGGATCTAACACGTTGCTAGTACAAAACTAACTACCGATCTATTTTAGATGCACTTGCTTTTCAGAAAAAAAGTTAGCTTTAAGTAGGTACTACTACTACTGACTAATAAACCTTGTTTTTATGGTAATTGAATTTGTCAATAAGTAGGTAGGTTCGCTTTTTATATTATGAAAGTTCAACTTTACAAATGTGTGGATTCACTAATCATAGTTGATAAAACTCCAAGCTTCTTACCGTGGGTCCGGCTGCCTTCTTAGCGACAGCAGGTTTAGCGGCGGCTGGTTTAGCGGCAGCTGGTGCTGGTGCTGGCGCGGCTGGTGCGGGGATTAAAACTAATCATAAAGTTAACTCTTGCTAAAACTTCAAGCTCCTTACAGTGGTTCCGGCTGCTTTCTTAGCTACAGCAGGTTTAGAGGCGGCTGGGTTAGCGGCAACCTTAGCGGCAGTCGGTGCTGGTGCCGGCGTGGCTGGTGCGGGGATTAAAAATATTCATCAAGTTAATTCTTTCTAAAAATTCAAGCTCCTCACAGTGGGTACAGCTGCTTTCTTAGCAACAGCAGGTTTAGCGGCGGCTGGTTTAGCGGCGGCCTTGGCGGCAGTCGGTGCTGGTGCCAGCGCGGCTGGTGCGGCGGCCGGCTTCGGTGCCGGTGCAGCCGCTGGCGCAGCAGCAGGCGCCGCGGCTGGTGCTGGCGCTACTCCTGTTATGTCCACCTGCAAGATGTTTTATTTTTTAGAAAGGTGGTAAATTCCATTGTGGTTCGACCAGTGCCAGATTAAGAATATGTGGTGTCCTAAGCTACTCATGCCAGTGATGTCCATACTCCATAAATAAACAGGTAGCGTTGTATAAAAAAAAAAAACAATTAGATGTATGGATTTAATACAGGCCTAATATGTGTGCAAGGAAATATTTTTTCGTGTTGTTTCTGGTGTCCCCAACACCCTCTATTATTTAATTTGCTAATGGGCTAATCCGGCGCTGGGCGTGACTCTTATGCCTTTTTTTTATTTTTGGCTCATGTAAGCGGTGTTAAGCGAAGCTCTGGTTTGAAGGGTGGTCAAGGGGATACAATTATTCGAGGCGTTACGAATAGATGTCCATGGGCGACAACTGCTACTATCATATATACATAAGAACCTCATGCAGGTTTGCTTTTGGACACCCAAATAAGCTAAAAAGCGGTATTATTCCTTACTTATAATAAAATTTTAAATGCACTCGTTATTCATGGTCTTTCAGTATCATTAATGTCACAGCTGGAGATATTAAATATTTAACGAGAGTAATATCATCTTATTTTTAAAACCCATTATTAGTCGTATTAGAATGTGAAAGTATATAACATTTGTTTATTACGTATAAATGTGTGAAAGTTACAGTTATATTGTTAGGAAAATAGAAAAAAGATG
This sequence comes from Epargyreus clarus clarus, assembly GCA_014595695.2. NCBI lineage: Eukaryota > Metazoa > Arthropoda > Insecta > Lepidoptera > Hesperiidae > Epargyreus > Epargyreus clarus. The sequence continues at coordinate 1,660,946 of JACTTY020000016.1, read as the reverse complement.
TTGCTGAGATTTGACCAAATCGCCGTTTATCACAACCATCTTGACCATCTTGCTGTTGCCCGGAGACATCGCCGGCAACACCGTGATGTCTATCTCTACCTCCAACATCGCATAAAATATCGCCAGTGCATTTCCTTCTTTCTTTATTACATGTATAATAGTTACATATTCGAGCATGGTTAAAGGTTACTTATCGAAAACAAAGGTTGCTGCGATTTGACCAAATCGCCATTTATCACAAGCATCTTGACTATTTTGCCGTTGCCCGGAGGCATTACCGGCAACATCATTTTGTTCTCCTCAGTCTCCAACACCAGTTAATCTATTGTCATTGCTTCTCCTTCTTTCTTTATCAAATATTTAAAAGTTGCTGCCTATACTAGGAAGAATTAGGTGACACTTACTGAAAATAATTGTTGCTTCGATTTAACCGTATCGCCGGCTTTCAGATGCAAGAAGAAGAATAAGAAGATTCGAGCAAAGTTAAGGGTTACCGACCGAAAACAGAGGTTGCTGCGATTTGACTGAATCGCCGTCTTTAACAAGCATCTTGACTATTTTGCCGTTGCCCGGAGACATCACCGGCAACGCCGTTTTGTCTGTCTCTATCTCCAACACCACTTCGTCTATTGCTACTGCATCTCCTTCTTTCTTAATCAATCTGATTAAGAGAAAGAGAAGTAAATAAATAAGGCCTTATTAAGAAAATTATACGTAGATATTATATAATAATTTTTTAGAATAAAAAGATATAAGCAAAAATGACTTTGATACTAGTTTGTTACAGCAGTACCTTATTTATGAGCGGAGATATCCGGGTTTGTACCCCGATTGGGCGATTTTCAAAATGATTTTATTTTTATTAAGTAGTTTGTATTCGTTTAATTATTACGTAAGCTGTGGTACACTCACAACTAAGCACTTCTTATCTATTTAGGTAGAGACGAGTCAGATGAAAATTTCGAAATTTATATGACATTAATAACTTAAGTTATAATTAAGAATCTCTAAAGATTAAACGTACCTAAAGAAAATCAATAAAGTCCAGGAAGGTTATCAAGTATCACATAATAAATTTAATAAATAACCATTATCTTACTTGACATCTCCACTGCTCACGGAGTCTGGAAATGTCGGAGCTTTCACTTCTTCCACTGCACGATATAACCAAGTGGTATGGATACAACGTTTCCATATATATTGAAATGCCGTGTCTGGAAGTCTTTTCTGGTACCTATAAATTGTTTTTTTTAGGATAACAATATTTACCTTATTCAATATTCAATTATATTCCATATTCAATAAGGTTATAGCAGCGCCAAATTTAAATCTTGTTGTGGGCCCTTAAGATAAACAGATGCGGTGTTTCCCTGCGGGCTAATTTAGAATCTTATTGTGCCTCAGGTACCAACTTGTAAATCACTGCTTTCATTCAAATAAAATCGGCTAGACACTAACTCAAACCTAGACATTACCTACCACCTTAGAGTAATTAATAATTATTCTGAGTCAACTTTCTAGGAACGAGTAGGTACCTACTTCAAAAATTTAAATTGTTTATGACCATTAAATATCCAAAATATAACGAAAAGCATTACTTACTTAAAACTGTCGAAACTTAGAACTCGTCTGTGAGACATAATATTAGTAGCCAAGTATTCAAGATTCCAATTGCTTTTTCCTTGTAAGATCTACAATGAAAGTTATATCTATTTAACGAGAAACAAATCAATAATTGTTCGTGTCAGTAGGTAGGTATATTAGCAAATAAATATAAATAACAAACTCGTAAGAAATAAGGTATAGGTACTTATTAATATATATTATAACTTACAATCCGTGTTATTCGACGTCTCAGCATATTTAAAGAATTATTAAAAACTAAAACAAACAATCAAGTCATGAATATAATTAAAATACCAGTATCGAAAATCAGTCAACATTTCAGCTAACATTTAAAGTCAGTTTTTTTTCTTTTATTACTTCTGTCATAGAAGATTTCAAAAAGTCTCATCCTTAAATATTTAATCAAAATAATAGTTCTTTCTACTCGCTACTAGATGGCATTGGATGGCACTATAATTTATTATGTACCAATCTTGTTTGTATTTTGTGTAGATGTCGCCACCATCGCGCTTGCGTATTCGTGCTATTACACATCAGGTGGCGCTGCAATGCGTTATGGAAAATGGAATCTAACTTCTTTTCAAACATATTATTAAAGATAATGTAAGTATGGTATAAATATATAACTGACTGTCGACTGTCCATTTAAATATGACGGCCATATTGGACGTCTCTGTTTACGCCGTTATCCAACGAAATATATTGAGCGCCGACTTCAGAACTAGGCATTAAACCAACATTTATTTCAATTATTTCTTACTTTGTAGTGACATAGAAGTCGGTTGTACTTTTTTTGTTATTAGTATTTTAAATTACTTATTTGTATTTCTTGTTGTATGTTGTTTGTTACTAGGTGTATAATGTTATTTTTTTTAATTTACCTTTGTTTCTGTAATTGAGGTAACAATACTTTTCAATATTGTTCCTGTAAATACAAATGTATTAAGTATTTGATGGTGCAAGTCTGGTAAATAAATAAATTAATATCGTAATGTCTTACAAGGTCTTACATATCTGTATATGTAGATGTAGTTGTAAGCAAGAGAGCTCTTTGAGTGGGACATTAGTGGTGTCCACTCAAGACGTCCGCTACGCACTCTCCTCGACTGTTGTAGGGTTGTCACTTTTGTGTCATTTTCATCAAAATAAACGATTAGAAATAAATGTGTTTATTATCTAATGTAGGAAATAAAAGACAGAAATAGGATAGGTATACAACTTATTTGGAGATTTTTTAATAAATTTAAATTAATAAAAATCCTTTGTTATAAGTACTATATTCATTTATTGCCAAAAATAACAAAAATGTGTTCTTATCTAGGACTGACAGTTGAAACCGGATTCATCTGAAACCTTGTAATAATCTGGAAGAAGATACAGAAAAAATTAAAAACAATGTACATAGTATATGTATAGGATTGGTTTATTATCAAATATAATACCTAGGTAGCTAGGTACATATGTTAAAAGAGATACCAAGAAATAAACCTTATGTTTAATAAATATTTTTAATGTAATTTTTTTTCCTGCTCTGTTTTATAAAACCTTAAATGAATTATACGTAAAGTGACTTTTCACCGCCAAATTTTCAAAACCACTGCTTCGAATCGCATAGAAAAGTACAAACAATACATTGCTTTAAGAATAAATTTTCCTTCAAAATTCTTAACATGAGTTTAAAAAAATAGAAAAAGAATCCTAAAACAATTTCATCACAAATTCCTTTAATTAGCGCAGATTCTAATTAAATGGCAACCCTACGACATTGGGGGAAGCTCCCCTACTAATTTGCTAAGATTCGTGGTACCCGCATCTTTGATTAGGAATCTATAGTCCCAAAGGGCACCGTACCTAAACTATCGACTGCTCATTTATCTGCTTGAACTATTTCCTAATGAATATTTCTATTAAAACCGTAGTTATGTTTCAGACGAACCCTACAAGATTGGAATGTCGTCTGTTTATAACAAACTAGCTGACCCGGCAAACTTTGTACCGCCTTAAAATCTATTTATCAAATATATTTCATATAAAATATAGCCTATGTTACTCGTGGATAATGTAGCTTTAGAATGGTGAAAGAATTTTTAAAATCGGTCCAGTAGTTTTTGAGACTATTCATTACAATCAAACAAACAAACAAAGTTTTCCTCTTTATAATATTAGTATAGATATAATATTTGGGGCTTTTTTATTTTTAATTGTGGTTAATTGAAGTAGTAAGAAGCCATGTAGTTAACGTTGTTTCAACAGTCGAACCCTACTAGATTGGAATGTATGATGACTGCTTATTAGAGGAATAATATTTGCGACTATTTATTTGTTTATTTAGTTAAAGTGGTAAGGCCATATTTAACCTGAAGTGGCCACTGCTTTCTTTGACCAATTTTATATAAGTAGAGAGAAGAAGCAGCCTGCGATAACAGAGGTGTTGCTAGTTATGAACACTAACATGGAACGCTTTGTAGTGATGTCGCAGGCAGGTTCGAGTAAAAGGCGTCTAGATTGAATGAAGGCTTTATTGTAACTAATTTAATAATACTTAATAAACTTTCTTTTACTCGAACCTGCCTGCGACATCACTACAGCTTTAGTACTCGTACCTACAGTGATTCTGCCTTACCAGTGAACTTTCCATTCAGAAACTAACACCGTTACAAGGCATAAAGAAACAGCATGCTATAAGACAGGATAAATATTGTACTAAACAATGTATACAAATAACTTTGATGTTAATAACATAGTCTGGCTTTTCAAGCTAAATCTTGACGGAACTTACAGATATAATTATATGCAATTCAATGTGACATGACGTAAGGATAACCTTTTATCTATAAAAATATATAAATACACGACGAAGAAACAACGCCTTTCCTTCGGGAAGAGGGTTAAAAAAAATAAACTGCGATGGTGAAATTCTATTTTTGTTTGTTTTTTGTATACATCCCACACGAGAACTCCTTGTCTTTGATGTTATATTGTTATCATCATGTCGTCTAAATTATCAACGTTAATATCTTTTCACTCGGGAATCGAACCGGGAACTCCTTGCGCGTCTAACTATGTATAACACGGTTATTAAGCACCACGCCGGACATCTACTAAAAATACTAATAATTTATAAAACGTAGTGATTACATTCTCTTTGACAATTTATTTGTCCCTACCATAGATTAGTAAAGATTACTCACTCCTAACAAGAAAATGTACCCAGTTTTGAGAATTGAAATAGTTGCGTAAAAAGTTTTGCCACGTCTCCGTGCTAAAATGTCCCTAAAATATTTGCAATTATTATTATAAATTATTTAATTATCATGTAAATTACGCAGTATTAGTTATTTATTCGTAAATTTTCTCTAAAAATGTTAATAAATTAGTCAATAATTCAAAAAAAGAACTTACTTAACATTTGCGGCTTCATTCACTTTCAAGGCGGCGAAGTATCTTTACTAATCTATGGTCCCTACATATTATGTATTTGATGTACTAAAATTGGGCAGTAGAAGTATTGCGTTTCACCTATACATAAATTGTTTGTTTAGAAGTTAGCTGGGGTGCGTTGTGGCTGGGTTGCCGGCCTGCGAAGTCTTAAAGTTATTAATACTTCGATGTATTGTTTAGGGGCTACTGGACACCGGCTCGGCACGAAAATGGCGTTAGTGAAAATTTTGAATACGTCCGTGCATATTTAACATGTATAAAACGTGTTTAAAATACATGAAATTTTGGATTTACAAATGTGATAACTTCTCAGTTATGAGAATTACCTATTGGTTATTTATTGATAGTGTTGGCAGTAGAAGCAGTGTCGGCTCTTTGTAGTTCAACTACAAGTGCACCATAGAGCTTTTGTATTTATTTTTTAAAGACTGATGTAGTTCTTAGGCCTTTTTAAAATATGTGGCGCGCGGTATTCCAGCGCGCACCTCAAAGATGAGCGGTTGGAGTAAGCTCCAACTCCATTCCAAACGGAGAAGGGCCCTGCTGTGGGCAAACGCCATCGGGACCGCGGACGAATGTCATTAGCGTACCCGCAGACCCGGCAAAAGGCGTCCAGAGGAACACAGTGGGGTTATAGTCTGGCTGTCTGGTAGAGAGGAACTTATGATGGGTTTCCCCCAGAAAAAAAGGCATTTTCAAAACATACCAGTGAACCGGGCTGCTAAGACCTTGTATAGTTGCACTTTTTGTTTTTCGTTCCGATGGCAATTATCGCTTATGCACACCTGTTACCAAGGAAGGAATGAGATTCTGCGGTCAGCTGCAGATGCATTGCTGTATGTGAGGACTAAGAACTTGGAACGCCTCGTGAAGTATTTCTGCCTTACTCTTCAAACTAGAACTAACAGCGCTTAACAAATATTACAAGGCTAAAAACGGTGGTGACTGGAATAGAACCCAAAAGTAGATTTCCTATGTACATTTACTAAGAAGTAATTTCGAACGTCGATATCCATTTAAGCAATATGTAGGTACATAAATAGAGTATATATTTAGTAGCTTATGCTAGGCAAGGCTGTGGAGCAAGTTGTGCCGTCTCAGGTAATAAGTAAGCAACTGTTTCAGCTTAAACGCTCAACTTGCCGCAACCGCTATTATCCGACTAGTGATGTGCAAGGGCGAATTTTCGGAAAGATAAGATAACGTATAGATAAATAATAAGAAACTTGTATTCTATAATATTGGTGTCTTCATTAAAAATACTCTTAGCTATTTATTAAGAGTCTAAAGTACTAAAGAAACTTTCACAAAATAATGAATTTGTATACAGTTACCGTTCAGGATTATAAATTTAACTATTCGTATAGAGATATATGAGTAGAGAGGAGAAACTCGTTTTCACAAACATTTTTTTATTTACCTCATTTTTAATTCCGTCGGTATCCATACCCTAACAACGATACGCAGATTTCATTCTAGAAACCTACGTGCATTGGTTTCCCCCCGGTTGAATCATACTGGCTCTATCTTTCAAAACATAATTCATTTTCAAAGTACTAGCTGTCCCGGCAAACGTTGTACCGCCTCAAAATCAATTTATCAAATATATTTCATATAAAATATAGCCTATGTTACTCGTGGATAATGTAGCTTTCGAATGGTGAAAGAATTTATAAAAGCGGTCCAGTAGTTTTTGAGCATATTCATTACAATCAAACACACAAACAAAGTTTTCCTCTGTATAATGTTAGGATTATAAGCTCATTATTCCTGAAATACTATTTAATATAATAAAAGATTCAATTACAACTCCATTATTTATTTTCTCTGACAATCCATTCCATGACATCTTATTCTCTCAAAAACATAATATCCTTCTTTATTTTTAAACAGTTTCCCGCTACATTGTTGCTCACCAGAAATTAAATAGACTCCTATTAACATAAATTAACTAAAAAGTATTGTTATGAAAATATACCCTTACAGTATAGATATAATGATTTTATCGATAATTTACGTAGAACCGTCCCAGCACTAAGCGGTCCGAAGCGTCGTATAACGTCCAAAATTTTCTTCGCTCGTAAGTCCGGTCTTCAAAGTTGGCAACTTGTCGATTTATTGAATAAATAGTTGGCAGTATTTGCGGAGATTTATAGTTTGTCTTGGATACAATGCGATAAGCAATTGTCTGGATCTGGTCAACGTGGCGCCGTTTGTCCAAATCGAGGCAAATTGTTCGAAACTTGAGGTATTTGCTTTGATTATTCCTTCGGTTTGTTGGTTAAGTTGAAGTTTGAGGAGTTTGGTTTAGGTGAGGTTACATATTGTTTATTTCGATTAAGCATAACGTTATTATATTCGAAATGCTTATACACTAATACTTTGAGTATCATGTAGAATTTACTGCTTTAACGTTTAGTAAAAGAATCTTTAATTTATCTTGAACTTATTAAATGATTGGTTGAATTCTGCATAAAAGGTTCCTTTAAAACAAATTGCTTAGTAGAGGAAAGTAACCAAATATGGGCTACCATTTTGATTTTGCTTAAAAAATAAAAAACTATTAAAAGATTAACCATTTATTGTTGTCAAAATAATCACACATACATTTCTAAAGAGCTAAGTAACAATCATATGTTCCTAATATTATAATTTATAATTATATTGAGCATTAGAACCAAATATCAAAATAGATGCTAAATATGGAGCAGGTACTCAAATATGGGCTACTAATAAAAACTTATAATATCTTCTGTGAAAATAACAATTATAAATATTTATCTTATAAGAGATCAAATAACTTTGGTGGATGGAATAAATCACATAATTTACTTTCAAATACCACTTAATTTACTTACAAAAATCACATATCCAAGTGTCAAATTCTGGCCCAGCACAGTCATTATGTGCCCAGAGCTGACACATTAAACATCTAATCCATAGTTCTCCGTCTGCATTTTCGGAAAAAAGTTCCTGACAAAACATACACGCTGCATCGGCAGTGTCAGGAGCCGCTCTTCCTATAGGGGCATCTGGTTCACTATCTGAATCAAATTGGATATATTCTTCACTTTCACTTTCATCCCTGGTCTTGGCTTTCTTATTTCCAGAACTTTTTTTCTTTTGCTTGGGTTTCTTATCTTTTGTTTTATTTTCTTTTTCAATCTTCTTCTTATTTGTTTCAATGAGGTCATTTTTATATGGAGATAAAGTTATGACCGAGGCCACAGCAGCTTTTCTACCTCTATTGGATGTAGTTCTGATTTTGTTTGGTACGGGGCTTAAAAAATAAGAAGATACCTATAGAACGACATAACCAAGCACCTAAAATACTTTACAGATATGGGTAATACCTAAATATGGGCTAGCCCATATTTAAGACCATAGTAATAGCCCATATTCGAAATTCTTAACTAAAATAAATCTGATCGTGTACTTAACATTTCATGGGAAGCAAGCAATAAATCGACCGAAAATCATAAAATACACCTTACATTCTTCAATAAAACACATAGTTACAGTATTTAGACCTAAGATTGTTTAATTAAACAGCACATTGATACGTACCTCAGAAAAGTTTTCGACAGCACCAACACAAGTATGGCCGACGCTGGCGACAGTTCGCGCGCGATTGACGAGAGTGAGTAAGTGCGATGTTAGAGCGAGTGAATGCGATGTACGATCGTCGTTTGTTGCCTCTTTCGACTGTGAGTTTTTGAGAATTGTCGCTAGCCCATATTAAAACACTAGCCCACATTTAGTTACTTTCCTCTATTAGGCACATAATATATACAGATTTACACACGCTGATTTGCTTTAACAATCACAATATTTATACAAAACAGAGACAAATCGATTAGTAGATTCTTTAATTATAGATTTAGTATACGTCGGTATTTTTAGTACACATTAGCTAATTTAGTCTCTCTAGTAGGTATATAGCGCGGGTTTTATTTATAATATAGGAGTAGCAGACGAGCATGCAGCCCACTTGATGGTAAGTGGCTACTGCCGCCCATGGACATCTTAATCAACCCCAGATAGGATTAGATATTCCTACCTGAGTTCGGCCACAGATGCGCCGCTATCCCTGAGGACTAAGCTGGGACGCCTCGGAAATGTATGTTTCCCTTACCACACCCTTCAAACCGGAACACAGCAGCGCCTAACACTGCTGTTATTAGTTAGAAATAGGTGTGGCGATGGTGCCGCCGGAGTCGAACCACAAAGGGTTCTACCACCTTCAGAAATGATGCGGGGTGCTAAAATGTTTACCTATCAGGAACCTATAACTTCGACTAAGTTTCAGTAATAAATTACTTACAAAATCAAGTGCTTTTTAACAATAACAAAACACTCTATTATATCACAGTATTATCCACGGCTATAAAATAAATATCAAGAAATGTTTTACTTTCGTAATAAATGTGGTAACTTCTTTCTTCTAATGTTACCGTACATTTTAACATACATTAGGGACATTTTACGACATGATTATTCACCCTTTGCAACTAACTCCGGGCGAAAGAAAGAATTGTTGCGATTTCAATAATAACGCATTAAAAAAAGCAACTACCGCGAATCGCCGAATTCGCGAGTAGGTAGGGGAAGGGCGCTCCCGAATTACTCAATGAAACGAAAGCTGAGCGGGCTAACACTAAACAACCCCAATCTCCCCTCGATAGAAAATAAAATGGCGTCGACGTCGAAGGAAAAGATAAAGACAAGACTTTATCTTTTCCTTATGTAAATGATGGTGGAATATCGGAATTTAATGAGGTTAAGAACTTTCCCGACGTGGCGCCGTGCCGCGGGCGGTGGGGACGAAACTTTAGAGAAATACATTTTTATACAGCCACCAGTTTTAGAGATTTCGGATAAGAATTCCATTTTATGATTTTAACTAAATGAGTTTGGGTAAGAAAAACTTTTCAATATTTTTAACGAATTAAAAAAAAATGCAAATTTATTAATAATAATATGTATAGTGCCACCAACTTTTCTGTTCAGTAGACAAATCTGGAACTAAAACAAAGCCGACCGCCATTTTGAAATGTCATTCCGCTGTCAATTCTTTGAAGTGTGAGTGCTCTTTGTTTTTCGATTCGAATATAATTGTAATAAGTGATTAAAAATGCCTAAGCCTCTCAAAAGTGATGCACGGGTCATTATTTTAAAGGTTTTAGATTTCATGAGGGAAGAAAAACGCCTGCTAGCTCCGAAAATACCGTTTGAGAAAGTGACAGAACGCGTCGCAGCTGCGACAGGTTAGTGTTGCTATGAAGTGTTGATAGTTAATTAATAGAAAGTCCCGCGTAAATATTTCAGTTATTTTATTTTACTTAGTTAAAGTGTCACTGAGTATTTTTGGTAGTAAATGTTTTTTATACTTCATGTATTTATATTTTTGCTACAGGAGTAAGCGAACGATTTGTTTACAAGCTCATGAATGAAAAGAAAAAGCTGAAGAAAGTAATGTCAAACTATCTACTCCCGGTAAGAATAGAGAAAGAAAAACAGGAAAATTGGACATTGATGATTTTGACATTGGCGTCATACGGAGAAAAATTCATGAATTTTATTCATTTAGGAAAGAAATTCCGACTATACCAAAATTATTAAACATACTTAGAGAAGAAATTGATTTCTCTGCAAAACGTGAAACACTTAGAAAACTGCTGCATAAAATAGGATTTCGTTTTAAAAAAACTAAAACAAATAGAAAAGTGCTATGTGAGCGTAATGACATAACTGCGTGGAGGGCTGCATACTTACAAAAAATTCGTGAGAATGAGTCTGGAGAAAAAAAACCCGTCGTTTATTTAGATGAGACCTATATACACTCATCTCACTCAACTGACAAATGTTGGCAAGGCCCAGATGTTGAAGGTGATTTGGAGCCAGTATCAAAAGGGAATAGGTGGATTATAGTTCATGCAGGAGGCGAAGAAGGTTTTTTAGAGAATGCTCTTCTTGTGTTTAAATCAAACACTAAGAGCGGTGACTACCATGATGAAATGAATAATGATAATTTTAAAAGATGGACTATTAAGAAATTGCTGCCGAACCTGCATAAGCATACTCTTATAGTGATGGACAATGCCCCCTATCACAGCATTTGTGTTAATAAATGTCCCAATTCAAACCACACTAAGGCTGTCATGCAATTGTGGCTGAGGGAGAGAAATATAGAATTTTCTGAGCAAATGACGAAACCTCAACTGCAAGAATTAATAAAGCGTAATAAACCAGCTCCTGAATATGAAATAGATAATCTATTAAAAGTCATGGCCATTCTGTTCTCAGGTTACCGCCATACCACTGTGATTTGAACCCAATCGAGATGGTTTTGGAGTTCAATGAAGAGAAATGTCGCTGAGCGAAATGTTGGTAAATCTAGTGCTGAAATGCCCCAGTTAATTCAGAATGCATTCGATAAAATAACAAAAGAAGAGTGGAAAAACCATTGTCACCACGTAAAAAGAATTGAAGAAAAATACAGGAACAATGATGGATATTTAGAAGAACCATTCATTATTAAGTTGCATAGTGATAGCGAAAGCGATTCAAGTGACTCTGATGACGAATTATGTAAATCACTTGGCACAGGCACCTCAGGCGCATCGTCATTATTTCGCTCAGGGATGTCTGGTGTGGAGCCCCTCGAAGTTAGAGATCATGACCATAATTATTTTTATAAAATATAAATTTTATTTTTATAAAATATAAATAATTATAGTTAATAATTCTGGACTTTTTATTTTTCCTGTCCTAGAATATCATTTAAGAATTAAAATTTGGCATTATTAACCTAATTCTTTTTTTTAGGATGTTTACGAAGGTTATTTATCTTTTTAAATATTTTTTACATATTTTATCTAGTAAAAATCATAGGTCTCAAAGTTGTTGAGCTCCCTCTTCAGTAGGCAAATATAATTATATGGTAACATTGGACGCTGCACTAGCGACCCTGTCAACTGAACAGATAAGTTGGTGGCACTATAGTACTCGTATGACTAATGTCATATCATTTATAATAGAGCCATATTAATATCTTATCTAAAATCTCTAAATCATAATACAATTTTTGAACTTTTGAACAATATTATTGATTATTTTTTTCTTATTTCGTGGGTAATCTTCGAAAATTGGGAAACAAAATGTTCATACACGGAAAACCATTTGTTTGTACAGTAAGTTCGTTTAGAAATTTATTATTTCTTGCTACAACGGCAGAGAAAAAATCGCGAGGACACTACACACCTGAGAGTTCTAAAAAAAGTTATAAAATTGTGTGAAATCTAGGTAAATATCACTAGGAGACCTGTGCCCAGTGGGACCGTAATTAGTTAACGACTAAGAAGACTACCTTGGAAGTTACCACTATTGTTACAATAATTTATCCAATTTAATAACAAGGAAGTTCTTACTATTCCAACTCAAGTGTACGGAAACGGATCCAGCGCCATTGTGACGGCGGAAGTAGCGAAGACTTCCGCCGCGCAATAAATTCGCAATTTTGGCAACCGGAGCATCAAACATCGGAGCCTGCACACAGTCTTAAGCTTTTGTTGTGTTGATAGTTAAAGTACGAAATAGGGGAATGGAAAATGAAGACGGTAAGAGAAACACTACTGAATACATTTCTTTAATTATTGGGAAAGTGCGAGCTAAATTCGCACACGGAGAGTTCCGTATTACCAAGTTTTCATTTATTTTTAAGTTTGTTATCGTAGCAGCTAGAGAAGTAAATGCATAAGCGAATTTTTATAAGGCCAACTTTTTAAGTTTCTTTATTTTTATTATTACTGTTCAAGAGATAGAGATCTGAGACAGACGGATAGAGAGCGAAGATTTAATAATATGATTTCGTTTTTACTCTTTGAGTACGAGACCCTAAAACATATTAGTTTCTATTAAGTAAATAGGTAATTAACTCCAAATATAATAAAAAAATTTGTTGGCCAAAGTTGTAATTTTTTGACTACTAGTTATCATAAAATAGATACATACCGACGATACTACAGACGTTTAAATATATTTAACGTATGCAACCCTTCATAGCGTCGTAATGTTAATTTATCTACCGTTCAAAGCATTGAATAGATGTAATCCTCCGACGACGAATGTTCCGTGTAAGACAAATTGGTTCTTGTCCTTTTCGAAGACAGTTAAGACCCTTACCATGAGTTTTTACGTTTTGACAAATATGACTGTTTTGGTATTTGTTTACGTATTTGCCCATACAATTTGAAATCAGCGCCCCTAGCGGATTGTATCAGAATTAGAGTGTCAGTAACGTAACATTAAATGTCTAAATTGACAAAATGGCGCTTTATGTTTTGTCTCTCTTTTTTGCAAACATGTGAGACAGACAAAAAGACTTGAGCACTTACTTATTGTTACGTTTACTCAGTCTACTGAAGAAAATGGAACGGAATAAGGGATTGAGTAAATGTATTTTAAGATTGTGGGATGTTTTGAAAACTCATAGTAAGGGTACTGTATAGTAGAATCGTCTCGATACTTACGACACCTTCGTCTGATTGATCTCTCAGAGGAGACATATGCCCAACAGTGGGACAGTAATCAACCCCATTACTACATACCGCATGGCTAGGTACATAACAAACGCGCTAATGGACAAATTGTTATATTATAAGGTACCGTTATACAGTACAGAACCCTTAAGTTTAAAAATATAATAACCTATATACCGACCCACTTCCTAATACAATATGTCGGGTGGAAAAATTGTAATTATAATTTACAGTTACGCAAACATGAACGCAAGATTTAACCCACATTGAACCCCCGGGGTTGCCGTGTTTGCGACGGTGGGATGACTGCTTGTCTGCTATTGAGTCGGCGACCTGCTGAGACCACTTACTTGGACTAAACGGTGGTCCAAGTTATAAGAGACTGATAACGTTAATTTATATGTACTACAGATCATTTTAAAAGTTGCTTGGCACATCTTTCATTATAGCGTATGCCTATATATTTATAATAGCTGACCCGGCAAACTTTGTACCGCCTCAAAATCAATTTATCGAATATATTTCATATAAAATATAGCCTTTGGTACTCGTAGATAATGTAGCTTTCGAATGGTGAAAGAATTTTTAAAATCGGTCCAGTAGTTTTTGAGCCTATTCATTACAACCAAACAGACAAACAAAGTTTTCCTCTTTATAATATTAGTGTAGACAACGTAGCAGACGAGCATACATGGTAAGTCGCTACTGCCGTCCATGGACATCCGTAATTAACCTAAGATAAGATCAGAATCCTACCTGAGATCGGCCACAGTTGCACCGCTACCCCTGAAGACTAAGCTGGTATGCCTCTGAAAAAGTCTTACCGCATCAAACCAGAACACTGGAGCACTTAACACTGCTATTATTAGGCTGTAAAAGGTGTGACCGTGTGGCCGCCAGTGTCGAACCACAGAGGGTTCTACCACCTTTGATACCGGCCTATGCTTGTGTATGTATACACGAGCTTTTGTCCGCGGCCTCGCTCGTGTATCGAAGTAATATTTTCATCCCCTATTTTATTCCCTTGGGGGTAGAATTGATCAAAATCCTTTCTTAGCGGATGCCTACGTCATAACATCTACCTGCATGCCAAATTTCAGCCCGATCCGTCCAGTGGTTTGGGCTGTGCGTTGATAGATCACTACGTCAGTCAGTTACCTTTGAGTTATATATATTTAGATTACATCAGGAAAAGTTATCACTCACTTATGCCAAAGCGTGTGTCGCTTATAACTTGCGCCTACGTATTTCCCTATCGCATTTTATTGGACCCATTCGCAGAATCTGGACGACAGTTGTGGGCGGGCCAACGTGATTATTTACGTAACAGTGGATATTCTGTTTATTACCCAGCATACCAGAAATATAATGTAGAAGATTCTTGTAACTGATTTTAAATGTAAAATAAACATCAAAATATAATTTCGTATATTTTTTACGTAATAAATTACTGTTACGCCACTTCCTAACTTAATAAAAATAAATATATAATATGAATAATAATATAATAAGATAAAATAAATTACTAATTAAATAAATATATAATCAGCTTATAGAAAAATATTGGAAGAAACTAAATACACAATTTTCTATTTAGAACATTGTTTACTATTTAATGAATCATTTTGATAACTCAAATTATTTAAGTTGAATTACTTTATTGAATTCTTTAAATGCGTAATTCCTTTTTTCTAGAAGTTTTACATGTTTTGCAATACCTAATATATAGAGTTCTACAACTGTTTAATTGCAGAACTCTATATAAAACACTTAGGTATTTTTGCAGTTTAGCAACCTTAGGTCATCTAAATCCTTGTTTAACCCAGTAAATTCAGAAAAATAATTCAACTTATTTTTTTACATTTATGATTTGCCCCAAAGATATTGGTTAGCATAAGTCAACAGTTCACATTCATGACATAATTTTCAGTAGGTACGCATTAAAACTTTTTCAATCAATCGATATATCTTTATTAAATTGAAATCAATTAAATCAAATCATGTAACCGAATTTCCGTCGAATTCGTCGTAAATGTGATTAGAGCCGGATTGCAATCAGACGAAGGTGTCGTATGTATCAGTTCCGGTGACGCTACGCCCCCCGGCCGCGGGGCCTCGCCCCAAGATATTGCCAGTCTTGTATATAAAAATAAATTGTATGATCTGTCTATAATTGCGAAGTCATTAAAATATTTCCAATCTCATATAAGTATGTGATATGTCGGCGAATTCGATTCCCATCAGGTTTAAAACACCGGCCACTGCATTGGCCAAGTAGAGATTGGTAGACTTCACGAACCCTTGACAACTTTTTTAAGGACTCGTTCGTGTAGTTTTCAGCGTGTTGCTGCATGTCTTGGACCTAAACCCTTATCTACTTACCTATAATAATAATAAAATTGCTTATTGTATAGATAATTTTCGAGGCATTACACCTTAGTCCTCAGGGGTGGCGGCGTATCTGTAGTCGACGTCAGGTAGGAATCTAATCTTATCTGGGTTGATTACAAATATCCATGGGCGTTAGTAGCCACATACTCGTACCATCGGGTGGACTACTGGTCTGTTATTCCTAAACTAAAAAAATACATTCACTTATCCTATAACGACAAGTTATGTACACAACTAAAGAACATTCTATAATAATAAGAACATATACCGATATACATATAGGATATGTGCACAGTACATTCATAGTTCCGCATGAGCAGGAATTACTTTGATTTATTCCCGAGATATTAGCGGTTCTCCCCCAAATTCTGCGGCCGTTTATCAAATTCAAATATTGGAATCGATCACTAATCCACCCTTTCTTATTATGCTACAGTTATGTGTTTCTATTTTGCGGGAGGGAAACATTCTTAGCAATAATTTTAGACGCTAGGGTAGGTATGTTGGTTTTAGTTAGGCTGGCTGTCCATTGGTAACACTGAGCGATAGTTGCTAGAATCGTCTTGTCGCATAAACGCCGTTATTAATAATAATCAATTCCTATATCTAATTTTTTGCTTAAGAAATTTCGACAGCTTACAATTTCTTTATACCAGAAATACTTTAAAGGGGTAAAACCCTCTGTATACCGACATAGCTATCAAAATAAGCAAGCTGAAGTGGCAATGGGCCGGCCACATAGTTCGTAGGACCGATAACCGGTGGGGTAGGAAGGTCCTCGAATGGAGACCACGTCTCGGCAAATGGAGTACAGGACGCCCCCGACCAGGTGGACTGACGACCTGAAGCGGCGGCGGGTAACCGCTGGATGCAGACGGCCCAAGACCGGTCAGAGTGGCGCAGACTAGGGGAGGCCTATGTCCAGCAATGGACTAGTAAAGGCTGATGGATGAATGGATGGAAAACCCTCTGTGGTTCGACTTCGGCGGCACACCTATTTCTGCCTTATCTTAATGATAGCAGTATTAAGCGCTGCTGTGTTCCGATTTGAAGCGGGTGTTATGAGTGTGATATCTAATTAGTTGTTTGAGCAACTGACGAGAGATACATGTTTGGTTTTATTCGAAAAAACAGACAGGGCTACACGGTGATTTCTTTTTACTAAGTCATTTAAGGATCCTATATAAAAATGGGAAAATGTAATGTATCTTAGCGGAAGCTTGTAAAATGTAAAAATAACAGTCCCGCCGCTATCCTGTCCAGATCATTACGACCAGGATCAAAAATTCATAAACCCCCTCACTCATTCATCTTACAAGACGTACATCAAACGAATCGCGAAGGGTTACTTTCCCTTCCGGAAGGGTAAAGAAAAAAATCACGGAGCAAAGACGCAATTATTTCTCGACCACCTTTGAGTTGCGTTTTTGGGTTTCAAAGTTATTTCTGTCTGTAGATTTAAAGTCGAGAATTGCGCGCAAAAGTTACATTTGCGCGAAATTTTAAGTTTGTCAGCAACTTCGCTAAAAGCATGGGCCGTATCAAAGAAATGCGTCTAATGAATCTATTGATAGCTGCGTTTATGCGTATGTCGGTGTATTTTTTTAAGCGGATCGGCGTCGTGTGCGTGAGGGGAGACGTTAAGAGACGCTTTCTTCGGCCCCCTGCTTCTTATAGAGCGGCCTGTGCGCTTTGGTGCTTTCAGTTGAGAAGTGGGGAAGGTCGCATCTTTGAATAATGAATAAATTTACATTTACCTGTTGTAAATTAATATTTATGTTTAGCCCATATTAGTATTTCCCTTGTTTTTAGATGCCATGGACATTTAAATACAGATGCAAAATATAGGTCCCAGACCTGGCTGGGGATTTATTTATTTATAATGTTTAATAAATACAAAAATAAATATTAATGGTTCACGCCTTATGTTATTTTGGTTAAAAGTTTTATACGTATATGGTTAAAGATCAAAGTAGAGTTCAAACTGATGGTTAATAAGTAAGTTATTAATAATATTAAACCAAGTTCCTTCGTTGTGGCAGCCCCATATGACGTAAATATATAAAATCTCTCCAAGTCCAATTCTAGTTATTTTTTATAAGTTTCGTTTATTTTTGGAATGATCCACTTTCAGCTCTCTCCATCTCACCAGTAATTTGAACTAAACACCCCCAGATAATAGGCTAAGTTTTCTAACAACGTAGCTCTATTACTACAATATCGCTAAAATAATTCAATTTAAATAAGATTAGAGTCATGCCTTAAGGTGGTCACAGACACATAGCCGACTCTACATAAAGTGCCGTAATTATATATCTATGAGAATCAGCGACATAATATTTAATAGGTATCTATGTTAGGGAGTAACCGCAAAATATTTATTAGACTGCACGCTTACTTCAGGCTTTTAGTATAAAAAAATACCAATTAAACACTTCAAGGTCTCAGGCTTAAGACTATTCGCTCCACCAACAAATCACCCCCTATTTCGCCGAGCTCCGCCGATCGTCTCAAAGTTGCACGCACACAAACACACAGCACTATTCGCGACACACGCCGACGCACACCGACATACCCGAGGGGCGCGTGGCCCTTGCAAACTCCTCCTTTATATTTTTCTTTGTTATGTAAAAAAAATAATAATGGCAGAAAGGGGATCTCAAAATCGATACTCCAATTGCTGTACGGCCGTTATCGGGCCCATTTGGAAGGTCGCTTTTTTGGTACTCAATGTTTTGATACATACATTTTTTTGGTGTACCTTATTCACATTTACTTGAAGGTACCTAATATTAGGAGTATAGAGTTTATTTATCTAAACTTAGATTGTAAATTTTATAGACCAAAATACGTTGTTATTACTATAGGCTAAGTTGGGAGATATCGGAATTAACTGAAATAGCAATAAGAATAGAACTACTAAAAATTAAAAAGAAGGAATGGAAAATTCAAGAAAGAAACAGGTTTAATGGTGTAATATTATTTTCACTGCCTTTAATTCAACTCTACCAAAACTAATAATTATAACAACCTTTGAAAAAATACTTTAAACATCTATCAACAGGTAAATCGTTAGTAAACATTATATCGAAATAAATAAATGATAATTAGAAAATAAATTGATATTTTTTGAAACTTTACGCAAGTGTATTTCTTATGAATAAGACTGTAAATCGGTAACTGTAACTGAATTTTGTAAAAAATAATAGCGAAGTTTCTTACAAAATCATTTAACTATAGTTCTTAGTGATATACCAGGCTATATATATATGTCTATAGTGATAGAAGTGATAGCCTAGTGGTTAAGAAACTCGGCCTCTCGATCCAGGGGTCCGAGGTTCAAATCCCAGGCTCTGATTTTTCGAAGTTATGTGCGTATTAGAAATTAATTATCACTTGCTAAACGGTGAAGGAAAACATCGTGAGGAAACCTGCATACATGAGAGATTTATAAAAAAAAATCTCAAAGGTATGTAAAGTCAACCAATACGCACTTGGCCAGCGCGGTGGACTATGGCCTAATCCTTCTCATTCTGATAGGAGACCTGTGCCCAGCAGGGGGACAGTAATGGGTTGATGACGATAGATAGCCTGGTATAGGCTATCTATATCCTACTTCACATAGAACTTCAACACCAATTCACGAGTTTTATGAAACTTGGATGTATGCATCCAAGTCAATCGAATCGTAAAAAGAAACTATACTGTAAAAGTAGCTGACATTACATACCCATTTCCATTAGCGATAACACGATCAACCGATACCAAAACCAAAATGAAACTGAATAGAAAACTAAATAAAATCCGTTGATGACCCAAATAGAAGACCAGGGTCACCATGGAACCGGTTCAAACTAGATTTTGTCTTTCAACAAGTACCAGATGGCGGATGCTGCGTCCCTTTGATCACAAAACTGGTTTAATTTGTGAATAAACTTTTGTCCTGTGATCGGTTATATTTTGATTTATTCGATTTTTAGTACGCGCGCCGGTATGGGAATAAAAAGATGAAGTTCGTTCAACAGGTACCGTCGCGCTCGGAAGTGGTTTCGTGGATATCATTTTGGATGTAATATGTTTTGAAGTAATGTTGTCAAAAATGTATATTATTCATGGACCTATACCTAAAACAAATGTAGGTTTGCGATACTTTCGCTTTATGACACGAAATAAATTTGGTATTGATATATTTTTTAAAAATACTAATGTGACATTTAGTAATATATCAATCGTAAAAAATTAAATACAAAGTGTGTGTAATTACATTTAATTAATAAGATTAAGTGGATTGGGCCAATAGTTACTTAATTAAATTTAATAGTGTGTGGGTCATAGAATAATAATGAAAGACAATTAATTTGTTTTATTTATTTATTTTAGCTTGTTTACACATAAATGAATAGTGCAGTTAAATACAAACATCATGATTGAATTAAAACTAACAATACAATAGAAGCCGAAATAACAAACATAAGAACACAACACATTTTTATTAATGTCCCATAAATGTAATAGACCGTACACATTTTATTTAAAAAAAAATAGTACATAATTTATTATAAAGTATTACAAAAAAAATAGCAAATAATGGTTGATAAAATTGAAATAAAACATAATATCCACTTTTATATCAACATATTGGTGGGTACCTGTTCACAATTCAAATGTGGGTTCACAATTCAAAAAAGCGTTTACAAATGATAACATCATAATAAATCCTCAATTAATTTCAATTACGTCTAACAGTCATAGTTGCGTCCGTCGAATTTCAAAACTATTTTCAAATTAAAAATAAACGTTACGGATAATGTTCACGACTGTACCCGTACTTTTTATTCTTTCTTGGTCGTCGGCCGATGTTTTCGCTTTCATAAAACCGCGTAAGTGTCGGTATTTAACCGCACACAAACGCGTCAACGGTTACCGTTTAGTTTGATATGATTCAGAAAACAAGGTAAAAGAAATGCCACATTGTAAATATTTTTACCAGCTCTTTTTCACTACGTGTTTCGTTTCACACTTTATGTTTTTGGTTTGAAGTTTTATATGTACGTGGGTAAAGGTCAGAGTTCAACTGATGGTAAATAAGTAAGTTATTAGTAAGAGCACTGGTTGCAAATAGTTTTTAATGTACCCGCGGTTTGCCCCGCGTTTAAAAGTGTGAATCTACACGGTGTGATCTTACTCGGGAGATTTAATGTTTTAATTTTTTACGTTCTAATTCTGTTTCTAAAATAAAAGTAGCCTAAGTTATACCTGATAATATCAGCTAATTGTTAGTGAGAATCCTATCTAATTCGGTCCAGCCGTTTAAGAGATCAGCCAGAACAAACAGGCAGACAGGCAAAACTTGCAATAATTGTTTTTTTGTTATAATTTCTGTATAGAATACACTGTACATTTCATAATACATATTTATTGTAACATTACGAACAGACATTTCAATTTTATTTATTTGTGTGCAATATGTTTAGAGTATAGATTATTGTCTTCAATCAAGATATTTATTTCCGATACATTACCGAATTCGAAGACTAATCTCCTTTTAACACAGTCTTAGTATAGATTCAAAAAGCATCAATCATATAAATTTGTATGTAATCTACCTATATCCAAACAACATCGTTAATTGTAGTAAATACGTTGGAATAATTAGATTTTTCAATTACAAAGTCTTTGGTGCCTGATGCTTAGTTATCGTAAACAATGGGTAAGACAATATCAAGTCTCAAGTGGTTGTGTGCATCGGAGGGTACGCTAGACTAGTTAGTATGTGAAAATATTTTGCGATACCTGAATCTCTTTCGTTTCTAACTTGTATTTTTTTATGTTACTGATTAAATGGCCGAAAATGACGTTTCATTAACACATCTTTGAAAAATATGTAAAAAATATTTTAGACTTCGCGATGTCTTACGATCCGATTACAATACGATTTATCTTTAATATTTTACCATTTTGCGTTATACTGCTTGGCTGAATAGTAGAGTATCCTAAAGCGCCTTCATCTTCAAGCCCGACTCGTGTTTAGTTAGCTACCTAATATGTACCTAAAGCCAATTTATTTTCAAAAAAATAATTTATTTCGAATAGCTTGCCTTTATTTTGTTGGCAAATACGATTTTATTGATTTACTCTTAGTTTTTTTATCCAGCATTATTACATAACTGTCACAACTGTAAAGGAAGTAGGTATATATAAAAGAGGGACCATATTTTGTTATTCGTCGTTAATCTTTACTGTCCCTTAGCTGGGCACGGGTCTCGTACGTTAAGTGTTAGGCTTCACAAACTCGTGAGAATTTTGCGAGACTTAAGTATGAATAGCACTTATCATAAACAGCCATAGACTTAGAACTTTTTCGATCCTATATCTATGTAAACAACACTTGAATATTAATTGTCCAAGAAGAAGTAAATACGATAATATCATTTAAAAATGACCAATTCTAAATGATACCAAGAGTGTCCAGGTGAGGAATACAAACTAATTTATCCCGTTTAGTAGATCATAAGGGTGGACAGCAACCGGTCCAGCAGCTGAATGAATTGTAAGAGATTTAATACCCTATTGAATTTATTCCCGTTATCGGAATGCTTGTAAGATATAATGAGCCGTTGGATCTATTGTAATACAATTAATTTGAATTTTAAATTTGATAAAAATCTAAATCAATTTTAACTCAGAGTATGTTATGGTGAATATATTACCTAAAACTAAAACTTCAAAAGGTGTAAAACATTATTATCAACTATTTTTTCTTTAATATTCCTGACGTTTGTTAAATTTTATCACTTTGTAGTCGTCAGTTAGGTTTTTGGCTTCTTGGGATGATACAATTAAGAAAAACAAAATAATTTTAAGAAGTCTACGGCGCACATCCATGAATATATTTTCGACGTTATAAAGAAAACCTTCAATGCAAATAACAAAACAAATTTTTGTTAAAAACCCTCTAAATGCAAATCCGAAAATATTTAGAATTTAGTATTTTTTCTTTATTTTACAATAGCGAATTTAATAATTTTTGTTACTACTTCTACTCATTACTAGATGCCGATAGTGGCGAGCGATACTAGCGCTACGACAATCTGTAGAACTAATTTATTTTTAATGCGCCATCTAGCGTCGAATAGCACTAAACAACAAAGTGTGTGCTACTCAACGCTAGATGACTTTACCCAAAAGAAAATTAATTCGTTTTTACTTTGCGATAGGAACTAGCAATTGCTTAAAAAATAAGAAATTTTAATAAACATATTGAATATCTAGATGATACTAATAAGTTAAAAAGTGATTTAATATTTTTGTTAAACAACATCATACACAGATCAGCATATATACAGTGTATTTCAGATAGTATTAATGTTAAATATGAGTAAAATATTATTTAATAAAGTATTATATTTGTGTTTTTAGAGTATGATAAATTGAATAAAATTTTATGTAAGATCGTGTGACAATACACTTTATATAGTGTAGATTTGCATAAAACTTATTTTCATTCAAATCTTTTTTATTAGATAGATATTTAAATAGATATTTTTAAAACTTAATTTCTATTTAAAATTTATCAAGCAAAGCGTTTCAATTGTCGACAGCTGCTTCGAATGTCGGCCAGGCCACGAGACGGCACCGATATTCCTTTGAAAAACACAATTTTTCGCGCCAACGGAGCGTTGTAAAGAAAATTACTGAACGGATCTGTCCGAAATAGGTACTTTGGCCAATACCTTTTTACAATACGTTGTTTTAACTACATTCGTAACACGTTGTTTTAAGGGTTGATTTTGCGTAAAGTTTATTTACAAGTAACGATTTAATTTGGTGGAATTTCAGGTATTATCTGTGCAACCGTGACCTGGTAAACACTAATGTTAACCCATCCCTATTAAGGTTAATTTTTTATTAGTGAACCTTTGGCGATGTAGGCTTAAAGATTCCTTTTATCGAAACCAAGAAGCATAAATCAAAGGATTAGTTATATCAGTGTCTATTTAATAGTTACTCAATCATGGTCAAATGAGTGTTAAATTTGGAACAAACAATATCTACTGAATGAAATATTTAACGTTTATAAGAACTTTTCTTTTAATTAACCAAACTTACAATTTTTATGCCAACCAATTTTGATAACATTTTGACCGACTTCCTAAAGCGTGCTTTAACACATATTAATATTTGCAAATTTAAAAAATATTTTCAATTATAAGTACCCGAATAAAAACACCACTCTTGCAATTTTACAAATATAGCTATGCCATTTTTACTAATAACAAATTGTTTTCCAAAGTTCCAATTTCACAAATTCCTACAAAAGGTCATCTATTCGTCGCGAATATTTTTCATAAGTTGCAACAATTTGAATTTCGAAGGTATGCTATTTTTTATTTGATTTTTTTTCCGAATGCATTCCATTAATTGCGAATCCCGGTAGGTTTGTTATTACATTTATTGCACAGAGTATATAATGTATGTATTTTTGCGAGGGTCTCGGGGTTGCCTGATTTATGTCTGTTTCTTCCGACGTCGGCGTCATTATGCTAATGATGTTTAAGGGCCAATGTTAATTTTTCATTCATCCTACAAGCGAATATAAACAAATTTTCGGCTGTTCACACCGAATTTGAGTTTCGGTTGGTTTTCATATATAAAGTAATTTTAGACTCCTGTTTAGGCATGTTATTTAATATCTGTTAATTCGATATTTCATTAAAGTTTCATCTACTAGCAAGTTAATTGAATTTGACTGCATGCTAATTGAATAAGCCCAATTATAGTATTGTAGTTTTACGTAACATTCATCGATTAATGTAACACGTACTACAAACTACTTATTGCACTGTTTCTAACATTAGCTGTCTATTTTAGTTGTTCCTCTATGAGACGAAAGGCTCGAATAAGTGTCTCTGGCTTTCAAAACATGCTAACAAAACCTCGAAGAACCAAATCCATTCTTTGATTTATTCTATTCTTATTTTAAACGAACTAAAATTATCCATTATTATATGAGGAATTATTTCAGCTAAATTTCATAATAGATGCCTCTCTTCTAGCCAATTAGAGCCTCAGACGTATAAATTCCCGCGCTCCGCTGAAAGAAATCAGTTTTCAGTCGAGCCATGCTAATTATATTATACTTCGTCTGACGGTAATGGCGCTAAGTGGGAATAAAATTTGAAAAATATTTAGCGTTTGCGTCTGAGGAATTTGATATACTTTTTATGTATGTTTTTGTAATATTTACGTTTAAAATGTAATTTATGCTTTTTTATAGTAACAATTATTATGTCAATTTTAACATGTTTCCAAGTGATTTATATATTTATATATTTCGATATAAAATGTAAAAGGTTTCACGTAAATAACAGACAATTTCGAATCTTGTTGGCATGGTGGTAATACTTAATTAAATTATTAAAAGTCGTGTGTCTTTATAATGAATAACCAAAATAAAACAAAATTGAGTGAAAGCTTAAAACCCCGAATAGCGACTGAAAGTTTAAAAACCCAAAAATTGTAAAAACTATGAACTTAGTGTTCTGTCGATATCCGTTTGCTTACATCGTATTTTTTTTCAAACAAGAATTTTATACAAACAAAAAAGGCGGCTAAATGGCATCTAATGTTGTTTTTGCCAAGTTCACACTTCTTACTTCGTCCGTTAAGTGCTTTGCGGTTCTGTTTCCACCCGATCGTTCTATTGGTTTCCGATTCAATATATTTTATTTCAATACTTTCCAAGTGTTAGAAATATTTTCAAATTATTTATGTATAGTATTTTAATTAATTATTTTGTGTTATTTTCATGATGTGTTTTTATATTTTTATAATAATAAATGCCCATTTATATAATCACTAGCTGGTATGATTGCATGAGTTAGCGTAAAAAAAATAAAAATAACGTTCTTGACGTTTCAGTGGTATTTTGCGCGGGAATAATATTTTTTTGTAAATTGGTGCAAGAGACAGTTTTACTCTATTACAAGAATATACATTTTATCAACAAGAATTTATCTGTTCTGTAACGTAAGGTCTCATAGATTTATAAATTTATTTGTGTAAACATTTTACTATTTTAAGTTACTAATATCATTCAATAAATACGAAATAATACGAGTATAACCCATAGATAAGTATAGATATCTAACCGCCTTGTAATTGAAGGAAGCCATTAAATGGCTTAAACGGCTGACAATGTGTCAGCCATTTAATGGCTGTCATGGTGTAATTTAGGCGGATCAATGCCGACATGCGTAGTTTAGTGGTGCAAAAACACTAATCTATGGTATTACCAAATTGTATCCTAGGGCCTATATATTTAAGCTAGCTGAGCTGCAAGTTTCATCATAGTAAATTAAATATATATACCTTCTACGCTCACAGCCCTACACTATGTTGAAATGGAAAATAAACTTATCTTCTAATAATTCGTTCCTATTCTTTGAAATGTCAGTTATATTTCTCTCCTAGGTAAATCAGGCTGACTTAATTAATTATCAAATCGAAAACAGAGACATAACACCACCAAGTATAGCCAAAAAAACTTATAGAATCATTTATTAAAGAAACATACAACCAAACATCTTTTTGCGTCGCCAAAGTACTTCTTATGATTAAACCGTAAAGTGTGTCCAAACAGATACAGTGGCGCATATATATAAATCTAGTGGGTGAATAAAAAGGCGAACCACTTTCACACTTGCCACACTTACCGCTAAGTGTTTCCACGACCTTTTAGTTTTTCTATTTCGTTCTCCGCTGCCATTAAGTGCTTCGTTCGGATACACTTATTGGACTCATTAGCTAATTAGAACTTTTTAGTGGAATTAGGTGTTTGTAAATAGATTTGGAGGGAAAATCGAATAAGAATTGGCATACGTTCTGGTTTGGTGATCGATAATTGTGTTTGACTTGACGACAGAATTTGTACTTTTTTTCAGAAATAATACGATTTTGTTCAACATTTTTACCGAATAGAAGGGATGTGAGGAATCCTAAGGAAGTAAAGGCAATTTACATTAGTTTTATTTTTATTGAAAATATTATTTATCTTCAGTAGGTATATGATTTTTTATCCTATTTAGTGTCCATCTGATGGTAAGTGGTCAATGTGGTCATCGTGCATGTCAACAGAAAATACTCCTACTGAGACCCACACTATTAGTCTAAGTTTGACTTTCATTTTCTATGCGCCAAAATCGAATCATTAACAATAAACGTGGCACATTGTCATTTTATTAGGATACTAGCTAACCCGGCAAACGTTGTGTTGCCATATAAATAAAAAAATGTTAAGGGTGAACAACCCTTATCACTTGGGGTATGAAAAATAGATAGTAGCTGATTCTCAGACCTACTGAATATGCATATAAAATTTGATGAAAATCGGTAAAGCCGTTTCGGAGGAGTACGGTAACTGATATTGTGTCACGAGAATTTTATATATAAGATTAAAATCACCAAAGTATATATATATTTTTTTATAATATAGTAGTAGCAGACGAGCATACAGTCTACCTGATGGTTAGTGGCTATTGCCGCCCATGGACATCTAAAATCAACCCCAGATAGGATTAGATATTCCTACCTGAGGTCGGCCACAGATGCGCCCCTACTCCTGAGGACTAAGCTGGAACGCCTCGGAAAAGTCTGTCTCCCTTACCACACCATAATTGTTTTATTATCATTAAAGTACCTACTATTTCATAAAAATATTTTGTAATAATAAACTAGCCCAATAGTACTTTGATAGAAATGTCACTTTACTAATAATTTTAACGATTTTCATGAACGATCCAAAATATGATACGAGCACGTTAATTCTAGAACAGAACTCGTTATCATTAGACGAGATAACCTCAACTCCGTATTGATAAAGCCCTGAAATTTAATATGAAATATTTCGAGCACACATTCAAACGAAACTAAACGCACACAACGATGTAAAACTACACAAACACATTGAACCGTAAGAGGGGTGTCTTTGTTACATTAAGGAAGAAGGGCAGAAGAAGGGGTGCGGGCCGCGGGGGTTAAGGGTGGTTCGGGTGGGTCGGGTCTGTTTTGTATTCAGCTCGGTTGGTCGTTTACGATTTCACGCGGGACACTTAGAGATTTCCACGGCTCCGTTTGTGATCCGGAATTTCTTTATTAGAGCCGACCGGTTTGCGTTTTGCGTGAGAATATGTATGTGCTATGCCTTTGTTTCGAGCGTGTGAGGACCTGTCTCTGTTCAATCTATTTTAACACTCCTGATTACTACGCTTTGTCTCTATATTAAGTCTATTTTTAGTCCTGATAGTTCATTAAAATTACGTTTGTCTCCTCGTTATGTTTTGGAAATTGAGTCGATTTGAACGCTTGCTACACGTAAACGTAGAATATTAAAGGGGGATTTTTTTATGAACTCTCCAAAATTAATAGCATCCAGGCATAAAATACATATTAGCGTCGCTATATTTTAGATTTATAATTTCAGTTTATAGAGGGTTTTTTTCCTGACACATTTACTGATGTTCTAATGAAGAATTATTCAATGTCTAGTACTTGTTAAATTAAAATTACTATCAAATAGAATGGTCATATTTTATCCTTCTAAAACATGGTTTGGTAATGTTTTTTTGATATTTTTTTCTTATCTCATTATAATAAAATCAAAAAAGTTAAAAAAGGTTAGTTTTATTGTAAACTAAAGACAAAAGAAACACTTTTATAAACTCAAATATATTTTTGATATCAACAAATTTTTCTATCTAAACGAGCCATAGCAATTTGTATCTTTTCGATTTTTTAACCTCCTTTATTAAATTAAATGTCAATTTTTAAATTTAGAACCGTATCCAGTTGTGATATGTTTTCGATGTTTTTAACCTCCATCTGATACAAATAGTATTACTAACTGGCAGAATATAAATTAAGAAACACGAGTAAAAAGTATAAACGGGTATGCAAAGAAGCATTAGTCGAGGGACCTTATAAGAAGACAATTTCATGCAAATCTCTTTCCGCTACTTTAGCTTCGAGCAACAAAATTTTCTCACACTAGGGTTGTCGACAATGTGACAAATATTTATTTTTGTCAAGTTTTCGTCGATATTTATGTCACACTTTTTTCATCGTAAATTTATTTCAATTTAGAATTCTAATTATTTATGTTTATGAGCATTCGCTGAAATTTCTAGTATTTCCATTTTTGTTAGATTCCCATTTTTAATATTTTAAAGTACCAATTTGTAAGTTGACTTTGTATTACCTTGCCTTTTTTGAGTCTTTGAGTTGATAATTTTATTAATTGTAGGTACTTCCGCACTAATTGTACATACCGAATCATGATTAAAATAATAAAACCGAATAAGTAATTTGTAACAATAGTTGAATAAAAATCGTTTATTTTTTCATTTTTTACGGATGAACATTTTATTGGTATAAAATTACTTAAGTCCAATCAATATCAAAAAGTGTATTTAAATTATAGATTAATAATTTAATAATTTTAAAATCATAATATAATATACTAAGTATTCAAATGTTTTCCTAAAATAACACATAAGTTTGTTTTAAATGAATGTATTTAATTAACTAAACAAAGAAATAACCAAAATTCAGAATAAGCAACATTAGAAATAGTTCAATTTTTTTATATGTCACGGGAACTCACGAGACGCGGTTTTGCATACTAAAATGTCTCAATTTCGCGATAATATTAATCTATGAAGTTAAAAAACATATAGTTAAATGTTAGTTTCTTTTTAAACACAACCCTGTGTCGAGGAATGTGGTGAAATTATTTCTGCTCAGTTTTACTTAGGGGTGCCTGTGTTTTATTTTTACGGAACGTCGAGAGCGGAATAATTGAAACCAAGTTGCGGCACACTACAGAAATACCTACTAAGTATGACGCTACATTATTTCATATGTCTTTAAGATGTAGAATTATGTTATTACAATGCATAAGTTTTCAAAATGTAGATTTTTGTATTATGTCATGAATAAAATAAAACTGACACAAGTGACATTGAAGGAGTGACATTAGAGAAATAGGTACCTACTACTGACGATAAGTATGACGTCGTTTTAAGATGTAGATTTTTTTATTATTATATCATAACAATAAATTGAAATTTAAAATCAGTTCTAAATATGACACCAAAGAAATAATTTACAATATTTTTTTTTTCGAAACAAAATTTATCTCATTATTTCATGATAATATAATTAAATTAGAATACTTTTTCAATTATTTTTGATTTATGATAATATTTGTCGTTTCATTTTTATTATGTCACGACATGACATTAAATTAATTTGAATTTTAATTTAAATTACGCATAGGTACTAGAGAACTACCTATATTTTGGTACAACGTCAGAAATGCAGAACTATCGAGTTATTTGTCATAAAGATGTTCATATTATTTATTTTGTTATGACAAAAAAATTCAAATATTTTTAAATGTCACACTACGGAAATAGGTATTAAATACACCATCTGTTACTTGTTTTTAAGATGACGTTTTATATGACATACGAAGGAGTTGTGTAATTTGTATAGTCCATAGTATTATATAATTTGTATCCTAGTTGTGGATATAAAAAGGGTGAGAGTCAAGTACGAAACGACACTAAAGAAGAAAATAAGTAAATTTATTTCTACAGCTTCGAGCGTTTTATTTTTACAGGACTGGGGCAGGATAACTAATGGAAAGTAAGTCGTGGCTCGCTAGAAGAAGTTTTACTATTTTTATTATGATAGACGTAAGCGAGCACAATCTGCCCGTTGGTATATTCTCAGGTATAAGAGTGTCAATAAATTAAAAGAAAAGAGTCTTCTCTCTTTGTGGCGGAGCGGTCACCTACCGGTCTGACGCGCAAAGCGTCCCGGGTTCGATCCCCGGCCAGACAGATCTAAATGATGAATTTAGATATATGTTCTGGGTTTGGGTGTTGGTGTATATGTTTTTGTATGTGTCAATGGCACTCAAGATACTGGGAATCCTGGTTTGGGGCTGTGAGTGTAGTAAGCATTTATATTTTAAATTAAAAATTGGGCGATGCTGTACCTTTGCATTTGAACAGTAATTAGCCAATTACTTCGCAATAGTCGTGTTAAATAATTGTTTAAAATTAATGATTGCTCTAATTAGATCAATAAAATAAATAAATAAACTAAATAAAGCATAGTAAACTGAAAACTAAAAGTAATATTTTTTACTTTATTCGCAAGAATTCGCATACATTTAATAAGAAACTATTAAATACTTTCCAAAAACAGATATATAACAATAATTGTTATCTTATATTTTGAATTTGTCGCATTTCGATATTTTAGTTCTATCGAATCTCCGGACTCCTCTGGTATCCAGGTCAATGTACGAAAATAAGATATGTGGATACAATTATTCCAGTTCAGTTCCAGTTACGTTTAGCTCTGTGATTTATTTGTACCGAATGTCGACATCGATAATTGAAATCTCGAATCTTACGAATGTAGGTTACTTTATTTTAGAAGCATTTGCATTGTATTTTTAATCGACTTCAAAAAAGGAGGTTTTGTATTCTACCGCTATGTATGTATGTAAGCTTGTGTGTGTGTTTCATGATTTTCACAGAAACTACTGATCCAATTTGGATGGGGTTTCAATTTTTGATATGAATTGATTTTAATGAAATGTTTCATCTCTAATTATGAAACATTTTTCAATTATTTGTCCTTTAGAGTAAATTATTGTCAAAAAATATTATTTTTAGACTTTGAAGCGCAATGTTTTTCGAGAGTGTCATTTTTTGACACGCTTTGCACGACAAAAATCATGACGGATTTTAACATGTGATATGTCGCTGGCTTCGTCCGAGTTATACGAGTGACAAAGGCAATTTAATTCTCTAATCATACATGTTCCAGGGGGTCATCATTTAATATAAGATGGATTGCAACCTTACTAGTATTTCTATATAGAAAAATAGCGCGGTTTAAAAATATTTTAGAATTGCTTGATAAAAGTGTGATACGAACGATAAAATAGAGTTACAGCGAAAGAAAATATGACAAATCAAATTACACTAAAATATTATTTCCATTTCTAAGTACCTTCTCATAAAGAGATATAATTTAGTTTAACACGAAGTTCTTTAAGGGCACGTAGAGACTAACTCGATTACCGGCGACGGGTTTTTTCTGTAATTCCCCCATTAATACGCAGATCACGAGAATTTTCAGCGTTTACTTCACAGCTTGAGAATTAAAGAAGTGCAGTTCACGTGCCTTGAATGTTAAATGTGGGGGAGTTTTTAAGTTCGCTTAAAGACGCGGTCGAATGAGCGCGGTAAGCGGATAGCGTTTGGAAAAATGTTCAGTGTTGATAAATATGTCTAATGTTTTCTGTTTAATGTGTCTGATATGTAAGTCTGAAATTGATTTAATAGTAGCCTATTTATAAATTAGATATTTTCGTGTAGACACAGTAGACACAGTAGATTAGTTAGAATAGTGGTTTAGATATAATTGAGGCTATATTCACAAAGTAATTTTAGGGCAACTAGCGACTAACTCGATTACCGGCGACGGGTTTTTTTCTGTAATTCCCCCATTAATACGCAGATCACGAGAATTTTCAGCGTTTATTTCGCAGCTTGAGAATTAAAGAAGTGCAGTTCACGTGCCTTGAATGTTAAATGTGGGAGAATTTTTAAGTTCGTGTAAAGCTGCCTTCGAATGAGCGCGATAAGCGGAATAGCGTTTAGAAACATTTTAATAGAGCCAATGTAGATTTTTATGACAAATATTTTCAGCGTATAATGTCCTGAATAACTTTGCAATTTATTTAATGGTAATCGATTTATAAATTAGGTAATTTCGTGTAAATGTCGAGTAAACGCTAAATACAATAAAATAGCTAGAAAAGTGTGTTAGATGCGAAAGAAAATACCACAAATGAAATTACACTTAAAATGTTATATTCATTTCTAAGTCATAGAGACGATATAATTTTATTGAGGCTACAATCACAAAGTTATTTTAGGACACGTAGATACTAACTCGATTACCGATGGTTCGTTTTTTTCTATAATTCGCTTAATAATACGCAGATTACTAGAATTTTCATAGTTTGAGAATTAAAGATATGCAATTCATTTGCCTAGAATGTTAAATGTGGGGAGTAAAACGTAATATGGGGCGTTTTTAGGTTCAGCCGTAAAGACGCGGTCGAATGAGCGCGGTAAGCGAAATAGCGTTTGAAAATGTTTTGTAAAGTCTGTTCAGATTTAATGTCAAATGTTTTCAGCATAGATTTGTCTTGT
Source organism: Epargyreus clarus clarus (assembly GCA_014595695.2). Lineage (NCBI taxonomy): Eukaryota > Metazoa > Arthropoda > Insecta > Lepidoptera > Hesperiidae > Epargyreus > Epargyreus clarus. The sequence continues at coordinate 1,627,648 of JACTTY020000016.1, read as the reverse complement.
AAGTTAGAAATTAATTTAAATCGATCTTATATATAAATTTGGTTACTTTATGTTTATAATAAGCTTAATCGCTTTCCGCGTTAGTTTAAACAAATCCTTTAACATTTTTTGCATGAATAAGATTTCTACTAATTTTGTGAAGAGTAGCTATCTCGTATGTTATACACATACGCTAAAGTATATTTTTTAGTATCATGTTTATATCAAGATACGTATTTCTATCATAAAACATTATCAGTTTACAACCATACATATCAGTTTAGCTCAACACTTTCGTAACCCTTTTTACGCCAGGGATCCAGGGAATTTTGTATCTGTCTTTGATTAGAACAAATTATATCAGGATACAACAAACAAAAGCGGTGAACAAATAGACTAGCTCTTTCGTCAAACAAAACACGTACGACGGTCCGTGATAACCATCTCCTCTAATGAAAAGCACTAGGTAGTTCTGATTGCGACCCCACTAACAGTCTTAAAGTTGAGGAACCCACCCACACACGTACAGAACACCCCGACTCAACCCACTAAGGAACGGAAGAAGATATAAACTCTGCCAATATAACAAGACCTGCCCCGTCCCCCGCGTCCAAGCAACAACTAACCCGAGGAGCATAGCGCAATGAATGCCCAAAGTTCTTCCACAACTGGCCGGCGAATTGCGAGGGAGGGAAGGAATGAAAGAAGAAACTCCCCACCGCAGCGAAAACCGGACAGTCCGCCCCCGTAAGAAGCGAGCCTTAAAGTGTGGAGACTGTATTATCGATCGCCCCTACCCAGTTCTTAATGCCCACTTTGTAGGATGTCCATTAATTATGCCGGACACCGTGAAATGGAACCTTTCGACGATTGGGACGCTGCCCGCTGAAATTTGAAAACGGTTTCAAGGAAATTAGTTTGTTGTACAATGTTTAATTGGGCGTTTATATGGGAGTTCTCTTTGATATTTTATTTATAGATGTGTTATTTTATTGCTTTGTTATACGATTTGTATAAGGTTTGGTGTATTGATTCTATAAAGGGCAAAGTAGAATTGTAATCAAGGATATGTAAACCTTATTCTAACACGATAACATTTTGTTCTATGAATAATAAAATGTAACTTTCTGTTTCCGAAATCACTGTCGATTAAGCTAAACAAAAATATTTGATTTTTGTCTCTACGAGGAGTTAATGTTGTTAAAGATTAAACAGAAAAAAAAAACTTTTTTAAAGGTTTAAACGCACAGACGGAGTTTCGGTTTTTTTCCTTCCATGTCTTATGTTCTCAAAAAATCTATGGTTCAAGAGTAAAAAATCATACACTTGCATGTGTTAGCATGGAAGTAAAGCAAACCGTTTCTCATTAAAAATATTTAGTTTATTTCTTGTTTTTTACGTATTTACTTAATGCAAATAGGAAGTAAATTGCTGCCCATCTGTTATTTAATAGCAACTGCTGTTGATGAATATTTGAAATTGGTTACAATTTGAAAAAATCCGAATAGACGCCGCAACCTATGCGGTATACCCTTGCAGCTTAAAAGGAAACGCCTTATTATTTTTGTTTTATACTTAACACTTTTTAAACCACAACATAGCTGTTTAACTTCACTATGTAACGTCCGAATTGGCAACTGTTCTTTAACATTTTTTCATTCCAATTTAAATCAAGGTCAAGTTTTTCATCTATTAAAATTTAATCTAATGTAATGCCAAAAACTAAAAGAGTATGATTTAAAAATGGAAAAACAGTTTTTGTTCCGAATATTGCATTATGGATATCAAGTGATGACTGAAGATCATCGTAGGAATTTGAAAAACAGAAATTGTCTTTTTAGGTGCGTACTTAATTTTTTAAACGTTTTTTTAACTTCGGTGTGCGATATATTTATCACTTTAGATTTTTGTATATTTTACTTTGTGTTTTCAAAAATGACTGAGTATTAATTGTTTATTTATTTATTTTATAATATAGAAACAAATGAGCATGCAGCACGAGTATAGAACTAGTACGAGTATAGTACTAGATACTACATCTGATAGTGAGAATTGCCTTCCCTTGGGCATCCCTAATCAACCCAGTTACTATTAAAGTGTAAATAAGTACATAAAATCGGCGACAGCGACATCGCTACGCCTAAGGATTAAGTTTAAACTCATGTCTCGCTAATCAAACATTCAACAACTACTACAATCAAAAAATCAAACACAAATAAATCAATACACGATATATATGTGTAGAATATACCATAGACGTAATAAGTGGCAATCATTCTCTTCGAGTGGTGATTAACTTCGTCGGTACACACATTAATCAAGCCGGGGTAAGACGAGACCGGGGTAACGTATAGAGTTACCGGGTTACTGGGGTTTACGGTGGAGAAATTTTAAACATAATTCATTGTAAGCTTAGATCATTGTTATTATAATGGTACGTAAACTATATTATATACGTGTTTTATTTTTTTGTTTATAGCATCGTCTCTATAAAGAAATGAAAAGGGACAAACTTAATGCCTGATGGCATTCTCTAGTAGTCAACCCTGGGTGGATGTAGAGAATTTGCAGTTGGTGTTATACTTAATTATTTTTTGTCTTTCTAATATAGAAATTTATCCCTGATTGTGTTATATAGGCGATTGAAAGCGTATAATAATTTGAAATACATTTTTTTAGTGTTGACTGAAATCGGCACGGTAGCCGTGACCAGTCGTATAGTGGTTTGAAACTCGGTCTCTCAATAGAGTTGTTCGGAATTCAGTCATACACGTTTTAACGAACGAATTATTACTTGTTTTAAATAACGTGTAGAAACAACGACGCATCAGAATTTAAAAAAAACTCTCAAAAGTATGTAAAGTCTGCCAATCAGATATGTCCTAAATCCCTGTCACTTTGACCCACGACCAGCAGTGGTACAATAATTACTTGGCGACGTCTCTAAATTAACCAAAAATAAATAAGTATGTGATGTTATACATATTTAAAATAACCATTTGTTAAATAGTGATTTTACATATGATTTATGCCTATGTTTAAATAGGCGTATCTCAGCCAATTTTAGTTTAGTTTTATTCAGTAGTTTAGTTTAAATTTCAGTTAAAACGAATCGTTTAAAAATTACCGAGCCAGATACAAGTTGTGAACACAATCCGTAACTTTTTGTTTGAACGGAGAATCCTACTAATTGTTTTACGTTGTTTTTCAGGAACTTTATACACGCTACGTATTCATTCCAGTGTGGATTTAATCTTTTTGTTAACACTTAAGCTAATGAATTTGTTAAAATGCTTCAAAGTGAGAGACAAGTGGGCCATTCACTGATATTTTACATTCTGGTACATATAGTAAGGTAAGTACATTGAATTTTTAGGTTTCTTTTTGTATAAGTTTCTTTTAAAATACTTATAAAGTTCGTAATAAGCTTTTAGATTTTGTTTAGCAAAAAGACACCAGTTGAGTTTAAAAATCGTCAAAGAAATAAGGACCTCAGCAGACATTCTACTTTTAGCATCGGAGATCATCAATTTAGTTACTTTTCGGAGGGCGCTCAAACGTGTGCGGGGTGCAGCGATTCAATGTTACAATCCAGACGTATTTTAACGTCGTTCACAGCTACTTTTGGTTGTTAGATACAGCTACTTAACGCAAAAACGCAATTACGTCACTACTACCGAAATAAGTTTCCAAAAATGTGAAGCAGAAAAAATTGCCGATGGTAAAAGCAGATGGTCGCCGTAAACTACAAATAAATTCTAAAGTGAAGAAATTTCACTGTCACACAATTTGTCAAATTAATACATCGTTATTACTCAGACATTCTAAAACGTTAATTAGAATAATGGTTTAATATTTGAGATAAAATGACTTCTATGATTATACTATGAATTTTTCCTCCATATTATTGTTTGCTAAAACCAAAATCAGTTTTATGTAGCCAATAAACATACAGTCTGTCATCGAGTAACATGCCAATGTAATAACAACTTCAAAAGCATCAAACAATATAAAATCAGAAAACAAAATAGCCGAACATTTACGAGATAAGTCTGTCATAGGATTACGTTGAGCCTGATTATCCCCGTACATTACGAACTATACTTACTATATTAAAGACAAGGATCCTCAGAATTGGGCGCTCGGGGGGCGGGCGGCAAGACACTCGATCAATACCAACCCGACTTTCAAACTGCTTTCACCCTCACGAAAGTCGCCCGGACGCTGCCCGAGTGGTGGACAGATCATTTATGCAGAGCTGATGTTACCGCCGATGGAATTCTTCTGTGTATTTGATTGATGCTCTTCTTTGTTAAAAATCTTCTATCGGCACACGACCAAGTGTTTTGTTTTTGAGAAGTATTCTTTAAGAATATTAAGTAAATTTGTTTTGTTGGTATTTTTGGTAATGGTTTCCATTGTAGCGTGTATTTTATTTAATATTGATTTTCTTGAAGCGTCATTATGAGTACACTAAGACTTTTCTATTTTTTAAAGGTAATTTAATGCAGATCAATAAATCGTTAATTGTCAAAATTTTAAATTTCATGTCCTTCATAAAACTTTTTGCTTTTGTTGTGTTATGCTTCTTATATTCATCATTAATTTATTACTATCTTAGTTTATATCACAGTCTGTTTACTATGGCAAAATTCTCTGTATTTATTAAAAAAACGGTTCTTCTATGATTTTTCTGTATCATTGAGATGAACAGCGTGAACAATAACAACTGTATAATTATGAATTCATTAATGTTATATTGGTGGATGATCCCGGAAAGCCATTGTCGGCCATATGCCAATAGAAACAGCTTCTGAAACAAAAACAAAGTAATCATAAATAAACATTTTCTATGTATAGAGATCAAAGTTATATAATTTCCTTTTCATTTCATGAGTCGTTATATGACAAAGTCTTGCAAATATTTAGGAGTGCGTAGAAATAATTTAACTATTCAACTAAATTTTAAACTAGTTAAGAATTTCCACAAAAAAATGTTTTGCTATTATTGAAGTGGTATTAACAGCTCTATATAGATACGCGTACGTCTTCGCTCTAATGTCTTCGCGCTACACACCCCCCTCCACCCTAACCCGTTGTCTTATCAGCGGTCTGTATGTACGCTTAAATTCAAAATTAATTTCATTATACGTATAAGTTTGTATGTGTGTAAACATTGGTGCTTGTATATGTATGTATGTGTTACATATAGAGCGCTCATTTGTTATTCTGTGAAACATGTGTTACAAATTTTTTAATTAAATTTAGTGTTAGTCAATTAGCATGACATTCTTCTTACTCAGAGATCCAGGTTCTGTTCCCTTCAAAATTTTATAATATTAATTTGGAGAGTAGTAAATTTTATGTAACACATCTTTATAGCAACGTCTTCATTTATTGTACGTTTTAGTTATGTAAACATCATTTAAAGCTCAGGCTATACTTTGCATATGAGCATGCATATTTTGAACGATATCTTCCTACGGCGTAATTTCGTAGCATAACTTACTTGGCCATGGGTACATTATAGCAATATTCAAGTACATATATGCATATATCTATATAATAATATTGTGACTTGGGCGTACTGATATTACTATATAAACTTGTATTACTTAGGTGTCTGCATTTCTTTTGATCGTAGCAAGAAATTTATTTTTTTATTTAACTGAAGTCTAGTCTAAGAAGAAAGAAGTGAAATCTAGTCTAGTCCAATCTATGATGCAGTCTATCTGATAGTAAGTGGCGCTATCTATGGACTAACTACCAACTTCTAGTGAACAGCTACGTGTAAGTCTCTCTCCCTTGATAAACCATTCAAATCATTTTATTTAGTAATAAAATTAAGCTATTCTGATAGGTGAATCCATACCAAACTCTGGGGAATTAACGTTATGATAATCTACTTATAAAATTAAACCACGATATCATCAGTTAAAAACCTGATCAAAAACTAAAAAGTTCCCAAATATTTCGTGAGAATCCAAATACGTATTGACATCAAAAAGACTTAACCCTACATCGGATGCTGGGAGCCTCCGTGGGAACTCACTGTAGAAGGGTTTCTTTGACCTAAGGTCACCACTGGTCATTTTATACTTAGGATTAAAACTTGTTTTATGAATGAAATTATGTTTAAAACTTGTTGTTGATGTAAAATACTTCATATTTTATAAGATTTAGATAAAAAAAACATATTTGGAATGAGCATCTTTTTTATAAAAGAGCAGAAATTCTTCATTTCGTGTTCAAGTCAGTAACTACATAGATTCTAGTAATTATATGCTAAATGTATGTATGTATTACCTATACTTTTACTTTTATTCTCCCAATGTGAAATACATTATAACCGTATCAATTAATAATAAGGATAAATTAGCTACAATAAGTATTTATATACATACTTATTGTATGTATATAAATACATATTATTTCATATCAGTATATACCTATTATTTTTAATTTGGTTTAAGTATAAATTTACGTACGGCACAATCTTTACTTTCTTACACGTCAGGTTAAACAGATATTAATTCCAGTAATAATTTTAAAGGAACCTTTTTTGTTATTATTATCTTACACAGAAAATTGAGGTGCGTTAGAATTCGACGCAACTGACAAAGTAGGTGACCGCGTGGGTCAAGCGGGTTAGAACTTTGACCGGTGGGTCATTTTTACCCACCGAGTTTTGAAGGGTTAAGGTCTGATACTTTGTTCTTTGTTAAACATTTTTTGTTAGTTTGATGTTTTGGATTATTTCGATATAATCATTATATTTTAATAAATAAATAGTTCACGGACAATTTGGCACTTTCTGTTGATCCAGAAAAGTATGACAGTGGTGCTTTTCTCCTTTTTCTACATAATACAACTTAAAAATTTAAAGAGCATGCAGTCTATGTGACAGCAAGTAGCATCTGCTTTCCATGGACATCTGTAATCAACTCTAGATAGAGTCTAACCTAAGATCAACTTTCGGAGTCAACCTCAGAAGGATGCGACAAATTTTTAAGTTGTCTAAATTTAAAAAGTTATTCTTCCTTTACATGTTTTAATATAGAATATCTTTTTAGTCAATAAAATGTCAGAATGAAGTGTAACTTTTAATTTATACATAATACGAAATATTTTTTGTCCAATCTCCATTATATAGCATATTTACATGTAAAATAGTCCAAGAGTCCACTTTAAATAAAAGATTTAGAGCAAACCTAGTGAGCGATAAATTTTAGAGCAATTTAGACTTAATCGTTGAGTATGGCGTGCTTGGATCTTTCTCGGGACCGCGATCGATAGTAGGGATGGTAAACCTTTTGCGTAAGTCCCCATTAAGTTACTGTTGTATCTATGTTGTTTTGTGAAACCGTTTATACTCGTATACATTTGAATAAGGTCCTGTCTTTTAAAACGAATGCGATAGTCAATTGTTTTTTTTTGTTTTTGCCGTTAGTGCAAACTTCAAGAAAGGTTAGATAAAGAAATTTAAAAGAAGTAAATTAGGCTAATCACTACAACTTATTGATTCTACTTCATTAAGAGTTACAGGATACAAAAAAATAACTATTAAATATGTATACTCGTGCATTAATATTAGTACCATTCAATGTTTTACTTCGTCAGTTGATTGCTTTTAAACGGTTAATCATTATTTATATAATATTTATTTGTCCTACATGGTTTAAGTTCTTACTGTTAATATTGGTTTAAATTCGTTTCATTCTTAGATATAAAAGATAACTGCGCAAACATAAGACGAACAACGCCACATAACTCAATAAGTATCAAATTAATGATTTACTCTAACCTAACCTACCTTCGTAACATAAACCCTTATCCAAAGGTTGCGTACCTCTGCGTCGTAGTTTATACGACTCGCCCCGAGGCGTTGTAATACTCGTAAAATCTTTATGAATATTGTTTTGGCGCCGTAAGAGATAAGGCGTGCCAAGCCTCGCGGATTGTAATTCTTCGGTTCGCTTCATTGCTTTGAGAATTGGACTGTTTAGTTTAACAAACTGAACAATGTGCTTATAAATATACTTACTTGCAAATATATACCGTATATGTTTTATGTATATAAGAGCTATAGGTATTATTGTGCAATCAAATACAATTGTTTATTTTATGACCAGATGTCAAAAGGATTGCTATTTTCTAATTGCTTTAATGACAGCCACATTAAATAATTGTTTACAACCCAATTGTCTGGACTGGATTTCATCTGTTAGGAATCAAATTTCTATTCCTTTAGCAATTTTAGTGCCGGTAAGAGATAAGGCGTGCCAAAGAACGCGCGGTTTGTATATTTTTCACTTGCTTCATTGCTTTAAAAATCGGACTATTTAATTAAACAAGCTGTTCAAGCGCTTGGTATTTAAGATTAATAGAGATCCAATCCAATCCAAATCCAATACCTGCCTAAAAAAAGGTAGGAAAATCGTGAAAATAGACAAAAGCAGCAAGAATATTAGAAATATCTAACATGGAATATTACTCTAATTTCCATTGTAGAAGACTACACATTCAAGATAAATACTATTGTTTTGATCACAATAGCAACGTAGGTATCCGCTTAACGACACACATTTGATAGTTACTAAAACAATACTCAGTCCAGCTCAGCCGGAAAAGCAGATTTATATTACGACCCAACTAAGATCATAAAAGTATACGGCCCCGAGTATTAATATCAAACCATTTATCATAACCACCCTCTCACCCTCGTCTTTTGTATAAGAAACGCCCGGAACGATCCAACAAACAAGTTCCTACGTCGAAAACTGTTCGAATGTTCGCGGCAACGGCACAACTTGTATTCGCTGTTCTTAACTCGGCCGTTACTACGAAATTAGTAAATGTTTCGCCAAATGAAATTCGCCTTTACCACAAGGGTTTTATGTGTAATAATCGCGTGAAAGTCATCCACGACAGCGACTGGAAACCTCAAAGCGAAACGCGCTGTGTTCATGCAAAGATTGAGTTTGTTTTCAAGTGCTCCGCTTGGGAGTCCCCGGAAGCGTACAGTCGTAAGGAAGTTCGACGATTATGTTTAGTCAGCGCTGGCTGTGTAATGGAAAGGAAGTAGGAATTGGGGCCTGTAAGATGCGGTCGTATAAGGCGGCCATTCCTGTTTCGCCCCCCTAGTCAGGGGGTTGCTTAGGGGGAGGGACGATTTGTTTGTTTCTAAGGTCCGCAGCTGCGGGTTGGATTTAAATTTCGCACTCGGAACGCTCTTTGTCCGGAATGTCCTTCTCAGTTGCTTGATGAGGTGCCTCTTTACAACTTTAATTGAAGTGCTATGAGTACGTAAATTGTTTTGGATTTACAGCGTCAGTTTACACGAATTTTCGGGATAAGAATGTCCAAAAGGTTGTCACTTGAATAATTCTCAACTGTCGAAACAATATCCCAAGTTTGAAAATAAAGTCTAATTTTTTACTTGAGGTAACCCTCGAACACATGCCTTATCATGTCCTTTACAATAAGCACTCTGAAAATATAACAGAATCTAGTGAAATATGAATTACTAAAATATTTTCATTATTTATCCTGTATATTAAATATTATCATTACTTATCCTGGGCAATAAGGATTATTGAACCAGGACTCTATATTATTTGAATATTAGCATTCAATAAATGATTCTCAAATTCCTTTATATCATGGTAGAATTTACGGTCAAGACACGAATAAATTACACGTTATGAAAGTTGAAACTTAAATTGAAGGGGACGAAAGATCTGTAAGGGGGACGCCTCAAGGGAAAAACAGGTCGCTCTCTAATTACTCGTATGTGGAGTCGTGACTTGAAGATAGTAAAATACCACTAGTTTTAAAGTTAGTGATACTGACGAAAAATAATCTAAAAAAAAAACAATATTAAAAAATACATACTACAGAACCAAATACAATAACCATAAGAAAAACATAGATGGTTTAATGGTCTCATATACCAAGATCAATTTGAAATTGATTCCACTCCAGGCCATTTTTTTGCAATAACAGTAGTGCTCAGCACTGCTGTTCCGATTTGAAGGGTGTGATAAGGAAGGCATCCTTATCCGAGACCCTCCAACAGTCACCTGGGATAGCAACGTATCTGTGGTCGACCTCAGTACCCTTACCATAAGTTTTCAAAACATCCCACAATTTTACGTTACGTTTACTCAATCCATTATTCTGTTCCGTTTGCTTCAATAGACTGCCTCACATGTTCGTAAAAAAGAGAGACACAACATAAAGCGCCATTTTGTCAATTTAGACATTTAATGTTACGTTACTGAAACTATAGTTCAAATACAATCCGCTAGGGGCGCTCATTGGAATTTGTATGGGTAAATACGTAAACAAATACCAAAACAGTAATATTTGTCAAAACGTAAAAACTCAAGACTCTTATCTTGCAAATAAATTTATTATTGTCTGGGGTTGATTACATACACATGTCCATAGGCGGCAGTAGCCACTTATCACGTAGACTGGTCTACCACTTCAATATCATAAAAAATAGATATATTAATTAACAATACACTAGTAACGGTCCATAACTAATATTACTAAACGTATTTGCCGTTCATAATTTTCGTATTTCGCCAGCTATTCTGAAACGAGCCTTGGTGGAAGTTTGAAAGTAATAGTTGGCTATACCGTAACCGCGAAGCGAATATAATAGCTAGCCATTCGCAACAGAACTCCACTTATAATATATGTATAGAAACGGATAAGTACACATTATGTAACTTATGTTCTGTCTAATATTATACTATTGATTTTAATTTTCATATTAATATTATATTCTTGATTATAATAGTTGAAGGTGATTATGTAACTTATGTTCTGTCTAATATTATACTATTGATTTTAATTTTTATATTAATTTTATATTCTTGATTATAATAGTTGAAGATAGAACCCTTTGTGGTTCGACTCCGGCAGCACTACCGCCACACATAATTCTGCCTCATAACAGCAGTACTCGTATTAAGCGCTGCGGTGTTTTGGTTTGAAGGGTGTGGTGAGACATATTTTTCGAGACGTTCAGGCTCAGGAAGGAATATCCTTTCTGGGATTGATTAAACATGTCCATGAGTGGCAGCCACTTACCATTAGGTGGATTGCTAGCTCGTCTGCTGCTCCCATTTTGTACAAAAAACAAAATTGCGTCAGTGGGCCGAAATAAGAGAAGTACAAATAAGTCGTAAGTCCATACTCAGGTAAATTGCCTCTCAATAGAATCTCAGTATACTTTAAAACATAACTCATAACGTCAAATAAATATAACGCGTAACGTAAATCATAACGCATAACGCATAATAACGCATGCATAACGTATTAGTTATGCGAAGAATTTATAACTAGTGTAGTTATAACAGACAATATCCTCGCCACTAGCCGCGATACATGGCGTATCGAAACCATGCAAGTTTTAATGAAAACGCCCTCTGCAAACAACGTGGCTGCGTTATACTGGATATTTATAAGGCTTGTGACTTGCCCTGGCTTCGTTCGGGTTTTATATTAGTGGGGAATATGTTACGTATACACCATACGTAACGTCCGCGTAAAACTGCTAGTCCGCTCTGAATATAGAAATGTATCGCGTCGCCATAGCAAATTGTATGACTACACCTGCTCGCAACAACTTCAGGGAGGACTAGCAGTTTGGCGCGAACTATACCTAGTTTATACCTTTGATTAGTACACCTATTAGTTTGGAAGCTGTTGTAAGGTAGAGATCCAGTATGGTTCGGAGAGGAAACACCGCCTCACTTCTTTTTTTCTAAGTGTTAGGCGCCGCTGTGTTCAGGTTTGACGGGTGTGGTAAGGGAGACATTTCAGGCGTTGCAACTTTGTCCTTAGGGGTAGCAAATGTATTTGTACTCGTCCTTACGTAGGAATCTAATCTCACAGATGAGATTCAACCTCACCGCCTCAGCAACCTCTGAAGGTTAATTACCAATGTCATTGGGTGGCTACCCAATATCAGGTGGATTGCAAATGTCAAATATTTTAATATTAAAAAAACTGGCGATAGACCATTTTAGCTCTCGGATACTTAACAATCTAATTGTATACCCGTTTCTGTGACATATAAATATATACCTACTTTATATAGTGTATACTTTATTCGTAATAGGTGCTACACGTGCTCGGATAGAATTACCGCAAGATTGCTGTCATTCTTTAGAGGTCGAGACCGCCCGAAACCGTAGGAACCGGGCGATGTAATGTAAGCATATACAGGGTGGCTCTTTGTTCGTATGCTGCTCTACTTAATTTTGTCTAGTTGCTATTGAAATGGAATTGAACAGGGAAATATTTTATGTGTTTTTATAAATTTATAAAGAGACATTACGTTAAACGTGTTGGAACAATTCAATTTAATTTTTAGGTCAAGGAAATATTTCTATTGATGTGTCCGCAGCACTTAATAGGAAATGAAGTATTCCGATGGTACTTTATTGTTGCGGGAAAATATTTGTGAAGCAAGAAGGACTCTTTGCAATACGGGATTAAAAAAAAACATTTATATATGAAAATATTTTTTGTAGTCGTAGGTATCTGCGGTTCATAACAACGAATTTTATATTATTTGAGGTATACCAAATACATATATGTAAATGTGTCTACTCAATTTTTATATTTTTTAATTTAGCGTGGTCAATACTAGATTATTGAATTTAATGTTGCTTTAACATTTTTCGGATCTACGCAGCTACGTTTACCTCAGTTTTTGTAAGATCTTAATCATCATCATCGCCTTTAATTGTCCCACAGTTGGGCACGGTTCTCCACGGAATGAGGCTATTGGATAAGTAGGTACGGATTGATACATACGATAGATATAGGGACTATCTTCGAGTACCTTAGAGTTATTCAATTGATAACGCAACTTCATACTAATATTTTCAGTAATGTACATTTTAGTAAATTTATAAATACACTATTATTTAAGCAGCAAACATTTAAATAGAAAGTTGTCAGCCGTTTTGTACACAATTCCAGGCTAGGGTTGGGTCTTCACGGGCGAGTGAAGGTTGTCCAAGGGACGAACACTCAAGGAAATTGGGTCATTTGTCCCTTAGTTCCCACTTGAGCCCTGCAAGTGTTCACTGTATTGATTTTGTTTCCCTGTACCGGTTTGGTAATGAGTAGGTACTTATTAATGAAATGTAAACTTAGGGGAAAATATGTATGTTTATGAATTTGAAAATCTCATTAAGAATTACAAAGTTCATTCTGAGAAATTAGAAATTACTTTGTTATTTATAAATTTTAAGATTTAAGATACTGGGTTTGTTCAGCAATAGCATTAGAATGCGTTTAGTAAAAAAATCTCGGGTAACTCGTTAATTCTTAGTCCGACATTGAAAAAAATCGTCAATCAAATTCACATTAAGAAATTATAAAATTCACTTTGAGACATTAGAATTCACAACGTTAAATTAAAAAAAAAAATCGTTACCAAATTTTACCGATTGGTATACACGATTTATGTGCACAACTCAAATAATGCCGATTATGTTCCGTGTTATAAAGAATCTCGGAACTCGGATGATCCGTTAATTTGTTGTCCGATATTAAATACTCGGAAAAACAGCATCGTGCAGAGTTAATTGAGTAAATTAATTCGACATCACACAAAAAGTTCACTTTCACTACATTCGTGAAACCATTTCTATTTTAAAGTCACAATATGCACTAATGTGTTGACGTTGTTTCAATGCAATTTTGTGTGTTATAAATGTATGTATGATAGAATATAAGAATACAGCTGATTTACATATTAAGATCGTTTCATATGTCTTAGTACTTACTTAGAAGTGGCAACGAAATGTTCGATCTGTTTAAGTGTCATCCTTATTCTATATGCAGTTGATTACAGTGGTCAATGGGCAGCAGCAATCACTTACCATCAGGCGGGCTGTGTACTCATTTCCGACTTCAATCTTATAACAATACATTATGCAAATCGTTTACACATTTGTGAATGACTTAAAGAAGTCACATACATATTTTAATTTACCATAAATTATTTTAATAAGCACTTAAATATATAATTTGTATTCAAAGTACCCTTCCTCGTAATATCACCGCTCCAGAGTCAACCATGTGTCGATCGCAACTGGAGTTGGTTACAGAGGTCCATGATCCCCAGCGACCACTTATCATCAGGTGGACTGTGTGCTCACATCCGACTTCAATCTCATAACAATAAATTATGAATACGTAACATTTATGAATGACGTAGACCACTCACATACATATTTTACTTTACAATAAATTATTTTAATAAGCACTGAGATAAATAATTTATATTCAAAATTACGTTCCTCGTAATATGACCGTTCCAGAGTCGACCATGTATCGATCGCAACCCTTGCGATATTTCTCTACGGGTGCGAACTAATACCATTAAGTTTAAGACCTGCCACCCCGAATGAGATTCTCGCCCTCTTATCAGCAAACCCCCCGCATCTGCGTTCACCCCAAAACTGGGGTCTTCCCGCCTTAAAATTGGGGGTGACCCACCCCCTGATTATTAGCTACGTCAATCTAGCCTAGCCTAGGCCAATATTGATATTTATATTAATTAAAGATGGCTTCGAGCTTTATGATTTGATCGCGATTTGAGTGAGCTTGAATGAATCTGATTTCGATTTTTTTTTGTATGTTAGTATGAAATTTCAATGAGATTTTGTTGTAGCAGTTTTTTATAAAATAAAAGTGGAATATAAATATTTATCTGATGGTTAACAATTTCTGCTGCTCAATAGAGATCTGTAACCATCCCATTGATTGAATGGAGACATATGGATTGAAGTCTCGAAGTCATCTGTTAGAGTGTATAGAAACACAATGCTTAGAGTACTAAGCAAATCCATAAGACTTTTTTCGATTAATCAGGATAATGGTTGATTATCGACATAGTTTTATTAATTAATAAATAATTAATTATAGAATTAATCTGGGGGAACGGTAGTGCCCCACCAAGTCGAGCAAATAAGCGGCACGGCCCTACCATTCTTTTCTCGAAGCAATTCAGGCCATCCTTTTATTAAGTATATACAGTTTTTTATACTATAACATTTATGTATTTGCTGACACAATATATGAATTTCACTGAGTTTCTTTACATCGATTTTTACATGATTTATCTTATAATTGATTTAATGTATTAATACTATGCGACACACACATATGTAGATCCAAGACATGTAGATAAATGTGCACGCACGCATGTGTGCGCACGAATGATCACAGGCGTTCCTTAGGAAGGGTGGGTGGTTAAGCATGTTAATTAAAATCTTAAGAATAAATGTTTCTCTTAGATTAGAAGAAATGTTCGTATGAAAAAGGTCTTGTGGTATATTTCAAATTAGTGGTATTAATGTCGGGTAAGAGTACCATTTTAAGTATAGGATTATTGTGATATAAATATAGTGTTAATGTGATTCCAATAATGAAAGATTTAAATGTATAATCATTGAAATAAGTTCCTTGGTGAATATCTAATGAATGTAGCAGGAAATAATATCATTAACATTTCAACTTTTTTGAAAATACAATTCAATGTCTTTGTAATTTCAAAACAGCTACAAATTTTGTAATGCGATTTGTATGAAACAAGTACATAAAACGCAGTTTTTAATGTAGTTTGTTCTTTTATCTGATTGCGCAGGGTAACGTCTTTCGAATGTTTGCAGATACGTCTCAATCTTTGTTTTGAGGTGGTAGAACCCTTTATAGTTCAACTCCGGCGGCACCACCGCCACACCTATTTCTGTTATAACAGCAGCGTTAAGAGCTGCTGTTATAACAGAAATAGGAATATCTAATCCAATCTGGGGTTGATTACAGATGTCAATGGGTGGCAGTATCCACTTACCATCAGGTGGAATGCAAGCTCGTCTGCTACTCCTATACTTAAAAAATAAAAAAAAACGCCCTGCAGCCCAAAATGATTGACGGATTTTAAAATATGATGTTGGTGTTGTTCAATCCGTCTTAATTGCTGGAATAAGAACATTTTTAAGCAGTCGAGTTTTTGTTTCTGCTATAATTGCTACGTTCACTGCAACATTAAGCAGATGAACAGATTTTGACAGGACTTTTATGTCACAATAAAGAACTTTACAGCGAGATAGCTTCACGATTAAATATTTTGTATTAAAAGAAATAATTATTTTATGTAATCAAAACAACAAACGAGCACGCAGTTACGTTGTCACTTTCATTCATGGATCTAAGTCTAACTGACTTCAACTTCAATAACAGTCCTGAAGTAGTTCACAAGTGGGATGTTGCTTTCTAGAAGTAAACTAAAATGCTTTATTTCAGCACGTCTACCAGTTGGTTTGACTTCAAATCAGAAGAAGCTTAAGCAGAAATAGGTATTTCTACTTTAAAACAGTAAGCTTATACCTTAACGATGGTGCGACCGTATGAAATTACAACTATCGGCCTTAGTTTTTTAATTCCTAAAAAAAAAAAAGGATTTAACTGTAATTACTTCATTTCGAATTATTCGTTGATACCACAAGCACCAATAAATAAACGTTCTTGAATTACAAGCACAAAAGCGAACTAGCGGGTCTCACGTATCTTGTATATTATTTAGGTGTAAAATATTGCCAAAAGTTGGGCGCCACTGGCGGTAGTTAAGGAGGAGTTCCGATGAAATATGTCTTAGGGGGGTAGGGTGTTTCGTGGGGGTAAATTAAGGACGGAGCCTTAAGCGGGCAAGGCCTTGGTCGATGAGAAACTTATTAAGGGAGGGGTAGTTGATGTATCTAATATAAGTTGTTTTAATGAATCGGGACGTAATCAAAATATGGTTTGTTTGATTGATAATGATGAACAAGAAAGAGGAATGTTACTATTGAACGTGATACCTAGTGATGATGAGATATGTATATAATATAGCGATGTGGTATCATAAGATGAAGAAGATACATTACTCTGGTTTATAGAACAGATTAATTTGTTCGTTTTTAGTTCGTTTTTAAATTTTACAATTAAAATACTTCAATTTTAATACGAGTATATATGTTCAAATATTTAACGATTATGTAATTATGCAGATTGAAAAGCTTACAACTTAGTTTTTATAGGTAAAATCAATCAAACTAATTGTTAAAATACATCTAGTAATACAAAAAATTCTAAAACCTTCCTTGGAAAATATGCTTTTAAATAACGAAAACTACATCAGTTTTTGGAAAAATCGCGTACATACAAACCTCGTTTTTTTGAAGTCAATTAAAAATTAATGTATCCTTTAACCAACATATAAGTGAACGTCACTTAAAAACCTTATAGCAATAAGCAAACATGTTTAGTTTCCGTAGTCCTCTCCGTTTATTTCTTGTTAAAGTGCACTTCTGCGATAATTAGTTTTATGTTGCAGTTACACTTGAAATTGAGTCGTCGGGTATTGCGACTGTTTTATTTAAAAGAATACTATAAAACAGTTATGTCTCATAAAACAGCTTTATCGCATAAAACTGTTTTTCTTCCTTTACTTTTTGTATAATGCATTTGCTTTGTTCTAGCTTGAAAATTATATGAAGCTAACAAGTGCATGACCTTAGGCTAAAAAGGAAAACAATGTTTTTCATGGTAAATTTTGTAAATATTGCTTTACGAATAATCTTAAATTATGTGCTAACTATGCGCTGAACGGAATTGCTACGATTTCTTAATCAGATTAGCATTATTTGATGTGTTGAAACACATTATTATTATTATTATTCTATATATTTCTTTGGGAACCTAATTCTATATATTTTTTTGTTATATGAGTATATCGGGCGTCAAGCCGAGAAGTTAGCTGTGTTGTTAGCGGCTAGTAATTTGTCACATCTCCGAACCTCCACATCTCTACTAACCTGTATCTTGTAATACAAGTTGTAGCAATACAGGTTAGTAGGGATGTGGTGTGCTCAAGTTTACAGAATCTGGTATATTTGGTCATAAAGCTAGGTAACTCTAAATTTCTGTTTGGTAGCCGTTATGAAGGAGACCGATCTAATAATTTCCGCTACTATAACTTATTTAGGTTTATTCCTGTAAATGGAATTAAAAATATAACTTTAGTCTAAAGCTAGGAAAGTCGTTACCGGCTAGCAATTTATCGCGAACTTCACTACACCTATTGTCCGTCTGTACTACAACTGTTTATATACTGAAATGATAAACACCATGTTTATCCTACGAAAACTAACAGAATCTGGTCTACTTCAATATCTTGTTCCAAAGGCTAAGTTTACATTTTTGCTCTTTTGTAATGACGAAAGAGACTTTTTTTATAATATAAGAGTAGCAGACGAGCATGCAGTCTACCTGATGGTAAGTGTCTACTCCCGCCCATAGACATCTGTAATCAACCCTAGATAGGATTAAGTATTCATACCTGTCTGTCTCCCTTACCACACCCTCTCCAAAACGGAACACAGCAGTGCCTAATACTGCTGTTATTAGGTAGAAATAGGTGTAGCGGTTCTACCACCTTCAACTTATAAGGTAATCGAACCTCGAAATGTTACTCTTAAAAAATAACCTCAGTCACATCTAAAATTACTAATTCTAGCTCCCTAACTACAACATGAGCTAAGCTTCCGGTGTCGGGCGGCTAAAGCCGGGCAGTTAGCCGAGTCGTTAGCGGCTAGCAATTTGTCGCGAACTTCTCCGCATCTACTGGCTGTCTGTACTAACTGTTTATATATTGAAAAGTTAAACAGACTGTCTATATTTGATTTTTCTTAAATTATATTATTAACATTAGTTTCCCTGGAATAAGATTGTTTTCGTTTATTTTTTATGGACATATAGCCACTAAATTCTGAATATGACATATAAATTCATATATTATAACATTGACGTAGAAAACAGTCATTCAGTGCATCTGATGGGAAATGGACTTTTCTCCCATGGACATCTGTAACCAACGCCATGGAAAACAGAAGTTCAACCTGATGCCGACAACAGATGTGTTGCTACTTCTGGGAATAAGATGGTTGTCTCATATGTTAGTTGGCCACATACTTTCACCTGAACGCAAAAAACACTTCTTACTTCATATAAAAGTCTGCGTGCTGCTCGGGATCAATCCCAAAATTATTCTCTGAATGGAAATATTTTATTAAATTTGCAGTGAAATAAATTAAATTCATTTATCATAACTATACAAAAACTCCTTTATAAAAACCACGTTTAAAAACGTTTCACTTTCGTCACGTAACTCCACAGTCGTTTAACATTTAAACCTTATTTTCCGTAGCTATTCAGTAAAAACGTATTTATCCGACGTAATAAATTTAAAATATCTCGTAAATACGGCGTCGCGACGCCCGATTTTTAACGCGAATCAACAAGTTGTTAATATAAATTAAACTATAGGAAAAGTGGAGAGCGAAATAAAACGTTGGTTTTTAAATAAAATTGTGGTCAATGGGTTAATGCGTGCAGTCCACCTGTCGGGAAGTAATTATCGCGGGCACTGGTCAACCGCGTACTGTTTTTTAAAACCAGAATGAACTTATTATTTACGGTAAACCCGTATTCATACGGATACAGTTTTCGAAAAAGATTATTTTTGGGTATTTATTATTGGGTATATTGAGGCAGTGATAGCCTAGTGGTTAATAAACTTGGCCTCTCGATCGAGGGGTCACCCCTGATTTTTCAAAAGTTATTTGCGTATTAGAAATTAATTATCACTTGCTAAACGGTGAAGGAAAACATCGTAAGGAAATCTGCATATCTGAGAGATTTATAAAAAAAAAAATCTCAAAGGTATGTGAAGTCTACCAATACGCACTTGGCCAGCGCGGTGGACTATAAGGCCTAATCCTTCTCATTATGAGAGGAGACCCGTGCCCAGCAGTGGGAATATAATGGGTTGATGATGATGCGTATTTATTGAGCATTGAATCTGGAATATTCGACGCTGTGACGTCACGTCACGTTACGTTTCTTGAATTACTTTAACTGGAAATCGAACTTGGAATCTTTGACATGTAATAGCTCGGCACTTAGCCCTTACGATACGCCTTTTCCACTCAATTTATGAAAAAAACTTTTTCTGAACTCCCGGAGGTCAGTCACAGATACTTTGCTGCCCCTGAGGACCAAGTTGCTGGGCCTCGGACAAGTATATCTTAGACTAAAATTAGAATAGCGCCTAACAGTTGTTTTAGGGCTAAAATAAGTGTATCGATGGAACAACTACCGTGAACATAATTATACATTTGCACATACTAATTAATAAAAGTTATTATGGCCTTCTAAAACAAAAGGCGCTACGAATGATAGTAAGTATGCATAGTTTAGAAAAACAGCCTGTATACCCCTATGTTCATATTACCCTTACGCAGAAGAAAATTCAACGCCACCTCACGTAGGTATGTAATTTGCGAAAACCTTTGCACATTTACGTAATCGAAGCTTAAACTTGCCGCCTATTTATAAGCAAGCGAAACTAAAGGTGGGAGCCCGAAATGTTTACGAAGCATTTGGTTAATAACAGAAACTTCGGGGGCGGGTTGAATCCTAATACCTGTTTACGTTGCTGTGTGTGTGTTACGCCTGTGTGGGTGCGTAAGGGTTGCCATGGTAACGTATCTTAAAGATCTCCCCCTACCCGTCTCAGTTTTCTCCTTTCTCCTTCGCGCGCGTTTCTTGTAGGGAGGCGTGGTACGGTTCGCAAATTAATTTTGTTATGAGGTTTTTTTTTGTTATAATAAATTTAGATGAGTTAATTTTAGACCTAACGAAAATTAATAGTATAATCATTAAGTTGGCATCATTATTGAGTTGGCTCATTAACGATGATGAGTTATACGAATTATTATATTAGAAAGCCGATTATCGCGGTAGAGTCTGATTGTATAGAAAAAAATGTAATATAGAATTTAAATTTGTAGCGGGAAATCTGATACTCGTAAATTACCTATAGATTTTGAAGTGAAGGAAAAAGTTATGAGGAAATCTACACGTCTAATAATGTTCTTAATAGTTCTAAAACGCATGTGACGTCTACAATTTTGAACTTAATCTTACACTTAAGCTGCTTTCATTCTGACGGAAGACCCGTGTTCAGTCATGGTTTGACGACGACGAATAAATTTGAAATATATATAATATTTGTCGCAGATTATAAGTAATAGGTTGTCTACATAGTTCTTAAACCAATATTAAGAGTGGCATTCTAATTTCAAAGTTATTTGTTTCCTTAGTTATTTTAAAGTAATCTTCACACTCAAAAAACCTCCAATAACCGAAGCAACTTGTTAAAAATAAACAAATTTTATCCGTCCAAACATCACTTATTACTACTTTCATATAAATTGAAACAACTTCAAGGTGACTATATAACAAAGAAAAATTCCCTTGTCTATTTTCCGGACGCTATCCTTTAGGGTCAAGCGGGGGGCACTAATGGAGTGGGCCCCGCCCAGCGATCCCACAAGCCATAAAATTGTAAATTTGTGATGAGCCGGCTGGCCCGCGCGACGCTTATCGATTTATTGATAGTTTTCGAACCCTTCATACTATCTGATAGCTTGAACGTGAAAGGTGCTAAAAATGAGTAGGTGCTCATTTTAAAAACATTAATTACTATACTATTTTACTGTGGGACGTATGTCTCTCAGCGTAAGAACCATACTCCATAGCACTGATGAAGTTTGGACTGGTAAAATTCACAAATATATATAGTTATTTTAAAAGAACAATCAGTAATGCAAATGCTATCAGAAATAAGTTAAGTCTAGCAACTGCAAACTGCAATTGTGTAAATCTTGTCAATTATTACTTTAAATATAAAATGGACACATTTAGTACTTTAGCCCAATTGGGAATAGACCCCAACGTCCGACATTTAGAGACCGATATGATATTGAAGTAGTCAGACCAACAACATCATAATTTAAGATATTTTCTGGTACTTAAGATTTAATAGTCACTTCAATGCACTGTCCCAATCTGAGACATTACAATGGACGAAAACACTACAGTTTAAAAAAAGTAAAAGAAAAATAAAAGAAGAAACAAAAACATGTCTTAAACAGGATTCAATAAAAATATGTTTTACTAACCCTTTAACTGCGTCTTCATTTTTTCTTCACACAACGACACTGTACCGGTCGTTTCGACCAGTCTCCACAACATCGACGTATCGACTAAGGTAGTCTAAAAACGTTAAAAATACAGCAAAGATTTCATAAATATTGATGTGTCCAGTTAGAGTCTGGTCAAGGAGTTATGTTAATGGGCAATACTATTGTAATGGATCCGGTTTTTGGACAACGTAGTCAGGGTGCCGAGTAAGTGACTACATTATATCTACCCTTTATAACATAGCTACACGTTCTTAAAACCTCGTAATAGAGGTTAAAGTAGTGTGATATTTTATTTGGTCGGTTTATAAGTAAGTTTGTTGTAAGGAAAGGTGTGTGCATATAAAATAAGAGCGGTACTGCAGCATCCCCTTGTTGGATTATTCTAAATTTGAACTCTTGGTCTTTTTGACCCATGGTCATTCTGTGTTCGAGGCCAGTGTCGTGGGATTGTCGCAGAGATCGGATTCTGTGGGAACGTAATGTCCTTTTAAAAATATTTTGTTTTTGGTACAGTTGTTGGTTAACTGACAAGATTAAATTAAATAAAATTACAAATACAATTGAAGTGCTTGAATTAAATGAGTAATTATATTTCCTTAAAATTACTTTTTAATGAAGATCCAAACTTGAAATAATAATTTACTTTGGTATAAAAAATCATGGGTGCAGGGGTTAATTTTAGTTCCTGTCAACCAGGGAATTGAACCTGAACCGTCTGTAAAACTGGCTAAAATAGCCATAGATGTTTAATTACAAATAACTAACTATATACTACTTCGTAGCAAATGCGCTACGATTCTTAGAAATGCTACGAAGATCCATTTGATTATTACTATTATTATAAATAAGATTCATATACCAAAGGATACTGAAACAACTTTGGTAGTCTGTTTTAGATCCTAGACTCGCCCCTTTTATTAGAAACTAGCTGGCCCGGCAAACTTTGTACCGCCTCAAAATCTATTTATCAAATATATTTCATATAAAATATAGCCCATGTGACTCGTGGATAATGTAGCTTTCGAATGGTGAAAGAATTTTTAAAATCGGTCCAGTAGTTTTTAAGCCTATTCATTACAATCAATCAAACAAACAAAGTTTTCCTCTTTATAATATTACTATAGATGAGTACTACTTTAACCTGAAGTGTTTCTTCAATAAGTTTTCAAATGTGAAATGAAATCATATTTCGTCAGGTTATGATTTATTAATGTGAATTTTGGTAATGCTTTCTTCATAAGCAAAGTTATCTGCTTTCTCTTTACTTCTCTCTACAACTCTTCTATCTACCTTACTAAGAGACCTTTTGCTGCTGCAAGTTCTATTTGGAATCGACCGATATTGTCCATAACAAACTTGCCCGTGCTAACTATAGTTGTTACTCACCGTATGACTGCATATAAATTAGGGATCCAAAGATATTTATAAGAATTAATAACGATACCCATACCATTGAGGATATTGCAGGCCTCAAAAGTTGTGTATGAAAATATAGAAATTGACGTCATTTATAATGTAATCTTTGTATTGGAAATGTTAACTAAGAATATTAGGAAACATATTACATTTTAATATAAAAAATATGTTTTGAAAATAGTATATATAGATATAAATCCATATTACTTTTGTCTCTATAGCTGTCTGACTAGTATTACTGAATAGAAATGTAACAGTAGAGTCCACATTCACAAGTGAGCTCGCCTCAGCTTAGCTATGTCTAATTTGTTTAAGTCAGAACACTGAGACGGCTTTGTACATACAAGTTAAATACGTTCGTACATATATTTCGTATAATATTATGAAGTTTCTTTTTTTTTTACATAATAGGAGTAGCAGACGAGCATGCTGTCCACTTGATGGTAAGTGGCTACTGCCGCCCTAGGACATCTGTAATCAACCCCAGATAGGATTAGATATTCTTATCTGAGGTCGGCCACAGATGCGCCACTACCCCTGAGGACTAAGCTGGAATGCCTCGGAAAAGTCTGGCCCCTTACCACACCCTTCAAAACGGAACACAGCAGCGCCTAACACTGCTGTTATTAAGCAGAAATAGGTGTGGCGTATACGCCAGTATACGTAACTCTTTGTGTACTCTTTTGTATACTATAGTATAGTCGAACCACAAGGAGTTCTACCACCTTTAAAGACTTATTAGACAGACTGCATGAGTCTTTGCTTTTTTTTTAATATAGGAGTAACAGACGAGCATGCTGTCCACCTGATGGTAAGTGGCTACTGCCGCTCATCACTATTTCAAATAAAAAAAAAATCTAATACATTTCGCTCGAAGTAGTTAAAACTACATACGAACGTACATGATCTATGTACGTTGGTAAGTGAAATATCCCGTGGGCACTGGAACCTCGGCCACTCCTACCTCTGTTCGGGTTCATTTCCTGTCGCAAATCGTCTTCCACCCGCGCCGCCGCTTCCCAAAATGTCTTTAAATTCCCGCTGCTAATATTATGTTGGAGTCAATATTATTTATGGTACTTCCAATTTGGAATAGACATTTTCGTTTTAGTAATAAACGTAGAGGTAAAATGATTGTGCGCGCTTCTGAGATCTGAATTGACTTAATTTTTACAAAGAATCTTGTATTTTTATAAATAAAGCCTTTGCGTTTTCGGGTTAAAACGCAGCTTTTATAATTCCTTATCTATTTTCTTCGTTTTTTATAAGAAGGATCTAGAGTCTGAGAGGGAGAGAGAGAGAGATGTTTAGATGTTTCAGAAAACATAATTTTTTTTAAAGAAAATCAATGTTATTTTAACATTATATTCCTTATAGGCAAAAATATGAAGAATGAGGAAATATTTTCCCTCTTCTTTTAAACTTGTTCAATACGGATATCATGCATTTGCATAATTACTTTTAAATTTAATAATGTAGCAACACTTAAAAAGTACACAAAAAATAAAATAAAAAAAACTCTATGTTTAGCTATCGCCAAAATAGCAAAGCTTAGAACAGACGCCATTTTGGAATCACGAACATTTCTATTTCATTTGTATACGTATTATAACGTCTAAAGTTAGCATCGTAAACCTAAGCGCGGGTAATTACGACTACATAATGAATGTCGGAGCTAAGATAACAGCGCCCCCTCCCGGCGAACTGAAAATCTAACTTAGCAGAAACAAATTAGGAGTTTCCTACAGTAATGACCGAGCGGTACTTTACTATCGCCTCGTGCAAATTGCTTCTTGCTTTTCCAAGTTATAAAAACCAGCGATTATCATACATTAGAGCTATTTTGTATAATATGAATTTAAATTTGGATATAGTAATCTCAATCGCTTTGAGACGAATGAATTTTAAAAATAAATAAATGTTTCGAAAATTATTAATAAATTATTTGATACAGATGGGACATCTGTATCGAACAATTTTCATTATCAATTTTCATTATCACCGCACTGTCTTCGACTCGTTTATATATTCGGAGCGGACTAGCAGTTTGGTGCGGGCTATAATTAATAACACTTTATTCATATTCATAGACCCACACTTTAATTTCCTATGTCGTGTGGTATACCCAGATAAAAAGACTCCTCCTCTGGACGAGTTCTAGATGTGGTCTCTGATTATTAAAATAAATCTAAATGCATTACGTTCAGATGCCTGGCCAGGATACAAATCTCAGACCGTTAACGCCCTGCAAATACCACTAGATTATCGCTTATACTAAAACGCACACCTGTCATCACTTGTACCACAAGTTTTCCGGCCTTGCCTAAGGCGTAGCAGATAAACACTTTATGTGCGTGCAACGTTTATGTGTAGTTTGATCATTACCGGTTGATCACTTCCGAGATTAGTTAGCGCGTATCCAAATGACATTAGTTTTAATGGGTTGCTTAAGTAAATGAGTTATATATTAGAAATGAGTCATAATGTGGATGGGGTTTACTACAACTTACGAAATGGTGTTAAGTATAGTTCGCGCCAAACTGCTAGTCCGTTCTGAAGTTGTTGCGAGCAGGTGTAGTCATACAATTTGCTATGGCGACGCGATTCATTTCTATATTCAGAGCGGACTAGCAGTTTTACGCGGACTATACGTCTATAAAAGGCTATATACCTAAGTAGGTAGGCTTAAATGGTATTTCAGAACGTGGTAGAACTCTTTGTGGTTCGATTCAGGATGCACCACAGCCACACCAATTAAACCAGTAGTGTTAAGATCTGCTGTGTTCCGCTTATAAGGGTGCTTACGGGTAGCAATGCATATGTAGACAACCTCAGGAATTTTAACTTCTCTGGGGTTGATTGTACATGCCCAGAGCGGTAGAAGCCACTTATCATCAGGTAGCATGCTTGCTACTTATATATAAAAATAAGTCACATAATAAATAGAAACAAACATAAGATAAATGCGTCATTCGAAGGCGGGGGCTAAAAATAAAGTAAGAAAGCTCCCCCACGTCACGCTAGAACAGGTAACAGGGTCACTTGCCACGCACATGCGTGGGGGCCGTGTCATTCAACTGTTCTAGGATAACCTAACTGACCTAAGATGTGTTTAAATATATGGTGACTAATTTAAGAAGATATTGTTTTGATATTGTTTTGACTAATATTATAAAAAGGAAAACTTTGTTTGGTTGTAATGAAGAGGCTCAAAAACTACTGGACTGATTTTAAAAATTCTTTCACCATTCGAAAACTACATTATCTACGAGTAACATAAGCTATATTTTATATGCAATATCTTTGATAAATAGATTTTCAGGCCGTACAAAGTTTGCCGGGTCAGCTAATCGTACATAAGTAAAAGAAGTTGGGGCTTTCATTTATTTATTTATTTTATTTATTTATTTATTTATTCATTGCATCAAATATGGTACATTAGATGGTATATTTTGACAAAGTTCTGCACATTTGGCCAATATCGGCATGCAACAATATAAAAGTAATGTCAAATAAACTATTATTTTCCCTGTGCAGTTAACATAGGAAATTAATAAAATAATATATATTTTTTTATTTTAAATATTATAATATAATTGACCTAAGAAGAAGTACTTGTGTTTCTATATAACTATGCAACTAACAAGGTGCATGTTTAATTTTAATTTACTAAGTAGACATAACCTCTGAACTGGTTATGACTCAAAATAACCAAAGAACAAAATAAAATAATCAAAACACAGTACAAAATAAACGGGCGTTCAAACCGCGGCGTTCAACCGCTCGTTTGCGACCACACTTTAGCACCCACGTAGCGAAGATCATTATCTAGCATGAGAAAGTTGGGAGGAATCTAGTTAGAACCCGCCCCCGGCCCCGCTAACTTGTTGTAACCAGTTTAGGCCAGTTTAGTTGGCCACCTGCGATACAAGGGTCAAACTCAGGGGTTGTCTTAAACTGAGCGCCTAATTGTATCATGTTTTATGGAACAGAAAGATATAAGAGTTTATATGACTACATAGGTACTATGTCCATTGTCCCTGTAGTTCCGGGACTAGAATAGGGCTACGGTATCCCCTGCCTGTCGTAAGAGGCGACTAAAAGGAGGCTTCCGGGGTTGCGGGCGGCAAGAGTGGGAGCTCAAACCGTCCAGTATGCTACCCCGGGAAGGTCGGCGGTATGTGTGGTCGCATACCGTCGTAATCATCAGATGTTGTGGGAGAAGCGAACGCTCCCCTAGGGCAGAGCCCGATTCGGGCATCGCGCTTGGAGGACTCCGGTTGTGTTCCGTTGGAGATCCCGGAGTTCTCCAACAAGCGCCGAGGACGGCCACCGGGGGGGTTTAGTCCGGTAAAAATCCCCACATAACCCGACGTCGCTCCCACGTCGTCGGGTACCTTTTGAAGGTTTCCCCTTCGAAAAGAAAAAAAAAGGGTACTATGTTATGGACAGCTTTGATGATAACAGAAAGATATTAGACTTTATATCACTAAATACAAACTTCTCAATAAGGTTTGATGGTGAGAGAACCCTTCATCGTTCAATTCATGGCATCATCGCCAGCTACCAGTAATTACTAAGTAGAAATAGGGGTGGTGTCCCTGGGCGGCAGTAGCCACTTACCATCAGCTGGACTGCTCGTCTGCTACTCCTATATTATAAAAAAAGGTCCATAAACATCTCTGACAACTTATCATCACATGGAGTGCATAGTCGTTTCCTACTTCTATATTATAAAAAAAACCACCAGGAATCGTAGTAACCCGATTTTGTATTTAACACCATCCCCAAAGAGAAACATTAACTTTCAAATAAAATTAAAGACTTTCAATTCGTATAAATACCTACAACCAGGGAGTCATTATAAAAAACCGACTGCTTAAAATATAGCCTATGTCTTCCATAATTTAGACGAATCCAACGACATTACATGTATTAAAATCCGTCAAGCCATTTGGACTGCAGGACGTGTTAAAGACTGAAACATACAATCACACACACATTTTGAAGGTGGTAGAACCCTTTGTGGTTCGACTCCGGCGGCACCACCGCCACACCTATTTCTACCTAATAACCGCAGTGTTAGGCGCTGCTGTTATTAGGTAGTGTTCCGGTTTGAAGGGTGTGGTAAGGGAGACATACTTTTCCGAGGCGTTCCAGCTTAGTCCTCAGGGGTAGCGGCGCATCTGTGGCCGACCTCAGGTAGGAATATCTAATCCTATCTGGGGTTGATTACAGATGTCCATGGGCGGCAGTAGCCACTTACCATCAGGTGGACTGCATGCTCGTCTGCTACTCCTATATTATAAAAAAAAAAACATACGCTCGGAACACATTTAGCAGTCGAATAAACTTTTAAAAAATGTGGGTTTAGTCTATACTATTTATTTACTAATTTAGTAAGTTATTTACAAAATATGAAGTTACAAGATACGTAGGTGGAGGCTGGCGGGGTAGAATATGATTAATTGGGCGCGAACACATGATACCTTATACTCGGAAAGCGTGGGGAGTGCTAAGGGGTGTGAAAAATTTGTTATGAGATCTATAATAAAACTAACTTTGTCTGACTACGCACAATTTAAGGAGGTATGACTAGGATGATATTTTAAACACGATTTTTTTAGGTACACTGTAGAAGAGTTCTAAGAAAGGATTTTTGAACATTTGTCCCCTCGAAAGTGTACAAATCTTGTAATTTACTAAACTGTTCGTTTTATTTTTTTAAGAGTTACGTTTTAGTGTCATTAAATACTTTGTACAGAAACCAGGTTTGATTCCGGCCCTATCAAATATTTAAATATAAAATGCTTTCGTTTTTTATTGTTGCGTTATTGTTTTAACCGCCATCCTGCATCGATACCTTCTGAGTGTGAAGTTTTTAAGTTGACTTAAAATTTAATAGCTACAATCTTTTATGACCTTTTAGTTATTTACAAGTCAGGTGCATTTAATTAAATTGTAATATAAACAAGTATGTCCCAACATTTTAGAGTTGAAAGATAGCGTCAAACTATTCCGTGGCGCGAATTTACATTCGTATCTTCATCAGAAAAGGCGGGGTGAAGATGATTTGGCAAAATGTGCGGGCAGTCCCACCCCCGGGGTGAATAATCCCCAGGGGATAATTGCGCCAAGAGAGCGCATGTCTTCATAGCACTTCTGTGACATCGTTGAAGATAATTCGATTGGGTTTTGGGATAATTACGTGAGCGGCCGCTTTGTTCGTTTAAACGAAACGTATTTTGTCGACGGTACCGAAGTACGGTATGCAAAGTATCTTAGCTAGCGATTTGATTTCGGTTCTACGCCACGCAAGCGATGGTTTGTTTTGCTTTGTGTTGTATAGATTCAAATTTCAGTGTCGGATAGTGTTAAATTTTAGTGGTGTTATGAACAAATCTGAATATCAAAACGCACTTGTACATTTCTATTAATCTGTCTGGGCCAGTACAAGTAACGCAGCATTGATTTAATATAAAAAGTGAACATGTCCCAATAATAAAGAGACGGGCTTATTTTTAATTTCTAGGTTTATGAATTGTCACTAAAAGTAAAATATGTATTTTTTAACTTATTTTATTATGACACTTAATTAATAAACAGAATAAAATTTTAGTATTATATATTTTTTTAATTAAATCCCATATTTATATTGTTATATTGAGCACATAGTACGCCATCTAGTGTTGAGTAGCGATATTACAAAAAGTAAAGGGATCATTGTTTTCTTTATAACTCACAGAAATATATATTTTAGGGCTTTAAAAAACCTTTTTTACTTTTTTATTACCGAAATATTTGTTTCTGTTCATACATTTTCGATTTAAAATATTTAATATTCGTTAGAAGTGTTACAAGGCTTTTTTCGATTATACAATTTAAAATAGCATTTATAGATAGTATCAAATTATATAGCGTGGTGTAACATTTATTTTATATGTTGATTTCAATAAAATACCTTATTATTTTCTATAATTATAAAACTTGGTTTGAGTTTAGAACAATTTAAAACTTCTACTCGATAACAGATGGCGTTGCTTGAAGTTTACTTCGGGCGTGGAATTCATTCTTATTGGACACATTCCAGAGATTTGAAGTGTAACGGACATTCTGATTCAATGTGTTTCCATTAAGTATTTATGATAATAAAGCTGATAAGCTTAAGTACGAAATCATACTAATGTTTTTTTGTTTAATGATATTAAATCTATGATGATGAAATGTTTATGATATTGTATGTAAAATGAAGTAAATAATACTAAACACATAGTAAATAATTATTTAGTAACACAATATACTCAACCGTAAAATGTTTATTGTAGTTTAGTAAGGTTTAAATATTACATAATTTTTTCTCAAAGGTATTTTAGACGTTTATAACATACATGATCCAATGGAAAACTATACGCTTACTATAATTATGTAGCTGTGTTCGTATGTTAATAATTAATATTACAGAAATCAGATCTTCACCTGTAATTTTAAATTTAAGACATTATTATAATATAAGTTACTTATATCCATTATACTTTTTAAATTTAATATTTTAACTTCAATAGTTATATATTTCTACCTACATTAATTTATATGAAACATGATTTTAGTTACCTAAACTGTGTTTTAAAATTAATCTTAATAATATATTTTGTAAACTAAAATGGTAATATAAAAGTCAGATACATTTTATTCAACATAGAATAATTTTATATTCAACAAATTATCAATAAATTACTATATTACTAAAATAAATAATAATGCATAAAGTGTCATTCTGATCATATTTTTGTATTTCTATTACTTTGTTCGAAAATGCTTCATACAGTATGTGAGGCTAGAAACGTTCCGCTCTGACCCACTCATGAGTGTCGAGGCTGTAATCTTATTATCCCCGAATATGCAGTCATTAACACAGTTGACCAGCATTCTAGAACATTGCTCAAAGTGTCAACCTTCTGTTATAAGTGACAGGTTCACACCTTTATTTTTTAATGTAAGGTACATATATTAGTAAAGATTACTCGCTCCTAACAAGGAAATGTAACCTTTTGACAATTGTCACTGTCAATTAATTACGTGTTTGAAAAATATTAAAAAAATGTAGTTTTTAGATCATTTCCGAATGAAACGATATTTCTTCGCACTTTTTTTTCGATTTCGTGTCTTAACTACCCATGCTTACCCACTGCTTTATTCTATTCAGCTATTATTATTGTCAACTGTTTAAGTCATTTAATGGCTACCTTCAATTACAAGGCGGTGAGATATCTATACTGATCTATGGTAAGGTACATTAGAATGTTCGTAATTTAGTGAGGTAATTCTTGTTTGTTTGTTACATAATTTTATCACACTGTATAATATCGTTGAGTTGGTTGGTTTGTGAATAAGTTATCACTAACTTAACGAGATTCTTGTGCCTTTTTGAACTTTGAAAGACAATAGTGGATGACGTCAATTTTTTATTTTTTTTATTAAACATAATATTGATTTTCGTAATTTCAACTGTTTTGTAATTTAAATGATACGTGGAGTTTAAACATTACATATTATTTATTTAGTATTTAAACACGGAAGCTTTAGATTTTAGGTACCTGAACCTTGAAGGTGGCAGAACACTGTGGTTCCACACCGCTGTGCTCTGGTTTGAAGGGTTTGGTAAGAGAGATATAGGTACTTATCCGAGGCGTTTCAACGTAGTCCTCAGAGGTAGGAACGCATGTTGCCAAACCTGAAGTGACCTGAGTCAATTTCCGGGGATAGCCACTTATTAACACTTTTGCTACTTAATATTATATGATCGATCGAAACTCTATGACAGATATCAAGTATAATTTACGTACTACTTATTAACAGTTCGTAAAAATGTTTACTAGCACTAACACATTAATTTGAGGATTCCGGGAGGAGCTCTTTGTAAAGTTGTCATTTTAGAGTAAGTGTATTTCAATCAAAATGTTTCAGATTACGACATTTTTTTTACCTACGAGTTTATACTCGACTCAATTTTACAATTATCTGACAAAGAGTTACCATAATATTAATGTTAGAATGTGACAATAAAATGTAACCAGTCTTGACAATTGAAATTGTCACTGTCATCTATTTTCGTGTTTGAAAAATATAAAAAAAAATGTAGTTTTAGATCATTTACGAATGAAACGATATTTCTCCGCACTTTTTCTTCGATTTCGTGTCTTAACTGCGCGTGTCGGCAATGTTCCGCGTAAATTATACTATGACAGCCATTAAATGACTGACAGAATTGTGAGCCGCTTAAGTCATTTAATGGCTTCCTTCAATTACAAGGCGGTGAGATATAGTTATCTGTGGTTAGAATAACAATAGTATTAAGGTAACTCTTTGTCAGATAATTGTAAAAATGTATGTTGTATTGTTGATAATTTTGTGACTAAGATAATGAGCAGAAAGTTTTATAATGTATACATTTTATTAGTCATCGTGGTTATATGGCATTCATGACTTAATTGTTGCAATGTTAAAGAGTTGTATTCTGTCTTGAAGGGTATGATAGGAGGTAGAAATATATCTAAGGCGTTCCAATTTAGTCGCCTATTAAAGATTTTAAAGATTAAAGATTTTATTGAACAAAAACACGTTACAAAAAATACAGTAATTCGTAAACATCTGCAATAGTAAGAAACTGTGTCGCAGGTGTTTACGCCCATCCCGGGTAACACACGCACCTATGCATCTGTGGCCGATCTCAAGTTGGACTCTAATTTTATCTGGGGTTGATTATAGACGTACGTGGGCGGTAGGCTTAACATTTGATAGACTACTTGCTTGCTACTAATGTATAAAAATAAATGTATATATAGCTACATTTTGTTAAGCAGATTGCTTACAAAGGATTTATGCGCTTTTGCATTAATATATGGAGATGAGATTTTATTTTAGATTATATGCAGGAAGCAAAAAATCTTTTAATAAAAATATTTTTTAACATTATTTCCAAATTATAATTATAGTATGTATAAATAATACCAAAATTATTTCGTAATATGGTATGTGAAATTTTGAGTCATAATATGATGTGGGTATTTATATAATTCTTGAATTATTTAGAATTGTCGTATAATATCCATTTATGTTCTGGTTGTATTTTTAATTTTGTGCGTTTTGGGTATTTGAAGATTTATTGATCAGAGCTTTAACAGAAAATCAAAATGACGTGTCGAAATATATAACTGAAAATTTTCTACAAGAAATTCATACAGAATTGTTACTAAGAAGTATGTCTCCACCAAAAACTAGATAAGTATAATACCATTAAATAGCTAAAATATTTACGCATATACCTACAGGTAAAAAAGTAGCGTATATTCTTAAATGTAAAGGAAATAAAAAATGGTGAAGGATGTCCTTCCTAATTACTTTTATAACAAAACTACTGGCATAGTTGTATCTGTAGGTACATTTACCTAATAAACTCTCCCTCCTTGGAAAAAGTAAACCTTATGTAAGACATTAGAGAACGATGTTATTCTATAAGTTTAATTATTATTATATTATGTGTAGCATATAATTTACTAGAAAAATACAAAGTTTTCAATGAAATTGTTTAATGTTTACAACTCTTTATGTGACGCACAGTTGGACGCACGAGTCCCTTCCCACAGCTGGGTGAGGTCTGAGGTATACTCTACCACGTTGCTTCAATGACGATTATTTTAGGAAATAGTATATTTTAATTATCATACCTACTCTCATATGATTTGTAAAATGGAGTATGTACTTCCGACCACCGATTTGGTTAACTTTATTTTTTTTATAGCAGACGAGCATGCAGTCCACCTGATGGTAAGTGGCTACTGCTTCTCATGAACATGTGTAATCAACCCCAGATAGAATTAGATATTCCTACCTGAGGTCGGCCACAGAGGACCCGAGAGCCGCTACCCCTGAGGACTAAGTTGGAACGCCTCGGAAAAGTCTGTCTCCCTTACCACACCCTTCAAAACGGAACACAGCAGCGCCTAACACTGTTTTTATTAGGTAGAAATAGGTGTGGCGGTGGTGCCGCCGGAGTCGAACCACAAAGGGTTCTATCACCTTCTAATTATATGTTTATAACATTACGCCAACGAACACTTACAATCAGACGGATTGCATGCTTATTTGTTTATTTCAATCTCGTAAAAAAATGGATCAGTTTTACCTTGATTTTAATTTTGAAAATCGTAATCTTTCTCTAGTTGGAAAACCATGTAAAC
The DNA here is from genome assembly GCA_014595695.2 of Epargyreus clarus clarus. Classification (NCBI taxonomy): domain Eukaryota; kingdom Metazoa; phylum Arthropoda; class Insecta; order Lepidoptera; family Hesperiidae; genus Epargyreus; species Epargyreus clarus. The sequence continues at coordinate 1,592,892 of JACTTY020000016.1, read as the reverse complement.
AGTTCATGTAATACCCGAAAAACCACATTACAGTATTCTTTCTACAACAGTGGAATAAGTACAGCTATAGTACTTCCATCGCCGTATCATGTAACTCTACCACCTCGATCTAAGGTAGGTACAATCACTAATGAATTGAATTAGTAGGTAGGTAGATAATATGTAACCAGCATCCAAATTACAATGCCCCTAATTCCAACCTCTCGGGTCCAAATAGATCATCATTTCTAATCTCGCGCGAATCCGCTAAATCAGCAATAAAATTCTTGAAATCAACGAATGAATTAAGCCGAAATTAATACGAGTCTTCGTCCGCCGTCGGAAGCAACATGGCCGCCACTATCAGCTCACCCCGACTCACCCTATCTGATCTAACCCCCGCACCCGAACAGAGCTTGCTTTTTTGCGAGTGAGACAGACTTCCACTGTGAAATGCTTTCATTCTAAAATATTTTCACTGACCCTTTTTTTGTAAACGAATCTCAGTTTTAGGTTGTTTGAAATAGAGTCGCGTTTCAGTTGCACCTCACGTGGCGCTACCGACGTTTTCGAGTTGCAGCGGTTAGATGAAAAGTGTGAAAAACTGAAAGAGACGGATAGAGGCCGCCGTCTCGGGCGGGGCCCAAGTTTTCGTGAGTCGTTCGTAGCTTAGCCGTCGGTCCGCTCGCACCCATTCGTTTCATCCATGCCGGAGAGAGACCATGATATTTTTCGCGTTTTCTTTTTTTATTTGCTCTTTATCTTCGGGGAGAAAAATTGCGTGGGGCGAGTGGGGTGGGGTGGGCTGTAGTTGCGTGTAATGTTTTAGGGGGTGCACATGTACAATAGTATAGATAATTAATAGTGGTGTAGAATGTTTAATCACGGTTTTTGGAGTACTTAGCCCTGCGCTGCGGAAATATGAGATAATTATACCCAAAACTGATATTCGATTTTGTTTGCAATTACGAATTGAAATTTTTAATGACAATGATAACGCTAATGTACACGAATAACGGTTTAAAGAACAAACATTATGAAATATTTTCGATAAATCCCAATATTTGTCAAATATTTATCTGCTTAATTTGTTTCAATGTTTTATGAGCCAGTAACTACACATTTGGGAAATAGCGCGAAGAATTAGCATACTTTATAACGAATATTTTGGGGAATTTATTATCGCATTACTGGTGGGCTCGGGAGGCCTAATTAACTGATGTTCGCGCATTAGTGGTGTGGATTCGATCTTGGTTGTATACATATAGAATTGTATATATATAGAATACATTCTCCATAACGAAACACCTTGTGAAGTGGTGTTAGTTGTATTGACATTCAAAAAGTGCTCTGTAAAGACCCTATTTTGAATAAAAAAAAATGATTTGATTTGATTTGTATGTAAAGATTATTATTTGAACTATTGTGTCTGGTTAAGAGTTTACAAAGGAATCTGAGTTTAAAATTATATAGAGTAAGTAGATTTTACATTATATATCAATTCGCACTTAGCCAGCACAGTGAACTATGGCCTAACCCCTTTAACTCTGAAAAGAGACGTGCCCAGCAGTGGGATAGTAATGACGACGTAGACATAACATCTCATCATCATCATCATCATCAACCCATTATTGTTCCACTGCTGGGCACGGGTCTCCTCTCAGAGTGAGAAGGATTAGGCCATAGTCCACCGCGCTGACCAAGTGCGTATTGGTAGACTTCATATACCTTTGAGATTTTTTTTAATATAAGTCTCTCAGGTTGCAGTTCTCCTCACGATGTTTTCCTTCACCGTTTAGCAAGTGATAAATAATTTCTAATACGCACATAACTTTGAAAAATCAGAGGTGCATACCTGGGATTTGAACCTCGGACCCCTCGATCGAGAGGCCGAGTTTCTTAACCACTAGGCTATCACTGCCTTAACATAACATTTCTGCCTTATCTGCAATGTTAGAATTGCTGAGTTCTAATTTGAAAACTGTATTAAGATAGAGACACTCATATCATACCTTTATAATCAGTATCTACTAATTTGAGGTTAGACAATTACATAATGTCCATGGGTAGCAGTGACTAATTGCCATCCGGTGGATTAAATGTTTGTAAACGTTCATAAAAATACTACCGATTGACACTTATTATTAATATTTAATAACAATAAAACGATATAAACATTAATAAGTATAAATATTACCTTGGTTTATTTTATAATAGTCCAAATAGACAAGATTATCATATTCATTACTGTATAATCACCGTGGTTAATGGGGTAAGATACAATTCTTGACCCCGAGGGTCAACCGTGAGAATGAGGGGTCAGGGGTCAAAAGGACCTGCTCACCGAATATCCATTGTGGACGAGAGGTCAAGACTTTTGACCCGTCCGTTGGTGCCTGCATAAAGATGGTCCATTATCTGTGTGATTTTGTCCTAATTTGCATGAAGCGAAATTTTAATTTTTAAAATGAGGTCGCGGGGTCCTTTTTGTTCAGCGGCGAAGGGTTATTTGAGACGTTAAATCAAGCTTCGCAAGTATTCATGTGAATTTATTTTTAATTTTTATTGTCAAATTTAGTTCAATGATAAGTTATTCGTAGATGTAAATATGTTTTGCCGTAATGTCTGCAAATTGAAAGAAATTTAAATATGTAACATGTAACATATTTATTTAATTTGTACTTAATTATTAAATACCTCCACATTATAAATTATATAACTGTATTTTTCTCGGAAATAGCTTGTAGTTATTAACGTTATTTACTTATTTATTATTATTTGTATTTTGTAATATACCTGCTTTTACATCATTTTCACATCTAACATAATTTCCGTGCCTATTTTATTTTCTTTACTAGTATTTTAAAGCCATTTGTCTTATCATACTCTACAATACAAATGTTCCTCCACGACCACATTTCTCTCTAAATCTCCCTTATTTTAATGTACAACTTGTATCCATAATTTTATAACAATTTCACAAATACGGCACAACGATCAGCTACTCAGTGAACCTGTTTAACGGTTGAATATTCGTACCCTTAACGAGACTGACCCCTTGTGATCTGCAAGATGCTGTTCTCTATAAATACCGCTCATTTGCATAAAGCTAATTCCTGTTATGGAGATATTGTGCAATAAAGCGACGTTTCTTTGCATAATAATTTTGTATTTGTGTTTTGGCTCAGTACGCATGCTTAGATTAAGAATTTCAAGTTGGCGCGCAAGGGTTAAAATTCCGTTACAACTAACATAATGTTTTTTTGATTGAATTTTTTTGAATTTGTTTGAATTTACCACTTATTATTATGATTTTTTTTTATAATATTGGAGTAGCAGACGAGCATGCAGTCCACCTGATGGTAAGTGGCTACTGCCGCCGATGGACATCTATAATCAACCCCAGATAGGATTATATATTCCTACCAGAGGCCGGCCACAGATGCGCCGCTACCCCTGAGGACTAAGCTGGAACGCCTCGGAAAAGTCTGTCTCCCTTACCACACCCTTCAAACCGGAACACAGCAGCGCCTAACACTGCTGTTATTTGGTAGAAATAGGTGTGGCGGTTGTGCCGCCGGAGTCGAACCACAAAGGGTTCTACCACCTATAAATTATGTATTACAGTTTATTACAGATTTCACCACTTATTACAGATTACAATGCCAATATACACATGTGTACACGTCTGAAATCTCTTTTTCTAAAGTCAGTTAAAATTGCCAGAGATGCATCCAATAAGTAGATACATTTTATCATTATGTTTTTCGAACTTGTAGCTGAATAAATAGGTACCTCAAAGGGAAGTGGCCATAATTATGATGGAGTACATTAACTTTGGAGGTGAAACACTACTGCTTTTCTAGACTAAATTCCTTAGTCACAAGTCACTTGTCTACTACCTTCAAACTACAACACGGGAATCGTCATTGCTGATCGACAGAAACAGATATTGTTGTTGTCTAACTTAGTTAAACTAAAGAGTTCTACCATTACAAAATATCGAAATATCTTTATATTTAAAGGTGCAATAAGTATGTAAACAATCTGATTAATTAATTACCATCATTTACTATTTATTTATTTTCTAGACTAAATCCCTTAGTCACAAGTCACTTGTATACTATCTTCAAACTACAACACGGGAATCGTCATTGCTGAACGACAGAAACAGATATTGTTGTTGTCTAACTTAGTTAAACTAAAGAGTTCTACCATCACAAAATATCGAAATATCTTTATATTTAAAGGTGCAATAATTATGTAAGCAACCTGATAAATTAATTACCATACACATCATACGAAGGGGGTCTTGTATTCGATCGCCGTCCAAGCATCGAAACGCCATAAAGATTTTGTTTAGATGCATGTCGTTTACATGATTTCACGACAATAATGAAAGTGTTAGTCAAATAACCCAAATTTCTGAGAAAAATACATCCGATAACACATAAGTGCATACTATACTCTGATTCATAATTAGGTGTCCAAAATGTAAACAAAGGTGTTGACCTATCAAGAAAATACGTTAGAAATGGTAGTTTTTATTTTTGTCGATATTTAAGTGATACAACAATAATAAAATAATAATCTAAATAAATTAAGATTAACTCACATTTTCTAATATTTATATCACCTCAATTTCGTTCCATACAGTAATAATAATAAAAAACAAAATTATGGTAGCAAATTAAAATGTGATAATGGTAACACAATCGGAATCCAAGACATTTCTTGTTCTGTCATTTTTAAGTTTCGTAACTGATATTATTCATTTTCGTGATTGTGATCAAACTCTAATGTTTTCTCGTTTACATAATGTTTTTGTTAAATTGTGTATATTTGTTAAATTTTCGTTTTTTGTTGAGTTTGTTAAAGTTTGTGTTTCTTGTTAATTTTGACAGTGACATTTCTTTGTTTACATTTTGGACACCTAATTATGAATCAGACTATAGTGTAGTTAGCATAAGGCGTGTAAAAACACACGATCAAAGTATCCACCGTGAGAACAGCGTGACGCGAGATGTAGATCTGCAATTATAATTAGAAGATGTTGCAAAGAGATGACCCCTGTTCTTGACCACCTGCTAGTTGGTAATTATTCAGAATTAGCATGCGAACAGTTCCCGATTCTCACGTTGCATTTGAAATGATTAGGGGTTGCTGCGTTTCGAAATCTCAGTACTCCTTTCGCTGCGAAAAGGGTTGATAACTAAATTTTCGGGAATTATTTGTTTTCTATGTGCAGTGTCATTCGGTTGTACGTTTAGTAATAGCAACTTCATTTGGCTAAAAGTACCATATATTTAGTAATCTGAAGATACCATTTGGGTACACACTTGTTACTATTTTGTGATTTGTAAGATAAGTTGTGTTTAGGTAAAGTATCTAAAAGTTATTTGAAGTCATCTTTTACTATTTGTTCTTTTCTAGTGCAGTGTTCCTCGTTCTTAAGTTTAGCTACGGATTTGGGTTGAGCACAGAACAGGTGAGATGACTACTTATTAAAAAGATATTTCGAAAAATAATTTGTACGTACCCTCCTTTTTTCGAGAAATTATATCTACCAATATTAATTTACCGGTAATTATTGTTATGTGGCGTAAATTAGGAATTCTATCGGTAAATCTGTTGTCTGTCTTGTTATGTGATGGTAGTAATTAGTAGTCCACGAAGCAAGTTGTGTCCTGATTCGAATGTGAAGTGTGATTGTGGGCATTTAGGATTTTCGAGGAAGGTATGTTAATTCACTTTGTCTTTTGTTTTATGTATGTATGCAATCTTTTCTGTCTTTTTGTGTCTGCCTTAAATATAATCACTTGTTTTCTTATATTACACATCGTAGGAGGAGCCGTTTTTATAAGAGCTAGCTACCGAAAAATATGAATAACCCTCTAACGATTTTTTGACAAATTTTTACGCAGAAGTTGTCAAAAATTTATTTTTGGTAGGCAAAACTTTGGATAGATTGGTTATTAATAAAGCGCATAAGGGATTCAATACAGAAGATCAGTTTTTCTAAAGGTGTTCCTGTTTTATAATAGTTGTGTAAGGCGCAGCTTATTTTTTACATAAAATTACATTCATTTTTATATCATTTTACGTTTACAATCGATTATGTAAGCCACGATTTAGTTCATTAATATACCTAATTTGGTATTTAGTAATTAATGTAATTTACTGCTATTTATCTTTTATTATCTATCTTTTTAGATGTGTTCGTTACGAATTCACTCGTAAAGTCGAAATGACCCCTTTAACTTGGTAACCCTACCTGCTCGCTTAATTATTCTGAATTAGTATGTATTAAAGTTCTCAAAATATTCTCACGTTTGCGGTTTATTAGCATTTAAAATGTCTTCTTGGACTTGCATCTTTGCGTTTAGTTTAGATTTTATCGCGTAATTAGTTTGAAACTTTTAATAATTATAGTTCAAAAAACTAAAAAACACGCTTTTATGATAAAATGGGGTGCTCCATTTATCAGGTTCGAAAAGCACACTTTTTCCACAATTATACTATTTACTGTTCCTTAATTGATTCTTAGATTGAAAATTATTTTCTACTTTTTAGTTGATTTTATCATAAAAGCGTGTTTTTTAGTTTTTTGAACTATAATTATTTATTAATTTTTAGTATTTCTCGTTATAGCGACCACCATTATTCATCGTTTGTAAAAAAATCAAGTGTCTATCTATTACGATTTAAGAGATAAAGCCCAACGACAGACGAACAGACCGCAGAGGGTTTCGTTTTAACCTTTGAGTACGGAATCCTAAAAATCATTCTACAAGAGCGCATTATAGATATGTTTCAGAACATTTGAGTTATAGGGAAATAACATTATTATTTTCTAAACTAAAAATCACGATATAAAAGTTACGCCTATTGAAACTAAATAGCAATAATTATTTGCAATCTAAAATCTGCGATGAACTTTGCTGAAGGTGTTTGAAAAATCTCGCCTCGAAAATCGTTAATCCAGAAGATGTTGATAAGGACAATGGTACAAAACTATTAATGTTTAAAATATTGAATTGTCATCGGTCCTTAATAAGTATGCCAAATTTCGAGTTAATCCGACGTTTTGAAGGGGGTTAAAATCATGTTCAAAGATTCCGTTACATACTAACATACTAACATACCAACATACCAACATACATACGTCTGAAGCTAATAAAAGCGTGTTAAAAAAAAGGAGAGAAAATAGACGATATTTTTAATGGAGGTAGGTAAGGTAAACATTATATTATATATACATGACTATATAAACTCCTTTGCAAAAAAAACGGGCACCTTACACACACACTTTACCTTAGCTTTTCTATGGGTAAATATTATTATATTTTTAGTATGTCATTAGCTTGGATGACTAGAAATTTCTTATTATCAATGAGAATCTAGTTTTTTAACACTTTTATCCTGGTATCGGTGTTTTAGTCAATGTAAACAGAGAGCCGTGTTAAAATGGACATTTTTATGGGTATAATGAAATTAAGACTACGAGTATTTTTATGGTATTTTAATAAAAGAGACATTAAAAAATAAAAATTAATAACGAGTATGACCTCCTCTTGCAGCGATTACGGCATGTAATCGTCTTGGCATGCTTCCCACCAGGCTTTTGATGGTGTCCTGTGGAATGTGTTCCCACTCAGTCGAGATTACACGTTTAAGCTCTCTGATGTTTTGTGGAGGTGGTTGGACAGATCGTACTCGCCTTTTTAGGAGGTCCCAAACATGCTCAATGGGGTTAAGGTCGGGGCTCCGCGCTGGCCAATCCAAACGACGAATACCGACCTCTTGCATATAAGCATCTACGTCGCCAGAACGGTGGGCCCGAGCATTATCGTCCATGTAAATGGCATCTTCACCAATTACAGTCAGTGCGGGTTGTGCATTTTGAGAAAGGATTTCTGTTATGTACCTATGCGCATTTAGTGAGCCATTTTCTATGAATACTATCTCGGTACGATAGTTGGAAGTTACGCCCGCCCAAAACATAACGGACCCTCCACCATAAGGGGTGATTTCTTCAAAACACACATCGGCATAGCGTTCCCCTGGTCTTCGTAACACTCGCCGACGTCGGTCCTCACCATGCAGACAAATTCGAGCCTCATCGGAGAAGAGTACGCTACTCCAGTTACCTGGTGTCCAAGATAGGCAATTTCTAGCGAACCTCAACCGCGCAATCCGGTGCTCACGGAGTAACTTGGGGGCCCGCGCTGGTCGTCGACTACGTATATCAGCAGCTAAAAGTCTTCTCCTCACAGTCCATAGGCTAACTTGTGCTCCTCGTACCTCTTCAAGGTTTCTTTTGAGGTCTATGTAACTGCATTTGCGGTTCCTCAGCGCCTGAGTCACTAAAAAGCGATCGTCTCGCGGCTGTGTGCAACGTTTTCTCCCAGAACCTTGCCTTCTCTGAACGGAACCTGTCTCTTGGTATCGAGTCCAGGTTCTTTGTACGGTTGAACGACTCACGTTTAACCGCTGTGAGACGTAACATTGGCTACACCCCTCTTCCAGCAGCGCTATAATTTTACTAGCTCTCATTGCTTTTTCTGCCATTACGATAGACACAAAGATATCTGTTTTAAGTCACAATAAGGCAGAATTATGCGATAAACATAAATTGTTGTACTAAAAATAACGAAAAGTTACTTTTAGTTGCTTGATAACCTTTTAACCGCAAACCCGCGAAAAGTGTCACAAAATGAAAAAGGGATTAATAATTTAAAAAACAAAAGTTTTGAATTTGGAATGAACTTTTTTTCATACCCAGACTCTTTATTAAGTGCCAGTAACATAGTTTGGCTATTAAAACCTCTGAAGAACTAAATTATTACCAATAATGTTAAAAAATCAAACCCGCCCGTTTTTTTTGCAAAGGAGTGTATAATGTTTATTCTATTTTAATTAGTATAATTCTAGAGTAATTCCTTCAAAAGGTTGAGAACTAATTTGATTTTGAAACGATTTTGAAAAAAATAGTTTGTAAGTGATTCAGGCAAAAAATAACTAAAAATTGATAAAGTAGTTTTAAGTAGTTTCATTTTTTTACATTTTTTGTGAATATGTTATTGTGCATCCATAAAAATGTATAATAAGGAGGATCATAGTATGGCGCTATTGAAATACCTATTTATACTAAAAGTTATTAGATGTAGTTATTAGAAGTAGAATAAAAATAAAAATAAATTTAGATGGTTACAAAGAGATAGTTAAAGTTATTAGTCTGATAGTGTGGGTGGTTTTGGCTACATTGTTGAACTAGTTAGAATATTTTTTCTAATTTTGATTATAAATTAGAGGCAGTCTGCGACCGACGGCAGATAAGACTCTTTCTATGTATATTTTGTATTGACTCACGTAACTTTTGTCACCTATTTCTGCCTAATAACAGCAATGTTGTGTTCCGTTTTGAAGGGTGTGGTAAGGGAGACATACTTTTCCGAGGCGTTCCAGCTTAGTCCTCGGGTGTAGCGGCGCATCTGTGGTCGACCTCAGGTAGGAATAATCTAATCCTATTTTTGGTTGATTACAGATGTCCATGGGCGGCAGTAGCCACTTACCGTCAGGTGGACTGCATGCTCGTCTGCTACTCCCATAGTATAAAAAAAACACTCAATGTTCGAAATGGGAAAGACGGAATTGAACGATATTCAAACTTATTGCCGCCCATGGATATGAAATCAACCTCAGGTAAGATTGGACTCCTATTTGACGTCGGCCACAGATGCGCCGCTACTTAAGGTCTAAGCCGGAATGGCCTCGCAAAAGTATAAACTCTTTAATATTTTTACTCTTTCCTACTTAAACCGGTCCTAAGGTTACGAATCGGTGACGATACAACATCAACCGAGTTGTGTCCGTCAAATTAATCTTACTATGCGAGCCCCGTATTTGTCAACGAGTTGCTCCACGTGAAACGGTTAAAGCAATTTTGTAACTGTACGACTTAGGTATAAAGTTGTGCACACCGCAAAGGGGAGGTAACGAGATCTACCGACAGATTTGTGCCGCCCGTTGCTCGTTTGTATCCGATTTATATCTCCATTTGCAGTTAATCGAAACGACAAAACGATTAGTTTGCGCTCGATTCCTTTCCACTCGTTTCGACGTATTGACGCTAGTTAATTTATTAGATAATTTGGTTTCCGATTGAATTGCGGCTGACGAAAATACGTTTTCATTATAAATAATAATTGGTGTTCAGTTTTTGGTAACGAACAACAGCGCCAGCTTGCGAGCGGATTGTTAATTTTGAAATTTTTGATTACGTGCAGTGCGTTTGCTACGTGCGAACGTGTTTTGGGAAATATGTTACATATAAAAAGTGCTTCGTGACAATTGTCACAGGGCTTATGAAATCTCGTCTATAAGAAATATGTATGAGTATAGAATGCAAGTAATGCAAGCGACTTTTATGTTTAAGAATACTTAATATATCTGATCGGCTATCGGATCGGATCGGATCTGTATTATATCGTATTATTATAACGAACTATTCTTAAGGTGAAGCAGTGATGGCCTAGTGGTTAAGAAACTCATTATTATGTGCGTATTAGAAATTAATTATCACTAAAACGGTGAAGGAAAACGTCGTGAGGACACCTGCATACCTGAGAGATTTATAAAAAAAAATGTCAAAGGTATGTGAAGTCTACCAATACGCAATTGGCCAGCGCGGTGGACTATGGCCTAATCCTTCTCATTCTGAGAGGAGACCCGTGCACAGCAGTGGGACAATAATGGGTTGATGATGATGATGATGATTCTTAAGGTAAATCAAGAACAGTAATGGGTTGACGATGATGATGATGATTCTTAAGGTAAATCAAGACGGATAATAAGAGTTTCGTTGATAGATAATTTACCGGTATAACATAGAAACCTCTAAGATCCTTGATGCCGATGCCTTGATACCGAGAGCCGATGAAGCGTTTAACATCCAATTGTACATGAATAGTTGTACCTATAGATACAAAGTTTTAAAATCTTTTAACCAAAATTGTCAAAATTATGAGTCATAATGTAGAGTCATCAGGGTTTTCAAAAGTTTTAAGCTGTTTCTTAGTGAATGCTTTATTGATAAGATTGCATAAGTAATCTTTGCTAAGGGCACCTGGGTCGGTTGGGACAATGTCTAAACCAATTCGAATAAAATAATTTCTATAAATTGAACGACAATACTTGTAACATATAATTTACGGATTGGCATCCATTCTAGGAAATGAGAACAATTATATTTATGTGTTCGGAAAACTAAAGCTATCTTTTATTTGATTCTAGTTTGAACATTACATTGCAGTGTTCAATGAACTGAACGATTTAGCGTTTTCCACATCATTTGTTTTTAATCGCCGAATACAATAGCGTTAATGTGTATTTTTACACAAATATTGTATTGTTATTAGCTTTGGCATCTCTACGAATTATTAATGAATCATACGATTCTATAAATCATTGTATCTAAGTTTTGTAACTAAGTACCTTTCTGAATATCTGTCAAGAATATAAAATTTATCAATACCTACTTTTTTACAAATACAGTGATTTACTTTGCTTTTTACGGCTATTCTATATTTTGTAGTAACATGTCAAAAACTTATTTATATTCATATTCTTATCGATAAAGTTGTTATTATTTTAAATTACGATTTTGTCATAATTGGCTACTTGACACTTTTTGGGAAACTGTTTTAATGAATTCATATACGTATTATATATGCCTTTCATTGATCATTTTTTCGAAAAAGGGCTATTTATTAATAAAAAACATATTTTTATTACGGTAAACGGAACGTTACGCCAAAACAGGCGGTCAAGTGTCATTTCGTAGCGTGACGTCAACACATTGAAAATATAGAAATAAACTTCGACGTTACACATACTTCAGGTTTCGATGTGATCGACAGGTTTCGATGTAGTGACGTCACATGACATTTGAGGCAGCACTGTCGCCGTTTTGGGATTTAAAATCCACAGATAAAAAATCGAAAATTTCTTTTTAAAAATTAAAATACTTAGAACATATTAAAAAATAAACGAAATACTGCATAATTTATGTTTACTTATAAGCTATCATATCCAACATATTTCATATTTTATTGTTATAACTGTCAAGTACCCAATTATAATTATAACTTAATATTTCAATAATTACATGCGTAGGTGCTTGCATTACAACACAAACGAGTGATGCTACGCACACTACGACAAAACAAACTTGAAAATAGAACAATGGTATTTAAAATCAAAATGGCCGCTGAAATTGTTTTTCGATGCGCAACAAATCGGTCGGAGCGCTGTCGGCGCCAAGAATGACAGTCTGAGCCGAGCGGTAATGACATCTCATTATCAACTACCAAGTCAGCCAAATGGAATTTTGATAGTAGGGATGCATGAAAATACGCTAGACGACTCGCAAACTGTTGTTTTGGATACGTTTAATATTTTTAGAAGCTTCATAAGTAGCTTGATGCGGTTTTAATCCATTGAAAAGTTACATCTGGGGTTGCGTTTTTTAGAGGACGCAATTTTATTTTTTTAAAGTGTAGGGGGGATCAGTGTAAAGCTAAAACCAAGTTTGTCAGGTCGCCACCCTTGTCCCACGGCCGCCACCTTGAAAATAGGGGTTGAAATGTTTTTTCCGACCTCAGATAGGAAACTATCTTATTTAGAATTGATTACAGATGTCCGTGGGTGGCAGCAGCCACTTACTATCAGGTTGACTGCATGCTCGTCTGCTCCTACGTTATAAAAAAGCTTGATGCCTCGTGTAGTGCTGTATAGTAACTCAACTAAACAAAAACTGAGGTAGAGTCAGTAGATATTGTTCGTCCGGGGAGGCACCAGTGCTACACCGACTTCTAGCGTGAAGCCCTCAAGATGGCAACGCTTTAGTGATCGGCTTCAGGTAGAAAATGTTATACTCGTTTATGAAGTTAGTCACATGTCTTTGAGAAACAGTAACCATTTATAGTCCGCGTAGAGCTGCTAGTCCGCTCTGAATATAGAAATGAATCGCGTCGCCATAGCAAATTTTATGACTACACCTACTCGCAACAACTTCAGGTAATAGCAGTTTGGCGCGGACTATACCATCAGGGGAATTGCAAGCTCGTTTGCTACTTCAATCATATAAAATGAGATATTCTTGTCGTGTTTCGGTTTATTACATTTATCTTGAAAAGCACTATTCGTTTAAGAATATGAGTTAAATACGAAAATGTGTACTATGTTTATTAATAACTCAGTATATGACTACAGAAATATTTGCCTTAGGCGACTCGTAAGGACATACCAGTGGTATCTTTATATGGTATACTATTCTAAAAAGTTATTTAACTTTACAATAGACTTTATTTTGAATACTTTTTATTAATGAACATGTCAAAGATCGTTAGTCAAGATACTGCTCTTATACTTAATTAAAGTTAAACTAGAAATTACCGAGCGAAGCGGTAATGACATTTCATTTATCACTTAGACGAACTTAAGTTGAGGAAGTTTTGTTCGTGTAAAAATTAACTTAATTCTTGGCTAGATTGGAGTTAAAATTGTTCTGATAAAGTTCCTAATATGTGGGTTCAATTAAACTTTGTAATTTGGTAGAAGGGATTTTGAAGGTAGTAGAATCGTTTCTCATTCGACTTATTACAATGATATTAAGCGCGGCTGTAGTCTTGTTTGAAAGGTGTTTTTTAATTTTTTTTTATAATAATAAAGCAGTAGCAGACGAGCATGCAGTCCACCTGATGGTAAGTGACTGCTGCCACCCATGGACATCTGTAATCAACCCCAGAAAGGATATTCCTACCAAAGGTCGGCCACAGTTGCGCTGCTACCCTTGAGGACTAAGCTGGAATGCCTCGGAAAAGTAAGTCTCCCTTACCACACCCTTCTAAACGGAACACAGCAGCGCCTAACACTGCTGTTATTAGGCAGAAATAGGTGTGGCGGTGGTGCCGCCGGAGTCGAACCACAAAGGGTTCTACCACCTTTAATGTTATAAGGAAGGCATGTTTATCCGAGGCATTTCAACTTTGTTTTCAGGGGTAGCAACGCATCTGGAATCGACCTCTGATATTTTTTTTTATCTTATCTGGGGTTGATTGCAATTGTCCATGGGCGCCAGTTGCATCTTACCATTAGGTTGACTGCACCCTCGTTTATTACTTCAATAATATTAAAAAAATATAATAATAAATAAAAATAAATCAGCTTGCTTTTGTAATCAAAGTGTGGAGTTTGTGAAAGTTATTTATCTTCTACACGTACGTCTGACGGTAATTTTTAGATCACTGTACTTAAGGGGGCTTTTCTTGTCGCGCGTCTTCAAGCCTGATCGTGACGTGAAGATCTCACATATGAATTAACTTACTGTTAGTCGCGGCGCAGCCCGTGTCTGTATGAAACGATAACATGCAAGTGAGACGCGCGTGCGGCCGTATACACGCGCGACAAGAAAGTCATTCTAACCGAAAAGCGAAACATGGTGAAAAAATACTCTCCGTATCAAGACTAACCCTCACTTGACATCTTATTGTGAGAGAGACCCGTACTTAGTCAGAAAATAATCGATGGAAGGCAATTATTTCTTCTGATCCAGAGAGGAGACCCGTGCGTAGGGGACAGTAAAGGATAGAAGGTAACGATTCCTTCTTATCCTTAGAGAAGGCCCCGGTCTGGTCGAAGAGCAATAGACGGAGGGTAATGATAAAGCGTCAGGTTAAATCAGTACGAGCTCGACTTTGATAGTTCGTATTTAGAGTTCATGAAACGTGCGCATCAATCGAAAGACGGCATTGCACTGTCCCACTGAACTCAACAGAACACAAAGCGAAGCAAGCAACACTTTCCGAACGCTATGATTCTCCATTCAATATTCGAATTGGAAAAAAGAACTTGTAGTGACGTGACCTTGCTTTTCGTCGGTTCGTTTTTCGTTTAGCACGCAGGCGCGTTGGGGTTCCGATCAATGCCGAAAAACGGGGGTCTCTGTCCCCCGGCGTCCCTCGCCGCAAAGTAAGCGGCTCGCGGCATCTGAAGGGTTAGCCCGGTTGCTAGGATACCGCGACTTTGTATTTGGACGGTCGATAATGCCTAGCGTTATAATTTTCTTTAATCGTAGGGGTATGGGGTTGGCCCTAATGGCCGACGGACCCCCCGGCCCCGTCCCGAATATCTTTGTTAGGTCAAGTCGGAATTACTTCGCATTAGCTGATTTTTACAGGAATTTGAAAGCGAATGTGATTCAGCTTTTTCTGTGAAGAAATTCTTGCTGTTTTATTTATAATAGGTATAACGCCAAGTTTCATTCTAATAGTCTTATAGCTAAATGCATTATTTATAATTTTATTATACTTATTTCTCATTGTACAATGTACCTAATACTCAATTGGAAGATACGATTTTCTTTTTATCACCTAACCCTATGCTACAGATTTGTCTATTTGTGCTAACAAAATTACAAGACGCGTTTTAATTAAAGTTCCTATGTTTAAGTTTATGAATAAACTAAATAACTTACTGTATTTTGTGATGCTACAATCACAATAACCTCAAATAAAACAATCAATCTCCGTATGTACCTAAATTCTTCAGGAAAGGGTAGAAAAAGCCTGTGCAGTGATACCGTGGTAGGACATACACATAGGGAAGTGAACAACATTTAATAACATAGTTACACAAAAAAGTTTAATAACAACCAATAACAGCGGTAACGGAAAAACAAAAATAACAGCTTAATTTATTTGATTTAGTAAAAGGCAAAAAATTGATTAGTACTATCCACTACGACATCAGTAATTGGTAAATGCCGTTAAAGTCGGGAGCATAAACTTGTAAGACCATAAGTTACTTACTAACTTATAATAACGAACAAGTTTAAGCCCATAACGAGAACGAATAAAATTAAAACATTCCCGTAATAGAGTTTTACACGGAAAATGTCTAACAAAGTAAAAATGAAAAATAGCGGTGCACAGTAATTTGCCCACCCTTTGTCAGGCCGCTGCGTTGAATGATAGTGCGTGCGGAATTGCATTTGCCGTTCCGCCATTTTGTAGGCTTCGTTTGTAGGAAATTCTATAAAACATCCACCTTTATACACGGAGCCATATTTGGATTTTTGAAATGGAAGCAAACAAGCGTGTAGGAGGTGTGATGATAATCAATTTCAATCAGGATTGGAGTCTACAATCTGACGGTTCGAGTCTTGAGATTGGATACAGCTTTGCTGTTATACCTAAGGACTACGTTGAAACTCCCCATGTGTCTTACTACTCTCTTTAAACTAGAACACAAATGCGCGTAAGGTTGTCCGCCTATATACTACTATCGCTTGAGCGACAGTTGACAAGTTGCTTAAGCAGCTTGACAGTCGCATGAACCATTTAATCGATAAACTGGTTGCTCAAGCAATAGTAGGCAATGGGCGGTCAGCCTAATACGGCTGTTAAATATATATTTGAAAGCAGTACCTCCGAAATCAAATCATGGAGGCCACAACCCTTAAAACATCGTTCAACTTTAACAACCATAAAAATTCTCGACAGTATAAGTAAAGGGTAGAATTTAAATAACACCACACCAGCAACTAGTGTTTGGTTCGTTCAAAAACAGAGCATCATCAGGGTGAGTTGACTCTACAACGGTTAATCGCTAAATAGCGAAGAAGTTTTCATCCTAACTTCAAACGTGTGCACAAAATTTCATGACAATCGATTATGTAGGTAAAGCGTGGAAGCATATTAATTTCTAAGGTGGTAGAACTCTTTGTGGTTCTACTCCGGCGGCACTACCGCCACACCTATTTCTGCCTCATAACAGCAGTGTTGAGCGCTGCTGTGTTCTGGTTTGAAGGCTGTGATAAGGGAGACGTACTTTTCCGAGGCACTCCAGCTTAGTCCTCAGGGGTAGGGCGTATCTGTGGCCGACCTCAGGTAGGAAAAAAATCGCGTTTATAAGTTCAATAATTAGATACGATTCCTAACTAATTATATAAACGTCATATTTTTGTATACTGTATACGAATACAGTCGAAAAAGTGGGTTTTAAATTTATTTAATTTTGATAATGTTACGAATACAGCCGAAAAAGTGGGTTTTAAATTTATTTAATTTTGGTAACGTAACGTAAAGGTAACGCCTGGTACTAATACCTATACGTAGGAGCGTGTACAAAGTCAGTTGTAGCTTTTTGATGCGACACTGGATTCATGGCACGTGCTTCGGATCTGCAACTACTAGTTACAACGCTTTTGAGCGTCCGATAGGATCTGTTGATAGTTCGACCTCGTATGTCAAGTGTAGGCTCCATAGGGTTAAGATTGGATGTAAAAAGGAAGAAATCCTTGTTTGACTTATGTCTCAGTTACTACTTGTATTTTAAGAGAGTAGTGTAGCGCTTATGTGTTCTGGTTTGAATGTTGCGATGTCGTCGAAAGCATAGTAAACAAAGAAAATCGGTTTCGCATTTAAAAGATTAATTAGATTCTTATACTGTCGAAAACTATTTAAATTTACATACATTTGTTAACGTATCGTAAAGTTAACGCCTGGTACTAATAACTATACGTAGGAGCGTTTACAAAGTCAGTTGTAGCTTTTTGACGCGACACTGGATTCAT
Source organism: Epargyreus clarus clarus (assembly GCA_014595695.2). NCBI lineage: Eukaryota > Metazoa > Arthropoda > Insecta > Lepidoptera > Hesperiidae > Epargyreus > Epargyreus clarus. The sequence continues at coordinate 1,575,275 of JACTTY020000016.1, read as the reverse complement.
GGCACGTGCTTCGGAACTGCGACTACTAGTTACATCGCTTTTGAGCGTCCGATAGGATCTGTTGATAGTTCGACCTCGTGTGTCAAATGTAGGCTCCATAGGGTTAAGATTTGGATGTAAAATGGAAGAACTCCTTGTAGCTTGTCTGTTATCTCAGTCATTGATTTGTCTCAAAAGGGAGTAGCGATTGTGTTCTGGTTTGAAGGTTGCTTCTTAACATTCTTATGGGTGTCCTGATAGTAAATAATGGAGGAATTTAACTAACATACATATTTTTTTAATCGGTGAATACAATGTACCACCAATAAATACGATAAACTTGTAATTTTACTATAAAGTGTCTAATCATATAAAAATGTAATGTTACGAAGATACATTTAAATGTCATCTTATTTTTAATTTTTAAACCCATGCACTAAATGATAAGTTACACCCATAACACACCAATGTCAAAAATGTACCATAATACACCAATAATTATTTGTCGTTTTTAGTCGCATAATCGTACGTGTGAGTTCTTCGACATATACCTAAGTGTAAGATAATAGAACGTAACAGAGTTCTTTAAATAAAATAACCCAATGCTGTTTAACCATTTGTTATTTTATGAGACTTCATTTCTTTGCTAAGATAAACTGAAATCCTAATGTGTGTATATTTTTCTAGACTATTTTTCAGAACTTAGATCGGTGCTAATTAAAATAAAATAATACATTAAGTTATTCGAAGGTAGTCATTAAGTCGTCGAAGGAATATTAAGTCAATCGAGCAAGAGCAAAGAAAAAGTTTAATTTATGAAATATATCATATTAATCCCTATATAAGATAAGCACATTACTCCCTAGTAAGAATTCCACGTATTTTAATTCATTTATTAAAAAGTCGCTCGTAAGTCGTACGTCTGTACAATACACGTACAAACTGGCCACAGATCAGACCAGAACAAACATTTGTCCGCACACAGCGTTTGTCCCTTCCGGAAATCGAATCCGGGACGGGAACCAATAATGTGTATCAATAGAAACTTGAAAACCAAAAAAATGTCCGTGGGTACGATGTGACTTTGACCCTAACAGATAGGCCCTTCTTTCTAAATGATACACGATTTGATTTTTAACTGTATGGTATGCCCCTATATTTTAAGGGTTTATCTTTACATCCTAATGACATGGAATACTGAATATTACTATAAGATTATTTGCTCACATACTACATCGTACATCTATATTGAGCGCTATTTTTTAGTTTTTTTGTTGATTTGAATTAAAAAGTATTTTCGAAAATTAATTTCCTAATGCGGCTAACAATGATAGCCTGGGAAACGGCTACCTCAGTAGTTCCCAAACTTATTTTTCTCGTGGACCACTTTCAAAATTTTACTGGTTTCGGTGGACCCCTGTTGCTACACATTCTTAAAGTCGCCAAAAAAATAAAAATTAAAATTGTATCGCTGCTGAGTTTTACCCATATATTTACGGATAGCGCTTAGTTAGGTACTTAAAATAATGTAGGTTGGCCCTACGGCATACATTAGTAGGTAAAAACTATGCTTACATTTTTGCTCTTTACTATCAAAAGCAGATCAATTTTCGTGGACCCCAACTAACATCTTGTGGACCCCCATTTTTTGTTCACGCCTACGTAGACCCCCAATGAGTCTCCCGTGGACTCCTGGGGGTCCACCTGAACCACTTTGGGAATAAATGGGCTAGCTTATCCGAGTGGGTCTAGGAGCATAATATTTTGCATAGGCATTTCTACATTAGATTTAAACTAGACTAGATAGATTAGACCGAAAGAATGATCGAATATTCAACTCTTATAAAGCTTAATAAGGGATGAAAGCTTGTATCGATACAACGCACATATTTATGTTAATTTGAACTGGAATTATTAAACACAAAATAAAAAATACCGACCTAAAGCATTTCTTTACGGTACATAGGTACCATACACATAAATGTATGTATGTTGGTTTTGTATAACGTACTGTATTTAAAATGAAGTATATTTAGCTTCAAACTGAAATATGAAACTCACCAAATTCTATTAAACAGATTAATTTTGGGCGAACTCATGTGTTACAAGCTGTCGCTACAACATAATAATTAAGTTGGTATCTGTATAATTATAGTTATAAGGGTACATCCGTCCTGTCTGTAACCGTGATAGTTTAGTGAAAAGTTGGCTACACTAAGACTATAAACACCAGATGTTGTGGGAGAAGCGAACGCTCGCCCAGGGTAGAGCCCGATCCGGGCATCGCGCTTGGAGGACTCCGATTGTGTTCCGTCGAAGATCCAGGAGTTCTCCAACAAGTGCTGAGGATGGCCACCGGGGGGGTTTTAGTGCGATAATAGTCCCGGCGTCGGCGCCGCTTCCACATTGTCGGGTACCTTTTGAAGGTTTCCCCTTCGAAAAGAAAATAAAAAAGGAACAATATTCCGGGATTTTTAAATCAATGATTATTTTTTTAATACAAATTAGAACTACGTTAGTTGCAGGCACAGAATACAAATTTGCTAATCTCTTCCCAACTACGAGTACTAATAAAATTAAGTCATCCTGTAAATGTATGCAAAATAATTACCTTTTAACATTAACAAATGAGTTGGAGTATTCGTGATAGGTAGATTATTGTTTAACTACAGAGGCATACTTATTCTTCTTTCTCACTTCTTCTGCAGTAGACTTATACGCTTTGTTCTGGTGGTAAGGGAGATACATTTATATGAGACACACCACTTAGTTCTGGGTGGTAGCACAGCATCTGTGCTCGAGGTTAGGTAGGAACTTTAACTTTAGGTGCGTGGGATTAATAAAGTTGTCAATACGCTGTAGTGGTAGTTCATCACGAGAAACTATATTCCAAAAAATACGTTCAAATGTTGTCAAATCTTTGTAAACATAGAACCCGACGTAACATTTCTCAGCGAAAGCTAACTGACCCGTATTGAATACAAAGTGTCTTGTCCCCCAAGACAACTGATTTGCATACAGCTATCTTACGCAGGGTTACGGGCTTCATGCAAATTGAGTGTCCCGACACGTGTCTGTAAACTGGACACGTCACTCGCCTTGAGTGATTGTATTGTATAGTATTGTTTTGATATGGATTAATCGTCGAACTGCTACTGTCAAATACGGTCTCAATGCTGCGCGTGCCTCTCAGGGTGTAATTAGGCCATAGTCTACTGCGCTGCCCAATTTTAAATAGGTAACTCTTAGGAATTCAGGTTTCACCATGATGTTTTTCTTCACCGTTAAAGCCAATTTAATTCTAGTTGGCTGATAACTTGAGTAATCAGATCGTGGGATTCGATACCTCGGACCTCTCGATTTCGACTCTAAAGGTCGAATTTGTGACCATTAGGCAATCAAATTTTTTGTTGGATTCAACCAATAACCCAATCCTATCGTAAATCAGAATTCAGCAGGTTATCTAAATATATATAACTCAAAGGTGACTGACTGACGTAGTAATCTATCAACGCACAGCCCAAACCACTGGACGGATCGGGCTGAAATTTGGCATGCAGGTAGATGTTATGGCGTAGGCATCCGGTAAGAAAGGATTTTGATCAATTCTACCCCCATGGGGATAAAATAGGGGATGAAAATATTACTTCGTAACGCGAGCGGAGCCGCGGGCAAAAGCTCGTTGGGGATAAAATATAAATTACGTACCAACTTTTTTGCTGCTCTATTCCTTACCCATTCCGTAGACTAGACTCTAGACCCTAATCGTGTTTCATCTGAGTTACATACTCGTTCCGAGTGAGACATGTAGGTATAGACAGGTAGATGGTATACAACAAATAGGGTCAGTATCTGACGTTACGTATTCTACGTTACATAGATAGTGAGAGTGACCCACACACAGACATTAATCGCATTCGGTATATACCTATATCTTGTCTGTGTGGTCTGCAATATGTAGAACGTTCTTGTGTTGTTTATATATTGCGTTATTTACGTTCCTAACCGTTTCTTAACTTTCTTTTTTCTTTTTATTACCCGCACGAAAGATTTCGTGCTATCTGCGCAAAGAATAGCTTACTTTTGAAATTCGTTCTTATGTGGTTACGATTACTTCTTTAATTATAATTTAAGAGTGCAGCGAGTATTGATAATGACATAGGAATTTGATTATGATGCGGCATATTTTTTTTGTTTGAGGCTTGTATAAGACAAACTTACAGCAACACATGTTTGATCCTAAGGTAGGATCTCTATTTTTCTTAAAGATTTTACGCGTCTACGATGGCAATTGACCATTTACAGTGTTTCGTGTGTGAATGATTTTTCGTGAAACAAATCCGAACATATGCATGGAAAAAAATTAGCTTACTTGTAATATAATGTTGTTGTAATCTTAAAATTTGTTGTCCTGAAATGCTTTAATATGAGTGTGTCTAATAGATTAACGAATTAAAATTATACCAATCTGTGGCAATCCACAGAGGGAAGTAGTTATAGTTTGAAAACTAATAAGATTCATCTTAGGTTCAAATGTGCTTAGGAAATACACTTGGTGTCGACATGACAGAGTATTTCTCGACCTTGAAGGCGTTTGTAGGCTTGTCAGCTTGAATGAAAGGGCATTGACCCGTCTAATATAGGACAAACAGTATCCTACTACGACCGTAGATGCCATTGGCGATAGCGAGAGTGAGTTCCGTACATGGTATTAGTACAGTATAGGCACCGTTTAATATGCCTATCGTAATAGGCAATTTGAATTGGTTAGAAGCGTTGGCAAACATCACGCAATATATTACCAGTGATTAGTTTAACGATACTGGTAATGATGTGTTAAGTGAATACGTGTATTTGTGAGGTTATTTCGCGTTTTCTTATTAACGTAGTGTTTCTTATATTTGATATAGTTTTTTGTTTTGTTTTGTTTGTGTTGTTTTGTTGATGTTGTTTTACATACGCCCTCATACACACGCAAACGAACAAGCATATACAGGGTGTCCCGTAAGTACCACGGCAAACTTGGGGGGAACAATGGTGAGGGTCTGACCTCTCTGAGAAAAAAAAGTACCTTAATAAAAGTGTCACCGTTTTGCGCTATCGATTGTTAACACGAAAATAAACACTGCATCACCAAATTTGTACACGCAGTTAACGAAAGATGAAGAGAGCTGAATTTAAAAAATATATATAAAACAATCGATAGTGCAAAAACGGTGACACTTTTACTAAAGTTATTTTTTTTCCCAGAGAGGTCAGACCCTCACATATGTTCTGCCCAAGTTTGTCGTGGTATTTACGGGACACGCTGTATACATGCACACACACGTCACAACTCATAGTGTTTGCTTTACACACGCTCTCATAGGCACACGCAAACGAACAAGCATATGCCCACAAATACGCACACTTAGCTGTTCCCTTACTTTTAAGATAATTTTATATGAAATTGATCACGAGAGATGACGGGAACAGTTCATTTTTAAGATCGGATAATAAATAATATGCTCTGAACATATAAATAGTTTATTATTTATTTTTATATTTTGAACAGACAAAGTTTTATAGTTCAGATGGGTTTAGTTGAAACTAATCATTCATTCATTGCTTTTTAATTTTTATTTATTCTATTAATTATTACCCGACTGCCAAAAAAGGGTTATGTTAAAATTATAATGTACTACCGTGGAGTAAAGGAACATGTATCGAGAGCAAAATTTAATTCTATTCATCTTTATTCAAACCAACACCTTGACGGTATCCGTAGTTAGCAAGTCACTAACTTCCGTAGACTATATGTTCTAGTTTACTAAGGCTACGTCCATAGCAAGCAGGTAAACATTTAATCAGATATAACTTTATTTTCTACCAACTGTGTTTAAAAATGAACTGAATATTATTTCTTTCTCTACCTTTATGGTTGGAACTCTACCCCCGATTTTCTTTACAGTTAATCTCATTGTGATGTGAAGAGGGAGCGATCTAGGGCTACATTTATTATTATTTATAAATAGAAAGAAATGTGTTTTCTCTCCCTAAGTATAGTTTTATATTCTTTACTGGAACATTTTCCTTCGTACCTACTTAATTATCATGAAGGTTCTGAAAGATTAGAACTATATGTCGTACTATCACCAGAAAATAAATATGACCCTTCGAGCAGGATAAAAACTAAATAAATCGGAAAAATTGTCTCCCTACATTTTCGCTTATTTGTGTTGCAAGTATAGTAATACATATATCACTTAGTTTTGTACCAGCAGATTTAAATTAAATATTATATATTAAATGTAAATTCCGCGTAAGAAATTCGAAATCTTTTATTCTAGAAACTGTGTGTACGTGCCTTTAGAGTACCTTACCTAACGCTCACGGTTACAGCTATGTGCGATGAGCATTCTCCTCATGCATGAGCAACCGGTGCAACAGGTGGCCGCCTAAGAATTATTGTGGGCATACTATTGGTCGGATTGGATAATAGCTATATTGTCTTGGGAGTTCGTAGCAGAGATCTCTCTGAGATATAAATGCGTTTTGGATTTAGAATCGGATTTAAATATCTCTTGTTGAATACATGTCTCCTTTAACAGTGAGAAGGGTTTGGTTAGGTTAGGTTAGTCTACGAGATTGGGAGAATTTTCTTTGGTTGTTATCATTAGATAGTAGCGGGTTTGAAAGTATCTGCCCTATGTTGCCCACTAAACCTTACCTCTTTACACCAATTTGCAGCCGTCAAATTCGAATTATCTGGAGTTGAATAGTGATGTCCATATTGTCCATAGGTAGCAATGACAGCATTGTATTAGGTGGGTAGCATAGGAGATTTCTATTCTTTATAATTAAATATGGAAGTAGCAAATGATTATACAGTGTATTTGATGATAAGTGGCTTTTGCTGCTAATCGACATCTGTAATCGATCCGCCACAAGGTTGACCGCAGATACGTTACTGCCCCTGAGAACTAAGTTGAAACGCCTCGTGTCTCTATATCAATCCCACAAACCGTAACAGAGCTTAATACTGCTGTTAATAGGCAAAAATATGTGGCGGTGAGGTGTCTGGAGTTGAAAAACAGACAGTTCTGTCACCTTCGATATTTCTACTTCTATATCATAAATAACCTACACAAAAAGAAACCCAATTCTCTTAAAATTATCACGTTGCAGAGAATTAGGTATTCAAGATATCAACATTTATCATCCAAGTTACCCCATTTACTGCTAAGTCTAACTCCGTTTGTTATTTACTTGCGGCCTGTTGCGGTGAAAGTGACCATTTACGTGACGTCACCGGGCAGAGTATGGGGCATTAACCATGTAGCTGGGTACGGTCAGCAGATTCTAAACTTTGTGTATAAATTGGCGATATATAAAATTTGAGGGTTTGTCCTGTGATTTGTAAATAAATTCTGCGTGATTTGTGGGATAATTTGGGAAATAATAAAAAAGATTTTAATGGTTTTGGGTTCATTAGTAAAAGGTTTTTAGGGACAAAGTCAAAAATGGCGTGAAAAAGAGTATTCATAAGAAGAACCTTCTTAAAAGTATGTTTACCTATAACTTTTAATAGCAAGTATTTTTAACATCAAAGAATAAAGGAAGAAAGTAATAATAAAATAAAAGCAAAACGTTATAAAGTGTCAGTTTGATAGAATAACGCTGAATCTTCTCATATCTTTACTTATATTTATCTTTTTGACTTTATCCAAACATCCCAATGTAAGAGAGTGGACCTGATGTATAGATATTACAAGAAAATTAACGCTAGAATTCATATAATGTGTTAAATTAATCAAAATAGGGTATTGTTTAGAATGAATTTGCAAACTCTACCTATTCTAAGCGTCCTAGGCCAAACCAATACGTATTGATAATCGCCTAACCCTACCCTAATTATATTGCTGGCATTCCATGCAAATTCTTGTGAATCAACCTCGCTGCCCTATCCATTGCGAGCTTAGTTTGTAGTCACTATTCCTAGTTGTTAGAAATAGTTGCATTGTATAGTAAATATTTCGGAGTAGTGGTTCGTTTTGAAGGATGGAAAGTAACTTAGTGGGGCTCCAAGCTTCATTGAGCAATAACATGATTAACTAATTGTGGTAATATTACACAGGGTTCATGTTATTAATTACCGCTGTAGGCATTGAAATTCGAAACGCAAACTGTATAGTGATATTTGATTGTTTACAAGTGACGTTCTTATTGATACTGTTCATACGAAAGTTGCTTTGCTTGTTTTGCTTTCATACCTAAACTAATGAAAAGGTTTTCATGAAGTTTGATAGATACGTAGTTTGTATCATGGGAATATAGGGTACTTTAGTACCGGGAAAATTAGGCAGAGCTCGTGGGAATACTGAAAAGCGAATTGATATCTTTGTTTATACGAAAGCTTTTACTGATAAAAATGTAGATAGGTAGAAAAAAGCAGGCCATTATTGGACATAGACCTTCCTTAGAAACAATAGTTTTGCTATTGTTACCGCACTTATTGACACCAGCAGATACATCAGACTGGCTTCATAGACAGACTTCGTAAATGATCAGACTTCATAGAAAGACTTAGTCTGTGTCAGCATGGTTAACCAATCCCATAATTGTCCTGAGACAGGAAGACATTTTGGGTTGATGCTATTTGAGATTTTAAGCTACTAGCGGTTACTCATTTGACTCCTGACTGCACCCAATGTAGATTATTTACGACCCACACATGCAGCAACTTGATACGGGATATACTCATACAAGACATTTCAGCTCAGTCATTAAGGTAGCGATGCTTCTATGGTCGATGTCATCCTATCTGGGATTGACTATAGATGTTCTAACCATAAGATGCGGCTTCTAACCATAAGATGGACTGCATGCTCGTTTACTTCAACATAAAAGCTACGAGCTACGTGTGCGTTACATACATATATACCCGTGTATCCGTTTGAAAAATTCTTTTTCCCCGGGGTCCGTTAATATAATTTCCCGATGCGCCATCAATCACTGCGAAGGGTGAGTTAAGTCGACACATGTAAATTTCGGCCCAAATTACATGGAAGGTAGCCGGTTTGAAAAGGGGCCCGTGTAAACAAATTTGTTGAATTAAATCGTTGTAAAGTTATATAGCCTTTGGGATAATCGATAATGCTGTGTGATACTTTTAGAACTCTCTGTGGTGCGACTCCGGCGGCACCACCGCCACTGCTATTTCTGCTGAATAGCAATAGTGTTAACTGCTGTGTCTGGTCTGGTTGTCACAAGGGAGATATACTTTTCTGAGGCATACCTACTAGATTAGTCCTAGGTAGCGGCGTACCTGTGGCCATACTTAGGTAGGAATGTAATCTAACCCGGGGTTGATTACAGATATATGCATGCATCTTGGTTCGCCACTCCTACGGTATACAAAAATTATTTACGGTATATAACGAATCTTTATATTGAAACTGTTTCAACCTATTCGAATTACTTACATAATATTTTGTGAAGAAATCAGAATTACATAATGATAGAGTGACTAAATCTGTAAATAGATTTTTTTTAATTTATAAATCTGTAAATATACTTTCAAGATTTTGTAGTCAGTTTAGCGTCTTTATAACAATGTTGTTATTAACCAATATTCCTCATTGTTTCTTTTGCTATTTCTAATAATTCGAGAAATTAGTCTCGGAGAAAGTATATGTTTTTCGAAACATTTGCCATATAACTATAAGATTACCAGTTTTTCATTACGGCAAATAGAAATTAAAGGAATGTATAAATTCAGTGTATTTCGCTTACCAAACCAAAATATTAAATGATTACAGTATACATACCTACGTTCCGTAGATTTTGCGATTATTCCTTTTACATTTGCCTGATAGAAAAGAAAATTAAATGCCTCTCATTCTATTCTTAAAGCCATACAATTTTACGCTATATTCATTAACCATACAGCCTATAATCGCATGAAAGATCGACTTTGTGTGTAACTGACGTTATGAAAGGCTTGGCTGAAAACCCAAAAAGGGTTCGAAACAAAAACCGAAAAGATATTTCACTCCAGAGAGCCCATTACAGCGGTCTTGGCAAAAAGGGGAACAAACTCGCATCAATTAGTGGAGGAGGCGCGGGTAAACAGGCCCGGTTTAGGGGCAAATAATCGTTGGCTCATTTACGAGGCGGACCCAACCCACCCAGTGTTTACTACTCATTAGGCCCGAAGATCGCTAACTAAACGTTGATCGAATATTAACACAGCTTAAGGCTCGTTCAATAAATTTGGGAGCTCTCTGCTAGGTTTTCGTATTTTATCTGTGTTGTTTGGGAAATATGTTGCGAATTTGTTTCTATTTTCTAATTTGTGTCGTATTTTGTTGTAGGTACTTCTGTTTTAAGAAAACGTAGAATCAATAAATGATAAGTGGTAGTGCGAATTTTTAAAAGATTTTTTTTTTATATGTGTGTTATGGAGTTTCTTTCGCCCGTTCTTTTCCATAACGAAACACCTTGTGAAGTGGTGGTACTGTGTTGACATTCAAAAAGTGCTCTGTAAAGAACCTCTGCTATTTTGAATAAAAAAAATGATTTTGATTTGATTTGAATTTTGCTTAATTTAGAGCAAATGTATAAAGCTTAATTAATGATTGAAATGAGGAAAGAAGAAAGAAAATATGATCCTTCTTAAAAACATAACCTTACTACTTTTTTTTTCTAACTTTATATGAATTATTTGATTATTATTGGACTTTTGCTTCCTAAAAGTTCTTATATAAACGATTAAAATCCTATACGTAATTATTTTTTTAACCGATGAGTTTCTTTTTGTTGTCTTGATGTCTTAATGTCTTGATTTTATATACTTACTTTATAACTTTACCTTACTCCTTTCTGGGAACGGTAGCAAGACCTTTTAAAATAAAGAGATCTCTCTCACAACTTTTTATACCGCGTAAACTTCTGTTTAATAAAGTTTCTGACGCAACTTCTGCTCATTACGTGAAGAATCCGCAACTGTACCCTTTTTAAAAATTACGCATTCCGTACGACTGTACGCCGCTTTAATTCTTCTCGCACCATTTACTCGGCAGTCCATCATTTTAGAGTTCTGCGCGACTGTACAGCAAAGACAAGTAATTTTAATTTAAAGCACCGCGTAAACTTCTGTACATTTTAATAAAGTTTCTGTCGCAACTTCTGCTCATTACGTGAAGAATCCGCAACTGTACCCTTTTTAAAAATTACGCATTCCGTACGACTGTACGCCGCTTTAATTCTTCTCGCACCATTTACTCGGCAGTCCATCATTTTGGAGTTCTGCGCGACTGTACAGCATAGACAAGTAACTTTAATCCTCTGCACCGCGTAAACGTCTCTGCATTATAATAACGTGTCTGACGCAACTTCTGCTCATTACGCGAAGAATCCGCAACTGTACCCTTTTTCAGAATTACGCCCATTCCGCACGACTGTACGCGGCTGTAATTCTTTTCGCACCATTTACCCAGACGTCCATCATTTTGGAGTTCTGCGCCACTGTACAGCAAAGGGGAGAAAACGTAGTCGAAATGCAAATCATCCGCTATTAATATTAATATGGAGATGTAGATGGTGAATAAACTGGCCAATGTTTATATAACCTGAACTTTCATGGGAAAGTACGGGCTGCGAGGCTTAGAGATAATCGGGTTCCGTTCTAGAAATGTTGGAGCGAATGTTGGTAGATAAAAGGCAATTAAATGCAATTTTGTGTAGCACATTTGTGTTAATTATAATTAAAAATTAAGTAAAGACCTTGTCCATTACCCCTTTATATGTACATAATTTTGTTCAAAATTCGGAGCATTTCCAATAGTGAATAAAATAAGAAGTGAAACCTTAGCACCTATTTCGAAAACTATTTTAAGTTTTGCTACTTAAATTCAGTTAAGATTATTTTTTTAGCAATATATAACAAATCTATGAAGTAAGTGCTTGTAACAACTTGACTTGCTTCCTTAGAGCGTCAATACATCTTCCACTAAATGCTAAGAGAAGAGATCTACTTGACACTTAACACAGTTGCAACGACTCATCACGTATGACGAAATTGCAATGCCTATCACATACATAACTTCCTCCAAATTAGCATAAAATATGTTAACGTAACTTACAATAAATTAGGAAATCCCAACCCTAACGCCGCCGGGGCCTTTCCCGTCCATTTACCACCGAAGATGCACGCTCTAGATAGTGAGGGCCTAATGGCCGACGTTTAATACCTCCAATGGCGTCGTTACGGGCAAAATTAAAAATGACCGTGATGCAGCGTTTTCTTTTTTGTTCCGAAGGGACGGAGGTGAATTTTGTTGAAAGAATATTTTGAAGGGACCGGCCGTAACGACCCCGGTAGGCGTGGGAGGGTTATTATATTACGGGGTGTGGAGGGTCCCCGAGTATAATGAGTTCCTTTTTAATTTTTCCCCTAAAATCCTATTTTTATGCGGTAATAACCGAATTTTCATCTGGACCCACCCATTGACAAGTTTAGCTTTGACTGTATTAGGAAAATATTACGCGGTATGGTTGAAAAACTTTTATAAATTGTAATTTTTCGTGTTAATTTCAAAAGGTGGTAGAGTTACTATCGATCGAGGAAGTATGTATCCACATCTATATTTAGCATGAAAGAGTTATGTGTTTCAGTTTAAGCGTTCAGATGGCAGCTGACTTACGTATGAGATAACCTTAGTTAAACCCAAGATAGTCCTCACGAAAGAAACTCATCTCTGATGGGCTTCAAGTAGAACTCTTGGTCTACATGGCTTTATAGATGCCCCTATACGACAGTGTCTACTTGCCATCAGATGGACTGAAAGCTAATTAAATAATTAAAAGTTTTAAAAAATCGATTATATGAGGCTCAACTAAAGTACTCGTATTATTACCTAATGAAGCTAGTGAAATCAGTAAACTTACACATACATGTTTTAGTTAAAGAAAAGCTGTAAGATGTACCAAATACATTTAATCTTTAGTGATACGATAAAGATAGAGTAGAAACCAATTTTCTTGATATATGGAGTTCTAATGATGACTAGTGCTCGAAGCACAGAAAGGATATTGGTCAAAACGTCAAAGCTTTGAATCGCTTTGAAGGTCACGTCTAAAACAAGGTATCTAATCCATTAAAGGCAATCTACGAAAATTACTTACTGGATGTCGTATGTCCAAGCATTGACTGAAATTTATAGGTAGTACTAGTAAAGTTCGATTTGAGGAGGTAGCACTATCAAACCTATTTTTTATATAATATAGGAGTAGCATACGAGCATCCAGTCCACCTGATGGTACGCTACTGCCGCCCATGGACATCTGTAATCAACCCCAAATAGGATTAGATATTCCTACCCGAGGTTGGCCACAGATGAGCCGCTACCCCTGAGGACTAAGCTGGAACGCCTCAGAAAAGAATGCCTCCCTTACCACACCCTTCAAACCGGAACACAGCAGCGCCTAGCACTGCTGATATTAGGTAGAAATAGGTGTGGCGGTGGTGCCGCCGTAGTCGAACCACAAAGGGTTCTACCACCTTCAAACCTTATTAATAAGTACATTATTTTTTATGCAAAGTTTGCTTAATCCTTGCTATATAAAGAACGAATAAAATAACTTTTAACAAGTAGAAGTACTTTTAACAATCTCTCCAATTTGATAGGAGTTTTATATTAATGACGTCACTGCTTTGTCTGAGGACACCGTTTAAGTTGCACATTAATTTTCGCTGAAATAACGTCACGGTGGACAAAAGCCCTCGGATTAGCCGTTTACATAATCAACTGAAATTTTCAGGTAATAAAGAATTAACGGTAAAGAGTGGGGGAATTATTATTAATGGAGTGTATGATATATAGAACTGAGTGGAAATAGAAGTGACAATGAATGGGGTCTTATGTCATATTGCGCTAGCCCTAACTTTTTTCTTGTCACACGTGTAACAAAAATTCGAATAAAAGATGTATTGATTTATAGATTGTTTATGTCGTACTACTTTTAGTATACCTTATATTTAAGGCTTATTAGTCGTGCACTCTCATCAGAGTATGGTCATTGTTGTGATGATGAGGGCGTTGCTTGTCACAAAAGTCAAAAGAGACATCAGCCTGTGTTATACTTTTCCACTTTTGCTTTGAGTTACGTTTAGTTGCGTTTCTATAGTAACTGCATAACTAGTTTTACTATGTTTGTCTACCACGTCGGCGAGCTACGTCTTGAACGCTTTCAGTCTATCTGGTCTAGTACGAGACGCTCAATTGAGTTTTCATCTCGTGTGATGTGAAAAATGTTTGAGATTCGGCACTATAAGAAAAAAACAAAGAAAATCTTTATTCAGATAATTGCAAACCAATTAAATTACAGATTTAAAAAAAAAACATGAAAGAAAAGAAACATGCAACGAAAGGACAATAAAAAAATATACAGATTTTTTTTTTATTTATGTAAGTTCTACATATTATGTGGTCTATGGTTTGGAACAAGAATATTTTTGGGCGAGCGGCCTAAGCTCTTAAAGCGGGTAATTTAGAGCGTCACCTCGGTGGGTGTTAATTAGTATTTTAATCAAAATTAATAGCCGATTATTCGGTATATTTTGTAAGGAGAAATTCTATACAGTTACAGGGCACCTTGACGCAGAGTAGAAAAATCAAACGTAAAAAACTATATATTATTGCATTCGGTCTAAAGTATTGGTTTAGAAATAAGTCGTCGTGCATAATCGTCGAGAATCATCAGTGAATTCTATTAGAGAACTTGGCAAGTTTTTATCTGTGCAATGTGTAGCCGAAGCAGTTGTGTAACTTAGATGACTTGACCCTTGACGAGATTGACTTCCCCCCAAGGTGTCAAAAGGAGTAGAATAACTTTAAAAACACAAACGTCTTTATTCGATTGCTGAGCATCTTAATGTCACATTCTTATAGTGATGGATGATATATATATTTTTAACACTATTTTGTCACATATCCACTCACTATAAACAAAACCTTGAATTGTATCGCGACCTTCCAATGTCAAAGTTGTTTGCACGTAGAAATAGGTCAGAGGGAGTCACCGATTCTCCGAAGAGCATGCGGAATGGGGGCTACAATAATATAACCTTTCAGCGGTGTTCTAGTTCCTGAGCCCCTATTTCTTATTAACCCGCTAACACGAGTTTGCGGCCGCGTCTGACCCGCGTCCGATGCCAAAAAAGCCAAAATTCTCACGCGTGAAAGTGGCGCACTTCTTTTACCTTTTTCCAATGGCTATCGACGAACCGCCTTTCGATTTCATTACGGACGTCCGACGTTTTTATTTTTAAATCACAGCGTGCACCACGCGGCTCAGTTTTTTATTTCCCGCCATTTTGTCTGTATTTTTTCGCGCTCGTTTCTGTTTTTTATACACAAGCCCCGCAAACAATGCCATCGCGGCCACCGAATTAACTCCCAACTTTTCGCCTTTCGCCGCCAATAAAAATATTTTAATTCGCCACCGGCGTGTTAATTAATAATTAATATTTTTCGACGTCCGCAATTTAATGCCGCCGCTTAACACGTGTTCCGATGCGATTGTTTTTTCGCGAATCGTTTTCATGAATGGAATGATGACGTAATAGGATAATGTCAGTGTCGGCAATTTTACGTTTTTATTGGGCGGCGTGTTGTTGATTTTTTTTTCGTGTCGGCCGCTCGCCGGTCAATGGGACGAGTGCATCGGGTTTTAATTCTCAATGTCATTATCACTTTCACAATGAGAGCTCATGATTTTAAATATATACGAGGCGATAACGTGAACGAATGTAAAAAACTGTAGTGTGAGGTTCTTTTTTACGGAAGTACATTTATGAACGAGTTGTTTTCATTAACATGTCGGGCGTTGAGGAGTTGTATATTTATGGAAAACGTTGTGTCTCAGCTTCGTTGGAACATTGAATGAGTAAAATACTTAGACGCCTAAAGAATGGAATACTTAGAATTTCTTTGCGATTTTGACTTGATACATTTACTGTTAGCAGTCTATTATTATTCAAATTCGATGTTCTTCAAGTACTCCCCTTTACTCGTGTCAATAGACAATAAAAAATAAAACGAACATGAAACGGTCGGGTCAAATGTCGCGACCCGGGCGTTTGAATTTAGATCGAATTATCGGAACCGGTCGGTCGTTTAGACCACGCGTGGCAGTTATCTGTTCAATTGTGACCGATAGCTTATTGTAGAGTTAGATTGTTATTCTAACCAGTTTCACGAAGGACAAGGGTTAAGTTTTTTCGTTACACAAATAAGTTTTGATATTTTTCTTTTTTTAATTCGTGATAAGGATGCTGCTGATTTGATGGACACTTAAAACTAGGGCCTTCTAAGACTTGGCAAGGTGTTTTATGTCTGTAAAAAAAAAATAAGCATTAAATTTTATACCAATAAACATTTTTTGTTATTTACGCTGTTATGCACTAAACTATTAGCAAAACCATTTCATTTATACGATCATCGTATTAAAGTTATTTGTATTCCAGATTTTATAACTTTATGGGAGGTTTCCCTGTATTGTGGGTGATAGAAATTGGTAACTTATCAAATTTAGAACTCTAGTAGGCCTACATTGGTTAAATTAGATTATATTACTAACGGGCGTAAAATTCTTATTACATTTCTCTCTATTTAAGCCATCTTTAATAAAAATGCTAGCTTCATTTCGTTAATTGATTTGAAAATTTAGCTAACAAAAACTGCTACTAAGTTGAATCACCGTTAAGTTTATTCATAGCAAGATACGGGTTAAATTACAGTAATAAGTTACTTTACTACTTGCTGCACAAACACTAGTTTTTGCAGTTCACTCAGCGGTTTTGTCAACAACGACACCCGGGGGTAGTTGGGGTAACTCAGACGGGGTAATAGTCTCGTTTCTGTACGACGTTTTTAGGGTTCTTTCTGTTTGGAATAGGAATTTAGCAGATTTTTCCTTCCAAAGAATAAGCTTTGTATTTGCTTATATGACAGTAATATCTTATATGTAAAATTCTGGTGTCACGTTTCGGAGGAGTAAGGTAACTAACATTTAGTTACCTTACTCCTGCGAAACGGCTTTACCGATTTTCATCAAATTTTATATGCATATTCAGTAGGTCCGAGAATCGGCTACTATCTATTTTTCATATCCCTAAGTGATAAGAGTTGTTCACCCTTAATATTTTTTTATTTATATGGCAACACAACGTTTGCCGGGTCAGCGGTCAGCAGTTATCTATGAAACAAGAGGATGCAAACGATTACACGCATGCAGGCCAGAGTCGCACGCAGGCACAAGCCCATGGGATAGGAAATTGTCACTAAATTTTTGGGACTTATTGACTGTGTAAACAAAAAATAATAATTACCCTCCAAAACTAGTTATTTAAAAAGAAAAATAGCTATATTATATAGAACCCTTTGTGGTTCGACTCTGGCGATTTCTGCCTCATAACAGCAGTGTTAAGCGCTGCTATGTTCTGGTTTAAAGGGTGTGGTAAGGGAGACACACTATTCCGAGGTGTTCCAGCTTAGTCCTCAGAGGTAGTGGCGCATCTGTGGCCGTCCTCAGGTAGGAATATCTGATCCTATCTGGGGTTGATTACAGATGTCCATAAGCGGCAGTAGGTACTTACATCAGGTGGACTGCATGCTCGTCTGCTACTCCTATAAGTATTATAAAAAACAAATATATATAAAATCTTTAATTTTTTTGCTACGGAACCTACAATCTGCATTTCTCTTAATAAACAATCTTTTCAGGCGCTCTTGCTCGTAAAGCACAAGTCTCCAGAGGATCGGCAGACAGAGCCAGTTAATTCAGCGCTTTTGAGAAAAAGTTAATGTCCTTGTTAGAAAATTTCCATCTGACCAAAGCTGGTTTGGGATTGTGGTTTGTTATAGGGATTCTTTGTTTGAATTGAATTTTTAATAGCAAATGAGCGGTCATTTCATCGGATGGTATGAGACCCATGGAATTCTCTAACCAACCTTAGATAAGATAGTATTCCTAACCGATGTCAGCCACAGATGCGCCGCTACGCCTGAGGACTAAGCTGGAATGCCTCGGAAAAGTATGTCTGCCTTACCAAACCCTTCAAACTAGAACACAGCGGCGCTTAACACTGCTGTTATAAGGTAGTAATAGGTGTAGCGGTGGGGCCGCCGGAGTCAAACCACCAAGGATTCTACCACCTTAAAGATTAGATAGATATGATTTGCGTTATCTCAAATGAATATTGAAAGTTATATAATACATAATTTAGCGTTATATCTCATAATAACTTTGTCACTGAAAATGGGAAACGAATATTTCAGCTCTATACAGTTAATTCCAAATGCCATTAAGCGACAATAATGATGTCTCAGTAGCATGTACACAGCAGTAGGGTGTGTACCGCGGGCGCTGCAAGGGCCGCGTCTCCCCCGACCGCCTTTTACGACGTAAACACGCTTGCTGTGCGCTTCCCAAACTTTAATTATTTTAATGAGTTGCGATTATAAATAAATTAATTTTATAATAAAAATATTACTTCTTCCAAAACGTCACCATCGTTGCAATTAGCAATGCCCCTATTGAAAACGCTACTTATTGTTTAACATACATTCGCTGGGTAGCAAAATACGGACAGGGCTCAGAAAAATAAGCGTCTTTTCATATTTTCATTAGTAATTTGCATATTTTAAAATATAATATGTTTACTGTTCACTATTTGTACAAGACAAATAAAATCACACATGAAACATTAGTATTATAAGAATTCATAATTATTTACTAAGTACAAAACACAATTCACCATTTAGATGCAAGCGTGACGTATGTACCTATGTATCTCATTTACAGTGACGTAGTTAGGTGTTTAATAATTTTGCAGTAATTATAAAAGCGTGGATTTTGAAAGTCTGTACAGTTAATTCCAAATGCCATCAAGCGACAATAATGATGTCTCAGTAGGCATGTACAGAATGTACACAGCAGTAGGGTGTGTACCGCGGGCGCTGCAAGGGCCGCGTCTCCCCCGACCGCCTTTTACGACGTAAACACGCTTGCGTTGCGCTTCCCAAACTTTAATTATTTTAATGAGTTGCGATTATAAATAAATTAATTTTATAATAAAAATATTACTTCTTCCAAAAAGTCACCACCGTTGCAATTAGCAATGCCCTTATTGAAAACGGTACTTATTGTTTAACGTACATTCGCTGGGAAGCAAAATACGGACAGGGCTGAGAAAAATAAGCGTCTTTTCATATTTTCATTAGTAATTTGCATATTTTAAAAGAGAATATGTGTACTGTTCACTATTTGTACAAGACAAATAAAATCACCCATGAAACATTAGTATTATAAGAATTCATAATTATTTACTAAGTACAAAACACAATTCACCATTTAGATGCAAGCGTTATGTATGTACCTATGTATCTCATTTACAGTGACGTAGTTAAGTGTTTAATAATTTTGCAGTACTTAAAGCGTAGATTTTGAAAGTCTCTGTACAGTTAATTCCAAATGCCATCAAGCGACAATAATGATGTCTCAGTAGGCATGTACACAGCACTAGGGTGTGTACCGCGGGCGCTGCAAGGGCCGCGTCTCCCCCGACCGCCTTTTACGACGTAAACACGCTTGCTGTGCGCTTCCCAAACTTAAATTTTTAATGAGTTGCCATTATAAATAAATTAATTTAATAATGATAATTCTACTTCTTCCAAAAAATCAGTATAGTTATGATTGGCAATACCTTTTGGATACTCTATGTATTTTCATCTTACATTGGACGGGTTGCAAAATTACGGACAGAATTGTACCTGTAAAATAATGATGTCTCAGTAGGCATGTGCTACACAGCAGCGGGGAGTGTACCGCGGGCGCTGCAAGGGCCGCGTCTCCCCCGACCGCCTTTTACGACGTAAACACGCTTGTTCTGCGCTTCCTAAAGTTTCATTATATAAATGAGTTGCGATTATAAATAAATTAATTTTATAATTAATATTCTACTTCTCCCAAACAAGTAACTATAGTTGTAATTAGCAATCTCTATTGAAAACCTTACGTATTTTTTATTTTACATTCAATAGGTAGCAAAAAATAAGGACAGGATTGAGATAAATAAGCGTTTCATAATATGTTTGCACTTCAAAAGGTTAAGGTCATTTAATACTCACTTATTTAATAATCACTATTTAATCAAGACAAAGCAAAATGTATCAGATATATCGTAAAACCCTACGTGATACTATGTATAACTATCCCACATAGTAAAACCGTCATTTTAGATTCACACCGTAGTAAAATTCCGTTTCAAAGTTAGCACGTACAGTTTGAATACCACTGTCAATAAGGGTAAAGCGGGGACGTTAGGGACAAATCGCCCGCGCCCGCGGCCAGGCACGCAGAGCCGTTTGCAAGACGCACCCTTCTAATCCCCTGTCTCCCCACACCCCCTCATTACATACAAGGATAGTTAAAATTGCCCCAATCTCCCCATTGGCAAGGTTTTATGTCTTCAATAAAATGAACGGAAGCTGTTTGCATTTGATACGCTTGTTTCAAAACATGCAAATTCGGATTTTATGCGCGCCATAGAAATTGCGAAATGTAAAAAAGAAATAAATTTGGTTGGTAAATGCTTTACATTCTATGCATCGGTAGTTTTAATGTACAGATTTAATTATAGAAACAGTACCAGGAAGTGAAATGATTATTATACAGTGTTTTTTTTGTAATATTGAAGTAGCGAAAGGACATGCAGTCCATATACATGATTATGAAGGTGGTAGAACTCTTGTGGTTCGACTCCGGCTGCACCACCGCCACTGCCTAATCACAGCAGTGTAAGGCGCTGCTGTGTTCCGTTTTGAAGGGTGTGGTAAGGGAGACATAGTTTTCCGAGGCGTTCCAGCTTAGTCCTCAGGGGTAGCGGCGCATCTGTGGCCGACTTCAGGTAGGAATATCTAATCTTATCTGGGGTTCATTACAGATGTCCATGGGCGGCAGTAGCCACTTACCATGAAGTGGACTGCATGCTCGTCTGTTACTCCTATATTATAAAAAAATAAAATGAATAGAACAGGCTCTACTTAAAACCGCACACAGACGCTTTGATACTCCAGAGCCCTAAGATCGTGAGCTCACACATGAATAAATGATACAAATAACGCAGAATACAATACAGAGAACAGAGATAATCCAGTACGAATTTTGGATTTCTACTTTGATAGTCTAAGATTCCTATGCACGCTGCTCCGATAATGTAATGTGCTTATTCATAAATAAATCACTTAATTAATAAGAAAACTTTTAACCTGATAAGTTCGCTATTTATTTTCAAAATCGTGTAAAGTATACAACTCGTCTTTGTATTCGCGCATTCTCTAAATAAAACTTTTGACTATGTACTTTGAATTTACTTATGATAAATCATGCGCTATGTGGCCTATGTCGTGTAAATTATGGAGTATATTTTTGGATATTTATTCAAATTACGACGTCTAGTTATTGAAATGTACGACCCTCACAGTTTTCCCCAAAAGTTATCTTTCACGTGGAAAGCTCCCTGTAGGCAAGACCGCAATCATCCGTACCCAGCAGACCCTTCCCGGACCCGGATTATATGCAGGGAAGATAGTTAAAGCCTACCCAGAATAAATTTCGCTCGTCAATAAAAAGGGCTTTGTCCCTTGGAATAAAGGGATGTTTTTGTTATCTTGAGGATTGGCTAATTTGACAATAACAAAAGGGCTTCCGTTTTGGGAATTGCGTACGGCGATGATAATCAACATTTTTTAGAGCATGAAAGGCGGGTTTTGCCGCGCGGCAATTTGCCCGGGGACGGACAAAGGTCCAACAAATATGGCGACGGAACTCTTGACGTGAGGCTCGCGAGATAAATTAATCGTAAGCTACACTGTTTGTTTTTGTAATAAGGTCTTATGAAATCGACCAGTGTTGTGAATTTTCATGGCTTAATATTTTATAAAGAACTCTGATCTAATCGTTTAAAGAAAATATAGTTTTTAAATCGGGGTTCAAGTTGAAAACAATTTATCGCCTATTATTAACAAATAAAAAAAAACGCTGTCTACACTCACAGCCCCACACTAGGATTCCCTGTATCGTGGGTGCCATGGACACACACAGACACATAAACAAACACCCAGACCCAGAAACAGAAAACTAAATTCATCATTTAGATTTCTGGCTGGCCGGGGATCGAACCCGGGACCCTTTGCGCGTTAGACTGGTATGGTAATCGCTTCGCCACGCTGGTCGTCATTAGTCGTCAGGTCGTATTAACAAATTTAACAATATTTTTATCTTTGGTGGCCAAAAAATGAATTGATTGACTTATTTTTTCTCCATTCTTTACTATATTGAAATTTAACTTTTTGTTATTGATACAATAAATATATAAGTAAATAAATTGATATAGAAATGTCTTGAAAATTTTGTAGTTTCAAGTGTCGATGGACTTATATTATATTTTATTTCAATTATTTTATTACTTTGTAGTGATTAGACAAAGTTCTAGTTTTTTTAATTAAACGTCAAGTTCGATGTAATATCTTTAATGTACTCTTAATAAACCCATTTTTATAGCTCTGTAACATAATGAGATTTTACCTTCCATCAAAATCAAGCACCAATCAACATGTACCTACTCCGGAAGGAAATTCCTTCGCTAAACAATATACTGGGGGATGGCACTATGATGAACTGAAGTAAGCTAAAGTGGATTTTAAGAGGAAACAGTGACACACCGGACACTCCCTATTTGCTGGTTATATCACCCTAACAAGTTTTGCTTTCAAGTTATCAAGGATTGCAAAATGTACGCGTATAGTGATATTGAAGAATATAATCAAAATTGATAATATAATTATATATAAATGAATGAGTGAATCTACAGCTAATGTGAGTGTAGAAAGCGTCAATGTTTATTTATAGAAAATCAAATCTTCATTTTGATTATTATTGAAATGTTTTTGTTACTTTATATTAAGATTAAATAATTAAGATGTAAATATATGAACTATATATACATGTAAATAATTTAGATATATATTTTTTTCTTTTTGGGTTCAGATTTCAAAGCAGAACATTAATAAATGTTTTAAAACCATCAGGTGTAGTAGCGCACTTGCTTGAAATTAAGTACGATCATTTGGAGTTCGCGTTTTTTATAATATAGTAGTAGCAGACGAGCATGCAGTCCACCTGATGGTAAGTGGCTACCGCCGCCCATGGACATCTGTAATCAACCCCAGATAGGATTAGATATTCCTACCTGAGGTTGGCCACAGATGCGCCGCTACCCCTGAGGACTAAGCTGGAACGACTCGGATAAGTCTGTCTCCCTTACCACACCCTTCAAAACGGAACACAGCAGCCTAACACTGCTGTTATTAGGTAGAAATAGGTGTGGCGGTGGTGCCGTCGGAGTCGAACCACAAAGGGTTCTACCTTCGAAACACCTTTACAGCCACATTAACCATTTAACAATCACCACCTTTTAGCTTTTTGTTCTTGTATTACATACATACAAAAAAATACCGAAACTTTCGGCTTAAAGGATAGTAGGTAATTTTCAGGCCATAAATCAATCCACTTCAATACGTGGCAATTTGACACAAGGGGCAAATTGACGTGTCAAAAACAAAAGAAGGTCCGATGGTTGGCACTCGGGCAGAGTGTTATGGAATCGAATGGGCGCAGAGGGGTGCCTTCCGTGGGCACTGCACTCCACGTGCATTTGCGTTTTGACGCAATTGCACAAAAATGACAACAGAGGGCGTTTGTTTTTAAATACGGATTGATGCGTGAAGCTTATTGGTAAAGTCGTGAAGGTGTACGCTGAATCGAACGTTTTCGTGTTAAATACATAGAGAAGTATAGATATCTCACTGCCTTGTAATTGAAGGAAACCATTAAATGACTTAAACGGTTGACAATTCTGCCAGCCGTTTAATGGCTGTCATGGTGTAATTTACGCGGAATAATGCCGACATGCGCAGTTAAGACACCGAATCGAAGAAAAAGGGCGAAGATATATCGTTTCGTTCATAAATGGTCTAAAAACTACATTTTTTTAATATTTTTCAAACACGAAAATAGATGACAGTGACAATTGTCAAAAGGTTACATTTTCTCGTTAGGAGCGAGCAATCTTTACTAATCTATGGTTAAATAGTGGTAATTTGAAACACGCCGAGTACGTTCAAGAATATAACTTCAATATATTCTTGTAATCGGAAATATTAAAAACAATAGTATTTTGGAGGAAGTTCTAAATAATTTTGACGTATCGTAGCTTTATTATATACAGTGCTTGAATATTTTTGTATGCGATTTTACCTTTTATACTTATATAACTAATACGTAAATGTACTTAATTTTGGGATATTCTAAGCGAGGATATGAATTTGTCAATTGCGAAAAATTGCAACATATGCTGAAAGTAAGTCGATTTTGATAAAAACGAAAACTATAGATAAAACACTATTAAATAATTAAATTTTACAAAACTATCATCCTAAACGAAAATAGAACGATTTTGTTTAAAAAATATATATTTTAACGCACCATCGTATTATTAACACGTTCCCTGCGGCACAGATTTTTCTGTACTTTCCATTACTGCGTTACGAGTTGTTTTAAACCTCGTCCTATATCCGACATTGTGGCGGCACGAGGCGTGTTAAATCCCACCGCCCGAAGGAGACTAAAATCCTTTTTTTGGCGCCAAATAAGACAAAATCGACGGCTTTTGTCTTGATTATTATTAACAATGAGTTGATTAACCTAAAACTGCCGCCGCCCTTGGTTAAATTCGTTACTTTAGATTCTATGGGTAAAATAAAATGTGGGTCTAATGCACCTCGGACCGCACTGAAAAATGGCAGGTTGCCATATAATTTAGTGATGGGAAAATAAATATCGATTTTTTTTTATTGTTTTTATTTATCAACGTTATGGACAGAATGAATACAAAGAGGGGAAAAGTTATGGATGTTTTTCATTGAAACATTTCAGACAATAAGGTTTTTTGCAAACAGTGCATTCCGTGAGATTTTTTTTTTGGTTTTTTTGTCTGCCTCACGACATGTCAAGAATGTGCGGAGTTTTTCGTAGCATCCGACACATCTCTTCTTCTTTGGACCCTTATCGAGATGATGTGCTTTCTTTGCAATGGATTCTGAAAAGTAGGAGCGAGTAGATTAGGGTAAAGAGTAATCGGAATACTCGGTAACGATTTTGCCTACGTTTCCTATATCAATAATGTAGCTACTTAACTTTTGTTTGAACCATAACAGGAAACGTAATTATCTATAATGTAATTTCTTACTATACGGATATACGCCTAGCCTGCCAAGTCTCACTACTGGACTTTCACCTAGACAGAGTATATTTGTGACTTACCTGTTTTTGAAATATCTTCCTGTATTCTGATTCTGGCTCAGATTTTTCAACCGGTTTTTCTTCATCTTCCTCCATGATCAACTTTTTTCGGCAACGTTTCGACATGATAATTTTCAACATAAAGACAGCGGTCCTACTTCGTCGCTACGCAGCCTCGACTGCGTTGCACAACACTAACCACGTGAAGCTAGCGTGGGGTGCGGTACGAGGTGCGTGGGGAAACGAGGCGTTCCCAACCTCGTTCCGCACTGTGTTAGCATTATTATTTGTTCAGTGCGGTACGAGGTCTAACAAACCCGACATTAGGTTGGTGTACCATAGAACTAGGAATCAGTAGCACATCACAAACATATAGTTATCACTCTCCTACACTGAACCAGACGGAAGTTATGCCTCTCGCACCACAGAGAAGTTAAAGTTTTTTCTTACCGCTATAACGACCAGACATGGACGAGGTGTTTTAAGCCGCGTTCCGCAGCTAACGTGTTAACACGTTTTTTGTAACGATCATATTCTCGAAATTATAGAAAAATACTTAATTAAAGCATCTTATAATATCTGCTCTTTTTAATAACCTCATATTTTCCTTATATATCGAATTCTGTTCAAACATTACTACGTAGCTATAAGACAAATTAATTAATGTCCGTCAACGTGTATTGGGACACTTGAGGAGGGTTGGCATCTCCTGCACCTGACATCTTTGATAACCCTTACCTTGATCCAACGTCCGCTGCCTTGTTGACAACCCTGTGTTCCACAGGTTATCAAGGGGAGTTGTAAAGAAAAACAGTGTGAGGGAAGCTTTATTTGTAATAATGGAATTGATATTCATTTTACAATACGTATGTAAATGTTAAATTTATAAAAAAATTAAGTGCTACTTTAAAAGTAGTTGCCGGAAAGTAGAATTGCTTTTCTAACGGCGTACGTTTCAGCAATATACCTGAAATAAAAACAGATGTTTTAATATTAATTTTCTGCTTTCCAATCGTCATCGACCCACTACTGTCCCATTACTGGGCACTCTTTAGGCCAACGACGACGAATCGTTGAATGATGCCACAAATGGATGATTTTATTATTTATTGTCTGAATTTTTGCCAAATATAAAATATTTTTAGATAAATTTTACGTATAAATAACAAATATTACGTAATTTACCTAATAAATAAGTAAGTATTTCAAACAATTTAGAGAAATTTTAAAACGGAGACGTGGCAATACTTTATTTACGCAAGAAATTCAATTCTCAAAACTGATTACACTTTCATGTTAGGAACGATCAATCTAAAGCCTCCGCCATCTTATGTATTTGTACTTTCCTGGTGTTACCAGCTTCCTTCTACTTCTCACGTTCTATTGTTCCTACAGAATCCAGTTGAAATAGGAAAATAAGTAAATACATAATATAAGATAATTACGGACCGCGGAAGCTCGGCGGCCACTCAAGCCTCAAAGGGAAACCTTTAACCTACATACATTCTACCTAATTCATCCCATTCATACGCCCAGGTACGCCTACGGTTCAAAGGACGATCGGCTTAAACAAATAAAGTTTTATACAATCCAGAGATAAAACATCAAACAGCCGGCCCTTTTCCCAAATCGCTCCACATCGCTACATTTGACTAGATTAACGACGTTACGCATAAGGGCGGTACCTTTGAGGGCCTTATTCTGTCGATAAATGTTTAATAGGAAAAATAAAAAAAATAAGTAATTTTTAGTGCTTCAAGATTTCATGATTAAAATGATACATATAAATAATAATCAAAACTACATCCAAATTAGATCAGGGGGGTTACTACCATCTCTTAAAACAATATTATTTTAATAATACTTTTACTTTTTTTTGCAGGAAATTTAACTTTTTAAGCAAAATATGTCAATTTCAGTTGATTTTATACAATGGATAAGCGAAAAATTAATAAGAGTTTAAGTTAGTTCAACTGTGTATGACGGAATATTTTACTGTTTTAAGGAGGAAATAAAACTTTCCTGAACTATGATGGTTTTAAAAAGATGGTGGTAGGGCCCCCAGTAGGTACTTTTGAGAAAATCGCAAACATACCAATTTACATACATACATAGCGGTCGAATACAGAACATCCTTTTTTGAAGTCGATTCAAAATAAGAAAGGGATGAACTAGTATTTTGTGTGATAACTGTAGGATTTACTTTGAACAAAATAAAAAACATGGGTAAAGTATTAAAAAAAGATGAAAGGTGAAGTGATTGCATGAGAAATGTGGATATTTACCAAATTATTAATGTAAATAAAGATGCAAAAAGAAGTACAGTGTTATACACAAACCCTTTGAGGTCTTGCAACTACAAAAACTTATTAGAGAACTCTGTAAGAATACCCTGGCGTGGATTTAACATAACTCTATTTAATAAATAGTGCAATGATTATAATTTATTATTTTTTTATTTCGAATTTAAGTCGTTTTGTTATCGTTTTTGCCTCGTGGCCATCACTCAGAATCAACCCTTAAACCGGGGCGAGTTAAATCTTGTCTGTTTTTCGAGCTATTTTTCTCAAGGGCCGCTTGTGTGGGGTGAGTTATCGCGGGGGTGGAATGATGAAGGGAGGGTCGGTTGGGGGTGGGGATGCCCTAATTTTTTTAATACCTGCCGAGGTTAGAAACGACGGTAAGCTTACATATTTTATGCATGTATACCATCTTCTGTAGAAAATAACATTTTTAAGTCAGATTGTATGTTGCCAGGCTTTAGTAAAGTAGTGGTCACTAGAAATATTAAATGTTCAATTAATTTCAATTTTAAATTTTGTAAAATAGATAATTAAAATATAATGCTCTTAATGTTTTTGAATTGGTTGATATTTTTTCGAGGTATCTTTAATTTACTTTCTGAACATATTAGTAAAATAGTCTGAAACTACCACAGCACTAGTAATATACTCGTAGATTATCGAGAGATGATGGGGGGTAAGTCTATCATTACTAGAGTTATACTGATTTGTTTAAAGTAAGAACTACTATATTCATTTTAAATTTAATTTTATTTACAAAAGATCACTGATGCAGACTTACAATTATATTGAGGCGGTTATCGAACCCGGAACGTTGCATAGAAGACCAAAGTGATTATTATGCCAAGTTTCTTTACACTTGCAACTTAGCGTTTTTTTTTCCAAAGAAGTTATCAATCACGATATATAACATAATTTACGGAACAACCTAATATCGAATTAATATTTCAAAAACCATAAATCAAACCGAACACATGGTACGCGTACCGCCCATAAATTACGAAGATTTAATTAATATAACCGAACGAAATCTTACGGCGGCCATTTTGGAAACCCTTATCCTGTTCCCCCCGCCTAACAGATGATTACTACTCGACAAAGTTATATATGCTGTTCTGGAAATAAGAATAAAGGGTGTTTGTGCGAATGTGTGGTATGGGGTCGCCCTTCTCGCGTGAATATAACTGCAAAAGTAACTTTGTCTCTTCGAACCCGTCCTTCCGTAGGCATAATTAGGGACGCACCCTCGTAGATGAGATTTCAACTCGAGTTTAAATTGATTCAATCGAGGCGCGATGCTTCGCGATATTTTTTAAGCGATGAAAGTAGAAAGAGGAAATGTGGTGAGAAATTTAAAGGGACGCGCGTTTTTTTTTATATTTGATTCTGACGATAAAGCAGACGTGCTACCTGATGGAAAGTAGTTAACGTCGCCTATGGCCATTTGCAACACCAGAGGAGTCGCCAATGCATCGCCGGCTTTGAAGGAGAGCTCTTTTTGCATCTTTTTTGAAGAGCCCCATGTCATGCTGTGAAGCAATTCTTGCGTTTTATGTCAGGTTGGATGCCAGGTGACTTACACACAAACGAGATGATCAACTTAGTTCTCAGGACTAACAACAACAGCGATTAGCTTCAAGTAGTGCCTCTATTTTATATGGAGCTGGTCACAAGTGGCCATGTGCGGCAGTGTTCACTTGTGATTGTTTAATGCTATTTAAATTTTATAGAAAAATGTCCACCTGAAGGTAGATATTTTATTTTTATTGGTATTTTTGGGGTAGATATATGCTTGGTAGTCGACTTTAATTATGGATGAAGGCGGAAATATTTCTCACGACGGAGCCCACCCGTCTTTATCGTTGTATGCTGGCGTTTTACAAATTTAGGGTTGATTAGGAATTAATTGGGATGAATGAATGACGCCGGATTTAGGTGTGTCGAAGTCTCAGAGTAATTATAACGCATAGAGTGAGACTACTTGGGTACGAACAGTAGACACAGGAGAACAACATTTCTATGCGCGGTATAGGGCGTGTAGTCGTAATTCAAGTAGAAGTGGAGTGACTTAGAAAATTCATTGTTGTACATTACATTGCAATTACCCCTTATATTGTCCCACTTGGCCAGCAAATTTTAGTTTTGCTGACCAAGTGCGAATTAGTAGGCTTCATACAGCCTTGACAACTTAAAAAAATCAGATGTGCACGTTTGCTTCACTTGTGTTTCTTTCAAATGTGTTTCTTTCATCATTATATCAAGTGATCAAAAAACATTAAAAAATTGTAAACTTAAGGTACAATTAAAACTAATAAATAATCTACATTTTACACTAAACCACTTTTGAACGACATGATACAACTGCTTACGATTTGTATCAAAGTGTTGGAGTGATCGCGCTCTATTTATTATTCTTCCAAGGTTAGAATTAATTGCGTGTGGATACGACGTGTTCAATGCGAATATAGGAAAATATCTACAATCCACCCAATTTGTAGCTTTGAGTAGGGATGGCGATCCTTTCGGAAAACGATCGATTCGAATCGAAGTGTGATAAATCGATTCACAAAAAATCTAATCCCGAAGAATCGATTCTCCAAAATTGATCATCGATCTATTTAGGAGCGATGCTAGCGAAAAAAAAGGTCATCAGGACCTGATTGAAGTGATTGTACATCACTGAAATACGTACCGTCAGTACGTATTGAAATATGTATCCATCAGCAAAAAATGTGTTTAACAAACACATTTATTTATTTTCAATCGACTTCGAAAATTTGGAATTTCGATTTTTTAAGATGAAATATTGGGTCACTGAATCGATTCATAACTGGAAAGCGATTAAAATATTCGATTTTTTGGTCCAAACTTTTGGTTTGTTCTTCGATTAATCGATCTCAGATCGCCATCCCTAGCTTCGAGCTAAAATAAATTTTGTACAGATATTTATTGTCTAAATTGCTGACAGTAGATTTTGGAGCTGATTTTTGCTGGTAACTATTTTGATTGAATACAATTTGTTCAAAACTAAAGGACATAGTTTACAATTATCTGTTGGTTTGAAATAAAAAATATTACTGTTTGTGTAACGTGTTTCATTTTAACGCAACGAATTAAGGTATGGACTTCGCTTTTTAATTTTGTTCTCTAAAGTTGTTTCTTCTTAGAGTAAAAAATCGGTGAGCCGTTACTGATCTACTTAAATGAATGTACTTACTGTAAATTTTTGATAAGATTTTTGTCTTAAATAACGTTTTTAACGGACAAGGGCGATAGTTTCGTTACTTATAACCTTTGTTTTGAATTCACTAAGTTTAGAAGACGAAAGTATATGTTAAAATAGAAGCGTTCTTTTCGCAAATTGTTAGAATAAATTGTCTTAATAACAATCATAGATAAGTATAGATATCTCACCGCCTTGTAATTGAAGGAAGCCATTAAATTACTTAAACGGCTGACAATTCTGTCAACCGTTTAATGGCTGTCATGGTGTTATTTACGCGGAACAATGCCGACATGCGCTGTTAAACCCCAAATTGAAGAAAAAGTGCGAAGAAATATAATTTCATTCGTAAATGATCTAAAAAATACATTTTTTGAATATGTATCAACACGAAAATAGATGACAGTGACAATTGTCAAAAAGTTACTTTTTCTTGTTAGAAGCGAGCGAGCGAGAGCCTTAGGCCTCGAACTAGGTAACCTCAAACTTATAGGTAATCTTTATTTGGAGGCAATGACACAAGGCGGGACTTCATACTGAATATCTATCATGCAAATATTTACTCTCAACAGGAACCGAAATCAGAACCCTAGTATGCATCTACGACACTGACATCAACGATAACATGTAAAACAAAACTTGAAACGTAATATTCCACAGTAAGTTAAAATGATTAAACCGAAGCATACCTTCGCTATCCAACTAGGGGTAATTCCGCCGGCAAGTGGAGCCACACGGATAAATTATTTAACATGAAACTCTCGGCTATTTCCCGACGGAACAAAAGCTTGGTTTAGAATTATATATGAGCAGAGCTTAAAGTTTAGAAGCTAGCTGTGCAAGTCTAAAAGCTTAGGCGGGGTGCGCATAGAAACGATAGATATGGCACAATGGTTTTTCTGATAACTTATTGTAATAGGTAGATAGATAATTATAATGTTGGATACTTTGCGATATTTCAAAATTAGTAGTATATAGCGAAGATTGTAGTTATATTTAGAATTATAATATTCAAATTGTTATACGTATTTTAGGTATATTAGGTATATAGCGGGAAGGTGTGAAGAAGTTTCGGTGCATTAATTTTAAAATTAAAAAGTTCACTCAGTTTTTGCTGGTAGAGAATGCCATCAGGCACTAAGTTTGTCTTTTTGTATAATAACATTTTGTTTTTTTTTGGTATAATAAACGATTACCACCATAAGCCATCTATCTATCTATGTATCTTTCGATCTAGCGAACTATCACCTTAACAAACTTAGAATGATAAATAAAAACTTAGTAATAAGTAATATACAGGGTGAATTTTTCAAACGGGCCTTCAGGGCCAAAACCGAAACTAGAAGGATTAGCGAAAAATGCTGAAAGGAGTTACGAGGCTAATTATGATAAAAACTAAAACTGCATCATTATTAATTTTCAAATCTAGTTATTTCAGGCATTACCAATAAGAAACTTTTTTTTTATAAATTGGTTCATGTCTATACCTAG
The DNA here is from genome assembly GCA_014595695.2 of Epargyreus clarus clarus. Lineage (NCBI taxonomy): Eukaryota > Metazoa > Arthropoda > Insecta > Lepidoptera > Hesperiidae > Epargyreus > Epargyreus clarus. Next base: position 1,542,872 of record JACTTY020000016.1, on the reverse strand, counting down.
TTAGGTCTATGGTCGGTAAAGTGGGCACAACACTAGTGCGATGCGGCCTGTCAGTCGCCGTACGTGCAGTCGTCGCCTCGATACCCTGTTCGTGTATATTTAGAATGATATTTTCAATAACAGGAAACATGTAAAATTCGAAAGAATAACATTTACTACTGCGAAATGACTTTTTAGGAAATAAATTATTATCGATGATCTTGTAATAAGTAGGTACCTACGTCAAGTGGGTATCGATTTAATTAAGATTTTATTTTATTATAAATTATACCAAATCCAGTTTAATCTTTGGCTTTATTTTTTTGCGTTAAATAAATGATGATTTGCGTTAAATAAATGATGATGATAAAATACGCATAAGTAATATCAACCTAAGCTTAAATAACAAAAATCATTTTTAAAGTATTGTTTATTTTATACAATCTCTTTATTTATATTAGTCGAGTAGACCTTTAATGATAATTATTATTTTACTTTCAAATTACAAATGATTCCTCACATAGACCCCTGAAATCACGACCAGCATAAAACACGCAATGTAATACCTCGACGCCCGAAACGGATTAAAACAGGCCATAATTTTGTATTTGTCTAATCCGTTAAATAAGTGCTACAAAGAAAAGAATTGCAAACCGAACATTATACACCGCATTTTATTTATTCGCCTTTATGTTAAGATTGGCTTATAAATACGTGACGGCCATCTTGTGTTTTTTTTTATAATATAGGAGTAGCAGACGAGCATGCAGTCCACCTGATGGTATGTGGCTACTGCCACCCATGGACATCTGTAATCAACTCCAGATAGGATTAGATATTCCTACCTGAGGTCGGCCACAGATGCGCCGCTACCCCTGAGGACTAAGCTGAAACGCCTCGGAAAAGTCTGTCTCCTTTACCACACCCTTCAAACCGAAACACAGCAGCGCCTAACACTGCTGTTATTAGGTAGAAATAGGTGTGGCGTTGGTGCCGCCGGAGTCGAAACACAAAGGGTTCTACCACCTAATTCTGTAAATTATTAACAAATAATTATTTATTAAAATAGTTTAGTCATAAGTACAACTTGCCATGGTAAGAATGTGCAGTCATTACCGCGACACCTATTTCTGCCTTGCAAGAGTAATGTCAAAAACTGTTGTGTTTGGCTTTAAAGGGTTCTCACTTAGCCCTCAGGGCTAACAACGTACCTTGGTAGGTATATCATAATAAAAGGAGATCCTGATTCTTGAATTATAATTATAATCTCCAGTTTTATTGCCGCTACAAATAATGTTATTGCGTTGTAAATAGTGATAGCACGTTGCAAATAGCATTAGCACTTTAAATAATGTCAATGCTATTTATACCTTTAACACTTAATTAGTACGTTATAAGTAGCATTAGCGCGTTATCTATACTTATAATAAATCTGTAGAGAGGTCAATTCTGTACATGAAATATATTTCCAAAATAACTATCAGGGGATGATTAGGGATCGATACTGGTGCCAAAAATGCAATCAGTAAAATTTTTGTCTGTCTGTATAACCGTTATAGAAACAACAACTACTCGACGGATTTTAACGAAACTTGGTACAATTATGTTGGGAAAACGGGAGAAGTTACTCCATTTTTTTAAGCTTCCGTCGCGTGTGCAACCTTAATGGTTATAGCTACACAGAAATCATGTATGGCGGAAATGTTCTCCTTAAAATTATATAAAAAATATCCCACGACAGCATATGTTTATCTTTTATGGTTGACTCACAATAACACGTGTAACTCCCGATAGCTTTGCAGTTCGAAGCTTTCTGATTATATTTGTCTACAGTATTAACTATTCCATAAAAAATAATCATAGAAATCTTTTCCCCAAGTGGTAAGGGTTGTTCACCCTTAATTTTTTTTTATTTATATGGCAACACAACGTTTGCCGGGTCAGCTAGTTTATAAATAAATAGCATAGTAGAACATAGTTCACAATTTGCATTGTGTACAACAAAGGAAAATTTGAGCACAACAAGAGCACAGCGCAGGAAATTTATCCTTGTTTTCGTAATGTAAGAACGGCTTAAGCATTTAAGCCGTCTTGCGCTGTTTCATATTCATGAGCTTATATTATGGATATACGTAAGTCGTAACGGCTTATTATTATGCTTTTATTTAGTGTACAATTAAGAGAATGTAACATTTTTGGACATGAGCTAAGTGTTGTTTCGTGATTTTTTGAATTGTATTTTTTTGGTGAAGTTGTATTCATAGAAATGAGTCTTCCTCACATTTTTTTAAAATCTTACCTTGAATCTATATTTTGTCTCGTTTTGGATCTATTTTAAGTTATAACTTTTAATGTTTAGTTTGGAAAGGTTGCAATAATAGCTTGAAAACTTTTTTATAAAAATCCTCACAAAATTACAATATTGAGACAAAATTTAATATTTGTCGAAGTTATTTATTTAATATATTTGCCGACCCTGCTCTTATTTAAACGATGGTTAAATAATTATCTAAGTTTGATGACTAATAGCAATTTGTCCTGATCGCAAAGAAAGTATAAATGTCTCTCAAAGTCAAATCAAAATCAATAAGGCACTAAATAACGCTCATTCGAAATCGCTTAAATATTTACCAGAGGTTTAGAGTTGTGTAGGAATGGATATTCCTGACTGTCCTGTCCTAGACCTGTCTTCAAGTTGAATATTAGTGCTGTCTATTATGAGCTTAATATGTTATCTACTCAATATAACTGGCTCTGGCGGACAATCTACAATTAAACTACATTTGAAACGATCGAAAGGAAATTTTTAGAAAAGAACATGTGTCTTGCTGTTTTCTCACAGAGCGATAAGGGCTGTAATCTACCGCTGTGATCAAGTGCATGTTGATAGACTTCACATACCCTTTTTGAGATTTTTTTAAAGATCTACAGGTATGCGGGTTACCTCATGATGTTTTCCTTCCTCGTTCCTTCATCGTTAAAGCAAGTGATAAATTCTAATACGCACATAACTTTGAAAAATTAGATGTGCGTGCCTGGGATTCAAATCTCAAAATCCTCCATCGAGATACCGAAAATCACACATTAGGCTATCACTGTATTGTCCCTGTAGTTCCGGGACTAGAATAGGGCTACGGTATCCCCTGCCTGTCGTAAGACGCGACTATAAGGGGGCTTTCAGGGTTGCGGGCGGCAAGAGTGGGAGCTCGAAACGTCCAGTAAGCGACCCCGGGAAGGACGGCGGTATGTGTGGTCGCATACCGTCGTAAACACTACATGGCATGAGAGGAGCGAAAACTGCTCCCCCAGGTTATAGTCCGATCAGGGCATCGCACTTGGAGGGCTCCGGTCGTGTTCCGTCGGAGATCCAGGATTCTCCAACAAGCGTTGAGGACGGCCACCGGGGGGGTTTAAGTGCGGTTAAAATCCGACATAACCCGGCGTCGCTCCCACGTCGTCGGGTACCTTTTGAAGGTTTCCCCCTCGAAAAAAAAAACTAAAACTATATAAGTATATATGTTTTCAAAACATCCATAATGCCTTCCATAACATATAATAGTGATTTCAATAATTATAACCTTGTGGGTTCTTACGGGTAAATGACGTTTTTTTGTTAAATGTTTTTTTTTGCATACATACTCTGACGTAGTTGCAAGTAGTACCTAAATAGAACATAATACAAGATATTTTCAGACAAATGCGCTTCCCGGGCTCAGATGTTGTAGATTTAATTGGATCCCGGCGCCGGTCGACTAATAGTACAGTATTTATTCACGTCTTATCTCCGGACTTAGTACGTGTGTGTCCAATTAATGAGTATGGGGAGCGTATGGAATAGAAAATTAACTTGAGTTATTTATTTTAATTAGTTATTTTATTTATTTTTATTATTTGTAGCCTTGTTTATTCCGTAAAACGTTTAATACTAACTTAAACGTTTACGGTAACCTAAAACATATTAGAATAATGCATTAATTGTTTCGCAGAGGAATACTTCTAAACTTTTATGAGAAAAGCATAATGAAGAATTAAGTTAGTTAGTGAATATTTCTGAGAAATGTTTTTGTTATGCGCTAAAACGACAGTTTAAAAATATAGTATGTTTATAAACATTATTTTTAATAAACACGGTTGAGTATTTTAAGTATAAAAAACCACTTTTTTTTGAATGAACGCTTTTATTGATTAAGTACGTTACATATATATAAATAAAATTATGTATAAGTAAAAAGTTTTTTTACCGTAGGACATAAATGTAAGAAATATTTATAAAGTGGATTTCATATTTGACATCATACAAAAAATCTTTATAATCTCTGAAATTGGCATTACTTGAAAAACGGACAAACAGTCTAATTTTATTTTCGTTGAAATTTAGCCCCACGACATCTTAAAAATATAAATGACATCGCTGGACATTTCCAACGGTCCCTTTTCATTGTCGCCTTTTTTCGTGAGTTTTTGTAAATAAAAATAACACTACAAGTAACCCACATAGCTGCGGCGAAACAAAAAAGCTAACTTTTTCTACCTTACAGCGGCGGTCTAATGAGGTCGGAGGACGTTTTCAATTTGTGTCGCACCTCCCCAACTGCCCCTTTTGTCCAAATGAACTTTAGTAAATTAACAAAAAAGTAAAGTATTGTATCTCACAAAAGTACTACAATTATAGTGTCTGAAATGGATTTTTTATCGAAGTTAACTGATACAAGGCATTCGAACCTCGTGGCAGACGAGCATGCAGTCCACCTGATGGTAAGTGGCTACTCCCGCCATAGACATCTTTAATCAAGCCCAGATAAGATTATTCAAATTGTAAATTCAAATTGATACTGTCCAGTGTAATTGGAGTAATCCGTACTAATTGACTAAATAAAATAAAATATATATGTATTAGATTCCTACCTGAGGTCAGCTACAGATACCCCGTTACCCTTGAGGAATGAGCTAGTATGCCTCGAAAATGTATGTCTCCCTCACCACACCTTTCAAACCAGAACATAGCAGCGCTTAACTCTGCTATTACGTATTAGGCAGAAATAGGTGTAGCGGTAGTGCCGCTGGACTCGAACCATAACGGGTTCTTTATTAACATTTGTTCTCAAATAAACCTTACAATTTTATACAATCCTCACGACAATCGTTTCTGTAAGAGCGGTGCTGCGCTGAACGTGAAATGTGTTTCACAGGATATCAAAGCGAAGCGTATGCTGCCAGTCCAACTATTATACACATAAAATAGTAGAAAACTGTCCAACTGATAATTGTATAATATAAAAGTCGAGCATATAATTACAGTTTTTAGTAAATTTGGACAAGTTTATACAAGTAATCAGATGATAAGAAATTGATATCTAATGATTGTCTTCCAAATTTTATCCGAAACTTTTGCGTGATATCTCTTTGTTTTCTGTTTAAGAATTAAGTTATGTGTAATTTTATTCATCTTACAACATTCTTCAAAGCTCCTTCTTCTTTTTCTTCAAAGACAACGAAAGCTACCACTAAAGAAAAAAATAGTGAGATGGGAGCATCATCTAGAGATTTATCATACTATTAAAAATTTAATATAATGTAGTAAAGTCTTAAACATAACACAGAAATCGGCACTTTTTATTTATTAGGCGCATAAGCAAACCCATAGCGTTAACCTAGCTGGCTTATAATTAGCATTTTCTCTCAGCTCTCGGCGAGTACAAAACCCGTCATCGAATGAAGACCCGTGTTTATTTTCCATTCCTTTTGTCTCGTCATAGCTTCCCCCAATTTACGCGAAGGCTTGACGGAAAATTTATATCAATTATCTCTCCTGAAACCGCCACAGATTAGGTTAGATAAAGTAAAAAATAGATATGTTTATGGGTAAATTTGGATAATCAGTTGTTATTGTAATCATTGGCGGTTATGTAATCATTATTATAGTTTTGTAATCAATTATTTATTTAATTTCATCTTATTGAGTCAAGATTGCCTAAATATTTTTAGGTAAAGTTTGAGGTAAAGCCCTAATTACACTTTTTAGGACAAAATTAAAGTCAGGTCTGAGCGCATGCGTTTAAAGAAATCTTTTGCAATGTTTCAAAAATTTAGTTACAAATTATTTTTTTTGATTATTAACTAGCTTTACAAAACGATAAAAGGAAATAAGGATAATGTAATTTACATGCTTGATTTTTTTGGACAAGCGAAAGGTTTGGAAAACAACCCATATTCAAGAGCGACAAATCTCACTTTATAAAATTGATGTCAATGGGCCGTATCAACCTTCGAAACACTTCCGCAATTTGAATTCTTAAGTTATAAAATTTATCTGCATATAAATTACTCTGCGCCGTCAGCAGACTCATAATGTATTCTTCCATAAGATATTTCAGGCATCCCGCAGCTTCACTCATTGTTAATGCACAAAGATAATGTAGGTATCTCAAGTTACGCTGTCTTTGTGACGTTTATGTCATAGAATATTCTAGAGTGTCACAGCATTTGACATATATTCATAATTAAAACTGTGAGATAAAGTGGTTCTTTCTCTATGTATTAAAAGAATAAAATTGTTTCTTCGACCAATTTAAAACTTTTATTATTCCCGCGCAAAATACAATTCAAACGTCAAGAGCGTTCTTTTTCTTTTTCATGCTAACTCGTACAATCGTAACAGCCAGTGATTATATAAATAAGAACTTAATATTAAAAAATAATACATGAAAATAACACAAAAAATATTAATAATAAAATAATTTGTATAGATTTCTAACAATATAAACATCGGGTTCTGTAAGTGTTTCCGTAACACTCGAAAAGTATTTGATAAATTGCACTAATTGTTACCATATAGCACGGTATTTCTATACAAAGATGTTTTTGTATATTTTAATCCCGAAGTTTCCACAGAAACGCTTTGATATTAATCCTAATAAATAGTTTGAAGGGAGAACAACTTTTCCGAGGCCAGCTGAGTCCTCAGGGGGAGCGGCGCAACTTTGGCCAACCTCAGTTAGGAATCTCATCTTATCTGATGATTTTAGCTGTACCCTTACCATGAGTTTTTACTTTTTGACAATATGACTGTTTTGGTATTTGTTTACGTAATTGCCCATACCATTTCCAATCAGCGCCCCTAGCGGATTGTATCAGAACTATAGTTTCAGTAACGTAACATTAAATGTCTAAATTGAAAAAATCGCGCTTTATGTTTTGTCTCTCCTTTTTGCGAACATGTGAGGTAGACAAAAGACTTGAACACTTATTGTTACGTTTACTCAGTCTACTGAAGCAAACGTAACAGAATAATGGATTGAGTAAATGTAACTTAAAAATAAGCACGCTGAACTGGCAATGGGCTGACCACATAGTTCTTGGACAGATGTCCTCGAATGGAGACCACATCTCGGCAAAAGGAGTAGAGGACGCCCCCCGACCAGGTGGACTGATGACCTGAAGCGGACGGCGGGTAACCGCTGTATCCAGATTGCTCAAGACCGGTCGGAGTGGCGTAGATTAGGGGAGGCCTATGTCCTGCAGTGGACTATTAAATGCTGATGGATGGATGGAACTTAGAATTGTGGGATGTTTTGTAAACTCATGGTAAGGGTACTGATGATAGATGTCCATGGGCGGCAGTAGCCACTTACAATCAAGTGGACGGGGCTTGCGCGTTTGTTACCGCTGTATTATAAAAAAATCATAAAAAATATACTGAGACAAGTAAGCGAAGTGTAATTAGGTTTAGCAAGTAATATATTCGTTTTTATTTCAAAAAAATGTGATTATGTCCGTTATCAGTAAAGTCAATCTATCCGGTTTGCTTACCAAACGTCAGCATCGACAATTTCTGTCTATTTTTATTATTGAAGTTATTAAAACGGATGGTGGTGTTGGAGTATGATTTTTCCTTTTTGAAAAGACTCAAGTATCATAATAATTCGGAACATTATGCCAAAGTCAACATATGAGCGTGGCAGTCACGTTAGCACAAAGGTATCTTCTCAACTGTCGTTGTGTGGCGTGTCATTTAATGAGGAATTGTGTGCTATGGCACGATGTGGCGTGTGGTACAAGAGAAAAGAGGCAGTGGGAGATATTTAAGTCGAAATTAAGTTATTGTTTAATATTCATATTAAAAAAGTGTTATTTTAGTAAAGTAATTTGTATTTTTTGTAAAATAATCTTTACATCTTTAAAATGCGTGGTAAACTTTAGTGGTATAATATTGCATACAAATTAAGTTGCCCTTAATAATTAGTTACGTTATGAAGTATAATTTTAAATATAAATTTTATGTGACAAAATGTTTTCTTACTTAACTTTTCTCTTACTCTACATATTACAAATCCTGAGTTGACCACCCATTAGCATATCCTTTTGGGATCTATTTCAAAGTCAAGCATAAATTTTGAGCCATTAAAGTTTAGGATAATGGTGTACACATTGTATTGCAGATAATAATTTATTTCGGACGTAAATCAATATTTTGGTTTGTAACAATTTGTACTTAAATCTTTGTATAGCAGAAAGTATAAATAATGCATGTACTTATAAACAAAATATTAAAATTATTTAAAATATTATAATAACTTAAACTAAATTAATAAAACAAATAAAAATATTTAAAGTAATAAAAAAAATACTATTATTACAATAAATAAAATAAATGAGCCAGATCGCTGCCCCGCGGTGGTCTACCCAAGACACTAGCAGCCATTTGTATTTTGATTCTTCCATATTGCAGATTAAATTAAAATTGTGTTTCTAGTACCCGCTTTCTCTCATGAATTGGATATACACATATTTCAGTGAAGTCAAGCACGAGCGTAACGTGGGGTTGATGGGCTTACGACGAAGTTTTTTTATAGCGACTAAAGATGTAAAAAGGATGACATGTTCATTTTTAAACAAAGCCATGGTGGAGTGTAGATAAGTTCTGTCGGGTTGACGGGCGCTCTGTTTAATGTGTGTGAAAGTAAATGTGGCGTTTTAGAGGTATATTCGAATGTATATGTATGAGTGTGGACTTTGAATTTTTTTGTTAGAATTTATTCATTTTTGCTTAGAATCTGTTACTTAAAGAGATTATCACGTAAATAGATGTTTGTAATAATACTATTGTCCAGAAGGTGGTAGAGCTTTATGGTGTACGATGGAGGTAGCACTATCACCACCTATTTCTATACTATTACTTTTAAAGTAGAAATGTAGAGCTGCTATATTGCTAGTAGTAAGAATGCATTTGGTAACACTTTCATATAGGATTAGACTTTCATGTGGATTTCGGTACAATTTAAGTTTGTTTTTATCACACATCAATTAAAAACCTAACACGACCTGACGCTTATATAAGACACATTTTTACAAACATTGCCTTTAGTCTAAAATTCTTAAAAATCCCTTTCTGTAATAACTTTTCCCATCACTTCGGCCCGTGAAAAATGTACCCGGAATTAATTTATCGCTAACCCAAGAATAATTCATCTGAACATTTTCCCAAACTCGACCTATTTCCAAATGTGGCCCTTTACGTTCTTATTTTACATTTTAAGTCTTTGCCCACGATTTATATTCAGCGGGCACTTCACGGGACCCGAGAGGGCCATAAATAACCACCGCAGGTCTGGTCCGAGCTCGGACCCCCTCCCCACAAACGGCTAAGGTTACCCAGAGGGGGAAGATGAAAGAACACCCTAATATATCTTTTTCCAAGTGCGGATTTGTTTGAGAATTTTAATTTTGCAGCGGAAAGGTCGAAGGTGGGGAGTTCTCATTTGCCGGTTTTTTTGGGCAATTGAGCTGAAGTTTTCCTGGTAGTAATTTACGGCGTTTGTTTTAAATGAGATATTTAATTTTTATGCTTAGATAACTTTAGGATTTTTTTAGATTCATGTCTGTTTTGTTAATTGTAATTAAGTTTTATCGTAATGAAGGCCTTGTTTTTTTTCAATAAAATATTTAGTGTTTGTATATAATATAAAATAATGTACCGTAGTAAATATTTGTATGTTTGAAAAATGTAGGCACTGGATTATTTCCTATTTAAGTACATGCCTATCGTATTTTGGAGTTTCGAGTATTGCAAAATGAATCACAAATAACCTAAATTCCGACCTGCGATTTCTATTTTATTATTTTGCGAAGCTTTAATTACGTATCATAGTTGTGAGTGGTATTTATACAGATCGGATGGCTCGGATTGCTTATTGATTTTTGATGTCGAAATACGAAGCGAGATATTGGGTTTAAAAAAAAAAAACAGAAGCTTATTGTTTCGATAGGGTTTCAGAAACTTTAGTAATGTAAGGGATTATTATCCAATATTGATTGTGCACTGTTAAAGAAATATGGTTGAGCATATTCCGTGGTTTTTGAAAAAAAACCTTCGTAGTTCGACTTCGTAGAAACCACCGCCGCGGTGTTATCTGCTGCTGTGAAAGGCAGACATAATTGTCTGAGGCGTGCCAACTTAGTCCTGTAACGCAGCTATAACCAAACACGGGTAGGCCTCTAATTTTATCTAAGGCCGACTGGAGTTGATAAAAGATGTCCATGGATGGCAGCAACCACTTACCATCAGTTGATGCCATGCATGATTGCTACTCTTCTATGTAACGTTGAGCCCATACTCCGCAGCGCTGACAAATGCGGATTGGTAGAGTTCTCACACTTTTTTGAGAATTTCTTTATGGTATTCTCAGGCATGCAGGTTGCTTCACGATGGTTTCCTTCACTGATAAAGTATGTATCTATTAATTTGTAATACACACATATTTTTCAACAATGAGAAATGTTTGGGAATCGAACTCCGGATCTATTGCTCTAGATATTGGCGTGTCATGCCTGACCCGCCAAATTTTTAACCATTTGTCTTTATTTGCTGCTGATTTCATATAATCTTATCTTTTTAAAGGTCTTATATACAAAGGGCTATAAAGGGAAACTCCTACATTTGTAAATTAGGGATTATTTATTCGCGTCTATTTACACGACGGATTGCCTCAGGGAACCAAGGCAAATAAAACCCTCTTTATTTGGTCTGCGGCACACATTTTAATGAAGTACCCTTGTAGAGCCCACACTTAATTAATTACCTCGGGTGTATGCAGTGAAGCAAGTGGACGTCGAAGGACTATTAAGTAGTCTTTGTATTTGCATATTATGTAACTAATTGTTTATAAGAGGTATAAAGACGAAGAAAATGGACTAGGATGGACTGCAATATCTGTTTAAGCCGTTTTTAGTATTTATATTTTTCTAAGTGATGTGCTTCGTTGTTGAAACTTAGTTTTTCGGTGGAAGGTCCGAGGTTTGAGAGCCAATTTATTTTAGTTTGCTTCAGTGTTTGAAAGGTAATATAGGTTAAATTAGTGGAATAACTTTGGTCAAGTTATGCAAAGTGTTTCAAATGCGTATTTAACACGTTAGCTGCGGAACGCGGCTTAAAACACCTCGTCCATGTCTGGCCGTTATAGCGGTAAGAAAAAACTTTAACTTCTCTGTGGTGCGAGAGGCATAACTTCCGTCTGGTTCAGTATAGGAGAGTGATAACTATATGTTTGTGATGTGCTACTGATTCCTAGTTCTATGGTACACCAACCTAATGTCGGGTTTGTTAGACCTCGTGCCGCACTGAACAAATAATAATGCTAACACAGTGCGGAACGAGGTTGCGAACGCCTCGTTTCCCCACGCACCTCGTACCGCACCCCACGCTACCTTCACGTGGTTAGTGTTGTGCAACGCAGTCGAGGCTGTCTTTGTGTTGAAAATTATCATGTCGAAACGTTGCCGAAAAAAGTTGATCATGGAGGAAGATGAAGAAAAACCGGTTGAAAAATCTGAGCCAAAATCAGAATACAGGAAGATATTTCAAAAACAGGTAAGTCACAAATATACTCTGTCTAGGTGAAAGTCCAGTAGTGAGACTTGGCAGGCTAGGCGTATATCCGTATAGTAAGAAATTACATTATAGATAATTACGTTTCCTCTTATGGTTCAAACAAAAGTTAAGTAGCTACATTATTGATATAGAAAACGTAGGCAAAATCGTTACCGAGTATTCCGATTACTCTTTACCCTAATCTACTCGCTCCTACTTTTCAGAATCCACTGCAAAGAAAGCACATCATCTCGATAAGGGTCCAAAAAAGAAGAGATGTGTCGGATGCTACGAAAATCTCCGCACATTCTTGACATGTCGTGAGGCAGACAAAAAAACCAAAAAAAAAATCTCACGGAATGCACTGTTTGCAAAAAACCTTATTGTCTGAAATGTTTCAATGAAAAACATCCATAACTTTTCCCCTTTTTGTATTCATTCTGTCCATAACGTTGATAAATAAAAACAATAAAATAAAATCGATATTTATTTTCCCATCACTAAATTATATCGAAACCTGCCATTTTTCAGTGCGGTCCGAGGTGCATTAGACCCCACATTTTATTTTACCCATAGAATCTAAACTAACTAATTTGACCAAGGGCGGTGGCAGATCTAGGTTAATCAACTCATTGTTAATAATAATCAAGACAAAAGCCGTCCATTTTATCTTATTTGGCGCCAAAAAAAGGATTTTAGTCTCCTTCGGGCGGTGGGATTTAATACGCCTCGTGCCGCCACAATGTCGGGTATAGGACGAGGTTTAAAACAACTCGTAACGCAGTAATGGAAAGTACAGAAAAATCTGTGCCGCAGGGAACGTGTTAAGTAATGCTACAGTATTTAATTATTATATTGGTACAGTATTTAATTATATTACGTTTGCAGGTGAAACTTTCGTTTTATATTGTATGGCCAATGCCTGCAACAGATTTTAAGTTAAACAATTATTGTAGTATGAATAATGTGACTTAATTAAATTCTATCTTTAAAATCAGAAATTATAATTGACGTCTATGCAAGATTACTTCTTACAAAATCACTCTTCATATTCCGACTATTTTATATGCTAAAAAAAGTAAATAATGAAATCTAAAAACCCTTACACGCATACATATCACTTATGTACAAGTACTTTCGAAACGGTCCTAACCGGTCCTTGAAATAACGAAAAAAAAACAATTCCACTCTAAAAACACAAAAAACCAAAAGGTTAAAAAGTTGTCCTTATTTGAATTTTCATTAAAACTTTCTCCCGTCAGGAACAAAGAACATTTATATTAAAAAAGTCCGGCCGCGGCCAGATAGATATCAGTAGTCTCGAGAGCGGACCCAAAATTTAACTTCGTGCATAGATTTTTAACGCAGAGAGGTGACTCTTTTAATTTTCAGATTAGTCCCACGTGGTGGGGCGGTGACCATGACGATGTGACGCGTAGAGGGTTTCGGGTACGATGCCTGGCTAGACAGATATCTGAATAGATTTAGATTTTGGTTCTGGGTCTAGAAGTTCGCGTCTTCATGTGTTGATGGTACATTTTGTTGACGAGAGGAGACCGTTCAAAATGTATCCGATGCCGTGGAAGCAACACCAGATTATGTGAGATTTTTACTCACTAAACCCCCTGATGGCCATCCTCAGCGTTGCGTAGTACTACCGGATTTCCAAAGGAACGCAATCAAAATCCTCTAAGCGCGGTGGACGCTATTCTTGAGAGCTTTACGCTCATCTCATACCTTCTTTCGGGTGTTACTATGGTAAGCGGCGACATATATCGTCGTCATTCTTGGAGTTGCTGGCTGGGTGGTTCGAGTTACCAATCATGCCGCTCGCAGCTGCGGAAGTTCCCTTTTAGCCCTATCATATTTGCCACTTTAGAAAAATATTTTAAAACCAACTATTATACCTAATGATTTTTAAATATTCAAGCACTGTGTATTCTAGTATCGTAACTACTCTTTAACTGTGTTAAAAATACATAAAATTACTACCACTACTACATGTATAGGAATTATATTAAGACATACAATGAACTTCGATAAATAAGGTTAGATACAGTTAGTACGAGTATATTTTATTATGTAACGGGTACTCACGATATGCGTTTTTTATATTACCAATATTTCGACCCAGTTGCATGGATCGTGTTCACGGCGAAACGAATCATGGATCGTGAGTACCCGTTACATAATAAAATGTCTCAATTCCGCGATAATTTAAGTCTAAAATCATATAGTAGGAGTATAACACTTACCACTCTAAACAAATACCTAAACAGTATACTGCCTACTTCCCACTCTACACGGTGCGCGCGTCTTGTTCAACCCGAACTCATTACGCCGCGCCGCAAGACCCGCCCAACTGCCCAACTTCCATCCCGACTCGAATCACACTCACCGTGCCTACTTTAGGACTTGGGCTCACTAAAGGCCTTTTTATTAAAGGTTTTTATAATTGTATATACTGTGTGATGTAGAAACGAATGCCTTTATTTCATGATAATTTGTACAAGGACAGTAATATTTGTTTCTTTTACTATTTATTGTTGTGTAATCGAAATGAAAAAGAAACATGCAATCTATTTGATTTTATATTTTTTCTGCATTCATCCTCGACTAATATTTAAGAGAAATGAGTTACATTTCTCTTAAACTATTTAAATTTATCTTTCTGAGGTAAGATTTATTTACTAAATCCGGACTTATTTCTACCTTATAACAGCAATGTAGTGCTGTGTCTTGTCTTATGGTAAGTCAGGTAGTTAGTTCAGTCCTCAAGAGTATTTTGGCACCTTGAGTAGTAATTCAATCGTACTTTAGATTGATTATTAATAACGAGCGTTAGTGTAGTTTGTAGTTTGTTAACTCCGCCCAACTGCCCAACTTCCATCCCGACTCGAATCACACTCACCGTGGCTACTTTAGGACTTGAGCTCACTAAAGGCTTTTATTTTTTAGGTTTATGTAATTGTATATAATGTGAAAGGTTTGACTATCACCTTAATTTTATTACAATTTGTGCAAGCCTGGCAAATTTTGAACTATTTGCTATTGAATTTTATGTAATCAAAGCAAAAACGCAGGTACATTGATTTTATATTTTTTTCGTAATTTATCCGTGACACACAATTTGGAGAAATGTTGAACTACGTAAATCTTTACTTTTGCGATAAGATTACCTTACCAAACCACTTATAACTCTAATACCCATTATAGTTCTGTGTTCTGTTTATGGGGAAAAGCACACACTTATTTTAAATGTTCAATTTAGTCCACAAAACAGCACCTCGAGGAGTAATTCAGTTCTATTTAAAGTCGATTATATTACGGACACACGCACAAGCGTGTGTGTGTTCGTGACATTATAACGTACGAATGTTATAATGTCATAAAACAAGAGTGTTGAGCTACCGTATTATTTGTTCTAATGTAAACTTATATTCATTCTTAGTATCAAGCCATAAGTCTAGTTCTATTTAAAGATACATATGTGTAGCAGTATAAGCAGTGATAGCCTAATGGTTAAGAAACTCGGCCTCTCGATCGAGGGGTCCGAGGTTCGAGTCCCAGGCACGTACCTCTGATTTTTCAAAGTTATGTGCGTATTAGAATTTAATTATCATTTGCTTAAGCGGTGAAGTAAAACATTGTGAGGAAACCTGCACACCCGAGAGATTTATAAAAAAATCTTAAAGGTACTCGTATGTGAAGTCTACCAGTACGCACTTGGCCAGAGCGGTGGACTATGGCCTAATCCTACTCATTCTGAGGAGACCCTTGCAGCAGTGGGACAATAATGAGTTGATGACGATGATGATGATGTACAGCGGCCAAAAAGTTAGTACATACCAAATAACCAGTAAGTACGCCTTTTTGCAAGTTCTATTAAAATTCGCTTACAGTGTGTACGTGATCTCAAACGCTCGCATCCCATTTCGGTGTAAGTGTGATTTAAATTGTGATTACGAACACCCCGATTGGCGATCACAATCTAGGTAATTAGATTTTAGACTCGACTGCCCCTTTCAGATTTTAATGAAGTTAAGACGACGTGTTCAACGCTCATTCCAATTAGTGGACGATGGAAATTAATCGGGATTCATTTTGATTTCTCAGATCGTTTTTGGGTGGCTAACAGCTGAATTGATAATTTCTTAAAAAAATATATAAGTACTAAGTAATTAGAAATTATTTATTGTGCAAGGAGTTTAATGCAATATAATCATTTATTATTTACATTTTTAGTTTTTTTTTATTAAGTTTATAGTTTATTTAATGTTTTATGTAAATTATATAATTAAAGATTTATAATTTTCGTTCAGTTGCAGATCTATTTATTTGTTCAATTTAATAAGTGATAAGAATTCATTAAAAGTTCGTAGTGGGAATCACTTCGAGCATAAATTATTACATAAAAGAGAATTATTACAAAATTTACATAAATTTACTATGTAGGTATACCTACGTTTTAATAATGAAAAATATCATCAGATTTCGGTAAGTAAAATTCAAAAACATTATTTTTAAAACCTTTGTTATGTAAAAATAGTCAATGGATACACAGTAGGCCGGATGTTAAAGGTGACTTATCTGTGGATAACAGAAACTACCTTAAAAAATCTACTTCATAATTACGTTATCACGTATTCCTCACGTATTCTCCCAAAATAAAACTAAAAAGGGAGTTATGAAAATACATATAAAAACACCCATTTAATCTGTCCGTGTGTGGTGCTAGAAGGAAGCGCGTAACAAATTCAGTGCGGCCGAGGATCCGAACTTTTGTACAATTACCGCAGCCGCGGAGCTTTGCTAGTGAGTAGCGTCAGCAGAAAAGATCCAGCAATTAAACGCCTTTAAACTATAATTCCCTGGTACAGAGTGCTAAGTATGCGGTGTCTACTTTTAAATGTGGTGGGAGAGGTAGAAACTTGTGATTCTACTACGACTACTGTAGTTATCTATTTTTTCTGGGTCTATTGGGCCTGGGTGTTTTTGTATTCGTCTTTGTGTGTTCATGGAATCCACGACATATGAAAATCTAATCTATCTGTAGGGCTGTGTGTGTAGAAAGGGTTGTTTTTTTTTTAACAACAGCTCAGTTTTGGTTTGAAGTAGTTTTGAAGTAGAATTTATCATAGCGTGTCACCTAAAACCTTGGGGGTTGCAATCTTGTAGTACATTAAGGGACATCCGCTAAAACAAGTGCGGATGCACGCTCGCGTGTCTGTATTTATAATATAATAAATGCGATAAGTTGTAAGTGCGTAAGCGACATAGTTGCGCGCAGGATCTAAGAGATTTTACACGAGCGTCCGCACGCGGCGGGCGGACGCTCGCAACGTGCAGACACGTGAGTTTTAATCTTGCATCTTTTTTTATTTTCATGTAATTTTTTAAGCAATAATATACATTTGACTACCGTATGTCGTATGTTTATGACGAGCATGCTGTCCACCTGATGGTAAGTGGCTACTGCCGCCCATGGACATCTGTAATCGACCCTAGATAGGATTACATATTCCTACCTGAGTTCGGCCACAGATGCGCCGCTACCCCTGAGGACTAAGCTGGAACGCCTCGGAAAAGTCTGTCTCCCTTACCACACCCTTCAAAACGGAACACAGCAGCGCCTAACACAGCTGTTATTAGGTAGAAATAGGTGTGGCGGTGGTGCCGCCGGAGCCAAACCACAAAGAGTTTTACCACCTTCAAAAGCTTTTGAAGATTGAGATTGCTTGCTGACGGTCTTCAGCAAACTTTGCTGTATAAATTATAGCCGCCAAAGGATAGCGCTGTCTAACTTTGCACTTTGCTCATATTTTGCGCGTAATGGATATATATGAGCGGTTCAAACTCCGGCGGACGTCGTAATTGCGAGTGCGTCTAGGACTTTATTCGGTAATGGCGTCCAACTTTACCAGCAGTAGTTGGAATTAGATTCGTTGGTAGTTTCACCACTTCGGAGTTAAGCTGCAGTTGGATGGGAGGAGTTAAAGCTGTACGTGCATAACAGTTATATGAATAAAATATATTACACTTATAATTAGGTAAATCTTCTCAGTGATGTGTCGAAAGACATTTATTAAGTGAATTTATTATAATAACACGATTTGTTTTATTATGAAATGGACCCACCAAAATACCTTTGTACGTTGTGGACTTACCGTAAAATGTAATCTTAGCTGTTACCACCAAATGTATTTTTTATTATTAAATACTGAAACTTTGCATTTCATTTATTATATAAGTTGAAATATGTGTATAGCATTGTTTAATGTAAAGATGATGAACACCAAGGGGACTAGAAGCTCGCGTGCCACTTATTGCCAACTAGTGCCACTACTAGTGCCAACCTTATTGAATTCAGCTTTGATACGCTAAAATATTATTCTCAAACATGCAGGAAATAACTTTATATTATACTATGTAACTCGTAACGCTTTAACAGTAGACAAAATAATTCCGGAGAGCGGTAAACGCAAGCGCCGTATTAATTTGGCTCAGGTTTAGAAGCAGCATTTTAAGCGTTGTTACGAATATTCCGGCATTTATGAATAGGTCTCAACTTTGAAACCTCAACTAATTCGGGGAGATTAGGGTACGTACGGTTTGGGATATAATTATAAATGTAATACTAATTACAGAGGATTTTCATCTTGTATTACAAAACATGAAAAATGTAAAAAATAGAATTTGGGTAAAGTAGTGAACCGATTACCAATCTACAAAATAAAAAAATCCTATTTAATATATTTCCAACATTTGTTATACAAAAAAATATGTTACTTAAACTAATAAAGGTATTTTCGCACTGGGCATAGTCATAGTTACTTGCCAATATTTTAAATCGATAAATAAGATATTATGTAGGATTTATACGCGTTTTGAGTAAATATGGAGTAGAGATTTACATTTACCAAAAGAAAAAGATACAATAAATTGCAATGAATTTAGTAAATGCTGGATTCCGTACTTAATCTTTGAACCCGATGTATTAGCCAATACTAATACCTTCATATTAACAGCTGAGCTAAATAGCTGTATAACGCCTAGTGTAACTCTTGCCTTATTTAAAATAATTTCTCCGAACTAGAAGCGTTGTAATATTTCAGGTTTCAGGATTTACATAGTAGCGCGATGTTCTTGTCGATAAATATGTTCAAAACTATCTATTGTGAATATAATATTATTGAATAAACAAACTTGTGGAAACTCTTTTATTAGAAGGTTGCAATTGGGTGAACAGTATTGGGTTATGTTTTTTGTTTTATATTCGGGGTTATATTGATTATATCGATTCGAAAATCCAGAATAAATAAATAAATAGAATTAAATAAATCTCTGCTTGTGATCCGAAAACTAACTCTTAGAATAGTAGATTTAGGTCTGCTAGGAAGTAAAAATGTCTTTATTTTTATCCAACTGTAGGTAATGTTTTTGAGCGCGTATATATTTATATACATGTACGTACTTGTCTAGGCAGTGATAGCCTAGTGGTTAAGAAACTCTCGGTCTCTCGATCGAGGGGTCCGAGGTTATGTGCGTATTAGAAATTAATTATCACTTGCTAAACGGTGAAGGAAAACATCGTGAGGAAACCTGCATACTTAAGAGATTTTAAAAAAAAATCTCAAAGGTATGTGAAGTCTACCAATACGCGCTTGGCCTGCGCGGTGGACTATGGCCTAATTCTTCTCATTTTGAGGGGAGACCCGTGCCAAGCAGTGGGACAGTAATGGGTTGATGATGATGATGATGATGACGTACTTGTCATTATTTGGCACGTCTTGCATCTCAAACGATTTAACGGATTTAACATATGAGGTGCCGTTCGATTCGTCTAAATTTTGGGAGTCAAAGGTTATTATAGATATAGATTATAGATATAGATTCTAGCCCTATCTGTATTCTATAGTTCCTAGAATACAGATAGGGCTAGAATCCACAGAATCCGGTGTTAGGTATGTATCCTTTATATTTCTGGGGTTTATGTACGCTCTACTCTAAAGCAATCCAATCACACCATTTCGAAAATCGTGCGGGGTACAGTATATTTAGGAGGAAATCAATTCGGTATATCGAACCCTTACCTAGCAGAACTTCTTTATACTCGTACATGGTATATTATATTTATGTAAGTATTGACAACTATGATGAAACGGTCACCATATGACCTGAAGGTTCCGGGTTCGATCCGTGGACAGCCAGACATTTTTATTACGTTTCTGTTTTAAGTATGGGTGTTTCTGACTCATCTCTGTATGCGTCCATAACACCCACAACACAAGAAATTTTAGTGTAGACTTATGAGTTTATTTAAAATTGGTCAAACGTTACTTAACATTGTAATTTATTAACTAATGTTTTAAAAACTTCACTTTGTATTAAAAAAAAAATAAAATGAACAAACGTTTCTAAACTTTTCAATTCGAGTCACGAACGCCACCTAGCGGGCGCGGCAGGAACTTGGCAGCTCTGGGAAGGGTCCCACGAACTCGACTATTAATTTCCTAAGGGAACTCTACACCCGCAACCCCGTACCACGTTAACAGGGCGAGAGACGAAAGAACGATACTTTTCATTTGTTTTAATTTGTATGCTTTTTTGTAAAAAATAAAAATTATTACAAATAAATATTTTTATTAATCAATGTAGGTCGTGCAATGAATAAGTTTATAATTTTAGGTGTTATTCTAAGTACCATAATTATAGAAAATGAAAAAAATTATAACTTTTAATTCCGTATGTATATTGATTTTCTAGGTTGTAACTTTAGTATTTATTTCTTTATAATAATTAGGTTTTATTAGAAATTAAAATTCTCATAATATAACATATTCTATTACTTAAGAAAACAGTATTTACAGACTTACTATAAAATAAAATAAAAGGAATATACTTTCGCAGCTCTTACATAGATGAATATTTTTCTAAATCAATAAATAGATTTGAAACTTCCAGAATCCGGGATAGATTAATTACATCAATTTATACAATTCCTTCTAACATATCGGACAAGTATACATACTCGTATAAAAATTTAAGGGGTTTGGCTATGATCACCACATTTGGCTGGGCATGGCGTGGCGTGGCGTAGATTCTTGCAAATTAGTAACTTCATATGTTTCTACTGGGCTCTGGGATGGAACCGCCTTCTTTGATATGCACATTAAGAAAGGGAACAGAAACTTGTAGGTAAAAAAAGAAATTGAGAGATTTCATCAATAAATATTTTGTTAATAAAATACTATGTAAAGGGAAGGAAAGGAAGGTAAAGGGAAGGGAAGGAAGTAAAGGGAGTAAAGAAGAATTACCTTTTCTAAGGAAAAAATAAACCACGAAAAGGTACACCACAATTATGCATTTCGCATGCTAAAGTGAAAATATGTATATATCTATCTCTAAGATTTTTTTCGGCTATCGTCCTTATTTCATTCCCTAGAAAAGGAAACTCTGAATTTTAAATTGAGATGAAGCTGCGGACACGCATCTACAAGCTTGTATTGTTTAAAACTTTTTATAGGGTATTTAATAGTACTTTTATCTTAAACGAAAAAAAAAAGTAAAAAAACCCTGCGCTCAAACAAAAAAAAATAAAATCCGTCGTTCACGTATCGCTAGCACTTGGTACGTGGTCGGGCCGGGCTTATCTTCACGCGCATGACTATCCTATGGTAATGTAATGAAAAATTACGCCCATCTGATACCACTGTCTCCTAACTTTTTGTTCGCGGACCGCTACGACGTATACGTATTCTATAATTAAGTCTTTTGTATAACTTAATTGTAGGTTCCATGGTTATATCCTTTGTTGGCTACGTAGCTTTGATTAATTGTATTATTAAGCGCTTTATAGAGGATTGTGATAAAATAGGTTAACGTATTTCTTACTGTCAATTGCTTAGTATTTTTTTTAGTTTCTTCTGTTCCGATATTGTAAAAACTGTTCTATCAACAATTATTACTAAAATTGTTGATTTTAGGGTATTGTAATATTCGGTTATGAGTAAAGTAACCCACATTGATTAGAGACGAAAGAATTGACTAATTTGTACACGATTGGTGAAAGATTTTAAAGCGTTTTTATGTTTCAGCTCAATTTAAAAGAGAGATGTAATAGGAAATAATATAATTAAGTAGTGATAGCCTAAGGGCAAGGGCCTCGGAATTTTATTTAAGGCTTCTAGGTTTGAATCCCAGATACACACTTCTAATTTAGTAATTTTTAATAAGTTATCTGCGTATTAAGAATTAATTGTCGCCTGCTTCACGATGAAGGTCGCATTAATTAAACCTTGATGAGGATTATTAAGCGCCAAAGGAATCTTACCAGGCCTCTAAGATTTTTGTTCATTAGCAATGGAATATTTAGAAATATATATTGCAAATCGTCACGTCTTTTAGTTAAACAAAAAAACCATTATCGTATGGAGATAACGGCTAAACGGATTTTACTTTTTCTTAACAATCCCCGGTGTCTACGTGAAATGAACCAGTAATTTAAAAGCCCGATACCAGATGTCTCCTTGTTTTATTGCGATTGGTTCCACATATCTTTAATTAAGTCATTTACATAATTGACGCGTAGACGAAGGTTTTATTTAACAAGTATTCAGTAAATTAATTCATGGAATTTATTTGAGCTGGTGTGTTCTGGTTTGAAGGGTGTGGTAAAGGAAAAAAGGAAAAGACATACTTTTAGAAGTGTTCCAGCTTAATCCTCAGGGGTAGCGGCGCATCTGTGCCCAACCTCAAGTGGGAATCTAATTTTCTCTGTGGTTGATTACAGACATGTAGCCACCATCAGGTGGACTGTATGCTTATCTGCTTGTCCTATGTAATAAAAGGAAATTATTTCCCGGAATAGTTATTAATGATATGTGTTAAGGAGTTTTCTTCTATTGCATGTGGTTGAAAGAGGTAATAAGATGGACTTTTCCTAGCAAGGGATTAGTAATCTTTATGAAGTTGGTTACAGTTGTTCCTGGCGGCATAGACTTTTTAATATCAGGTGAGCTGCATGTTGGCTTGGTACTTGATACAATAAAAAAAATAAGTTTGATGTTGGAGATAAGTAAAAAATTGTATTTATTACAAATAATTGGCTGCGTTAGGAGTCGTACTTGGGGCCTATTACTGAAAAAAGGTGAATATAATAAACAATTGACTGTATTTTTTAAGCTATATTCGTTGGTATAACGAAGTAGGTATAGGTAGGTAAAGGTAGTAACGACTGAAAATCGTCGCTTCTCGTTACTCGCTTTATATACAACGAGTCGTCTAAATCACCAATATTAGACATATTATGACTCTATATCACAGACCAAATTTTATTGATAAATTAGTACGAATATTCAAATACCTGTTTATAATATATTTAAATGATGACGGAAGCTGTTGTTGTAAGCATATTGTGCATGCATGATAGGCATTTTTATATCCCCATGCAAACATTTTTGGCCATTAGCTAAAACATATGTACGTGGACAGCGCAATTATAAAATTCGCGCAATAAATTGTTCGCAGCTGTTTAATGGTAACTAAATTGTGCGGTCGCTCGCAAAAGGCAATAGCGGCTCTATCGCATATGCAGCTGTATAGAGCATATGCGTATGTATTGCATGGATTGGGAGATGGTAGTGATCGCGGAGTTTTTAAACTGCTATTTATTATTATAAGGAGTTATAGCTTATTGCTTTGAAATTCGGCTTTTCCCAATGGGTCGGGGTTCCAACTCCAGACCCTACCTCTGATTTTTTAAAGTTATATTTGTATTATAAATTATTTATAACTTGCATTAGGGGTACATATATTAACAATTGACAGTTCTAAAAAGTTATCAAAGGTATATGAAGTTTACCAATCTGCACTTGGTTGGTCAACTGGATAAACTTTTCTGATTATGAGAGGAAACCAGTGCCCAGCGGTGGGATAATAAAGTATGATAATGATATGAAATCTCATTTTTACTCATACTACGGTTTCATAAAAAGTGGTCTGAGATTAAGTTTATTGTGTTCATTATTATATTATTTGTAGAGGAAATACTTCACTTTATGTTACCACTTCTTGTTGGATGTTGGCAATCTGTTTCGGTTCTTATACAACCTTTACACCCGTCAATGACAATCCCATCTATATTTTGATATTCCATCACCAAAAATTCCAGAAAGAACTCGAATAAAAACATTAATTAGTATCTGTTTAGAATGTTAATTGCATTTTAGAGAATTAACGAGTACTAAAAACAAGTGGTGTTTATAAAATTAGAGGGCGGGTATATTTTCAATTCATCAACTGAACGAGTAATCAAAAACTATTCTAATGAGTTCGGTTAAAACTATCGAATTGTTTAATTATTTAAACGATCATTATCATAAATGTTTACGTATGCGCGTTATTTGCTAATTTATAATTCATTTTATTTAAATTCTGGGCTTAGTCGCGTGTATCTTTTTATATCGTTAATCTGTTTTGTAATTTATTTAAATTATGCGCTGTTGTGAGTGTTGTTATTATGGTTTTTTCGTTTGGTTGCTTATTGTTTTGTACTTAAATACAACTATGAATACTTAATAATACGTTGAACCTAAAATAATGGAAAGGAACGAATATAAATAAGTAATATTAACAGTAGAAATTACTTCCTTCATGTACATGATGGGAGAGTGACTTTATTGTTTTTTTTTTTATTTTAACATAAACTATTAGTAAAGTTATACTTATAAAAAAAAACAGAATTCGGTGATACAGGCTGTTATATAAATATCAATAGACCTTGCCTTTATGTAACTCTATTTATGAAGCTGCAGGTGTCGTGTCGCCGGGGTACTATGGGTACCGGTGCCGTGCCGGTGTTATGTCGTCCAAATAAAGAAGCGCCTATTGGCAGACTAAAGGAAGACTGTTGGAAAAAAAGTTTGATTTTATTTCTGATCTTTTTCTTGCTAATCTATTCTTTTTAACTATCGCCAAATGACAAAGGCCCGTTGAAATATGATGGCCAATGACAAATATTACATAAATGTAAGGGTATATTTTCATTATAATCATTTTTTAATTATCATATGTTCATATGAGTCTATTTAATTGCTGGTGAGTAGCAATCTAGCGGTAAACTATATAAAAATAAAGAAGGATATTGCTTAGAAAATAAGATGTTATAGAAAGGGTTTTCTGAGAAAATAATGAATAGAGCTGTTATTGAATCTTTTATTATTATTGTCTTTCAGGAATAATTAGCTTACATAAATATAATTCTTATTACACGTTTCAAAACCGAGGGTTATAATGTGTAACTAAACTAAGGTAAACTTTAATAATAACGCCCCATACCAATACCATTAACAAAGGTGCCACGCAGATAATTTCATACTGGAGCTGACATGGATTGAATAAAGGCATAATTGAGTGGAGGCTTCCGTATATTGTGTGTCACAGAATAGCTGGAGATTTGGACATAGCATTACATTCCGTAATCAGACTGTTTGTCAGTAATATCTGACGAGTTGGGAGTGGAAAGGAACGAAGGTATAAAATTCGGTAAAATCTTTCGAAGAGACCGTGTTCAACCGGGGAGGTACTGTCTATGTCTACAGTGAACAGAGCTGTCTATACGGGCCTCCAAGCACAGTCGGGGCTCCGAGGCATTTTTTTTATAATATAGGAGTAGCAGACGAGCATGCAGTCCACCTGATGGTAATTGACTACTGCCGCTCATGGATATCTGTAATTAACCCCAGATAAAATTAGATATTCCTACCTGAGGTCGGCCATAGATGCATCATTATCCCTGAGGACTAAGCTGGAACGCATCGAAAAAGTATGTCTCTCTTACCACACCTAACAACCAGTTCCACATAGAGTTGGTCAATGGGCAGCAGTGACGAGGATCATTATCAGGTACTCTATGCTCCTTTGTTAACTTTATCTTGTAAAAAAACTGGTATTAGGGAGGTATTATTTTTTTTTGCTGCAGCCCTAGGATGGTGTGGGTGAGATTGTAATTTTAAGTTTTAGGGTAACACCATGGATAAGTAAGTAAGTATCTCACCGCCTTGTAATTGAAGGAAGCCATTAAATGACTTAAACAGCTGACAATTCTGACAGCCGTTGGCTGTCATGGTGTAATTTACGCGGAATAATGCAGACATGCGCAGTTGAGACACGAAATCGAAGAAAAAGTGCGAAGAAATATCGTTTCATTCGTAAACGATCTAAAAACTACATTTTTTAAATATTTTTCAAACACGAAAATAATTGACACTGACAATTGTCAAAAGGTTACATTTTCTTGTCAGGAACGAGTAATCTTAACTAATCTATGGGTAACACCCTTAATTATGTAACCTATTTCTGTAAGTGATCATGCACTATATTGACTATGTAGAGCCATGTATGTTTTTAATAAAATAAACCATCCGAATTGAATCATAACATTTATCTATGCACTAGTATTAGGTGTTCACATTTTTACTACGAAATACAAAACTCAATATGTCGTAAATGAATGTCCAATACTTTTTTATTGTTTTTATCATACTGTCAAGCATGACGTCTTTCTTCTCGCGGGTCTTACGAAGCAGTGCGTCTTCTCCCCTCGTGTTTGTCGACTACCCCTATCCCCACCGCCACCCTACTCACCCTACAAACGGGTGCCTTTTTTAATGCTCACCTCCTTTGCACTCAGCCTCGTCTGTTCTCCCTTGATTCTTAAAAGACGAATTTCCCACACAAAAAGGGCAAATAAACCCAACTCTAAATCAGTAGCATAGAACTCGTTTTCCTCTGACAAACTAATTGAAGTTAGATCCGTATCTAATGGGATAACAGATCAGTGGAACTATACGTTCTTTAGAGAAATTTGTTCGCACGCCTGTACTAGGGTAACATGAACTGTGATCTACCGTTTTAGCGATAGGATTGATTTTGGCGTAGTGGGCGTGTGCACAGTTATGCCCAATCCTCCAGAGTAGGAATGGAGGTGCAATAATTTAAGCAAAGGGTGGAAAGCGATGGAGAGTTCTTTTTGTAGTTTGTGCGAGTGAGACGTGCGTAGAGGTCGAGAGGGTGCGGGTTAAACGCGTTACAGGGCCGCACTACGATTTTTTGGACTGAAAAATAATTAGGTTTTTTTTTTGCCTTTTTTTTCTTAAATTGATAACCATTGTTTCTTAGATGGTGCTTGAGTTTCATGTAATGTTTGCAAGCGATTATGAAGTTACCTGACGTGTTTTCGGCTTGTGACACTTTTAATTCTGAAAGAAGATAATGTTTTAGTTTTAATTTTTATAATAATAATTGATATAAAAACGTCTTGGTGATAGTATAATTTTTATAATTATAATTCATATAAAACGTCTTGGTTGTTTTATTGTTGGTTATTTCTTATAACTTTGTTGTTGTTTCATTATTGTTGATTTATCGTTATTATGACTTATTCATGCTTACTGTTATTCCTTACTTTTCAGGTCCGGGGAACAGCAGTAGTATCGTATCGAGATGCTGTTATGGTCTGGAATGCTGGAATCTGAAAAACCGAAAATGATATGATAAACAGAGTTTATTTAAAGACAAGGTTTACAGATTAATGTGTCAAAGTATGTTATAACATACTGTTGAACATAGTGCTCTTCTATAGAAAAATATTATAAAAATATCCTTATTATGGTTATGATTCTTAAATAATTAAATAAAAAATCTTATGGTGAGTTCTCTTCTGACCGGAGATTGACCCCGCAACCTTCACACATACTGTTACAGGAACCATTGTATCACACAGGTCGTGCACTCTTTCAATAGAACCATGTGTCATTGTCATAGATAACCCTGATCACAATCATTAACATCTATTAGGACATCAACATTAAAATAAAAGTTCAATTAACGGTTACTCGATCTTAACGTCTTTTTAATTTTTATCAAATAAAAAAAACCTAAAAAAAGAAAATTCGTCCCTGTGTCCCATCAACACCCGAATAGGCCGACGCTGCGAACGCTAAAAACATTCCCCGCCACCCTCCCCCCGATTTTTAAGCCTACCCCCGCCACCCCCTAACTCCCGGGTTAGCCAGAGGTACATTTATGCGCAATAAATTTTGACCGCCGACATCAATTCAAAATGGCCTCACAGCTCTCATTTCCGCCAAACCAAATCCCACTCTCCGCATAGCGCGTAAAATTCAAATTATCTCACATACAAATGCGCTATGTAAAAGAAACGGCCGGAGTTTTGAACGCAATTGTGACGGTTAGGAAAACTTTACCCTATGCGTTGCGATCAGAGTTTAAAACCAACTGGTGGATGCTATTGCGTAAAGAAGGCGCCAGTTACACGACAGACAGAGGTAAATAGGGTAGATATTGTCTATTCCTCATTTGTCTTGATAGTGCGGTAATAAAATCCATTGTTTCAACTTATGGCTTTGTTCACTACGTTCTGTAAACAAAGAGATGTTGTACAAAGGCTTTTTGATGAAGACCACAGAATAGTGGACGTTGGTTGGGTACAGTAATGTTATTTAAGGAAATGGAAACATTTTAATTCGGTCAGGTAATTTTGAAAAGGAAGATTTTTTTGATTTTTTTTATAAACGGAGGTGATGCACATGCGTCATGACCGTTAAGTTATACTAAAGCATGATAGAAATATTTTTTTATTATAAAATTTCTGTATCGGATTCATGCTCATCCGACCAATCATAGGTAAAAGTGGTTCCATCTTCGTCTACTCCGATGGCACTGTCGTTACACCTTTTTCTGCCCAAAAACCTTAGCGGCGCCGTGTTCTGATTTGAAGGTTGTAATAAACGAGAGATATTTAATACGAGACATTTTTAATATATCTAAGGCAAAGGACTGGCAGTACAAGTACAAGGAAAGCAAGTACAAGGAATCGTCTTTTGTAAACATTTGTGTTATCTTCTTTGGTATTAAAGAGAGAAAGACAGGAAAGGTTTTTTTTCATATAATAGCTTTTTTTTCTTTTTACACGCTTTATATTAGCGTCACTTGTATGTTTGTCAATGAGTAACTCCGTTTTTCAGTAGAAAGAGATCAACATACATCCTTATCTTACCCTGCATGTATGAAATAATGAAATATAATACTTTTCTACTTTTTAGTTGATTTTATCATAAATATATTTATATCATTATATATATCATTTTTTAGTTTTTTGAATTATATTAATTTTTTAATATTAATATAGGAGTAACTGACGAGTATGCAGTCCACCTGATTGATGGTAAGTAACTACGTGAGGTCGACCATAGATGCGCCGCTACTCCTGAGGATTAAGCTGGAACGCCTCGAAAAAGAATGTCTCCCTTACAAACAAACTAGAACACAGCATGCATAGGTGCAGCAGCATAGGTGATATGAGGCAGAAATAGGTGTGGCGGTGGTGCCGCCGGAGTCGAACCACAAAGGGTTCTACCTTCATTTTGTTTTAATTTATATAAAAAAGAGTGATTATTATATTATATCTTATTATATCAATTGCATTATGGGGAATTTTATAAACAGAAATAACAAAAAATACAAAAGTACTTCCAAATTAACAATCTAAAGATTTTTTTTTAATTTATAACCAAAATAAAACTGAACAGTTTTTTTAAATTTGTTTTAATGCGCTAATAGGAACCCGGTTTTGGCATAACAATCTCTATATTATTTTTGCATATACCCAAAATAAAACTGACTACATTTTTTTTTATTTTTAATGCAGTAATAGAAACCCGTATTCGCTAGTAGGCATTAATTTTAAATACATTGAAACAAAGAAAACGACGATATCGCCAACTGCAGTTGTTGCAGCATTCGTAGTTTTAAAAAGCCGCAAAGTTTCGAAAGCCGTCTACAATGGAAGAAGGAAACCGCGCTGAAACAAATTTTAAATAGAAAAGGAAATAAAATAGCCGTTTTTAAAAGTTACCCGAAGGGAATTGCAAAAACAAATAAATTAGGGCACTCTATACATTTGAGTACATGTAATGGAGAAAGGAAAATAAATGGAGGGCAAATACTCGAAGTGATATGGTTTTAATATTTTGTAATCAAGGTGGTAGAACCCTTTGTGGTTCGACTCCGGCGGCACCACCGCCACACCTATTTCTACCTAATAACCGCAGTGTTAGGCGCTGCTGTGTTCCGGTTTGAAGGGCGTGGTAAGAGAGACAGAATTTTCCGAGGCGTTCCAGCTTAGACCTCAGGGGTAGCAGCGCATCTGTGGCTGACCTCAGGTAGGAATTTCTAATCCTATCTGGGGTTGATTACAGATGTCCATGGGCGGCAGTACTCCTATAATATAAAAAAAATATAAATATTTTTCTTTTCCAATCAAATATTATATTCGGAATGACAAAGCATCTGTGATTTGCTTTAGGTAGAGCTCTTAGTCCATACGTTACAGCTCGTCTGCTACCTCAGTCATATACATATATAACTACGAGTATATTAATCTAAGTGAAATGTATTATAGCAGTTGATGGAGTATTTAAAAAAAATAATAGTAATTATTAAAAAACCTAACCCGATAGCTCCAAATTATAGTCAGTTTTACTCCCACAATTTAAAAAAATCCAAAGACTTTCTATACGTTAAAATCTGTTAAGCCGTTTGGACTGTAGGTATGCTAATGAGTGTCACATACATGCATATATGCACTTAAAAAAACATTACCCTCCACGGGCAGGTAAACAGCTGTTTACGTCCGTATATTATATTTTAGTCTATGATTAATGTGTTTTAAAATTTTATGATATTTTGTAAGTACTTTGAAGGTGGTAGAACCCTTTGTTGTTCGACTCCGGCGGCACCACCGCCACACCTATTTCTACCTAATAACAGTAGTGTTAGGCGCTACTGTGTTCCGTTTCGAAGGGTGTGGTAAGGGAGACAGACTTTTCCGAGGCGTTCCAGCTTAGTCCTCAGGGGTAGTGGCGCATCTGTGGCCGACCTCAGGTTGGAATATCTAATCCTATCTGGGTTACAGATATCCATGGGCGGCAGTAGCCACTTACCATCAGAACTGCACGCTCGTCTGCTACTTGTATATTATAAAAAGCACCTTCACATTTAAATACACACACACACACACACACACACACACACACACACACACACACACACACACACGCACACACACAAATTTATAAGCGTCAAAACGTTAAAAAGTCATCTTGTACTTATTTGCAGGTTATGTACTATTAGCTATATGATAAAACAGAACAAAGTGTGTACGAAATTATTCGTCACATAGCAAAAAGCCAGACGGGATGTACACAGCGCAACACAGCTACATACCTACAATGTTATAGGCAGGTGGACATTAGGGGATTTGGTACAACGATAGAACTGTACCGTACAGTTTTATGGCTCGTTGTAGCTTTTGACACGGTTTATCATACGACTGAGTGGGATGAGTCGCTCATACTCAAAAAAGATCCGTATCGTCTGGTAGGTTTGGTATTGATTTCTCGAAGGTGCGAAATTTATTGTACGGATTTATTGATTTTTGTTCAGGTTTATTTACTTGTTTTGTAAAGTTAAGGAAAATATGACCTACCATACTGAAAATAGTCCGGCCTAATCATCTAGAGGTCTAGGTTCGAATCACAATCAGATTATCTTGAAGCTACGAAATCTCGAAATGACGTGCATGTTAGGAATTTATTATTTTTTTTGAATAAATATCTTGTTTTGCGAAGTTAAGGAAAACATGAAGACTTAAAAACTACCTACTTTTTATATTGTACAATGATTCTTATTAAAAAAACCTTGTAAAAAGGTCATGGATAAGTTGATCCGCATAAATTAAGGTGGTAGAACCCTTTGTGGTTAGACTCCCGCGGCACCACCGCCACACCTATTTCTGCCTAATAACAGCAGTGTTAGGCGCTGCTGTGTTCCGGTTTGAAGGGTGTGGTAAGGGGGACATACTTTTCCGAGGCGTTCCAGCTTAGTCCTCAGGGGTAGCGGCGCATCTGTGGCCGACCTCAGGTAGGAATATCTAATCATCTGGGGTTCATTACAGATGTCCATGGGCGGCAGTAGCCACTTACGATCAGGTGGACTGCATGCTCGTCTGCTACTTCTATATTATAAATAAAAAAACAACTTAATATAATATTATGGTAAATGTAAATTTTAATCCTATTTTGGATTATTTCTATATGTTCCCAGGTAGTACTTCTACCTAACTACTTACCCTACGGTCTTCATACCGATTTATTACCTCAACTACAAAATGGTATATTTTGCTAATCTTCCCCCGCTTATTAATGCTATTTGGAATTACTTAATATGTTCCCGTTAGTACTTAGTTCTACAATTCTACCATGTGATCGTCTTCATACTAATTTACTACTCAAGGCATAGATTAGTAAAGATACTTCACCGCCTTGAAATTGAATGAAGCCACAAACGGCTTATTTTAGTAAGTTCTTTTTTTGAATCCTTGACAAATAAAAACATTTTTAGAGAAAATTTACGAATAAATAACTAATTTACGTAATAATTACGTAATTTACGTAATAAATAAACAATTATTTCAAATATTTTAGGGACATTTTAGCACGGAGACGTGGCAAAACTTTTTTACGCAACTATTTCAATTCTCAAAACTGGGTACATTTTCTTGATAGGAGTGAGTAAGCTTTACCAATCTATGACTCAAGGACATAAAAGTGGTAAGTATATTTTTCCAATCTTTCTCCGCTAAAGGGAGGTGACCGTTGTGAGGAGGCGCGAGGAAAGGGCCAATTAGCTCTGCGGAACAGAATAGGCATGCTTGCTTCATTTTCGCCTTTTTTGACATCTTAAACTAATTACATCGCTAATATTTGACGAATCTTTGACATTTCCGAGTTACTTTAGTATAAGTTCTTCTATGTTACCGCAGTATAACTCCTTACTATGTTAGTTTAGTAAGTATATGGTTCTTTATTTATACGGCGAAATTATTTTGAAATGATTTTTTTTAACCAATACTGGTACCTACAACCTTTAGAAAATAAACTTTAGTAGCACCATCGCTATACCTATAGCCTTATAACAGCAGTTTAGTACAGCTGTGTTCTGGATCTAAGAATTCAATAAAGAAGATTTACTTTTGCGTGTCAGCTCTGTATTTATAAAAAAAATCAGGGAAGACTGGTTCTATTAGAAATTGTTTACATAGGTCTATGGTTGCCAATGACTACTTAACACTAAATGAACTGTATTCCTGTTTATCTTTTCTCTTGGCCAGCGGTGGACTATGGCCTAATCGTTCTCATTCTGAGAGGAGACCTGTACCCTTACCATGAGTTTTGATGTTTTGACAAATATGACTGTTTTGGTATTTGTTTACGTATTTGCCCATACAAATTCCAATCAGCGCCCATAGCGAATAGTATCAGAACTATAGTGTCAGTAACGTAACATTAAATGTCTAAACTGACAAAATGGCGCTTTATGTTTTGTCTCTCTTTTTGCGAACATGTGAGGCTGACAAAAAGACTTACTTACTGTTACGTTTACTCAGTCTACTGAAGCAAACGTAACAGAATAATGGATTGAGTAAAGGTAACGTAAAATTGTGGGATAATTTGAAAAGTCATGGTAAGGGTACTGTGCCCAGCAGTGGGACATTAATGGATTGACGACGACTTCTTAATATACCTATATAATAAGTTATCTAAAGTATATAATACGTTATCTAAAATCATTCGTTACAACGTAACAGTACACATACGTATAACGCACATAGGTATGTCTGTTTAATGTAAGTCGTATTAAATTTATGAAGTTCCGTCGGTCGTAATAAGCTGGAAATGACATGAAGTTTCGAGTTGAAATGATGAAGGATTTTAAATGTTATACCTAATTAAGGGAGTCTGTTCCATACACTTCTATACAGTTCGTATACGTTCTATACATTTGTATATTTTAACTCTGTTCTGATGTATACTTATAATAATTGTGAAACTTTATTATGGATTACCTAATTTTTCATTCAGATATGTTTTTAGATATTACTTGATTATGTTCAGTTATGTATACATTTTAGATCGAAGGAGCATACAGTTTTTTTTATAATATGGAGCAGACGAGCATGCAGTCCACCTATTGTTAAGTGGCTACTACCGCCCATGGACATCTGTAATCGACCCCAGATAGGATTAGATATTCGTACCTGAGCTCGGCCACAG
This sequence comes from Epargyreus clarus clarus, assembly GCA_014595695.2. NCBI lineage: Eukaryota > Metazoa > Arthropoda > Insecta > Lepidoptera > Hesperiidae > Epargyreus > Epargyreus clarus. The sequence goes on along the minus strand of JACTTY020000016.1, from coordinate 1,508,831 downwards.
ATGCGCCGCTACCCCTGAGGACTAAGCTGGAACGTCTCGGAAAAGTATGTCTCCCTTCACACCCTTTAAACCAGAACACGGCAGCGCTTAACACTGCTGTTATGAGGCAGAAATAGGTGTGATGGTGGTGCCGCCTGAGTCGAACCACAAAGGGTTCTACCACCTTCAAAAGTCTACCTGAAGTGGCATCTGCCGCTCATTTACACCAGTAACTAGAACAAAGGTTCTACCTTAAGCCGTTCACAGATGCGGATCACCACACCCAGACACCTCATTTGTAAGTAATATAATATGGAATAACCATAACCAACGAATCCTATATAAAAAACTCATAAATTTTTAAGTTTAACTTAACTATGATCGTGAAAAATCGTAGGTATTCAAATTAATTGTCACTTGCGAAAGAAAACATTGTGTCTCTAAAAGTTCTCAAGGGTCTGAAGTCTAACAATTTGCACTTGGTCCTATATTTAATCCTATGTCTAATTCTAAATCCCTTTCGGTCTAGAAACGAAACCCGTTAAACAGTAATATTAGACGAAGAGATATACGAATATCGAATAGAATTGGAACCTTTATTTGTCCAAATATCGACTTTACCCACCATAAAACCAAACAAAGACAGCTGAATTTGATCCATGATGAGGCACGTCAATGACCGGATATTATCAGTAAATATACTCATTTTATATGCATACTAGCTGACCCGGCAAACGTTGTGTTGCCATATAAATAAAAAATGTTAAGGGAAACAACCCTTATCACTTAGGGGTATGAGAAATAGATAGTAGCTTATTCTCAGACCTATTGAATATGCATATAAAATTTGGTGAAAATCGGTAAAGCCGTTTCGGAGAAGTACGGTAACTAACATGTTGACACGAGAATTTTATATATAAGATAAACAGTGAAAGCCTAGTGGTTGATTCACGGCCTCTGAAACAAGGGGGTCCAACGTTCAAATTCCAGGCATGAACCTATGATTATCTAAAGATATGTGAGTATTATTAATCATGGAAATAATATGTGCGTATTTAAATTAATTATGGCTTGCGAAGGAAAACATCGTGAGTAAATCCTTAGCCGCCTAGGAGCCTAAGAAGAGCTTCACGCCTAAGGGCTGTAAAAGAAGTTCTCAGGATTAGGCACGTCTATCAATTTGCGTGGTGGACTTAAATCCGCTTAATGTATCCCATATCTAATCCTAAATCCTTTAACTTTACAGACGAGGCCCGTGGTTTACTTATCGACCAAATATATACTGTTAGGATTATATATATACAACGGCTATAAATGAATAATTATATTTATATTTTATTAGTAACTAGGTTATTATTTGTGTTTAATTAATTTTTATTTTCTACCATCAATGATTTTGTACAATTATAAAACGCTGACTTGACTTCATCGAGTATTGGAATTTAAAATGTATTTTTTTGTTACAAGAATTATAGTTATTCAATCACTATTATTTTAAATTTTGTTGTTGTATTTAATAATCAGATTGTATTTATTTTCGATTCATGAAGTTTATTTTTACCTTTTAAATGATTGTAAATTGACTTAATCAGTAACGCCAACCAATAGGAAGCCTCAAGGATTGTAACTAGCTTGACAGTGGTGGTGGTTGAGAAGAGGTATTAAATAGGCTGGGTCGAGGAGCTGGAGGGCATTCCTGGTTAAGCATCGGATACAAAAGCAAGTGTGAAATAGTTAAAAAGTGTGTTTAATTATTAAAAGTGATTATTTAGAATAAATAGAGGAAAAGTGACGCCGTGTTTTCATTCTACCGACATACGCCTTCAGTTCAGAAGTGGGATACTCTAGAAAATTTATAATTTTCTTACTACGCCCACTGACTTCTTGAGAAAACGTAAGTAACGATTTTTAATTTAAGCATAGTATGATATATGTATTTTTTTTTTCTTTTTTTTTAGTTATTGTCTTAACTGTTCTAACTTAATGCAATATTATTTGGTTGATATGGTTTAATAGTAATAGATTTAAATATATTATTCACTAAAGTTACATTTCACAGTAGCTATGTTATGTTATGATAAAACTACCTACATAAATAAATTAATGAATAACATTTTATTTTAAACGATTTTGGTTAATAAGGGACGGTGATTAGATAAGTTACGAGACAAACCTGTTAAAGTAGTAATTGAAAGTTTCAGGCGAGGAAAAAAATGGACGACTACGACGAGTGTGCCCCAGGTAGGGGGCTAAAAAGGAAGGAAACCCTAGGTGGAGGGTCTAAATTAAGGAATGAAGCCCAAGGTGGAGGGCTAAGGTTTAAAAAGGGAAATATAAGTGTAGGAGGTAAATTACGGAAGGAAACCCAAGGTGGCGGGTTAAAATTAAGGTTTGCGAGAGACGTTGAAGAAGAAGTTAGGGAAGGAGATAAGAGTGATGAGGGTGGTGGTATACGGTACTCAAGGAAAAGTAAGGTAAACAAAAGGTCAAGTCGGGAACTGACATCGCGATTAAAGGTAAGGGAGCGGCGCTATCCTTCGTCATCGTCAAGCACAGGGGATCAATCGTCTTCCCCACAACTCGAGAGGGACATCGACGTACAGAGGAGGCACTCGTCTAGAAGTACGAGGAAGAGAAGACCCGATACTAACGCATCATCAGGATTTAGAAGTCCATCGCCGAACTCTAAGAGATTGAGAAGATCAAGGAGTAGGGAGAGTGAACGGGACGTCAGGTTAGTCGATAAGTTTTTGTCTATTTTAGAAAGTGTTAAAGGTTCAGATAAACCTAAATTTACATTTAATACGAATGTGGTGCCGGAGTTTGACCCGTTATCAAAAGACCAAACTATGTTAACATGGCTAACCAAAGTAGAGGAGTGTGCCGAAATTTATGGTTGGGAGGAAAGAGAAATCCTACATTATTCTTTACCAAAATTAACCGGGGTTGCCAAAACATGGTATCAGGGTCTGACTTCGGTGTTGCATACGTGGTCTGAATGGAAGAAAATATTATTAGAATCATTTCCATGTAGAGAAGATTATGCTGAACTATTGACTGAAATGTTGGCTAAGAGAGTTAAATACGGGGAGTCATTGGAGCATTATTATTATACTAAGGTTAACTTGTTAAACAGATGTAACATTACCGGCAAACGAGCTGTAGATTGCCTCTTATATGGTATAGATGATCGGGCGGTGAAAGTTGGCGCCCAGGCTGCCCAATTCAAAGAACCGGAACAGGTACTTAAGTATTTTAAAACCGTAAAAATAGGGCCGAGCAGAAATGACCAGGATACTACACGGAGAGGAAGGTTTGGGAACAATGCTACAAAAACCAGGTACTGTAATTAACCCTTCAATTAGGTGCTACAATTGTAACGAGGTTGGTCATCCCAGCTTCAAATGCGTAAAAACTACGTGTCCAGTTAAGTGCCATAATTGTAACGAGGTAGGACACCGAAGCTCAAAGTGCGAGAAACCCCCTTCGAAGTGCACAATATGTGATAGGTTTGGACATCTCACTTCGAACTGTTACAGAAATATGGTAAGACCTGCGGCAGAGGCTGCGAGAAGCTCTACGTTGGACACTGAACAAAAACAGGTATCCGAGGTGACAACTCAAGACACTGGTATGAATAAATACGTAATGGACATAAAAGTAAACGGGTCTACTATTTCCTGCCATGTAGATCTAGGGAGTCAATGTTCCCTAATAAGGGTAAGTAATGTAATGTCTTTAAATCTTAAAATAACTGTACGAGCTGATTTACCCACATTAAGGGGTATAGGTGCTAGCCTCATAAACCCTATAGGTGTAGTTGTTGCCACTATCGAGGTCCAAGGCGTTACAGAAACGATTGAATTATATGTAGTGGAAGATTATGTTCTGCTTCATCCCGTTCTTTTGGGACATTCTTTTACGGAAAAGCCCGACATTCTTATAATTAAGACACCAGACGCGATTACATTTCAAAGGATGCCTCAAAACAAAATCCGCCTAGTGGCCACCTGTGACTGCGATGTTCCCTGTAATGCTATACGACCAATACCAATTTCTACAGAATCCCAATTGTTAACCGGCGAAGTACATGTAAAAGGTATGTTATGTGGCCAACAAGGTAAGGAATATTATTTATTTCCCGGGTACTATGAGATTCAGAACGGTCGTGGCTCCATTCTAATTTACAACGTCGCAGCAAAACCAATGAAGATAGTTAAAGGTACTCTCTTAACACGATCGTTGGTACAAAACCGGGTACCAACAAATAATATCCAAGACTCTTTTAGTGTTATTTTCAGTGATGCTGTAATGGATACTTGTGTAAATTGTAACCCAAAGTTGAACACAGAGCAACGCCGAGAACTTGGAAATTTGCTGACGAGGTATAGTACGTGTTTTTCGACTGGATTGCATGATTTAGGTTTCACAACGGTCACCGAAATGACTATAGAACTGACGGATAGTGATCCGGTTGTATATCGTCCATACCGCATGTCCCATGCTGAAAGAGTAAAGGTAAGTGATATGATTCAGGAGATGTTGGATAGCAGGATAATAAGGGAGTCATCGTCACCCTATGCAAGTCCAATTATACTGGTACAGAAGAAAACTGGAGACAAACGCTTATGCATCGATTATAGGGCATTGAATAGGAAGACAAAGAAAGATCATTATCCAATGCCTCGAGTGGAAGACCAGTTGGATTTATTAGCAGGTAACACCTTATTTACATCTTTAGATCTAGCGTCTGGGTACTACCAGATCCCAATCTCTGAAGAATCGCGCTCCAAGACTGCCTTCGTGACACCAGATGGACAGTTCGAGTTCAACCGTATGCCTTTTGGTCTCGTTAACGCACCCTCCGTTTTCCAAAGAACGATAAATAAAATATTAATGAAGGCTAAAATTAAATATGCAATTGTCTATATGGATGACATACTGATTCCATCAAAAGATTTTCAGGAGGGTTTGAAAAGACTAGAAGAGGTGTTACAGTTACTAAAAGAAGGTGGGTTAACATTAAAGGTAAGCAAGTGCCATTTCTTTCTTGACTCTGTCGATTTCCTCGGATTTGATGTGAGCGCGGATGGCATTCGACCCGGTATTAAGAAGAGCGAAGCGGTTTCACAGTTTCCGCGTCCCACAAATCAACACGAGGTACGTCAGTTTCTTGGTTTATCCGGTTTCTTCAGACGTTTTATTAAAGGGTACTCTATAATCACTGCTCCACTGACAGACATGTTAAAGAAAAATGCGGGATTTGCTTGGAACGACGAGCAAGAACAAGCGTTTGAAAAGGTAAAATATTTACTTACTAACCGACCTGTACTTGCGCTATATGACCCTAAAGCGGAAGTAGAAGTACATACAGATGCTTGTAAGGAAGGTCTAGCTGGTATACTACTCCAAAAGAATTCGAACGGGGTGTTGCAACCGGTCTCCTACTTCAGCCGTAAAACGACAAATGACGAACGTAAGTTACATTCCTACGAATTGGAGACCCTAGCAGTTATTGCCTCTCTAAATCGTTTCAGGGTGTATCTAATAGGAATACCTTTCAAAATTCTGACGGACTGCAACGCACTCAGGTCGACTTTGGTTAAAAGGGACTTGGTTCCCCGTATAGCTAGCTGGTGGGTACAGTTGCAGGAGTACGACTGCACCATAGAATACCGGCCAGGCGCTCGGATGGCACACGCAGACGCGCTCAGCAGGAACCCAGTGAATAAGGACGTAAGTGAACAGCATGTGTTAGATGTTTTACCTATACAGGAATCCAACCAAGACTGGATATCGACGGTGCAGTCCACTGATGATGAGGTAAAGAAAATCAAACAGATTCTTAAAGATCCAGCTGTCGAGGAAGCCATGGATGTACACAAAAATTATAAGCTCAAGAACGACAGAGTTTACCGTATCGTGGGCGAAGATATAAAATGGCTCGTACCACGAGGGGTGCGATGGCAAATCTTAAAAATGAATCACGACGATCTGGGACACTGGGGATTTGAGAAAACATTACAACGTATAAAAGAGCATTATTGGTTTCCAAAAATGCGCAGGTTCGTAAAAAAATATGTTACCTCATGTCTAGAGTGTGCACACCATAAAGCTCCCGGTGGCAAACGTGAAGGCGAACTACACCCTATCGAAAAAGTAAGTACACCTTTTCACACTATACATGCAGACCATCTAGGGCCATTCATCAAAAGCAAGAAGGGAAACTGCTACTTGTTGGTAATTGTAGATGGTTTTACCAAATATGTAAGTATGAATGCAGTCAAAAATACAAAATCTACCACCTCAGTGCAAGTAATGAAGAGGTACGTAAGTTATTTTGGGGTCCCAACACGTTTGATTACAGACAAAGGCACAACCTTTACAAGTAAGACGTTTCAAGAGTTTGTAGAATCATATGGTATAAAACACATCAAGAATGCCGTTGCCACGCCTAGGGCCAACGGTCAGGTTGAGAGATTTAATAGAACCATTTTAGATGCCCTGTCCACGTGCAACCATGGTGGAGACGAAAAATCCTGGGATGAACATATTACAGATATACAGGTTGGTATTAATACCACAAAACACAAAACTACTCAAAAAAGCCCGTCAGAATTACTTTTTGGCTTCAATGTCCTTAGCAGGACCGAAGGTAAGTTAAGTGATATAATTAACGAGACACTAAACAAGATTCCAGCGGAAGAGTTAGAAGACCTAAGACATGGTACTGGGGAGAAAATAAAAGAACAACAGGTAAGAGATGCTACTTATTACAATAAACACAGAAAACCGGCCACACTATACAAAGAGGGAGATCTAGTGCGAGTAGAAAGACAAGTACCTCATGATGGCAAATCACAGAAACTGGTCATAAAATATCAAGGACCGTATCGTATAATTAAAATGCTCGACAATGACAGATTCCTGATTGAAGACACACCTCTGACACGGAAACAGGGTCGTAAGTACGAAGCTATTGTAGCTATAGACAAAATCCAACCCTGGACTAATTTTACTAGAAATTTTGAATCTGAATCCTCTGAAAACGACACTGAAATAGATGATTAAAATTCTGGTCTAGTTGTGTTTTCAATAAAACGAAGTGAAATTACTTAAACTTTTTTTTTACTTATGTTTTTTTAACTTAAACTTATTTATATATACTTTTTAATCTACATATATGCAATCATTTTAATGTGTTAAGTAAAAGTAGTATTATGAAATATGATTCTTCTTGAGTTCCTTTGCTGCAAGCACTATGATTAAATTTACATGTTTTTTTCTTATATACAAAGAATCTGTTATAGCACATCAATTGAAATGATTTTTTTTTTTTTTTTTTATGTTGTAATAGGATTTTTTTAATGGTTTATCAACGCCGATTATTGTAATTATCAAAAAAAAAAGCGATGGGACTCGCTTTATGTAGGATGGCCGAGTTGTTAGGATTATATATATACAACGGCTATAAATGAATAATTATATTTATATTTTATTAGTAACTAGGTTATTATTTGTGTTTAATTAATTTTTATTTTCTACCATCAATGATTTTGTACAATTATAAAACGCTGACTTGACTTCATCGAGTATTGGAATTTAAAATGTATTTTTTTGTTACAAGAATTATAGTTATTCAATCACTATTATTTTAAATTTTGTTGTTGTATTTAATAATCAGATTGTATTTATTTTCGATTCATGAAGTTTATTTTTACCTTTTAAATGATTGTAAATTGACTTAATCAGTAACGCCAACCAATAGGAAGCCTCAAGGATTGTAACTAGCTTGACAGTGGTGGTGGTTGAGAAGAGGTATTAAATAGGCTGGGTCGAGGAGCTGGAGGGCATTCCTGGTTAAGCATCGGATACAAAAGCAAGTGTGAAATAGTTAAAAAGTGTGTTTAATTATTAAAAGTGATTATTTAGAATAAATAGAGGAAAAGTGACGCCGTGTTTTCATTCTACCGACATACGCCTTCAATACTACCTACCATAAAAGGAAACAAAGACAGCTGAATTTGATCCATGATGAGGCACGTCAATGACCGTATATTATCTTTGATATATACTCATTTTATATGCATAGAAGCAGTAATAGTCTAGTGGTTGATTCACGACTTCTCAAACCTGGGGTCTGACATTCAAATTCAGGTATGAACCTACGATTTTCTCAAACGGTAAAGGAAACCATCGTCAGAATATCAGCACACCTAAGAGCTCTAACAGAACTTCTCAACAATAAGTCAAGTCTATCAATTCGCGTGGTGCACTGAAATCCGCTTAATGTATCCCATATCTAATCCTAAATCCTTTAACTTTAGACCCGTGGTTTACTTATTGACGAAATATAGACTCTACCCACCGTAAAAGCATACAAAGACAGCTGAATTTGATCCATGATGAGGCACGTCAATGACCGGATATTATCTGTAAATATATACACTCATTTTAATAAACGTTACAGAGTATTGATTGACGCAGCGCTTATTTGTGTTGCTAGGTGCCTTGTTTTAGGTCCGAATTTATTTCAAATAGCCATTCGATTTGTACGTAGAAAATGTACGTATTTTATTTATCCGTGTGCGTTCGGGGTGGCTGGTTTGAGTCCCACTCCACTATTGGATAATTGCTGGTTTGTATGTAGTTATTTTAGCGAAAATATTGTGATGCCGCATACCTTATATGTACGTTATTTTATTAGTACATAATGGTACATTGAAATGATTGAGGCTTGGAATTGGTTGAAGAGTAGAATGTTAGTTAGGAAATATACTACAAAACTATTAGAAACTTGCTCTTCAACTTATGTTATGCTATTAGTTCCAGGCGTGATAATAGTGACCTGTGGGAATGAAGTCCGAGGTTCGAATCCCGACCTATTGATTTCTTCCCCTTACTTAACCATAGTCATAAGTACGAATTGGTAGACTTCACTTACTTTTGAAAATTTTCTATTTCTAAAGAAATGTACAGCGTAGGTATCCTCATTATATTTTCTTTCATTGTGAAAACAAGGGTGAAAAAAATCATACATAACTTTCAAAAATCAGAAATCAGGCCGAATTTGAAGCACTAGGCCATCGCCGCAATTCCAAATACTCATATAAACCTTCAATGCATTTCATTCTTTAATCTCAACTCAAAAAACATATTTTTTGAGTTATAAAACGCTAATTACCTAACTTTGTCAGGTCAACAAAGGTTTCATTGGCGCATGCAGTAGGTATGCAAAACGTGGAGCGTAGCGCCGTAGCGACCACGCAATTTTGCGTACTCCAACTTTTAGGGTTCCGTAGGGACATATACACCTACCGGTTTTTGTTAGTTTAATGTCTAGTGTAAATTATTGTAAACATTAATCGGTGAGTAGCACATATGTATTAAAATAGCTATTATACAAGTAAATCATGCATTTAAAAATTGATAATGTTAACTAAATTTTATTTATGTCACAATGTTACTTTGTGGTCTTGTCTGTATAAAGGTATGAGATTTTTGAGTGATATAGCTCGCGTTAAACTGCTAGTCCGCTCTGAATATAGTATTGAATCGCGTCGCCATAGCAAATTGTACGACTATACCTGCTTGCAACAACGTCAAAGCGGACTAGCAGTTTGGCGCGGACTATACCACGCTAATTACCCAACTTTGTCAGGTCAACAAAGGTTTCATTGGCGCATGCAGTAGGTACGCAAAACGTGGAGCGTAGCGCCGTAGCGACCACGCAATTTTGCGTACTCGAACTTTTAGGGTTCCGTAGGGAATTATGTACCTACCGGTTTTTGTTAGTTTCATATATAGTGTAAATTATTGTAATAAACATCAAATGAGGAGTAGCACATATGTATTTAAATAGATATTTTACGAATAAATGATGATACAAAAATTGAGAGTAATGTTAACTATTTTTTATTAAATTAAATCACAACGTTAGTTTGTGATCTTGTCGGTTTAAAGGTATGAGTTGCTTTTTATAAATGTATCAATAAGAAGTTTCAAAAAACTTCCAAACTCTTACAATATAATTAGAAGCTGCAAACCATAAAAAAGCTTTCGAGCTCCTGAAATAGAATACTCGTAAGTAGTTGTACACTAAGTATTTTTGTTGTAAGTAATAATATCTTCATCATATCGCAAACACAGTACATTTAATTCACTATTTAAGTGGCCCCCGTCCTTTCGTTTATTATATCTACTCGTTGATACAAAAAAAAATGTTACGGAACCCGCCACTCTAATTCTCGTTACCGCTTTTCCGCTGCAAGTCATATAGGCTTATATTGGGTGGGTGTGTCTACAAACACACTCTTCGCCCGACGGTTACGGATTAAAACCACAAATTTTTACGTAACGAACGCTGTATGGATTATTTTTTGGTATAATTACAATGACGAACTAACCCAATGGACTGCACATGTTTCCACGCGTTGTTTGCGAAATAAAAGATCGCACTTTGAACCTAAAGTAAAGTAAAGTGGACTGTGATTGGCTCGTATAAACGCACCACATTATGTTACCAATAAATAATCAAAGGCATGGCAATAACATAAGATCATTTTGACTGATATACCTACCACAGGGAAGTGTATATGAGGAGTCCATTTTTGTTGCTTTGTCGATGTAATCACGAGGCTTTATTTAGAAAAAATAACAAAGATAAATTCATTTTGTTTTGGAATAATATTTTCAGTGGTACACAATATATGCACTCTGAACTGGTTTCGATTAGTCAGATATATATTTTTATTACAATGACCTCCTCTGATAAACTCGGGCAGTGTTTCCATATTCACAGGACATGTTAAATACGTATCATCGTCTATACACGTAATCGCAAGTGGGCCTTAAATGACTTTCTTAATTTAAAAAATAATATCGGGAACATTTCAGAAGAAAAAGTTAAGCAAGGTAACATAGATTAGTAAAGATTACTCACTTCTAACAAGAAAATGTACCCAGTTTTAAGAATTGAAATAGTTTCGTAAAAAAGTTTTGCCACGTCTCCGTGCTAAAATGTCCCTAAAATATTTGAAATAATTATTTATTTATTATGTAAATTACGCAGTATTAGGTATTTATTCATAATTTTTTTCTAAAAATGTTTTTATTTGTCAAGAATTAAAAAAAGGACTTACTAATAAGCCGTTTGTGGCTTCATTCAATTTCCAGGCGGCGAAGTATCTTAACTAATCTATGCAAGGTAAGGCAATTATCAGGAGAACGATCGATGAGCAAACTTTTTGATTTTCTCTTACCTTGTTAAGATATATAGGGAAATAACTTGTATGATACAGACACAGGCCAATACTATGTAAAACATAAACCTAATAATGAAATTTCAACTTATTCCACAAGGGTACCAACGGTTTAGTGGCAGACTTTTTTTATATAATATAAAAGTAGCAGACGAGCACGCTGTCACCTGATGGTAAGTGGCTACTGCCGCCCATGGACATCTGTAATCAACCCCAGACAGGATTAGATATTCCTACCTGAGGTCGGCCACAGATGCGCCGCTACCCCTGAGGACTAAGCTGGAACGCCTCGGAAAAGTCTGTCTCCCTTACCACACCCATCAAACCGGAACACAGGAGTGATATTACACTGTTGTTATTAGGTAGATATAGGTGTGGCGGTTGTGCCGCCGGAGTCGAACCACCAAGGGTTCTACCACCTTCCAAACACCTTCCAGACTACAGGAAAGACAGTCATATGGAATTGTTACTTTAGTCCATGGTAGGCCGTGACTAAGTTTAAGTACCTACATGTATGTGTACAATTTCAGTTTTATAAAACAGAAAAAGTATACTGTGATATAAGTTCCTTATATGTAAACCAAGAACGAGTCAATATTTCACGTAAGTGAAAAACAAAGAAAGCACGCCATTGTTAAAGAAATTTCACGTTCATTATAGTATTTATATGTATATAACCGACCGCGCACAGTGCTTGTTTTCTTGATAATAATACGCACATAAACATCTCCTATTTTAAAAAAGATACAAATAAAGAGAAAGAAAGTTTCATGGAGGAAGCATAGCACTTTTTCCTACTCAAGTAACCTTTGCCGTAAGTCGTGTAAGGATCGCCTCCCAAAAAAGTGTTTTTAACAATATTACGTAATTTGCCACCAAAACTATAAAAATACTTTTAATCGACACGGTTATTTTTATTGAAAATCTCCTGAATTTACCTAAGCTTCGATCGTAAATATTTCAAAAGCGCTAAAATCCTGCAGACAGGTAGCTGTCCAGTGTAAATACACAAAAAACAAAGGGCCATTAGTATCGGAAGTGTGAGCCTCATCAAGATAAATAGAAATGTCACGATGATGGATTACAGCTCGAGGCGGACAAGTACCAACATAATTTTGCCGGATAACCACCCATACACCTTTGCTGTGTAAAAATACGGTTGAGTTTTGTGTGCGTTCTCCTTTCATACGCGCAACAATACTAGCTTGCAAGTTTGTCGTTATCTGCTGCAAGTAAATAGCTCTATGTAAAGGTCCGTGTTTTTTAGGAAAATAAAGGGTGGTTATAACGTAGGGTTAGGGTTAATTGTATGGCAGTATTATATCCGCTTTCTAATTAGGGGAGAATGGGTTCATGGTATCATTTTTTGAAAACGCGATAAGTTCTCCCGAAGGGGTGGACTTGTGTTTGGTTTACATTTTCTGATAAGTAAAGTAATGAATCATAATATTTCACATTTGGATAGTAATTAAAAAATGCATACTAAAGAAAGAACATTACTTTAGCATTTTAACGGGAAAATGCCTATAGCTCTGTCACACTAGTGAATTAAAACGATTTGATAACTAAGACAATATTGATTAAAACGCACGGAAGTCAAATCTGAAATAAATATATAAATCATTGAGGTACATGTTCTACTCAAATAGTAGCTATATTTTCATAAGAAAATAATAATTTTTGTAACGTATTTTAACGAGCTGTTCCATTCTTAATTCTAATATTACGTAAAGACCCATGTTTTGTAGACCACGAACAAAATGAAATAATGTCTATAAACAAAGCATTTTATGAGACGCTTTTGAAAATCTACTAACATTTTATACGTTTGAATGAAATAGCAATTTAATAAAGCAATTAGAAAGAATTATAAGCAAGCAGTGCGAACATTTCAACACAGTTCGTAATTTCCACGGAAACTGTTTCCAGCATTTTAATTACAAAGAAGTTAGCGGATAACCGGTTAGATAATTGAGTTTTCAATTGCAAGTCCCTATTAAAACGGTTATCTAGCGGCAACTACAAAATAGGCGGGATAAAAAAAGTAATGACTGCGCAAAAACAAAATGGAAGGCTCGCTTAGGTATAACCGGGCGAGATTCAAAATACGCATGTGCGTCCGCCCTACGGGGAGATAGGGGCCAAACGGCACTTGGGGAGCGGGGGGTATATTTTCGTAGGCTATTTCGTCCATCTTTCTTGAGCCTTTCCCTTTGATATGCGAATAATTTGATGCGGTTTATACCTTCATACGTATACGCTTTTGTGTTTGTAGAATTAATTAGGGGGCGTTTTAATTTTCACCCCGCGAACGTTGGTTCGCATTAGGCGTTCGTTATAAAAACATAGCGTTTCCTTTTTGTTTAGGGTTAGCTTTGAAAACAAACGAATTCTTAATGAGTTGCGTTGTCCGGAATAAAGAGTAAGGTACGTAGAAATGTTTTCCTCCTTCAACGGACTGATTTGAATATCTCATTTTCGTGGCACCGCAAACCAAATGAGATATTCAAATTAAGCGACCACTGGTTCATTATTATTAAAGAAAATTATGTAAATTTGTTCTATAAAAGGAACAAAAACACCTACTTGCGATGTACCATGTCGAATTGTATACAGTTTTGCAAAATATTTACAATATGCCTATAGTTTGGTAGATATTACGAAATATTTATGTAAATTAAATAAAAATAACGCAAGTTCTCTGTTTGATCTGATATCCATAAGCGATACACAAATGTATAAAATAAAAAAGCTTACACTTCGAAAACAAAAAATAAAAATTGAATGAATAAAATTAATTGAACGTGTACTCAAAGAATTTATCAATATTTTACATTTTATTTGTTACATGAACTAAAAATATACTTTTCACTACTCACGTTTTACATACCTAACATAAAAACAAAATCTATAAAACAAAACAAAAAATACCGCTATAATACAGCGTGGATGCTAAAGCCCAATTATTCACTTTGACGTTGGTCGTAGATAATCATCTGTCATACGACACTGGGCGAGCGTCCACTCTACCCCGACCTCCCAACCTGCGTTCCCATTCCCTTTTTTAATACAAATGCCATTCGACTCACGGATACCGATAGGTCAACGTACACTGGATATGGATGAAGTAAGGACAACGACGTATTTTGAGTTGGGTTCTGTTTGTTATATAAGATTCTTTGAGTGACGTTTTTTGGTACGAGAGATAAAATATTTCGCGCCGTAGGCACGTACCACATTTTTTATTCTTTATTCCCAGTCTTAAGTGATAAAAACTGAAAAATCTAAACGGGATTTATAATTATTACGTACGTACATAAATAGAGAATTAGTACCTACCTATTATATATAAAAATATATCTAATATATTATAAAAAAAATAATATATTAGATATATTTAATTATAAAAAAATAAATTTATGTTTATTGTATTGTGGTTCCGGAGATGGAGATGGTAGAGCCAGTGTTATTCGTCCGGGAAGGTACCACCGCCACACCTTTTTCTACCTTGAAAGTTCTCGCGTTTCGGTAGGAAGATGTGGATGGCATCTGACTTGCATATGAAGGGACCATATCAGTCCTTACGAGTGGCAGACTTATGATCGTCGTTAGGTAAAACCCCTTTTCTAAATTTAGTTGAACGCATGAGCGGCAGTGACCACTTACCATCAGGTGGAATATGCTCGTCTCCTCAATCTTAAAAAAAGTCAAACAAAATACAAATACCGACTCAACCCTAGAGAAAAACGAAAAGAGACGTGGCAAACAATCTAAATCTTATCAGTGAGAAAAGAGGGTGAATCCTATAAATCCATTAGGGTTAGCTGCGGAAACTTTCTATTTAATTAGTGGTGAAAGCCTTGAGCTCGCCGCGCCTCGAACAAATACAACTAATGGACTGGTCACTTATGGATTGAACTTCAAGTCAATAGTGGCTGTAACTGATATGGTTGTTGTGAGGCAATTGGGTTAAGTAAAGCCGGAAGACGTGATAATATTTTTTATGACTAATTTATTACAATCATTTGATAATTTTGTTAGAGAACAATAATTTATACCTTTTATAATTCAATTTAAACATTTTAAAGATAAAAGATGGAAAGAGTGTTCATAAATTTAGTAGGTATTTACTATTTACTTCTTTCTATGTATCTTCAAACGTAAATGGAATCCGTTTAACATAGTGCACACATTTTGGCATACATAACTGTTATTGTATATGGCATATGTTGAATAGTAAAGCCAGTATGGTTCGACTGGGGAGGTATCACCGAGACACCTAGAACCTATAGTGCCTACTCAAATAGAAGCTAAGCTGCATAAAATTGTTTGCTCCTTCATTTAAAAAAAATACCAACGTTATAACAAATTCAATTATACTCTCAGAGTTGTACATACCCAAAGGATTGACCGTAATTCGTTCATTTCGGTTCCCTCGCCCATTAGATTGCTTTACACCTACGTTATTGCGTATTTTACAACGAAACTAGCCAGCGAAATTAAGTTCGCAACATTTTACCACGTTCGTTAGCTTTAAAAGAGAATTATTCCACCTTTGTCAACCGTAGGTACAACACACGTAGGTACAACACACGTAGGTACAACACACGTAGGTACAACACACGTAGGTACAACACACGTAGGTACAACACACGTAGGTACAACACACGTAGGTACAACACACGTAGGTACAGTGTACATAGACACGTAGACCTTTTATGTAATCCGGAAAGAGCGAATAAAATTTTAGCACGTTACGAACAAAAACGGAAACCTCGCAAACAACCCTTATGCCGGGAAAAAAGGGAATATTTCTTTTTGATTACAACAATACAAACTGGGTCTCTCGGCGCGATCTAAGTTATGAACGATGGGAGCGGGTTGCTTTCGTATTCTGAAGTCGACTTCTGAATTAAAAATTCACGTTTGGATATTATATAAGTTTAAAAGCCTTTTTAGAACTAAACACAGCAGAGAAGATGGTAGTAATGTAGTAAAACTATAGTATCTAGTGCCTACCAAAGATGGTGTTGGTGAAGCATAGGCTTAATGTTTATTTCTTGAATATTTGTCATTTACAAGAAATTACTAACACAATACACATCAATGTCTTGGACCGAAAAGATTTTTTTGAGAAATCGGATGCTGTGTTTATTGAGTACTAACATGACATTCTGATTCTGATTCTGACGTTTACACACTAAATATGTTCTATGATCCTTTTGTATTGGTTGGTCTGTGACCCTATAATTCCGCTTAAGCCTCTATCTTAGGCTGTGTCAAGCAACCCTTTCCTGACTACGGCAAATTAAGCAGGGACACCCTTTGCGGCTCCAGGCAAAAATTCAATTACAAACTTCGAACCCATCCCAAGAGTACGCCTAAAGGGTGTACGCTTTTTGCCTCTAAATTTTTATGTGGCCCTTTACAAGCCCGTAAACGGGACCTTTTTATGAATATTCCATTTAAACGAACCTCTAGGGTGAAGTACATAGTACAGTTATATATGGAGAGCACTCCGCGATTTTTGTCAAAGAAATAAAATAATCAAAAATTTTATAGGTACAGTCGTAATTTTAGTCTGAGTAAAAATTGACCATTAGTTTCTACCCACTTTCCCAGTACGATATTTAAAATGTCTTTTTAGAATGATATGCCTTAAATACAAAAAATAATTAAAAACACAACATATTCATGCGCCTATTTCTTTATTTAGCAGTTTATGCTATTCAGAGAGACAAATTAAAAATATGTTCTATTTACTAATCCTTGTACAAAAATTAATATTTGCTATATTTATTTCGTACTTTGTATTAAGGCGATTCTATAAAAGTGGTAGAGTATGTTAAATAAACAGGCCTACATTTTATATACCTTTATGATTATAATACGGTTCAATCAGCTCTAATTTCCATACATCAACCAAATGAAACCCGCACAGTAATAAAACTAATTCCCACAAAAAAACAATCTTATTTAAGCGCGCCATCTCTGCAAATCACCTAAACTTCCCGCAAAAAGCGCTTCGCATTTACATAATGACTTTATATTATACTCGCGAGTCGCCGCCTGAATTTTAATGGCTCTCATTTTATATACATATCTAACAATGGTCCATATATGTTGCTGTATGTGTTATGTACGTTCTTTTATGTAAAGCGAGCTGGGCGGTTTAAGTTATATAGCCTACCTCTATGTACTTGTGTCGCTTTCCCAGCGTTGCGTGGCCTCTTTTCAGTATGATAATGGTACGTACCTACCTACTTGTTGGTGGTAGAACCAGTTGGTTGGTTGAAACCAGAGTGGTTGGTGGTACCTTTTTGTTTGAGACCCGAGGAACCACCGCCACACCTATTTATGGCTAATAACATTGTCGTTTGAAGGTTTACACGGGATACTTTATTATCCAAGGCGTTCCAACTTAGTCCTTCTATCTTATCTGGGGTATATTACTGTACGTAAGTAAATTTTGTGATAGAGGATGAAATTTCTGTAAACTTATTACTACAAACTTAATAATAACGAAACATCAACAACAATAACAATAACGAAAAATAGTGCATAACTTGGTTTACCCTCCTACAGTTCATATATTTTTTTGAGGTATTTAAATTTTTAATTACTTATTTAGCAATAATACTATCAAACTTGAGTCTTGCATTACCTGCAAAGTACATAAATATCTAACTTACAATTTTACACAAAACATCCAACTAAGACAGGAAGTAAAACGTACGTGGAACCACGATCGAATCTAGTATGTATTATATTGTACAAATACATTGCATAGTCAAACCGCGGTGACCACACGTTGGGTTTTGCAAATTCGATTCAACATTTTCTTTCAGTTTTAACGTGGTTTTAACCACTTAATTTGGTCCTTTGTTAGTGTTCATTCTGGCGTACTGCTAAAACATTTGTATATAAATACGAGTATATTAAAATAAAATAAACCATATATTTAATTTACTTTGAAATAGTTCTGTTTCACAAGCATTATATAATAAAACATACATAATATCAGATCTCTATAAATAACATTAATAGCAATATTGGTAGATTTTGTTGTAGCATTCTTTATAACGTTTCATCTAGTAGACCACACCGTTTTATCTGTCAAATAATCGGCTTTTTAAAGAGCGTTTGTTTAAACTTTTTTCTATGCGTTTCAAGACTTCGATGCATTTCGATGCTCTGTACATGTGTTATAACTCACATTATAAGCGAACACATTTCTTCATTAATACAAAAATCGTTTAAACTTACCTCATGTAAAATTCCTTAGCAACCATAAGCGTAAACCTACCTTAGGTATAGAAATTCAGTGCAGAACGGAGAAGAAAAAAATCAAAGAACCGCTGCACTGTGCGCGTATCGGAATCGATTCAACACTTTCTTTCAGCCTAACCGCTTAATTTAGTCCTTTGTTCCGTATTCTCTTCATTGTGCGATGGTTTATTAAAAGGGTATTGACAGCCTATTAATTCGCGCATAAGCTGAAGAACATAAGAATATAACTGACAGTTTGGCGAGAAAAATGTTATACAAAAGATATTATGAGGAGAAAAATATTACAGGAAAAAATAATCACGGAAAAATGGAAATAACGAAAATGGAAACTTTTTAGAAATTTCTCTATTTCTTATTTTCATTTTCCCCTTTTCCTGTAAGTATCTACAATGGCTACAATAGCTGATTAATGGTCAAGATATATTTACTGTCGCATAGTTTTGCTTGTATTACTGTTTAACTCAATTCATATACAACAAAATAATTATTTTCATATATAAGATCGTAATATTATGTATTATGATTTAGTTTGTTCCATCGATCGAACTCAATTACGCATAACGTAATCTGCTAAGACATAGGAAACATAAAATATATTTAATTAAATTAAAAAAAAATAAGTACCTACCTACTTCTTTAAAGACACACATTCTTTAAAGATGCATTTTTTTCGCGCTATTAAAGCATGTGGCAAGACTACAGCCACAGACGGATATGGGTCTCCATTCCCATGCTTGCTACAAACTATGTGCGCGAGTGTTTGAATGCGTCAAACATTTGCGGATGGCGCTTTCATTAACTGTTATGAGATTTTTCCAGCTTCATATTGCTCTGTAGGCTCGCTGGAAATGTTTGCGAACACTAGAGTAGCTACTTATGTATAAAAATAAAGAATATACATAGAAATTAAAATAATTTATATGTTGTTTTTGATTTTCCATCCGGTGACGTAATATTCATTATTTCGTGGTACAATGATACAAATAATATAAAGTAAAAAACATGAGTAATTAACTATATTTAAGTCCGTTGAAAACTTATCTTTCTAATAGTTACCGATAACAAAGTGAAACCCAAAATAAACACTTAAAAAGGAAGTAATTAAAAATTAAAGGGCAAATTGTCCAATTATCGTTCGTACATAAAGATATATTTACCCAATTTTCAGTCACAATGTTTAACCTATTTACTCTTAAATGTTTAGAATATTTAATTAAGCCCAGGTAGAAAAACCTTGCGTTGCGTTCAGCCATTAACGAAGGAGCAGAATAGACACCTATTACCATATAGGTGTTACATTTGTGAAATAAATTAAAAGGAAATCAAAATAAAAAAATAAATTAAAGTTTATTTTAAATCGATTGGCGTCCAGGTTTATATTCTTTTCAAAATTCGTGTTGGTCGTGTAACTCGTGTATAAGCTAACTTACCTACGTGCAAAGTGATAGAAAAACTATAAGGTCCGCCCTTAACCTTTATATTTATACATGTAAGTTTTCGAGGTCAAAATAGCCTATTTCAGTCCCTGTAAACTTCTTTTTTTCGCGTAAAAGTTCTATGAATATCGTAGTGTGCTCGTCTGTTTTCCCGATCCGTACATAGACAGAGACAGTGATAACAGTTTTCAATCCCAATTTAATGTAGGTATCGTGTACAGTTAAATTAGAATGGTTCATTTAATTTAGAAATCAGCCCATTTTTTGCATCATTTAATATGTAATTTCTCTATTGAATTAAATTAAAACAATGTAATAAAGACTCTCCAGATCTAACTTAACTGTGGAGAAATACGGTACCCATCAATGAGACATAATGAGATATATTAAGATTGCAAAAGTAGATTGTGATGCTATTTTTAAACCACTCCTAAATTTATTTACTTTGCAATTTTGAGCAACCAAATATACATTAAGAGTCTAGAGTCGAGAGATTTTTCCTTTGCCAACGTTCAACAAACGACAAACAGGCCGTACGGGAATCTTGCAAAAACACCGCGGGACCACCTCCTGTATAATCGCAAACCAAAACAAACAAAAACGCTTATTGTAACTAAATATACCTATCTATACCATAAAACATATCTTTGTTATACATAACAAAATTTTGAAAATGAAGTGTGTATAAATACATACAATATTCTAATTTTTTTTTATCTTACAATAGGCTTACGTTTGACTGCAACCTTACCTGATGTTGAGTAAGATGCAGCCTTGGACAAAACACGCTTGCCTAGAAGTAGCCTATTCACCTAGTTCTAGGCTATCGATAATATAAATTAGGACTCTATTTTTCCTTCGTCAACGTTCAACAAACGATAAACAGGGCGTACGGGGATCTTGCAAAAACACCGCGGGACCACCTCCTGTGAAATCGCAAACCTAAACAAACAAAAACGCTTATTGGCTTCTATGTTTGTCCCCCACTTAATTAATTTTCTCATTTCCTTGTACCCAACGGGACCAAGCACTGTTTATGTTGTACGCTTGATTATGTGGTTTTATTTAGATTTTTCCATTTGCCAGCCTTATTAAAATAAATTATCTAATGGAATATCTGTTATATCATAAACGACAGTTTAATCTTAACGAGTACTATTAAAATTTAATGTGTCTCATCATCATCATCATCATCATCATCATCATCATCAACCCATTACTGTCCCACTGCTGGGCACGGGTCTCCTGTCAGAATGAGAAGGATTAGGCCATAGTTCACCGCGCTAGCCAAGTGCGTATTGTTAGACTTCACATACCTTTGACATTTTTTTTCTTAAATCTCTCAGGTATGCAGGTTTCCTCACTATGTTTTCCTTCACCGTTTAGCAAGTGATAATTAATTTCTAATACTTTAAAAATCAGAGGTGCGTGCCGGGGATTTGAACCTCGGACCACTCGATCGAGAGGCCGAGTTTCTTAACCACTAGGCTATCACTGCTTAAAAAATAAAGTGTTTATTTACGCGTAGCACCTACCTATATACGTCCTACATAATATTATATTAGTGTAGTATCTTAAAAAGTTAAATAATAAACAATTAATTTATAAAATGAATTGAAATTTAAGATTGTATAAAATATATCAGATATTTTTTCAAAGCAGGTATAGATATTCATTTATTTATTACGATTATCCACAAGAAGCCCCTATACATTTGCAAATTGTCAAGTAAATAAGTTAGTCAATTATTTCATTTGAACATAGGCCTCATATCTGCGTTATTCCGATTGGTCCAGACTAGTTTGAATCCAACGGTTTCCAGATTTCAGGTACTTCTAGTAATACGACCTCTCTATGAATCTCGTTTATAATTTCTTATTTAACTTTATAATAAAACAGCACTAAAAATATTATACCGCTAAAAAAAGGGGGGTAAACCGTACATTATTTATCAACATAATTTTGAACAATAAAACCGAAATACGTGTTGAAAACATTGCGCAAATTAGGACGGTACATACCTACCTACTAATGTATTAGGCGCACGCACTTTTACAGCAATTTGTCACAAAAAGTTGGTGCTTCGCCCCCGGCCGCCGCGTCATTTATTATCCAACCCTCCCCAATCCCCCTCAAGGGCCAGTAATTTTACCTTCAAATCCTTAGCGGGAATGCGTAATGACTAACGACGTGACGTAAATCGTAGGGATTTACCCCTTATCTCCCTGTAAGTGGTGTCCCTTATATTATATAGGTGTACGTATTATTTTGTTTACACTCATGTGGGTATGTATTTATTTCAGTTTTATATAATACAATTTTATATAACTTGGTATATAACGATATTTATACGTGGTTCAACCACGGCAATATCTTCGCCATAAGCAGTATTAAGCGCTGCTTTATTTTGGCTTGAACGGGTGATAAAGGAAATATACGTGAGGTATATCATCTTAGTCAAGGGTAACAACGAATTTGGAGACTGAGAAGGATCAGACCAGTCTACCACGCTGGCTAATTACCGATTGCCGGACTACACACTTTAAAAACTCAGAGGTGCATGCACCTGGGTTATGCACCTCGTATTTCTTGATCGCGAGCTTTAATCACTAGGCTTCCACTATTCCGTGCAAAAAATAATGTGCTAACTAAAAGTACCTACTAGTTTCTGGCGTTCTAACTTAATCCAGCGGATGTCAATCCTATCTATATAACATGTAACTTATGTAAACGATCTTAGAACTCATGTCCTAATCTTAAATACCTATTTCAGATACCTATATAGTATATTTCAATTATGATAATAGAAACATTAACCGTTTCCAAAATGCCTTCATGCATCTACACATTTGGTCATTAATTCTAACCTCAACCATAATCCTTTGTGAGGCGGTCGCGAGCGAAATGTCCAAACGCACGGTCCAATTACAAAAGGCGCTCCCCAAAACCCTCGGAATTACGAAAAAAAACACAAAAAACACAGTTATTTAAATAAAACCCGGCACCCACGCTCTGTGTCGCATAAATTGCCTTCATTAATTTCCTGCCCCGCGAAATATTGTCTTGAAAGGATAATCAAATACAAAAACAGGGAAATGGCGGTGCGTCATTTCCATACATTTCCCCTCCCGTGCCCCCCTTTTTCGTTTTCCCCTCTTCCGGTCCCTCCGACCCCTTTATGAGTCCTCCAATTACAGTCCGACTGAGCTTAAGGCAGCATTAGAGCGAGCGGTAATGGTTGCAATTATCTACGTATACGTGTGGGCTCTTTTAATTTTAATACGCAATTATTACGGGGCTCGTTTAGCTTAGTGGGTAACGCGGAAAATGGCTTAGCCCGATAGTCGAATGGGACACCGTTTGTAACTATTCTCGCTGTGTTCTAGGTTCGCCTGAGTATGGTAGTTAATGATGATACGACGTAGTTTTTGAAAACAGCGGTATTCATTGTATGGTCTACTGTTGATTACACGTCTCCCTCTACACGTGAGGGATGCCTGGACCTCTACCACGCGACCAATGGGGCAGTATCTACGTAATTGTTTTCCGAATTATATCCGATTGATAGTCATTTAACTACATTTGAATTCATAAATTTGTGCCTGTATACATGCGTTTTATGTGGGACCATAGAAATATGAATCGAATGGCTCATTAAGAATATGAAAATTATTATCTAGTAATAAGTAAGTAATAATTTTCATAGGACATGTTTATGAGTCTACTGCGTCATATAACGGGACCAATAATGTTTTTAGACGTGGCTTCACTTACGATCTATTTCACTGATGCAATACCAGAATGTGTTTGAATTAGTATGATATTTGGTAACTGTTCACGTATATAATAGGAGCTCCTCTTGCAGAATTCGTTGAGCTTTATATTACGATAAGTTTAACAATCCAAATAAGCCCGTTCTGAATATCAATGATAACCTGATCACAAGTTGAGCTTTTTACTACAATAACATAAGTTCAACTGTCTTTAAAAAACTCGTTTCGAGTATCAATGAACCTGATCACAATCAAACTGGTTTGATAGAAGGGTTAACGATATTTGCAACAGTGCAGGTACCAGGCGTGCAGAACTTAGCTGCAGATTTTGCAAAACTGGTTCTGAGTAACCCGTTTCGCTGTCTATTGTTGCTTTTTGTTGTGCATATAGTGTATTGCTGTCAGTTTTAAAGGGTTTGCATTATAGATATAGGAACTGGTTTTAATTTCAATACCTATTCAATCGATATTATCGCGATAAATTATTGTTGTTTTGTCAGGAACTAGTTTAGTTAAGGAGTTCAATATTAAGGGGTAAAATTTTAAATTCCCGCTCTTCGTCAAACGATACAGAAAAATATAATAAAACTTGCTTCGGTAGATGTCCTGTCACTTTTTTTTAAATCGAAAATTGCACCAACTATGGGGTCCGACACATTCTATATGGAACCAAGAATACCTGAATAGCTGGAACCAAGAATACACATTCGTAAAAAAATATAGAATAACATCGAAGTACATAATTATTTATTAGAGTACATAATTAGTTATTTATTATAACAGTGGCTCCATCATGTTTGTGAATAATCGAATACAAATAAAAATTACTTAAACCTAAAATATAATGTAGTTTTTATTTAGATGTAATCCCACGTACTCGTAAATACCGACATATTCTGCGACTATTGTTTCACATTTCCCAATATTTTACAACGGAAATTTCAGAAACGAACCCTATTTGAAAATGAATTTGAAAATAGCAGCGATTACAAATCTCTAAGGTAAAGAGCAATTTCCGAATAAGCGATTGACGTAGCTATATTAACTTTGTTGATTCGGAAAGATCATTTTAAAATTTTGGAAGTTGAAGTGATCCTGGATTTCAGTTTACGTTGTTATTTTACAGTGCAGCATTCAGGATTTCAGGCTTCAAACCTTCGATCACTAATAAGAACTAGATACACAATCCCATACAAAAATGAACTTAAAAAGTGGCGTCAAATTGACGCTAAAAACAAAGAAAAAAAAAATTGACGACCGTGGTTTGTCACTTGGACAAGGAATTAGTGGAGACGAACTGTCATTACTTTTAATATTTTTATTAGGTCGAAGTAATTAATTTTAATGAACATAATAATAATTTATCAATGAAAGTAAGTAATCTGCAGTCACAATTTATTATAATAAAAATATAATAAGTTTAAAATTAAAATATAACCAAATACAAGTAATTTAATTAAAAAATCAACAAGCTGTTTACGCCGTTATCCAACGAAATATATTGCCCACGACTAAATAAATATGTAGTAAACCAACATTTATTTCAATTATTTTTACCTGACTGCCAAGGAAGGGTTATGTTTTTCGCGCGTATCTTGTATGTTTGTCTTTATTTATTTGATCGGATCTAACAAACGGCTAGATGAATGTCGACAATTAAGGTGTCATTATATTCGTCTCAATGACCCGAGTGTCCTTAGATAGGTGTTAGAAAAAAAAATCAAGATGGCGGATTTTTGGCGCGAAATAGTAATATTTCAAAAAAAGTTAACCGAACCTATCGAGTATGATATCAAATGAAAGGAAATTAAACGGAGATTATAAAAACATATAAGTATATATATATAAAATAGCAAGGTGACTGACTGATTGACTGACTAAATGATTTTTTCATTTTTCAGAAATCAACGTACAGCCAAAACCGCTTAATTTAGAGTTCTGAAATTTTGCACATGGGTTCGCTATATAGCGTAAATAAGTACTAAGAAAGGCCTTTTGGAAATTCTACCCCTAAGAGGGTAAAACAGGGGATGACAGTTTTTTTCAAATCCTTTAATTTTGAAGCAACTACTGTAAAATTTAGTATTTGGCTTTCTGGATAGGAATAAAGACACACCTATTTATCCCTTTCCGAAAAATCAACCCCATAGAGGGCAAAATAAGGGTTAAAAATTATTTTGAACAACCGTCAATTTTGACGCAAACACTATGAAATTTTGTATCTGGCTTGTTGGATAAAAATAATGAAATTCTACCCCTAACGATATAAAATAATTACTAGAACTTTGAATTACTGAAGTTATATATTCTATAAATCGTAAATGGTGGATGTTTTTCCGAAATAGTAACACGTTTTAAAAAAAGTTAACCAAAACTATGGAGTGGGGTATCAATATAAAGGAAATTAAAAGGTGATTACACACATATTATATGATATATACATGTGTATAACACATCGAGGTGACTGTCTGACTAAATGCGTAAGTTGCTGCGCCAGACACCAACGTAAAGGGAAACCGCGGATCTTTAGCGTGCTGTAATTTTACACATAGGTTCTTTATATAGCGTAAATGAGCCCTACGAAGATAAAATAGGATAATATTGTTTGAACATCTTTTGTTTTTGAAGCAGATACCTATTATAAAACTTTTTTTGGCTTTCTTGCTAAAAATGATGAAACGCCTATTTCACTGTTTTTGAAAATTCTACTTCCGCCTTTATAGTGTAGTCGGGTTTTTGATTATTTTAATTAAATTACTTGCTTACTTTGTAGTGACAGAAATCCGTTGTATATTTCTTCTTAAATTTAGAGTTTTTTCCAACACCTATCTAAGGACATTTGGATATTTGAGACGAATATAATGACACCTTAACTGTCGAAATTCACCCAGCCGTATGTTAGATCCGAGGGAATAAAATGCGGTGCAGCTAAAGTCCGCTTATAAAGATACATACAAGATACATACGTGCAAAAAACATAACCCTTCCTTGGCAGTCGAGTAAAAATAAAAATATGGAATCAACAGGATGCCATTAATTCCCTTGAATAAAGTGAGTTTATTGGAAAACAGTCTTTTCGATGGATTTTTATTTTTTTTTCCGTATCTTTTTTGGCTATGTTAAGCAATCTTATTTTAGTGTATCTTTCGACAATAGACTTTATTATAATAATTCTATGACTATTGTCGCGGCAGTTGGATGAAAAGACATCATAAAATATATTAAATAATAATTTACTTAATAATTTAATTTCACTCATTTACTATTTACTCATTGCCTATGTTTAATTATTATACAAAACAAATATTTTTATATAACAAAAAAAAGAAAAAAAAATAATTAAATTAAAGAAAAAAATATAAAACAATAGCGTCTCCATTCAAGTTAGAACAGAGTCACCATGTAACCCGAACAAATCAAGTGGGCTTGCAATAGTAAGAATTGTACGTTTAGTAACAGACTTTACAATTTAAATGGTTTATACATTCTGTTGATTTTTGTTGATAATTTTTAAAACTTAAAAATAAATTATTTACGAACGAAATAGCAGTATTTATAATTGAGTGATAGCAATTACCTACTTATAATAATAATACTTACCGAAAATACGATATTCCATCATTTGTTAGCGTACTAGACGTGTGATTTTTGCAGTTTTGAACGAGCACTGAGGCATGTTTATTCTCCGAACGTTCAAACACTACTAACCTAAAAGCGCACCCAAATGTCTATTTGGGTGCTCTTTTCGTCGCGCCATTTTTTTGTCGCTGATTGTGTATCTAGTTCTTATTAGTGATCGAAGCTTCAAACGCATAATTTTAAAAGTTACGAGTATTTCACTTTTTTGATATTACGAAGTATGTATTTACATTGGTTAAAATTAAGGAGAAAATTTTAAATACCTAATTATTAAAAACATAGTCTCTGGTTAATCAAGTACTTCTATTATTGAAACATTTAAACAGAAACAAATAACATGCAGAGTATTTGTGATATTATGATTGATTTCGTAAACTGTAACATAATTTCTAGATACTTTAGTTTAGTATAGGTTACGTCTTATTCTAGAGTTATTTAAATTCTATATAAACAATCCCCACTGCTACAATAAGTCTTCCCTCCACCTTTCATCTAAAGGTGAAAAAAGAGTCTACAGAGCTACATTTTCTTAAAATAATTTTCTTAATGTGTATCGCAATTAAACTTTAAAACAAACACTTACATTAAAAGCCTGTACACACATAACGAACAACTTGCAAGTACAGCATAAAACAAGCAAATACGTTTCAAAAAAGCAAATTTGACTTTCGCGTTTTCTACTAAGATAACGCTCCGCCGAGCGAAATATGAAAGAGTTATCAAAACGATCTCCGTCGTACTAAATCACTGTATATAAGGGGAAGAGGAGTCATATTTACTCGGAAACGGACAAAATAAATGTTTTTATTACATAACGCGTATTTTCTCAAAGGCTCATTTGTTTTTTGGAGGCAAAAACTAACTTTAGGCCGCCGTGATAAAGTTGTGTCTCCAACGCGTGGTATTCTAAATGGCTTGTTCGGGGGTGTTTTTTGAAAATGGTCTTTGTTTCGGAGCTTTAAGGGAGGTTTTTGGGCAATAATGGCTTCAGATGGCGATGCTTGTGAATAGATACAAAAAGGGATGGTGCAAATTTTTAAGTAGAGGGATTTGGAGGATACCGGGCTTCGGTGGTAGGTAAATTCAACGCCTCTCTGTAATCCGCGATCGTATACGAATATTTGCATTGAATATTGTTTAATTCTAAGTATAAAATATTGGTTTGATCTTCTTGTGTTATTTTAAAAGTTTTGAGTAATAAATTAGTAATTCGCACATTAATCGGCTGTTTGTTATAAGTAGGCACTTATTACTTATAAGCGTGGTATTTAACTGATCATGTTAGACGATGATGATGGATAGATCTATTTGTATTTTTTATTTTATTTTGATGCATTTCCTAAAACCTATTTTCCTAGATTCATATTGTAGAGCAAATGTCGTGCCTGTCGTTTTTTGGTCGTCAAATTTCAGGGACTATTTGTGTTTCTACTTGATGACCTTTTTTCTGCCTAATTTCTTTTTTATGGCCTGTCTCGGGTAGCTTAATGTCAACGGTCACAGATGCATTCCCCCTGAGGACTAAATTAAAACGCCACCGATAAGTATATGTCCTTAACTATACCCTTTTAAAACGGAACATAGCAGCGTTTAGCACTGCAGCTATTAGGCAGAAATTGGTGTGACGATGGTGCCTCCGGAGATGGTCCTTCAAATGGTAGAGTAGGATGAATATTTAGGTAGGTAATAGTTTCCTTGCGTGAATAGTATTATCTTAAACCAAACAATACCTTTTTGCAAGCTTCTGTACCCATATTGGTACCTATTAAACTTATTTATAGGAAGGTTATGCGCCATGATGACGTTTGCATCCCGGCATTAGTTCCCCATTAGCACCGGGTAAGCTCAATGCGGATGGGACAAGGTTCGATTTGCGGTAACAACGTTATTCTTCATTTGCATTTAGATTAGAGCTCCGATGTTTTCGCGTTGTCGATTTGATGCGTAGCGAGATATGTCGATCGTTTGCTTCTGGCCTTAAATAAGGCCACGCACTATCCGTGAAGAGTACGAGGCGGATATCCGATGATTATTTTTTTTGGTTTCTGGTCTTAATTAAGATCGGCCGCACACTATGCGTAGAAACACTGAGGCTGACATAAGAGGATTGCTTCAATTCTTTGTTTCTAGTCTATTCTAATATTATAAAGAGGAAAACTTTGATTGTTTGTTGGATTGTAATGAATAGGCTCAAAAACTACTGGACCGATTTAATAAACTTACCATTCGAAAGCTACATTATCCTCAAGTAACATAGGCTATATTTTATATGAAATACATTTGATAAATAGATTTTGAGGGGGTACAAAGTTTGCCGGGTCAACTAGTCTTAAATAAAATCGGCCAAGCACTATCCGTAAAAACTTAACGGATATAGGATTGTATGCTTCTGCTTTTTAGTTGGGTCGGCTACTTATTTCTGAATGGACGGACATCGGGCAATCAATTGGGGGTCTTTAATAAGGTTAGCCTCACACTATCCGGTAGGTTACAAACTCAGATGGACAACAGAGGATAATGAAATTGAAGTATCAAACGACCGTGCTCCAACTGATCGTAAGTCCTCACTGGAGATGTACTCATAAATGTTTAATCAAATCAAATCAAATCAATTTTTTTTATTCAAAATAGGTTCTTTACAGAGCACTTTTTGAACGTCAATACAACTATCACCACTTCACAAGGTGTCCAACTTCATAACACACATGTTTAAAAAAATGTTTTTTACAATGTTAAACTTAACCTAATGGTACATGTGGAGCTGGAACTACTTCAGACTACACCGTTTTGTCAGTCAAATAATCACTTAGTTTATAGTACGCTTTTTTAAATAGCGTTTGTTTAACGACATGTTTGAACTTTTTTTCTGTGAGATTCAAAATGTACCCGACGTATTTTATTTTAGTAGCGAATACAGTTACCCTTGAAAGATCTAGCCACCTTACATAATTTATAATCTATTTTTAGGAATTGCTAATTTATTTCTATTTCTAGTATTAAAGTTATGGTGGTTACTTACTATTTTTTTTTCAAACATATCAGTTTGTTAGCTTATATACATAATCAAGAATTAACGTCGCTATTATTATGTTGGCCACGCATACCAGATCCTTGAGGGCTGCTGCTATCTTTGAGGCCGTTTGAGCCATTAAATGGCTCAAAGTGCTGACACATCTGTCAGCCATTTCATGGCTATCATAGTGTAATTTACGCGGAACAATGCCGACATGCGCAGTTAAGTGGGGCAAAAACACGAAATCGAAGAAAAAGTGCGGACAAATATCGTTTCATTCGTAAATGATCTAAAAACATTTTTTTTTTAATATTTTTCAAAGACGAAAATATAATATAAGAGTTTTTCTTTTAGTACTCTGCCACGGCACCCTAAAATAAAAAAAAATACATTCGAACTCTACCAATTCAGATAAATATTAAAACGAAGCTCTACATGATTATTTTTGATTACACACTCATAGCCGAAACCAACCAAACCCATCGAAGGTTTCGAATTTTCACCACTTTCAAAATCATTGCGGTTCAACGTGAAAGGGACTTGAATCCACGTTTTTGGTAAAATAATTAATGATTTTAAATTTATAGCAATCAAAAGTAGTTATAACTCGTTCAATTAAATATTGAAACTCGAAATGGCATTTTTTGACTAATTTAGTGTGTGGGTCACTAATGTGGGTTTTAATTTTTGCGCGGAACTCTAGCCTTAAAATAAAAGTAGCCAAAGTTACTCCTTATAATATCAGTTAGCTGCCAGTGGAAAGCCCATCAAGATCGGACCAGCCGTTCCGGAGATTTGCCAGAACAAACAGACGGACAGACCGATAACATTTTAAATAATTATTATTTGTTACAAGTACCTTACATACTTACCATTTATATACATTTAGTAAAAGGCTGTTATCTTGACATTACAAACAGCCAATATTCTATCTGTATAGATATGTGAGGTTGGTATAGATTATGTGAGCACTATCTTTGGTACTAACCTTCCACCCGGTCTACAATCCACCAATACTTAATATTATAAAGAGGAAAACTTTGTTTGTTTGTTTGATTGTAATGAATAGGCTCAAAAACTACTGAACGGATTTTAAAAATTCTTTCACCATTCGAAAGCTACATTATCCACGAGTAACATAGGCTATATTTTATATGAAATATATTTGATAAATAGATTTTGAGACGGTACAAAGTTTGCCGGGTCAGCTAGTCACAAATATAAGTAGTCACTTTAAAAAATCCATTGAACTGCCAAACACAGTTGCTTAGAGGACAATCTGGAACAAGCACATAGCATCCACACCCTCTTAATGTATTTCGTTAAAGGGTTGGACCCTTTGCTCCGAGCTCGGTTTTGCAAACCGTTGCAGCTATATACCAACGATTATGTAAAGTACAGCTTCAACAAAGGACTTTTTGCACACAAAGAAATGCTACGCAGCCCGTATGATGGGTACGGAATAAACGACGCCATCTTTTGAATGTGTATTTTAATAGAAATAAGGTAAGTGGTAAGTTTGTCGATTATGTTAGTTTACGTGACCAGGTAAGTGCGTTATTGAATGGTAATATTTTAGTGTTTCTTTTTTAGGAATCCTTTTTTTAGGAATCTTTTTTAGGAATCCTTTTTTAGGAATCCGTTAAGTAAAGCAGTATTCTTTATTCTTTTTAGGGTTCTGTAGCTAAAAGGAAAAAAAACGTTAACAGCCACTTAGACGAAGAGAGTTTTTTGTACTTTTTTGTAAGCTACTATCACAAGCAATAATAACCATAACATAATCGTATCAAGATGTTTACATACAGGCACGAACTAAAATCTCGCCTACAATTATGTCATACGAGATTCGCATTTGACTATCGCTAGACGATAATTGTCTGTTTGTTTACAAGACGAAATTATAGTAAGTAGATTCTTGCTCATGAGAATCTCGACTTGTATGAACACGATCTCGTGTAACATATTTTGAAGTTCATACGAGTATCGTACAAATCAGCTTAAATAGTTTTCAATGCCGTTCATTGTCGTTCGTAAAAATTACATAAAAATGTTTTAAATTTCAAACAATATTAAGTTCATTGTATGAATTAACTGTATGAAAGTTCTCGAAATATATTTAATATGCCTATAGTAAAATGTTGAAATCCGATTATTGCTTTGAAATTCTGTTAACACGGACACAATGAATATTCCATTGCCTAGCAATTATCGCCCAAGGCAATGAGCGAGAAGAGCGAATGTTTAGACGAAAAAAATGTTTTATATTCTTTCGATAAGTATCTTCTAGACGAGAAACTGTCCCCGTCTTAATGGGCATTTACTCTCCTACTATGTCTCTATTAAAATGGTCGTGGTTTATTGGTAGTTTAAGATATTTCTGGAAAGTTGCCTAAAGATTATGATATTTTCCTTCAGATTCCACTTAAAATACATGAGAGAATAGTGTGCCAAATGGATGAAATCGTAGCACGAATTTACGATTTACGATTACCATTAAAATACGATAAGAGCAAATTAGGTACTATCTTTTTACGTTTGTTTTTTTATTATCATTTTTTATTTGTCACCAGTGTAATTTATAATTTCATCAACAACGTAAAAAGTGTTTCACTTTACCATTTAGAGATTGTTATGGCTATGGTTTGAAATTTCAAATTCACGTAAATTTAAATAAAAAGGCAAGGTTGCAAATCTTTATATGTACCCTTTCTTAATACCAAGTTAAAAATTGTGATATTGTTTGAGACATATCAGCCTACGTTCACGACACTGGAATACACTTTACTGTTATGTTGACAGACATTACCTACCACTTCCTATTTAATAAAAAAGTATTTTAATTTTTTTATAGTTTTACCAACCAAATTAATACAGTAAACCAATTTGACCGGTGTGCCAAATTGGCGGAATCGCAGCCTCGATACACATCAAGTGCACGACGCTTGAACGGGCGGTTGTCTTTTTACCGCGCCGTGGTCCAACCCAATTCACGTATCCTTTGATATCGATGACTGTTCGATTTTCAAATTTATTCATAAAATATATTTATCTGTGGATCTGTGGATTATTGTGGACGTATCACATGGATATTTACATAATTACTATGCTATAGATAATGTATGTATGAAAATATTACGTTCATGTTTTTTTAAATTTAAATAAGTGTATAATTTCTTTTTTTTTAATTTTTAATTATTCTTGTAGCTAGGTATTATCAGTGACGTCTCTGATGCCTTACGGTTTTAAATTTCGAATGCACTTTCTTTTATATTTAATTTATACGTTTTGCTGCATTTTGTATTGATGGGTTGCGAACACAGATGAAAAATAAATTAGTTTTAATTGCTTATTTTAGGTATTTTAAAAATACAGTTTTAGGGCTCGAACACAAAACTGCGATGCGACGCGATGCGAATTCGCAACGCAGAAAATTGCGATGCGAATTGCTGCGATGCGATATCGTGCGGCGTAGCGTCTCTCAGGGTGACGAACAACAACAACAACCACTGTGCGATGCGAATCAATTCGCAAGTTCTTGCGATGCGTCGAGGGAGCTCGCAGATTTTTGCGATGCGACGTCGCATCGCAGTTTTGTGTACGAACCCTAAGTTATAGTTATACACAGCTACCTACGTTATGTGTATCCTTAATTTTTAATTTTTCTAAATTTTTGGAATATTTAATTTTGGAACACTGAATCCATAAAGATTTATTTGAACGCATTTTTTAAAAATCACTTAAATAATGTAATATTCCAAAATTTTGCAAAGCCACTTTTCCAGTCCCACTTCCACTGAGAGGAAAACCATGCCCAGCAGTGGGATAATAATATGCTGACCACAACTTTCCAGATCGTTGTGCATTTAAAGATTTTTATTATTATTTCTTTTGTCTTTCCCACACCAAATACTTACAGTAAACCAATTTGACTGGTGTGCCAAATTGCCGGAATCCAGCATCGATACACATCAAGTGCGGACGCTCGATGCTCGCTTGTCTTTTTACCGCGCCCGTGGCCCAGTTCAGTACTGCCCGTACTATCTTTTTGATTTTAGAATACAGATTTTTATTATCTGTGAATATCAACACTTTCCCTTTCTATAATGTCCGTTCGGTTTTTGAATATTTCTCTGTCGAAACTAAGTAAATACATTACCGTGCTCGATAGGTATTTTTTTCGAATACTGACTTACTTATTTTTTATTACGTTATTTTTATTTGTTTATATCTGTGAAAACAGGAAGTTTTTATTTTTTTTCAATTGTAAACCAATTTTATTTTCTTTTTTATACAAACTTTTCTTAGTGTTTTTTCTTTTATGTTTGACACCAGTATTTTTATATGTGCTCGGTCAATTACTGCCTAAATTCCATGTTTAGTGATTTACGATTAAATGGACTGCGTGGTTTTTTGCTTTTTTCATTTTAAATTAATTATTAAGTTCTATCCCCGCTTTCGTCAGAATTTGGAGATGAAAATATATAAAAATAATGATAAATGAAAATATATAAACCTAAGTATATAAAAATACTCAAATATGACGTCGTGAAAAAATATAAATTTATTACATACCTACACTTTTTGATATTTGCCGTAACAAATATAATACACTGTTGTATGAAGTTAAGTTGATCCGTTCCATTCAAACTGGCATATAGACAACAGAGTTGAAACCTCTAACAAACATAGTCTAGTCTTGATGGACGATTTGCCTATAAATAAATTAACCCCGGAAGCGGTACATGAAAGGCGACTGGCCGTCAAAAATAAACGCCAGCTTTATTTGGAAATACACAACAACAATTGTCTGTATTGTTGTCATTTTGCGTGCCACCCGCCATATGGCATGCGTCTACTCTGTGGAATAAATAAAATTATTTGTCTGTGGTTCTTTTGTGCATTCAAATGGCAAAGACAAAAATTAATCAGTCAATAATGTCAAACTGATATTATTCCTTCATTAATGTTTATTAGCATCGAAAATCAAATAGGTATGTCACGAATTCGAATACTCAGTTTGAAAATTTAAAGTTCATACTAAGTTTATTATAAATTACTTACTACATAAAAAAGGTAAAAAACTTAGGTAACAAATATGTAAAAAATAGACAACATTTTAAAAGTGTTACATATTTAAAAACCAATGAAGTAATATCATTGTAAGCATTTTAAAGAGCAAAAGACTTTTCCGTAAAGTTTTATGAAAGTTTATCAATAATTTGTCTAATTTAAAAAGCTGAAAAAGCGGTAGTATGAAAATCAGCTTGTACTTGCTATATCAGTTGACCTCTTTTTGTTTCAAAATTATGTACGTGCCACCTACCTGCCTTCTGGGTGTACTCGTAATTGTCACCGGTTTGAACAAACGTAAGTTGAAAATTGTCTATAATTACTAGCTGACCCGGCAAACTTTGTACCGCCTCAGAATCTATTTATGAAATATATCACTTAGGGGTATGAAAAATAGATAGTATTCGATTTCTGAATATGCATATAAAATTTGGTGAAAATCGGTAAAGCCGTTTTGGAGTACGGTAACTAACATTATGACACGAGAATTTAGTATATAAGACATAGCGTTTACAAAGATCTGTGTAGTCAATATATTCAAATATGGCTCTCGAAGTGAACTATGATCTAGAGTGGTCGAAATCTTTATTTTGATACCCATGTCTAGCAGTGGGACGGTAATGGCAACGATTTATTTAACGTATGATTTCTAACAAATTCTATTACGCCATTAGATTTAAACACTTAAATTTAATACTTAAAAGCATTCCTTTTGCACTTAAATACGTCCCGTCCAATTTAAAAAGATTTCGCAAAAATGTCGCTATTAACGAGAAGTTTAATTAATGCAAATAAATGTCCTCGCACGTGTCACAAATTACAGCTAGCCAAACAGAATATTTAAGCTCAAAAGTCTCACGAGAGAGGTTAGGTAATTATACTAAAAATTCCCCGCACCGGGCGGCCATCTTGGATACGCGAGGCGTCACAAGCGACCTTTTTACAAAAAAGGCCTAAGTACTAGTATAATACATACATATTATGTGGGCGACAGCAGTGATTAAGTATGGAGGGTGACTCTCAGGAATACTCACCCTATTGTTCTGTTGCTAAAGCTGTTTTCTGTTCGTTCGTGCTTTTGTTGTTTTTTTGTTTTAGCGCGTAGGGATCGGCGCGGTCCCTCCCTGCTCGGATGAGATTTCTTATATGGTGATATATTATTAATATCTCTGGGGTAGAGTGGAGAAAAATGGTGCGCTTTGGAAAGGGAAACGCTGTACTTTATTGCCTGGCCGGATATTCGGAATGGCACAGATTAAAAATGGCGCGCAATGGAAGGTAAGGTGAACGTAAACAGCCTTTGTTTTCGCCGTTCCAGTGTAAGTTCTGTTTAATCCGGGTTTAGCTGCGTTATTAAGTGGATAAACTTATGAGTTTATTATTTTTATGATTTGTTAGAGGCAGGTAGAGCCGTCTTATCTTTGTTTAGTTTTACTAGTTACATAATAAGGTAGATACCAAAGTTACTTTGTTAATTTGGTTGTCAATTACTCATGAATTAGGTTAGAATATTACCCAAGTAATCTTTATATAGTTAAAATCTATCTAAAGTTCTAAGTATCTAAAAATACTAACATCAATTTCTATCTTAGTGAACTTCTCTATTCCTATAATAGGTATAGATATAATTCGGTTGGTAAATATAGATACCTACATCGCAAATTAACTTTAATTTTCAATTTTCAATTTCCCTCCAAATATTAAAGTTCCGATTTTTACGTATTTTGAAGATCATCCAATATTACTACCTCGGAGGACGGCTCCGCTGTTCGAGCTACAGTTCGTAGCGTAGTAGGTAGGTATCTAACTAGACCTCTGCTAGCTCTAATAGCAACCTATACTCAGCAGTAAAAAAATATAATTGGCCAAATGAAAGTCGAACTCGCACAGGAAGGGTTCCGTACCAGCAAAAAAATCATATTTTATTTTTAGTATTTGTTATGGTAGCAGCCATTGAAGTAAATACATTGTGGAAATTTGAATTGTCTACATATGACGGTTAAATAGATAAAGCAAAATACATCGAAAAATAACAGTTAGTTGAATGGCGATCCCCATTTATTTTTAACTTTTTATTTTTAGTATTTGTTATTATAGTGACCACCCTCATATATACTCTGTAAAAAATCAAGTGTTCTATTACGGTTCAGGAGATAGAGCCCTGTGCCTGTAACAGACGGACAGGCAGGCAGGCGGACACACGGACAGACAGCAGTCTTAGTAATAGGGTTCCGTTTTTACCCTTTGGGTACGGACTCCTTAAAAAAAGACAGACAAACTCATAATGAAACAAGAAAATCTGTATTATGTAGTTAAATCTGGAGGCACGGCAGTGCCTCTGCCAAGTCGAGCCTTACTTTTTTCCTTCGTCTCTACCATGTACTTAAATTACATTAAAATTAAATATTCACTGTTATCATATCGAAAATAATGAAATTTCTAATATAGATTTTGTTTATCTACAACAAAGTATAAATTTCACTGCAACCCTTAATTTATTCCGCCTTAAACCTACCCTTGTCTAGGATAGATTACAATAGGGGTGACTATTTTGTTGGGGTTCTATTTATTGTGTATTTATACATATTTATTTGTAAATCTATTTCGTGATAGGTCACCTTTTTCTAGGCAGCGAATTATAGCGAGGGTGAATGGATTATAAATATTTATAAGGTTCTTTATTTATTCATGGAACTATTATTTATTTGCAATAATGATGGACTTTACATTAATGGAAAAGAATCGATTAAATAAAAATCGATTATTTTTTATTCGAAATTAATCGATTTGTCAAAAATCTATTTTTATAAAAATAAATCATTTTTTACGAAAAGTAATTTAAACGATTTTTTGTATTAAATATTAAAGTACATGTTTTTATTATTTCAATACTATATCTAAGATAAACATATTAACAATTTATCACATTAAAAATCAAATAAAATTATATGAATAAAAAATAACCAATTCAAAACTAAAAATCTAAACTAAAATATAAATCAAATAATAAAATGCCGTAAATTTCCAGTCCTATTTTACATTTTCTATGGTATTATCCTTCTTCATTATAAAATACCTTCGCCAGCGGGTTTTAGTTGTTGACAGATGACACCCTTTTTATTTTATCAACTTACTCGTATATGTATGCACTTAATTCGAGATTTTTCATCCGTTGCATAGATACAAACTGTTGCTAAAAATTGATTTAAACACGTTATTTATATGGTATTAGTGTAAAAATCGATAGTAAAAATCGATTAAAATAAAAATCGATTATTTTTACCATCTCTAGTGCTCTTTTTACCTTTTTTACAGAACCCTTAAAAACGAAAATATTGCTTAATTT
Source organism: Epargyreus clarus clarus (assembly GCA_014595695.2). Lineage (NCBI taxonomy): Eukaryota > Metazoa > Arthropoda > Insecta > Lepidoptera > Hesperiidae > Epargyreus > Epargyreus clarus. Next base: position 1,470,024 of record JACTTY020000016.1, on the reverse strand, counting down.
AGTGCCTATATTTTTTTGAAATATCTACATATATAAAGTAAAAGATTTTTTCATTTTCAACATTTTTAATTCATTAAAAATTAAGCGAGAAACTTTTCCACAAATCACCTAACATAAGTTTTTTGAAACGAACCTTATGTTCTTTTTGTTTTTCTTGTTTTCTTGATAATTAAAAATATTCAAACATTACCTTACCTACTATTACTGTTATGAAAGTTAACAAAACAATTTTCATTCAATATGTATGATTTGCATGATACCATATAAGATATACACTGTTCTAAAGGTACATTTCGCTGTTGTGAAATCTAATCTCATAGCACACAACCCCGTTACGTTGAACGTGTAATTCAATACCACGAAAACAATATCCGATTGCACAGGCCGACAGTGAGAGCTCACACTCTCACTCTCGACTTGGCCGCATCGTCTCACGTCTATCCGGTGTTAATGGATTATACCATAGACTTAGATTTTTTTCGCTACGCTACCTATATCTATGGGTTATACTAGGCTTTAGATACCCAAATACCCAAATATAAGACCTTTGACAATAATTTAGTTTGACTACATCGGCTGCAAATGTGATCTATGAATTTTTTTTTTATTACAATGCTCGCAAATATATTACCTAGTTAAGTTTAAAATTAACAATAAAATAATAATCATTTAATAAAGTATTAAGATAAAATTGTGGGGAAACTTATACTCCTGAGAGTTCTTTAAAAATAAATAAAACATTCTCAAAGGTATATGATGCCTACCAATTTGCACTTGGCTAGTGCGGTGGTCTATATCCACTAATTCTGTAATAAACTAGAGAAAATAATGGGTTAACAACGAATTCAATTAATAACGATAAAACGAATAAATAAACGATAAATAATCGATATAATAATAATAATAATAATGTAATTGTTTATTTAAAGTAACAAAGACTTATTTATTTAATTACAATTAATTTTTTTTAGGTACATCACAATTTTATATGTAGGAAACTGCAATGGGAAATAAATCTACAGTCTACTCTATTGCTTATCATCTTCAGGATGCTGTTGGTGCTATCCCGGACACGGTACATCAGGGAGCTGCATCTTTTTCTCATTATGGTGTAAAAACATATGAATATCTGTAATTTTATGTAATATCTAGTTGCCTTTAGACTATAGAGTCACTTATCATGAGATAGATCTGACTACCCATTTACTACGTCTATAAATCCACAGAAAAAAATAACATAAAAGTATTATTAAACACTAATATTAAAATATCTTAAGACAATTATTTTAATTTTTTTTTTTGAAAATATTTAATCGGGCTGAATAAGTAATGAAAGATGTTACCTATACAAAAATTCACCTTACCTTACCTTACTTAAATGGCAATTGTTATAGAAACAAAAAATCACCTGTATAATTAACTGAAAATGGATTTAATATAGGCTATGTGATACCATAATTTAGGTGAATCTCTGACTTTAATCGATTATATTTATCTATTTTAACACCTCATATGTTAAAATCCTTCAAATTGTTTGAGCATTAGAGCTTGAAGAATGAAGAATAAGATTACATATGCTCAAAAGCTCTTGCTTTCAGCCAGGCAGTAAAATATGTATAAAACGAAGTCTAAGAAACTCTATGTTACTGTACAACTTCACAGTTGTACAGTAACATAGAGTTGAGAGAGACTTTGAGAGTTGAGTTGAGACTCTGTACACTCTCACTTTCGCTAACTTGGTAAGAAAACGGCGCAAATAGACGTATATCAGCTAACTAGAAATGTCAATAAATTAAAATAATGACTAAAAATTGGAGAGTGGACATTATGTGTCACTCCTAAAATTTGGACGAATCAAACGCCAACTATATGTTAAAATCCGTCAAACCGTTTGGGCTGTAAGGCATGCTAGAGAAGGATGCACATATAAAAAACGACTTATTCGCAGTCGGCTAATAAAAATATCATAAAGCGGAGTCCAAGAGACTCTATGTTACTCTACAAGTGTGACTCTATGTTACTCTACAACTGAGAGTCTCAGTGCACTCTAACTATCGCTAACTTGGTTAGTAAACGGCGCAAATGGACGCAAATCGGCGCAAATCGGGCCGAGTCACGCATGTCTCCGTTCGGAGTTAATAGACGGTATTGCGGCGAAGCGCAGCCGGCGAAGATATATCACTTTCCTGGAAACCAATTGATTGCCGACTGTGCAGATTGTTAAAATTATTGAAGTTAAAGTTCTTTGAGACCTGCTAGTATCAGTATCTGACTCGGATTTTTTTTTCATACAGAAGTAGTTTTAGTAAAATACAGATAAGCATATGGAACTAATATTTCACGTAATTTTATTAAGAGGAATACCATTTATTATTAAGTATTACTTAGTTTATAAATGTGTAACTAATAACTAAAAATACCAATAAATTAAATTAATGACTAAAAATTGGAAAGTCGCCATTATGTGTTACTCCCAAAATTTGAACGAATACAACGGCACCTATATGTTTAAATCCGTCAAGCCATTTGAATTGTAGGGCGTGCTAAAGAATGAAACATACATACGCTCTAAAATCATTATGATCCGCAGTCGGTTAATAAAAATCTATAAAACGAAGTCCAAGAGACTCTATGTTACTCTATAACTGTGAATCTATGTCACTCTACAACTGTGAGAGACTCAGCGCACTCTCACTATCGCTAACTTGGTCTGTAAACGGCGCAAATGGACGCAAATCGGCGCAAATCGGACCGAGTCACGCATGTCTCCGTTTGGAGTTAATAGACGGTATTGCGGCGAAGTGCAGCCGGCGAAGATATATCACTTCCCAGGAAACCAATTGACTGCCAACTGTGCAGATTATTAAGATTATTGAAGTTGAACTTCTTTGGGAGATCTAAGAGTATGTAACTCTTTTTTCACTCAGAAGCAGAGTTTGTAAGTTTTGAGAGAGTAAAATAGTTAAAAATCACATAAGAAGGTAAAGGTGAACTAATTTGTAATGTAATTTTTAAACTGGAATACCTAATAAATTATTATCATATCGGTTACAAATATTTAATTAACTAAAAATAGTGATAAATTACATTGAGTAACAGTTAGACAGTAGCAACGACTACAGGAAGGACTCTGGTCCTATCTGGGCTTGATTACAAATGTCCATGAGCAGCAGCTGACACATACCGTCAGGTGGCCTGCATGCTCGTTCGCTACTTCTACAATAACATCACGGTGTAGGTACACGGTGTAGGACTAAAGGGGCCTTCCGGGGTAGAGGGCGGCAAGAGTAGGACCTCGAACCGCCCGGCCATGCGGTATGTGTGGCCGCATGCCGTTGTGCACACCGTGGATGTGGCAAGCTTATGCTCACCTGGGAGGAGCCCGATGGGGCAACGCGCTTAGAGGACTCCAGTTGCGTTCGCTGGAGATTCCGAAGTCGTCAACGCAGCGCCGAGGATGGCCACCGTGGGGGTTTTAGTGCCCTAAGAATCCCACATAACCCCGTGTCGCTCCCACGGCATAGGGTACCTTTTGAAGGTTTCCCCCTCGTAAACAAAAAAAAAGGTACCTACTTCTTCACATTAAAATTTTATATATACGACCTTGGCCGCACAAAAGTGCTCTCAATGTACACGTTTTACGCTGAACCCTATTTTATTTTTCTAAAATAAAAGTAGCCTTAATTACTTCTTATAACATCAGCTTACTGTCTGTGGAAATTGTTCAAAATCTGACCAGCCGCTTCAGAGCTGACCTAGAATAAACAAAGAGATATATAAAAAATATTAATATTTTTTTCTTGTAGCTACTGTCTATAATTTCATATACATTTAATGAAAATCTGTTATTTTGTGATTACAAGCATTGTATGGTTTTGTTTAAAAAATAAACTTACCTTGTGAACTCTGTTTGATCCAAATTGGTTCAGCCGTTTTCAAGATTAACCTGTTCATATATTATTTTACAAACGTTATAAAAATATTTGACAATTATTACGTTTTGACATTTTTTTTATAATATACGAGCAAAACAAAAAAAAAAGCAAAAACAGAACTCTTAAACAAAAAAATAAAAAAAAGACGAGCAAGCAGTCCACCTGATGAAAATAGGTTCCTACATAAAAATAATAAAATAACTAGGTAACTAAATAAATAACTAGGTAATAGGTTTCATTGTCCCTGTAGTCCCGGGACTAGAATAGGGCTACGGTATCCCCTGCCTGTCGTAAGAGGCGACTAAAAGGGGGCTTCCGGGGTTGCGGGCGGCAAGAGTGCAAGGTCGAGCTGTCCAGCAAGCAACTCCGGGAAGAAGGAACGGCGGTGTGTGTGGTCGCATACCGTCGTAAACACCAGACGGCGTGGTGAGTCCTGAAGGTCACCTAGGACAAGCCCGAAGGGGCAACGCGTTCGGAGACTCCGGTTGCGTTCCGTAGGAGATCCCGGAGTCCTTTTGGCAACGCTGAGGACGGCCACGGGGGGGTTTTAGTGCGGTAAGAATCCCACATAAACCTGTGTTGCTCCCACGGCACCGGGTGCCTTTTGTACCAAAAAAAAAAGGTAATAGGTTTCATAACTACTTGTCCCCGTAGTTCCGGGACTATAATATAGCTACGGTCCCCCCTGCCTGTCGTAAGAGGCGACAAAAAGGGGGCTTCCGGGGTTGCGGGCGGCACATAACCCGGCGTCACTCCCACGTGTCGGGTACCTTTTGAAAGTTTCCTCCTCGAAAAAAAAACAAAAAAAGGTCACAACTAGTACCCTTAGTATTTCTAAATTACTTATATACATTTGTACAACAAAATTTTCTGTATAATTTTCGCAAATTATGCTGTCGTGTGCGCATATCGCATATGAGTTTTCACATCAAGCAGCACAAGCGTTCGGTTTGTGGATGGGAGACCGTTTGTAGTTTTCAAGTATTTTTTCATTTTGAAGGATATAAAATTCTCTATTATTACCAATTTTAGCTCGTTTATCTACATAATAACTAGTGAAAAATATTGAAATAAAATAATTTAACATTTTGAGTCCAACAGTTCTTGCTACATATAATTTTTCAAAGTGATTACAGATGGCGCTGTACTCATTTGAGTGTTAACTTCAAGGAAACTTCAAGTGTGAACGAAGATGTAAAAGTTATCTTGCAAATAAATATTAAATGTAAAGAGTAATAACAAAATATGGTAAATACTTCTAATCCAAGACATACAAGTAATAAAAATAAGAAATACCTAAAATATAAGGATGTCTTATCACTTTATAAAACATCTTACAAAATTGTAAAGCTGACTACGAATTCCTACATTACTTTGTAGCTCGCAATTACCAAATATATACTCAGAACTAGACATAAATTAATAAATATTTACATTTAAAAAAAACTGCCATTTTAATTTTATAATAAAGAAGAAAAATTTGAATCGTTTCCGTTAACATAAGGTTTCATACATTTGCGGAGATTAAATGCTTAGATTCCTTTATAACCTATATTTGAATTTAATGACTATTATTATTATTATTTCTATTGTTAACGTTAACAAAAACAAATCTAAGTTTAGTTTTGTACGAACATGTTCTAAGCATGAGATTCCATTATAGTGTAGGCTACTCGCTAATAGATGGCGTTGTGCCATATAGCAAATTATGTTAAATATATTTACTGTAGAAGATTTATATTACAACTTTATCATTGCGTAATTAATAGTTTACATATAATTAGACATAATTTTATAAATACTTTAATTTTAAGAACATCTTTAAATATTTTAGTAACGTTCAGTTTAGTTCCAAAAGTTGACGTTAGATGGCGTTGTCCGTTTAGCTTTCTAATAAGAATTTCTGGCACGCGCGGCCCGCGAAATAGAATTTCCGTTACATTAATTATATTGTCCATTGTTCATAAATGACTGTCCGCTAACAATCTGCTGTAATTAAATTTCAATCGCTGTGATTCTGTTGAAATTGAGCTTGTTGGTTATGGACTGACTAGTTCCGATTTAAGAGGGTAAAGTCCGCGCTAAACTGCTAGTCCGCTCTGAAGTTGTTGCGAGCAGGTATAGTCATACAATTTGCCATGGCGACACGATTCATTTCTATATTCAGAGCGGACTAGCGAGCTGTTTTACGCGGACTATACCGAGTGTTTACATAAGTACAGCTATTTCTGCCTTATCGCAGTTGTCTAGGAGGATTATGAAGGTTTAAAGTAAAGAAATGCAGACATAGCTAAGCATACGATGCTTCAAATTAACCGCACTTTTTATTTTTACAATATAAAAGTAACAACGAGATTGGAGTCCGTGTCATGGTAAGTGGCTAATGTCGCTGATGAGCATCTGTAATCAACCCCAGATAAGAGCCTTATCTAGAATATTTTTGATCGGCTGCGCATAGGATGCTATTGCAATTAGGTGCATCTGATGCATATCTAGGTGTAATCTCTACTTAACTTCAGATAGAGTATAATTTCATGTATACTGTTTCATGTATACTGTGTGAGCCTCGAGTTTGGATTAAAGATTAACCGAAGAAAAACCAAAATGATGATCATAGATCGGGTCAATAATAACTCACCAGAGGTTAGTAACATTGCAAATTGTAATGTTACTCAATCCTACATATATCTTGGTGCTTTAATTTCAAACAATGGAGGTTGCATAAATGAAGTAAAACGACGTATGGCGGTAACCAGAACAGCTATGGACAAGCTGAAGAAAATATGGCGGAATCGCAACATTACCAAAGCCACTAAGACCCGGCTTGTTCGCACACTTGTGTTCCCCATATTTTTATATGCTGCTGAGACGTGGACGTTACGACAAGTCGAACGAAAGAAGATAGACGCTCTGGAAATGTGGTGCTGGAGGAGGATGCTTAGAATCTCATGGAAAGAGTTCCGTACCAACGACTCTATACTCCAGGAACTCGGCATCACACAGCGTCTATCGAACTTAGTACAACGTCGTATTCTGAAGTTCTTCGGACACGTCTCGCGGAGAAATAGCGATGCTATAGAGCGTCTCGTCGTGCAAGGAACTGTAGAAGGCACCAGAGCACGCGGAAGGTCACCCACGCGATGGACTGACCAAATCAAATCGGCCGTGGGCGGCCCATTGCATGAGTGCACTAGAAAATCGGCCAGCCGCGAGAAATGGCGTGACATCGTGAGGCGATATACATCAGGCCCGTAGAAAAGATGAGAGAAAACAGACATGATGACCACGACCGCTCTGCCAAGAGTGCAACGACAAAGAAGACAAAATAATAAAGACATGTCTCTTAAAATGGAGCAAGTTGCCGTGTTCCTGTTCGGTAGTTATAACATGTAGGTATTTAGGAATATTTACGTATTTAGGTCCTGTCAATTATATTGCAAGACCTGGAGATCGAAATTCAACCATACTTACTTATACATTACGGAAAAATATTATTTTGTTGATAACTTGCTCGAACCTATGAAACAAAATAAATAATTAAAATTATATTTAAATTAAGGTACCTAATAATTAAATAGTGGTATGGAGGTATCACCACCATACCTCTTTCTAGTGCGAACCAGGGGGGTTACTACCATCTCTTAAAACAATATCATTTTAATCATAGTTTTACTTTACTTGCAGGAAATTTAACTTTTTAAGCAAAATATGACAAATTCAGTTGGTTATACATATACAATGGATAAGCAAAAAATTAATACCCTTATTATTAAGTTTGTTCAACTGTGTATGACGGAATATTTTACTGTTTTAAGGAGGAAATAAAACTTTCCTGAACTGTGATGGTTTCTAAAAGATGCCCCAGTGCTACGTTTCGTTGGAAGGATATGGATGCCGGCTGACTTACACATGACTTACACATTTTAGCCCTCATGAGTGGGAACGCATTTATGATCCACTCACTCACCACTGTGCTATATGGAGTTGGTTACAGATGTCTTTGGACTGCAGGGACCACTTACCTGATGGATTGTATGCTCATTTGATACTTCAATATAAGAAAATCCTCCCCTATCGAACCGTACCTTTCAAGTTATTTTTTCACACTTTACCCTATTTTACTGAAGGTGGTAGAAACCCTTTGTGTTTCGACTCCGGCGGCACCAGCGCTACATCTGTTTCTGCCTAATAACAGCAGTGTTAGGCGCTGCTGTGTTCCGGTTTGAAGTGTGTGATAAGGGAGACAGACTTTTCCGAGACGTTCCAGCTTAGTCCTCAGGGGTAGCGGCGCATCTGTGGCCGATATCAGGTAGGAATATCTAATCCTATCTGGGGTTGATTACAAATGTCCATGGGCGGCAGTAGCCACTTACCATTAGGTGGACTGCATGCTCGTCTGCCGCTCCTATATTATAAAAAAAAATACTACAGGTAATAAGAATTTTGCCCGGCACCACTTGCGTACATCCCCGTGCATTATCAATTTTATTTTCAAAGTAACGAATATAATGGACTAGACTACGTCCATTATATTTAGGGCTAATAAATATTTAAATATTATTAAGTCCTCATTATGGCCAGGAGATTACTTAACATATTGTAACTAAGTATGTACCATCTTTTAAATTTATTAATGTTGTAATTACTTATAATGAACGCAGTTGTAATTAACTCTACGTACTTATTATATTTTATTCTTCAATCATATCTTTATTTTACATAATTACTTAAAATTCAATTTGTAAACTTTGTATTCAGTTTTTTTTATTATCTGGAAAAATATAATTACAATTTTAAATTTAGGCAATTTCACTCTTGACCTTTTAAATACCATTCGCATTATTAAATAAATGTGAACATTATTAATTAATAATAATCGGAACTTTCAGGAGAAAGGCATACGTATCGTCTCCTGAAGGCTATGTTTGAAACGCCTCGTGTTGCCTTCTCGCACCGGAATATCTGTAGAGCACACAGTGGGGGTAACGAATAAGCGAATCGAATAACGAATAAATGATCTTAATGAATTTTGGAATTGATACTTTAAAAATTAATTCACGGAACCATGTAAATGAATTTAATATATTTTTTCGGATACTAATAAAATAATGAAATAGCATGTAGCTACATACTACGACCTACGTTCCTAGTTGCAAGATAAAAACTTTTTTATTTTATCTAAAATAATAAATCTTACGGTTATATAAAAAAATAAATATAAATCAATGAGTGCCTCCCGGTAGAGTATATATTATTTATTATTTCTTTTTTGTTTAAATTATATTTTTTGTATAGGTATATTGTATATAGATAGTTAGAATTTTGTAAATTTAAATATTTGTGATACTAAACTAAATAATGTTTTGTACTTCAAGAAAAAGTATCAATGATATCTCATTGATATAAAAAAAAAATATTATATGTAACGCTGTTCGAAAAGAACAATACCTACGCGAGCAGTCTATATAGTAACCTTTTTTTATAATATAGGAGTAGCAGACGAGCATGCAGTCCACCTGACGGTAAGTGGCTACTGCCGCCCATGGACATCTGTAATCAACCCCAGATAGGATTAGATATTCCTACCTGAGTTCGGCCACAGATGCGCCGCTACCCCTGAGGACTAAGCTGGAACGCCTCGGAAAAGTCTGTCTCCCTTACCACACCCTTCAAACCGGAACACAGCAGCGCCTAACGCTGCTGTTATTAGGTAGAAATAGGTGTGGTTGTGGTGCCGCCGGAGTCGTGCCACAAAGGGTTCTACTCGTACCACCTTCAAAACCTACACCATTAAAGATAATACACTTTGAAAATGCGACCATAATCCCTCCTACACATGAAAAGTTATTAACGTACACACAGTAATGAGAAGACATGTTAATTTCCCGTATTACGAAAGTTCCCAAGCATCATTTGTGTTTACCGGTTGCCATTAAATTAATTCGTCGAACGCTCGTCCATCGCAATAATAATTTTTCTATCCGCAAATACGCAGCTTGTTATACGGAACAATTATGTAAAGCCATGATTAATCACAACATCAATAGCGGACCTGGCCGCGCTGCATAGCTCTATTTACTCTGCATAGCGGTGACATCTCATTATATACCGTGTCTATGTGTACTATCTATCTAGGACGTCCGCACGCAAAAATCTAGCGCTAGGTGCTTGCCCCCGGCACCTAGTATACACGCAATCGCCACCCGCTCACCCACACACGCGAAACGTCAAGGAGTGAGACTGCGTGCGAGAAAAAGACAGGCACAAAAAACACCCGATGGTGTGAGGTGCTGCCCCCAAAAAAAGCACCAAAAACGCAATCTGCGCAACTTTCCGGCGCAGAATCGTTAACGACTCCCGCTCTCTTTATCGTGCACGCCGTGCCTCCTATATTTCTATTTTTTCTCCGCCAACTATTAGACGTAAGACGGGTCCGGCCACGAACAAAAAACGACCCTAAACCCACCGCGCACGAAGCACACTCGCGTCCTAAAACCGTGGCGGATAACTTCGGTGGCGCTCGCGAAACGCACACATTCGCACCGGAACAGAAAATAACGATCGCATTTTTGACCGAAAAGGACGGACAGATGGCTGAAAAGAGAAGAAAAAAACGACGACCATTTTGCTTGGCGCACCTACGACGCGGCGAGGTGAGGTTTATGTATGCTATCTTTTTTTGAGAAAAAACCGAACCAAAACAAATGCACGTGGCCGGGTGTTATGACCGGCGCGGGAAAAATTCGCCCGTTCGCTAAGAGATGCCGTTGCTGGCGCATTTTTTTCCGAGGGCCATTTAGTTATGAAAAAAATACGTTGGCGGCGCCCGTGTCGCGGCCCGCCATTTGAGCGGCTCGTATGGATGGCGGTATGAATTTTGTACGCGAACGTAATTGTATGGGAAAGCTATTATAATAGTTAACGACGCTTATTGCAATGATGATTATAAAAAAAAATGAACATTAATAATAAGAATGGAGAAATTGCTGTTTAGATCATTAATGAAAAGACAATGAATCATTTGGGGTTTATCTCATGATATGTGTTAGACGTGTAGATTTAATTAAGATAAAATGAGAAGGAAATATCTACATAGAAAAAATATGTAATAATTTCATAAAAATACTAATATAAAATAATGCTTACGTTATTTGACTTTAATAATATTATTTATATGAATGTCGCGGCTATTGTGATGTAGAGTTCAAGAACTCTATCTATAATGGGAAATATCTTCGTAGTTTTTAAAAGTATGTAGCCATTTTCGGCTCCGCTTCGGCTACGCTTGACAGATGAATTGGATTAAATCTGTAATATCTGTTAAGCTTATTGTAACAGTAAATAAATAAATAAATAAAAAAAAAGAAAAAATAAATTTTCATCATGGTTACCATGGTGAAATGTTGTTAATTTATTTCAATAATACTATGATTGTAATTATGTAGCTAATACTATGATTATAATTATGTAGAGTAAAATAATACTTATGTATAATATTTTATTTTTGGTAAAAATAAGTTACGTGTTTCTTTATGTTTTATGTACCTTTTAGGAAATAATGAGTTATTTGAGCATATACAGAGTTAATTGTTAAGGCAGTAGATATGGATACTTTAATATGAAAAATATTTGAATGTTAACATGAACTAGATTTTATTTTTAGGTCCGAGTTAATATTAGTGTAGTGATTATTAGTTTAAAGTTAAAATATTACAATTATATTTCTAACGTCATAAAAATATTAGAAGAAAATGCTAAGCGAAGCTTATATTGCTGCAAGCCACCAATACAAAATAATTGGGAAAATAAAACTACTTTTGTTGTATAAAAATATTTATTCAAGAACCACAGCCAAATCAATATGATTCATGTTACTTTATCGTAACATGTAAAACGTAACACTTAGGTATAGTAAGTCTTATGTAAAAATCGTGGATGAAAAATATTTTATTTTATTGCGAAAATTTATTATTGCTAAAGCTATAATTATACTCTTGCACTTATTATGAAAAATTTGGTAAGAGTTATTTTATTATCGTTCATTTTTGTATAAAGGACTTACTTCTATCTAAAAAATATAAAAAGCTAATAATCTTTATATTTCTCGATTCCGAATCGTTCAAAGTGGCGAGAATCTGAATTATTTGTTGTTTAAAAAGTAAGATTTCGTAGCAGGTGTAGCATAAGCAGAAGCGTAGCGTAGCGCTGGAAGCGGATGTTAAGGTGCTTACGCATTTATGCTGCAGGTGTCACCGAGAAGTAGTAGATTGTCCTGTAGCACCTGGAAATTTAGAAATACTTTTTAAGTATAAATAATTGCGGTATTCAATGTTTGCAGAAGTATGAAATAAGCATAGAAGTGATAGTATGAAGGTATGAAGCATAGAGTATGGTAACTAGAAGTGTAGTTTGAAGGTGGTAGAACCCTTTGTGGTTTGACTCCGGCGGCACCACAACCACACCTATTTCTACCTAATAACAGCAGCGTTAGGCGCTGCTGTGTTCCGGTTTGAAGAGTGTGGTAAGGGAGACATACTTTTCCGGGGCGTTCCAGCTTAGTCCTCAGGGGTAGCGGCGTATCTGTGGTCGACCTCAGGTAGGAATGTCTAATCCTATCCGAGGTTGATTACAGATGTCCATTGGCGGCAGTAGCCACTTACCATCAGGTGGACTGCATGTTCGTCTGCTACTCTCATATTATAAAAAAAGTATGATGGTTACCTCATAATTCCTGCAATTATCAGGTCCATCACGTTTTCAAAAAAGGTAGATCTGCACCTGAAAATATATGACAGTTCCTAAATTTATAGAGGTTTAAATTATTATTTTTAAATTATAGTAAAGTGAGCTTTTTGTCTCAGTAGTCGAGATATTCCAAGATAATAAAGAGGAAAAAGACCGTAGTTATAGACTATTTTAGTTATTTTTCGATAGGTACTATTCTTTTATTGTGATATGATTGTATTTCAACTTAATAACAAAACGCTTTAAGAAGCGATTTCGTGAAAATACTTACAAAATAAATACAGCAAATAAAATCTCGAGCAAGTAGGCAGCAGAAGACAGTCAACACCTGCAGCACCTGGAAAGTTAAAAATAAAATATGTATTGAAATCTGTTTTGAATAAGCGGTATGAAATTTATAGTATTAGGATCACTTAATTGGTGCGAATAAATGAAAATAAAAAATGAATGATTTATTGCATCAAAAGTAGTGCATTGTTTTACAATATTGTTGGGTACACTCTTTTAAGTACGTTAGTACCTATAGTAGAGGGTCTCGCTCTTCCTTTATACAATACTTATACTTGTACAATACTTATAACAATACTTGTAGTTACGTACAAATTATAAATTTCCAAATATATTATACTTCAATATAATTATTTGAACAAAGTTGAATTAATTTAATTTTATAATAGAATATAGAATATATCACTTTGTAACTTAATTAAACAGCAAATGGTGTTATCAATTGTTTCATGTGGTTTACGTGTTCAAAAAATATTTCTAATGGCAACAACTATTATTTATTGACTATTTATTTATTTACTTTTTTATTACCTAAATTCTCTAAATTTAGCAGTGGTAATGAAATTCGTATCTACAAGAATATAATATATTAAGATGCTTACGTATTAGCTCTCGTATGGCTTCCAATAAGGTGATCAAATAGACCTGCAACACCTGGAAATGAAGAATAAAAACATTGAATAAGCGTATAATCTTATATATAAAATTCTCGTGTCACAATGTTAGTTGCCGTACTCCTCCGAAACGGCTTTACCGATTTTCACCAAATTTTACATGCATATTCAGTAGGTGTGAGAATCGGCTACGATAAGTGATAAGGGTTGTTCACCCTTAACATTTTTTTATTTATATGGCAACAACGTTTGCCGGGTTAGCTAGTATAGAATAATATAGAAGCGTGGCGTAACAGCAAAAGCATCTTGATATTCTTGATACTTACACTACAAACACTACTGTTATCACCTCCTAGTAGTGAGTGACAAGGCCTTCAACACCTGGAATTTTATATTATAACTAGCTGACCCTTAAAACTTTGTACCGCCTCAAAATCTATTTATCAAATATATTTCATATAAAATCTATCCTATGTTACTCGTGGATAATGTAGCTTTTGAATGGTGAAAGAATTTTTAAATCGGTCAAGTAGTTTTTGAGCCCATTCATTTCAATCAAACAAACAATCAAAGTTTTCCTCTTTATAATATTAGTGTAGATAATTAGAAAAAGCACTGTACACAATCTATGCATTTTCATCTAGGTATATATATTTCATATGGGTATCTATTTGATCTCAAAGGGCAAGTTCTAAAATACTATTTTCAATTACAAATTACAATAGCTTAATTAAAATTGTCCTTTATAATAAATTTATTTAACTAATTTTCAACTAATACCTCAAACTTATGCAGTTTGAAACAATTAGAAGTCGCAAGGGACTTATAAAAACATTTTAATATTGCTTAGGGAGGAGCAGACGTCCCTTATTTTTGTCACAGTCTAAAAATAAACTTTTATTTCAGAAACACAAAGCACTATAAGTATTAGCACGAATTCATATAGGGATGTACATTAACATTGGATGTTAAGCTTATTAGTTATACGAGTATGGAAATGCTACTCCAAAATATGGTAAGTAAAGTTAGGTATATATATAATTATTATATTAGTATTACGAGATATTTTTAATCCACTTTCCAACAGGAGAACGCCATCAATTGGACTAAGTTTGTTTTTTAACTCTATCAGTCCATTTGAGGAATACTATAGATGATCTAGAAACCACACTTTTATTTGACCTAATACATAGGTAGCTTATTAACACAGATTATCCAAAAATATACCTTTATTAATCAAACTTCAAAATGACTAAAAAGTACAGAAAAACGGAAGCGGCCATTTTAAGCATGTAACGCCCTAAGCGTTTTTGTCACTCACAAATTAGTGCCTGCTACATGTCATGCCTAAATTAATTGCTATCAGCCGATCGAACCCACATTAAGCCCCTACCAATTGGATTATCTGCTTACCTCAATCGCAAACAAAAATCGCCCAAAACGCCATCTTCTCGCCTCTACCCCCAGCCTAATATTTCTCTAACGTTAGAAGAGTCATTTTGCAAATTTTCGCTATTTAAGACGCAAATATGATTACACACGAGCCCGTAATATTCAAATTTTGAGATGTCGACGGCGCATCTAAATTTCGGATTTTAATCGAATTATACATAAATTATAACGAAAATTAATACCTACTGTGTTTCTCTATTTGTAAGTAAATTGAGATTTGACTTTTTTTAATTTCTTTTTTTTTTATAATATAAGAATAGCAGACGAGCATGCAGTCCACCTGATGTGGCTACTGCCGCCCATGGACATCTGTAATCAACCCCAGATAGGATTAGATATTCCTACCTGAGGTCGGCCACAGATGCGCCGCTACCCCTGAGGACTAAGCTGGAACGCCTCGGAAAAGTCTGTCTCCCTTACCACACCCTTCAAACCGGAACACAGCAGCGCCTAACACTGCTGTTATTAGGTAGAAATAGGTGTGGCGGTGGTGCCGCCGGAGTTGAACCACAAAGGGTTCTACCACCTTTAATTAATAGAATAAGTTAAATAATGAAGTATAAAATTAGCGTGCCTTAACTTTATTACTTTGTCATACATCGGATAGGATAGGTTTATATAACTAGTTTAAAATCGCAATTTCAAAACAGGAGATCTACCTGAAGTCGGTCTCATCCGTGGCCGTGAAGATAATTAATTTTGGTTTGTCAAAGCCTTAAAACCACAACACTAAAGCGCTAATAGTACCACTATAAGCCAGAAATAGATACGGTGGCTTCAGTATATTTATTCCAAAAATAGTTCTATCTACTATTTTAATAATCTCTCGCCTCATAATCAATTTAAGTTATCCTACAATATGAAAACGATTTCTTTTTAGGTTCTTCTTACTTATTCTATTAATTAAAATACTCGAAATAGGAAATCCTGTAGAGAATTGCATTTCCGACTTAACTTTTGACGGGCACGTTCATAATTCACGTCTAATGTCGGCACTATAGCTATCTAACTATAGATGGGTGGCCACAGAGGGGCAAATCTGCCGTACAACTTATACACAAGGACAAGTTGGGGATAAAGCGTAAATATATCGAAGTGTGAGTGTAGTTTTGGTGAAATTCGCGAGTGAAATGTGGGCGGGAGCGCGGACGTTCCAGTATACGCTTGTTCTAAGATAAAACGTTACGTAATCTGTAATTATAAAATAAGTATTTTTTTTTTTATATAGGAGTATCAGACGAGCATGCAGTCCACGTGATGGTAAGTAGCTACTGCCCATGGACATCTGTAATCAACTCCAGATAGGATTAGATATTCCTACCTGAGGTCGGCCACAGATGCGCCGCTACCCCTGAGGACTAAGCTGGAACGCCTCGTTAAAGTCTGTCTCCCCTACTACACCTTTCAAACCGGAACACAGCAGAGCTTAACACTGCTGTTATTAGGTAGAAGTAGGTGTGGCGGTGGTGCCGCCGGAGTCGAACAACAAAGGATTCTACTACCTTCAAACCTTCAGTATAGCAGTAAAGTTATGATATAGAAATTCGAGAAACTCGTAAGAAAGTGTTATAAAAATGAACTGAAAAGTAAATTAAGTACCTACACATTATTAAAGAATATTATTTTCACTGGTTTCGAGAAACGATTGACACTTGTTTTTTAATTATAAAGGAATTGATAGAGTTTACATTTTGAAAAGTATTATTTGACATATTTACCTATTTTTTTTAAAGTCAAGCTCCTTATTTTATAAACAAACAGTCCAAAATTTTAATGTACGTGTGAAAATCAATATTAAAATTTTGTGTCCAACACACGTGCAATAAAAATCGTTAAATTTCCATAAAATTAAAGGACGAATTAAAATGAAAATAGAATATATTAGATACGTCCAGAGACAGAATCCTTTAAGAAACCGGTTATCGTGAGATCACGGTTTAATTCAAATTGTTTTGTACGATGTTCCCATAATCACGCATACGGTGACCTTCGGTCAGTGTCAGCCCCTATGACTATACTTGACCGTTGATCTTATACAATACCGGTTCAAATGTGTTTTATAATTCAAACTCGCCTTTGATCTATCGGGTCGCAGGGTTATGGGATCTTAAGATTTTTTGAATATTTATCAATAAATTTTATATGCGCCCTCGAATAAAAGTTACGTTTATTTTTCTTAAGCTCTGGCCTCGAAAAAAATTTATCCCCATTTACTATTATATTTTTGCTCTATAATAAGTGTTCAGATCTAAACTAAATATTTTAATAGTTACTTAACAATAATTATACCAAAATAATTGATTATAAATACTAAATAAGCAAAATACGATAAAAAATATGATTACACTAATTCTTATATTTTAAATGTAAGTTGGAAGTAGTCTTGCCTACAGGATTTCATCTTGTAAATGTTGAAACATTCGATAAAGATTATTTAATACTAGCTGACCCGGAAAACATTGTGTTGCTTTATAAATAAAAAAATGTTAAGGGTGAACAACCGTTATCACTTAGGGGTATGAAAAATAGATAGTAGGCCGATTCTCAGACCTACTGAATATGTATATAAAATTTGGTGAAAATCGGTAAAGCCGTTTCGGAGTACGGTAAGTAACATTGTGACACGAGAATTTTATATATAAGAGATTAAGTATGTTGGCGTTTTTAATTTTTCTACTTACATCAAATAATTAAAAAAATATATATATAATGCTCCGTAATTATACAACCTGCAGTGACAAAATAAGATCCTCATTATCTCAAATATTTCATCTGCAAATCTAACGTATACTGTAGTGGACTGCTTGAATTCACATGATGGTAGTAGTGAAGGCGGTTCACTTGAGCCGCGTCTGTGTGTGTGCGTCGTTACATGTGGCATAGATAAAGAGAATATTCTACATTATCTGTATTTCATATTGACTATGCTTAAATGAAGTCTTTTTGGAATGAAGAAAGTTAATAAAGTTAGGCTGAAAGGCAAGAAGCCAAGGCCGTAAAACGTTATGTAAAAAAAGTATTTTTGGAACTAATGTTTTTGCCTTTCTCGGCTGTTTGCATATATTGCGGCATTTACGTTAAAATGTTTTTATTTTTATTATGATTATGATTGAAAAAAGATAACGGTTTGAGATTTTTTATACACAGTATAACAATATATTTTTTGGCGTTTTTTTTTCTTCCCAATGAATTGTACATTATGATTATTTTTTTTGTTAGATCACTCAGATTATGTATTTCCTTAGATTATAGTAACACATGCCAATATTTTTAACATTTTTTGTTTTAAATCTATTTATATTATTATTTGTTATTCTTATTTTACTGTATCCGAACATTATCGACATACATATATGTATTTGTATACATTATCAATTTACAGTCTTAGGTAGACAAAAAATTCATAGATTGTTTATGAAACACAGAGCTTTCATATTGGCTTTGGCTACATATGCTTTTCAAGTAATTCTTACCTCTTTACCCACCCATTCGTATCATATCACGAAACATCTCCATCAGGTAGGTATATGACTAAATAATATTTACATCACACCTTACTAGTAATATCTAATTTCGTGCACACACACAGAGGAATCTCCCCGCGGCGCGTTACGTGTGTGTGTCTGAGTTAGATCCCGCACTTCACCCAGCCCGATAGAAATGGTACACCCGAACGGGATCTTGGATCGTATAAGATAATTATAAGATGCTCAAACGATGATACAGACGAGGGGAAGAAAAATTGTAACGTCTTTGCCGTAATCGTGACTCTGATGAGAGTAAGGCTGAAAATAATTTTGGTTTACTGTTTAATGGAGATTTAGCCTAGTTTGAAAGGAGTCTGGCCTTACTATCGGAAAGTGTTGATTTAAAAAGTATATGATTGTTTAAAAAAATAGACAAGTTATAATTACGCGATTAAGATTTTTAATATGTTTTATTTATATTTTACTTGTTCGTGATTCCGCACGACGCTCTTTATCGTAGTTCCTAAGGTAGTAAGCAATTATTGTTATGCATGCAAATGTCAGTCGCCAATTTATAGAAAAACGGCTGTTACCATAGTTGACGTTAAACCTTAATAAAATTTCCAAAAAATCTAATCAACTTGACAAGGTGGAATTGGTATTTTTTGGAGGTTCTAGATAATACAGTTATGAAAGAAATCTGTGCCTGTGTTTTTTGGAGTTTCCAGATAATACAGTTATGAAAGAAATAATACAGTTATGAAACAAGGAACATGAATAACTAAAATAATAATTGACTCATTTATGACCCGTTTCAAAAATTATACAAAATAATTGCTTAGAATCCATTTCGCACACCGGGTGTACACTGGTCAGCTTCTAACATCATTAATCTAACTTTCGTGCTACCCTTTATAATAGTTCGACTCCCCCGGCGAGGGTGGGGCGTGGGGTGTATTAACATACGAATTTGGCCTGCCTTCTTCTTGGGGGGTTTAAGTTTCACGTATTGATCCGGCGTTTTCGCTAGTGTAATGATCCATACGGACTCGTTATATCTGATGTGTGGTTAGATGATGTTTTGTTTTTAAAATGTATTTAATTTTGAAAATTAGAGGTATAGTTATGTAAACATTATTCACTCAAGGAGTAAAGGCGCGCATTTTACTAAGAGACGTTTAATCTTTGCCTTGATTTTTTTATGTTTTTATGGCTAAGATTTATAACATATAGATACTTATATTATCTTTACAGAGTAGTCAACTTAGAGATGGCTGCTTGTATAGCAACTACTAGGAATATCAATGGGTTAGGAAAACCGTATAAAGACAACGAATAAAATTCATTTTAATACCGCTTGGGCCAATCTAATAGCAGCTCTGGCAAGAACATAAAGCAAATAATTATTTAATTATAAAATACTAGCCACCGTATTGCCAAATCCCTTTTTTCAGAACTTCGCTTAATACGCTGCTACGTGTTCATCATCATCAACCCATTCCTGTCCCACTGCTGGGCACGGACCTCCTCTCAGAATGAGAAGGATTAGGCCATAGTCCACCGCGCTGGCCAAGTGCGTCTTGGTAGACTTCACATACCTTTAAGATTTTTTCTTTTTTTTATAAATCTCTCAGGTATGCAGGTTTCCTCACGATGTTTTCCTTCGCCTTTTAAGCAAGTGATAATTAATTTCTAATACGCACATAAATCTGAAAATTAGAGGTGCGAGCCTGGGATTTGAACCTCGGACCCCTCGATCGAGAGGCCATGTTCCTTAACCACTAGGCTATCACTGCTTTTATACGTGTTAGATGTTAAGAATAATTGAACTTGTCTTCTTTAAAACACGCCTGGTTTTCTCGGATAATACCCAGTAATAATATTTACCTAATACCTACTGATGATATTTGCACTACTATGCGCTGTTTTAAATATAATAATATTAAATACGTTTATACTCTATTTCAACCTTACGGTGTGTAAAAAGGTTCAAAAATATAATTACCGTTCAAAGTACAATTGCCGTTAAAAGTTCAACATTTTTTTTATTTTATTTTATTTATTAACAATATCCACAACTCTTAAAGTATTGTAAATTTTTTCATGCTTAATCTACTAACAGCCAATTAAGGATGTACATTTTATGAGTATTTCAAATAATAATAAAGTACGGTCACTTACTAACACTAGTTACTATTTGTAATTTATTAACAACCACCAAAGCTATATTAATATACATAATTGTGTGTGTATAAGTATGTACGTGTAGACAATGTAGACATATGTATGTGAGTGTGAATGTGTATGTGTGTATTTTGTAACAAGTAAGTAATAGATATACATATAATATATATGAATAAGTTTATTTAATATAGTTAGGTATAACAATTACGTAAAATTTACTACGTCACTAAGATAGTAGATAGTTTGTAGATTATTGTAGAAATATAATATACCTATGTATATAAAGTCGAGACAAGCCGTGAAGGTGTGAATTGATTCCATATTGGCGCGGTCCTTTTGCATCATTTCCTCTCCACTGAGATCCAATCAGTTATCTTGCTTCGCCAAGACTCTATCAATACCTAGTCTAGTCTTTGCTCCAGCGAAACGCTTATGGAATGTGTGTTAAAATATACAATAACTTAACGGATGACATTAAGAAGGAATCATCTAATATTTTCAAATCTAAATTAAGGACATATTTATTATTGAACAATTTTTATGGATTTGGATATGGATATGGATATGGATTTCCGCAAAGTAACGCCTGATACAATTAAGTATCTAATTTTTATAATATAAATAATTTTATAGCACTCTGTGACCTAAACCCGCATTTTAGCCACGCATTTCTGTGTCCAAAGTAGCCGATTTTTACACCGTACGAATATTAATACACTACCCTCACAGTTGTAAAAAATAAACATAGCTATGAACGTTTCATACTTTTAAATGCCATTTAAAAATTAAAAGTGAGTAATGAGTATTTTGTTTAAAGCTATAATTCTTTTAATATTTTATTTTGGACGTATTTATAAATGTTTTTGCAATTGTGTACATACTAAGCAATAGCATCACTATAAGACTAACTATTGGGCTTTATCGAATTTTATTGTTTGTTTTGACTGTGTATTTTCACTACACACCATAGTAGGAGATATTTAAATTAGGAATCATTATCAAAATTAGCCATAATACTACTCCAGTAGAATCTCGACTAAGCGACCTATTTGTTGTCGTATTTGTGGCATTCGATTTATCGAAAATTTGGATAATTGAGTTTATGAAGAAAAGCTATTTAAACCGATTTAGGAAGGTGATGTTTTTCGACTATATGTTTGTTAGGTATGTATTTTTCATTCTTTGGCAAACTCAAACGACTTCACTAATTTTGATACATGATGTGTCGTTGGATTCGTCTAAATTGTGGCGATAACATAGGTTATATTTTTAGCAATCGGGTTTTTGTTTTTTATAGTAACTATTTTGTTGCGATTTGACGACTTTCCGGAATTTAAATGCACATGTCACACAAAATGTGGCTGATCTGTAAGGGTTATTACAAAGTTACTTGTTCACGTTTCTCAATCCGAATAATCGCGAATATTTATAACTGAGGTCCGGATAATCGATTTTCTACTGTATCACTAGTATTAGTTATGTATTAGTACATTATGTGATTACTTATCATATGTTTCTTTAATACGTTTAGGTGGAGTTCCCATTATAAGTCATTGGTCTAGAAGCCTGTATGTAGCCTAAATGGCTTGATAGATTTCGACATATGTGTGGTGTTAGATTTGTCTTTATCACAAGAGCAGAATAATTACTAAATTTTCTAAATTTCAATGGTTTTGGTTGTGTCACATTTTTATTGTTTTTTTAGTTCATAATTTTACGTTTCAATCATTTATAAGTTTCAAAATAATTATCATATTTCTTCACAAGTATAAGCGGGTTTATGTCACACGAGCTATAAAATAGTATACGATACTTGTGACAAAAGTAGCCTATTATCTGCACGGCGTTTAGCACCCTCGCTGCGCTCGGGCGCTAACTTCACGCCGTGCAAAAATAGGCTACTTTGGCCACGCGTATCGTAATGTACTATTCTATGTAACTGATTCTATTGACTTTTTTTATCATTGTATTTTTTTTGACAACTATTTAATTTGCATGCTACCGTATTGTTAGCAGAATAAGAGGACCTAAACTTTTGTAACACCTGATTATGTACCTATTCTATGCAAATAAATTATTCTATTCTTTTTTATTCTATCCTATTCTATAATATCATACCTACAGGTAGGTACTCAAATAATGCGTGGCTATTAGAATGTTATCTAGACACTCGGTAGTGTGTTAGCCAAGTTTAAAAAAATTGGCGTCGCTACACTGTGTTTTATGTAAGTGTATTAGATATACCGTTAAATATGCACTAAACTAAACTTTCTTAAGCGTTTATATCTCAGCTAATAACGAATATATATTCTAAAAAAATAGTAAATTGTATCTATTGTAACAAAATGGAAAATTATGTCGATATTTTGCAATAAAATTATTAAAAGAAATTGAGAAAATTTTAAAAATGACATCCAAATGCACACAACTGACATACCTAGCGAACACTATTTTAATAATTGGTACATAAATAATAAATAATATTTATACTTATGTATTTATCACCATAAACTTGATGCAGAGCAATTATTTTACTTATACTCGTACTTAATTAACATTTCGAGATAATAATAAACTATTTTTGAAACTAAATAATAACATATGCTCTATCAATTTATAGTATGTACAGACCAAAATTTAAATAACAGACAGAATACACGCCTACTACTACCATTTTATTGCAATCGAATCGTTTTGGTGGTCGCAAAGTACACCTATTTAAAATTCTATGTAACTTGGAATAAAGAATATGTAGAATGCGCATAAAAACGGGACGTACCTACTCAGAAGCCTTTGGTGTCGAAATTTTATATTTTTTGGTATATATTCCTAAATAAGAGATACAAGTACTAAATTGGCCGTTCCTTTAGTAAATTAAATTGTTTCATGTTTTATATCACATTATTTTATTTAAATGAGGCACTTCTTCTTTACTGAGATATGTTTTCTTACCAATCTTCACTAATATTTAAGGATAAAAAAAATAGCCAAGTATGTCGCAAACACGCTCACGAAGGCTTCTGTACCACCATTGTTCAAGAGATAGAGCAAGAGGTAGAGAGAGCAATGATATGTAGACGAATAGACAGATAAGATAATTTTTAAGGTGGTAGAACCCTTTGTGGTTTGACTCCGGCGGCGCCACCGCCTCACCTATTTCTGCCTAATAATAACAATGTTAAGCGCTGCTGTGTTCAGGTTTGAAGGGTGTGGTAAGGGCGACATATCTTTCCGAGGTGTTCCAGCTAGTTCCTCAGGGGTAGCGGCGCATCTGTAACCGACCTCAGGTAGGAATATCTAATCCTGTGTGGCGTTGATTACAGATGTCCATGGGCGGCAGTAGCCACTTACTATCAGGTGGACTGCATGCTGGTCTGCTACTCCTATATTATAAAAAAAAGATAGCGTCACCTTTTTCCTGTTGGTACGGAATCCAACAAATGAGATAATATGATCGACGCGGTTTCTGTCCAATTTTTTTTCTGAAACCACTATGCTTTTATTTAATGACGGACGCACATACATACACACACATTTGTGGACAATTGTATGTATTTAGGTCCGTCATTGTACGTATTTTAGCGGTTACTGAATATGCATCAAAGCTTTTTGGAAAAGTTTGTTAATACACGCTACATTAATACAAAACTGATTGTATCAAATAATAGTTAATATCGTGTAATTAGGTACGCACGTACCAAATTAATAAAATGAAAATATTTTGAAATATTGCTCTACTTATTATAAAATCCATGTAGATAATTGCAAATCATTACTAAATATTGATTACAACAAAATATAAAAAGGTGTTATAGATTTTTTTTAAACTTTTTAATTTTGAAAAAATATACCTGTTAGGAACTCCCTTGTAATTTGTTAATGGTTGAAATGATGTGGTAAAAATAACAAACAATGAATTTGGCAAAAGCTCAATTCATTTTCAAAATTAATAAAATCATGCCGGAAAAGTCTCTATTCTTAATTTTAAAAATAACGTGAATATATAATATAAATAGTAGCTATAGTC
The DNA here is from genome assembly GCA_014595695.2 of Epargyreus clarus clarus. Taxonomy (NCBI): domain Eukaryota; kingdom Metazoa; phylum Arthropoda; class Insecta; order Lepidoptera; family Hesperiidae; genus Epargyreus; species Epargyreus clarus. The sequence goes on along the minus strand of JACTTY020000016.1, from coordinate 1,445,312 downwards.
CGCGTAAAACTGCTAGTCCGCTCTGAACATAGAAATGAATCGCGTCGCCATACCAAATTGTATGACTACACCTGCTCGCAACAACTTCAGATACCTACTTAAAGGTGTTTTAAAACTTCCAATGCAAACTTTGCCGGAGTAGTATAAAATAAACTTTCTCATCCTTTGAGGCCGGTAGAACCCTCTGTGGTTCGACTCCTGTGACACTACCGCCATTTGTATTTCTGCCTAATAACAATAATTTTAAGCGCTGTTCCGTTATGGTTTGAAGGTGTGTTAAGGGAGACATTAGGCGTTCCAACTTAGACCTCACTAGTAGAAAGCATTGGAAAAATAAAGAGTTAATAATGTGTCTACGTGATGCTAGTAAGGAAGTACATAAATAACTGTGTGGTTATGTAATGAGTGGTTGCTCAGTCATGCGCAGGCTTCATCTTTGATCTCAGGCGCTCACTGAACCCGGACCACTCCGCGGCTCCAATCAACTGAGAGATATGTGAGACCGCCGATAGTATTGTATGGAAATATACTTTGAAGTTGCATATTGCTATATCAAGCATATACATTATACAAACATATGTACCTAAAAAAAATATAGAAACACATCAATTTTATCCGAGACTAAAACGTATCTTCTTATTCGTATGTTATATTTTATAGTAAGACAGACATGGTGTCATTTGTAAACGAGAACTTTTAACACAATTTTTTTTACCATACGAATGATTGTTTGAAATCTTATGATTATAAGAACCACAGACAAAAAGGTAATTTTTACTAATTAATCTTAAAAGAATGATTTCGAAGTCTCATGTAAAATATAGAAAAATGTGTAGGTATCCTCGAATTTGGTGGACGCAGAGGTGTGCTTTGCTGTGTGCATAAAAATTATATCTATCCCGATTATACGTTCTCATGTAAGTTAGGTGTGGTTACGTGATATCTGCCAGTAAGTAACATCTCTCTTGATAACTGTAGATGAATAACTGTGTCGTTATGTAATGCAATGAGTGGTTTGCTCAGTCATGCGCAGGCTTCATCTTTGATCTCAGGCGCTCACTGAACCCGGACCTGTATATAGTAGTATAGAATAAACCTTTCTCATCCTTTGAGGGCGGTAGAACCCTCTGTGGTTCGACTCCGGTGACACTACCGCCATTTGTATTTCTGCCTAATAACAACAATTTTAAGCGCTGCTGTGTTATGGTTTGAAGGTGTCTTAAGGGAGACATATTAGGCGTTCCAACTTAGACCTCATTAGTAGAAAGCATTGGAAAAATAAAGAGTTAATAATGTGTTAACGTGATGCTAGTAAGGAAGTACATAAATAACTGTGAGGTTATGTAATGAGTGCAATGAGTGGTTTGCTCAGTCATGCGCAGGCTTCATCTTTGATCTCAGGTGCTCACTGAACCCGGACCACTCCGCGGCTCCAATCAACTGAGAGGACTGTGAGACCTCCGATAGTACTGACACTACACTTGTATGGAAATATACTTAGAAGGTTTAGAAATTGCAGATCAATATATTATGTAAACACAATAGAATAGGATTACACTTTTGTTCAAGACTACCTATATACTTATAACATATTTTTTCTAAGTAGTACAATGATAGAGTCTTCTTGTAAACTATTTTTTTTAGCATCACGACATCTTTTTTCTCATTCAAGTGATTGTTGGAAATTTTTCCATTATAATGAATCGCAAAAAAAAATGATTATTTAAACTTATATCGCTTTTAAAATAGCTTTCGAAGTCCTACGTAAAACAAAAAAAGTATGTATTCCTGAATTTAGTGGAGGCACAGCCGTGCGACAAAATGAGGGATGCTGTGAGCATAAAAATTATATTTATCTAGATTAAGAGTTTTCGTTTAAGTAAGGCGTGGCTACGTAATATCTGCCAGTAAGTAACATCTCTCTTATTAACTGTAGATGAATAACTGTCGTTATGTAATGCAATGAGTGGTTGCTCAGTCATGCGCAGGCTTCATCTTTGATCTCAGGCGCTCACTGAACCCGGACCACTCCGCGGCTCCAATCAACTGAGAGAACTGTGAGACCGCCGATAGTATTGTGTGGAAATGTACTTTGAAGTTGCATATTGCTATATAAAAGTACCATCTTCTTTGTAACGTGCGTCCCGTTTGTCAAAATATTTAAAGTTTTATATACAAAAGTTTTTTGTCAAATGGTTATATTAAGAAGCACGAAGTGAGTTATCAAATGTCGGGAATCTTTTTTAGTATTTACACAATATTTTTATGATTATTAATTACTTACTAAAATGCGATAATTTGTATATCAAGTCAAAAATTATTTATCACATTTTTTTTTATGATATCGGAGTAGCAGACGAGCATGCAGTTAACCTGATGGTAAGTGGCTACTGCCGCCCATGGTAATCAACCCCAGATAGGAATAGATATTCCTACCTGAGGTCGGCCACAGATGCGCTGCTACCCCTGAGGACTAAGCTGGAACGCCTCGGAAAAGTCTGTCTCCCTTACCACACCCTTCAAACCGGAACACAGCAGCGCCTAACGCTGCTGTTATTAGGTAGAAATAGGTGTGGCGGTGGTGCTGCCGGAGTCGAACCAAAAAGGGTTCTACCACCTTTTGAAATTAATCCACATTAGGTATATGTGTTAAAATTTAAAGGATTAAAAAGACAACACATTTCAAATGTCAAAAATTCACATATACATAAAGGGCAGGTAACAACAAGGATCAACAATAAAATTTTCATCAACACGAAGCAATAACTTAGAGGCAAATATCAACAGAATTTCAATAGAAATCCCTTGTGATTAAACCCTCGCCTTGCAAATCCCCGACTATTCAAGAAATTGTCAACTTCGCCCACCCTTTATGCCTAGCGTTATTTCCTTCACCCTTCCGCCCTATAAAAGGGTAACCCTTGGAAATGCCTTACACATTTGGTTTAGCAATTTATATTGTAGATAGGTTTATCTTTAGGTATAGTTTTCGTACAACAAACCGAGGTATGTACCTACTTTGAAAATGTAATGTTAAGAATTTTGTTAATAGACAATTAAGTCTACGTTTTTATTTTATTCAAGTATCCAATAAGCAAGTGTAAACTTATTATTCCCGAAAGACTATTTTATACAATAAATGATTCAACTACAACTCATTATTTATCGTCCCTGACAATCCATTCTATGACATCTTATTTTCTCAACAATATAATATCCTTCGTTCTTTTATATAGTGTCCAGCTAGATTGCAACTCACCAGCAATTAAATATACTCTTATTAACATAAAATAATTAAAAAAAGTATTGTAATGACAATATACTCTTACACATATTATTATAGTCCACACGATAGTAAGTGGCTACTACCGCCCATGGACATTTGTACCTCTGGTTGCCCACAGACACATTGCTACCGAGGGAGACTAAGTTGGAACTTAGGATAATTCTTCCTTACCACACTTTTGAAATCGGAACACAACAGCGCTTAACACTGTTGTTATTACGAAAAAATAGGTATGGCGGCGGCGCTGTCGACGTCATACTACAAAAGCTTCAAGATTAATTAAAAATGTCATCCCATTAGTACCTTTGGTACTTACCCAAGGTACCTACGTATAAAATTGACACTCAATACGCTAGCTTAGCTCGCTGCAAAACCTAAAATAATTAAGCGAAAACACTGTAGAATATATAATAAACCTATTTCCATCCGCTGGACAACGGATGCCTGACTTGTGGTATTCATTAGCCCCTAATACGTGTTACTTTGTCTAATCTTCTTACAAAGCGTTTTAGAGCGACCGAAAATCAACTCTACTTTGACGGGAAAGAGGGGAAACTCGCACAAACAGACCCAATTATAAGTTGATTTAATAATGAAACTACGTATTTCGCCACATTGTATCGTCGTCAGCAATATAAGGGACATTTGTCGTCTAAATGGTGACTAGTGGTCGAGTTTTAATGTATTCTGCGATTGATTCGTTTGGCGTTTGCTGCTGCTGGGCGTAGCAGTGACGGAAACTTGTCTAGAGTTACTAGACGACATACTCTTCGAAAAATGTCGAAAAATGTATGTTAATATTGACCGGATATTTTCCATTACTATTGTTGTAATTGTAATCTACTTTACGTTACTTCTAGACTTCTTAATATAATTAATTTGCGATGTTAATGTAACATAAATTGACAAATTATTATAAAAATCAAACACCCGCCTGCTTAAAATGTATCCTGGGACACTTCCACAGTTCAAGTCATCTAGGCTGTAGAGCTTACCTTGAAACACTTTACCTACTTGAGTCGGGTAAAAAATTTAAAAAAATAACCTAAAATTACTAAATAAACTTTGTCATCAATTTACCGCTCGTCTCGTCGTTTTGTCGGCCTATTCCACGCTCTTACAGGGCCAAAATAGATGTAGCGGTAACATCACAAAGGGTCCTAACTACCTTTATCTAGACTTTATCTAGACGTCACCCAAACCTCCTATGGTATCTCCTATAGATTTCAATTATAAGTAAACAATGATCATCCAAAACCTGGATCTCCATAAATCATTACGTAATTTATTCAGAACTACGACTATTGCGTAGGCACGGCGGCCTGGAGGCCCAAATTGCGTAAATTAATCAAACACACACAAGCACAGCCTCCGCCATCTTTACCCACACTTTATTCAGCATTTTCGCCAACTAACATTTAACATTGACATGTAAGTACTGGAATCGCCTGTTAAAGTAAAAGTCTTTGTTTTCTACTATGTAAGGAAAAAAAATGTTATCAATGTTGATTATTTTTCGTTTTGGAAAGGGGTACAATTATAGAGATTAGACTATACATAGCTATATAACTTGCTCACTTGGTTGATGTGTTTACAGACATATATGTAAAACGGGCTCGAATACAAACCAATTTGGAAAGATAAGTAAAGTATCCAATGTGTGTGAACATTAGGCATTCTACCTAAAGACGATCACAGCTACTACTCCTGAGGACTAAAATGGTCGCCTTATCCACACCCTTACACCTAAGCTGCTTCACGCTAGAGATATACATATATGGTAGTGGAACCTCCGCGGTCGAACTATTCTGGCTTTACTACCATGCAGCCTTTTTTTTTTGTTTACGAGGGGGAAACCTTCAAATGGTACCCGGTGCCGTGGGAGCGACGCAGGGTTATGTGGGATTCTTACCACACCACATACCGCTGTCCTTCCCGGGGCCGCTGGCCGGGCGGTTCGAGCTCCCACTCTTGCCCGAAACTACAGGGACAACTACCATTCAACCTACAGATGATACCTAGATTTCCTAACAGGTAAAAACTTAAATTTAATCTTACAGCGCTTCCAGTGCATTAAACCAACGTACGACCCCACGCACACATTCAACCGCCAAAGATAAGCATAATGAGCCCGGGAGTCACAATTAGAGAGGGAAGTGCGTCCGGATGATCTTGGAGTCATTGAGGAGGGTCCACCCTCCCGGGTCGGCTCGAGATATTATCCTACAAATAGGCTCGGCGAAATTCAAGTCTTAAGTTATGTTATATTATTTGCAACGGAACTCCTTTGTGTAAGGGGGTTTTATAATGAGGTCATATAATGCAATCTATTTCCTTTATATATTAGGTATTGTTTTAATGTTACTATGTATATTGATATTTTTGAATTACTGGCACTGCCTGTAAATCTATGCATGTCGAAAATTCATTAGTCAAGAAGTCTAATTAAATTTTGTAAGTGTTTTAATGAAAATCACTTATCTAAACTAATAAAAGCGGTAGATTTTTTTTAGAATAAGTACATATACGATTTATCTAAAATATTGTTGATGAAACAACGAGTGTTACTTAATATATTTTAAATTAAATAGTTCTAACTTATTTTTTTTATTATCTACGATTACCAACATCAAGTGCATCTCAAATATAGTAAACAAACATTTGTTACCATTATAGTTTCTTCTCAATCTAGGCAAAAATAGCATTACTTTAACATTGAAAGACGAAAAATACAACAAGAGAAAGAATATGATAAAATTATTGACAACCACATCTTTATACTGGAAAATCTTTATCTTATCAAATTTAGGACTTTATAAAGGACTTAACATATATTTAAGAATGAATACAGTAGGTAGGTAGGTACGCAAGCATAATAGTTATAGGTACCTAGTGAATATTAGTTGACAGAAGGCAGTGGCTTGAGAGCTGAAGGTGCGAATCGGTGGCGAATGGCGCGAGGCGATGCCGGCTGGTGGGAAAGGCACGCGGGCTGCGCGCAGGGTTGACACTCTCAACTAAAATATATTTATTTCATAACAAAATTGTAACGTAAGGAATTCTCAGAAGACATCGTACTGTAGTGAGTTATAAATATTTATGAATGATGACGCGTATTTTTCATTCATAAAATTTACCATGAAGGGTGTGAACTTAAGGAGCGTTTCTCTTTCGTGTCCGCGCGCAGACTAAAAAATCTCGGAACAAGAAAACTAAAAACTCACAAGACAGCAATTTCGCGCAGTAACGAAGAAGCTCCTTAATTCGACTAAACATAATAAAAAAATGCATTGAAAAAGATATGTACAAGTAGCCGGTATGAAATTGAAATGACAGTTATTTATTATTTTTCTAATTACCTCAAGTTAAAAACTATTTGTGAGCGCGAAACATACACAATATACAATAAAAACGGTACTAAAACAATTTTTAAATTAAGTTATATTTAAATTTTAAATACCTTAATAATATCTAGATAAAAGCCGCTTAGTACAAGTTTTGAAATCAGTAATTTTAACCCTACTAAGCTTCTCTATGCTTTATCTGTACAATATTTTAATACTCGCCATTTTCATATTTACTCGTACTTTCATCAAAATATTATGCAATGTATAAGGGCAGTATCAACCCTACCACCAGCGAATATCTCGCGTGCCTCCAGTAATTGAAAACATAGTGGATGCAGACAGTTTAAATCGTCCTTGTATAATACGAAGAACGATTTATTTTAGACAAATTTATGTTTATTAGGATTCCAGCTTCGCCGAACTTAGACCATGATAGTAATCCAATATTTTATATCGGTTTTTTATGGTGCCATTGAAACGTTACCACACTTCATAGCAGCAGCGTTTTGATACTGTGTTGTTCTATGGTATTTGATAAGACATCTTACTTATGAAAGGCGTTGCATTTTAGGGCTCAGAGCAGTACCAGCAATCCTATTGACGACTTCGAGAAGACTCCGTTCTAATAAAAATATTTATTTATATATGGAGTTTTTGTTGTTAGTGTTAGGTACATATTTTAGCAAAGACGTATTTTGGATTTTTTATTGGATTTTAGTATTTTGCTATAATTATGATCTTATACGAAAATTTAATGAACAGAAAGGTTAATTTTAATTCAAGGCACAATGTTTCCTCGGTAACGGAACATTTAACCTAATGGCGTATTTTGTTCTCTACCTACCTATATATTTCATATTTCCCTAAAAGTGACGTCATTTTCTAAGGTTACGTTACGGCTTTGTTAAAATAATACCAACACATTGTACATAAGCGTTCAAAACGGCACAAACAGTACAACGTAAAACTTTGCGCTGCTTAGGTAATTGTTAAACCTAGCGTGAGCGCTTTTTGCCGCAGCATTACGCCAACTTCTAGGGAAAGTTGGCAACTGCTGCCACTCTAGCGGAACTGGAGCTAGAACTTTCTAGACTATAGAAACCACAAAGGTACATCGCGCTGCCGTATCTGTGCATCAGCGTATCTGCTTTTGAATTCAAATGAGTTGGAAAAGTCCGGCGGAGTAAGAAAACAAGCGAAGTTGTGCTGCGTGCGGTGGGATAAAATGCCGCTGCAGGCGAACTGTTTCTAGTTTCAAACACTGGCTTTTGCATTTAGAAAGTTTAGTTTTCTAGCTCAGTTTTATGAACGAAGTTTGCTCGATTTGGAAGCAGATTAATTACTACCAACTTTTCCAATTTTGGAATAATTATTATGGAATAGAGGGTAGATGTGTTTTACTGAAATACATGCTCTGTGTGGAGTTTATACATCAAGGGAATGTAGATTAGGTGAATGACTTCAGTTATATATGTTGATATAATACCTTAGTTATTTATTCTCTATGAAGTAAACTATGAGATATTTATAGTTGTCTGTCTAAGACCTGACTATTGGATTTTAGTATTTCTTATATTTATTTGAATTTTAGACTCGAATGCGTTATTGACTCTGAAAATTAACGTCCGTTATTAATAGCTAATCTATCCAATGTTTTGCTTTTCAAGGATACAAATTGACAATTTTTCAACTTTGGTAGGCAATTTTTTATTACATAAACATTTTGTTAAATTGAGTAGGTATTCAGAACCTAATCACTTCTGATACAGTCCGCTGGGGGCGTTGATTGGAAATACATAGGCAAATACGTAAACAAATACAAAAACAGTCATTTTTGTAACGTAAAAACTCATACTAAGGGTACTGTACAGAATGAGTTACACAATTAACCCTATTATTTTCTGTATTGTGTATTTCAATAACCTTTTGTTTAGTACACGTATCTCAACTAAAACCGAAAGTTAAAAGTTAAAATATTATCATATAATAATATTAATATTATTATATGACAAAGCGGCAAGCGTTGGCGCAGGGCGGCGCTGGGCGGCGTGGGCGGCACACGAGCTCTACAACAAAGTTTCCTTTGTGAGAACCTATAGTGTCATACAATGTATAAAATTAGACAAGAATAATTTCCATGTATATTTTGGTACATTACTATTACTGCTATTTTCTCTTACGTGTTTGAAATCTTTATATTGAACATATTTGCAAATTTAATTATAGGTAAAATGATGACGTAAACTTTTATAAATTCTTGTAACTACATAAAAATAATACATATGTCTAATTTATTATAACCATAGATTAGTATACATATCTCACCGCCTTGTAATTGAAGGAAGCCACAAATGACACATATATGGCTGACTGTTTTCCCATTATATCTCCGACTGTCATGGTGTAGTTTACGCGGATCAATGCCGACTTGTTCAGTTAAGTGGTGCCAAAACATCACGAAATCGAAGAAAAAGTGCGGAGAAATATCGTTTTATTCATAAATTCTCCAAAAGCTACGTTTTTTATATTTTTCAAACTCGAAAATAGATGACAGCGACAATTTCCATTGTCAAAACTGGTTACATTTTCTTGTTAGGAATGAGTAATCTTTACTAATCTATGATTATAACATAGAATAACTATAAGGTTAAATTATTAATTATCGATTCCTTAAAATATTTTATTACCAGTGAGTAACATTATAAAACAAAATATATGTATTTAGGTAGCTATGAGAATTGTATCACATAGCAATGATATATTATTAATTAGTTTTTAACCGTGGCTTTGCTCGTATTCAGAGGTTTTTATTTATTGATCGGGGTGTTTTTTCGGGAGAAATGGTAATCTTATCTGATATATGTCCAAAACTTAACAGCAAACGGGTATGTAGTTTAGGCGTGAAAGTAGCAATCTAATAAACAACATTATGATGATATATATACCTTCAAGAGGCGACCAGTAACTTCTCGACCGGTGGGCGGTGGCAAAAGTTTCTCAATAGTTCAGCCATAGTACCCGCCCACGTCTCCACCGTATTATAGATAATACGAAGCTACAGGTTAGAGAATAATAACCAATAATTTAAAAATGTATTACCTGATGTAAAATAGAAAATATAGAAAAAAAAATGGTGTAAAATATTAAATAACATACCAAAACATGTTACACCAGACCAGCTGCTGGCGTGGCGACGTGTGATATGATAGCACGCATATGATGTTGTTATTATAAAATCTTAATTATAGTTTATTAATCTATTTCTTAATTATAATGAATAAGGCACCATAATCGCATTGGCGATAAGCATTTTCTCTGAATTAAAAAAAAAAACTATTTCTTGTACGAATGCGATATTCTTAAGAACAATTTTGAACTGAGAATGACGTTAATTAGATAATTACTGCGCCATATTGAAAAAAACTTGAAAATGTTGTACTGACAACTTGACGATCTTATTATTATTATTTGTTTCAATCATTAAAACAATCTACCTATTTTGAAACTAGTATCAATAAAATATCGATTTAACATGCGATCAAAACTAAACCTTTCTATTTTTTCTTTTATCATAGACAACCTATTTATCTGTATAGTCTGTGCTATTACAGTTACAGATAACACAAGCCACACGTTCGCGCGCAGTGTGCGCTCAGTATCTGAGAAAGTAATTTATAAAGTTGGATGGCGGCGGCGATAGCTCCACATTATTTATCTTGCACGCCATACCTATTCGTATTATGTGTTACACGAGATATTCCAATGTATATTTTATCTATGTGGCCATAGAGAAAGGTCAAAAGTCACGATATGTGTTTTTTACTTGAAGATTCGTTGTCTTTTAAAATAGACGTAGTAAATACTTTAAAATAAATTATATTTACTTACTCAAATTTGGTTTTCGTAAGAATATATAACTTAAAGATAACGACTATATTACATTTTTATTACAGTAAAGTATCTCTACTATCTCTAAAGTTTTATTACGATGCGTTTAGATAAGTAGGTAGATCTTTTGAAGTAATAATAGAAATATTAGATAGATTTTCTTTCCAATATTGTTTTCTTATTGATTATATTTTATTTCAATTTAATTTTCATCCGAATTAATTTAACTTTTATTAAACTTTAGGATGGAATTTAATTTTACTAAAAGATCCGTGTGAATCTTGAAAATAAATATTTTACAGATTGATTCGAAATTAGAATATCAAAAGCGTTTGACTGCTTCTATTTTTACTTTCTCATGGAAATTTGAAAGTCGGGCTTATAATTTAATGGACTTGAAGGCACAGCCACCCCATTATCTCAGGGGGCATAACGATCGCCTTCGACCCTTCTTTCCATCTTAATTCGGGTTCAGTGACCGCTGGACCCCACGATTAATGTCCAAGGGGTCAGCAAGACTCACTAATACAGAGAAATTAAGAAGACCCTTCACCGACTGTGACCCCCGACCCCCGTTGTTTCAATTCTGCAAATGGCCGAATTCGCCAAGTTTTGCTTAGGGACAACAGACACGCCACTTTCAACATCTGTGATTGAAGATTTACCTGCATTTTGGTAGCTATTTTTGACACTAGATACAGTAAATGAATTAGAAAAGCATGATAATGCATTAATGCAGCGTACCGCGACCAAATGCAGTTAGTAACGCTAAAGCGTGTAGCATTTGCAATTGCCAAACGCGAATCGCTGTTGCCAAAAATCGTATGTCTATTACGGTCGTAATATAGCATTTCTCGAAGGAAAGAAGGGTCGAGACAAAATTTAAGCTACGTATTTCATTCATTAGTCATTTCGTATTTAAATACATTTTGTATTTAATTTAGCCTGATTCGTACCTATTTTCCGCTTTTAAGAACTTTTTCAGCTAAATCTTTTGTTTATAGGTATGAAGGTTTCCTCGCGGTGCTTTCCTTGATACTTGCACTGTTAAAACAAGTGATATCAGCTCATATCATCCGTCATTAACCCAATACTGTCTTATACTGAGCACGGGTCTCTTCTCATGATTAGAGGTGTTTAGCCCATAGTCCACCGCGCTGGCCAAGTACGAATTAATAGACTTCAGTTTCACATACCTTGAGGATTTTTTTTAGGCGTGCAAGTTTCCTCGCGATGTTTTCCTTCACCTTATTATCAATTATTACTTAGACAATTATCTTCTTACCAACATAACTTCGAAAATTCGAGAATGCGTACAATCACACCTTACCACTATTCCACTGATGTAATATCAACCATTATATAGGTAATATCTATCCACATGAAACTTTATTTAAGCCTTAAAACGTCTGCGTAATGACGTTAGGTATACATAATTTTGCGGCCATTAGTGCGGATGTTTTTAATAGGTTCCATGTAATTTGTGCGTTTTATAGAATATTGCAAATTTGTCGCAGCTTCATTAAAATCGAGTTGACAACGCGCTTGATGGCGAAATATGAAAATAATTATGATGTTTTGCCAGCGTATACCTCCCGCCTAAGCCCGAATATAATTTTGTTTTCGCATCGAAAATTCAACCAATTTTTGTGTCTATTTGAAGTGGTATGAACGTTGGTATTAATTAGTAATGTTGCACTGAAATTGCGAAGTATTGATTGAATGCAGTTCTACTGTAATATTTTTGAATTATAATGTTAGTTATGCGTTGTCGCAAATTATTGCTTGAAGAGGTTTAGGTTTTTTCACCTGGTAAAGTAATCACTCGTGAATGGGTGCTAAGTTTTGATGCAGAAAAAAAATCGTAATAAATAATAGGTATTTTTTTATTACAAGTATAGGTATATATAAAACATCGTGAAATTACTATTTTTCGAGTTTTTCTCGATATGAGAAAGGTTTAGGTCCATCACGCCAGTCTAGTGCGAATTGGTTGCTTTTAAACACCTTACAGATTTTTTTCCATAACTATAAAACTTGTTAATTCCTTCACAGTGTGTTTCTTCGCCGTTAAATTTAATTAACAATTATTTTTTTCATACACGTAACTTCCAAAAATTATAGGAGGGTGAATGAAATTCGAACTGTGGATTCGAAACCTTACATTGCTATTGAGCACTTTTAGAAGTAAATTGTTATGGCACTATGAAAAGGGACTATTTTTACATTACATAAAATTTTATATAACAGACTTACACAATAACAAACATCTCAACTCCCTCACATAACGAAATCATAATAAGAGTCAACAATGAAGTATACCTTTGGAAATGGCAATATTGGCGTAGCAACTTGAAGCTAATTAAATTTTAAACTTAGTCCATTTTCATTGCTGGTTGTTATTTGTGAGGGAAACAAAGACCCCTTACTATCGGGCTGTTTGCTTTTGTAACTAAAATTAGTTTTCTGCGCGACCCTTCTCAAAATGAAATTACATTCACCCCGCGCAGACGGAAAGCATGTTCAGTAATTCATGATTATATTCACTTCGCAAATGGTCATGATGATTGAGAAATTGATATTTTTGAAAATTTTAAGGACTGTCTAGGGGTATAGACTTAATGTTTCTAATAGGTAGCTCAACTAAAATACATTTCAACTTTAAATATATATAACTTGAGAGTAGCAGACGAGCATGCAGTCCACCTAATGGGAAGTGGCTACTGCCGCCCATTGACATCTGTAATCGACCCCAGATAATATTTGATATTCCTTCCTTAGTTCACCCTTGAGTTATATATATTTAGATTAAAAAGTATTTAATAAAATAATATTTTTATTGCCTAGAATGATTTTCTTTTAATATACCACACAGCGCGCTAGAGAGATATAATGTTTTAATTTGCTATAATTAATTTTCCAAGTTAGAATTCGTTGATTAATGCTTCCCATAACATATCTTACTTTATATAATACAAAATTGGTATTAATTTGTTGCTATGTATTTTGTCTTGGAATTAAATAAAAAATACGTCAAATGCACAACAATTACTTAATACCATAGATTGATAAAGATTACTCACTCCTAACAAGAAAATGTACCCAGTTTTGAGAATTGAAATATGTAGTTGCGTAAAAAAGTTTTGCTACGTCTCCGTGCTAAAATGTCTCTAAAAATTTATTTCTAAAATATTGAAATAATTACTTATTTATTATGTAAATTACGCAGTATTAGTTATTTATTCGTAAATTTTCTCTAAGAATGTTTTTATTTGTCAAGAATTAAAAAAAAAGAACTTACTAATAAGCCGTTTGAGGCTTCATTCAATTTCAAGGCGGCGAAGTATTTTTACTATTCTATGCTTAATACATATACATTTCTACTGAGTACAGACTAATGTATAAAGGGGACCCTTTTTCCTTTCCTTTTTACCAAAATAATTCGTTTTGTACCAAATATTTTAATACACATAATCTTCTACTAATATATAATAAATTTAATAAATGTTACTTCTACCCAAACCAGTTCGAACACACCATTGGTCTGGCAAGTAACCGTTATCACTTGGTGGCGGGCGGCTAAACTTTTCCAATTACGAACTCCCTCAAGTGACCGCTCTCACCACTGCATAGAAGTTATGTTACACGCCTTTTACATAATGTAAGGATACGGAAACTCGTCTATTGTAGTGGTAAAGGGTTTTTAGTAGTGCGTTTGTAACTATTTCTGTCGTAAAGCCTGCTGTGTTGTATTAAGAGCAACATAAACAGTACAAAAATGTATAAGTATAAAATTCCGGTTTAATTTTTTCCGATTTTTTTCTATTTTAAACTTTTTTCAATTATGTGCATATTACTACAAGCTGATAACCGCGTTTATTTACTTAAATTGACGTATATTAAAGTATGTTTGAACTATACATTTATTTCTTACATGATTTACATGATTTTTCTATTACATGATTGTATTATGTAGCCCTTGAAATTCAAAACATATATTTTTTTATAATTTTGACGTATCAAACGAGCATTTAGTCTTCCTAATGGTAAGTGGGTACTGTTGTTCATGGGCATCTGTTTTCAACCCTAGATAAGATTAGAATCCAGGACCTCCCTTACGATACCTTTCAAAGCGTAAGTATCGCTTAACACTGCTATTATAAGAAAGAAATAGGTGTAGCGTTGGTTCCTCGGGAGTCGAACCAACACCTTCAAAATATGAATAACACCCAACAGAAAAATAATTTACGTAGTATCTATATAGAGCTGTTACGAATACCTAATATAATGCCCGTAGAATATATACATAGAGCTGTTACTGCACGGAGCCTCAAGTAACCTTCATCACTGCTTGCCGGCGAGTGGAGCTAAACTTTTCCAATTATCAACTTCGTCAAGTGACCCCCCCCCCCTCCCCCTTCGCCGCGGCGCACAAAGAAGTTTTAATTGCTCGCTTGCGTTTCAGCAATCACCCACGAGCACTATTTAGATTGCAATGCTCAGTATGTAATGCCTCATCTATGATTTTCGGCTCCAGTGAACTCTATGAATCTATCTATCTATATATATAATGAACCGTGTGGCGGAACGATCGCCATGCCGGTCGGATAAGTAGAGGATTTTGGGTTCGATCCCCGGCTAAACAGATATGTATATGTTGAATTTTGATTTCTGGGTCTGAGTCTGGGTGGTTGTGTATGGACACAGAAAATCCTAATGTGGGATTATCGAACATCTTTTAAAGCGTCTTCTATTTTATCTATCTATCTATTTATCTATGTAAAATGACACTTCTTATTTTTTTAGCTATATGGGTTAAAGGATTATTTGGGATATGGTCCATTAGAAATTAATTATCACTTGCTTAAACGGTGAAGAAAACATCGTGAGCAAACCTGCATATCTGAAAAATTAAAAAAAAAGTTTTCAAAGGTATGCGAAGTCCACCAATACGCGCTAATCCTTCTCATTATGAGAGGAGACCCGTGCCCAGCAGTGGGACAATAATGGGTTGATGATGATGGTCCATGGATAAACACAAGCACAAGTTTACAAACACAAAGATCCAGATTACAAACTTTAATCAACCCAGATTAAACCCAGAACTCCGTGTGACACAAGACATAGCGGCCGCACCGCCACACAGTTGAACAAACATTAATTAAGAATAATTATATAACAGTGAATAGACATTTCGACCTAGTTAACCAGACAATACCAGTTATAACCAGTTATAGTAACTAAGACCCGATCCTATATTGAGCGAATGTATTCAATATCATAGTTAAAGCCACTTTAGTTCTCTTAAGACAATAGTGACGCACCAATGGGCATCGTCGGAGGAACAAAGAGCCAGTAATGAATAGAACATAATTAAATCACTATAACTATAGACGCTACCTGTCCCTGTCTGTTCAGAGAGGAACAACAAGGACGGACGTCCTTGATAGGTAACAGTGAAATTGACAATGACTTAACAAAGGCTTTGGGCGTGTGTAAGATAAGACAAGAATGGATAGTGCACAACAATTGCCTGTGGTTGTCTTTTGTTTCACGTTTTTGTAAGGCTTTTCTTAATATATTATAGAATAGAGATAGAGAATTTAATGAAAAATTCATAAAAATGTACAAGTGAGACCTGGACTGGTGCAGGAAGGGTACCTTAGTAAGTATTTTCCTGGTAAATTTCCGCTTAGGGTTTTGTGAAAAATATGAGTCAAATCATATTTTCAGTTTTGAGTTGTTTTACGATTATTTTTCATATTAAAATTTGATCTCAATAGCTTAAATTCGTATAGGTTAGGTTAGGTCTTTTTTAATTAATGTTCCACTATATTATATTTAAAAAATGAAAAACATGTGCTTTTGATAATGGAGGGTCCATTATCAAAAGCACATGTTTTTAATTTTTGACTATTTCTATGGTCACATGACGCAATTTCTTGGTGTTTTTCCCCTAAAAAATATTCTCTATTTTCTTATTTCCCCTAAAAAAGTTATTATATTAAAAAAAGTCGATGATTTAGTCTTATTACTACTGTATATGTACCAAAGGATTTATAAAATTAGCTTAAGTACTACATTTTGAAACAACACTTCAAACAGTAATCGCACTTGACTCCGCATTTACAAAACAGTAATACGACCACACACACTCAAAGACAACAAACTGTGACAGAACGTAAGCTCCTAAACAAAATCCTAGGACCCACACAAACAGAAGAAGGAGTGTGGAAAAGAAGAAAGAATAAGGAGTTGGAAGATCTAGTGGCCGAGCCGAACATCATAGGCGAGATTAAAGCACACAGACTCCGCTGGCTTGGGAGAGGATCGTGCTGTGAAGCGTGCGTACTTGGGCGCCGTCCGGTTCGCCGCCCCAAGTATCGCAGGAAAGACGAAGTGGAGAAGGACCTGTGCGACCTCCGGGTGGACGATTGGGCAGATGGCGCAGGACAGACCGAAATGGAGACTCTTATTGTCGGAGGCCAAGACTCATTTTGGGTCCTCGCGCTACCCCACTAACTAACATTTTGAAACAGTTAGTTTCAACAAATGAACGCATACACAGACACGAGTGATAATATAAGGATTATCTTACGATATACGAAGCCCTATTCCGAAACCTTACGAAATATGAAGCTCTAATAATACAATATGATTATTTACATATGGCAAATAAGGCTTCAAGGTTTAGATCTCTTGAGAGACTTGACGTATATTTGAACGAAAATTGCGTAGGCATGTTACAACAATCTACTTCTGTGAAACGAAACGGGTAGGTATTATACAAACGAATTGTTTAGTCGACGCAAATAAACTTATTTAACCATTGTTTGTGCAAGCTTCGTTATTTGTTCTCTGACAAAGGGAATATGTAATATCTGTATTACATACCAAGATTTGAGCTATGATTTGATCTTCGTACCTTTAAACCCCATTTATTTCTACAGATATTTATTGTTTACGAAACAGGGCGCGGCTGACAAAAGTATATTTTTCTATCCAAAATTAGGTAGACAATAACTTAGATATAAATGCGTCATGACATTGACTAGGAGAATATTTTTGTCTTCCACAGAACATGCCTGAAACTTTGTAAGTTTATAAATGTTTAATTTTATTCGAAGCAGACAACACATTCTTCGAGACGTACTCAGTACAGGGGCCCTGGCAAAGCTTTGTAATGAAATTGTGAATCAATAAATCATTTTTTCATTTTCATTTTTCATTGTTAAAAGACTTTGTCAATGATTATAAGCATAGACTGACATTTTTAGCTTCTCTAATTCTAGGTATTTAATACCTAATACTTATCGCCTGAAAATTTCAGGTAAAGAGCGTATGTTAAATTAAATTATAACCTAAATTATACGAGTACCTAATAGTTATGGTTTAGGGAAAACTTTCCTAACGAGTTTTCCGATGCATAAATTGATTACCAAACTTTCGTCCTTTATTATTTACTCCGTAACTCGATTTTCGTTAAGTAAATAATCATATATTGAAGGTGGTAGAACCCGCTGGTTCAACTTCGGCAGCACCACTACTACACCTATTTCTGCCTTATATCAGCAGTGTTAAGCGCTGCTGTTTGGTTTAAGGGTGCGGTAAGAGAGACATACTTATCCAAGGACTTCCAACATAGATTTATTTTTTATAATATAGGAGTAGCAGACGATCATGCAGTCCACCTGATGGTAAGTGACGACTGCCGCCCATGGACATCTGTTATCAACCCCAGATAGGATTAGATATTCCTACCTGAGGTCCGCCACAGATGCGCCGCCACCCCTGAACTGGAACGCCTCTGAAAAGTCTGTCTCCCTTACCACACCTTTCGACCCGGAACACAGCATCGCCTAACACAGCTGTTATTAGGTAGAAATAGGTGTGGTGGTGGTGCCGCCGGAGTCGAACCACAAATTCGATTCTTTAGAGGTAGTAACATACGAGTATATTTTTGCCAATCTAAGGTAGAAATCTAGTCTTATCTGGTAGTAATGAGTGCAGATGTCCATAGGAGCTGTGGTTTGATACTTCAATATTATAAAAAAACCTACCTACTCTTATTTGGAAATTTACTGGAGAGAATTCATTACAATTAATTTGGCCGCCCTCGTTAAACTAAGGGTCGAAACTAGCAAATTAATTATAAAACACGTCAAAACAAGGCACAAAGTTCGAGCGACCCATCTGAGACGCACAAAAGGGTGCCCTTAATTCGGGACAGGCCCAACCCTTATCGCAAAGTAAAATCGCCCCACCATCGATCTTAAGTAGGGTGACTTAACCCCCCCGAGGGAGGGATGAAAGAAATCGCGAGGGTGGTAGATTGTTTTCGGGGGAAGCGTTGCTTAGCAAGATTAGAAGGGTAGTTTTCGCTCGTCACGTTCAGATGGAAATATTTATTAGGGATTTTAGGGATTCGCACATAAATTCATGCGAATACGTGCTTCGCTTCGATGATGGTTTAAACGGAATTTGTTAAGAAAATTGGATAAGTGGTGCCCGATTAAATATTAAGTTTATTGGCAGCAACAACAACTTTATATTTTATAATGTTGTCTTCCAAAAACATTGTTTTTTTTTACTTCTATCCCTCACATTAAAATAGATGATTTAATCGAAAATATTTCATATATCAAAAAGAACATAATTATCAAAGCTTAAAGAAGAGGGAGAAAGGACACACATTTTTAGGACGGAACATCCGAAGCGCATATGATCAACTAACATACTTATGATATAATTTTAAATTAAATGCTACTTTTACGTTTGGATATTCAAAACGGTTCAAAATACATTGTAGTCAATATCTATAATAATAAAATAATTACTTAATATTAATTGAAGGTGGTAGAACCCTTTGTGGTTCGACTCCGGCGGCACCACCGTCACACCTATTTCTGCCTAATAACAGCAGTGTTAGGCGCTGCTGTGTTCCGGTTTGAAGTTGTGGTAAGGGAGACAGACTTTTCCGAGGCGTTCCAGCTTAGTCCTCAGGGGTAGCGGCGCATCTGTGGCCGACCTCAGGTAGGAATATTCCTATCTGGGGTTGATAACAGATGTCCATGGGCGGCAGTAGCCACTTACCATCAGGTGGACTGCATGCTCGTCTGTTACTCTTATATTATAAAAAAATGGCGTTTATAAGCAACGACGACATCAACGACATACGATAAAGCCTTGTAAAGTCTTATAATTTAAATATTCCCTGCAATACAAAACTTCAACATTAAAATCCGTCGTGACGACTAATAACAAAATTGCTAAGCGAGTCACGAATCCAGTACGTATGAAAATTGTCCAATATACTGGGCGTCTTGGTGTGGGTGGGGTGTGGAGGGCTTTATTATAGGTCCGTCGGTTTGTGGGGGACACTTCTTACGGCTGAGGGCTGCCATTTCAAATTCTTTGTGTTTAATGATTTGGCTTTTTTGTCCCAGTATTGGACAATTTGGGCATAATGAGAGGGGGACCTGATATGTGGGTCTTGATACTAAAATGAGTTATTTTGAGTGTTTTTAATCAATGTCGGCAAACTACTGAAAATGTAAGGCAATGGTAAGAATTTGTAAGTTGGAAGTAGGGAAAAACAAACTGATATTAAAACAGTAATTTCAGGATTAAATACATTATGTATGCTTGATAAATATACCATACCCACGTTGTAATGATTATGAGTATAGTAAACTTAAAAATAGAGGTTGATATTTCACAAAAAAACATGTTTCACTCATGTATTATCTGTTAAGTATATAAATCAAATATAAGCAATAGGTACCTAGAGCAATTGGTGTTTAGTAGAGTTCAGCTCATACTTTTTCAAATTATACTCGTAATTAAACTAATTATCAAATATGTAGGTACATACAATAATTTCAATTTACTATTTAAAATTAAAACAAAAAACTTGTGTATATTTCAAAGTGAATATATATAAAGTCATACAACAAATATCATTAAATTATATCAAATTATATCTGTTACTTTTTAACTTATTGTGATATTACAAAAAATAATTTTATTTTCTTTAGGTTATACTGTTTCAATAACATTTACCCACTGTTAATTCACTACGATATGTAAATTTCAAATCATTATTCAACGGTCTTAAAGAAAGCTGTTTGAAAATCTTTCGGACAAATGACCGTTGAATTTTTGACAGTTGAACAAATTAGTTTTGCATTACACTTTCAAATTCATTTTGAATAGGTATATTTTGCAAAAAATCTAGTTGTACGTAGACCCCTGTCCCTGTGTCCCTACTTCCCTACTTAAATATTATAAATGCAAAGGTAACTCGGTCTGTCCGTCTCTTCTTCACGCCTAAACCACTGAACTGATTTGAATGGAATTTTGTATTAAGAAAGTCTGAGACCCGAGAAAGAACAGGATAGTTTTTATCCCGGAAATCTCACGGGAAAATGGATTATTCTTTAAAACACGGGCGAAGCAGCGGGCACCAGAAGTATAAAATAATAGCGTTAATGATTTATTGTGTAAATATTACGAACATAATTAAAATAGAAATATAAACAATAGGTAATATTCAAAATAATATATATATTTTTTTTGCCGAACATGGTGTCTTAATTACCATCAGAATATCGCTACCATATTGTTATTACAGAGGCCTATCTAAGAGTCCTTTATCAGATCATAAATAAAACTGTTAGTTTAGCTGTTACTTTAACTGGTTAGTTCTTAACACAAACTTTGATACTGGCAGTAGTAACTATTTTAAGGTAACTTTATTCAAGAAAATAATTATTAACATTTCCCGAAACTGACAACCCTACACCACGTCTAGTGCGTAAACAAAACGCTTCCCCATTCGGGCAAGAAATTACATACTTTAATCTTATCGTCGGAGTAAAATAGAATATTAAATCGGGCTGTCGCCGACGAATGGCCGCCGACCGTACTAAAGGACGGAGCGGGATAAACACATTCGATCTGGCGCTCATTGCGGGGAAGAATGTCTTTCAACCCTTTGGGCTTTGAATCAACGGCTGGCATTTCTTTGATCCTAGCTTTGCTTAACGATTGTCGTATTATAGCGCTTATGTGACAATTGACGCGGTTTGGTACAGAGCCTTTTTATAAGATTGAAGGACGAAATGAGCATGCAATACGATTGGTCGAAAGTATTCATGATCACTTATGGACATCTGTAACCAACTCTATACAGAACAGGAGTTTTACAACTTACTCCTGAGGACTAAGACGGGAACCTTATTTGCAACAAAGGACAAAGTTAGAATCCTGGCCAGGCAACTAAAACAGTCTCAAAAATAATTGCAATTTTGGATTAGTATGAACATACCTATCTTCATTTAAAATAGCAATGCAATTTGAACTTAGGTAATATGCATAGTTTTAAATACAAACTTAATAAATAAAGAATAAATAAAAAGTAGATCATCAAAATGATTCAAAGTAAATATTGTATAAGCATGGCTATCTAATTTTAATGCCTTAATGATTATTACCTCCCTTGCTTATATAAAGCAATTCTCGTATGTATTATTATGGCCCGGGAGTAATAATAATTATAATCTAATAATTTTTGCCTAACTACAAAAGTTTGAAATGTATTATTTTTTCTAAGCAATAATTGTTAACTTTACAAAACAAAAGTAGTATCTTCATTATTTTTATTGAATAGAAAAACAAATGAAACCCATCGTCTGTCGTCATATACAGCTTTAATTACGAAGTGTGCTACTCAACCATAGTTCCCAAACTTTAATTTAAACAAGCGTCCTTTCAGAAGTGTGCAGAGACCGCCATTATTTTACAAAAGCTTTCTAAACAGCGTCACGGGAGAATCGCACACAGGCTCACCGATCCGTATCTTGGAGGGTCGGCATGGCACAAATATATCTAAGTGCCGGGGGTTCGGCCAGTTTCTCCTTTCCTTATCCTTCCCCCTTTCGCCACTATACCCCCACCTCCCCTAAACACGGCTAAACATTGGCGCAAAATTGTAAAATTTGGTAGCGCGCTCGCCGGCGTCAATTTGTTAAGATAACATTGTTACGTACCCACTGGACATTATTTACGATTGGGGAATTAATTTAGAGGTTACTAATTAGAAGGTAGGATATAGACGGTGCGATTCCGTTTCATATTTGCCTCCAGACTCGGTTATTGGATGTCCTCCGGATTTACGGTCTAATTGTGAGTTTGGATCCGATGTTTTGATCAACATTGGGGAGTTTATTAGTGTTTTGTACGGGTATTAGGACCTAAGGATCCTAGGTTATATGATGTGTGCGCAAATATTTTAACATTCTAAGTTCTTATGCTACTATGTGCTACTACTTATATATGTATAATATATGTAGAAATAAATCATTATTAAAATATACAATAAGATCACTGTTTTTATTGCCATCGTATACCTAAACATTTCCACTACGAAGTATTATTGCTTTGATTACCAGTCAATTCTAACAATTCAAACAGTTTAGATATTCCTATTTAAAATGTTAATAATATCTACATTTGAACACGGTATATTCTAATAATTTTCAAGTACCTACCGAATGAGTAATAAAGTATTTTCAATATTCATTCCAATCTAGTCTTATATAAGACTAATGAGTAATTGTACGCTAACTTAAATTAAACTATGAATTCAACTTTATTCGCTAATTAAGCAGTCCTTATTCAGATTTAATATCAAAGTCGGGATCGTGAGCTTCATAACGTGCCTCGAATTATGAAAATTTCAAATAGAACAAAAAGAGAACACAAAAAATCGATAAGTCAAAAATATTCAATTACGTACGAACATTAATATTCTAGCATCGCGGTCGTCAAGTACCGCTAGGGGGATAGTGCAGCGCCCACCCTCCCACAAAAAAGGGGGGTGCGGGAATCATGGCCGAAATCCACGTTTTTAGGCCTATCAGGCTTTTTAGTACGGCCGCGTACGCTTTGTGGAAAATTTCATGTGTTTATTTATTAACTATAGCTATGTGTTAGTTGATTAGCGATGGATCGACCCCGGATAGCGCGCTGTTTGCTAATAAACAACGCCCGTCTGTTTTTAAAATTTGCGGCTTTGCGGTCCAATTGTCGCGATGGATTATTTAGATTACTTATTCACGCGTGTGAAAATTACCGATTTTTGGATCAACATCATGTAGCTATAGTTCAAATGCGCGTTTTATTACTTATTGTTCAGTATATAATAAAATTAATGACAAATCACTCTCTTTTATTAAATTGAGTTAGAAATACAAAGACATTCAATTTAAATATATTAGCAAAAGACCGACTTAGGAGTATTACTAATTGGTAGTAAGTGGATCTATGACATATTATATTAATTGTCAATCAAACCGAGATAGTGTTAGTGTGAAATGTGAAGATTTCGTTTGAAATAGGTGTATAGAAGTTCTTTATTTGTTTAAAATACCTACATCCCAAAATGAATTTAAAAGCAGTATTTCGTACAACGTGCGTTGCAGATCCTACCTATTCCTATCCTATAGCTACAACCTAAAGTAATTATGGACAAATTAGAAACATTCAAAATATATGTATATAAGTGGAACCTAATCTACATCCGCATATAGCGACGCAGTGACACGCAACTATAAAACATAGACATGCGACATAATTTGTAGATCTGTCGCCAAATCAGGACTATAAAAGTAATTATGGACAAATTAGAAACAATTCAAAATATATATACCTAAGTGACACCTAATCTACATCCGCATATAGCGACGCAGTGACACGCTTCTATAAAACATAGACATGCGACATAATTTGTAGATCTGTCGCCAAATCAGGACTATAAAAGTAATTATGGACAAATTAGAAACAATTCAAAATATATATACCTAAGTGGCACCTAATCTACATCCGCATATAGCGACGCAGTGACACACCACTACGAATCATAAAAATACGACATGACTTGTAAATCCGTCACCAAATCAGGACTATAAAAGTAATTATGGACAAATTAGAAACATGATGAAATGTATCTATATAAGTGGAACCTAATCTACATCCGCATATAGCGCAGTGACGCGCCACTATTAATCATAGAAAATGACACCGCGCATTGTGACTCCGCTCGACTCAAAATTGTGAAAACCTATCCCGACGCAGCGCAGGCGAACTAATAACGCGGTGGCTCACACTTCGCAAATGCCCGCTAGGGGGGTACTGTCTACAAAAAGGAAATTCTTCACGGGATTCCTTGATTCTGAGCTAAGTATGCCTGCTTTAGACTAGCTTTCTTAAGTCGTGTTTGTAGTTTCAGTGGGAGACCCATTTTTTGGATATAGGTAATAGTGAATAGGAATAAAATGCTACTGATTCAATTCGCGACTAAGTCAATGGTAAAAACTCATAAATAAATGAGTATGAGTGAAACGAAACGAAAGGAACTAAGCTTTCCAAACCGAAAACATATTTTTCTACGCTCGATGTGTAAATGCCTAATGTCAATTTTTGTTTCGTTTTAACTCCAATTTTGAGATAATTTAGTTTTAGTATTATATTAGTTATTATTATACCGATATTAGTCTCTAATCAATATTAGGTATGTACCTACTACCTACATAAATTCACGCTCAAAAATAAAAACAAACTCCATACTTCACCTACTTTCATCTTACGATTCATACTACTTTAACCTTCATTCATTAATCTCAACAAAATTTGTAACTAATAAAAAAAACTTCAGACTTTTTTTTCCTTTTTTTTGCCCTGACCATACATCATAGAGCTTGACGATGACTGTGCGCGCATGTGTGCGGCCCGCGTGTGTGCGTTACGCGTGACGTCCTGCAACCGACGTGATATATTGAGAACTGCGCCAAAAATCACTACTAGTTTATGTAACGTAACATTTTGAGCTTTGTTTTACGTACGCATGACTCGGCACCGCGTTTTACCTAAGTATGAAACTCCTACGAGCAATAACAAAATGAGTTTGCCAAGTCGCGGTTCAAATAACTACGTGAGGACACCTTACTCGTCCTTCTATTTGACATTTAAAAAATATATTCCGGGATAACGCAATAATTGAGTAATAAGAGGATACGCGGCTTTTTAAACTATGTAGTATTTGTTAGCTATGAGGCCATTTTAGATTTGAAATTCGAATAGACCTCATTCTCTTGATATTAGAGAAGTAGACAATACGCATTGATAATAGGCAATTGATAGCTCTGCAGTTAAATTCAAAGCTAAAATAAATAAACCGAAATCGTGCATTCGTTCCACTTCGCCTACGATCTCATTTGCGGTTCTCAGAGGAACACAACGGCTATGTACCTATATTTTCGAATTTTATGCCTACCACGTACGCGCCCCTTTCCTTCCGTGTACGGGTTATTTTTAACCAGTTTAAAAAGACTCGTCAGTGTGGACAAAGGCTTCCTTAAAACCTAAAGGTCCGAGGGGGCACGACAGGTCTAGTTATAATGGTGGTCGCACGTGTGTGCGTGAGTAGTTGAGCGATAGTGAAGGGGTAGGTCCACCCCCGTCGCGTCATCGGGCTGACTATTGCGCCTGTGTTAGAGAATGAACATTTAAAATGCCCACCCCATGACGATCAGTGCGCGGCCATTTTTGTTTTTTTTTCGGCAATGATTTGATATTTTGAAAATCAGATTTCAAACTTTATCTATATTAACGCACCTTTACGTATTAATTAACTGTATGGTTCGGTCTAAAACAATTAGTTAACCAATGGTTTTTAATTCCTAAAAATTACTTCACAAAAAGTACTTCATAGCCATTTAAAAGTATCAAGTAAGCCTTATCTAACATTCGACAATGATTCCTGAATTAATAGGTCAATATTGCAATAAAATAATATTTTTTATGAAAATATCTTATAATATTAGTAACTTTCATTCATATACTGATGCTGAGATTAATTTAAAAATCACTAAATCCAGTGAAAATTTCATTCTAGAAACTTTCATTCAAATTCAATAAGTATTTATTCAAATACGAATCCAATAGAACTCCCGTTCTACTTCAACTAGCTACCACCACTAAGAATCTTGGAGGGTGTATATAGGCTGATTATTCCTGAAAGACTATAGAAGATTTTACATAATAAAATATTCAATAACAACACCATTCTTATTAACTTAGTATTAAAACTACTTCGCAAAATCCGATCCGATTTGTTTCGCAATGTCCGCAAAGTAACGCCTGATACAATTAACTATCTAACACCATTCTTCAATCATTTCTATTACATCTTATTATCTAAAGTATATATCTAATATATTTCTTACTTTTTACATTGTTTCCCGCTAGATTGCTATTGACCAGTAATTAAATAGACTCTTATAAACATAAAATAATTAAAATAGTATTGAAATGCTAGCAAAACATAGGTATCTCAAATACAGGCACAAGAAACTCTTTAGGCTACGATAAGTTTTATACCCAATTACCTAAATATCTACCTAATTTGAAGTCTGATTTGAGTAATTCTGTAATTGATTACATTGTTGATTTCGGAGGTATAGTCCGCGTAAAACTGCCAGTCCACTTTGAATATAAAAATGACTTATAGTCTGATTTATAATTAGGTGTCCAAAATGTAAACAAAGAAATGTCATTGGCAAAATACCATTACGGGTATTGTAAACCCTAAAAAAATTTACAAGAAACAAAACCTTTCACAAACGCAACAAAAAATAAATACTTAATAATTACACACAATTTAACAAACGCGCTGTGAAAACGAGAAAACAGTCGAGTTCGACCACGATCACGAAAATGAATAAAAAAGAACACATAAAAAACAATGACATCAACTGAGAAACTTAAAAATGGCGGCACAAAAAATGTTTTGGATCCCGATTGTGTTACCATTATCACATTTTAATTTTCTACCATAAATCTTGTTTTTATTATTAATACTGTGTGATACGAATTTGAGTTCATATAAATATTGGAAAATGTGAATTGATCTTAATTTATTTATATTATTATTTTATTATCGTTGTATTCATTTAATATCGTCAAGAATAAGAAACTACCATTTGAAACGTATTTTCTTGATAGGTCAACACCTTTGTTTACATTTTGGACACCTAATTATGAATCGGATTATAGGTAAAGTTTGGCTATGACTATACCACCATCTTTATATGTCTTACTAGATTTCGCTTGGTGGTCGAAACTAACTCATTTTAACCAAATTGAAGATTTTCATTGATAATACTAAAACTCATTAACTACAAAATAATATATATATACCATATATATATGGTATATATATATTATTTATAACACACGGATGGCACTACCAAATTTTCATTTATTTTCTATTTTTAGTATTTATGAAAATTTGAACTGCTTATCTATTACTGTACCTAGCGAAAGACGCCGAAAATTAGCTGTTTTTTGTATAGCGGCCCCCATATTTTTTTAAGATTTTATATTTTTTGTTATAGCGGCCACCTTACGCGTACCGATACAGTAAAAATCAAGTGTCTATCTGTTACGGTTCAAAGGATAGAGACCTATGACGGACATACAGTGAAGGCTTAGTAATATGGTTCCGTTTTTACCCTTTGGATACGGAACCATAAAAATTATATTACTTAACATATACATATATCAAAAGAATACCTATAGAACTTTTTATGTTGAAGCTCGCTCAATAATCAAAATTCGACTCTATTGATTTTTCAAAATTTTGTTCGCCTAATAAACATAATTCACCATCTGTTATTATTATTTTAAAGTTATTTATTGAAATTGTAATTTTTATCAAACATTGTTCCTTAGTGTAATTGGAGTAATCTGTACTAATTGACTAAATAAATAAATAAATAAGGACAGCATAGTTATAAACAACAGGACAGCAAACAATATCGGTTAACACACAAAAATGTTCTTAACCGTTGTGTCTTACACTCATTATTAAAAATCAATCTATCCCATGTTTTTCCTACCAAAGATCGACATTTGACAATTTATCTATACAAGAAGTTAGGTATCATCGATCTTCGGTAGGTATTTGGATAGATTAAGTATTGATAACGGGTGTTCATATAGCGTTCAATAGCAATGATAGCCTAGTGGTTAAGAAACGAGGCCTCTCGATCGAGGGGTCCGAGGTTCAAATCCCAGGCACGCACCTCTGATTTTCAAATTTATCTGCGTATTAGAAATTAATTATCACTTGCTTAAACGGTGACGGAAAACATCGTGAGGAAACCTGCATACCTGAGAGATTTATAAAAAAAAAAAAATCTCAAAGGTATGTGAAGTCTACCAACACGCACTTGGCCAGCGCGGTGGACTATGGCCTAATCCTTCTCACTCTGAGAGGAGACCCGTGCCCAGCAGTGGGACAGTAATGGGTTGATGATGATGAACGGGTGTTCACCTATTTATTTCCGACCTATGACAAAAGTGTTAACCGCGTTGCGTCTTGGTTTCTAGTTAGCAGAATCAAACTAGGATCAAAAACGCTTTTTTTGGTAAGAGATCTTGATACTGATATTTATATAAGGTACCTACTTTAATTTAGTTCTCAGACCAGTACTCTTAGTATGAGTTTTTACGTTTTTACAAAATTTATTTGTATTTGTTTACGTATTTGCTCATACATTTCCAATCAGCGCCCTCAGCTGACTGTATCAGAACTGATTGGAAATGTATAGGAAATACGTAAACAAATACGAAAACAGTCATTTTTGTAAAAACATAAATACCTACTCATACTAAGGGTAGGTACAGTTGTAGTTTTAGGTAGGATTCAGTACAATTCGTAGGATCGATTAGAGATGTCTCATTAGCTAGCTTATTAGCTACTTATATGTAAAAAATACACTTACCTATATTCATTAGTCACGTCACAATATTCTCATTACACTTCACGTTGAACTACCACAACACATTTGCAAATAACTTGTTAATCAATATTATCTATAGTTTTAGTTATTTTTTGATTACTGTAAATATTTTTATTTCTATTTGTTTTAAATTTAGTTTAAGTTATTATAATATTGTAATAAAGTTTAAATATTGCAAAATAAACTATCATGATTTAAAAAAAAAAACAATTGTTTTATTAATTATTACTCACAGTTTAGGATCACAACATACACGTCAAAGGTCGACCACGGAATGCTGAAGATCTTAAGGGCAACGGTCATCTTAATTTCACACATACATTTGTATTAGTTAACATAATAATGTGATTTATACTGGCCCGCGAGATCTATCTGTGGGGTCAATTCAGGTGACGGGGTCACCCTGTCGCGACCGGATCCGTGGGATTCTTTCAATGAAACTTGTATAACGCATAATTATATAGTAGCTGTATGATTTTTACAAGATTATAAAAGAGAAAATAATTCGTCAAGTAATGAAATGAAATGAACAAATTACTTAAGTTAATAACAAAATAGTGGCATATACGTACATATAAAACTCAAGATACATAATAAACAACACAGCAGAATAAAAATAAAATAGTTAATTACGTAAGTTACAGTATATCCCTATGCTTGTATGTATACATTGCATACGGAAAAGGCACTCACTCAGCATTGATGCCATGATGAGTTGCACCACGGCGCTGATTTTCAGTGAGCCCATAGAGTGACTCACGGATATGCGTACAGCGAAGAGAAGTAAGAGGAAACACGTGAGCAGCTGAGTTCGATTGTTATATCGTGGGTAGACGCATTTTGTTCATATCACTGGGAGTCTTTGTTATTGCTCAATTTGAACTGTGCTTGTGAATAAAATAAATTATTATTAAAAGCATATTAGGAATGTTTGCCAGTAATAATGTGGTGTTTATGTAGCTACATGAATTTTCGTTTTCATCTAAGTATGCGACTTAGTTTAGTACTTAGACTCATCCAAGTTGTGAAGAAGCGAGTTATTGGTGTAAAGTCTATAATGGATCAGGTGAGTGACAGTAAAATGAATAATTATATCGTAGTTGTTTATAATACCAAAAAGAAGTGTGGCAAGATGAAGCTTTCTGCGTGATTCCATTTTTAGTTTTTGTGCATTGTTAATGAATGGTGTGATATGTGCGCGGGGTGGTAGAGTTTTACAGTAAAGTACGAGTCGAACTCGCACATTAAGACTTCTGTACCACCAAATGTTCCTTATTTATGAATTATTTATTGTTCTTATATGTAACGGATTGTATAAAGTTCCTGTCTTCCAGGTACGGTCTATCAGTTAGATCGAGAAATGACGAAAAATACCGGTTTGTTGTATACAGGGGGTATTCAACAAACCGGTATTTTTCACCTTATTTTATTTTTAGTATTTTACAGAAATTATGCATCTGCTGTAAAAAATTCAAGTGTCCATCTATAACAGTTCCGGAGATAGAGCCCCGTGACAGACGGGCAGACAGCGAAGTCATAGTAATAGGGTTCCGTGTTTACCCTTTAGGTACGGAACCCAAAAAAGACGCTTTTTACACTCAGCCCCACACTAGGATTCCGTATATCATATGAGTTGACAATATGCACTTGGCCAGCGCGGTGGACTATGGCTTAACCTTTGTCATTCAGTAACCTAATCATGAGTTTTTACGTTTTAACAAATATGACTATTTTGGTATTTGTTTACCTATTTGGCCATACAATTTCCAATCAGCACCCCTAGCGGATTTTATCAGAACTACAGTGTCAGTGACGTAATATTAAATGTCTAAATAGACACATGGCGCTTTATATTGTGTCTCTCCTTTTTCCGAACATGTGAGGTAGACAAAAAGACTTGAGCACTTATAGTCGTCACAATTTAATAGGCCGATTTTGACACATGCCATCGCTAGGCTCTAAGAATGTGATATACAAATCGATAACCAAAGAAACCGATTTTTACGACAAATCGATTACAACCCCAAATCGTATTGTATAGCTTAATAAATATTTATTAACAGAATATTTATTAAATATTTCTCTAAATCATCTAAATATTTTATAAAAAAGAAGAAAAGAAAATAAATTCTAGTGTAATTTAAAAATTTAATCATATTTAGAAGATTAAATAAAGCATCGCTCGTAAACTGTATTTTTTTCGTTTTCTCATTCACTAATAAACAAAGTCTTGATTATTTTATTGTTGTTATGATGAAAAAGGGATAAATAATGAATTATTGGTAACTCTAAGATTCGATTATTTGAAAGTTAGTCGATTATTTTTTCTTCCGAATGGTTTGAAGTCGCAAGCTCTAGTCGTCACGTGTTCGTAAACTCGTTCGTAAACAAGTTAGTTTAAAACATTAATGACATTAGGATGACATGTGTCAAAATGGGCCTATTAAATTGGGAAGACCATACTTATTGTTAGGTTAACTCAGTCTACTAACCAACTGGACCAGAATAATGGATTGAGTAAACGTAATGTAAAATTATAGGACAATTTGAAAAGTCATGGTAACGGTACAGTTTCTTGCGTCACTATCGATTTTTTTTACAAGATCCGTTCGGAGAGGGAGGAGTTAACCGTTTATGTATGGTACAAGACGGAAAAATGTATGCAGCGCGATTAAAAATAATTTAACAGTCTTTTACTTTTTACGATGTTACCCCAATTCACATTATAAATATAAATATGTTACGTGTATTGTGTGATCAATGCCGTTCGTAGTTTTGTGATTGAGTGTTTTTGATTATTAAAAAATAAGACAACTGGATAAACAAATAGATTTCAAAACAGTTAAGAGAAAATGCATTTTTTTCTAAGCATTATTCAGTAGGAAAGTTTTAATTTACCAAATAAAGAAATAAAGAAAACATAGATATAATCTTGCAAAACTTTATTAAAATCGATGAAAAAAAGATGTATCCATATTATTATGAAAAGGAAAAACATTTAAATTAAAAATCAAATAAGTACCACATATTAACAATCGACGCAGTCTCCCTTCCTGCCGATCCTAATGGTATATTGGGTGCGACGAAGCTGGCAGGCTGTGCGACCAATCGATCGACCATAACTTCCTCCAGTCGCAGAATAGGAGGCTGCACTCGATGAGGCAGCCGCTGCTCCAACTCCACTTGGTCCACCGGCGTTAATGACATTTATTAGTGGTGCTGGTCCTTGGGGTCCGTATGGTCCTTGGGGACCTTGTGGCCCTTGAGGTCCTTGTGGTCCCTGAGGTCCTGAGCCGGCTGAGGCAACAGCTGAAGCTGATGCGGAGGCTGATCCCGGTCCGCTTGGTCCACCGGCGTTAATGACATTTATTAGTGGTGCTGGTCCTTGGGGTCCGTATGGTCCTTGGGGTCCGTATGGTCCTTGGGGACCTTGTGGCCCTTGTGGTCCTGGTCCGGATGCGGCTGCGGCTGCAGCGGCGGCTGATGCACCCGATGCTCCTGATCCAGGTGAGTAGATGTTGTAAACATTCGGTCCTTGTGGCCCTTGAGGTCCTTGTGGCCCTTGAGGTCCTTGTGGTCCCTGAGGTCCTGAGCCGGCTGAGGCAACAGCTGAAGCTGATGCGGAGGCCGATCCCGGTCCGCTTGGTCCACCGGCGTTAATGACATTTATTAGTGGTGCTGGTCCGTATGGTCCTTGGGGACCTTGTGGCCCTTGTGGTCCTTGTGGCCCTTGTGGTCCTGGTCCGGATGCGGCTGCGGCTGCAGCGGCGGCTGATGCACCCGATGCTCCTGATCCAGGTGAGTAGATGTTGTAAACATTCGGTCCTTGTGGCCCTTGTGGTCCTTGTGGCCCTTGTGGTCCTTGTGGCCCTTGAGGTCCTTGTGGTCCCTGAGGTCCTGAGCCGGCTGCGGCAGCAGCTGAAGCTGATGCGGAGGCTGATCCCGGTCCGCTTGGTCCACCGGCGTTAATGACATTTATTAGTGGTGCTGGTCCTTGGGGTCCGTATGGTCCTTGGGGTCCGTATGGTCCTTGGGGACCTTGTGGCCCTTGTGTTCCTTGTGGCCCTTGAGGTCCTTGTGGTCCCTGAGGTCCTGAGCCGGCTGCGGCAGCAGCTGAAGCTGATGCGGAGGCTGATCCCGGTCCGCTTGGTCCACCGGCGTTAATGACATTTATTAGTGGTGCTGGTCCTTGGGGTCCGTATGGTCCTTGGGGTCCGTATGGTCCTTGGGGACCTTGTGGCCCTTGTGTTCCTTGTGGCCCTTGAGGTCCTTGTGGTCCCTGAGGTCCTGAGCCGGCTGCGGCAGCAGCTGAAGCTGATGCGGAGGCTGATCCCGGTCCGCTTGGTCCACCGGCGTTAATGACATTTATTAGTGGTGCTGGTCCTTGGGGTCCGTATGGTCCTTGGGGACCTTGTGGCCCTTGTGGTCCTTGTGGTCCTTGTGGTCCTGGTCCGGATGCGGCTGCGGCTGCAGCGGCGGCTGATGCACCCGATGCTCCTGATCCAGGTGAGTAGATGTTGTAAACATTCGGTCCTTGTGGCCCTTGTGGTCCTTGTGGCCCTTGAGGTCCTTGTGGTCCCTGAGGTCCTGAGCCGGCTGCGGCAGCAGCTGAAGCTGATGCGGAGGCTGATCCCGGTCCGCTTGGTCCACCGGCGTTAATGACATTTATTAGTGGTGCTGGTCCTTGGGGTCCGTATGGTCCTTGGGGTCCGTATGGTCCTTGGGGTCCGTATGGTCCTTGGGGACCTTGTGGCCCTTGTGTTCCTTGTGGCCCTTGAGGTCCTTGTGGTCCCTGAGGTCCTGAGCCGGCTGCGGCAGCAGCTGAAGCTGATGCGGAGGCTGATCCCGGTCCGCTTGGTCCACCGGCGTTAATGACATTTATTAGTGGTGCTGGTCCTTGGGGTCCGTATGGTCCTTGGAGTCCGTATGGTCCTTGGGGACCTTGTGGCCCTTGTGTTCCTTGTGACCCTTGTGGTCCTTGTGGCCCTTGTGGTCCTGATCCGGATGCGGCTGCGGCTGCAGCGGCGGCTGATGCACCCGATGCTCCTGATCCCGGTCCGCTTGGTCCTTGGGGTCCGTATGGTCCTTGAGGTCCTGAGCCGGCTGAGGCAGCAGCTGAAGCTGATGCGGAGGCTGATCCTGGTCCGCTTGGTCCTTGGGGTCCGTATGGTCCTTGGGGACCGTATGGTCCTTGGGGACCTTGTGGCCCTTGTGGCCCTTGTGGTCCTTGTGGCCCTTGTGGTCCTGATCCGGATGCGGCTGCGGCTGCAGCGGCGGCTGATGCACCCGATGCTCCTGATCCCGGTGAGTAGATATTGTAAACATTCGGTCCTTGTGGCCCTTGTGGTCCTTGTGGCCCTTGAGGTCCTTGTGGTCCCTGAGGTCCTGAGCCGGCTGCGGCAGCAGCTGAAGCTGATGCGGAGGCTGATCCCGGTCCGCTTGGTCCACCGGCGTTAATGACATTTATTAGTGGTGCTGGTCCTTGGGGTCCGTATGGTCCTTGGGGTCCGTATGGTCCTTGGGGTCCGTATGGTCCTTGGGGACCTTGTGGCCCTTGTGTTCCTTGTGGCCCTTGAGGTCCTTGTGGTCCCTGAGGTCCTGAGCCGGCTGCGGCAGCAGCTGAAGCTGATGCGGAGGCTGATCCCGGTCCGCTTGGTCCACCGGCGTTAATGACATTTATTAGTGGTGCTGGTCCTTGGGGTCCGTATGGTCCTTGGAGTCCGTATGGTCCTTGGGGACCTTGTGGCCCTTGTGTTCCTTGTGACCCTTGTGGTCCTTGTGGCCCTTGTGGTCCTGATCCGGATGCGGCTGCGGCTGCAGCGGCGGCTGATGCACCCGATGCTCCTGATCCCGGTCCGCTTGGTCCTTGGGGTCCGTATGGTCCTTGAGGTCCTGAGCCGGCTGAAGCAGCAGCTGAAGCTGATGCGGAGGCTGATCCTGGTCCGCTTAGTCCTTGGGGTCCGTATGGTCCTTGGGGACCGTATGGTCCTTGGGGACCTTGTGGCCCTTGTGGCCCTTGTGGTCCTTGTGGCCCTTGTGGTCCTGATCCGGATGCGGCTGCGGCTGCAGCGGCGGCTGATGCACCCGATGCTCCTGATCCCGGTGAGTAGATATTGTAAACATTCGGTCCTTGTGGCCCTTGTGGTCCTTGTGGCCCTTGAGGTCCTTGTGGTCCCTGAGGTCCTGAGCCGGCTGCGGCAGCAGCTGAAGCTGATGCGGAGGCTGATCCCGGTCCGCTTGGTCCACCGGCGTTAATGACATTTATTAGTGGTGCTGGTCCTTGGGGTCCGTATGGTCCTTGGGGTCCGTATGGTCCTTGGGGACCTTGTGGCCCTTGTGTTCCTTGTGGCCCTTGTGGTCCTTGTGGCCCTTGTGGTCCTGATCCGGATGCGGCTGCGGCTGCAGCGGCGGCTGATGCACCCGATGCTCCTGATCCCGGTGAGTAGATATTGTAAACATTCGGTCCTTGTGGCCCTTGTGGTCCTTGTGGCCCTTGAGGACCTTGTGGTCCCTGAGGTCCTGAGCCGGCTGCGGCAGCAGCTGAAGCTGATGCGGAGGCTGATCCCGGTCCGCTTGGTCCTTGGGGTCCGTATGGTCCTTGGGGACCTTGTGGCCCTTGTGGTCCTTGTGGCCCTTGTGGTCCTGGTCCGGATGCGGCTGCTGCTGCAGCGGCGGCTGATGCACCCGATGCTCCTGATCCAGGTGAGTAGATGTTGTAAACATTCGGTCCTTGTGGCCCTTGTGGTCCTTGTGGCCCTTGAGGTCCTTGTGGTCCCTGAGGTCCTGAGCCGGCTGCGGCAGCAGCTGAAGCTGATGCGGAGGCTGATCCCGGTCCGCTTGGTCCACCGGCGTTAATGACATTTATTAGTGGTGCTGGTCCTTGGGGTCCGTATGGTCCTTGGGGTCCGTATGGTCCTTGGGGACCTTGTGGCCCTTGTGTTCCTTGTGGCCCTTGTGGTCCTTGTGGCCCTTGTGGTCCTGATCCGGATGCGGCTGCGGCTGCAGCGGCGGCTGATGCACCCGATGCTCCTGATCCCGGTGAGTAGATATTGTAAACATTCGGTCCTTGTGGCCCTTGTGGTCCTTGTGGCCCTTGAGGACCTTGTGGTCCCTGAGGTCCTGAGCCGGCTGCGGCAGCAGCTGAAGCTGATGCGGAGGCTGATCCCGGTCCGCTTGGTCCACCGGCGTTAATGACATTTATTAGTGGTGCTGGTCCTTGGGGTCCGTATGGTCCTTGGGGACCTTGTGGCCCTTGTGTTCCTTGTGGCCCTTGTGGTCCTTGTGGCCCTTGTGGTCCTGATCCGGATGCGGCTGCGGCTGCAGCGGCGGCTGATGCACCCGATGCTGCTGATCCCGGTGAGTAGATATTGTAAACATTTGGTCCTTGTTGCCCGTTTCCGCCATTGTTAGCGGCGGCGGCGGCGGCGGCAGCTGCAGCAGCTGCTGCGGCTCCTGAACCATAGCCTTGACCCTGTGCACCGTATTGTCCATTAGCTCCATTTCCACCAGAACCTGCTCCTGGTCCGGATGATCCCGATGCGGCTGCAGCTGCGGCGGCAGCAGCGGCTGATCCATATGGATAGACATTGTAAACGCCTGGTCCTTGTGGACCGTTTCCTCCATTGTTGGCACCGGCGGAAGCTGCGGCAGCGGCAGCCGCTGCTGCAGCTCCTGCTCCCGGTCCACCATATGCAGGTCCTTGACCTTGTCCAGCGGATCCAGAAGCGCCAGAAGCTGAGGCCGCACTTGATGATGCGGAGGCTGATCCCGGTCCGCTTGGTCCACCGGCGTTAATGACATTTATTAGTGGTGCTGGTCCTTGGGGTCCGTATGGTCCTTGGGGACCTTGTGGCCCTTGTGTTCCTTGTGGCCCTTGTGGTCCTTGTGGCCCTTGTGGTCCTGATCCGGATGCGGCTGCGGCTGCAGCGGCGGCTGATGCACCCGATGCTCCTGATCCCGGTGAGTAGATATTGTAAACATTTGGTCCTTGTTGCCCGTTTCCGCCATTGTTAGCGGCGGCGGCGGCGGCGGCAGCTGCAGCAGCTGCTGCGGCTCCTGAACCATAGCCTTGACCCTGTGCACCGTATTGTCCATTAGCTCCATTTCCACCAGAACCTGCTCCTGGTCCGGATGATCCCGATGCGGCTGCAGCTGCGGCGGCAGCAGCGGCTGATCCATATGGATAGACATTGTAAACGCCTGGTCCTTGTGGACCGTTTCCTCCATTGTTGGCACCGGCGGAAGCTGCGGCAGCGGCAGCCGCTGCTGCAGCTCCTGCTCCCGGTCCACCATATGCAGGTCCTTGACCTTGTCCAGCGGATCCAGAAGCGCCAGAAGCTGAGGCCGCACTTGATGATGCGGAGGCTGATCCCGGTCCGCTTGGTCCACCGGCGTTAATGACATTTATTAGTGGTGCTGGCCCTTGGGGTCCGTATGGTCCTTGGGGACCTTGTGGACCTTGTGGTCCTTGTGGTCCTTGTGGTCCTGAACCGGATGCGGCTGCGGCTGCAGCGGCGGCTGATGCACCCAATGCTCCTGATCCAGGTGAGTAGATGTTGTAAACATTCGGTCCTTGTGGCCCTTGAGGTCCTGAGCCGGCTGCGGCAGCAGCTGAAGCTGATCCCGGTCCGCTTGGTCCTTGGGGTCCGTATGGTCCTTGAGGTCCTGAGCCGGCTGAGGCAGCAGCTGAAGCTGATGCGGAGGCTGATCCTGGTCCGCTTGGTCCTTGGGGTCCGTATGGTCCTTGGGGACCTTGTGGCCCTTGTGTTCCTTGTGACCCTTGTGGTCCTTGTGGCCCTTGTGGTCCTGATCCGGATGCGGCTGCGGCTGCAGCGGCGGCTGATGCACCCGATGCTCCTGATCCCGGTCCGCTTGGTCCTTGGGGTCCGTATGGTCCTTGAGGTCCTGAGCCGGCTGAGGCAGCAGCTGAAGCTGATGCGGAGGCTGATCCTGGTCCGCTTGGTCCTTGGGGTCCGTATGGTCCTTGGGGACCTTGTGGCCCTTGTGGTCCTTGTGGCCCTTGTGGTCCTGGTCCGGATGCGGCTGCTGCTGCAGCGGCGGCTGATGCACCCGATGCTCCTGATCCAGGTGAGTAGATGTTGTAAACATTCGGTCCTTGTGGTCCTTGAGGTCCTGAGCCGGCTGCGGCAGCAGCTGAAGCTGATGCGGAGGCTGATCCCGGTCCGCTTGGTCCACCGGCGTTAATGACATTTATTAGTGGTGCTGGTCCTTGGGGTCCGTAT
The DNA here is from genome assembly GCA_014595695.2 of Epargyreus clarus clarus. NCBI lineage: Eukaryota > Metazoa > Arthropoda > Insecta > Lepidoptera > Hesperiidae > Epargyreus > Epargyreus clarus. The sequence continues at coordinate 1,406,683 of JACTTY020000016.1, read as the reverse complement.
GGTCCTTGGGGTCCGTATGGTCCTTGGGGACCTTGTGGCCCTTGTGTTCCTTGTGGCCCTTGTGGTCCTGATCCGGATGCGGCTGCGGCTGCAGCGGCGGCTGATGCACCCGATGCTCCTGATCCCGGTGAGTAGATATTGTAAACATTCGGTCCTTGTGGCCCTTGTGGTCCTTGTGGCCCTTGAGGACCTTGTGGTCCCTGAGGTCCTGAGCCGGCTGCGGCAGCAGCTGAAGCTGATGCGGAGGCTGATCCCGGTCCGCTTGGTCCTTGGGGTCCGTATGGTCCTTGGGGACCTTGTGGCCCTTGTGGTCCTTGTGGCCCTTGTGGTCCTGGTCCGGATGCGGCTGCTGCTGCAGCGGCGGCTGATGCACCCGATGCTCCTGATCCAGGTGAGTAGATGTTGTAAACATTCGGTCCTTGTGGCCCTTGTGGTCCTTGTGGCCCTTGAGGTCCTTGTGGTCCCTGAGGTCCTGAGCCGGCTGCGGCAGCAGCTGAAGCTGATGCGGAGGCTGATCCCGGTCCGCTTGGTCCACCGGCGTTAATGACATTTATTAGTGGTGCTGGTCCTTGGGGTCCGTATGGTCCTTGGGGTCCGTATGGTCCTTGGGGACCTTGTGGCCCTTGTGTTCCTTGTGGCCCTTGAGGTCCTTGTGGTCCCTGAGGTCCTGAGCCGGCTGCGGCAGCAGCTAAAGCTGATGCGGAGGCTGATCCCGGTCCGCTTGGTCCACCGGCGTTAATGACATTTATTAGTGGTGCTGGTCCTTGGGGTCCATATGGTCCTTGGGGTCCGTATGGTCCTTGGGGACCTTGTGGCCCTTGTGTTCCTTGTGGCCCTTGTGGTCCTTGTGGCCCTTGTGGTCCTGATCCGGATGCGGCTGCGGCTGCAGCAGCGGCTGATGCACCCGATGCTCCTGATCCCGGTCCGCTTGGTCCTTGGGGTCCGTATGGTCCTTGAGGTCCTGAGCCGGCTGAGGCAGCAGCTGAAGCTGATGCGGAGGCTGATCCTGGTCCGCTTGGTCCTTGGGGTCCGTATGGTCCTTGGGGACCTTGTGGCCCTTGTGGTCCTTGTGGCCCTTGTGGTCCTGGTCCGGATGCGGCTGCTGCTGCAGCGGCGGCTGATGCACCCGATGCTCCTGATCCAGGTGAGTAGATGTTGTAAACATTCGGTCCTTGTGGCCCTTGTGGTCCTTGTGGCCCTTGAGGTCCTTGTGGTCCCTGAGGTCCTGAGCCGGCTGCGGCAGCAGCTGAAGCTGATGCGGAGGCTGATCCCGGTCCGCTTGGTCCACCGGCGTTAATGACATTTATTAGTGGTGCTGGTCCTTGGGGTCCGTATGGTCCTTGGGGTCCGTATGGTCCTTGGGGTCCGTATGGTCCTTGGGGACCTTGTGGCCCTTGTGTTCCTTGTGGTCCCTGAGGTCCTGAGCCGGCTGCGGCAGCAGCTGAAGCTGATGCGGAGGCTGATCCGGTCCGCTTGGTCCACCGGCGTTAATGACAATTTATTAGTGGTGCTGGTCCTTGGGGTCCGTATGGTCCTGGGGTCCGTATGGTCCTTGGGGACCTTGTGGCCCTTGTGTTCCTTGTGGCCCTTGTGGTCCTTGTGGCCCTTGTGGTCCTGATCCGGATGCGGCTGCGGCTGCAGCGGCGGCTGATGCACCCGATGCTCCTGATCCCGGTGAGTAGATATTGTAAACATTCGGTCCTTGTGGCCCTTGTGGTCCTTGTGGCCCTTGAGGACCTTGTGGTCCCTGAGGTCCTGAGGCCGGCCTGCGGCAGCAGCTGAAGCTGATGCGGAGGCAGATCCCGGTCCGCTTGGTCCTTGGGGTCCGTATGGTCCTTGGGGACCTTGTGGCCCTTGTGGTCCTTGTGGCCCCTGTGGTCCTGGTCCGGATGCGGCTGCTGCTGCAGCGGCGGCTGATGTACCCGATGCTCCTGATCCAGGTGAGTAGATGTTGTAAACATTCGGTCCTTGTGGCCCTTGTGGTCCTTGTGGCCCTTGAGGTCCTTGTGGTCCCTGAGGTCCTGAGCCGGCTGCGGCAGCAGCTGAAGCTGATGCGGAGGCTGATCCGGTCCGCTTGGTCCACCGGCGTTAATGACATTTATTAGTGGTGCTGGTCCTTGGGGTCCATATGGTCCTTGGGGTCCGTATGGTCCTTGGGGACCTTGTGGCCCTTGTGTTCCTTGTGGCCCTTTGGTCCCTTGTGGCCCTTGTGGTCCTGATCCGGATGCGGCTGCGGCTGCAGCAGCGGCTGATGCACCCGATGCTCGTGATCCCGGTCCGCTTGGTCCTTGGGGTCCGTATGTATGGTCCTTGAGGTCCTGAGCCGGCTGAGGCAGCAGCTGAAGCTGATGCGGAGGCTGATCCTGGTCCGCTTGGTCCTTGGGGTCCGTATGGTCCTTGGGGACCTTGTGGCCCTTGTGGTCCTTGTGGCCCTTGTGGTCCTGGTCCAGATGCGGCTGCTGCTGCGCGGCGGCTGATGCACCCGATGCTCCTGATCCAGGTGAGTAGATGTTGTAAACATTCGGTCCTTGTGGCCCTTGTGGTCCTTGTGGCCTTGAGGTCCTTGTGGTCCCTGAGGTCCTGAGCCGGCTGCGGCAGCCAGCTGAAGCTGATGCGGAGGCTGATCCCGGTCCGCTTGGTCCACCGGCGTAATGACATTTATTAGTGGTGCTGGTCCTTGGGGTCCGTATGGTCCTTGGGGTCCGTATGGTCCTTGGGGACCGTATGGTCCTTGGGGACCTTGTGGCCCTTGTGTTCCTTGTGGCCCTTGAGGTCCTTGTGGTCCCTGAGGTCCTGAGCCGGCTGCGGCAGCAGCTGAAGCTGATGCGGAGGCTGATCCCGGTCCGCTTGGTCCACCGGCGTTAATGACATTTATTAGTGGTGCTGGTCCTTGGGGTCCGTATGGTCCTTGCGGTCCGTATGGTCCTTGGGGTCCGTATGGTCCTTGGGGACCTTGTGGCCCTTGTGTTCCTTGTGGCCCTTGAGGTCCTTGTGGTCCCTGAGGTCCTGAGCCGGCTGCGGCAGCAGCTGAAGCTGATGCGGAGCTGATCCCGGTCCGCTTGGTCCACCGGCGTTAATGACATTTATTAGTGGTGCTGGTCCTTGGGGTCCATATGGTCCTTGGGGTCCGTATGGTCCTTGGGGACCTTGTGGCCCTTGTGTTCCTTGAGGCCCTTGTGGTCCTTGTGGCCCTTGTGGTCCTGATCCGGATGCGGCTGCGGCTGCAGCAGCGGCTGATGCACCCGATGCTCCTGATCCCGGTCCGCTTGGTCCTTGGGGTCCGTATGGTCCTTGAGGTCCTGAGCCGGCTGAGGCAGCAGCTGAAGCTGATGCGGAGGCTGATCCTGGTCCGCTTGGTCCTTGGGGTCCTATGGTCCTTGGGGACCGTATGGTCCTTGGGGACCTTGTGGCCCTTGTGGCCCTTGTGGTCCTTGTGGCCCTTGTGGTCCTGATCCGGATGCGGCTGCGGCTGCAGCGGCGGCTGATGCACCCGATGCTCCTGATCCCGGTGAGTAGATATTGTAAACATTCGGTCCTTGTGGCCCTTGTGGTCCTTGTGGCCCTTGAGGTCCTTGTGGTCCCTGAGGTCCTGAGCCGGCTGCGGCAGCAGCTGAAGCTGATGCGGAGGCTGATCCCGGTCCGCTTGGTCCACCGGCGTTAATGACATTTATAGTGGTGCTGGTCCTTGGGGTCCATATGGTCCTTGGGGTCCGTATGGTCCTGGGGACCTTGTGGCCCTTGTGTTCCTTGTGGCCCTTGTGGTCCTTGTGGCCCTTGTGGTCCTGATCCGGATGCGGCTGCGGCTGCAGCAGCGTGCTGATGCACCCGATGCTCCTGATCCCGGTCCGCTTGGTCCTTGGGGTCCGTATGGTCCTTGAGGTCCTGAGCCGGCTGAGGCAGCAGCTGAAGCTGATGCGGAGGCTGATCCTGGTCCGCTTGGTCCTTGGGGTCCGTATGGTCCTTGGGGACCTTGTGGCCCTTGTGGTCCTGTGGCCCTTGTGGTCCTGGTCCGGATGCGGCTGCTGCTGCAGCGGCGGCTGATGCACCCGATGCTCCTGATCCAGTGAGTAGATGTTGTAAACATTCGGTCCTTGTGGCCCTTGTGGTCCTTGTGGCCCTTGAGGTCCTTGTGGTCCCTGAGGTCCTGAGCCGGCTGCGGCAGCAGCTGAAGCTGATGGGAGGCTGATCCCGGTCCGCTGGTCCACCGGCGTTAATGACATTTATTAGTGGTGCTGGTCCTTGGGGTCCGTATGGTCCTTGGGGTCCGTATGGTCCTTGGGGACCTTGTGGCCCTTGTGTTCCTTGTGGCCCTTGTGGTCCTTGTGGCCCTTGTGGTCCTGATCCGGATGCGGCTGCGGCTGCAGCGGCGGCTGATGCACCCGATGCTCCTGATCCCGGTGAGTAGATATTGTAAACATTCGGTCCTTGTGGCCCTTGTGGTCCTTGTGGCCCTTGAGGACCTTGTGGTCCCTGAGGTCCTGAGCCGGCTGCGGCAGCAGCTGAAGCTGATGCGGAGGCTGATCCCGGTCCGCTTGGTCCTTGGGGTCCGTATGGTCCTTGGGGACCTTGTGGCCCTTGTGGTCCTTGTGGCCCTTGTGGTCCTGGTGGCCCTTGTGGTCCTGATCCGGATGCGGCTGCGGCTGCAGCAGCGGCTGATGCACCCGATGCTCCTGATCCCGGTCCGCTTGGTCCTTGGGGTCCGTATGGTCCTTGAGGTCCTGAGCCGGCTGAGGCAGCAGCTGAAGCTGATGCGGAGGCTGATCCTGGTCCGCTTGGTCCTTGGGGTCCGTATGGTCCTTGGGGACCGTATGGTCCTTGGGGACCTTGTGGCCCTTGTGGTCCTTGTGGTCCTTGTGGCCCTTGTGGTCCTGATCCGGATGCGGCTGCGGCTGCAGCGGCGGCTGATGCACCCGATGCTCCTGATCCCGGTGAGTAGATATTGTAAACATTCGGTCCTTGTGGCCCTTGTGGTCCTTGTGGCCCTTGAGGTCCTTGTGGTCCCTGAGGTCCTGAGCCGGCTGCGGCAGCAGCTGAAGCTGATGCGGAGGTTGATCCCGGTCCGCTTGGTCCACCGGCGTTAATGACATTTATTAGTGGTGCTGGTCCTTGGGTCCGTATGGTCCTTGGGGACCTTGGCCCTTGTGGTCCTTGTGGTCCTTGTGGTCCTGGTCCGGATGCGGCTGCGGCTGCAGCGGCGGCTGATGCACCCGATGCTCCTGATCCAGTGAGTAGATGTTGTAAACATTCGGTCTTGTGGCCCTTGAGGTCCTGAGCCGGCTGCGGCAGCAGCTGAAGCTGATGCGGAGGCTGATCCCGGTCCGCTTGGTCCTTGGGGTCCGTATGGTCCTTGGGGACCTTGTGGCCCTTGTGGTCCTTGTGGCCCTTGTGGTCCTGGTCCGGATGCGGCTGCTGCTGCAGCGGCGGCTGATGCACCCGATGCTCCTGATCCAGGTGAGTAGATGTTGTAAACATTCGGTCCTTGTGGCCCTTGAGGTCCTGAGCCGGCTGCGGCAGCAGCTGAAGCTGATGCGGAGGCTGATCCCGGTCCGCTTGGTCCTTGGGGTCCGTATGGTCCTTGAGGTCCTGAGCCGGCTGAGGCAGCAGCTGAAGCTGATGCGGAGGCTGATCCTGGTCCGCTTGGTCCTTGGGGTCCGTATGGTCCTTGGGGACCTTGTGGCCCTTGTGGTCCTTGTGGCCCTTGTGGTCCTGGTCCGGATGGGCTGCTGCTGCAGCGGCGGCTGATGCACCCGATGCTCCTGATCCAGGTGAGTAGATGTTGTAAACATTCGGTCCTTGTGACCCTTGTGGTCCTTGTGGCCCTTGAGGTCCTTGTGGCCCTTGTGGTCCTGATCCGGATGCGGCTGCGGCTGCAGCGGCGGCTGATGCACCCGATGCTCCTGATCCCTCCGCTTGGTCCTTGGGGTCCGTATGGTCCTTAGGTCCTGAGCCGGCTGAGGCAGCAGCTGAAGCTGATGCGGAGGCTGATCCTGGTCCGCTTGGTCCTTGGGGTCCGTATGGTCCTTGGGGACCTTGTGGCCCTTGTGGTCCTTGTGGCCCTTGTGGTCCTGGTCCGGATGCGGCTGCTGCTGCAGCGGCGGCTGATGCCCCGATGCTCCTGATCCAGGTGAGTAGATGTTGTAAACATTCGGTCCTTGTGGCCCTTGTGGTCCTTGTGGCCCTTGAGGTCCTTGTGGTCCCTGAGGTCCTGAGCCGGCTGCGGCAGCAGCTGAAGCTGATGCGGAGGCTGATCCCGGTCCGCTTGGTCCACCGGCGTTAATGACATTTATTAGTGGTGCTGGTCCTTGGGGTCCGTATGGTCCTTGGGGTCCGTATGGTCCTTGGGGACCGTATGGTCCTTGGGGACCTTGTGGCCCTTGTGTTCCTTGTGGCCCTTGAGGTCCTTGTGGTCCCTGAGGTCCTGAGCCGGCTGCGGCAGCAGCTGAAGCTGATGCGGAGGCTGATCCCGGTCCGCTTGGTCCACCGGCGTTAATGACATTATTAGTTGTGCTGGTCCTTGGGGTCCGTATGGTCCTTGGGGACCTTGTGGCCCTTGTGGTCCTTGTGGTCCTTGTGGTCCTGGTCCGGATGCGGCTGCGGCTGCAGCGGCGGCTGATGCACCCGATGCTCCTGATCCAGGTGAGTAGATGTTGTAAACATTCGGTCCTTGTGGCCCTTGAGGTCCTGAGCCGGCTGCGGCAGCAGCTGAAGCTGATGCGGAGGCTGATCCCGGTCCGCTTGGTCCTTGGGGTCCGTATGGTCCTTGGGGACCTTGTGGCCCTTGTGGTCCTTGTGGCCCTTGTGGTCCTGGTCCGGATGCGGCTGCTGCAGCGGCGGCTGATGCACCCGATGCTCCTGATCCAGGTGAGTAGATGTTGTAAACATTCGGTCCTTGTGGCCCTTGTGGTCCTTGTGGCCCTTGAGGTCCTTGTGGTCCCTGAGGTCCTGAGCCGGCTGCGGCAGCAGCTGAAGCTGATGCGGAGGCTGATCCCGGTCCGCTTGGTCCACCGGCGTTAATGACATTTATTAGTGGTGCTGGTCCTTGGGGTCCGTATGGTCCTTGGGGTCCGTATGGTCCTTGGGGACCTTGTGGCCCTTGTGGCCCTTGTGGCCCTTGTGGTCCTTGTGGCCCTTGTGGTCCTGATCCGGATGCGGCTGCGGCTGCAGCGGCGGCTGATGCACCCGATGCTCCTGATCCCGGTGAGTAGATATTGTAAACATTCGGTCCTTGTGGCCCTTGTGGTCCTTGTGGCCCTTGAGGTCCTTGTGGTCCCTGAGTCCTGAGCCGGCTGCGGCAGCAGCTGAAGCTGATGCGGAGGCTGATCCCGGTCCGCTTGGTCCACCCGGCGTTAATGACATTTATTAGTGTGCTGGTCCTTGGGGTCCGTATGGTCCTTGGGGACCTTGTGGCCCTTGTGGTCCTTGTGGTCCTTGTGGTCCTGGTCCGGATGCGGCTGCGGCTGCAGCGGCGGCTGATGCACCCGATGCTCCTGATCCAGGTGAGTAGATGTTGTAAACATTCGGTCCTTGTGGCCCTTGAGGTCCTGAGCCGGCTGCGGCACAGCTGAAGCTGATGCGGAGGCTGATCCCGGTCCGCTTGGTCCTTGGGGTCCGTATGGTCCTTGGGGACCTTGTGGCCCTTGTGGTCCTTGTGGCCCTTGTGGTCCTGGTCCGGATGCGGCTGCTGCTGCAGCGGGGCTGATGCACCCGATGCTCCTGATCCAGGTGAGTAGATGTTGTAAACATTCGGTCCTTGTGGCCCTTGAGGTCCTGAGCCGGCTGCGCAGCAGCTGAAGCTGATGCGGAGGCTGATCCCGGTCCGCTTGGTCCTTGGGGTCCGTATGGTCCTTGAGGTCCTGAGCCGGCTGAGGCAGCTGAAGCTGATGCGGAGGCTGATCCTGGTCCGCTTGGTCCTTGGGTCCGTATGGTCCTTGGGGACCTTGTGGCCCTTGTGGTCCTTGTGGCCCTTGTGGTCCTGGTCCGGATGCGGCTGCTGCTGCAGCGGCGGCTGATGCACCCGATGCTCCTGATCCAGGTGAGTAGATGTTGTAAACATTCGGTCCTTGTGGCCCTTGTGGTCCTTGTGGCCCTTGAGGTCCTTGTGGCCCTTGTGGTCCTGATCCGGATGCGGCTGCGGCTGCAGCGGCGGCTGATGCACCCGATGCTCCTGATCCCGGTCCGCTTGGTCCTTGGGGTCCGTATGGTCCTTGAGGTCCTGAGCCGGCTGAGGCAGCAGCTGAAGCTGATGCGGAGGCTGATCCTGGTCCGCTTGGTCCTTGGGGTCCGTATGGTCCTTGGGGACCTTGTGGCCCTTGTGGTCCTTGTGGCCCTTGTGGTCCTGGTCCGGATGCGGCTGCTGCTGCAGCGGCGGCTGAGCACCCGATGCTCCTGATCCAGGTGAGTAGATGTTGTAAACATTCGGTCCTTGTGGCCCTTGTGGTCCTTGTGGCCCTTGAGGTCCTTGTGGTCCCTGAGGTCCTGAGCCGGCTGCGGCAGCAGCTGAAGCTGATGCGGAGGCTGATCCCGGTCCGCTTGGTCCACCCGTTAATGACATTTATTAGTGGTGCTGGTCCTTGGGGTCCGTATGGTCCTTGGGGTCCGTATGGTCCTTGGGACCGTATGGTCCTTGGGGACCTTGGCCCTTGTTTCCTTGTGGCCCTTGAGGTCCTTGTGGTCCTGAGGTCCTGAGCCGGCTGCGGCAGCAGCTGAAGCTGATGCGGAGGCTGATCCCGGTCCGCTTGGTCCACCGGCGTTAATGACATTTATTGGTGCTGGTCCTTGGGGTCCGTATGGTCCTTGGGGACCTTGGGCCCTTGTGGTCCTTGTGGTCCTTGTGGTCCTGGTCCGGATGCGGCTGCGGCTGCAGCGGCGGCTGATGCACCCGATGCTCCTGATCCAGGTGAGTAGATTTTAAACATTCGGTCCTTGTGGCCCTTGAGGTCCTGAGCCGGCGCGGCAGCAGCTGAAGCTGATGCGGAGGCTGATCCCGGTCCGCTTGGTCCTTGGGGTCCGTATGGTCCTTGGGGACCTTGTGGCCCTTGTGGTCCTTGTGGCCCTTGTGGTCCTGGTCCGGATGCGGCTGCTGCTGCAGCGGCGGCTGATGCACCCGATGCTCCTGATCCAGGTGAGTAGATGTTGTAAACATTCGGTCCTTGTGGCCCTTGTGGTCCTTGTGGCCCTTGAGGTCCTTGTGGTCCCTGAGGTCCTGAGCCGGCTGCCAGCAGCTGAAGCTGATGCGGAGGCTGATCCCGGTCCGCTTGGTCCACCGGCGTTAATGACATTTATTAGTGGTGCTGGTCCTTGGGGTCCGTATGGTCCTTGGGGTCCGTATGGTCCTTGGGGACCTTGTGGCCCTTGTGGCCCTTGTGGCCCTTGTGGTCCTTGTGGCCCTTGTGGTCCTGATCCGGATGCGGCTGCGGCTGCAGCGGCGGCTGATGCACCCGATGCTCCTGATCCCGGTGAGTAGATATTGTAAACATTCGGTCCTTGTGGCCCTTGTGGTCCTTGTGGCCCTTGAGGTCCTTGTGGTCCCTGAGGTCCTGAGCCGGCTGCGGCAGCAGCTGAAGCTGATGCGGAGGCTGATCCCGGTCCGCTTGGTCCACCGGCGTTAATGACATTTATTAGTGGTGCTGGTCCTTGGGGTCCGTATGGTCCTTGGGGACCTTGTGGCCCTTGTGGTCCTTGTGGTCCTTGTGGTCCTGGTCCGGATGCGGCTGCGGCTGCAGCGGCGGCTGATGCACCCGATGCTCCTGATCCAGGTGAGTAGATGTTGTAAACATTCGGTCCTTGTGGCCCTTGTGGTCCTTGTGGCCCTTGAGGTCCTGAGCCGGCTGAGGCAGCAGCTGAAGCTGATGCGGAGGCTGATCCTGGTCCGCTTGGTCCTTGGGGTCCGTATGGTCCTTGGGGACCTTGTGGCCCTTGTGGTCCTTGTGGCCCTTGTGGTCCTGTCCGGATGCGCTGCTGCTGCAGCGGCGGTGATGCACCCGATGCTCCTGATCCAGGTGAGTAGATGTTGTAAACATTCGGTCCTTGTGGCCCTTGTGGTCCTTGTGGCCCTTGAGGTCCTTGTGGCCCTTGTGGTCCTGATCCGATGCGGCTGCGGCTGCAGCGGGCGGCTGATGCACCCGATGCTCCTGATCCCGGTCCGCTTGGTCCTTGGGGTCCGTATGGTCCTTGAGGTCCTGAGCCGGCTGAGGCAGCAGCTGAAGCTGATGCGGAGGCTGATCCTGGTCCGCTTGGTCCTTGGGGTCCGTATGGTCCTTGGGGACCTTGTGGCCCTTGTGGTCCTTGTGGTCCTTGTGGTCCTGGTCCGGATGCGGCTGCGGCTGCAGCGGCGGCTGATGCACCCGATGCTCCTGATCCATGAGTAGATGTTTGTAAACATTCGGTCCTTGTGGCCCTTGAGGTCCTGAGCCGGCTGCGGCAGCAGCTGAAGCTGATGCGGAGGCTGATCCCGGTCCGCTTGGTCCTTGGGGTCCGTATGGTCCTTGGGGACCTTGTGGCCCTTGTGGTCCTTGTGGCCTTTGTGGTCCTGGTCCGGATGCGGCTGCTGCTGCAGCGGCGGCTGATGCACCCGATGCTCCTGATCCAGGTGAGTAGATGTTGTAAACATTCGGTCCTTGTGGCCCTTGTGGTCCTTGTGGCCCTTGAGGTCCTTGTGGTCCCTGAGGTCCTGAGCCGGCTGCGGCAGCAGCTGAAGCTGATGCGGAGGCTGATCCCGGTCCGCTTGGTCCACCGGCGTTAATGACATTTATTAGTGGTGCTGGTCCTTGGGGTCCGTATGATCCTTGGGGTCCGTATGGTCCTTGGGGACCTTGTGGCCCTTGTGGCCCTTGTGGCCCTTGTGGTCCTTGTGGCCCTTGTGGTCCTGATCCGGATGCGGCTGCGGCTGCAGCGGCGGCTGATGCACCCGATGCTCCTGATCCAGGTGAGTAGATGTTGTAAACATTCGGTCCTTGTGGCCCTTGAGGTCCTGAGCCGGCTGCGGCAGCAGCTGAAGCTGATGCGGAGGCTGATCCCGGTCCGCTTGGTCCTTGGGGTCCGTATGGTCCTTGAGGTCCTGAGCCGGCTGAGGCAGCAGCTGAAGCTGATGCGGAGGCTGATCCTGGTCCGCTTGGTCCTTGGGGTCCGTATGGTCCTTGGGGACCTTGTGGCCCTTGTGGTCCTTGTGGCCCTTGTGGTCCTGGTCCGGATGCGGCTGCTGCTGCAGCGGCGGCTGATGCACCCGATGCTCCTGATCCAGGTGAGTAGATGTTGTAAACATTCGGTCCTTGTGGCCCTTGTGGTCCTTGTGGCCCTTGAGGTCCTTGTGGCCCTTGTGGTCCTGATCCGGATGCGGCTGCGGCTGCAGCGGCGGCTGATGCACCCGATGCTCCTGATCCCGGTCCGCTTGGTCCTTGGGGTCCGTATGGTCCTTGAGGTCCTGAGCCGGCTGAGCAGCAGCTGAAGCTGATGCGGAGGCTGATCCTGGTCCGCTTGGTCCTTGGGGTCCGTATGGTCCTTGGGGACCTTGTGGCCCTTGTGGTCCTTGTGGCCCTTGTGGTCCTGGTCCGGATGCGGCTGCTGCTGCAGCGGCGGCTGATGCACCCGATGCTCCTGATCCAGGTGAGTAGATGTTGTAAACATTCGGTCCTTGTGGCCCTTGTGGTCCTTGTGGCCCTTGAGGTCCTTGTGGTCCCTGAGGTCCTGAGCCGGCTGCGGCAGCAGCTGAAGCTGATGCGGAGGCTGATCCCGGTCCGCTTGGTCCACCGGCGTTAATGACATTTATTAGTGGTGCTGGTCCTTGGGGTCCGTATGGTCCTTGGGGACCTTGTGGCCCTTGTGGTCCTTGTGGTCCTTGTGGTCCTGGTCCGGATGCGGCTGCGGCTGCAGCGGCGGCTGATGCACCCGATGCTCCTGATCCAGGTGAGTAGATGTTGTAAACATTCGGTCCTTGTGGCCCTTGAGGTCCTGAGCCGGCTGCGGCAGCAGCTGAAGCTGATGCGGAGGCTGATCCCGGTCCGCTTGGTCCTTGGGGTCCGTATGGTCCTTGGGGACCTTGTGGCCCTTGTGGTCCTTGTGGCCCTTGTGGTCCTGGTCCGGATGCGGCTGCTGCTGCAGCGGCGGCTGATGCACCCGATGCTCCTGATCCAGGTGAGTAGATGTTGTAAACATTCGGTCCTTGTGGCCCTTGTGGTCCTTGTGGCCCTTGAGGTCCTTGTGGTCCCTGAGGTCCTGAGCCGGCTGCGGCAGCAGCTGAAGCTGATGCGGAGGCTGATCCCGGTCCGCTTGGTCCACCGGCGTTAATGACATTTATTAGTGGTGCTGGTCCTTGGGGTCCGTATGGTCCTTGGGGTCCGTATGGTCCTTGGGGACCTTGTGGCCCTTGTGGCCCTTGTGGTCCTTGTGGCCCTTGTGGTCCTGATCCGGATGCGGCTGCGGCTGCAGCGGCGGCTGATGCACCCGATGCTCCTGATCCCGGTGAGTAGATATTGTAAACATTCGGTCCTTGTGGCCCTTGTGGTCCTTGTGGCCCTTGAGTCCTGTGGTCCCTGAGGTCCTGAGCCGGCTGCGGCAGCAGCTGAAGCTGATGCGGAGGCTGATCCCGGTCCGCTTGGTCCCCGGCGTTAATGACATTTATTAGTGGTGGTCCTTGGGGTCCGTATGGTCCTTGGGGACCTTGTGGCCCTTGTGGTCCTTGTGGTCCTTGTGGTCCTGGTCCGGATGCGGCTGCGGCTGCAGCGGCGGCTGATGCACCCGATGCTCCTGATCCAGGTGAGTAGATGTTGTAAACATTCGGTCCTTGTGGCCCTTGAGGTCCTGAGCCGGCTGCGGCAGCAGCTGAAGCTGATGCGGAGGCTGATCCCGGTCCGCTCGGTCCTTGGGGTCCGTATGGTCCTTGGGGACCTTGTGGCCCTTGTGGTCCTTGTGGCCCTTGTGGTCCTGGTCCGGATGCGGCTGCTGCTGCAGCGGCGGCTGATGCACCCGATGCTCCTGATCCAGGTGAGTAGATGTTGTTAACATTTGGTCCTTGTGGCCCTTGTGGTCCTTGTGGCCCTTGAGGTCCTTGTGGTCCCTGAGGTCCTGAGCCGGCTGCGGCAGCAGCTGAAGCTGATGCGGAGGCTGATCCCGGTCCGCTTGGTCCACCGGCGTTAATGACATTTATTAGTGGTGCTGGTCCTTGGGGTCCGTATGGTCCTTGGGGTCCGTATGGTCCTTGGGGACCTTGTGGCCCTTGTGTTCCTTGTGGCCCTTGAGGTCCTTGTGGTCCCTGAGGTCCTGAGCCGGCTGCGGCAGCAGCTGAAGCTGATGCGGAGGCTGATCCCGGTCCGCTTGGTCCACCGGCGTTAATGACATTTATTAGTGGTGCTGGCCCTTGGGGTCCGTATGGTCCTTGGGGACTTGCACTGGCAGCAGCGGCAGCTGATGCTCCAGCTCCAGAGTATGCTGAAGCCCTCGCTGGTTGGTCATTTCGTTCTTTCACGATAACGTCCTCTTCTGTTATCGTTTCATGACCACTGGCGTCTGTCGTGATGACAAGGGTCCTGATCAACTTTTCCCCACTAGCTAAGTTGTTGTTGAAGTCGCCTTCTCTTTCATATTTCGTTTCATTATATGATTCGACAAGGTTTCCACTGTTGTCATAATATCCTGTATTGGAACTGACTGATTCCGTTTTCCTTAAATCTTTTTGACTCTCGATGGCGTTTATTAAATTGACTGCGACGTCATCTGCAGCGACATACTGGAAAAATAAATACTTTTTAGATCTTATTTATATTGTTTGGTACTAATAATCAGAGATTCGAATCTGGTAAGTCAATTGAGCGGCTGAGTTTCAACCAATAGATCATTTCTCCTAATACCTTATATTAGAAGTTGTCTATTGCTTGCTTTAAGGAAAATATCGTGAGGAAATCATCAATCCTTTTTTCCTGAGAGTTCCTTAAAAAGTTTTTGAAAGTCGGTGAACTTTACCAATTCTTTTTTCCAGCGTTGTAGACTATGAACTTAACCTCTTTAACTGTGAGACGGAACCCGTTCCCAGCAGTGCTATATAATTATGATCAACGCTTAAAATAAGCCCCTAGATATTCAGTTGACGTTGTTAATATAATAATTTGAATTATAGTAATACATTTTAGTGCAATTTCTGATTTGTAATATTTTTGAGAGAAATTGTATGCCTTTTTAATTTAAAAGATTGCCTCTGCCGTTTATTAACTTTTGATTATTTGTATATAGTCATTGAGGCATAAAAAAAAAAGAAAAATGGCATTATTTGTCATAAGTGCAAACAAAAAATCCAGTGGTTGGCCTGGGGTCTAATGCCGAAAAAATGTTGAATTTGGGCAAGATTGGGAAGAAGTAGGTGAATATATATTACAAACACGCTTCACACGAAATATGCAAGTAACAATCAAAAATTGTATGAAAATCAGATATGCTGTTTATGTACATACATTACGTCCAGTATATTAAACAAGGGAGAGCAGTATTTAATCTATAATTTAGTCAGTAGTTAATATAAAGGTTACATGACAATGGACGCCGGAAATAATGAGTTGCTACCCTTGAGGACTACGATGGGATGCCTCTCACAAGTGTTACATGTTTTAAACTAGTACCCTTAGCAGGAGTTTATTACCTTTCGACAAATATGACTGATTTGGTATTTGTTTCAAATTCCAATCAGCGCCCCTAGCGGATTGTGTCCGAACTAGAAAATCGTATGGGCCAATACGTAAACAAATACCAAAATAGTCATATTTGTCGAAACGTAAAATCTCCTGGTAAGGGTACTGAACACAGTAGCACTTTTTATTATTCTTATCAGGCAGAAAAAGTTTGGCGATGGTGCCTCCATATTCAACCCACGAAGGGTTCTATGAAAGCCATTTTTGACTTATCGACATTAGCCATTATATTATATTGCTTATAACAAGTCAGTCATCAGTTCTTTTGACAGATTGACAATGATGATTCATTTAAAGGTTACGTTAACCCATAAGTGACCGACTGCTGGACATATGTTATCTCAGTTTTGGACCACTGGACTGTGATTCATAGGTAATTAAAAAAAAAAACATAATTATAATGTTCAAGTTTCCTCACGATGGTTTCTTCACAGTTAAACCAAGTTTTTTTTTTATAATATGGAAGTAGAACACTACCATGCAGTCCACCTGATGGTAGTGGCTACTGCCACCCATAGACATCTGTAATCAACCACAGATAGGATCAGATATTCTTGCCTTATCGGCCATAAATGAACCGCTACCCCTGAGGACCAAGCTGAAACGCCTCGGAAAACTATGTTTCCTTTACCACACCCTTCAAACCAGAACACAGCAGCGCTTAACACTACTGTTATTAGGGAGAAAAAGTGTGGTTGTGCCGTCGGATTCGAACCACAAAGCTTTAAGTGAGGTTTCAATGTTTTTCATAATTTATTATTCAATACATTGCAATAAAAATAGAAGATAAAATATAAGAAAGACTCACCTGCAGTGCGCAGCACAGGATCACAAAGGCTGTGACTCTCATGTTCCTGAGAGTTGGAACCGGACTGATGCTTCCAACAATTTTCCAGGCCCATTTTATACCCCGAAATGGTAACAATATTTACACCAAAACCTACGTAAATTCAGACTTGTTCAAATATTTAAAGAATTAACAGAAATAACAACCTTTTGTTAAACAATATAAAAGTTACCTCGCTATTCAGAACAATATATCATAATTAATGTTTAATTGTTTGATAATGTATGTAACTTCGAGATCATTATTATTAAAACTATATATTAATTTATTCTATGTAATATTACAAATCAATTGTGTTTTTCACTATTGAATCGACTATAATGATTTTCGTATAATATATAATATTATTATTATTATTATTTTTTAGTATAGTTGTACCGCCTTCAATTTTTCTGCACATCCCTAAGGTTGACTGGGAGAAAATGCTATTTAGCATTAAGTCTGCCTTTTGTTCCACACTGTTTTAACATGGTAAATAAAGAGTAAATAAATAAATAAATATAGAACGTCAAATATATATATTTTTTTTTTATACTGCCCGCCAAAACTATTTAAGTTAATCTAAATAATTTAGAATCAATGGAGTACCAATCTGTTATCGGCAATCAGTAATCCTGTTTTAATATACGGAGTTTGTTACAGATGTCCAAGGGCGGTAGTGATGTACCATCAGGTCGACAGTATGTTTATTCCCTATTTGGGAAAAAAATCTCTATGAAAAAAAATAAAAAAAAATAATTAAGTCTGACCCTAATTATAATCCCTAAGTATATTATGTAATAGTGAACTTTTGTTATTGGAAACAATAAGACACATTAGTCAATACAAAATAATAAAATAAATCGGGATATAATTAAAAAAATATTCACTGAAGATAAAACTCTATGACAACAATCCTATTAAGTTAATAGTTTTTGTACAACCTACTGTAAACTCATTATTACTGAAAGATTATTTTGTATAATAAAAGATTCAGTAACAACTCATTCTTTATTTTCTCTGACAAACCATTTTATGTCATCTTATTCTCTAAAAAACATAATATCCTTCTTTCTTTTATATAGTTTCCCACTAGATTGCTACACAGCAGAAATTAAATAGACTCTTATTAAAATAAATTAATTTAAAAAGTATTTTAATGAAAATATACCCTTACAGTACTTATATTTCATTAATTATCTACTAACATGGGTAGGCATAGGCAGTAATAGCCTAGTGGTTAAAAAACTCGGCCTCTCGATCGAGGGGTCCGATGGTCAAATCCCAGGCACGCACCTCTGATTTTTTAAAGTTATGTGCGTATTACAGATTAACTATCACTTGCTGAACGGTGAAGGAAAACATCGTGAGGAAACCTGCATATATGAGTGATTTATAAAAAAAAAAACATCTCAAAGGTATGTGAAGTCTACCAATACGTACTTGGCTAGCGCGGTGGACTATGGCCTAATCCTTCTCATTATGAGAGGAGACCCGTGCCCAGCAGTGGGACAGTAATAGGTTGATGATGACCATGGGTCCCTAAGTACCAAATTAGATATTATAATTAGCTATGCCTACATAAGCAATGTAAGCAGTAATAGCCAAGTGATTGAAACTCTGCGTCCCAATCGAAGGCTTCGCTCAATTTTAGGCACTCCGATAGAATAGGCATTAGAAATTAATTATCGCTTGTTTTAATTTTTTTTTATAACATATAATATAGGAGTAGAAGACGAGCATACAGTCCACCTGATGGTAAGTGGCTACTGCCGCCCATGGACATTTGTAATCAGCCCCAGATAGGATTAGATATTCCTACCTGAGGTCGGCCACAGATGCGCCGCTACTCCTGAGGACTAAGCTGAAACGCCTCGGAATCTAACAACGGGGTTAACAACTTTATGTGCTTATTATTATTACACAGCAGCCTTGTGGTTGAAACTCGACCTCTCAATCGGAGGGTAGAAGGTTCAAATCCCTGATACGCACCTCCGATATTTCTAATTTATGCTCCGCTCCGCGTACTAGAATTTAATTATGAATTGGTATACTTAACGGTGGAGGAAGACAGCGTGAGAAAACTTACACGCCTGAGAAATCAACCAGTTCGCACTTGGCCATCACGGTGGAGTTAGTCTTAGCCCCTCTTATTCTGAAAGAAGACCCGTGCCCAACAGTGTGACAATAATGGAATGAAGACGACTTGGTTAGGACAAGTAATATCAGTTTCCATCAATTGTACCATATTTTTGTACATACAGCATGGTAGTGCTATCCTTCAAACTATTGTACCGAATTTCTACTCCTGAAATATGGTAACACTAGTTGCAAAACATTGACATAAAATGTTTTTTTTTTGCCAAAATATGACGTCATACTTTCTTTGAATTCATCTTAAACATCTGTTTAAACTCAAATTACTACTCGTATTGAGATGTCAATTTTGTATGAACAAGTGTGAAACAATCGATTTTGTAGACGCAAGCAAAAACAAAAGCTCTTTGTAACTGGAATAATACATTTATTAATTAAGCAAACAGTCTTAGTAAATAGCAAATACAAGATCAATTGAGTTATAAATTGACTATTGTTAAAGAATTTTTGTTAGTTAAGCATAGTCACAGTATAAAGATCTATACAGTATTGTAACTCGGCCCTGTTCTTGAATTATATACCTACAGGGCTGCCGGACGAGAGTTCGCGTTAGGGCTGCGCGCCTGCAGTATTTTAATTACGTCTGATTTTCTTCTAGTTTTTTAATTGTAAATATTATATTTTAGGCTTTACATAGCCGCTCTTTGGTAGGCGAGAGTTTGACTGACATTTACTGACGCATTCCGAGTGCATACCGCAATCGAGGCGCGTAGGTATAACTTGCGTTCCGTGCGTTTGTATGAAGATAGAATACTGTATAGATGCTTATACTGTGCTATAGTGGTTTGGAAATTCGACCTTACAAACCTAGGGTTTGAGGTTGGAATCCCAGGCATCTGTTTTTCGATGTTATGGAGTTAGTATAAACTAATTATCGTTTGCTTGAACCCATGAGCTTTCTTAAAAAATCCCAAAAGTGTGTTAAGTATGCACTTATTTAGTTTGTATTTGCACTTAACCAGCGTGATGGAAAAAAAGCAGTGATAACCTAGTGGTTAAACTCGACCTCTCGTTCGAGGGGTTCGAGGTTCAAATCCCAGGCACGCACCTCTGATTTATTAAATTTATGTGCGTATTAGAAATTGATTATCACTTGCTAAACGGCATACCTGAGAGACATATAAAAAAAAACTCAAAGATATGTGAAGTCTATCAATACGCACTTGGCCAGCGCGGTGGACTATGGCCTAATCCTTCTCATTATGAGAGGAGAGCCGTGCCCAGCAGTGGGACAGTAATGGGTTGTTGATGATGATGATGATGAGCGTGATGGACAAGAGCCTAATCATTTTTTATTCTGAGTGGAAAATGAAATTGATGATGATGATGATGATGTGTATTTCTGTTTATAATTAAAAGAAGCAGCAAACAAGCGTCCACTTCATCTGATAGTGATATCTCCTGTCCATGGGTATAGTCCGCTCTGAATATAGAAATGAATCGCGTCGCCATAGTAAATTGTATGACTACACCTCCTCGCAACAACTTCAGAGCGGACTAGCAGTTTCGCGGGGACTATATATAAAATCAACTCCAGGGAGTTACTACCATCTCTTAAAACAATATTATAATCTCATAATCTTTTATATTACAATGTATGTATTAATTATATAGATAACAATACCTATATATTTTTGAGTCGTGACAAAGTTTTAGAGGAAACAATTATTTTTCTTATACATTAAATAACTAGTTAAACCTAGAATACTAATTACAATAATTAAAATAAGCGCCATCTATAAGCGTGTTTGTAAACTTAATTGACATTTTTGAACGCACGTTACAAAGTTGCCGCTAGATGGCGTTGTCTATTAACATGCGTCACCTTTAGCACACATTATTTTGATACATTATGTATCATATTACATGTATTTATAGTATTACTAGCTGACCCGGCAAACGTTGTGTTGCCATATAAATAAAACAAATGTGAAGGGTGAACAGCCCTTATCACTGAGGTATGAAAAATAGATAGTAGCCGATTCTCAGACCTACTGAATATGCATATAAAATTTGGTGAGAATAGGTAAAGCCGTTACGGAGGAGTACGGTAACTAACATTGTGACACAAGAATTGTATATATAAGAAAATATCATAATGTATATACATTATGATATATATGTAGATATCTACATACTTTTTATTTTACAAACATTGTCAGTCATAAAATTACAAGAAAAGATTTATTTTAAGAAGCATTTTATGGTTTTCTAATGGTCGCCATACACACTACGGTGGAACAGAGAGGTCTACCTCTTTAGGTATGCCAGGGCGGATAAACCGGACTATGTGTAGGAGGAGACCTGGGCAGTTTTCTGAACCTATGCAGGCGACCGGTGCTAGATCAAAAATCAATTCTTTCTTGTACCACCGTAGGCACGTCACTGTCTTGAATCGATCGCAAACAGAACTACCCTTACCATGAATTTTCATCCCACAATTTTACGTTACGTTTACTCAATCCATTATTCTGTTCCGTTTGCTTCAGTAGACTGAGTAAACGTAACAATAAGTAAGTGCTCAAGTCTTTTTGTCTGCCTCACATGTTCGCAAAAAAAAAAGACAAAACATAAAGCGCCATTTTGTCAATTTAGACATTTAATGTGACGTCACTGACACTATAGTTCTGATACAATCCGCTTGGGGCGCTGATTGGAAATTGTATGGGCAAATACGTAAACAAATACCAAAACAGCCATATTTGTCAAAATGTAAAAACTCATGGGAAGGGTACTGAACAGTCCGATACACCAGAACGTCAGAATACATGCTATCGAGATGCGGTTGACCTGTACAGGCAAATCTGCACAGGTTAACTGTCCTGTACCATTACCATGACTGTTGTGGTATTTGTTTACGTAATTGCCCATACAAATTCCAATCAGCACCCCTATCAGCGTATTGTGTCAGATATATCCAATCAGCGGATTGTGTCAGAACTAGGAAATCGTATTGGCCCGTATGTAAACAAATACCAAAACAGTCATATTTGTCGAAACGTAAAAACTCCTGGTAAGGGTACTGCTGTAGACCGTAGCGTGTATGGCATTACACAACATCTAGCACAAATACCCAAGATTCGTACTGAAACTCTAAAGTCTAAACAAAGGCGCTTTCCAAGAATCATCTAGCGTGGGGACAGATCTCCTTGCTTCATAACAGATTCTTTGTACTCCATAGGATTTATGTCCATTATTAATTATCATGAAATTACTAAAACATTATATATATTTTAAAGGTGCTAGAATCCTTTATGGTTCGACTCCGGCGGCACCACCGCCACATATATTTCTGCCTAATAACAGCACTGTTAAGCGCTGCTGTGTTCTGGTTTGAAGGGTATGGTAAGGAAAAGATACTTTTCTAACGCATTCCAGCTTAGTCCTCAGGGGTAGCGGCGCATCTGTGTTCGACATCAGGTAGGATCACGAGAGCGCTTAACACTGCTGTAATTAAGCAAAAATAGGTGTGGAGGTGGTGCTGCCGGAGTCGAACCACAGAAGGTTCTGCCATCTTCAAATTCAAACTAGTTACTTCCCTTAAATATAGATACGGCTGAGTTACCAACAATTCTTCCACTATCATCATCAACCCATTACTGTCCTAATGCTAGTCACGGGTTTCCTCTCAGAATGAGAAGGATTTGGCCATAGTCCACCGCGCTGGCCAAATGCGTATTGGTAGACTTCACATACCTTAGAATTTTTTTCAAAAAATCAGATTTGAACCTCGGACCCGTCGATCAAGAGGCCGAATTTCTTAACCACAAGGCTATCACTGCTTTATAGGTAAGTATCCGTTGCAATAACGTTGTGGGATGCAAATATTTTTCTAATTTCGCTGAAGTCTTGTCTAAACTCGCTTGTTTGAAGAGGTCGACATACATCGTAACGGGATTCTTCGGTCGTAAACACACCCTCTGTTGTTCCGACTCTCTTGTCGTTGTCTTAATTAAGTGGACAAGAGATTTATTATTATTACAGACTTAGGTTGAGGGTCCAGGGTTCAAATCCAATGAATTTTTTGAAGTAATATGCGTATTAGCTATATATTAATATTCATGCTTTAATAGTTTTTTCTTTCTTTTGTTTGTATAAAGTACCAAGTGAGTAATAGGTACTTTATATTAATTACAATCTAGCCTAATTTAAGACTAATAGTAATTCTACGCTAACTTAAACTGCTAAATAATCATATAATGAAGGTGCCGTCCTCTGACACTTCTTTGTTTTATCACATAAGGGAGTAGACACATTGTTCTTGTGTTCTATAATGACGACTTGCTTCAATAGTAAGTTAAGTATAGGTATAGCAGGTAAAGCTACAAGCTTAAGGTTATCTAATATATTCTCAGTAATGTACCATTTTATACTTGGCTACCATAGTGATTATGGCTCAAAGACCCGAGCCCAGCAGTGGGACAGATTTTAGCGAGAGTATAGGAAAACAGGACTTTTTATCTATTAAATAAATTCCTAGGAAATAAGATAATGCAACAGGTACCTCCTAATTATTAAACTAATAGAATATGACGACGAAGTCGACAGGATCGTTTAATTAAATTATGAAGAAAAAAAATATTTTTGATTAATTTTTGGAACATCTTTCGGTGATACAAATTTCAAACAATAAAAATACGTTTTTAATCAATTACCCCCCACAACTTCAAAACTATTTTCAAAAAAACACAATGAAAGTGCAACACAAAAAACCTGTCTCTCACATTTTTTATGATTTTAATTATACCTGTTGTGTAACGGTAGTGACAAAAAATGGCTAAGTACGAGACGCACTCTTAAACGAAGGTTCCGTACTATTACAATTTCTATTTTTTATAAAACATCGTGTCTAACTGACACGGGTCAATAGATAAATCAACAACACCTAAAATTTCTGGACTCTTGTATAGAGACATTCCTTTACTTTCAACATGTTTTATTAAACATAGTGATAAACACTTTGTATAAATTTAAATATCATCTTATGGTACAAGAGATAACGTAATTCGATCGACGGACAGATGACATAGGCCTAGTAATATGGTGTTGGTTTTACCCTTTAGATACGAAACCCTAAAAAATAATAGGATGTTCTCTACGTTTCTTAGATTAATGACATAACTCCTTAAAACGGGAACAACTCAATCAAACATCTGTTGTCAAACTCATCAGACTACAGATGTCAAACTTAACTAACCGGCATTCTGTTGAGTTGGTATTAAGTGGTAACAGCAGACAAACGGCTTCGACTTATTAGAACTTATATGTACACTAAGACCTGTGACTAAGGGATTTAACACAAATTCCGTAGTTTGGCTTGTTGGTGACCGTTGTCAATGGAATTGAAGGTGGTAGAACCCTTTGTGGTTCGACTCCGGCGGCACCACCGCCACACCTATTTATGCTTATTAACAGTAGTGTTAAGAGCTGCTGTGTTCTGGTTTGAAGGGTCCCCAGTCCTCAGGGGTAGAGGCATGCAGTCCACCTGATGGTAAGTGGTTACTGCCGCCCTGCGATCAACCCTAGATAAGATTTCTACCTGAGGTCGGCCACAGATGCGCCTCTACCCCTGAGGACTAAGCTGGAAAGCCTCGGAAAAGTATATCTTCCGTACCTTGTTTAAAGTATGTAGTACTATAACCGGTACTATGTAGTGGTGGGCGCTATACAACAGGATTTAATCTCTTTCACAGATATATAATCATGCCTATGCCATTCCCATTAAAAACCATGTTAAAATAATGAAGATGTTTGAGTTGCAGGGCGTTCTAAAAACTGAGACATACATATCTACATTCATGCATACGCTCAATAAATATAGTTAAAAAAGTAGAAAATAATCAGGAGTCAATTATCAGCTCCATTTATCAGTTTTCGAAAAGCGCCCCACACTTTTTCCACAATTATACTGTTCCTTAATTGATTGTAAATGATTTTCTACTTTTTATTCGATTTTAAATATCATAAAAGTGTGCTTTTTAGTTTATTCAACTACTTATATTTATTTTTCATTCTTTAGTTCGATTTATTATTTTTTTTTCACCGTGGATTAGAACCCACGACCAATGAATCGCAGGGTCGACGTCAGCGAAGACCCGAGCCTTAGCCCGCTCAGCTAACGAACACACTCAAAGTGAGGATAAGACACTTGCTCTTAGTCCAAATGAGAGTTACACACAAACCCACATACATACACACAGGTGAAGCTCATAAAAGCGTATTAAAAAAATTACGGACCGCAGGCCGTCGAGTAAAAAATATAAAACACACAGTAGGAACATATGTCTGGTAACTTTATTTCCTTAAAGGGTTCTTAACAAAAAATATAATTATGATTGTTGACAACTTGATCGCTGTCATAAAGTAATCAAACTATGCACGGAACTAATCAGTTAACTTTAACCTAATGAGTCGGGTTAAGGCCAAAATGACGTTTATGAGGAAGGAATAAGGATCATACTTTGTTGAAATACAAAAGAGGAGTCCGTTGAACATTTCGATATATACAAATAAATAATTTGTCTGTTCGTTGGTCTAAGATAACTGTTATTTTAAAATATATCTGTATATTGGTTTTGCACTTTTGTTTTTTTTCAAAATTAAAAAATATTGTGTATTTTACTTGATTGCGGAGGGTAATGTAATGATCTTTTTATGCATCATTCTTTGGAATGCCTTATGAGGATTGGTTTCTGTAAGTTGTCAGTTTATTTATTTTTATAATAATACTCTTGTATCGGCATTTTGTGCGGCTATCTATGTAAACAAGCTAGACTTAGAAAGTGCTAGACCGATTTTAAATGTAAATTTACGTTAATAGGACTAGAATACAGGAATTTGGAAAACACTGAACCGATTGTAAAGTGGTTTTATTCAATAGTACTTTAATTTTACACTATTATTTTTGGTGGGAGTACCTAGTCAGCCCAAAATAGAAGGAGTTTATGTGAAAGCAGTGATAGCGCAGTGGTTAGGTAACGCGGCCTCTTGATCGAGTGTCCGAGATTCATATCCCACGCACCTCTCATTTTTCAAAGTTATGTGCGTATTAGAAGTTATTTATCACTTTTTAAACGGTGAAGGAAAACATGTTAAGGAAACTTGAGACTTCTTTAAAAAAAAATATCAAAGGTATCTGAAGTCTCCCAATTCGCACTTGGCCAGCGCGGTGGACTATGGCATAATCCTTCTCTTTCTGAGAGTAGACCCGTGCCCAGCAGTGGGACAGTAATGGGTTGATGATGATGTGAAAGTGGAAAAAACTTAAGACCGTAGCAAACAGAGCCGCGCGATTAAGCACAGCAATTAAAATAAGGGTAACAGCAGGTTAGTTGCTCATCAAATCAATAACTTGTTTAAGGGCTATTCTTTAAGGGTCGGAATAGCAAAAAAATAAGTATCTGTAGTAGTAAAACTTTGTCAAACATTAACACCATTTAAACAATTTAGTTTACTTTATTGTTTAATTATATTTACATTAAAATACTTCTTTAGTAATGTAATGTAAGAAAAAAAATAGCAATGTGTATAAATTATTATCTTATAGGTTTATAAAATTCTCGTGTCACAATGTTAGTTACCGTACTCCTCCGAAACGGATGTACCGATTTTCACCAAATTTTATATGCATATTCAGTAGGTCTGAGAATCGGTTACTATCTATTTTTCATACCCCTAAGTGATAAGGGTTGTTCACGCTTAACATTTTTTTATTTATATGGCAACACAACGTTTGCCGGGTCAGCTAGTTTCTGTACAATAACAGCCGTGTTAAGCGCTGCTGCGTTCTGGTTTGAAGGTGGTAAGGTGGTAAGGACAATTTACTTTTCCGAGGCATTCCAGCTTAGATCTCAGGGTAAGCGGCGCATATGTGGGTGACCGTAGGCAAGGATCTAATCTTAACTGGAGTTGATTACAGACGTCCATGGGCAGTAGCTACTTGCCATCAAGTGGACTGCATGCTCGTCTGCTATTCCTATATGATAGAATACTTTATACGCAATAGGTATGATCAGATAAGTGGTAATGGACATTTGTAATTAACCCGAGATAAGATTTTGTCCTAACTAAGATCGATCATAGATGCGTTGCTACCCCTAATACCTAATACCTAATACCTAAAGTTGGACCGCTTCGGATAAATAGGAATGTGCCTTCATTCAAACTGAAATAAAACAGCTAAATACTGCTATTACTAGGTAGAAATAGCTTAAACTCACATATCATTCTCTAAACGCCAATACTCATCTGCTACTCCTTATGATAAAAGGCAGTGATAGCCTAGTGGTTAAGAAACTTGGCCTCTCGATCGAGGGGTCCGAGGTTCAAATTCGCACCTCTGATTTTTCAAAGTTATGTGCGTATTAGAAATCAATTATCACTTGATGAACGGTGAAGGAAAACATCGGGAGGAAACCTGCATACCTGAGAGATTAATAAAAAAAAAGAAAACTCAAAGGTATGTGAAGTCTACCAATACGCACTTGGCCAGCGCGGTAGACTATGGCCTGATCCTTCTCACTTTGAGAGGAGACCCGTGCCCAGAAGTGGGACAGTAATGGGTTGATGATGATGATGATGATGATGATACGCCAATACCACTGCACTTGAGCCTCTATGCAACTTACAAGTAGTTTGACTGACCAGACAAATACCTTACAGTTAGACTACTGTCTTGCAACGGATACGCCTCCAAATTTGGTTTCCGATATAAACTTCTAATCGATCGTAACTTGATCGCAGGAGTCCTAAGACAAATTGTTCTAACTGCTTTGCCGCTCCGGACGTAGTAACTAAACAGACTCTTAATGCGATATTCTTGCCTTGGTTAAGAATCACACGACTTTACGGACTTTTGAAAAAATAAATACATTTTTGGCTGTAAGACTTACTTCATAAAGAATTATATACGAGTAAGTAGGGAAGAAAAACTGTTGCTTATTTGGATCTCTTAAAATACTTTTTATTATGTAACGGGTACTCACGATATGCGTTTTTGTTTCGCCGTGACCACGATCAATGCAACTGGGTCGAAATATCGGCAATAAAAAACGCATATCGTGAGTACCCGTTACATAATAAAATGTCTCTTAAAATACTTCCTTAGTGTTCACATACGTAGTACATACTCGTATAAGAATTTTTCTTGCAAAATTTTAAGCTTCTAATCATCTGGTCCGTCGATTTAACTTGTGCGTTGGTTTTTAATTAGTTCAAGCTGCTGTCACTAACACGCACGCCTTATTTCTTCATTATTCTTTAGTTGTTGATACTAATAGACATTTATTTGAAGTAATCTGAGCCAGAATCAGAGCCAGAAAGCCAGAAAGTAAAGGCCAGAATTCATACTATTAAACTATTTTTACATTCTTGTTAAAACAATACAGTTTCTTTACGAATTTACTTCGACTAAACGTCATTAGTCTGAATGGAATTGAATGGAATACGGCTGCCAGCAAGTTCAGACTTGTCTATTAAAAATTCCTGTTAGAAGTCTATTCCTTACATCATCCACGAATTAGGTAAACGGGAAACAGTTCCGGGAATCAAGTCTGGAGCAAGTTTCAAACAAGACAGTATTGGCAGATAACTAATTAATCTAATTTGGTGTTTATCTCAGAAGTTTCTGATAGGAGTCCTATTCTCCTATAGGGTAGTTGGGGTTCGGTGATCCTCGTCAACCCATTACTGTCTCATTGACTCTAAATGGCACCGCAATCACCATACCATTCAGACACACGATTCAAGGTTCGATCTCGGGTCAGGCCGATATCTTATTTCTGTTCTCTGTTTGAATGTTTGTGTTTATTTAAAAAAAATAGTTGCCCCAAAGCCTTAAGAAATTCTATTGTAATGTAGGTCATGAGTACCTATAGTAAACCTTTTTTTAAGAAGTCGCGAAAACTGGCGCGTGTGCACGCTCACATATTAATTTTGAACACGAATACACGTAGGCTTGCGCGTGTGCTCGCACATGGCCAGTATTTCTTAGGCCAGCAATACATTACGCGGTTATTCCGTCTGACGGAAGATCGGGGCGTGAAGAGCGGAGTAGACGCCAGTGTTAGGCGGTCAGCTAACGGACAATCAAACATCCGCGAAGTGGGTCCGACGACGGCAAATTGTATAAAGAATGTATTGGCATTTCGTTGTGTTCATTCACTATAGAATATCCGTGTAACGCTGGGCTAAATTTATTGAGCGTATTTGTTGAACATATTTAATTTAATTTAAATTTGAGATGTATTATTATTATTTTATTTTTATTTATTATTTTTGTAGACATCGATCGATTTGTTTTATAACATCATTTAATTTGTGTGTGTCAATTAGTATAATTGGTTCTCCGAAACCGTAGGTATCTATGTTGTAGCGTTTTGTACGCGACGGACACCCGCGGTAAGTCCCGAGCCGTATGGAGCGGACGCCCGCTCAATGCCCACGCGCCACTTATCACGCCCTTAACAAATAGCATTCGAATCGAAATCCGTTACCTTTGAACGTCTTAAGAAATAGGGTTGTCACTCTGGCGTAACATCCTGTCTTTGGTCAAACACCAAGACGGCGACATATGGTCGCATACGACAACCATAGCCTCTACACCGAAGACATAAGTTCCATATTAAAGTTTAGTTAGATGGTGCACGATTATGGAAATCGACTTCCGTTCGTGTGGCCGGCACGCGACTGTGTGTGACGGATCATATGTCTTGGCCAGGTGGAGGGTTTTTAAGTGACTTATTGACGATCTATTTAAAATGCTACATACAATTTTTTAATGATATAGAAGTAGCAAAATGTGCAGTTCTGGTGGTAAGCGGCTTCATTTTTTTTTAAATATAGGTGTAGCAGACGAGCATGCAGTCCACCTGATGGTAAGTGGCTACTGCCGCCCATGGACATCTGTACTCAACCCTAGATAGGATTAGATATTCCTACCTGAGATCGGCCACAGATGCGCCGCTACCCCTGAGGACTAAGCTGGAACGCTTCGGAAAAGTCTGTCTGGCTTCATGATATAGAAGTAGAAAAGCGTGCAATTCTGATTGTAAGTGGCTACTGCTGCCCATGGACATGTGTAATCAATCAACCCTAGATAAATCAAAATCCTGCTTGAGGTCGGACACAGATGTCGTGAAGACTAAGATGGCATACCTCGGATAAGTATTTCTCCCTTACCACACCCGGTAAAGCGGAACACAGCAGCGGTTAAAACCACTATTATTGCTACATTCAGTTGCAAGTGTGTTAAGGTAGAACCCATAGAGATTCATCTTCGGAAACACCAACGCCACATCTATTTCTGCTTTAACAGCAGTGTTAAGCGTTGCTGTATTCCGGTTTGAAAGGTGTGGTACGGGAGATATATTTTTAGAGGCATTTCAACTTAGGCCTCACGGGTAGCGAGTAGCGACACATCTTTAACCAACCTCAGGTGGGACTTTAATCTTATCTGGGGTTGATTACAGATGTCTTTGGGGGACAGTTGTCATTTACCATCAGGTGGGCTTCTTATTTTTTTTATTTTTTTGTGCTTCTTCTTTTTTATAAGCTTCTTCTTTCTTTCTTTTACCAATCAAGTTTCTTCTTTTTTATAAGCTTCTTTTTTATAATATACGAGTAGCAGATGAGCATACAGTCCGATGGTAAGTGGCTACTGCTGCTCATTGACATCTGTAATCAACCCCAGATTAGATAAGATTCCTACCTGAGGTCGACAATAGGTGCGCCGTTGCCCCTGAGGACTAAGCTGGAATGCCCCAGAAAAGTACTTAAGTCTCCCTTACCACCCTTCAAACCAGAATATACCTGCGCTTAAACTACTGTTATTAGGCAGAAATAGGAGAGGCGATGGTGCTGCCGGAATTGAACCAAAGAGGGTTCTACCACCTTCAAATTACTTCAATTTCCAAGTCTTAGGCGTGTGCCCAACGGAAATGGTAATAAGGTAAATGTTAAGACACGTGCCCACAATTAAAAAATGTAAAAATACGTTAAAAAGTAAGACCGTCTTGCACGAGCGCGTGTTTAAACTCATACGTAACGTACAATATGCAGGGGTTCGACACCTTAGGCTTTAAGTATGTTTTATTATATAAGTAGTTTTGTAGTATTTGACCCTTGTTAGACACGTGTCCTACCCTGTAATTTAGAAAAGCTTTAAATTGGTGAAGGTAGAGTTAACAGAAACAGGATATATTACCTTAAATAGACAGTACCTACTAAACAAGTTATGAAAGGACAAATAGTATTAAAAACCATAAGTTATAGACTAAATGAAATTGTACACAAATAATTTTAAATTTCTTTTAATTTATATAAGTAATGCTTTTGTGTTGAAATCCAAATTGACATGAGATATTCGTCTTAATAATAGAAATGAACGATTGCACATATTTTACATGCAAATAATACAAGGAATTTATTTCTTTTACATAATAATAAAAGCAGAGAAAACACCCTGTCAATTCGTCAGTTGTTGCTCATATAAAAGTGATCTTAAAAAAACTTTTCTGTTATAAATTAGTAATTCAAATACTAAGCCAAATGTTTCCGATACCTCTCGCAGGCGCGCGACGATATGACCGTTAAAAATAAGCCACCGTGCAATACTTCCTTCCACAGGGTCGTATTATACGAGTACTTACATCTTGTTTAATACTAACATGTTACATACATCTTGTTTATTATTATTTTTTCACTATTTAATAACTTTTATAAGTAATGTAGACTAAACATTTTAATAGAAACAAAATTAATGTAACTTAGGTAACCTACTTCAAATTAAAAATAAGGATATATAATAGTAATGTAAATGGTCATTTACATAGTTAAGTACAGGTACAAATACAGGTAATGAGTCATTTTACATAGTTAAGTAATATTTATTTAAATTAAGATTTACTGTGACTACTGTGTTAAGTACTAAGTACCTAAGTTAAGTACCTAAGTACTACTGTGTTAAGTACTAAGTACCTAAGTTAGAATGAGGTTAAATATTGTTTAAAATAAATGCATACTCGTAGTAGGTATGCACCGCGACATACCTATGCATTCGCTCTTAAGTAACTGCTTACTACAAGTAATTAATGTAGCGCTTTTTAATGTAATATTCTAGTGAAATAATGCACGAATGAAAAATATTTAAATGAACTTTTACTAAGCTTTTTAATAATTTACGCTTTTTAATAAGCAACAAAAATGTTTCTTGTACAATAGTTTTACTTAAGTTGACTTAACAATTGGTTTAATGTAGCGATTATTATAAGCGACTTGTTCATATTACCTGTTGCCTGTAACAATTACTGTTAAACATTACAAATACTGTTAAACATTAATGTTAAACATTGTTCTGACAATATCATTAACTTACATTTTTAAATTATATTTTGAATCCGTCCCCGTGTCCTATTGTCGTCTTTAGTGATCGCGAAGAAAGCTCACCCTTCAAAATAAACCTTTTTTTACTCTTTTTGATATAACCAAGGTTAATGCTTAATCTTTATGTTTATGGGAATAAGAATCATATTACATTAATAGGAAACGTCATAGAAATGGTCAAAAGTTTGGGTAACTTAAAAATTGGGACCGTCGCCCTTTTTGTTCAGACTTAAATTTATTTAAAATATTTGAAGTATAAAACATATTGTTTATATTTTGCATAGAGTGGTTTATTTTTGTCTAGTTTAAATGGCGGCAGTACTCCTTTTCTCTGAATCCTTCTGTATAATATTTTAGCAAATACCTTAAACAAAAGTTGATATTTTGGACAAATTATAACGAGTTATTTTGAGTGTTTTTGAAGATTTTTGCTTCACCATATACATAATAAACATTGAGAAACATTACATTTTATGAATGTTTATTAGTAACGGCAATGGTAATACCATTGCCGTTACTATAACGAAAATATATATCACTTTTTATTCATTCAATAATATCAAAAGTTAAAATACATTATCATTAAAAGGTCAATTCAAATAATAAATATTTGCCACTACAAAGCACCACGCTTTATCACCGTTCAAAATAAACGAAGGGGAACTAAGGGTCTGCGTAACGTCTTTTCGCCCTCAAGACGACGAGTTTCTTACAGACCGCCGCGAGTGCGGGTCGAGTGCAACCCTGCACTTCCAAATTCAAATTTTGTTCCGATCTATTTATAATCTGTGACAACAAGTGACATTACCCGCCAAATTTAAATTTTGTTCCGACGTCCGTGATATTACCCGCAATTTTTTTCTAAGCTGTACGAAAAATTTAAAATCTGTGACAAAAATTTAAAATATCTCCAATCGATTTACAATCTGTGATAATATCGAGATATTACGCGCCATTTTGTTTTTTTCCCGATATTTATAATCTGTGACAATATCAGTGACATTTCGCGGCAAATTCAAATATGGTTCGGATCTCTTTTTAATCTATAACAACCAGTGACATAATAGAACCGCCAAATTTAAAACAACTAGTGACTGGAATGTTCAAATTATTATTATAAAAATACGATCTCATATTCTGTAGGGAAAGGCAAAAATAGTTCCTAATAAATTCGTAAACGTAAGGTAAATTAGTTATTGTGCAATAAATAAGCAATCAGTGATTTAGTTAGTTTAATTCGGTGCTAAGTAGTGTGGTGCTAAGTAATTTTGTGGTGAATTAAAAAAGGTTTTCTGGTAAGTAATGTACTTAGTTGTATAAAACTTTTGTGGTAAGTACCTACCTGTATCAATAACAGTTAATAAATTATTATTATTACTTAAATTATCATTTAATACCTATCATAATATATTCACTTTGGCTATTTATTACAATTTATTTTTAATCTGTGGCAATGGATCTATGAAAAATACACAGAGAGTTTTTTATTCTTATAAGATAGAAGTAGCAATCATGCAGTCTGATAGTAAGTAGTCGCTACATCCTAGGCTAAAATTATATATTAGTAAAGATTACTCGCTCCTAACAAGAAAATGTAACCTTTTAACAATAGTCACTGTCATCTATTTTCGTGTTTGAAAAATATTAAAAAAAATGTAGTTTTTAGATAATTTACGAATGAAACAAATATTACTTCGCACTTTTTCTTCGATTTCGTGTCTTAACTGCGCATGACAGCCGTTTAAGTCATTTAATGGTTTCCTTCAATTACAAGGCGGCGAGATATCTATACTTATCTATGGCTAAAATAGGGTAGACATCGTTTTTGTACACTACTAGTTTCATACGCGTGTAGTCCGATAGATGGCGTTGTTATAATGTAAACACAGAATATCTTAAACTGTCTTTCTTATTTCTTATAGAATAAAATGGTCAACTCGTTACTATCCCAAAGTTGAGCACGGATTTACTTTCAGAATCAGAAGGTTTGCGTATTGGTAGAGTACACATAAGTTTTTTGAAGATCTCAAGGGTATGCAGGTTTTCTCACGAAGTTTTCCTTCTCTATTAAAGCAAATGATAACAAACTTCGAATACTTTGTCGATCAGAGGCGAGCCTGGGATTCGAAACTCGGGCCTTCGATCGAGAGCACGAGTTTAAACCAAGTTATCACTACTCAATATAGTCAACATAAAATAGTAATATCTTGGGACTGTTATTCATTATATAGTAATATCTTTTTAGATCTTAATTACTTTTATTTCAGTGAATTCATGAATAATATATCTTGAATAATAATCAGCTAATGAAATCGTTTCATCGAAGTACTGAAGAAACTGCAAGAGACTTGTTAACTTAATGACATTTATATTTTTATTGTTGTCTGATTTTATAGTCTATGTCTTTATTGTATAGAATCAACAAACAACTTGGTACATCAGTCAAAATGTAAAAATATCAATCGTAAGTTCAAATAAGCATCAAATATATTTCAAGCGACGACATCCAATACGACCAAAACTTTAAAACAATATGCCATCCGATCATCCGTAGCACTCTAAAAGCTTCGAAAAAAGCTTAACAATATGATAATACAAAAATTATCCGGCGAAATACCTACGCTACGTCACGCACCCCGCATGACGTCATAATTGGCCGCGGTACAACCTTCACCCAATAATTGGGGCGGTCGGCGCGAAACGCGAAAAAACGCGTTATTTTTAAACGTTAAACGAAATAAAAGAGTAATGAGTTATTGATTCGAGTGCGGGGTTAATGGCCGACGGTAATGACGTTATGGAATTCAGTGTCAAGGTCCCAGTTCGTTTGCAAACAGAATAAAATGGGTTTTTTATCTGTTTTATTCCGATGGCCGCTCATGATTGGTTTTTAAGTTTAATGTTATTGCCGTTTATTGGTGTTGCTGGGTTGTTTTTTTGGTTTACGTGGTGTGGAACATTGTTTCCAATGTATGAAGTTTGCCCTTCAAATGTAAAGGTTTAGATAGATTTGAATCGAAAATAAATTCAATGTTATAGTTTATTTCATGTACGTATATAGATACTACGAGAGTAAGTAGGTAAGCACCTACTTCATCGCATTTAGTTTCGATTAGAAACCGAATCTACATTGGCAGGCCGAAATTCAGTTAGTTTTCCTAGCTATCTATGTTTTAACTACTACTCACATCCGATAGTACATAATAAAAATTGTACAATGTCTTTGTTGAAGAAATTGTTAATAGTCGATCTTTGGCAGGCAATACATTGGATAGATTGATTATTGACAACGTATGTCTATTTGGGTTTTTTGACGCCACTAGCACTGCGGTTACCATATCAATCTGACACGCTAGAGTCGACTTCTATCCTCGGCCAAGTTATTTAAAAGAATTTAGATTTAGGCTTCAAACTTTGTGTTCTCGTCCATGACTCCATCGCAAAAAAAAATAACAATATAAGTGTACACAACGTCATTTCTAAATCCTTACAAAGAAAAAAAGCAATCGACCCGTGCCCTTCATTAAATCCTTAAGACTTAACCCACTGTCCCCATCCATTATAATCGAACGGGATAAACAATCTAAATTCAAATCCAGACCGGTCAGGGTTCGACCACAAGGAGCGTCTAATTGTCCAGAGATTTACGAGTCAGGATCGTGTTAGCCAAATTGAAAGTTCTCTATAAATTAGACGGCGACCACCGACATGGTAATAGTGTGCCAAGAGATTTATATTATGCTTAGTACAGATGTAATTCGATTAGAGATTGAGGTAGTGATTTCTTAATGCATTTTTGACTTTAAGAAAATACAGCTAACTGGTCAAGTAACTGATATATTTTTTACTAGCTGACCCGGCAAACTTTGTACCGCCTCAAAATCTATTTATCAAATATATTTCATATAAAATATAGCCTATGTTACTCGTGGATAATGTAGCTTTCAAATGGTGAAAGAATTTTTAAAATCGGTCCAGTAGTTTTTAAGCCTATTCATTACAATCAAACAAACAAACAAAGTTTTCCTCTTTATAATATTAGTATAGATGAAATAAGTAACAATTATCGTCAATTCATAATGGTCCTATTGCTGGGCACGGCTCTTCTTTTTTAGACTGAGAGGAATTTAGGTCATAGACCACCACACTGACCAAGTGCGAACTGGTAGATTTAACATACCTTTGAGAATTATTTCTTTAAAAAGAACTCTCAGATGTGCACGTCTCCTCACAATGCTTTCCTTCATCATTATAAATGATAAATAATTTTGAGAAAGATTTCGTCTTTAGAAACAAGTAACAAACAAGGAGGTGGTAAGTGACTACCGCCCGTGGATATCTGATATCAACATAGGATTGTTGTTTATATGCATTGCTCCTGAGGTCTAAGTAAGTATATTTTTAATCGGGTTGTTATTTCATCGTCGTACCAACCTCGAATACGGTCACCGCGACTAATATCTTCCGGGTAAGTCTATGGATTTCACCTTGTGATCTCCCATATCATGGGACTTACAAAAACAAGAGGAAAAGTCTTATATGTCTGTTCGAACTTAATTTTTAATACCTGGTACAAGGATTTCTGACGGATACGACGGGAAGACGACTGCTTGGAGAAGATCATGGTTGTTGGGAAAGTGAAGGGTAAAAGACCTCGAGGAAGATCACCAACCAGATGGTCTGACCAGATCAAGGACCTAACTAAGATGTCTGTCACAGAATGCCTAAGACAATCAGAAGACCGAGCACTTTGGCGAAATTTGCAGCACACTTGCACAGTAGATGTCCAGAGCAGGCACGACCTTCAGTAATGAAGAAGCGACTCAGAAGAAGACAAAGATTTCTACTTCTACTCGTGGAATCAAAACAAAACAGCGCTTTTTCACTACAGTTATAAGGTAGAAAATGGTCTGCTCATAGAAGATGGTTCAAGGACTTAATTAGTATTAGGACCGGGATAATTTAACTAAAGATACACCACTTTGAATGCACAGTACAAATAATAGGTAAGTATACCTACCTATTGACTAAAAGTTTATATGTCTGTTGAACGTCGTAAAAGACGTTGCGGCTAAATAATATAGAGCATTGCTTCTCAAATAGCGAGGGGTAGAGGTTGGAGTTTCGTCTTTAGTCAACTGAGATTCATAGTTGTGTAACTGACATTAATTAATTATTTAGGAATAAAAATTAATTTCTTGGCAGATGTCAAATTGTTAATGATTTTAAGTGGCCATTTAACATCAGGTGGAGTGAAATTAAATAAGGTAAATGAGAGATAACTTATTTTTCATACGGCAAACATTTCCAAATAGCAGCTTTAATATTTTTTTCAATTCGACTATGGTATTGAACTAGAACTGGCCAGGATATCCCCCTGTTAATACTTAAAAAAAATAAGAACTTATGAATAAACCAAGGTTTAAAAAATCTTATATTACCTACAGGGTTTTACGAAATCGCACACGTTTTAAAATTGTCAACAATAATATTTTTTTCAAATTATGTTATTGAACTAGAACCGGGAAGGAAGTGCCCACATCCATACTTTCGAAAAAAAAATAAAAAACATATCCATGAACAAAGTTGTAAAAGATTACATTACAGCTACCGTTATACAAAATCCAAAATGGTTCCGTAAAAAGAATTTCATACAACACTAAGATGTTTGCGCAAAGCTCGCGTTTGAAGACAAAGGAAGTGAGGGCAATAATCCACGGCGTAAGTACACTCAAAAAGTAACTACTTAGTAACGAAATAAGTTACACAAAGAACGTCAGAAAGGATTGCGGTTCTTTCAGTTTGAACTTGCCCAAATCGGTTTGCAAATGAGAAAATATAGCTCAGTTTTAACGAGGGTCTTAAAAACTTCCCCACTTTTGTATCGGCCAAATTGGACTCCATTGAACTTTTAGGGTCTTTTAGCAACGTTGACAAGTTGTTGTTTGAGCTCTTGTGAAATTAAACAATTTTAGTTGGCAGTTGAAATGTTTTTACAGTTTTTTATTAAAGACTTCTTTTTCGTCAGAAAGAATTTCTATGTAAGATGTATCGTTACGTATTCATATTATGCAGCTTATAAGATACATTACCGATTTTCATTTTATTTGTGATTATGCATTATAGATATACCTATGCGAGTTGGACCATATAGAAATTTCATGTAAATAAATCCCTTAAAAATAATATCCCTTTGTATGTAGAAGTCCTTATCAAATTGGAATCCAATTCATTATTTAAAATCAAAATGCAAGTAAAATAAATATCATACACGATTTTGTGACATAAATTTTTAATAAAAAAATAAACCACTCAATAAACTAAAGAGACATTACAGTACAAAATCTGCCTACCTCTTATTATTCTCGTTAACGCCACCTTATACGATACTTTTACTGCGAGAATAAAACAAGGAATAAAAACTTCAATTCGTTTTCATGCAAACAGAGGTCTCATAGAAGTCATAAACGGACTTTAGATTTATCCCGACATTATAAGCACAATGCTTCGTAACCCAACACATCAAAAAGGACATAGCACAATATTCTGGAACAAAGTGTGCGAGACTTGACGGCTACCCAAATGTATACACCGTAACCGCCCAGCTCGTGTTGCACGAGAAACAACCCTTATACTTTAAGTATAAAGTTCAATTTTCAACGTTACAAATGTCGACTTAAGTTGATATTTCGAAATAATTGTAAAAGTTTTTATCTATCGGCGACATTCAAATCTGTATACGCGTGTTTGAAATCAGACTTTGTCGTGCAGTAATAAGGTTAAGAGCGGGATTTAGGCGTCCATAATAAAAGGTGCTCAAAGTTTCGAACGCGAACAGTTAAGGTGCGCCAATAATAAAGGTTTAAGCTTCTTGCGTTACGTTTTACAAGTTACAAGGTATATGGGACCGTAGGTGATGATTTATTTTGGTTTAACGTCTCTGTTTTATTGATCGAAACATTGGCACTTAAGTAGGTACGGCTAGCAAATGTAAGTTTTTTTTATAATATAGGAGTAGCAGACGAGCATGCAGTCCACCTGATGGTAAGTGGCTACTGCAGCCCATGGACATCTGTAGTCAACCCCAGATAGGATTAGATATTCCTACCTGAGGTCGGCCACAGATGCGCCGCTACCCTTCAAAACGGAACACAGCAGCGCCTAACACTGTTGTTATCAGGTAGAAATCGAACCACAAAGGGTTCTACCATCTTAAAAAGTTTACGTAACTTTGAAGTTGTTTACATATGAGCCTAATAACTAACGTAAATTTGGTTTTAAGATTTAATAATTTAATATCAGTACTTTGGTAAAATCAGAATATGAATCTGATTGCAGATTAATAAGGATATATTTTTTTAATTGACAATTTCATGCAAATATATCAATTTCAAGGCGTGTGATGATGATGTTGCTCATTTAAAGTTATGATAAAATTAGCTTGCAATTTCCATCATACGGTTTTTCTCCTATATCGTTATTACCCAAACTTACTTTATGCCTCCACTAGCTGACCCGACAAACTTTGTACCGCCTTAAAATATATTTATCAAATATATTTCATATAAAATATAGCCTATGTTACTCGTGGATAATGTAGCTTTCGAATGGTGAAAGAATTTTTAAAATCGGTCCAGTAGTTTTTGAGCCTATTCATTACAAACAAACAAAGTTTTCCTCTTTATAATATTAGTATAGATGAATAAACACAATTGAAGCTGTTATTTTTTTAATATATTTAAAGCACGCCACACGCCTCAAACACTCCAATCAACATGTAAGAATCCTTTTTGCTAAGAATCGGGGGCGATCAATGGGGATCATACTTCTTTTAATTTGGGGTACCCTATTATCACTACAAGGGAATAAAATACTTCTTGTACACATAATATCTAGAAAACACTTTTTTCTATTTACGTATATAAAAAAAATAAAAATGCATGCGAAAGCAGTAATAGTGTAAATTGGTTAACCTCACACACCTCCAAAAACTTTTAAAAGATAACTAATTTATTTTTTCTACATCTCTAAATTTTAATACAAAGTCAATAATTGTCTACCTTACTTTCAGAAACCGATTACGACAAAGCTATCAAGAGTTAGTGGTAGGAGCTACGACAAACAAATAGCGCGAAGTCAATCTGTCGTTAAGGTAACGATTGAGAAGAGTTTATGGGCACTTTCCGTTAAAATTACAGGGGGGCCTTTACGAGCCCCCGTGTCTTTACGCGACAGCGGTGTAGTCCCGTTGCGGTTAACACATTCAATCCCTTAGCTTTTAGACGAAAATAAATAAATCATTTCCTTTATAAGAAAATCATAAATCCACAAAAATATGATACCTCAGCTTAAACATTGAAAGGGGCTATTATTGTATAATTAGTAAAATATACTGTTTTAAAGGTGTAGAAAAAAGTCACAATAATGCAATCTAAAACACAGTTTGAGCCTCCATTCTTATTTGAAAGGTGATTAAGCTAGTGCTAGTGAATGTTTGGACCAGAGAGATACCACCGCTCTTTCTGATTATAGCATGAAAACAGTTCTGAGTTTCGGTGATAGAGTATGGATGCTGCCTAACATAATATGTGGCAGTGCATCTGTAATCGATTTCAGGAAAAATCTGTTTCATATGGAGTTGGTGACTGGTGTCCATGGGCAATAGTGACATCACGTGTCATCAACACCAACATCACGTGGACTGCAAGCATGTTTGCTAATACATATTTATAAAAAAAATATCTTACGCTATTTTATATATTTTTTGTCTCTACATGCTCAATTTTATCGATACTAATATTATAAAGAGGAAAACTTTGTTTGTTTGTTTGATTGTAATGAATAGGCTCAAAAACTACTGCACCGATTTTAAAAATTCTTTCACCATTCGAAAGCTACATTATCCACAAGTAACATAGGCTATATTTTATATGAAATATATTTGATAAATAGATTTTGAGGCGGTACAAAGTTTGCCGGGTCAGCTAGTATAAAATAAGATTCCAGATCAGGCTTTTTTCCCGTATTGTATTTAATACAATGTCGTTACTGCGAATACCCCATAGTCCCGCCCATAAGGTGTCGCGTTTATGTGGTTTATTTAAAATAAGTAATTGTGGCATACATTTTACGATGTTTTTAGTGCACATCTCATGAAACAAGCTACTTGTTTAAAACATTCTTAACAATGTTGTATCAAATGTTGTATTTTCGGTATAGGATACAATCTTGGTATTATTTTTCTTTATAAAATACAGGGTGAATTTTTTAAACGGGCCTTCAGGGTCAAATCCGAAACTATAAGGGTGAGCGAAAAATGCTGAAAGGAGTTATATAGTTATTTGATAAAAATTAAAACTGCATCATTACTTTTTTAAAATAACTTTTTCCCTAGCCGGGAATCGAACGAGTTCATTTTGAAAAATAAACACACCCTGTATATTATTCCACTATCTGATAGTGTTGCTTATAAGGATCAAAATCTGGGAGGTAATGTTATGTGACAAATTAAAGGAAAAGGAAAATTTTGAAGAAAATACATATTTTTCCATACATTGGCATACTAATCCTTAAGGATTATACACATGCCGCAGCATGCACGCAGTAGCCACTTACCATCAGGTGGACTGCATGCTCGTCTGCTACTCCTATATTATAAAAAAACTTCAGGTAGGACTGATCTGCGTTTGACTACAGCTATTCATGGCAGTGGTTATTTGTTACTTCCATATTAAAAAAAAAATAATAGATCTTACTCTCTAACTTAGTTTTCTTACATTTTGATTATTAAAAAAATATCAATTGTAGCGTGGGGTGGTGAATGATGGTGTTATTTATTAAGAGTTCTATGAAATCATCTATCAATTATCGCTGAAAGGACTAATAATAGAAAAAGAAATGCAATAAAACTATATTATGCGGAAATGAAATTTAAAAAAATCATACGGAAAATTGATCATACGGAATTCTACTAGTACGACTCGCACTTTACTAACAATCATCAAAACATATTAAATACACAGGTAATTATTAAATAGATACTTAGAAAATATTTAATACTTAAAAAATCACCTTAAATAATATTTTTAAAATATTATGACTCCGCTTTACTCCTATTTAGCTGCGGCAATAATTATTTTTAAGAAGCTATGCTCCAATAGTTTGAGCATGTAGCATAGTATAGTCCGCGCCAAACTGCTAGTCCGCTCTGAAGTTGTTGCGCACAACTACAAGCATATATTCCGTACCAACGTAAGGACATACTAACGCAGCTATGACCCGTAGGCGAGAGCGGCCCCGCGCTGCCTTGTCCCGCAAATATCTACCATTTACTATTCAACGCGACTCGTTTCTATATTCAGAGCGGACTAGCAGTTTGGCGCAGACTATACAAGTAGTATATTTGAAATAAGGGTAATCTGGATGTGGTAAACCCGGTGGGAAATCCGGAGGCACTACCGCCACGCCCATTTTTGCCTAATAATAACAATGTAATACGCTGATGTGTCCTGGATTGAACGCCGTTTACATCTTTGTTCTAAGGGGTAGCAAAGTATCTGTGGTCGACCTTAGGTAGGACTGTAACCTTATCTGGGGTTAATTAAAAATTCATGAACGACAGTAGCCACTTATCTCCATCTCATCAAGTACTTATAGGAATTCTATGTAGGGGATGGGTGACAGTGACTCTTCTTTAGTTCAGCTAAGCCCATATGGTACTTTTAGTCATTATAAAGGTTACAAACCACGTATTAAAATATTATTTTTGTTTTTTTTTTTTTATATTTATACCTAACGATAAAACAGACGGGCTACCTGGTGGAAAGCAGTCACCGTCGCCTTTGGACATTTGCAACACCAGAGGAGTCACCAATGCATCGCCGGCTTCGGAGGAGAACTCTTTTCGTACCCCTCTTGAAGAGCCCCATGTCATACCGCTCAGGGAATACTTCAGGAGGAAGATTTCCACATTTTGCACGTACGCGGCAAAAATGACCATTCAAACCGAACGGAGGATCGCCACGGGTCCACTTGATGTGGTTGTTATAAACAAACATCCTAAGACACAATTTTTTATAGATTTAAGTAACAAACGAATATGCAGTCCACCGATTTAAATACAGCCCACCTGTGACAGCCCACGGACATCCGCAGCCACGTTCATATAGAACGGGTGATCTTTTACCACTCCTGAGGATACGCCTCATATGTATGACAGACTTTATATATAATATTTATTATAGCCTGACAGGGAACTGGCATACATCCACCAACTCTTAAAATGGACAAAAGACGGTCTTGATTCTTACTATTAAGGAAACATGGCAAATTGTTAAGTTAGAAACGCAACTGTCCTCTCATATCACTCCTACAAGACTAATCAAACGACATATCATATGTCAAAATCCGTCAAGCCCTCAAATTTGGGTTACAATGCGTCCCAAAGAATGATAAACACGTTAAAAAAACATTACCCTCCCCAGTCGGGTAAAAAATTACTTGAGAGTCGAGTAAATTTTCTTTTCGACTCCGGCGGCACCACAGCCACACCTATTTCTACCTAATAACAGCAGTGTTATGCGCTGCTGTGTTCCGTTTTGAAGGTTGTGGTAAGGGAGACAGACTTATCCGAGGCGTTCCAGCTTAGTCCTCAGGGGTAGCGGCGCATCTGTGGCCGACCTCAGGTAGAAATATCTAATCCTATCTGGGATTGATTACAGATGTCCATGGGCGGCAGTAGCCAATTACCATCAGGTGGACTTCATGCTCGTCTGCTACTCCTATATTATAAAAAAATATATAATAAACCATCTACATAAATTACCTACATACAAATTGCAGGCTACCACTATATTGTATATTGGAAATCGTATTCTTATAAGAACGAATTACTACCTTGAACAATAAACCTAAAATAATTTTAAGTGATCTCAAACCATAATTAAAAAATATTAAAGAGTGACTCCCTTAAAGAGCCTGAATACCTTATCAAATTATTCAGTTATTGCAATTTAAAAAAAAAGTTCACTTATAAAGAACATAGATACTTAATAGAAATAAGAATAAGAAAGTTGTTACCTATAGCGACATCTATTATCTCGATACCAAGTTATAAGATTCTTATAAGAAATTGAGAGACTGATTTAAATATTTACACGAAAATATTATAATATAAGAATGTTACAAATTCCTTATTTTTATTTAATACTGTATTAACTAAATGTTCAGTCTTTCCCACTATCCTTCTTATAATTGTGTTGAGAAATGTACCTCCTTAAGTATAAACTTCAATAAAAGGTACATTAAGAATACTCATTTTTATCAGAAAATACATATTATTCATTAAAAACGGTATAAGTACATATTATAAGTAGAATTATTTATACTAATTAAGTATTCTAATACTTAAGCAGCCTATGAACCTACCTGTACTTAATACGCATTGTATTAAATTCGCCATTAGAAGTGAATTGGCGACCTAAACATTTGATTTATTATATTATCTAGTAATCTTAATGTTTTCGACATTTATCTAATGAGATAATTCATCTTATTAGAAAAAAACAAATTAGTAATCGCGACGATTAGGACTGACAGCGC
Source organism: Epargyreus clarus clarus (assembly GCA_014595695.2). Lineage (NCBI taxonomy): Eukaryota > Metazoa > Arthropoda > Insecta > Lepidoptera > Hesperiidae > Epargyreus > Epargyreus clarus. The sequence goes on along the minus strand of JACTTY020000016.1, from coordinate 1,363,048 downwards.
CATCTATTATAATTAGATGCTAAACATTAATAACATATTACATTATTTTATTCGAGGCTACGTACATTTAGTAAAATCAATATGGAAAATGGGAACACTAGCATTGTCAAATAAAATTCCCTTTAAACTTTCAGATTTCACGCAGAATTTCAATACAAGTGTCAAAATATCACACGTTACATTGTTCGTTACGTACACCTATGACGGCAATTCGACGACATGATCAAAACGTCTGTAAAAACCAATGAAAACGAAAAAGAAACAGCAAACGAAAATGGCCGTTGAATACCCGGCGAAGTGAACGTTGCACTTTCACGATTAAAATAAAAAAGAAAAATAAACGACGCGTTAGAAATGAACCATCGGCTTATAGTTCCCATTGACAACAAGCAAGGTGTGAGGGCGTTAGTATCGCAACCGATAGTAATACGGCGCGTACATAAATGTAGTTCCGCTACCCGACGCTAAAGGTTATGGCAGCACTTTACATGAATGGAATATTTTTTATTTATTTTTATTTGAACGTAAATACTTCGTTTTTTTTTCATACATACTTGTTTTATTTAGTCTCTGTTATTTGTGTATGTATTTGGTGCATATTTATTACCTATATATATTTTACAATGTGTTTTTTTTACTTTTTAAAATGATAACAAAACTTTTTTCAGTAACGTAAACTTTTTGTCCTAGACATTTCGTTCGCCATGGTACATACGTGTTCTCATAAAGGAAACACAAGCTGTGTTAAAATGGGTATATTGCATAAACAATATCATTTATTTTTTGTTATTATTGCATAAAAATCGAAACTGCAAGCGTTGCCGAAAGACGTAATCATACGCGCGATAAAAAGAATCGAAAACCGTCGATCATGTGATCGGTCGACAGATCGAAACGGGTCAAGCACAACAGGTGAGTTGCGGGGCGCATCAACTAAAAAATAAAATATCGAAATGCGAAAAAATAATAAAAATCGGCAAATATAGTAAATTGAAAAAAGTGTAGTTTCGTCCTTGTCGCGCGGTAGGGCTGGCCGTGTTGTCGTTTCTTTCGTGAGTGCGCGCACGTGGTTTTCGGCGGTCCGGGCGGGCGTCGGCGGGGCAGCGCGGGGGAGCCGCGGCCGCCGAGCCACACGACGTCGCGGCCCGCGCCGACCGGCTGCGTTGCCCGTAACCTCCGATTGACCTCATTTTTTTTTCTTCAATGTAAATATTCGGCTCGTTTTGCCGCATAGTCTATAAGTGGTATTAAGTTCCTTCAGCGCGTTTCATCTTTTTTATTCACTCATCCCGCTAATTAGTAGACGTTCCAAATTAACTTTGGCAGTGTTCCGGACTTTTTATTCGATTCAAAAAAAATTAAGTGACCGAACTTCAATTTCTGAACTGTGTTATACGTTTAAAAACTTTGTAGTCAGCTTACATTTTAGAACTGGTTGTTGTTACTTTTTGTGGTGCTCTCGAAATCGCCGAAAATCATCAAAACTACAAAAAATAACAAAGTTCCGTGATTCCTTCCTTAGAAGATAAATGAAGATTTGTACATAGTCATCTGTTCAGGTAATTGTGGCAGTCAACTTTTGTATTGTAATTCTATACGTGTGATTTATTTTGATTGTTATTGAAGTTATTATTGTTTTGTTACTTTTATTTACTATATTTTTTATTTGCATTTTTGTTATTTCGCTATATCTCATGGTCCGATTTGTAAAATCTACTAATTTTAATATATTAATTGCTACTTTATAAGCAACTCCTTTTAATTCATTTAAAATTTGACGCGGCCCTACGAAAAATCTCGTTACAAATTTATTATTATCTTTTTAAGAATAGATTCATTGTTACATAGGTGATTGTTGGTATCCTGGTATGCCTAACTAATCAACGAAACTAATATTCGATTTCCCGCGTTACGGACGCGCTATTTTTTTACGATTAGATTTAATCCAGTATTTTCTATTGTTTAACATTTATCTAAGTTACATAGAGTTCGTCTAAACGCTTATAAGGCGTACGGAAAATTATGATTTGTCTGAATTGGAAATCTAAATTAGATACTAACTAGTGATAAACTACAGTGTCATTCCCAAGTATCTACCTATTGATTACCTTGACATAAATCTTTTAATATCTAAAACGTAACTTTCATTAGAAGCAATTTATTTGTGTTACAATTTTTGTATTTTAGGATTCTAATGGACTGCATTTTTCATTCGCTTGTACCTTTGTTTTAAATTACTAAATGTATCTACTAAGTCATATTAGTACTACAATACATAACGAAGTCAACGTCGAAATGTGTTTGTTTGTTGTAATAAAGATTTGTAACACTTAACGTAACATTGTAACAAAATTTCTATCACATTTGGATGTTTTTTTAACTGGCTCATAATTTTGTCACTGAGTTTCGTAGGTTTAAAATTCTGAGGATAGGTATTTCTAAGCTCTGATTTTGTGTTATTGTCAATGTAATAGTTACATGCGGACAATACAAAAATTTTCACAAAATGTCAAAAGAACAGAAAACAAAATGTTTGTTAAATTATTGACAGTGAAAGGTGTTGTGTAAAAAGGTTTAAAATGTATTAAAATCGAAGATTAGTTACTTATATTTTAATTAGTTGCACATCCTATTTTCTGTCACTGTACGTTTTTAAAAATACTAACTAAAGTAGGTAATGGACCTTTTATTAAGTCCAAAATGCATTTCCGTGAAATTGAAAGAAGTATTTTTCTCCTTGAAAATGTTATTTTTGGAAACATAACTATAATCACAAACAAAGCTAAAAAAGTACTTGAATTAATAAAAAAAAGATCATAATCAAAATTAAGCGGAACAAAATTTGCGGTTGAAAAAGTAAGGAAAATTATTACAAAAAATTTCACATTCAAATTTGGAAGTCATTGTCTCAATGCTCACCTCCGTAGTGTTGTTATCTGTCCACTCGTTTTCGAAAATCGATGTCTCGTTAAAAATCGGTCCGGGTTCGTCGACCCTTGGATGCTGCGGCGACAGCTGGACCGCGCTCAGATAAAAGAATCATATTAATTCATACTCGCGACCAACCGATTGTGTACTAAACCTGTTCTGTTTGAAGAAAAAAATGCGTAGACATATCGAGATGTATTGAAAAATACACTGAAAACAGTCCTAAGCATGCGAAAAATAAACCTTGGTAAAATAACGTTCTTTAAAAAATACGTGAATTTTTGCTAAAGATTATTGAATATTCTTAATTTTATCAGATTTCTCAGAGAAAAGATTTTTATTTCAACAGATATGCTTTCGGTAATGTAAAGTATCATGGTTGAATTTGGTTACAACATCTAGAATCACTGAAATTAGCGCTTTGTGTTGATAAAGATGTGTGTTTTTCTTTACCCGTATTAGTAGTATCGACCAAACGAAAAAATGTATCATAGAGTTACTATTTATATATACTATTTACTAGTATACTAAATTGTAATTTTTAAACGGGAAAAGATAGGCTTGAAACAAGACAATAAACCAAAGTCAAAGACATCGAATTGAAGAGAGGTCCATTCCCAGATACTTTACTAATAAAACGCATGAGCATTGCTCATACTTTATACCAGTATAATAATAACAAAGCAAATCTAGTTTATAATGTACGCAATTTATTAGATGAATGATCTTTTTAGGCTTAGGCATTTAAAGCTCTAAGAGAGTGGTCAATTTGTTGCCGCCTTAATGAAATACTACAAGTAGACATATTGTGAAAAATACAATATTTCTACATAAAATGTTCTCATTTAAATCGATTACCTACTTTTATTAAAGAAAAATTGAAAATCGCGTCAAAATATATGTAACTACTTAAAAATAATGTACTCATCGTAATACTATTTTCATACGCTCCCAAAAAAACAACGTACGGCACGTGTACGAATGTTTTCATTTCATGAATGACGATAAAAAATTTGCACTCACTGGCTTCCATTATTATGCATATAAATGTGCTTTAAATACGTATCTCTCATTGATATTGTCGGGTGCCGATTACGGGGATTTTTTGCGATTGATTGAATTTTATTTACAATTAACCCGGCCTCGGCGTCGTCGAAAGCGAGAGTGACGATTAAATACCATTTAAAAATAAAACAGCCCGCCGCCATAACATTGGAATGTGGATAATTTACCGGTATTTATGTTGCATCGCTAATATGTGTCAGTAAACAAAACCACCGCTGATATAGTGAATTAGTTATTTAGAGCGATTAGAAACAACGATTCGGTGCGGTTTAGCGCGTGTTAGGGCATTTGTGATGTGTGGCGGTTTACCGAACGTCGATCGCTCTGTACGGTTTAAGAAAGCGGGGTCCCGCGACGAATCGAGCGGAGTTAAGTGGCGAGGCGTGAACAAAACGTCTCAGTCTTAAGAAGCCGCCCAAAGGAAAAATCGTGGAGGGAAGCGGGTGCGGGCCCGCCTAATTTGTCTTAGGCGGAAAAATCGCGCGGCGATTACAAGTGGCTCGTAACGAAGTCGGCCCCGCGGTGGGGGGAGGCGAGCGGGGCGGGGGGCGCTCGGGGTGGCGCGGCGCGCCGCGGACAGTCTCAGTCGTCCGTCTGGAGTCGCGGCGGCCGGCCGGGCCGCGCGGCGCAATACACGTTCCTCGTGCTCTTGTGATTATAAATTTTAATAATACAAAATTCAAAAACTAAATTTAAAATTCTAACCGCGTGTAATCGAAAAAATATTTTTAGGCTAAATTCCCCGACCCCCAATTTTTTGACCAAAACTGTTGGCAGTGGAAAAAGTTTTGCGAAATTTTTAATATTTATGTCGGTTACATTTGTAAAGAGATTAAACGTTTGGCCGTTATTGAGAATATTTTTTATTTAAAAATTTATTTTTCTTAACGAGCGACGGCTCGAGTGAGCAATTGATAAAAACAATTAATCTTAAGCGTTATATTAATATTAAGGAGTTAGCTATAACTTGAATTGACTGCCACCGACACTTGTCTAATGTAATTAGTTCATTAGTTATATGGGACTTTTGTGGTTTGATCGGACAATTCAACTTTTTGTGCTCAACACAGGAAGATTTCTTACCGGACCAAGGTTGTGATATTTTCTTACGTTTTAGTGAGATTTTGTAATGCTAATTTGTTTTTTACTTTTTTTTTATTTTTGTATTCTAGTGTTTTTTTGTTCATTTTATTATTTGCAGTTGTGAAACTAAATGTAAAAAGTTTCTAATATTAAAACTCCGTCGGACGAGACCCGGTTTTCAAATTTGGTTGCATTAATTTTGTATATTAGAAACTTTTTAACACTTTTTTTCTTTTTTGTTTTATAATCTATGCCTTTTTGTTATTTTATAGAATTTTTTGTAACGATTTTGTTTTTTTTTTTTAATAAAGATTTTTTGTTTCTTTTGTTTTTTTTTTTTTATTGGAATGTACGCTTGTATTTTGGTAAGTATAGTGAGTTTATCTTTTTATGATAAGCATTGTTTTCCTGTTTTTTATTTTCAAAAGAAACACCAAGTAGAGCCAATGTAATTGAGCGCCAGTTTTCTTTGTTAATTAAAACAATCAGGTAGTGATTGCACCTAAGATTATGCATTTACTTTTGATTGTTCATATATAATGAAACATACAATTATTTGCAATTCTTCTACTTTAACAAATAATTTTCTTTTTCTGATACCTTTTTATAAATAGAAAAAAACGGCATTAGAACTTACTGCTAAAAAAGTAATGATTACAACATTTTTTTAAATTAAGAATTTCATCATCATGATTTAAAAACTCTTGCTTAAAATATTCACTTTTTGCATTCATATAAAAATAAAAAATTGGTGACCGTCGCTACAAGTAACTCGTAAATAGATATGAATTATGCTATTCTTCATAAGTTTTATTTTGTTCACACGATGTATCCCCTTTGTATTACATACTTAACGTTATTAAAGAATATGGGGAATATTCCTAATAACCGGTTTAAAATACAAAGCGATTATAGAAGACCTTTTACGGTTGATTATGTTACGATTTAAGCTACTATTAAATTTATTTATGTGCTACATTTTTTATTTATTAAGTTCTTTTTCCACTACGATACGCATTGTTCATTCTCCATATTTATTTTCTTCTTATTAGTGCTTTTAAAAGATTCCGTGGATAACTCTACTAATGATGTTAATTCCTGCATTGATTATTATTGATTCGAATTGTAGTATTTTGCTCTGAATTTGCTTTAGAAATATTCATCTGTGAAATGATATCTAATAGACCAGTGGAAATGCGAGCGTTAAACCTTCATATTTATTAATATTGCAGAAAGAATGATATTCGTACTCGGCGATTCTTTACATAGGTATAACTTATATTATACGATAAACAACGTGAAAAATGTTATACATTTTTGCACAAATTTAAGTTTTAAAATGCTGAATTCTTCTGTTACGTAATTGAATACAACACAATGTTACATTACGATCTATATCATTAGAAGAAATATTTTTACACATAAATGTATGAAACCTAGTAATTTATTTTTTACGTTTGTTACGAATGTATCGAAATTATTATATGTAAACGTTTAAGCTTAAATATTAACCTCTGATTTTTCAAAGTTATGCGCGTATTAGAAATTAATTATCACTTGCAAAACGGCGAAGGAAAACATCGTGAGGGAACCTGCATACCTGACAGATTTATAAAAAATAATCTCAAAGGTATGTGAAGTCTACCAATACGCACTTGGCCAGCGCGGTGGACTATGGCCTAATTCTTCGCATTCTGAGAGGAGACCCGTGCCCAGCAGTAGGACAGTAATGGGTTGATGATGATGAAGCTTAAATATAACGAGATTGTTGCCCCGTAGTTTCGTGAAAAACATTAAGCATTGATTTTAGTTATGAATAAACGTAGGTATTACCTACGTAATAGAATTTCTACATAGTATTAAATCTATCTGATAAACGCATAATATTAGTTAGCTTGAATACAATATAAATTATTTATGTAAACGCGAAAATAATCGATAACTACATTAAATACTATGTACGAATAATAATGACAATGTTTTGTTAAAATCAATCATTTTAATTTTGACAAGAAAGCCATCTGCCGTCGGATAGAAATAATAAGACTCAAGTGGATTATATTTCCGATAAATTAGTACAGATGGCGTTTTTTAACGACGCGTACGCAACTTTGTAGTTATATCGTGATTTTAACAGCCGAATACAGAACCTCCTATTTTACGAAGTAGCTAAATAATATGATTTTAAACCTGTCTACTAAATTTTATGTGATACGTATTGATGAAAACATATTATTTGAAGTGACGATAAGTAAAATATTGTAATGTTCACTGAACGCCATCTACCCGTAATATCCCATATTACAACGTATTTCAAGCATCTGTCACAGATGGCGCTGTTCGTTGTATTAGTTCTATAATATTCTGCTAGATGGCGTGAGATACCGTCGCATACGCAGCTAAGTTGTAATGCCGAGTTTTTATCATAGATGTCGCTGTGATTACGTCAGCTTAGATTTTATTTATTCTTGTGTTTCTTTTGTGATCTTTATTAAACTTCATACAATATTGACTACAAGTAGATAATTATTTATATTAAAATATGCACAGATTGTACTAAGGATCGGAAAACTTATCCATAACATTCTATTCGTTGATACAATCCCAATATGACAATTGGAGATTCTGAAACAGTAGGTAAACTATATCGCAGGTGACTGGATGGTAAGGAAGGAGGCGTGGCTAAGAAGTAACAACTTATAAGAAAGTGGGCGTTCCTAAGTTATTGTGAATCTACTGTATCGTAGCTTTACAAATACAACAGGAATAACAAAAGTTTCACAAGCTATATATGGGAAAACAAAATTATTAAATAAAAATAGATTTAAACATTTAAGTGTTTACTACAAGCATCGAAATTGCATCTGAAACCCATCGGGCTAATGTTTTACCTACTTCACTATTTAAACTAGGCAGCATGAAACAAACAAAGCGTATCTAATATTTATTTATACTTTTAGTAACTTCATTATTTTATTATTCTTATAAATAGGCCGTAGTGCAATATAAAGTGGCCAGTGTTTCATACAACATAAAAGTTTTCT